>CM070077.1:30052237-32452237 GCA_036250285.1 Pyrocoelia pectoralis
ATTGAATAGATCTACAGCGGAAGTAGGAACCCTTTTCCTTGGGGTGAACATTAAATTAAGAATACATATTTGAAACACTTCACCCACAAAATGACAAACTATTTTACATAATATTTCCCAAAGTAGGTACAATTTTGCTACAGTTTTGAAACCTATGCGCACATACAGCATTTACCTATACAGTTGAAAACCCATAATTATGGGTGATTCGTTAAATTTACACATACATATACTTATAAGGTTTAAAAAAAACAAAAAATAAACTTTTTCTTGTTTTAGCTTTGGTTTATTAAACATCGAGCCTCTTTTTTTTTCAAGAAAATGTCATATTTGTCTTATAATGGTTTTTTCAATAAGGGCATAACAATTTTTTATTTAAATAAAACAGAATAAGTGAGATACATGCTATATTTAACTACGGAATTCGATCTCGTTCATATGACCACCGCGAGCACGATGGCAGTGATCGATTTTTTTGAGCCAATTTTCCACATATCGTTGGCAATTTCGCGTTCAATATTGTTCCTGAGCTCCTGTTGTTGACTTGTTGGCATAAACCGGACCACTTCTCGAGAGTACACGATTACTGAACTTTCCCTTCAATAGATCAATTGTTTGACCAACTGTGGCGCCAATCTTGTTGGCATCACATATCACTGATGTCAAGTCCATCCAATTCTGGCCAAAAATAGTCTTGCAACATGGCACGATAGCGAACTCCATTGACCGTAACATGGCAATCATTTTCATGCACGAAGAAATACGGTCCAATCACACCTCCGGCATGAAATATACACCACACAGTCACTTTTTGTGGATGCAGTTCTTGAAGCAGATGTGGGTTTGTTGCTGTCCAATAACGCATATTATGTTTAATAACAACAATTATAAAGAAGCTTTATTTATAATATCCAAATTTTTACAAATTACTTCATTATAATATATGTATGTACAAAGCTTAATAAGCGTCATGGCCCTTTCGCACCGTCCGTGGGGGGGGGGGGGGGGGGGGAGACTCGGACTCGAACTCTAAGCAGTAGTAATTTCTTCAATAACGGAACTTTTAATTTAAATAAAACTAATTGTTCAATCTTCCCCAAATTGCCCCCCCCCCCACGGAACTCGGACTCGAACTCTAAGCAGTAGTAATTTCTTCAATAACGAAACTTTTAATTTAAATAAAACTAATATTGTTCAATCTTCCCCAAATTGAACCCCCCCGTATAGGCGCCCATGTTCAGGAGGTTTAAATCTGGAGATCGCGCGAGCTATTTAATAGGTATTCTTTTTCCTACTCCAGGTATTGGAGAATGGGCAGGTGCTTCATCACGTTGGTAGCCCATCTGATGGCTCAGTTGGAGTGACATGTTCTCTAAAAGATCCATTAGCACGGGATCTAAGAAAGTCGTGTAAACTTTGTCGGTAAGCCGATTTGCCAGTACCTATGTATGGCTCAATAAGTTGATTACTCAGTAATCCTCTCCAAACATTTATCGAAAATTTATCCTGGTAACTTTTTATAATGACGATTTTCGTATGTCCAAAGGTGGCTATTTCGCAAATTAAGAATTTCGTCGGAACTAAAAGTCGTTTCGCCAGTGAGAAAGAATATTGTTCGAAAAATGTCTTTTTAGGTTGTTTTGATTAATTAATCACCAATGGCGTTTCCAGCCAACTGGCTTAGGGGGGGTAATTAAAAAAAATATCGGGTATCAGTCCCTTCCACGACCCGCTCCAGCAGTTTTGGAAAAATTCATCGTCATAGATCGCCGACTAGATTCACCAAAACTGAAGTTGTTTGTTTGAAATGTTGGTAATTTTTAAGAATAAAAATTAATAAGCGAACGAAAAATTCTTAGGGGGGGTAATTACCCAATTACTCCCCCCTGAAACCGCCACTGTTAATCACCGACAAAAATGTACCCTAGGTTGCAAATTGGCTTCTTTGAGATATTGTATCTTCTGAAAGTAAAGGGTGTTTCATTTTCTACGCTGAATTTGAATTGCGCGGCATTTCCTTCCCGTAAGGTTGGCAGATCTGATCTTATTAGTTTTATCATCAGCTGTTCCTGCAATTTCAAATAGTCGACTGTACAAAAATATAAAACAAGCCATGAACACTCAGAAATTGGTCGTGAAATTAGTGAAATAGGCTCAGAGATGTGTGAACGAGTCTTGGTAAATTTCAATGAGAGAATCAATGCTTGTCATCATGCTTGTGGTGGATAAATGCCAGATATTGTTTTTTGTTTTTCACACTCGATTTGCTGAATATCTGTTGACAGTGTTTTTTGTAAAAAAAAATTGTATTAGAGTTATTATATAATAAAATTCGCCAATTCGGCGTAGGAAATGAAACACCCTTTAGTAAGGATGCAAACGTTCTTCATGTCAAATCGTTATGTGACCAACTTCAAAATTCTAAGCTACAGATCTGTATGGCCTTCGCCAAATTCAGCAAGAAAACCTACTACAAAATCCGTATTCCTCACTACCTTTTCTTCATGCATTTCTATTGTAGGTTAACTGTTTGAGTTAACGTCTGACGAATGGTTTCAAAATATCGATGTTCGGCGTGTTCGCCCATTAGAGTAACGCTCTCGATAAATACTTTCAGATAACCTTTCATTTTGTCCTTCCTCGCCACATATCAGTAGCACGTAGCACGTCCACCATTTCAACATTCTGTGACGTTGCATAATTGATAACATAAAAACTTATTCGAAAGACATACATAATTAACAATTTGCTCATAACAATTTAAAAAGTGTCTGAAACATTTTTCCCAGAATGCTTCAATTAATGCAGTGAAAAACCTTTTTCAAAATCCATGGAGCCATTTGGTAACACAAAAATTGTCCTATTCAGTGATAGATATTTTTGGTAGCTTAGACGTCAAAAAGGAAATACATATCTGCACTAAATTTGAAATAACAATTTGGATAAGTGCAGAATGGGAAGGAAAATGAAAATTTTTGACACGCTTCCACAGCATCCGCTAACACCAATTTTGGCATATCAGGACTGATAAAATTCGCAATTTTTGTAATTGGTCTTCAGTTATGATGATTGAAAGGCGTCCGATATTTCGAATATTTTTGTGGCATTTTTTGGTTTGCAGCAAAATTTGAAGCATTTATTGACCGATATTTATACCTATTTCTTTCTTATTTAGACGGGTACTAAGACCTATTATGATTCAATTATAATTTTGTATTTTTTCTTACTTTCCTTTCATGGAGCATAGTCATGTGATACATCAATGTAATGATTATGAAAAATTTAATATTGTGCAGATCATTTGAGACTTAATACACTGTAGGAGTGTAGGTAATGTCATATGCATTAAAATTTGCAACTTTGCTCCGCCTTACTGTTTACGTCTTTTGAAAATAAAAATATAAGTAGAGAATCTCAGGATGTACACTTACTAAATATCTAAAAGCAGAGGCTTTGTCTCACAACTTCAATTCTTCCATCAATTGCACTGTGTAGGGATGCAAATGCAAACCTTTCGGCAAGATTTTTTGGCCATTTCACGAACGACCGTCATATTTTCTTCCGAACGCTTTGAGCGAATACGATTAGGTGTTTTAACTGTGCTGACAGCAGTGAACTCTATACATACTCACTGGCTGACAGCGACAGTCTATAATAATATCGAGGGGGGCACTTTTTGACATAAGCTTGAGATTTCATACCTTAACAAACATACCTACCCTTAATTTTTTTAAATGTCAACATGGGTCATGTGATACGTCATTTGAAAGGTCATTTTATATCTTGCATTACTGCGTTTGAAATTTTAAAATCGTTCAATTGGTTTGTGAGATATTTTAATTAGTTTTATAGAACTGATATCATTTGCTTCAAAATGTTTGTTCTTTATTTTTTTATTTAATTTTATAGGAAAGGTAATTTGATACGAAATTCATTGTATTAGACTTTTTTTATTTACATGAAAATATTATTATAGACGGGTATCGCCGATTTTTCAAATTTTGATTTTGTTAGAAGTTATAAAGGGTGGCTACTCTTAGTTGAAAAACCCTGTATAATGGAAATTATGTCGATTTCTGAATTTATAAACATATTTTATTTTATGTTTATACATTCAAGTGTGACTGTATTTTTTAACAAGTGAATGCTCAAACCCGATTTGGTAATACATAATGTATAGTAGGAACAAATATGGCGACCCTCCTCTCCAGCCACTGTCACTTTGAAATAATGCCCTACATTGAAACGTCATTGTAAAACGTTTAAAAATTAAAGAACTTTAAGTTTGTAAATGCAAGTTCTGCTGAAATCACGTGAATTGTATTAGGTTTAGTTATGCACTTAAGTGGGTATCTACATGCAAATTTCTAAGAAACGGCTTAAATAATCCAATCCCCTGGGATTCGCAGAATGTCAGCTTAAATATCTTACATTTGTACAATGTCTAACTTGTTTACACTTTTCTAAACTTTTTCAAACCACTTAAAAAATCTCCCGTAACCTCTTCAAAAAACTTGTTAACATATTCTATAAGTTCATTATCTGACAGATCCGGAGAGTACGGTGGATGTGGAAATGTTTCAAAATCGCATTCAGCCGCAGCAGAAATTGAAAACCTTGCCGTAGTTTTCCTCTGCGTTCTCTTTTTGTTATTTTTACTTTATTTAAAGATATTTCGTATTATAATAATTGGAATAAAAGTAATCTATAACTTTTGTCACTAACTGATGTTAGTGGCTGATCGCTACCTTTGTTTCGTTGTATAAGTCAGAGTCTTCCAATTCATCCGTCCCTCGGTTTAAATCGCGATCTTTAGGTACTATTCAAGTTCCCCAAATAATAATTTTCGTATTAACGTAAAGACTGTCTAAGATTCTCTATTGAGTTTGTTCTTCATAAAATTCTTCATTGTGATCAAAGCATTTTCACCTCTTTATCGGTGTCAAAGCATTCGCTCCCAATCCACTTATCATTACAGAAGACATGGTAGCCGTTTGGGCCAAATCCGGTCAATATTGTAGATGGTTGAATAGGTAGTACCGGAGGCTATGACACTGATGGTTATGATTCGATTCTGGGGTTAATTCGGGCTCCATAAAATAGGTACCTGGGAATTATTCCAGGAGTAACAATAGGCGGCTAAATAGCGCACTGCATTCCTGGAGATATTCACCACATAATTATTATGACTTACTAAAATTAGGTGGCTCTAACGCACTTAGACACCCGTGTAACATCAAGGGAAGTCAAAGCGAAAGTATTATTATACGGGAGATGGTAAAAAATGTCTCGTTTGAAATTATGTAATACATAATTCGTATTCATCGAGCAGTAAAGTAATGGAATCGCCCTCTTCTCACCATTACTTTTCGCGCTATACCGAAACGAAAATTATTATTCTTTGAATCGCCCTGGTAAATGGGTTTGAAGAAAATACTTTCTGGGGTGCAGATTTATGCTATTGGTATTATCTCTTTTCCGCATATTTTGTCAAGTATTCTAATTATTTTTACGATCATGCAATTATTGTGTAGTATTCTAACTTGAAATTACCATCAGCTATTGAGAATTGGGAGAGGCGTCATCATTTTTATAGGGAACATTCGAACAGGAATTACAATACATAATTTAGATCATTATCCATTTAATTTATAGCATCGATTGCAAACATTCTAAACATTCCACAAACACACCATATTATCAATATTAATTCTACGTTATAGGTATATGGGATTAGATCGGATTTAAATATATTTAACATGTTCTTCGTATCGATTACTTCATACATTTCTCAGACTTATTTGGTTATACTAAAAATTTATGTACCTACGTATCCAAATAAAGGGTGTTTGAGTTTCTTAACGCTCGCGCTGTACTGCACGTTCTTTTAAATCCTCATCATAAATTTAATTATTTAGTAGTTACAGTATGTCCAGTAAAATACCATAAAATATAGGTATCAGACCAAATCATTTGGAATTTTTTCTTGTGACAGAATGATGTAATTTTTCAACGAAATTGATTATTGAAAACAAATCCTATATCAATTAACCAACTTTTAAGAGGTGATCCTGTTCTAGAAAAAATAATCATTAAAAATCATATTGCTGCGTGCTGGATTTTCCCATGAGGTAAATTAATTTTACAGCGGTTGTCACTAATGAATTTTTGTGTTACA
Source organism: Pyrocoelia pectoralis (assembly GCA_036250285.1). Lineage (NCBI taxonomy): Eukaryota > Metazoa > Arthropoda > Insecta > Coleoptera > Lampyridae > Pyrocoelia > Pyrocoelia pectoralis. Next base: position 30,058,416 of record CM070077.1, read on the forward strand.
TGATTTCGTTAGGTTATTCAAAAAATGTTATCTGGGTAAGGTCGAGGTTTTGTAATACAAAAAATTGATTAATTCGGTTCACCATCTGCGTCTCATGTGTATATACAGGGTTGCCCACTTGCCCTTCGTTCTTCGATAGTACCTTTAATATTAATTTTAGGACAAAAGGTCAACAGACATTTCATATTCAGATGTTCCTTGTTTACAACCTAAAAATGTTTTCAGACCCGCACTGCTCTCGGTTTCGTCCGTACAGGATCGTACTCGATTATTTTAAATGGAACACCCTATAGATTTTTATATTTTTGAAATCCATATTCGATTCTAGACCAAGTTTGTTTAGCCTTTCACCTACTTAAGTCAACTCATTTAGGAGAAAATAAATGTTTTTTAAAAATTGTCGCCGAAATCAACAATCATTAAAAAAATCATAACTATTCAATAATTGGCAACAGAGCAACAACATTTGAGATTATCATAAACAAAAGAACGTTTTATTTCTCGATATGCTGATTTTGAACGAAATTTGTTGCAAAAGGAGCGTACTGAATTTTTTCTAACGACCACAGAAGAACTGCCAAAAGTTGACTATTTTAAATAGAACACCCTGTATATTTTTTCATGAATGAACTGCTTTTTAAGTTAGCTTTAATTTTTGTTAAATATTTCCTATATCTAAAGGTAATAGTTTCCGAGATAATAACCTTATTTTGAATTATTTTGTTTTATCTCCCAATTCTGAAAATAAAATTAAAGGAAGCAACAAACAATAACACTATTTGTATCAGATATTTACTTATTCGGTAAAAAAAACTTAGATATGTCATAGCTTTTACATGACGGAGCACCGCTTTATTTTACATTTAATGTTCGAAAACACTTACATGTACAGTTTCCAATAAATGGATTGGATGAGGAGTTAACGATCCCTGTAAAACGGCCGCTTTGAACACCAGATCTAAATATTTATCATTCGGTTTTTGTGGGATAGTCCTTACGGAAGAGGTGTACTCTAATCCTGTAAATACAAAATTTGGCGATGGGATTAAAACGCCGAAACAGTTAACAACAATCGATAAATGTAAATGTTTCGCGTAGGATCATCTATTGAAGAACATGGGAGCCATTTCTGTATAAAATTAGTTCAAGACTAGTGTTATTAGTTATTAGAAAAACCAATCAATGCCTACTATTTCTATAATCAAAATTAATTTGTTTTAAAAAGCGCACACCTTCTTATTTTTACCTCGGGAGTCTCTAGTTAAGTTTATGTTCCAACTTTTTGGTGCAATATTTAAAATTTCGCCCGTTGATTTACAGCTCCTCTAAATTTATCCTCTTCAAATATTTTTTGTTCTTTATGGGTGTTACTTGAACGATTTAAATGTCGGTGTCTTGTCATGCTAAGAATCGAAAAAAAATGAATCCCCAAGCCACTTACGAAAACGGTAATTTTTAATCATTTTGCGATATGGTCTCTAAAATAATGGTTCCCTTACTTGAGTTACAACATTAAAATTATTTAAGAAGTACTGAACATCATCCCGTTTTACTATTTTACTCTGCTAAATGTTGAGTACCACCTTATAACATTTTATTGAACACTATACATCGTATACATATAATTGTTACACGATTACCTGCTTATTCCACACTTTGCCTCCTCTCATTATTGACTCGTCCCAAGCCATCAGGTGGAAAACTTTTAGCTGCAAATGTTAGGGGCGTCTTCGTTCCACAGGTTAGGTAATAGTCAGATGATTTTTTTTAATTTGCCTATGTTCGATATACTTGGTCAATGGCACTGGAAGTAGAGAGCTCTTTGAGCGTCATGTTGTAGGTAAGTAAAGTAAACTTTCTTCAATTGGTTAAATGGTTTAACCCGATGGTCGGAACTGCGATGCGAAAGATTTTACGTCTTTTATTAACCCCAAATTACTTCTCTTTGATAGGGTGATAGGGTCACTACAGCTAGGTACTCGAATTATGTCGCCAAACTTTAATGACTTTCATACACTTTTCTTAGTAACAAAAATTTGAACACTTTTCTTAGTCGTTCATTTAAAGTAGAAAGTGTCAACGAATTAAGTCGAGAAACAAAAGCCACAATCAGAAATTGTGACATGGCATGTTTTCTCGATATCGATATGCTGCTTGTTCTGGTATGGAAATAGAAATTGTCATTCCTGTAAGAAAATTCCTTGAATGTTAGTTAAAAATCACAGAAATGGGTACAGGGGATGGATACGTAAATAATAGCATAATTACAGTTAAAACGAAGAAGTTTTGGAAACGATAATTTTAGATTTAGGAACCATAAATAAAGATCATCTCTGACGATAAACGTTAGTAAAACCTTAAAAGTTCATTTTTGCCCATTGAGGTAAAATCCACTCTTCCCAAAAGGAATTTAAAAATTGGAATTGAAACCGGCTCTAATTGTAGCCATGTCCGATTAGAGACAGTCATTAGGTCATTACATAGCCATGGATATGCACAATTTGCCTTGGGCTCGTCTGCAACCTAAGGAAAATGTGGCTCTTCTACAGCTTCATGCCAGTTTTCGGATGAATGAATGCTTGCAGAATAGTTAAAGCCACATTTTCATACTGCTGTCACCTATATAGTTCATCCAAAGGTGGTTCAAACTGACAGATCGTAGACAGAACAGTAGACCGAGAGGATACGATATGGAGAAAGTTGTTAGGTTCAATCAAAGACATACGTGTAGGAAATTTGCCTTCAATCGGTCGATACGTCTCGATATTATTAACGTTTCAGTCGTCAAAACAGTTCTTCTGGAAATAACTTATTGGAGAGCCCACATATTGTGTTTGCTTCACAATTATTGTTATCAATATCATTTAAAGATGATTAGTTTTATCTCTATCAAAACGCCCCTTCATTTTGTTGCATTTTCCCACTCATCTTTTTTGTGCAGTTGAAAGCGCGTTGTTAATTTTTATTTTTGTACGACATTGACATAAAATGGAATTTTATTTGTAATGATAACATTTGTTTGCAGTGATAACATTACATTCCTTAACGATTCCCTAACATGGATATCGGCGAATCACCACTAGATGTTTTGTCAAGAGTTGCCGAAATTCAACAGGCAATCACAATATCAGGTAGGTAATAATTAATTTTTTAATTCCAGTTAGTTATTGTTACTTTACCTATATGGTTTTCCAAATAAAAATAATGGCGGCACATTCCAATACTATCGCGTTAGTATATAATAGTCCTAAATTGACTACATAATAATGTACGTCCAATTATTTTCTAATCAAAGAACAAGGTCGTTATTATTAGGTAGTAGCATTATTCAATGGTAGTTGTTAAAACTTTAAAGAAATTGAAATCTTTGTTTTTCTCGTAAGTTATTTATTTTTAAGAGGAGAAATCTTGTTTTTACCTCGCAGAGAAATCTGTTAGTTTCTTCATTGTCAATGCTTTAAATACCTACCTCTTAAATAACATACATTCTTTATAATCTCCTTTAAAAAGCCAATTTTTAACTGTGATAGTGTGCGCGGTTTTATTTCCGTTGTGTTTTTGAATTTCTCAATCTGATAATTCGCTTATCGTTTGTTGATAAGCGGATAACCACATTAAATTTGTAAATGTTACAATTTCTTATCTTTGAGTAATGCCAAAGTAAAACTCTTTCCGTACATCGGACAGTACTTTCGACATCATCATATTGAAGGGGTGGATGCGTCAAGCATCCCAATATCTTTCTCTTACTTGAGATTCCTTTGGTACAAATGCTTCCAACGATCATTTTGACCACGGAAAATTACGCTTACGTTGTGGAATCCCATAAGTTGGTATCTTTTATAACAATATGTACCATTAAATTTTTTGTTTCAAAAACAACCCAAAGCGTTTCACCATTTGTCACTATCAAGGCTAACGCAAAATTAAATTAGAGTTGAAAGTAAATAAATTATCAAATGACAATTATTTGCATCACTATACAGACCATCAAAATTCAAGTAGATAATAATGAAACGATTAGGAAAAAGGTTTACACTAGTAGGTGATTTTGAGAGGAGGAATTGGTTGCTATTAACGAATACAGTTCTGTGCCAATTTTTACACTTATTGACACATTTTAAACTGTACAAGATGGCGTCTACAGATTTTCAATACGACGCGACGTTTCAACTCTAAGAAATCTTCACCGCGATTTTTATTTTTTGCCCGCGGTCTTGGGAAATTCGTATTTTCTTATTTCCCGGTTTTGGTTTGGATAGTTGAGCCCGTTCTTGAGTTATAAAATTACAACGAAAAGTGGCATTGATTTTTATAGATATAGATGAACCAAAATACTACATCTTGTAGTCGCCTTGTTTGTAGAACTTAAAAGTGTGAATGAGGAAGTGTTTTTTTTTTAATTTTTTTTTAGAATTCGCGTCATTTGCGTGCTTTAATAGACATTTGGGTGTTTTAATAAAACCGGTAGAATACAATTTAATTTTACTAAGTTGGTATTTACCGAATTAATTCATAGCAAATACTGTAGTTAACCTTTAAATAAATTTTAAATTGACAATTTGAAAAGATGTAGTTCCAATCTCTAAAAAATTCCCTAGATTTTGATAATGTCAAATATTTATTTAAAATTGCTTGCAAAAGGCGCAAATTCTAAAAAATAGTATAAAAAACTCATTCATAAGGCTTTTATGGCACTCATCATTAAGAAAACTCGTGGTTGCGCCACTCGTTTTCTAAACTTTGATTCGTACCTTATGAAACTTGTTTTTTAATATACTATTATAATTCTGAAACTATTTGGAATTTTAGGAATTTTAAAACGCCACATTATAGAACTTTTTTCTAATTTAACTCAGTTTGTATCGCTTCCGATATCCTTATATTGGGTACCGTGTATAACGCAAAATTAAACAGAAGTTATAAAAGAATCAATTATTCAAAAATATATCCAAATAAATATTTTTTCGATTTTTTCATATGAATGATTTTTAATTTCTGTTCCTAAATATGTAACTAGTATAACATTTTTAACTTTTGTCTTAATAGTGAAGAAATAATTCCTTGTGTACCATACTCTTGCAATTCTGGATTTTAAAACACGAAATAGTAAACAATTACTAAACGACCGTTATTGAAAATTATTAAAAATTGGAAAATTTTATTATAAAATATTTTTACTACAGCCATTTTTATTGAACTTGAACCTACGACCGTAACCGTACTTTCATTATTTGAAACTTCTTTGTTTTGTAAATGGGGTTACTTACCCCTCATATTCCGTCGGAGTTGTCTAGCTCACCCATAGGACACAAAGGCTTTCCATACCTTACTTCTTTGTATTATTGTTTTATCCATTTCAAAGGGTGATCAATAAAATTTAATTCGGCCCCCCTAATTTATAACTAAATTCTAACTAAATATACCTGCTTTACTTATCTGAAATTAAAACTAATTTGTGAGATAATGTAATAAAAGCGAGAATAAAAGTACATTTTCTAACATTACATGTAAAATCGTTTATTTAATTTCTAAAAATGCTTTGCAGTACTCTCGTGAACATAACACCGCCTATTTTCAATTTTAAATCGTTTGTTTAGCTATTTTCCTCGTTTTATGTAATTGTTACATTAGATAAAATGATATACACACTCGTTTACTTTTTTCACATATTATATTATGGAAAGAACAATTCAGATTTCTAATGTCTTGTCTTAAGAGAAGTTGAAATCATTTCTTCTGTCAGTGCTACATTTTTATTTTATTTTTTTAACGAGTCCATCATGAAGATCCCGTTGATTTCATCCTTTCAGTGTACGTATGTATGTAATATAGTAACCTTGACGATATTCCACAGTTCCCACCAAATGATTTATTTTTAACAAATTAATGCTTAAATATGTATGTGGGAATAAGATTTTATAATGTCCTTTGTGTGTTTAGGCTCTAATCAAAATCCAAATTTTCTACTACCATGGATTAAAAGTGAATATTTCCTATGCTTTTTTATAAACTTTCCCATTATCGTTAGTTTTATTAGAAGTAACGAGTATGTCCAGTCCACATTTCGATGGGATTAAATGCGTAACTCTAGAGCTATCGTCGTGTAGTTTCCGCTTTCGTGTGTTCGAATTTTGAGACAAAATCGATGACGTAAAGAAATTTTTGCTAACATTTTTAGTTTTAAAGGGCGAAATTGAAAATTGTCCAATTTGACGATGGTGTCATTATATCTCGGTTATTATAAATATTATTCCTAAACACATTCTTTTTACGTTTAACCTGTCATGCCAAAAGTCTATCAAACATGATCTGGAGATCTTCGATCTTGCAACCCTTGTACTTCTTATGCAACTTCATTTCCTGGGAAATCTTTGATCAAGATAATTTCGAAACGGTAGATCATAACGAGGAGGAGCAATTCTCTTTAATTAAAACAGGACCAATAGTTTAATTTTTTAGTCAGTTCGTGACTGTAAATGCAAATTGAAATTCATTTTCCCCGTTATTTGGAAGAACTAGAACTCTTATGGCCGTTGAACATAATACTGCAAACGCCAAGAACCACAATAATAATTTATGATAGTATTATTCTATTATTGCGGTTTTTATCCTTATCCTTAAATTTCAAATACATCATTTTTTGGGACCATTTTGTTTCTTCTTTTTGGTTCTTACCTGATATCGATGCCTTCTAACTTATAATTTGACCAAAGCAACTCGAGGCATTGTTCGGCCACATAGTATTGAATTTCCCTAAAACGTGACATTATTTCCTTTTCTAAACACATTGTGTTTCGTCGCCCTGAAGAACCTTTACGTTGACACAATACACTACTAGTGCGCAGCGTGACTCAAATTTCTCAACAACAGCTAATATCACACTTTTATTGGGGCTGCATGTGCTTGTTTAGTTTACAGTGCCCAGAAAGTATGCCCACAAGTAGTTGCAGGTTCTTTCTAGATAGGCCTGTGCAAAAACGCGGCAGGCTATGAGATGGTCCTCTGAAGGCCTTTCTCGCGTGACGGCAGTCTGTCATCAAGTTCCACCTAGCCTTGTGCTGGGCTTGAGTGGTTTGAGTTATTACGTTGTTTACAGTTCATACTGTAATTAGGAGAACCGGCTCTGGACTAAAGTCGGGCTAACTCGTTGCATTTCGTTCCAGCATACCCCTTAACTGATACGAGCTCGAGGGTGTTGTTGGAGCCCGTGCACGCAAGTCTTCGCACATAATTAAGAAGTGCTATGGTTGTATGGAGTCTGGTTCTAGGCCACCAGACAATTGCTCCGTAACAGAACGTAGGTCCAATTACAGCAGTGTACAGCCACAGGACAGCCTTTGGGGATGGGCCCCAAAGTCTTCCGATTGCGGGGCGACATTGCCAGAAAGCCCTATTTGCGTTTTCCGCTTTGTGCTGGATGTGCTGTTCACTGACACTGTTTTTGGAAGAGCAGAGGAGCTCGATGACGCTCTACCCTCCTTTTTCTTGTGAAGAGAACTGCTTGAGTGTTACCTTAAGTTATCAGACATAAGAGCTTCACCATTTTTTCACGCTCCACATGCTAAAATCAATACGTTCAAAAAGCTGTTGAACTGAGTAAAAATGTTTAAAATGTAAACAGAATTTCACAAAAATCTTTTAAGATGTAAACAAGGATTATAACTTACGAGATAACTTTTAACTTTAGACGTTCGCGTGTGTGACAAGCTATTAAGCGCCCATTCTTCTTTCTGGCACCCACTACGCCCCCTTTCTTAAACTAATTTCTTTGCATACCTATATGAAATATTTCGTTTGGAAAAATGATCAAAATTAAGTTAATTATGAATGATAAGTAGCAAACAAATTAAATTTGCATATTTTAAATATCAATTTATTAATGAAATTTCACAATGCATTAATAAATCGTTAGGTATTTATTTTTGCAACTAAGTATGCGATTAGTTTTGATAATAATGCCAAAAATGTTGTTTTTTTTGTCGCAATGTTTGGAACGTGTTGAAGCAAGCATAATATTTAAAAATTTATAAATTAACATGTGGTCTGGAGGATGTTTTTTAATAAAAAAAAAAAAAAAAAGATTTCCAATAACGTTCAAATTGCAATGAACTCTTGTCCGCCTTGAAACTTAAAGAATGCAAAAAATTTCGATACGTAGCATCAGAACGAAGAGCACACGAGAATTTATTTACCCACCCACCCACGAAGTAGTAATGAAATTTAATGATCGAGATGATATTAAAATAAGTAAAATCAAATTTAAGGAATTTGATAAAAATATTTGAAACACTAAACAATCTGTAGCTTCTGAAAAATATGACATTAAATTTAGACACATTGTTATCTAACATAAGGCTTATTTTAGTACGTTATGTGTGGTATGTTACGAACAGATGTACTGGTGTGAACTGAGCATTCCTTCTCTTGGTATGCGGACTTACTGGTACTCTTCAAAGATATCAAGATAGAAATTATGCCCTAGAAACACCAAAGCAATTTCTTAATAAACAACGGTCGCGATCTTCATTACTTTGTATAATTTCCCAATTATGATGCTTGAAAATTGAGTTTATTCAATTGTAATTTAACTTTAACGGGAAATTTTGTAATCATTAAATAAGGAGTCTTATTTCCTGAAACAACTTGCATCAGTGCTAATCTGCAAAATAATTAGATCAATTTTCCAGAAAATTGCAAAATTTGTTTCTGCGGTATCGTTCTAACATCGTAATCAAATTAACGGATTGTTACTTAAGAAAAAAAATCAAAAGGCGCCACGTATCATCAGTTAAACGTCCTTGCCGATGTATTTATTAAAGCGTTAAATTTTGATTTGTAATTTACTGAAAGTCAATTAAGATCGTCTTCGGCTGGCTAGTAGGATTTGTTAGATTAAACGACGTGTTGTAAATTATTTTCTAAAAGTGAAGAACCCTGCGGTACGGTAAAAAAAAACAAAAAATTCAAGTGGTCAAAATACGACTTAGGCTAAACTAGACTTTATTTCCACGTGATTTAACAACGTTTTGGGTACGATTAATAAAAAAAACTAATTACTTATACCTGTTAGTCTACCTGGTGGATTCTTATGAATGAAGCGGCCTTACTATTTTCTTCAGTTAAAGGTGAACGTATAACAATGGTGCAACGTAAACAGTGAGTGATTTATAATTTTTCCAAAAATTTTAGTTTATTAAAAAGTGCGCGCCTCCGTAACATGGAATTACCATTCATAATACACGAATTAATCAAAGCACAATTTTTGCGAGTCAGATCATTGGAAATGGCACGAGAAAACGAGGGTCCCTCTAAGAAATGCGAATTTTGGCAGCCGTGGGTTACGAAAGGTACTTACTTACAAACATTGTAGTTAAACGGCGACGGCTTGACCGGATGTAGTTCATTTTAATTAATCTTGGCCTTGAAGGGTCGAACCGCCCTACAGTCTTGAATTGTTTATGTTAATTTCTTCAATCTGAAAAGGCTTACATTAATTACATTTTTTTTTTTAATTTTCAGAGGATTCAAATAAGCACACTTCCACAAAACAGCTTCCTACAACAAAATGGAAAAGAGATCGCCGTACCCGTTCCGAATATTCGCGTAAGTCAGATCCAAAAATTCCCGACGAATTCGAGATACAAAACGGTAATACGGCGATGGATACACCCTTAGACATGAGCGTACGTCAGCGAGGGCAACCACCATCTTACTCTCAAACAATTAATAATCCGGAATTTAGATCGAATTACCGAACTTCCGTTATCACACAAACGCAACGTGACGATATACCTTCAGGTTAATACTCTCATCCCTTTCTCTAAAATACGTAATCAATTCCTTTTCAGGTATATCGATGTGCGATCCAATTATCGACGAGCACTTCCGGCGCTCCCTTGGTAAGGATTATGTCAAAATATTTTCAAATAACAACGTACCACCAAAAGATCCAATCGTAAAAACAGCTCCCAAAATTAACGATAAGGTAATGGAACTAATGGATAGTACAGGTCTCTCTGTCGATGATCATTTTGCGAAAGCCCTCGGTGACACTTGGCTGAAATTAAATAAAAAGGAAGATATAGAATGTGACTCCTCGGAAAAGGAAGCGGTGATATCTGTCTGATTCTATTAAAAAATTATAGAATGTCTGTATGTCTGTCTGTCAGTGGATGTTAGTAGTTATGAGACTTTATTGTACAAATTTTTTGACCCCAACTTTTTGCACCTTTCTATTGATTATGTTGTAAATAATTTCTGAAATTATTATCAGTTTAAGCTTGTTGTAAATATGTGTATATTATTTTAAACGTGCACACAAAGGGTGCAATGCTAATATTTGGTGTCTATATCGTCGTACAACATTGTTGCTAGTTTTTTAATGTTACTTTTACTTACTTTTTCTTTTATGTTATAAATGGAATTCGATGTTAACTATTTAAATAAATGTTTTTGTGGAACTCTGGTTTTAAGAACTGATTTCATATGGTGCTAGAATTTCTGAAAACATCTTTGCACCATAAGAAAACAGCCCCCATTACCAAATAACAGATCACATCCCCCCACTTCACAACACACGTCTTTACAGTGCTAAACACAAGAAAACACTGTGTGTCACTGAGAAGTAAGTTACTTTAAGTACAAATCACTGTTACACTTCATTCCTAAACACAAAATAGATATTTTCTTACATGACTTCGAATTCAAAACCACAATAGTTTTGATAATTCTATTTGCAAATATAATTGTAGTTACTTAGATAAAACGCACTCTATATTTATTTCTTATATATTTAAAAATTGGTGGTTGTTTTGTAAACCTTTTTGCTATATTAAATTACCCCTAGATATCAAATTTGCGGTGATACAGTTTCTGGTTTTACACAGTTGTTTTTTTATTACGGAAACTGAAAGCAAGGTGAACTAAGCTGCTTATACTACCAAGTGAAGGAAATTTTAGTACCTTTACTTAAAAGAAGTACCTGAATGTTGTCACTCTATATGTATGCAGCATATCAAATTATACAATGGAAAAGGAAATATAAACTAGAACAAAGAATGTGTTCAATGTAATATTATTGTTTACCTAACGTTATGATTGAGCAAACTACCTACGTCTAACGAACAAAAACCACCCATACGTAAATTGTTTTTAAAACAGTACCACCAATTTAAAAAAAAAAATTGTTTTAAATAAACACCGTCACACGCGATTTATGATTGATTATTTCTTAATGCCAATGACTCACGATCGGGACTGATTTCGCCGCTAACAGCGATGTCCGTTGCATCAAAAGAGGGGGCACAACCCTCCAATAAAGCAACTTCCATCAACCCTCCAGTTTTATACAACTACTAGGACCAAAACTTGACGCGTTCCACTATTTTGCAATATTTAGAAGGGGGATTTAATGTAGGTATGTTTTTTAGAGGGGTATGTTAAAAGTAGTTTGTTGTAAGGGTTATGAAATGAGAATATTAATCCCTTATATTACCTATTTCGTATTAATTTAAAAATTTATTTGATCTATCATATTATGCTCATCTGTTTTATCTACGAAATGGAATCGTGCGAAAATATTTGCAAATGAGGATTTATAGGTAATCATCATAATTCCGGAATAAAATATCGGGACTTTAAACGTTTTTATTTGTAAATTGTCTAGCTTTTGCTCTTTTAACTAACATGGAATAATCAGATTTTTAATTTCAACTTTAACGCTTGATAAAGACGTTTTGCAAAAAATTGAGAATTAAACGTCACAGGTCACAAAGTATCGGAACTAATAAAATAAACCAGGATTATGTTTGTTGTATTTTAGGTTACAAGAATTATAATTTAAGTGAACTCAGTTGCAAGTAAATGTATTAAACAACCTAACGTGGAAATTAACCTAATATTTTTTAACGGATTTAACTAGGGTGGTAATATTTGTTCTATGGGGGAGATTCAGTTATTGTCATACTGACAATGAAAGGAATTAGTAGATGTGTTGTAAATATTTTTATTTGACACGCCTTTTTACACTAATTAATGTACCTACCTAGTTGCGCAAGTAAATAGATGTGTCTGCGCAAGTATTTGATAAACAAAATCTCCAAATAACATTAGACACCGCAGTTGACAACAAACCGGAAAAATTGGATCTATTCTTTAGTGTTCCTTATTCGTGTAGATTTGTGCCATTGGAGTGGACACTTTATCATCAACCCCTCATATTTTGGCTGCTATGATCATCGCGACCAGCGATCGTTATAATAATTATAACGGTCACTATAATCACAACGGCGCGGTCGGCAACCGACGCTTCTTAACTTGGACAATAACCGACGATGATCACAACGGCCAATAATGGTCACAAACTCGCATTTGTGATCACAACGACCATCTCTATCACAACTGCAATTCGCTTTAAATTACAATGCCATCCCATCGTAATCCTCAGTCATCACACAACACAAAAGCATTATAATTTATAATTAATGTATTTGAAAGAGAAGATAAATAATAAAATACACTTCTACCAAAGAGTATCTTTGCTTCTACTTCGACTTGAAACGTAATAAATAGTGATCATTTTAAAATTTAAGAACAGTTAGAATTTTAATAATTAAGTGAAAAAATACGGTTACTTTAAAAAATTCTGGGGTGACCTAAGAAAATTATTAGAATTTTGCAATTTGTGCTCACCTAATTAATTTTATAAAAATAAATACATTGTATTTGTATACCTACACCTACACTGTCCAAGTCCAAGATAAGGAGGACCACTATGGTGATTTCGGAAACGGTAAGAGACAGAGTTTCGGTTAAACGAAAGAAAAGTTGGGCATTTTGGAGTTTAGTAAAATGACATTTTTAAACTGACTAAATTCCTAACCGTTCCCAAGTTATGCGATAAAAAGCGAATTTTCACTATTTCGTTTATTGACAAATTGTTACTTTGTGGTTGATGTTAAATAAAAAGTAAGAGAACCTTCTACAGGTACTTTTTAACGTTCTTTTGTTCAAATCCATTGATGGTCAGATAAATCCATTGATGGTCAGATCACACAAGTTTAGAGTTGTTTCATTTAGTTCTTTTGTTCTTTAATATGGCATGCAGCAAATTGGAATTCGACGTTTCGTTTTCGAGTAACCACCATCAACTTTATTTTTTTAAATACGGTCCCGCTTTTTTATACTCATACATAGTATTAAAAGAGCTTTTTATTCTGCATTCAAATATGTATTACACTTTACGGTTTATTTGCGATTGTTATAGTTATTTTACGCTTTTAGGTACTTAAATTTACTAGAAACTACTTTGGAAGACGCTCTTGCGATAGGTAATTTACATGTCCGTGAAGTTAGCCCCTCATATTCCGAATTTTTATACAATTTGTTGCTTACTAATTAGTAAGTAATTAGTAAGTATTTGTAAGCTAAAAATCTAAATTTGTAAGTGAATTTTCGAATTTATTTTAACAAAAACAGTTTTTGGGGCTAACTTCTCGGTAGCCCCATTATTTTGCAATATCAAAATTTTAGTAGCGTCATTAATTAGTAAGTCATTTGTAAGAATTTGTAATCAAGTTACCAGAATTTGTAATCAAACGGTATCTCTTAAATTTAAAAAAAACTGTTGTGCGGCTAACTTCTCGGGAGCCCCACCGCTTTGAGGAATAATATTTTTTTTTGAATCAATATTTAGTAAGTCATTTGTAACAATTTGTAAGCATAATCTCAAAATTTGTAAGCCACTTTATTACTACCTACAGCCCAAATTACGCTTTGGGGGCTAACTTCACGAATGTCCCAAAACAAAGAGAAATGGTTGAATTTGTTTGTACCTTTAAGTAATAATTAGTAAGTTGCATGTATTAATTTGTAAGCATAATCCCATTTTTTATAACCCAATTACAATGGCGCAAACTAAGGTTAATAAGTAGGTATGTCCCTATGTCCATAAAATACTACATGCACACAGATTTCAAATTACGCCTTAATTTGTTACACGAATTATGTTATTAGAAAGCACTTTGCAACTGAACTTCCAATTTATTTTTTAAAAAATTAGGAGGAAATTATGTACTTATTTGTAAGCATATTTTCATAGTTTGTAAGTCACTCTATTACTGTCTAGAGTCCAAAATACGTTCTGGTGGGGCTATCTTTATGAACGCTTTAAAACAAGGAGAAATGGTTGAATCTATTTGTATTTCTAAATAACAATTAGTAAGTCGAATGTACTAATTTGTAAGCACAACTTTACAATTTGTAAGTCACTCTATGACTATCTAGAGTACAAAATAAGTTCTGGTGGGGCTATCTTAAGAACGCTTTAAAACAAGGAGAAATGGTTGAATCTATTTGTATTTCTAAATAACAATTAGTAAGTCGAATGTACTAATTTGTAAGCACAACTTTACAATTTGTAAGTCACTCTATGACTATCTAGAGTACAAAATACGTTCTGGTGGGGCTATCTTCACGAACGTCTTAAAACATGGAGAAATGGTTGAATCCATTTGTAGGTACTTCTAAGTGACAATTAGTAAGTCGAATGTACTAATTTGTAAGCACAACTTTACAATTTGTAAGTCACTCAATGACTATCTAGAGTACAAAATAAGTTCTGGTGGGGCTATCTTCATGAACGCTTTAAAACATGGAGAAATGGTTGAATCCATTTGTACTTCTAAGTGACAATTAGTAAGTCGAATGTACTAATTCGTAAGCATAACTTTACAATTAGTAAGTCACTTTATTACTATATACAGTATATAGAATACAAAATACGTTCTAGTGGGGCTATCTTCGCGAACGTCTCAAAGCATGAATGTACATTCGACTTACTAATTGTTATTTAGAAGTACAATTAGATTCAACCATTTCTTCATGTTTTAAAGCGTTCATGAAGATAGCCCCACCAGAACTTATTTTGTACTCTAGATAGTCATAGAGTGACTTACAAATTGTAAAGTTGTGCCTACAAGTTAGTATATTCGACTTACTAATTGTTATTTAGAAGTACAAATAGATTCAACTATTTCTCCTTGTTTTAAAGCGTTCATGAAGATAGCCGCACCAGAACTTATTTTGTACTCTAGATAGTCACAGACTGACTTACAAATTGTAAAGTTGTGCTTACAAATTAGTATATTCGACTTACTAATTGTTATTTAGAAGTACAAATAGATTCAACCATTTCTCTATACTTTGAGACGTTCGTAAACTTAGCACTACCAGGAATTATTTTGTACTCTAGATAGTCATAGAGTGACTTACAAATTGTAAAGTTGTGCTTACAAGTTAGTATATTCGACTTACTAATTGTTATTTAGAAGTACAAATAGATTCAACTATTTCTCCTTGTTTTAAAGCGTTCATAAAGATAGCCCCACCAGAACTTATTTTGTACTCTAGATAGTCATAGAGTGACTTACAAATTGTAAAGTTGTGCTTACAAATTAGTATATTCGACTTACTAATTGTTATTTAGAAGTAGGTACAAATAGATTCAACCATTTCTCTATACTTTGAGACGTTCGTAAATTTAGCACTACCAGAAATTATTTTGTACTCTAGATAGTCATAGAGTGGCTTACAAATTGTAAAGTTGTGCTTACAAATTAGTATATTCGACTTACTAATTGTTATTTAGAAGTACAAATAGATTCTACCATTTCTCCTTTTTTTAAAGCGTTCATAAAGATAGCCCCACCAGAACTTATTTTGTACTCTAGATAGTCACAGACTGACTTACAAATTGTAAAGTTGTGCTTACAAATTAGTACATTCGACTTACTAATTGTTATTTAGAAGTACAAATACATTCAACCATTTCTCCATGTTTTAAAGCGTTCATGAAGATAGCCGCACCAGAACTTATTTTGTACTCTAGATAGTCATAGAGTGACTTACAAATTGTAAAGTTGTGCTTACAAATTAGTATATTCGACTTACTAATTGTTATTTAGAAGTACAAATAGATTCAACCATTTCTCTATACTTTGAGACGTTCGTAAACTTAGCACTACCAGAAATTATTTTGTACTCTAGATAGTCATAGAGTGACTTACAAATTGTAAAGTTGTGCTTACAAGTTAGTATATTCGACTTACTAATTGTTATTTAGAAGTACAAATAGATTCAACCATTTCTCTATACTTTGAGACGTTCGTAAACTTAGCACTACCAGAACTTATTTTGTACTCTAGATAGTCATAGAGTGACTTACAAATTGTAAAGTTGTGCTTACAAGTTAGTATATTCGACTTACTAATTGTTATTTAGAAGTACAAATAGATTCAACCATTTCTCCATGTTTTAAGGCGTTCATGAAGATAGCCCCACCAGAACGTATTTTGGATTCTAAATAGTAATAAAGTGACTCACAAATTATGAAATTATGCTTACAATTTAGTACATTCGACTTACTAATTGTTACTTAGAAGTACAAATAGATTGAACCATGTCTCCATGTTTTAAGGCGTTCATGAAGATAGCCTCACCAGAACGTATTTTGGATTCGAAATAGTAATAAAGTGACTTACAAATTATGAAATTATGCTTACAATTTAGTACATTCGACTTACTAATTGTTACTTAGAAGTACAAATAGATTCAACCATTTCTTCATGTTTTAAAGCTTTCGTGAAGATAGCCCCCCCCAGAACGTATTTTGGACTCTAGATAGTAATAACGTGACTTACAAATTGTAAATATATGCTTACAAATTAGTACATTCGCCTTACTAATTGTTGCTTAGAAGTACAAATAGATTCAACCATTTCTCCATGTTTTAAGACGTTCGTGAAGATAGCCCCACCAGAACGTATTTTGGACTCTAGACAGTAATAGAGTGACTTACAAACTATGAAAATATGCTTACAAATAAGTACATAATTTCCTCCTAATTTTTTAAAAAATAAATTGGAAGTTCAGTTGCAAAGTGCTTTCTAATAACATAATTCGTGTAACAAATTAAGGCGTAATTTGAAATCTGTGTGCATGTAGTATTTTATGGACATAGGGACATACCTACTTATTAACCTTAGTTTGCGCCATTGTAATTGGGTTATAAAAAATGGGATTATCAGTGGTGGATTTCTGAATAGGCCGAATAGGACGAGGTCTACGGCGGCAAATTTCGGACGGCGGCAAATTTTAGACGGTGGCAAATTTTTTAACTCTAATAAGTCAACTATTCTAAATTTTTACGTGTGTGTTTATTTAAGTACAGGGTGGGCCAAAGTGGACACTTTCTTATGGAAACGTCCTTTATCTTAAGAGATAAAAAAATGGATCTGTCTTGAGCTCAATTTTAATGAGAAAATCACTGGCGTAAATAGAATTTAGCTATCTCTCATAGTTTGGCCGCTAGGGGGCGTTTCTCGAATTTAGTCCATTTCTTTAATCCTCCATAACTTTTTTATTATTAAAGATAATTGATTTTAGCAAAATATTTCTTAGAGCACTTTTTTACGTAGAATCCATTGCAATGGACATTTTTATACGGGGTGTTTGGTTTTTTGTGTACGACCCTAAACTACATTTTTTCATACGGACCACTCTATATATTTTGCGTTTTTAAAAAGAGAGTAAAATTTCCTAAATTTTGATGTATCACATATTCATGTTAAATATTATTTGCAATATTGCATTTAATACATTATTATTTCAAATTAAAAATATTTAGTCAATTAAAATTTCCAGATTACTAACAAATTGTCGTTTTAAATCATTTTATTTTTTTTAATTTTATTTATTAAATCAACACAGATACAGATATTTACAGTACAACAATAAGGCCACAGGCTATGTCAAAAACGGCCTTCATAAAACAAAAAGACAAAAAACCTAAAAAATTATTCTTGTTTAAAAATTGGATTCACAAGGATCAAGCTGGCTCTGAGAAATACATTTTTTAAAATAAGATTTGCTATTTGAGAAGATATCTATTTTATCATGCTGCCGTTTTTTGTTAACCATGGAAACCTAGATGTCCGCAAGCAAAATATTTTAATGCATAAAAATAATATTTAACATAAATATAACAAAGATAAGTAGGTACATCAAAGTTTAGGAAATTTTACTCTCTTTTCGAAAACCACAAAGATAGATGATGTGTACCCTAAAAGTGTCCAATTTGGTCCACCCGGTACAATGTGTTCGAAGCGGCATACGAAGTTCGCCTACAGGCGGCAAAACCTTAAATCCGTCTCTGGGGATTATGCTTACAAATTAATACATGCAACTTACTAATTACTACTTAAAGGTACAAACAAATTCAACCATTTCTCTTTGTTTTGGGACATTCGTGAAGTTAGCCCCCAAAGCGTAATTTGGGCTGTAGGTAGTAATAAAGTGGCTTACAAATTTTGAGATTATGCTTACAAATTGTTACAAATGACTTACTAAATATTGATTCAAAAAAAAATATTATTCCTCAAAGCGGTGGGGCTCCCGAGAAGTTAGCCGCACAACAGTTTTTTTTAAATTTAAGAGATACCGTTTGATTACAAATTCTGGTAACTTGATTACAAATTCTTACAAATGACTTACTAATTAATGACGCTACTAAAATTTTGATATTGCAAAATAATGGGGCTACCGAGAAGTTAGCCCCAAAAACTGTTTTTGTTAAAATAAATTCGAAAATTCACTTACAAATTTAGATTTTTAGCTTACAAATACTTACTAATTACTTACTAATTAGTAAGCAACAAATTGTATAAAAATTCGGAATATGAGGGGCTAACTTCACGGACATGTAATTTACTCTTAACCGAAGTACGCGATTGTTGGTTTCAGCAGAATGGTGCACCTGCACACAATTCAGGATTACCTTTCAAATTGGTTTGCCGAAAGAGTTTTAAGCACCCATTCTGAAACACCCTGGCCAGCAGATGTAACCCCGTTGAATTTTTTCTTTAGGGGTACCTAGCTAAAAAATTACGTTTATAAACATATCTTTGGAACAAAAGAAGAACTGCGAACATTGGAACTTAACGGATTCCAACCTGTAACACATAATTATAATGTGAAGGAAAATTTGCATTATTCAAAATTGAAAAATTCTGTGTCATTTCATTAATTTGATGAGAAAGTACAGTTAGCAAAAGCCCATTTAAAATAAAATTCAGCTTGAATGTTATTGGGAGGGATACAGGTTCGTATTTAGATTTTCTCCGATAATCGTAAAATAAGTTTAAAAATCGCAATGAAACCATAAAGTGTGATACAAACTTGAATGCAGAATAAAAAGCTCTTCTCATATTACTTATGTATAAAAAAATCAGGACCGTATTTGAAAAAATAAAGATGATGATGGTTATTCGAAAACGAAACGTCAGATTCCAATTTGCTTGCATGTCATGATGATGATAGGCAACGTTAAAAAGTACCTGTAGAAGGTTCTCTTAATGGTGAAAATTCGCTTTTTATCGCATAACTTGGGAACGGTTCGGAATTTCGTTAGTTAAAAAATGTTATTTTACTAAACTCCAAAATGCCCAACTTTTCTGCCATTTAACCGAAAGTCTATCTCTTACTGTTTCCGAAATCCCAATAGTGGCCCTCCTTATCTTGGACACAGTGTATAAAACCTTAAGTGAGCTGTGGGTGTCCTGAGGTTCGGGCCCTCTAGGCACACTTTAATCGCTTGAACCAAAAAGATGAAGAATTTTCGTACGATATTATCTAAAAAATTCCCTTCCATCACACATGAATCTTGCAATTACACCCATTAGCGGTAGAATTAGGAACTTCAAAATTATTTCCAGCAATTTATCGTGATCACTTTTCTCTAAATAAAATTTTTCCGAAAGGCTCTCTATAACTACCTGAGATATGATACCTACCTCGTCGGCCTTAGTTAACCACTCTGTATATATATGCTACTTGTCGTTGTCGATCAGCAGTCTTGTTTAATAAATTGTTCTCTGAATTTCTTCCTCCCTTGCTCTTTTTTTTGGAGTTCGTTTGGCATGCCATTCTCCTGGCCTTGTAAAGTGTGTACCCCAACAGAGCTTGACTGGACATGGTATATTAACAGTGTTTGATTCCATGTCTTCGGATTCTTAAAGTGAATATGTAGATTCCTCCTTTTAACCAGGTGAGCCGGATGGAAAACGGGAATAATAGTCCAGTGATAACATCCCATCTGTAGCGCTGAAAATCTCGTTTTCCAATTTATTTGCGGCGGCTTTGGTAAAAGCGAAAGCTTCTACCCACATGCTGAACAGATCTGTAATGTTTACCATGAACCGATTATCGGTGGTTCAGATGGTGTATGCGTCCACTCTATATATTTATTTTTTTCAGTTATTACACAAAAACTATTTTATTTTGAGTTATTACGCACAAAAAATTATTTCATTTTGAGTTATTACGCAAAAAAACTATTTTATTTAATACGTCATTGTAGTAAACATGGGAAAGTTTTGTGCTAGTTTACTGGTAATTTAATTTATCTAATTTTCCTAAACTAAATAATAGCCTTGAACAAGGATAATAGCTACACTGGATTAAGTCTTTAATATGCCTGAAAATATCCAATGTCATGGGTACATACATTTTTACATGTAGGTAATGTATTAAAAGTAAGCTGCAGAGATATTGTAAGTACAATTTTAAAAACTTCTAAACGCTCTACTGAAAAATGTATCATATTTACTCGATTTCATTTTATATGGAGACGTGTCAGCTTTAGGTTTGAATTTTTCGGGGAACAAAGTGTTGAATTTTGAGGGAGTTTACTTTCTCGGCCATTTTTAAAGGTACCTACCCTTTTAGATTTGAATTTGTGTAAAGTCAGCGAAGGACTCCGCCTTCCGGGGGTAGGATAGTTAACAACACTACGCAGTTGTAGTAACTATTTTAAGGGTTTTACGAAGAAGTTTTAAAAAGGGATAGGCCAGTAGACGTCACTCTGAATACACTACTAATACGTAAATGTAATTCAGTGATTATTGGAATAATGGAATTATAAAACGATAGTAGGAAAACTTCATTTAATCCATAGCATGTATGCTTTGATGCCTACTTTCAGGAAGGGAAAGTATGACTACGTTTACACGCACTGATTTACGCCGGAGTTATAACATCGGTAGTTATAACTCCTGTTAGGCAGTACCGTTTACACGTTGAGGTTTAGCAGGAATTAATAACTCCGATTTAGAAATAAATTTGCAGTAGTACCAATCTTACCAATATATAAATGAAATGAAATGAAAAAATAGATTCTTTCTTATAGTGAGGTTATAAGGTGCCTTTCATTTTAATTGAATTGTAATCGTATTGAATATGAACCAATATGAACATACAGACATACACCTTACGCAGTATCATGTGCGATTTTATTTTGGTTGGCAACAATCGTAGTCGCCTGTTTACACGTACTTTAACACCGGAGTTGACAGAAATTCCGGTGTTAAATAAGTGCACTCCTCTTTTCCAACAGGTGTAGAGTTATAACTCCGGTTTAGTAGTTCCGGTGTTAAAGAGCGTTTACACGGAATCTTACTCCGAAGTTATAACTTCGAAGTTATAACTCCGGCGTAAATCAAGTGCGTGTAAACGTAGTCTATGCTATGAGTCTTGTATCTAACAACGTTCTCTCTTTTAGCAAAAGCGGTAAATAAAATATAAAAAACTCCATAAGTATTTCCAATATTTAATTCTCGAACAAATAGGTAATCACAAATATCCATTTATTACAGCAGTATAGAACTTCACTGGATTAATGAGATCTTGTCTAAGTAATTAACACTGTGGAACATGTTTAACCATCTGCACTCCACTCCACTACCATTATAATAGGTGTTTTCTTTTTGCACGTTGTGGTAGACTTAAGTCAGCTCTGTCAATAACACACCATTCGTTTTATAAGTAGGTAATTTGACTCAGTTCTCAATAACCCCATTCGTTTTAAAAGCTTTATTTTAAGTTTTATATTAACCTGAGGCAGAAATGTCTTATGACGCAAGGCACTTCAATCACGTGACGATTGTGACTTTACCTAACCCTGTGGTGATGCAAAAAGAAAACACCTAATATATAACAAATTAAAGTTCTACACCATTAAAGTAAAACCTTAATATATCTCTAATTACGTGCCTCTGATCATTTACAGGTGGACTCTTTAAAGAGGCTCAAGAGAAATGTAATATTTCTTTAACTATTATTAGGATTTATAAGAAAATACATTTCAAAAACATGTACAAGTGATTAAGAAACACATATGGAAGTTTTGGAATTAGGTAGAGAAAAGTGGGTTTGACAATTACAAAACATGTCAAATTTAATGTCTAGGTATCAATTCCAAGGTAATTTTCAGCACTTCTGGCCTAAAACATTATCATCATTCATGAAATTCATTTTATTGTTTTCAAAAGGTAGTGAAATCACTCTGAAGACACAATCTATCACATCTTTCTTTTTCATGATAAACACCCTAATCAATGTACAGTTGACTGAGTTCACACTTCTTAATTCCTGGCTGTTTGTAAAGATAATTTATTATAGTAAAGGACATTTTTAAATACACCTATATATGTATTTTCAATACAATAACAGTAATGTTTGAATCGAAAGATGTTTTACAGAAAAGTTGCACTGTCAGTGTTCAATTTGAACTAAATGTTTTGTTAATAAGGATAAAATAACAACTAGGTACCAGTTTTGACCTGATCCATCATCAGGTTTAAAATGAAAAAATAAGGTTTCATAACGAAAATTGACCGAATGATAACAAATTAAAAGTCAACATAAATTTAAATCCATCTTGTTTGTTTTTTAGCATATCTGTAGTGTACCTACCTATTAGTGTTTTAATTCCCGAAAATTTAAGCGGTCAAATCACGTGATATAAGAAAGCTCTTCTGATAAAGCACTACACAGATCAATGCGACTTTTTTGCAAAGCATTTTTCATTAAACTAAATTATAACAATGTATCAATAAAACATAATTAATTAGGTAGGTATATGCATAACAATGCACATAAAACTTGCAAATAATTAACAAAAGTAACTTCAATTAATAATTCACAGATTAGGTACTTCAATTTCAAAGAAATTTATAATTGTGCTACTAAACTTTAGTAAAAGGTCTGTATCTAATACCAATATAAAATACTTAAATATTTACATAGTTCTTTATTATAAAGAATAGTGTTAAAGAATATTCAAGAATGCTATCACTTCAGGTATAGTTCAAAGGGAAAAAATTAGGATTTGAACTCAAAACCTTGGAGAATTATGGTTAGCAATTAATAACAGTTACCTAGTGTGGAATAGGTAATACAGTAGATTACGATTAGTTGAACAAAGTTTTATCACACTTCAAGAGCTGAGATGTGAATTGCGGCAATTTCACTAACGTTCGAGGCAGTACAGCACATGAGTTACTCAACTGATACCATTTCAATCATAAAGTTTTAAGTAGGTACCTACATCCTACATACTTTTCGGTGCACAAAATTGGGAAAGAAATATAGTACTTATTCTTCATTGTTCATTACATTTAAAACTTATTTCTAATCCATATATGTATAGCTGCATATGAACTGTTTTGAAGTATTCCGAGATATGTCCATTAGAATTGTATTTGTTGATAACTTTGAAGGCAAGATTTTTACCTGGACAAAGTTCATAAGGTATTAAGAGTAAGTATGATTTGCTTGTACAATTTTTTGTGTTATGTTTTTATATGGTAAAAGGCTCAAATAATATTAATGCAGTCCATCTAACTGGTAACAGTGACGGTTTTGTATATGTGCTGTAGGACCACCAAAAATTGAAGACCATAATTGACCAGTTAGTAATATTTTTTAATAATTATAACTATAAGATTGGATTTGCATTTAGTTTTAAAGCAGCAATTTTAAATTTTGTGGTGGAGATAAATAGGTAGGTAAGTAGTTTGCTAGAACAGCTCTATCACTCTGAGTAGAAATACGTACCTATAATCCTTCTTCTGTTTATCTTTAAGATTAATTTTGTGACATGCTCCTACTGGTCACCTTATAACTTTAAAAGTTTTTATTAACTGCTCACTCCGGAAGATCTGGTTACAGGTGACATCTCTTATGCAGTATACTTCCCTTTGAACTGTGCCTGAATATCGTTAAAACACATGTTTGAATTTTCAAAAAGTAGAGTTTTGAGCGGGAATTCTGACCTTACCATTAACAGAGATAGGTATAAATACATCAACCCTTCAACTCAAAAACTAGAAATGTTAAACTTGTTACATTTTTAGCACTTTATTTCAAGGCAAATTTTTCATAGGATAACCCTAACTGCCCTCTACCTACTTTTTTGTATATAATACCATTTTTCTCTCGCATTCATTGAAACGTACATAATACTTAAGTCAAGAAAGATGATTCAAAGTGTAAAAATATACATATAAATAATTGCAAAATGTTATAGTTAATGAGTGACTTTCGTTTTAAATCATCTTTTTGTACAGAATCTTTAGAAAACTAAAGTACTTAGTTCTACTGAATATGATTCTACATCATCAACATGTAATAAAATAACTCTAAAAATAAAATTGCCTATGATAAAATAATAAAAATTCAATACATAGTTACTACTATAAACTATCACAAAAAAATCGATTTACTATTTATTTATAGCCGAGTATCTTCGTTTTTCTCATTTCCTCCTTCTTCAATATGTTCCACTGAAGGTGTCTTTTTCTCTGTTGTGTTACCTTTAAGTATTTGTTGAATTTCCTCTAAAGTTTTTCCTTTAGTTTCGGGGATTACAAACATAGTAAACACAGCAGTAATGAAACAACTACTTGCAAATAGAAAGAAAGGTACATGCATACCATACAGACCTTTCAAATGTTGGTACAAGTAAATAGACACTACGGCAAAAATTACATACATGGCATCCGAGATTGTCATACCCAACGCCTTCACACTTGTAGGGAATAATTCGGCCGTCATTACAATAGGAACCATACCTAAGCCATACTTAAAGCTAACCGCGTAAAGCATTACGGACACTACAGGTACCCAGTTGTAAGATGTAACGTCTGTTCCGTTATTTTTTACAGCAAAATAGGAAGCGAGTAAAAGTAATGAAAGACCCGTTAATATACTGGAACTAGTGAGCAGAATTTTCCTACCGGCTTTATCAAGTAGGCCTGCGGATACGAATGAAGCTATTAGCATTAGCGCCGAAAATATGATTGCCGCAGTATTAGGAGATATCATGGAAGCCGCATCTTCTAAAATTGAATGAATGTTCATTAAAATGACACTAATACTACTAAAGTGTTGCGCACAATTGAGTACACTCATAATTAATAACGCCTTTCTGTTACTTTTCACTAACAATAAGTCAATAGGGCGTCCTCTTTCGTTTTGTTGACGTTCAACTGCCGTTGAAATTTCTTCTAATTCTTTTTCCACATCCATAACCGCTCTTAATCTTTGTAATGATCTTCTCGCTTGCTCTTTCTTATTTTTTAAAAGTAAGTAGTAAGGTGATTCGGGCATAAATGGGAAAGACATTAACTGGATTAACAAAAATGAGCATCCGACCGCTGATGAAACTGGAATTGACACGAAGGGCGCTACGGAGTATACAACCAGAATTCCAAATAGCATCATTAAATAAATACAGGAACCTAAAATTCCACGAATGTGCTGATCGGCTATCTCACCAATGTACATTGGTGCCGATACGAAAGCTACATCTCCAGCAATACCGCTTAAAAATCTCGCAACGTATAAATATTCTACAGAAGTACCAAATGCAATTAAAAACCATGCTACCACATTTTGAACGGCGGCAATAAGTATAGAATATTTACGTCCAAATTTATCTACACTAAATATAGTAATAGGTAATCCTGCGAATCCGCCCAACATATAGATGTTTTCTAACCAGACGACGTCTGATTCCGTAATTGCTACTGGCGAGTTTGGTGATTCCAAAATTGGAATAACGGGTGCCGTCCAACCATATTGCATTCCATCGGAAACGGCACTAATCGTACCTGAAATATAAAAGAATATTATGTTATATATTATTGATGACTTTGTACAGAATTGGTGATGTAATGGTGGTAGGTCGGTTCAAAAGATTAATGATATTAATTTTTTTTCTAAGATTTAATGTGGGTACCAACTGGTGTTATTGTTACCGGTTCCAACTGAAACGGTTATTAAATTTGAAGCAACATACAACTGAAAATCGCAAGAAATCTCTCTTTATGTTCGTGTTCGTACATTTACACCAGAATTGTAATCGATTCGGTTTCATATTTAGAACCTACTACCTGCTACGCCTACATCTAAGCACTTCCTTTTTCCATAAAAAATTAAAAAGTTAGCCTGGGGGTAATTTTCTTGCTCTAAAGTTTTCGTTTCGTTCAATACTGAAAATGAAATTCGTATTCTATTACCTACTATTTCAAATTACATTTTCCGTGAACGAATAAATTTTACTATTATCCGTTTTGCATGAAAGAGGTAGCTTTTGATTTAAGATCTATATTGTATTTACTAAATGCTGAAATAGATGCAATAAGTGTAAAAAGTGAGTGTTTATCGAACGAGACCGTACGCAGAGTGTGACAACGTCAACACGAGAACAGCAAAAAAATTACCTACATCTGGAAATTAGCGTTGCACTAGTGACTAGAGCGTTGATTGAAGAATTTTCTTAACGACTAGAAGGTTTAGCGATTTTCATAGCAACCACACAATTAGTTCACAAAAATAATAATTATAGTCCAAATGTGGTCCAAACCATGGTCCAAACGTCAAATATTATTCTGAATTTCTTTCAAGTCGTCTGAAAATGTGGAATGAAATTAGTGATTTAGAAGAATTCAATCATTCAATGAAACATATCCAGAAATTGCCGTATCTACAAGGTAATACAAAACCTTTTCAGGCTTTTCAAAGTTTGGTTAACTAAGAAAATTAATGAAAGTGTCTTATTTATTTGAGAAGTCAAGGCAGAAAATCTTCACTATCTGTGGTCTGAACTCTGAATGTTGAATGCAGCTTTGATTATAAAAGGTGGTGGGGACGTCAAATCATTCTCTAAAGTTATCGCATTTTTTAAACAGCAATTCGTAAGATACCGAGCGAATTATTTACGAAAATAAAATTTCACAAATTTCTTGCAGAAGCGTCAGCGAACAATTTTTGATATGAAAGTAAAATTACTCACAATTATAGTACTATTCATTCATTGCAATAGGCTGGGAGGTAATAAAAAACTATCAAAAGTGTGCACGATTATAAAAAAACATGTTTTACGTAAACAAGAATAGTCCATTTGCTATCTTCTTCCACTTCCCTTTATCTCTTTTCGCAATTCTGCACAGATAGGCGCCGTTTTGTCTACGCACGCACTGAAATGGGTTACTATGGCATCCCAATTCAGAAGAATTTATACCTATACTATTTATTCATTACCTGTGTATCCCACTCTCAGTGCCCAGTCTCCTTTACTCTATCCGGACGTTCTGTGCCTCCTTGCCAAGATCCTCCTCTTCCGTTCTCGTGTGCCACTATTCAGGATTAAACACATTTTGACCACGTTTTCGGATTTCTCAATAAGCTCATTCTATTATCTATACCTGCAGGTATCCACAGTATATCAATATTTCTTTTCATTTGTCTTCGTTTACCTCTGTACTTGCTCTGTGATACGGTGATGTCGTCTGAATATGATAAAACTCTCACTGCGGGCCGGAGTACTTCATTGTGCACCACGCTGGAGAGTCACACCCCTTTAGTTATTTCAACTTTATATGTTCTTCTTGATGGTGAAGCGAATACCGTCTCCCTGGCAGGATGCGCATGCTTTACAAAATACGGTTGTGCGAGTGTTTTGCTTTCAGGGCGCTCACATTTGCCGGTGGGAAGGTAAACGCTTTTTTAATGTTCAGTACGACCACCAGCACCGCCTGTATGGTTTTCACCTACCCTTAAGGGCAGCTTCTGCGGGCCTTGTAATTTCCATCAGGGTGTCTTCAGTTCCGTTTCCCTTCCCAGCGACGAGAGTTTAAGATGTAGTCTCAGTCTGACTATCAGTATTTGGACAACATTATGCGTCTCACTTTTTTCTGCCTGGGTAATGACCTCCATTACGACGGCTGGTGTCATTTCTAAAGATATAACGTATGGTCGTGCCCATTGCCACTTTTATCCTCTGCAAGTTGATATAAATAACCTTAGTACATTACTCCATAGAGACCGTTAGGCCTTCTCTTCTTTGTAACGGCAACAGTTGCTTATGAATCTTATGATGTTATAGATCGGCCTTAGGAATTCCAGACCATGAGACGGAGGTGCCCCTGAGCCTTCTCCTACAATTCTACAAGTATTACAGGATTGTTCAACATTTTGGAGACAGTGATATCAATGCATTATGGCCATGAATAATGAAAAGTAAGTAAATTGGTAGTTTTGCATCGTTGAGAACCTTCTTGATAATTCTCTTCATCCATTTGTCTCATAACATGTTGAATAGAATTTTTAATTTTTGTTTTCAAAATTTTTCTGTTTGTGATTAACCTTAAACGAAATTTTTAACAATTTATTGAATCAGAATGTGCTATTGTTTGTGTACTTATCCGTCAACACTAATTTCTGTTGGTTTGGACTAATCTTTTGAAAATTTTTCTAAAGAGATAAAATTTTCTATTGTAGATACTTATGTCATATTAAGAATTTATTCAGTCTGCGCAATTTGTATTTTAATCAAGAAACACAGTAGGTAGTAGTGCAATCGCAAGATGAAAAATACCTGTCACGTGATATTTACTCTGAAAGAAACTAATAAATTTATGGCCGTACAACTTAAAATATCGTTGTTTATGTTTTCAAACATAAAGATTGAATAGTTCTAAAAGCGATTAAGTGCAATTACGTGACAGGTATTTTTCATCTTGCGATTGCATCAAAACCTATCGTTCGACAGTATAGTAACAAATTTTAGAATGAAACTATAAATGTTCAATGATGAAGGTGTAGCATTCCCGTGTTGCAAGAAAAGAAATCCATCCAATATGGAAATGATTATATTGCAACAAATACAGCACCGCCTTGTAACCCTTAGGGATGAGGGTAGATTAAGCATTAATAGTATATTACCTACGTTGATTCGCCAAAAAATTATGATTGTAAAATTGCACTGGTTGGTTATATTTTGAAATGGAAAACGAGACTAATTCTATTGAAAAGTTTGATTAAAATAGAAAAGACCTGCTATTGACGTCTTTCTGAACATTTATTGGAATTTGTGTTGGTGTCATGAAATACGTCACAGGAACATAAACTGGAATAAATAAATACGTTATAACAATATTTCACTTTCATAAAAATGCGAAATATTTTACAAATCTACAAATATAAGCAAAAAATGCCAAGGTTAATTCAATTATTGAACAGTACATAAACAGTTACCTAATTATAAAGATCAAAATAGACTGTCACAATTAAGCAATTGTCAACAATTTATAATACTAATAGTTCTTGATTAGTATAGAAATGTGAGTGACCGTGGATACAATTCAATTGCTTTAATAACCACAACAAAGTGCGTGAAATTATTCTGGAATAAATCGAATTGTGGCGTTTACGCTGTTTTTCTCTATCCATTTCCATTTTCCATACTCCGGATGTAGAATATATTGCAGGCCACTTCCGTACGATTAAGTGCTGAACACGTTTTCCTAAAACTCACCTGGGATGGTTTTCCCATGCAAATCGACGGAATTGCATCTGTGCAACTTGAAAATATGAATTGGAACAGTTGGCAGCCAAATGCTCTTCTGCCAAAAGTTGTTTCTTTAATCTAAAAATAATTAAGACTCTCAAATAGTCCTTGATCACTCTAAAGTCTAAACGTGATCTAATGTACTTAATCAATTATTATATGTAAATTTTCCATTGATCGACAATCAATGAGCTTCACGGCAATTTAAATGACAAGTTCTGCTCAATCATAATTCATTATTCCATCCTGTGCTGTTTTCTTTACGAAAGTAGGTATAAGTATAATCGAATAAACTCTTTAGTAGTTTAGTCAATGGTATAATACATAATCATTGACTTCAATCAACGACATAATTATTATGAACGTAGGTCGTAGTGTAAAAGTCTTTTCAGCAGAAAGTGACCACAAACTGAAGAAACTGAAGCGACCTTACAATTTCGAACGAAATTTATTATTAGATAATATTAAAGTTTGCCACATATCGATATTAATTCCAGAAATTGAATAACTGGGACGCCTTGTTCTGCTTTCAATAAGTGCACTGTCCTCGAATGCACTTTTACTGTAGGTGATTATAGCCACATGTAAAATGTTCTTGCAAACTTTCAGATTGTTATTATTTTAATTCGGGCAGTTTTGCTTGAAGCATTTTAATTTCAGAGCCAGCGATGCGAAATAAAAATAACAAAAGTAGGATTTAATTGTGCGCCATGAGTTAGAATTTCACCCTCTCGGTAAACAAACAAATGTAAAGACGCCGGTAAATATAATGTAAAAATACAAGGTGCCTGTCTCGCGAATAATGGGAAAACGTACCTGAAAGTGAAATTATGTTTATGTTTGTTTCATAATTTACATCTGTACCTTTAAGAAAAGGGCCAAATTCAGGCATGAAATGTAAAACTACTACGTACTTCGGAAACCTAATTATTCCTTTAGGAACAGTTTTTCGTTTAAAACTCTCCTATACAAATAGGTAAGTACGTGTTTTCAAAAACCGCTATCTTGGAGAAGGTTTTTCTATGAGCAAGGTCGAGGAACGTGTAAGACTTACAGTATTGTTTAAAAAATTGATCGACAAGAGCTGGTTGCATTAAATGTAATTTCCCAGTACTATTTTTTTAAGGTTCTTTGGTTCTATTTCTTGGTGTAGATTTTGCTTATACTTTTAAATCATGGTGCGAGATAAATGTTCGGCAGAACTGTACATGCATTTGTTTTAGTCTTATAGTTCGATCACACTAAACCCCTTTGCCAATCCGCCAATTCTTTTCAACCAACTTCAAAAAGTTGGTTACTAAATTCGTCCGGATGTCTGTGTGTCTGTGCGTTGGTCGATGTTACAGGGTTTAGAAGCTGGAAGTGGTGTCATCTTATAGGAAATTCTTCACTGATTCCAAATCGCTGGTAAATTTTTTGATCGGATCACCCGTTCGCCGTCGGGACGCCATTAAAGTCAAAATATACACCCTTTAATATCTCGAGAACGACACGTCCAATTACAAAAAGAAAAAAATACCTTTCCTTTATTTGTTGAAACCTATTGAGTCATGATACGTAAACATCACCCTCGCCCTTCCTGTGGGGTGGAGCGGGGGTGAGTTTTCAAAACTTTTTTCTTCCTCTAACATTTTTTCGTGATTTACAAATTGTCCGTCACCCTCTCCACTCCCATCTCCCTTAAGGGTGGAAAGAAAAACAATGACTCATTTGTGCAGAATCCGGCGTGTGGTGTCTGAAGTGGGGAGGGGGGTAGTTATATACATATATATATTGTATATAGTATATGCCATAATTAGTTACAGATTTGAAGTTGGTTGAAATTAAAATTCTATAAGAATTTGCGCCTTTTGATACTTGTTAATATTGCAGTAGGAATTTCTGTGGTCTCATTGAAGTAAAATCATCCACTTACTTCTCAAGATCGAAACCATTTAAGCCTCGGATCCTATCACCATCAATGAGCATAGCTGCTCCATTGTCTCCCTCGATCACCACCAAGAAGAACCTTCCATTACTCGCAGTGGTTAGCGGAAGGAAATATAAACTTTTTAGAACCTTATAACCTTTGAATAAGCAATAGGGAGTTCTTTAAGCTCATCAAGCATTCGCGCTCCGTAAGAAATTGGTGATTGCAGTTTTCTAACATCTTTATCCGATGAATGACCTTTCTACGCTCTCATTATGAAGCACTTCTATGTATAACAGCTTTGCACTTTTTTTCAAGTTTTCTCGATGTGACTGAACTGTACATATTTTTTATGCAGTGGAGTATTATTCGATGGGCATGGCATTATATGTTACATTGTCTGGGGTGCAAGTCATAATACTATCTCTATCGTAACACTGTCCAACATACTAGGCCCAAACCAAATTTGTTATCAAATTATTTGATAGTGATTCTGATCGACACCAAGAGTTCTTCTATCTTTACATCTTTGGTTTCATCTGCCAGTATAGAAGAATTTTTCGAACTTTGAACTTGTGTTGCAATGGTAATTATGACGTTATTCCCAAAAACTTCAATCAAATACATTGTGATGCCTCTTCCCTTGGCCATGCTGCTTAACAATGAAATTGCATCTTTCCAATTAGGGACTCCTTTTTCAATTAATGCTCTAAAATTAATAAAATAAAAAATAAAATAAAATAAAGTTCCCCAGGGCGAACTGTTTTTCGGAGACAATAGCGACAAGTAATAAAATACAGCTTGACTAACAGCTCGACACACTGAAATAATCCATAGTAGTGCATGGAGAATCGCCGACCCTTAATTTCTGGAAACAGCTTTAAAGCTGGTGGTACACCATACCTCCATTTTGTATGGATAATGACCCGTCACTTGGTGTATTTATATTAATTAATTTACTGATTTAAAACTTGAGCCGTTGAACATCCAATTCCTCTGGCTTGCACTGTGCATCATACACCACAACGTTTAGTCTCCATACTCAAAGCGTTATCAATGAGAGGCAAGTCGACCGATCTTGTTGTCCAATACTGTGGACCATCTCGTCCAATCCGGTGACTAGTAAAGTAAAGCTGAAAAATTGTAGATATTGTTTCTAATCGATTCCACTTCAAAATTGTGCAAGAGCATACATGGTTCATCAGAAAATATATGTAAACAGCAATTGGAAATAGATATATTTGATGTTGGTAAAAAAGATGACAAATTGATTTAAGAAAGGCCTCTATAGGAACTAGCGACTATTTTAAATTATGCACCATACGTGCCTGAACTAGCCACAAGTTTTTGTCGTTAAAAAAAATTAGATGTGTGTGTGGAACATTGAAAGGCGACAAAATAAAAAATGGGCTATCGATAGGCTTTATTTAACAAATTAAATCCCAGCAAACGATTGTATTAACATTTTGAAAAATAAAATTGGATGGAACACTGGAACATTTATGTTGTGGAGTATGGAAACCGGTATCATACAATACTTAGAAAACAAAAAATAAAGCATTAGATATTAAAGGCTATATCAGGATCAATCAATCCAGTGCCATTTGATAATAATAATCAGATAGGTACTAACTGTACTAGTAGGTGTGTACCTACTAGAATGAGTGTTCATTATGTAGCGAAATACCACTAAAATATAAAAATTCGGAGCTATCTAAACAAAAAGACAATTTAGGAATGCTGAAATAAAGTCTTGATGTAATAACAAAACAACAATAATGGATGTTACAGTACTCCCCAATTGAATGGTAACAGTGACATTAATGAAGAAAGTACGACTCAGTTGTTGATTCTGGATAAGTATTTTGCGCTGAAAAAAATAATAGTGATTGATTACTTGCCATAATTGTACCAAAAACTTTCATTGAATGGTCTTTAGGATTTTTCAAGAAACCAGATAAACGAAGTTAAAATACACTGGGTATCATGAAATGTGGAAACATGTGGAAAACATGGATATAAATTAGGGGATGAAGAAAAACAGACAATTGTTGTTGTCACAGTACCAAATAATAAGTTGGTATACATGATAGATTCACCTTCGAATTTAAAGCAAAGATGAAGAAAGCGAAGAACACAAAACACAATGGTAGTGAAAATGCACAAAGAAAATACCTAAAATTGGCTATCGTACCGTACCGGCGCGGCGTACCGTACGAGGAAGAGTAGCATGATGAATGTAATAAAATGAGCAAGAACACTTAGTGAACATTCTAAAACGTATGAAGAAATGGAGAAAAGTAATAAGAGTAAGGATTAAAAGTCTTGTGAAAAAATGTTTTTAGTATGGATCGTCACGATGAAAAACATGCAGAAAGAAAGTCGCAGCGAGACAAAACACGTGGTAAAATGTTTTCAATTCAACAAAGTCAAATATTAATCCACGCTTATATAAAACTTAGGTATATAAAATATATTTGTTAGGTAATTTGGGTAGATGATACGTACCTAATGTTAAATTGGCAAAGTAAAATTGTTTTTGTAAAGGAGAAAATAGGAAATTTAATCATCACGCTGATGCGGATTTTGGATTCAATTTTCCTACAACCTCAAGGGAAGGGAGCCAATTTTTTTCTAAAATAGGTTTTGGCAATTGTCCCAAACCAAAAACTTGGCCCGGAAGATAATCTACTCGTGCCATTTTTGCACAATAAGTATCGTGTTTATAAATATTTCTGTAACGCATAAGATGAGAAATAAGTGCATGTTAACAAAAACAAACTGAAATATATTTATAATTTATTTACCAGTAAGGCACCGTAAGGATTGGAAAATGAATGTGAAATGGAATATTCCTATTGAACACACAGTCGATACATATTCGTAATGCGAAAAGGCGAACAAATTGAGCATAATTACCTTGACAACTGGCAATTAACGTTAATCGTTTTATTTAAACGGCGATTCACAAATGAATTTAGACGCAAGTTAGTATCAATTAAAACGTGATTTTTACTTTTGTTTTGTTTAGTGCAAAGAAAAGGAAATGTAGAGCGCTGCGCATTTCATTCCTCCGCTTAATGATTACTCGACCAACGGAGATAGACTGTTTTAGGCTTCCCAAAACTCTTTCAACCAGATAACGGGTATTGTAATGTGGGATGTTTTGGAATAAATGTAGTTATAGGATGTTGTGGAGGAGGACTCTTCCTACACTGACCCCGCAAACTTCACTCCTTATTGAATAAAACCCCCTGAAAAAATACGCGGAACAATTTTAAGAACAATATTCCACTTATTAGTTACCTAACCATTGATATGTGAAACACGTTACAGTGTTGTTTACGATATTAAAGGGAGTGAAGTTATTGGTAGAACTGATCAAATTTTTGTGTTATTTCTGAATTCCCTTTTAAATTCGGATGATATTTGTATTGTCAGCTAGGATCTAGGTTTCTAATATCGTATACAATTGATGTTGGATTATCTAGTGACATGTTCTAGTTTTACATCAAAAATATTTATGGTCAAGTTATCTGAGTTGTAACTATGTATGTAACAATTGCTTGTGTATAAAATAATAAACTAAAAAAACGTGCGTGTGTTTTTAATCTAAAAGAATCTTAAGATAATATCTATTATTCTGCAACAGGTTATGCGCCCAGTGATAGAAGATTATCTTAAGTGTTCATCGGGTATAAAAACGGTCGCGTTCGCGGTTGATTAAAATAAAGGCAGCATGTCGGTTAATTACATGTCCAGTGTTCCAAGGTTGTTAGGACGAGAGAACTATGATGATTGGGCGTTCGCTGTCGAAAATTTCATGGTACTCGAAGGGCTTTCTAAGACACTAGATGGTACGGACACAAACACTGAAAATGTAGCCAAGGCCAAAGCCAAATTGGTGCTCACATTGGATGCTTCGCTTTACGTACACATTAAGGAAGTCACAACAGCAAAAGAGCTGTGGGACAAACTTAAAGCTATGTATGCAGATACTGGTTTTACTAGAAAAATAGGCTTGTTAAGGACCCTTATCTCCCTACGCCTAGAAAATTGCGAGTCTATGGAATCTTATGTTAATCAGGTTATAGAAGCATCGCAGAAATTGAAGAAAACCGGCTTTAAAATCGACGATAATTGGGTAGGATCTTTATTATTGGCGGGACTATCCGAAAAATTCTTTCCAATGATAATGGCTATCGAGCATAGCGGGATCGATATCACAACAGATACGATCAAGACAAAGTTACTCGATATGCGGGAAGAAGACGGCAGTCATGGAAAAGCGGGAAACGCTTTTGTGGCAAAACCCAATTTGAAGAGTCACAAGCGAAATGACAGCACAAGTTGTAAAAGTGACACTAAAGACAAATTAGCAAATGTGCAGTGTTTTCGTTGCAAGAAATATGGGCATTACATGAACAGATGTCCAAATAAACACTCTAATGGTGCTGCGAAAGTTAACAATTCAAGTGAAAAAGTGGCTAACATGTTCAGTTGTGTCTTCATGAATGGAAATTTTAATGATACTGACTGGTATATAGATTCTGGGGCTAGTTTACACTTGACAGCTCGCAGGGACTGGCTTGAAAATGTGTGCTATGAAACTTTTCCGAAAGAAATAATGGTAGCTAACAAATCCACCATACCTATTGTTTGTTCGGGGGATGTAAAGGTGATATCTATAGTGAATCCAGGTAAGAGTCAGGAAATTATTATTAAGAATGCTCGGTATGTGCCTGAAGCGACCACAAATTTGTTGTCGGTTAATCAGTTGATTAAAAATGGCAATAATGTGATCTTTGACAAGGACAGCTGTAAAATATTTAATAAAAATGGTGAATTGCTGAAGCCTCAAAGGAAGCAATGTATTTACGTAATTTATATTGTGAATTAACTGGGATATTGAATAGCATGACTATTTTTAATGATAATCAGGGTGCTCAGAAATTGTCGAACAATCCTGTTAATCATAATCGTTCGAAACATGTTGACATCAGGTATCATTTTGTTAGAAATGCTGTAAATGATAAGGTTGTTAAAATTAAATATATACCCACTGGCGAAATGATAGCTGATATATTAACTAAATCTTTACAAAATGTGAAACATAATAGATTTTTGAAGGGTTTAGGTTTAGATATTGTTCAATTTTGATTGAAGATACTTATTTTTGATGAGTGGGGGTGTTGGATTATCTAGTGACATGTTCTAGTTTTACATCAAAAATATTTATGGTCAAGTTATCTGAGTTGTAACTATGTATGTAACAATTGCTTGTGTATAAAATAATAAACTAAAAAAACGTGCGTGTGTTTTTAATCTAAAAGAATCTTAAGATAATATCTATTATTCTGCAACAATTGAAACACTTCAATTTTCAACTATTTACTGCCAAATATGGGTAATAATTAGGTCTTGTAGAAATTGTTTACAGGCGATTTTTAATTGAACTACTGGACCTTCCTCTATGCATATAGGAAGTAGTACTTTTTAACGATAAGATGTTGTTGACAAACATTCAGTAAACATAAACATTTTCACGCATCACTATCTTCGGTGATAACCAATATTTGGTTCGAATTTCTACTAAACGCCTGAGACTTAGGTCACAATTCCTGTTCTGAAGGTGAACATATAAAGTTATGCCATGCCATTGGTCACTTATTTGGGCGCAAGAAGTGTGTGTAGACGAATTATTTATACCCTATCGTAGATTGGTAATAAAGCAATATATGACGAAAAAGGTGCCTTTGTTGCCGTCGTTGTTTATTATGGATATACACGGTGAGTCAGAATATGTGGGAAGTACGATAACTATAGATAATAGGCATAAAATAAAGATGATTGTTTAAATAAACTTACATCCTAGCATGCACAGGTAAAAAGTTATTAGGTCTTCAAAGTTGGAAAAAAAATTACTGTTTAATTAATAACTTCTAAACTACTTATGTAATCGATTATTTTTTGTGGTTGTTAATGAATACTTAAAAACCAAAAACTGTGAAAATTTAATGAAGTTTAAATAAACAGAAGATGGATTTTTAGAGTACATCAACTGTTAAATCCTCTGGAACTTTTAAATCTTGAATTTTGTTTTTCATTTAAAAATTGTGTTTGATAGGAAATTTTATTCGCAAGCTTTTTTGTCTCTTGTAAAGTTTTGATTAAGCGCATCGTTTTGCTTAAAAAAATTATTTTTTTTTTTTAAGTTTTATTTTAAGTTAAGTGCACAAAAACAAATTCAACTTTTTATTTATTTAAAGCAAAACGATGCGTTTAATCAAAACTTTACAAGAGACAAAAGAGTTTACGAATAAAATTTCCCATCAAACACAATTTTTAATGAAAAAAAAAACTTCAAGATTCAAAAGTTCCAAGGGATTTAACAGTGGAGGTACCCTAAAAATCCATCTTCTGCTTATTTAATTTTCTTCGAATTTTCACAGTTTTTTTGTTTTTACGTATTCATTAACAACTACAAAAAATAGTTGATTACATTTAATTAGTTTAGAAGTTATTAATAAGAAGTAATTTTTTTCCAACTTTGAAGACCTAATAACTTTTTACCTGTGCATGCTAGGATGTAAGTCTATTTAAACAATCATCTTTATTTTATGCCTATTATCTATAGTTATCGTACTTCCCACATATTCTGACTCACCCTGTATATCTGATAGAAAGAAAGATAATAAGTAAGGTTTCTACTACCCTTTCAAGTGACCTTTTGCGAACATTTACAGATATTGGTACACTAGTTTCGATACAATTAATTTTATCAATAGGTACTCACGTTGTGGAACTCTATTAGTAGTTATGTTATAATAATTATTATTATAAAGTAATTCTACTACATACATTGATACGAGACATGTCTTTTAAGAGTTGCTTTCAGGCCATAGTAGGCGGCGCTAATCAAATGTCACTACTACAGTGACTTTATTACAAACAGTGACGACAAGCGATGTATAGATTTTTATTGGCCGTGGTATATTTTACCTCATAATGGCGGCCTGACTGTGTTTACCTTTGATCAGCGTGTGATTTTTATTTTGATTTAACACGTTGCTAGGATACCACCGTTGAGTTCATAGAAACCCGCCCAAAATTTTGCCTCCTAATGGAGGATGGGTGGAGCTAATCGCTGCTTGTCGTCACTGTTTGAATAGAGTCACTGTAGTCACTACTAAAACTTAACCTCTATCTTTAGTATAGTGTAGATATACAGTAAATTATCAACTTATCAAACGTCGATGCTCTGCGCAAGCTTATCAAGGAAGATCGACATGTGACGTTGTGATTAGATTGAGGCATCATGGGGATTTTAGTACAGTAGAAATTATAAAGAAGTAAGACAGAAAAGGGGAAATTTCAGTTCGGTGAAACTGGGAACGGTGAAACAATTTCTGGCGAGGAAATGTTTTGTTGTAAATATTTAAAATGTAATTTGCGACACGTTGGTCGTAGAAATTTCAGGAAGAAGCGAACTCTAGAAAACCGTCCCTAAAGTTTTCGAATTTTTTACAATGTTGACATTGTTGACAATCTAAATAAAGATGAAATTAGCACACGCACAGAATCTGTAAAAAGTAAACAAAGACATCAATTAGAAGTGATTAACTTTATAGGTATATCATATCATATCATAATATGATGCTTGCTTATGGTTTAAAATCTATCTTTCCAAACAATAAAACGATTTTAAAATACTTGTTAGCATGCCCAGATACAGGGTGTTACTCAATGTTGTGAGGAAAATTTAAGGACAGAGACAGATTCAAAATACGACAAAAAGTTCATATAAGCATGGGTCCGGAAATCATGATTTTTTTTTGTTGATACCTCAAATTGCCAATTATCTTACCACA
This sequence comes from Pyrocoelia pectoralis, assembly GCA_036250285.1. NCBI lineage: Eukaryota > Metazoa > Arthropoda > Insecta > Coleoptera > Lampyridae > Pyrocoelia > Pyrocoelia pectoralis. Next base: position 30,097,945 of record CM070077.1, read on the forward strand.
TTTTTGATTATATCTTCGGTACTATAACATAATTTTTTTTAAATTACTCCCTTATTAATTTTCCTTCCAATCGCAGTGAAAAAAAGATTTGGTACCATTCGAATGTTTTTAGAAAAGTCGACCGTTTTGTTCCTTCAACAAGTTGCGCCCTCTATTGGTAGACGGAGATAAGAAATTGTTGTGGTTTTGGATTTTTTTGGTAATATCAAGCATTCTCTTTACATCGAGACCAATCTTGACAAATTCAAGCAACCCGTTTCGAAGTTACACGATATTTTTCTAGTAACACGTAATTTAGTTCCCCCTCCCTTCATTTTGAAAGCAATCGTAAACATTTATTAAACAAAGTTTTACATATTGATCACTAGTTTACAACGAATATATTTTTTTAAATACCTTACTGAGGAAAATTGCCCAAAAAATGGGAATTTCAAATTGAAATCAGTGAAACGTCATCTGGCGGCAAAGGTAGGAAATTGAAAATAATTTCCAGCATTTTCTTTCCAACTTTCCAACCAGACAACAATTTTTTGATGTACCTAATTTATTACACTGTTTCCTAAAAAATTAGTAAAAGAAATAAAATTAGAATAAATCATTCTGAGGATAGCTTATTATTATACGAAAATACTTCCTTTTTACTTCGTACTCGGGACGTAAAATCGAATCTGATTTTAAGAAAGCGACACTAATTTTTGCAAAAACCAGTGGCTTGCAGTTTCTTTCGCTAAACATAAAGACTTGCCGGCACGAACGCCGCTGATGTGAGTGCTTTAGAAAACAATTTTGTAGCTACATGTAAATGTGACCTTGAATGTACATTTGCGTGTACCAAAATTTATCTCAATATATCACCGAGTTTTCGATAAATATAAAATAAACTATTAAAGACGGAAAAGTTTAAACACCCCGTATCATGAAAAGAGAGCAGTTCCGGAAACACGTTTGTATCAACTTTTTTTCATATTTTGAGATGCAGAATCTGCCCTTAAATTTTCCTTACAACCACAGAATAAAGCACAACTTACAACATTCTGTAACACCCTTTATAAAGCAAGTGCTGAGCTGTCATTCTCTATGTTGAAACGTGTGAATGATTTACGCAACAGTCAACAGTTTAAGACCAACAACACCTGAGTTAGGTTATGTCTAGTGGGAAAAAATGATGTTACGTAACAACTAGTCTGGACCGGATTTATATGCAGTAAAAACTGTTGAAATATGCCATAAAATATGCAATAAAAAACCTTCAAATATGCAGAAAATATGCAGTAAAAATTTACATTATATCTATACAATTTATACATATCAAAGCTGCGCAACCAAATATGGCTTGCGAAGCCAAATTCTAAATTACATGTTCTTTATCATGTATTCATGTTCAAACATTTCATCACAATTTTATTATTTGGCTTATTAAAAAAAACCCCCTTTTAGTTGTGATATAAAGATATAACAAGAAAACGATCTAAAATACACGCAATTTGAATTGTTGCAAAAAAGGTGTATGAAAATATAACAAAATTACATAGGTAAGACAGGTTTACCTAATCAAAACTGTACAAGATTAATTGAGTGATTAACTGATTAAGTGATTAACTAAAAAGGGAATGGTCCAGCTAGGACAACCATAAGGTATTCAAATTCGTAGAACTGTTTATCCTCTTACAGTCCTTTCTGTTTAGGTATAATTTTCTTAGAAGCTCGAAACCGTTCGAGTTGTTTTGTGAAGAAATGTATGCAAATAATTTCTTTTCAAGCCAGGCTTAAAAACGGTTATTTAATCCGACCTATTTATAAATCTGAACAACAATTTTATCGCTGCAGTTACAAACAATTTCTTCAAAATTTAGAGAAAACGTATAAAATATGCATTAAAGTATTAGAATTCTTCAAATATGTAGTATAGCGTTTTTTGCCCAAAATATGCAAAACTATGCAAAATAAAATTTTAAAATACGTATCTATTATAGGGACAAATTCGGATAATTACGTAATCTCTGAACATCTGTTCAAAAAGTTCAAAAAGAATATGCACTTGCATACAGATCCGGTCTCTAGTGATGATCGACTATAGTCACTAGACTGTGAATGCATTGGTTCACAGTAGTACTGCCAGATATATTTACTTGTATTTTTCTTGTAGAAAAGTGCAAAATTATTAATATGTCGAATCTCAAAATTTATTTTTATTATTTTTTTTTTCTTAACATGACTTTTTCAAATGGACTACCGGAGCCTCTAAAAATTATTGTTGCTAGGACCTCCAAAGACTTTAATCCGCCACTAACTACATGCATTTGGAATAGAAGTTTGGAAATAAAATAATTCAGGAAGGTGCCAAGCGGTAATTGACCCAACGGTGCGCCATGTTGTAAAATGCATCTTTATCTGACGAGGTATTGCATCTATATTCTGGATTACCAGGACTCCAAATGATTTCGAACACATAGTCCAAAAGCTGGTTACAAAAAAGCTGGCCTATCGAGTAACAGCATGAAATGATTTTTAAAAGATAGTACTTATACAGACCATCCATAAATCTTTGGCTGCCTGGCCGGAACTTGTGCAGAAATTCGCCAGGCCCTCTCTCCTGAATATTTTTTGGCACGTTACTGTACCTATCGAGTAACAGCATGAAATTACTCTTAAAACATAGCTTTTATACAGTTAAAAAAGAAAAAAATTGTCTGCCTTGTTAAATCTTGTGCGATACCTAGGCAGCCAACTTTCTTTTATTTTTTTTTTTGGCACGTTCCTGTACCTATCGAGTAACAGCATGAAATGATTTTTAAAAGCTAGTACTTATACAGATCATCCATAAAATCTTTGGCTGCCTGGCCGGAACTTGTGCAGAAATTCGCCAGGCCCTCTCTCCTGAATATTTTTTGGCACGTTACTGTACCTATCGAGTAACAGCATGAAATTACTCTTAAAACATAGCTTTTATACAGTTAAAAAAGAAAAAAATTGTCTGCCTTGTTAAATCTTGTGCTATACCTAGGCAGAAAGCTTTTTTTAATTTTTTTTGCCACGTTTCTGTACCTATCGAGTAACAGCTTCAAACTATAACCAAATTATAGTTTGAATATAACTCTATAAGAAAAATCATTGCTGCCTAAATTACTAAATATTTTATATTATAAGATTATTTATCGAATTCATTATAATTGTTCATTGGACGATTCCTTGTTTATTCCTAAGTACTTCTATAATAGTTGTATTAGTGGTGTCATAAGACTTTAAGAAAGAGAATGTTTTCTGCCTAGGCATTAGCACAAGATTTAACGAGGTAGCAATGATTTTTCTTATAGAATTATGTTCAAACCATAATTTGGTTATAGTTTGAAGCTGTTATTCGATAGGTACAGAAACGTGCCAAAAAAAAATTTTTTTAAGTTTTCTGCCTAGGTATAGCACAAGATTTAACAAGGCAGACAATTTTGTTCTTTTTTAACTGTATAAAAGCTATATTTTAAGAGTAATTTCATGCTGTTATTTGATAGGTACAGTAACGTGCCAAAAAATATTCAGGAGAGAGGGCATGGCGAATTTCTGCACAAGTTCCGGCCAGGCAGCCAAAGATTTTATGGATGGTCTGTATAAGTACTAGCTTTTAAAAATCATTTCATGCTGTTACTCGATGGCCAGCTTTTTTGCAGCCAGCTCTCACTCTAACATGGCTTGCAATACCGTAGGTACAGGAGTATTTGGAATCGTCATTAGGTACATGAAAAGAGGCGAAAGGGACATTTCAAAATTTTCTTAGCAGAAGTTTACATTTGTAATAACAGCCTCGTACGTTTACCTACCCCATAACCATATATTATGTAGATCGAACGGATAACAGTCAAGGGTTGTAAATTAAATTTACTATAAAAAATCGTTCAATTATTAAAAAAAAGTTGAATATTTACTAACCGAATTTACGAATACTATTTACGGGGGGGGGCATACGATTAAGTCATCGCAATTCCAAAACGTTGTCAGAAAACAACGGCTAGGTTTTCTTTTCTTACTACAAGATCCTATTGCTGCAGTAAATTGTTTTTATCTACGCTTAAATTCCCTATCTTAGAGTAGAAAACAGTTTCCAAAAAATGACATGCGGCTATTGGCTATTACTTTCTGCAATATTAATAGGCGGAAAAATTGCGATATTGCTCGCTAAGGTAAGGTTAAATGAAACCGCCAATTTGTATTTACAAAGATGTGAAGGAGGGATTTATTATAATTTTAAGTAATTTCTGATTAGCTACTGTATTTATATGATACATTCATTCAAAAATATGATACTATCGTGATTATACATATTTTTGCATATTTATATGCAGATACGGATAGGTAATGGTTACGGTTTAGATAGGTAACTGACTTGGGTAAATACTCGATCGAAAATGATTGCTTATTAAATAATGTTATTTGCAAAGGCAGTAGTATCTTTTCGAATATTATTGCGATATGAAAATGAGGTGAAAGCTACAAGTCCTTGGTTTTAAAATAAAAACAAAACATGCCTGTAAATTGTAATTGCATGCATTTATTAATTGCAGCAAGTAGAACACTTTCAATTAAAAACTTGATCTATTTTTAAAATCTTAAATTGTTCAGCTACTTTTTTGCTCCTGTAGGAATTTAGAGAGAAAATTAGTACCTAGGCTACAAATAATAAAAGGCCGTTTGTACATATCTAGTAGTGTAGCTGCGCCGCCGCAGAAACGTCATTGCACCCTGCGCTACCAATTCTGCACCCTGTCTTGCTGGCCTTACTTTCTTTTTTACATCCAAGTTCGACATTAATAATGTGAGAGTCGATGACTACACAAAGTATACGGTTTATGATAGTCATTTTTAAGGTTTAAATTTGTATCTATATGTAGCATTAGTTTAATAAAAAATTTAATTGCAGTAGTTTTAATTAAAAGAGTTTGATAAGTTATACGATCCTACGGTCAATTTGCATAATGTATAAAAGTTCTTAGTAAATGGAAAAAAGTACTTACCAGTAAAAACAGCAATAAATTGGGCGAATCTCCCATGGAGCATATTAGAACTATCCAAATTACGCATTGTAAGTAACTAAATTTTATCTAAGCGGAGCACGAGTAATTAATTATTTCACCAATCATACGAAACTCCACGCGCTTTGTTTAAAGTACATGAAACACCATCACAATAAATTTGATCTGTAGATGCTCTTAGTCTGGAATGCATTTAAAATGTTCCTTAACAGCGACATCGACGTTACCATGATCGCCGCATTCTACCAGCTGCCTTATATTTCTCTTTATACCTGTCGTTGTAGGCCTGTAAAAAAAAAGAAAAAAGATGCAAAAATGGAAATAATCACATGTTGCCAAGTTTACTATAAATAGATTGAACAAAAACAAAAAGCAACACGTGTGTTGGTACATTATTGATATTCATTAATCTAGTATTCATTTAAACGCGTCATAAAAAAACTAATAGGCGGTATAATCTCGATTGCATTAGTTAAGAAGGTCTGTAAATAACGCGAAAACAACTGTGAAATTAACAGTAGGTAATTTTAATTACCTAATCTTGACTAGCAATGTGCAATAAGAATTGGCATTTGGATACCATTCAAGTGTTTTGTATTGCCTTTCGTCATATCCATACTGTATGTTAGTCCGATCGATCTTTCTTAAAAAGGAGAAAATGACGAATTAACCGCGGGTTGGAAGTTCCAACTCACCACTTTTTAGCATGAATTTCCTCCAGGAAGCAATTTTAACACTGTCTTCCTTAGCGAGATACTTTCTAACACGCTTGGGTCATTATTTCTCCTTAACTGTAACTCTGGAGAGTGAAGAATTTGAGAAACAATTAAGGTGTAAGGTGGAGATACCGGCTTATCATCGACAAGGGCGTACTTGGAAATTCGGTCTCCAAGGATTGATACACGCATTTAAAGTTTATATAGTTAAGTCACAATACGTACTATCTTTATCGTTTAACAACCATTCAATAGAGTTGATAGCTCACTCAATTTGATGATAGATATAGATAATTATTTATAAATTCATAATTAATTGACTGATTGTAACGTTTTGTTTCGTCGTGACTCTGTTATATCCTTTGAGAAAGGATACTAACTGTTGATTCGTACAGAAAAAAGGATGCAACAACAGGGTGAAATGATAGTTGATTACCTGACTTCTCGTAATTTTTGTTCCTCGAGGAGTAAAAGCGCCGGATGTTCTTAAAAGCGTTTGTGAGGTTTACGGGAAGAATTCTAACGAGGAAGGGTATCGCACAAAAATCGTTTTGTAGTTACTAAAATGGCCATAATAATGTTCCGGATCTTCCGATTTCGATTCTAACCACTCCGAAGTGGGTCAATCCGATTACTGTTACCAATCAACTAACGTACGACACTTAAATTTCTTTGGAATTATCTTATGCATCTGGGGGGCCAAATGACAGGTTACGAGGAATTTCTCTGATATAACCACGGCATTTGTTCAGCGAGGAATAAAAATATTAACTTAACAAATCGTTGAGAGCCAGTCATTCATAAGCATGTGCATAATTTTATATAAGTATTTATTTAAAAAAAATGCATTTTGGATTTAATAAGAACAGTACGAACTTATTCACCAAATATCCTTAATCCTTATTATTTAACATAACAGACTCAATGAAACATTGTTAAAGTTAAGTAAATTGATTTTTACAATACACGGGATCCTTCAAAAGGGTGTCGGGTTTCTATAATACCGCGAGACCAAAAATTAGAAGTGTCATTCAAACGCATATTTGTTAATTATTGTTAAGGGCGCATTACAGGAAAATATTTTGCTTCAATAACGTGTGATAAACAAACAAAAAGTTTTTTGTAATGGGACCCTCTGTATAATTTTACATGTTGAGAACCTCCTTGAACCCCTTCATTTATTCCTAAAGTATTACAGCTTTTAAACGAATAGTATAGCAACAATAAATTATTTCTTAAACAAAATTTAATTTTTGTTAATTCCTCGAAAGGCGCGGCATCACCATAAATCCAACTTTCATGTCAAATTTGGATTCAATTCTTGTTATAGAAGGTTGTCAGATGTTCCGATTTCGTTTATGATGTTTCATCTTAATACAGGATGTTCAAATTTATCATACAATTTTTAGATAATTCAAAATAACTTTTTTAAATGGAATATGTCTTCTGCTTGATCGATACAGATTTAAAATATGAACATTTTTTGTAATCACGTTGAAATGTCTATTCCTAAGAGTTTCCGAATTAATTTATAAAATTATTTCATACATTGGAGAATCGAAGTTTTACTGAAAGTCAATCAGTAGGCTATGGAACAAAATATTATTTATGGTTATTACAGTAGTAATGAAAATCAATTTTTTTTAAGAAATAATTTATTGCTGGTAAAATATTCGATTTAAAACCGTAATTTTTTACGAATAAATAAAGGAGTCCAACAGGCGCGTACCGAAGGGGGGGGTTCTTGGGTTAAAACCCCCCCTGAAATATTCATTAAAGGCTCAATTACTGTTTCTAAACACAAAGAATAAGAATAATAATGTTAATTTTGAGATTACAGCTGTCATCCCGAAGAAATAATCAATCGTCTTGCGCGTTCATCTAGACGTCTTACCTTTGTTATTTAAATTATTATTATTTCAAAAAAATGCTTCTTTTTATGTTGTTTTTAACCCCCCCCGAACGAAAATCCTGCGTACGCCCCTGGAGTCCAAGGAGGTTCTCAACGTGTAAAATTATATAGGTAGTGTTGGAATAAAAAATAAATTTTCTTTGTTTGTCACAGGTTATTGAATCACCCTGAAGGTACATGTCAAAATATTTTCCTGAAATGCGCCCTTAACAAATAACAATAATTAACAACTGCGTTTGAATGAAACTTCTACCTTTTTTGGTCTCGGTACTATAGAAGCCTGATGCCCGACGCACTGTTGAAAGGCTCTGTATACGGACGATACAAGGACATATCTATCCTGCAAGTGATAGAAAAACAAATTAAAATTTTAACGATGACTATTAATATATTATTGTCAAGAGATACGAATGATTAATTGTGGGACGGGTTCAATACATCAGAAAGGGCGGGAGGAAGGATTGAAGGAATCAAAACAAGGGCAATGTCGCCATTTTACTTAAAAGGATTTTTTTTAATTATAAAAAATAGATTCTTTGTTTGAATGTTCATTTTACTATGTTTTAAGTTTCCCGGAAGATACATTTTTTTTTAAGTTCAAATAAAGCACTTTTTATTAATTTTATTAATTATAACGACATACTTGAATTACAGATAAATATATTGATAAAATAAATCACGTCCACGTTTAAGTGATGAAGGATATACATATAACGCATTACGGAAGTAAGATAATGAATTCGCATATTTGATGAACTTTGTATCAACATTATTTGTACTCATGAACATATCGGAAGGTTTTATTTTTAAAACTAACACATTCCTTATTTAAAATTAGCAATTAGCGCTCCTGATCTGTATATGAGTCAATTTGGCTGCAATAGGTATTTTCTTTTTGCACATTGTAGTTGACTTAAGTCAGCCCTGTCAATAACACACCATTCGTTTTATAAAACTAATTTGACTCAGTTCTCAATAACCCTATTCCTTTTAAAAGCTTTATTTATGTTTTATATTAACCTGAGGCAGAAATGTCTTATGACGCAAGCATGACGCAAGGCACTTCAATCACGTGATAGTTGTGACTTTGACTAACCCTATGGCTGTCCAAAAAGAAAACACCTAATGTGCAAGAGAAACTTGGACCTTAGGTGCGCGATTGTGTTCAGCTATTTTGAATATAGCACGCTGGCTAATAAGAGATCTTGTTGCATGAGCTGAATGCAGAGAGTGCTATGGGGCAAGGAGAAAAGGTGTTTTTAGACTGCGTTAATTGATAATGATAACTATAGTGATATACTGCTTCAAGGCAAAGCTATAAAAACAGATTGATAATTACCAAACCAATCACAATTCTCTATGGCTACACTTCAAGGTCATACATTTGTTAGATAATTCCAACAAGTACATACCAAACGTTAACACTTTAAGACTGGAATTTAGTAATTATAGAAAGTAATTCAATCAATTCCTATAAAAAGAACGAAATATAAACATTATTTAATTGCCTTCAATTACGATTTTCATTGTCTTATTATAATGTTATAACGAACATCTACGGTGCAGCCCAAAATTGTATATTTGTACCAAATTCTGTTACAAAACTCTATTTTGTATATTTTAGAGTTTTCGACATTAACACTGTTAGTGTTAACGACTGGATATGTAACCAATAGCATATAAAAGGAAAAAACCATAACTTAATTGCGTTCAATTATCCTTTTTTATGCTAGCACCATAAACGGCTCTGTTGATAACCAGAAATCAGTTTTATTGCACCCGTGCAATAAAACTACCATGGAAACAACGACTTCATCTTTACCTGCTCTGACATATACGGTATTTACACCCGACACATAGTAACAACCGTATCCAACGAAAGGATATCGTTATTACATCAAACATTCATGCATAGTCTGTTTAAAAATAAAATTTCAAATGTATGATGCTAGCATAAAAAAAATAGCGTATACAAGTCGTTATAATCTTGGTGTTAATTGCACTCGGGAAATTTAGCGAGACTCGCTCGCTGCGCTCTCTCGTACGTTAAACATTCTCTCTTGCAATTAGCTATCGAAAAATGCTCGATTATCTTAAATTTAATACCCTATAGATTTTTATATTTTTGAAATCCATATTCAATTCTAGACCAAGTTTGTTTAGCCTTTCACCTACTTAAGTCAACTCATTTAGGAGAAAATAAATGTTTTTTAAAAATTGTCGCCGAAATCAACAATCAGTAAAAAAATCATAACTATTCAATCATTGGCGACAAAGCAACAAAATTTGAGATTATCATAAACAAAAGAGCGTTTTATTTCCCGATATGCTCATTTTGAACGAAATTTGTTGCAAAAGGCACGTACTGAATTTTTTCTAACGACCACAGAAAAACTGCCAAAAGTCGACTATTTTAAATAGAACACCCTGTATGTTTTTTTTCATGAATGAACTAATTTTTAAGTTAGCTTTGATTTTTGTTAAATATGTCCTATATCTAAAGGTAATAGTTTCCGAGATAATAACCTTAGTTTGCATTATTTTGCTTTATCACCCAATTCTGAAAATAAAATTAAAGGAACCAACAAACAATAACAATATTTGTATCAGATATTTACTTATTATTATCTAAATTGTGTTGTTACTTAAAAAACCAGGAATGTGAAACAAAAAAACGACTCGGTATTAAAATGTTATTGAGACAGTATCTATGCTGTTCTTTAACCATAAATACATTTAACATAATTGCTATGTCAATAACAATAGACTACATACGCCAGTTTAATTTCAATTGGTTGTATTTCACACATTATCGTTTTCACTTTGTTATAAACTACATATAAAGATTAAATCGAATCGAAAATGTCACGTTTTCCAAATAACGAGCTGGTTGATATGGTTTTCATTCTCGACGAATGTTTCCAGGATACGTGAAGCTTTCAGATCAATCATGCGAATCATGCCTGATATCCTGGAAGATGTTAACACAAATTTTTCAAATCGTGTAAGGCAGTGTTTACACAATACCTACCGATGGGTTGTTTGAAAATTAATGTTTAGGTAATGTTTTGTGTTTTGTGCCGTTCGATTTTATGTAAGTTTATTTATTAATTAATGTTATACATCAGCAAATAATACTAAGTAAATATCTGGTACAAATAATGTTATTGTTTGTTGCTTCCTTTAATTTTATTTTCAGAATTGGGAGATAAAACAAAATAATTCAAAATAAGGTTATTATCTCGGAAACTATTACCTTTAGATATAGGATATATTTAACAAAAATTAAAGCTAACTTAAAAAGCAGTTCATTTAAGAAAAAATATACAAGGTGTTCTATTTGTAATAGTTGACTTTTGGCAGTTCTTCTATGGTCGTTAGAAAAAATTCAGTACGTCCCTTTTGCAACAAATTTTGTTCAAAATGAGTATATCGAGAAATAAAACGTTCTTTTGTTTATGATAATCTCAAATCTTGTTGCTCTGTTGCCAATGATTGAATAGTTATGATTTTTTTACTGATTGTTGAATTCGGCGACAATTTTTAAAAAACATTTATTTTCTCCTAAATGAGTTGACTTTAAGTACGTGAAAGGCTAAACAAACTTCTAAAATCAAATATGGATTTCAAAAATATAAAAATCTATAAGGTGTTCCATTTAAAATAATCGAGTACGATCCTGTACAGACGAAACCGAGAGCAGTGCGAGCCTGAAAATATTATTAGGTTGTAAACAAGGAACATCTGAATAAGAAATGTCTCTTGACCTTTTGTCCTAAAATTAATATTAAAGGTAGGTACTATCGAAGAACAAAGGGCAAGTGGGCAACCCTACATCGACATTTTCCAGGCTACATTTTTCTACATATAAAAATGATCGTTCAGAAAAAATCACACATTTCCACTTGTAATAGTTAAAAAGTTATTTCGTTGGAGGAAGGGATTGCACGAATAAGAGTGGACAAAACAAAACAAATTTTGGTTTAAGGTATTGCGCCGCAAAGGCTAGTTTGACATTTCGAAAACTAGTTAAATTTCGCTTTATATTCACAATTCAGGATCGCAGGGGATACAGCAAATAAACGTTTTTCATAAAATCATCAAAGTTAGTACAACTTGAGTATCGAGATAAAACATTTTGTTACTCACCACTGTGTTATTTGTAAAATTACTATAAATTAAGAAATAAATAGCTAAGGATGGTTTTATGTCACGATATGTTTTATGTATGGTCGAACGAGTTAAAATCTAAACTGGAGAAAAGGGAGAAGTAGTAATGCTTAAAAGAGCGTTTATTAAGTAAATTAAATATCACCTAAGTGTTAAAAAAACACGGAATTAAGTAAGATAAGATGATGTAAGTCAAAGTAAACATTTTTTGTTGCCAGGCGACGGAAGAAAAAATGTATATGAATTGTTGGCAGGGAAACATTCAGAAATGCAAATTGAAATAGATAAACGGAATACTTGTGGCTCCTATCAGATAATACTGCATTTTTGTTACCTTGGATTAGTAGGTATCAATATCAAGGTGAATGAAATGATAAGAACTGTTTTTTGACTTTTTTATTGTAGTAAACGTCATTTCTTTTTATTTTGTTGGGAATTCGGTAATAAAAGTAAAAGGTACCAATGAATGTGATTTTTGGAAGTGATAAAAGAGTTCGTAGTTTCCAGAAAAGAGATCTGAATAATTTGAAGAGGCCATTCGGTTTGAAAGTGAAGTTGCCTAAAATGTTTTCTGACTGAGAGAAAGCATCAGATGATCACGTATCCTAGACGCACAGAAAAAGAGAATGCGAAACAATAATAAAATCTTAAAACAGATTTTGGTAACATGTCTCATCAAAGTAACTTGTAATCATTCAGAGCAAAATGGAGACCATGAAAGAAATATAGGAGGTGCTGAACGTTGCCTGATAGAACTAACGTTACCAAGCTACTTTTGCGATTCTTGAAGAAAAAATGATAGATTGAAGAATATCAATCAACCAATCTTACAGACTTACAGAAAAAACAATGAACTTTAGTCATAGGATGACGTAACTGGTACGTAAAAATTACGAGTTAAAGAAACGAAGAGCCAAATGTCCGCGTCCTTCAGTCATGATAGCTACGAACGCGAAATATGATGGTAAGTTAGCGCCCTTACAAGTGAGTTAGTAGAGAACAAGCTAGATCAACACTTGCATAAATGGTAATCGATTATTAAAAGATTTTCCTGTTTATACAATGAAAATTACGTAAAGTAATAAACACGCACCTACATACATACATAAATACCTACACAACTAACAATATAACTCGAATCCGACGAGGTACAAGCCATTATTATTGAGACTGAAGAAATTAAGTAGATAGGCCATGGAAAACAGAAAATTTAGCCTCTGTAAAAGCAACTCTACTTAACATTTACCTGCCACTTCATTTGCTAATTTATCTTAAATAGCATTTGAGAAAGATAGTTTTCCCAATAGTAATGGTACTAAAGCGAGAGTGTGGTCTACTTACTTAAAGAATGTTGTGCTTTAACTCGGAAACAATTATAATCTGAATATTTAACCTTGTATCGTATAGGGCTTTAAGATCATCCACTTTTATTTAATAATTCGATCTCAAAACATCTCTATGAGTTTTGTGATGTGACACTGATGTAACTGATTAAAACAAGTTTATTTATAACTATAAGCAGCTTTCGCCCCTTACCTTCCCTTATCTTTCAATATTTTGTATTGTTTTTGTGGTATCTACTACTACGATAATGCATATCCCTATCGACAATAAAGGACTTTCCACCGTTCAGTAGCCGATACAAAAAATAGTTGAAATAAAACAAACGTAACTTTCGATGTTAATAATTTAATTAGGTTATTTGTTTAAATATCATTCCGGTAACCTAATTTTAGAAAATTACTTCCCCTTAACTTCTAATTTTGGTTTGAAGATAATATAAAAATCACGAAAGTGTTTGCTAATCTCTAGGTAGCTTATTACAGAATTGCCTGTGACCTTATAAAAGGCAGTTAAAGATACGTAGGTCGTAGATATCGCAAATCAACAACGATGGTGATAGCGATAACAAAAATGTCAAGTGTAATTCACATTAACAATTCTTTTAAAATAATTCTGAACGATTTTAATGTTGATAAACGTCAATTACTTTTTTTACTCACATTTATTTACAAAATATTAAATAATCTAAGTCCCCCTTATTTTCAAAAATTTATAACGTATGTACATCAAATTCATTCGTACAATACGCGACAATCTAACTTACTATACATTGGCAATGCAAACAAAACAAGTACAACGAAATCCTTCTTCTCAGTTGGATTTAAAAAATATAATGAGCTACCGGAAGAGATACAACATGCATCTTCGTTAAGAATATTTAAAATTAAAATAAAAACTTATCTACGAAATAATAGCTAAATGACTTGTTATCTTTATCATAAATTATACATTGTTTATATTTGTTAGTATTAAGTGTTAAAAAAAAATGTATATTGTCATGTAAAAATTTATATACTTATTAGGTGGTTAAACCTAAAAATAAATTACTTACTTACTTACTTACTTACTTACTTTGTATTTAGTTTTGAGTTAAAGCAGCATTTTGAATTTATATACAAGGCAATAAGGCATAAAAGGGATCGATGAGTGAAATAAGGGGCAGGAAGAGTAGTCGGGGGTCGTTGGGAGTACTTTTTAAGATGAAGAGAGAAAGTTGGGAAAGGGAAAATTGAAAGAGGACATAGAGGAGGTTTTCAAAAGAAGTAGAGTAACAAGGAGGTCACCGAGTAGGGGAGAAAGCGAATTAACAAGGAAAGAAGAAAGAGAGATGGAGGTGGAGAACGTGAGAAAGGAAGTAAAATTAGAGAGGAGTAAGCAAAGAAAGAAATGGAATGAAAGGAGGAAAACAAGGAATTAAGGAGGGGAGGTAAACAAAAAAGCTAATGGAAAAGCAAGAAAGAAATAGAAGAAGAAATAATATAATAGTGAGAGGAATCAAAGTAGAATGGCCAGCGAAAGAGTTAGGGAAGTATATAGAAGACAAATTGGAGGTATGCACAGAGATGAAAAGGACAATGGTGAAGAATTAGGAGATGGGGAAGGAGAAAATTAATATAACGGAGTATAGGAAGTTAAAGCTAAAATATCGAAGAGAATGTAACAAGGGGAAGAAGATATACGGGGAAGAAGTGGAAGAGCAAATACAGAGCTTAAGGAAAAAGGGAGAGATATGAAGGTATCTAAACAAGGAGAGAACGGGAGGAAAGGAAGGAAGTGGGCAAATTGAAATGGAGAAATGGATGGAGCACTGCATGGAAATGTTAAAGGGAAAGAAGGAACGCACGTGAGTTACAATGATAGAAAGAGAGGGGGAGGAAATGACAGGAGAAGAGTTGGAAAGAGCTTTAAAAAGCTAATTGAAAATGTGCGTGAAGTGCAAGTGAATCGTGAAGTGGGATATCTGGGGTATAGAATGAGATTTTATAATAGAAATGGCGCACATGATAAAGAGTTAGGAAGATGGGCAAACAAAATATTAGGGCAGGTATGGGGATTGGGGGAAAGAGTATTTTGGAAGGAAGCGAGAAGGGGGTGGATTTTTGATACGTTAGTGAAAAGAGTGATGATGTACGGGGTGGAAGGAATGGGAAATTTTGGAAAGGATACAAGAAAGAATTTGGTAATGGGTTTGGGCAAGTGGGCACTTTACCCACTTTCTGTTTTGAAAAATCTTTATTCAATTATTAAGAGTACCCCAAATAGCGATAAATCGTCGAACCTGGCAACACTGGTCTGGAGTCGGACGATTGCGCCACTGTTTATGTTCCTTCGCGCAGTTTTCGATGAATCATATCATTCGGAAATGAAATTTGTTAGTTGTTACAACGTTGCACTTAGCCTTTCATATTTGTTGTCAGTAATTTAAAAGTCGTTTTGAAACACACACGGAACGATAATAATTTTTTTAAATATAACACAACAATGAAAAGCGAACTCGGGTAAATTTATGGAGAGTCATAAATAATCCTACAAAGAGCCGCATGTGGCTCGCGAGTAGCAGGTTGGCCACCCCCCACATCAAGACTAAAATGTTCATCGTTTGATTCGTCCTCCGAGACTATTGTATCATTCTCATGCGCACGGTTGCCATTGCCTTGACAGACTGGCGGCCAAATAAAAATGCATCCAATAACTTATGCTAGTATTCCAGATAAAGTCAATCACTGCTTCAATTTCTATTTCCGTCACGTTATTATCGAAGAGGTAATCCAAATCCAATACCTTCTGATTAAGTGTTTTAATTTTATCAAAACATTGTATATCCTTTAATTTACCCGTAAGAAAATTAAGGAACAAACCCCTTGCTGATTAGATAGTAAAAATAAGAACTGTTACCATGGTGGACATTGGTGAGACGATAAAGTCGTGAAAAAAGACCGTATTTCAGTTAAGAAATAAAGAAGTAACAGAAAAGTTCAGTAAGACCCAAGCAAAGAATATGAAGACCGAAATTATTCTCTGATAACCCAGAAGTTAAGGTAGGTACCTAACAGAGAAGGTAGTAAATTCAAATTGTTGTATAGATAAAGAGGTAGCAAACAATTAGAGAAATAAATTTTGCTCTAACAAGTTGCAGATTCTTGTCTGGTAATTTTGATTCATTACTGGGATGAACAAGTCAAGAGAAACAATGAAAGGAAATGTTTACGTTTTACATACGTTGTTACATTTATCTATTATAAGTAGTAAACATGTTTTTCGTTTCCCACGCTTTGCTTTAAGCAGATCCTTTTTTATAGCTGAATCGATCTGTGTTGTAATGTTAGGTACGTAAGTAGCAACTTTATTATTATTATTATTTTATAAGCAAGAGGCAAGAGCGTAGAATTAAGGGCTAATTTTCAGAACACGCCTTCGTCGATCTTTCGAATTATAAGCGGAAGAGGGTTACATTACCGTTTTACCAACGCGTTTTTTTAAACGTTGAACGGGAGGCGCAGGCAAAATTGTAAAGGTACGTAAAGTCTCAAACTATTTAACAACTTCATGTATTATATTGACCTACTTTGTAGCCATTTATTTGTTGGTCTCTCATTGATTATTATCAAACTACAACTTTTTTGCAAAATGCACCGACAAATGGTTGTTTTTGACGGACCAAATTCCTTTTCAAACCATTGCTAAACTTGAACGATATCTCTTCATATAAAAAACAGTGTGTAAACAACACACAAAATTTGGCTTTTTCCACTGCTTATATAATAAAAGTACTGTGAATCTGTGATGTGAATCTACTGTAAATGTAGCACAACAAAAATTAGCGGAACTAACAGATAGCACAATAGGCCGAGGTCAAACATAACCTATATTTTCTATGGACATTATGCAAATCTGCAAAATTTTCGTCAACTCGTGTACCTATAAAAACACAGTTTTAAGGACACAAACTTAGATCATTTTGTATTTGAATACTGCAATAAAAAATTGGCTTAATGTTATGGAATAAATGCTTTTCATTTCACATCCTATTTCCGTTAATTAATCCGTACCGCGGAAGTTACAGAAAGTAAAGAATTGAGGATGGTGTTAACTTATATCGAAAATAAAAAATAACCTGTAATTAGATATTAAATTCGCTTCGTGGTAGGGAAAATTGATAATTTTGCGTGAAACAAGGAAGCTTGAATTATTGTATATCCAAAAGAGGTTCTAGAATAACACAAACGATTAATAAATAAAGTTGATCAGAGATGGGAGAGACGAAGCGCAAACCGCCGAAGTAATAGAAGTATGGAGAAAGAAATCACAGCGATGGAAGAAAATATAGACAAAACAAGGGAAACAATATCAAAAACAACTACAATGTAAGAGGTTGGTAGGTAAACGAAAACAATATACAAATTATCTTAATGGGGCTGCGAAAAGGACCCGAAAACTAACCAAAGTATACAACTAATACAACCCATGAAGAAAATGTACAAAACAAAGCAAATGATAAAAACATGAAATACCAGATTGTTCGACAAGAACACAAAAGCGATCGTCTCCAAGTGAGTAGATTACACGAGCTGGAAAACCACTCTTGTGAATACATACACACTAGATATTCACGAAACAAAAAAGCATTCATGCTAAACTTACAATGAGTACAATGACACTAGAGCGTTTATCTATTAAATCTATTTAAAAATAGAAATGGGAAAATTCTCCTAATACATAAGACACTCGAAAATAGAGTCCCATGGAGATGAAACTATAAATAGAACTAGTACAAATATCTGTTAATCAGCAAAATTTATTAAGGGATTTCATTGTGGATGATGGTTGGGATTAAGCATGGAGATTATAATAATTATCGCGGATTACAATTCTTTTTGAAGTGATAAGAATTACTATGACGTTTATGGTTTAACATGTGAAATGATGGAAATATACAATATATAATAAATGTACAGTACATATATACAGTGCTCGCCAAAAAGTCGGCACCAAATGAATTTTTTTTTAATTTTTGATTTTTTTAAAAAACTTTTTACGGCAATAATTTGTGCTTGTCTGAAAACCTATTTAGTACCTATCAGATGTACCGAGTGATTTTCACTTAGCTAGAAAATGGCGTTTTTCGAAATTGTCTAAACTCAAAGTGTGCTATTTTTCGTAAATTAAGCAAGATTTCAATGAAATTTTTTCCTCGTCTGTCAGTTTTAACTTACTGAACAATCTCAAGACCAGAAAAAAAAATTTTTTTCTTTAACTTCCGCTAAAACTCAATTTTTAATTTTTTGGAATATTTTCAAATTTTCACATACCAAGACAAGATTTCAAAATTCAATTTGACGTTAAAATCGTTGAAGATTTATAATTGGAAAAAACAATAGAAATTGCTAATTATTCCTTTACGTTTGTTATTATTTACAGAAAAGTAATGTTGTTGCATAATCTTTACGTTTTTGGTGCAACATACTTTATGGGTTACGTGGCTTCTAAAAACTCTAATTTATCCATACCGATGAATTACTTTCACAAAAATCCTGTAAATGTTCTTTTACAATTGTCTAAGTAAGGAGAGTTCTCTTTATTCAGTTTACATAATATCAGTCAATTAAGTAGGCAGAGTATGAGACGGCTGTGGATTGTTTTACTAAACTGAATAAAGAAAAATCTCCTCGTTTAGGCAACTGTAAAAGAACATTTACAGGATTTTTGTGAGAGTAATTAATCGGCAAGGGTAAATTAGGGTTTTTAGAAGCCACGTAAATAGATATTCATTATCATTGAAAAACATTTCTCCCATAAAGTATGTTGCACCAAAAACGTAAAGATTATGCAACAATATTACTTTTCTGTAATTAAATAACAAACCTAAAGGAATAATTAGCAATTTCTATTGTTTTTCCCAATTATAAACCTTTAACTTTTTAACGAAATCAAATTGAATTTTGAAATCATGTCTTGGTATGTGAAAATTTGAAAATGTTCCAAAAAATTGAAACTTTAGTTTTAGTGAAAGTTAATGAAAAAAAAATGTTTTCTGGTCTTGAGATTGTTCGGTAAGCTAAAACTGACAGACGATAAAAAAATCTCATTGAAATCTTGCTTAATTTACGAAAAATAGCACACTTTGAATTTAGACAATTTCGAAAAACGCCATTACCTAGCTAAGTGAAAATCACTCGGTATATCTGATAGGGGCTAAATAGGTTTTCAGACAAGCACAAATTACTGCCGTAAAAAGTTTTTAAAAAAAATCAAAAATAAAAAAAAAATCCATTTGGTGCCGACTTTTTGGCGAGCACTGTATAATATTCAATCATAAAATGAAAGGTTCAAACCTCAAACGAGCAAATTATAAACGAAGGTACGAGGTACGAAGACTAGTAGCATGAAATGGAGTAAAAGAAAATACCCACGATATAAGTAACAAAGCAATAACGGTAGTAGAGGAAGAAAAACCAAAGCTGGAATTTAAATCAAATTTCGATAGACATAGGGAAGGCCAAACAAACTTGCGTGCACGTCATCAATGACGTATTTCCATATCTTTTGTGGCTAAGCTTCCAACGATAACTGTATCATAAAATTTGTAAAAAAAACAACTCTAAAGGCGATGCAATTAATATAAAACTTTTGAGATAAAGCACAAGCTTGTTTTTGTTGGGTTTAGACGCCTCTCAATGTAAAATTTTGTGATAAAATTTTAATCAACAGGCCAGTAAGTAACGACGTAAACCTAGCCACTGTCAGGGAATGGTGCTGTGTTGCCATCTTTTATTCATCGATATTTTGAGGTTACGGATGACAGTATAGTATTCTGACAAGATTCTGACAGGCATATTTAATTGATTTTTGTCGTCATCAATTTGTAACAGTAATTAATATTTATTTGTGGTTGATAAGAAATATTTGCTGGGAAATTAAATATTTCCTGATCAATTTGACAATACTGTAAATGTAAACGTCATCAAACGCCGATGACGTGCACGCAACTTAGTTTGGCTTTCCCTATACTACATAATAAGGCTGCAGAAGTGTGTGATAAGAAGAAGATAAAAAATATACTGTAAATGAACAAAATGGTTAAATATATAGGAAAAGAAATAAGAAAAAAAGAATTTGTAGAAATAATCAGACCAAATAAAATATCACAAAGGAACGAACAAAGTTAGAAAATGGGCGAGAGAAGCCAAGAAAAATAGTTCAAGTAAAATTGTACATATGTACAAATATAATAATGACAAGGACTGTTAGAATGCAATGAGCAAAAGAAATAAAAAAGGAACGCGACATAATGGGTTAAAGGAAATATTATGTTCCACGGCTCGAAGCGGGTCGAGGCACTATACATATAATCAGTAATCCCGTTTTCAAAAAATTTAGAATTTCTTAATTACATTATTAAAAATGGGCGAACATTAATTTATTATTCCCAGATAGCACGTACATACGTAGGTACAAAACAATCATTTAAAACAAAGTAGACTTGCTGCCACATTTTCCCAGGGAAAACAGTCTACCCTAAAGCCTTTTTAAATAAATTATCTAGCCAAAAACGGTGAGACACGTCAAATTTGATATTAAAGGGGGCATCAAACCTAGGTTTGATTCTGGACGCAGACTTGAAATTTCAATCCCATATAAACAAATGTACACGAAAAGCCTACCATTTTTTGCGATATATATTCCACCAACGCCACTTCCTATCCATAAAGTCCAAAACAGTCCTTTGCGAATCCCTTAGTGCTTTCCCAGTTTAATTTTTGTGACTCAATTTACGCCCCCTTTATCAATGTTGAGACTAAACGCAGGATACAAAATATACAAAATAGTTGTATAAGGCTGATCTTTGGAATTAAAAAATATGAGAGGGTCTCTCATAAACTTCAAGAATTAAACTGGTTAAATATGTTTAGTCGTCGTCATTATCATGCCGTCTGCTTTTACCACTCCATTGTATCTACCAAAACCCCCCCTTACCTATATAACAAAATTACATCACTGAACATTTAAGGGTACCCTAACACCGCCATATCATAAAACGAAACGCTTTGAATGTGGATTCTCTTATCAGATTGCTCTAAACTATAATAAATTACCTGAAACATTCAAAACATTACCCTTAAATAAGTTCAAGCCAAAATACCGACGCTATTTACTGTTAAAGGAGGCGACAGATTGAACGCATTGTTTGTTAGTTGGTGTCAAGAATTTAAATGTTCAAATCTTCCTCACTTTGTTTTCCTCGTTAAGCAATTCATTCATTTAATTTAATTTAATCTAATTTAATTTGATTTAACTTAGTTTAATTTAATTTAATTTAATTTAATTTGATTCGATTTAATTTAATTTAATTTAATTTAATTTAATTTAATTTAATTTAATTTAATTTAATTTAATTTAGATTGGAAGCAACATTATTACATATTAAATCTGTAATCAAGGTATAAGTGGAAGAGCAGCGCACCCTCTGGGGTACCCGCTGAACTTCGCCTTGAGAATTCCTAAAAAATACTATATTTAAGTTTGGTTTTGTAAAGCATCTGTTTACATTCTTTTCTTCTTTTCTCTTTTTCTTTTTTTTTGGGAATTAAAGACATTATTATTATATTCCAATATGCATTGCGTTTCTTTCACTTCTTCCCCTTACCCTTCCGCGCCGCTCCATGAAATTTTTCAAATAGGACGAAGTGCCAAGTGATATCTTCATCGAAAGGTAGTTTCATTCTCTGCGTGGCCCTGTTTTTGTTTTTCCTCTTCATCGTTTCGTTCTCGAGAAATAAGGATGAACGCGTGAAATGTTTGGTAATGTATTCAGACGTTTTGAAGATATTTGTGTATGGAGGTCAAAAACGTAGGTAATTTTCAACATTTAATTTAAAAAAAAGTATTATATTTTTTAGTTTATTTGTCGAAATGAATAAAAGTGCAAGTATTTAACATTTAAAAAGCAATTACGGACGAATAATGTTATTGGTTCAAAAACGTTCATCCTTATTTCTCAAGAACGAATCGATAAAAATGAAAAACAAAAACAGGGTCATGTAGAGAATGAAATTGCCTTTCCACTCGGCACTTCTTCCTATTTGAAAAATTTCACGGTATGGCTCTGGAAGGTAGGGGGATGAAATAAGAGAAACGTAATATGTGTCCCCTTTAATATCAAATTTGACGTGTATCGCCCTTTTTGGTGGTTAGAAAGTTTATTCACAAAGATTTTTAGGGTGGACTGTTATCCCTGGGGGCTGAGACACCGTGTATACATATATCCATTATAAAGGAAAGCAATTAAAATTTAGTAATTAAAAACGTCAAGGGTATACCTACATTTGTTAAATAATTAAATAAAATAAACTCATAAATATGAATAAAATCCTTTGAGCAGAAATGACGGTTTGAATAGCTTTTGAAAAGCAAAGAGAAAACAGTTTGAATAGACAGTAGGATTTATTATATCGCTTTATTCCAAATTAGAGAGAGAGAGTGGAGAATATTACCATTGACTTATAAAGTCAATGATATTACCTACATGTCAAATGTATGATCTGCGTTCAAATTTGCTGAGTAATGTACCTACTTGAAAATGTAAGGCACGGTTAAAATATTCTCATTAAATATTTCTTTACGGAATGGAATATTAAAACTTGAATAGTAAACGGTTGGTTTACGATTTTTTTTCTGCTCTATAATGGATACTTTGCCATTTAATATCTTTTTTGACTCACTAATACTTTCCATAGTACATTTATGTTTATACTATACTGGCTTCCATAACAAATGCAACATCTACAATCAGTTGTTTCAGATTTTCCAGCTCGTGTAATGTTTACAATCACTTTTCTTTATCTCTAGAATAATCTTTCGCAATTATTTCACCGTTCACGTTTTAATCATCCTCGCAAAAAATTATAAAGGAATTATTGTACATATTAAAAACACTAATAACGGAAACCTTTACTCGACGGTCAGTCAACATCACGTTACCAATCTTGCTGATGATTTCTTCTTGTAGCTACTTTACTTACTTCAGATGTTCGGAAACCCTTAGCTATCATCTTTGGTGTTCATGTTTAATGATCGATTTTCAATTTCGATGGCTATCCGAATGATGCGATGTATTGTATCGTGTATTTGGTATTTCCGAAATCTGTGATATGCGCCATATGTGTAACGTGTTAAGCCAGTGGAGATGTTGCTTGATATTTCTGTACGGTGTTGCGATTGATTTGTTCTATGAATGTTTATGTGTAGTTTTTGAACAGTATCCAGTAAACTCCTTGATCTTCCATTTTGCTGCGTATTCGATATCTTCTTGTTGGTATTGAAGACTAATCTTTTCCGTTGTACCTTTCACATACGGCATGCAGTTTTTTAGTTTTGTTTCCTCTTCGTTTCCTCCTCAGGTTGAGATGGTCCCCTTCAGCTCGTTTTTGAGAAGCCGTTGTTTTTTGTTGGATGTTTCTCGAAGTACGTATTGTTTTTGTCTGCTAGTCGTTTAAATTTTGTAATTAACGTCTAGCCACCGATTGTGGTCGCGCTAGATGATGGTGAGGTTTGGCACTCAGATATCGGTTGGTATGGATGCTTTTGCAATATACTATGTTAGTCCATTTACCATCCTCCTTCTTGTAAACTAGCACATTTAGGAAGGGAAGTTAATTTTGTGATGCACAGAGTTTAGATGATCCAGAAATGCGGCTAGTTTTTTTTCTCATGTGATCAAATCACGAACGTATAGTCATATTCTTTAATCAGAGTTTTGAGTTTGTATGATGTTGTTTCCAATGCTCGGGCTCAAATTAAAATTTCCAAAAATTCAAACACGTAAGTAATACACGATATTGATATTGGAACCGCTTGTTTGTAAAGTCTTCCCGCCATTTTTTCATTTCTGTTTATTTTTTAAATTACGGTCTGTTCCGCGGCGATTGTTACTTTACATTTTCAATAAAATGCAATAGTCTTTCTTTGATAAAGGATGTACACCGTTCTGTTGGAGGCCATACAAATATACTCATATACACACTCGCCCTAGGTAGTCGTCGTCAAAGAATTGTCCTTCTGCACCCAGGAACTTGTCCAACGTTCTCGTCACTGTCGAAACATGCTCCTTTGGAAACACAAACTTAATACAATTTAAATTCAGACGATAAGCGAATTCACATTCCGTTTGTACTGTTCTTTCCGGTAAGGTTCCAATTCAATATGACTTTTGATTGCGTGATTTCCCGCCACGCTCCTACAAAAATGGTGCCATTTTCTTTTTAGGTTCTTCTTCGATTATCTCATCCCTCTTACATGTCATTTAGTTATAAAGGATTTTTTAATTCGCGGAACTTTTGAATTTAGTTGTACTTATTATTATTATTATTTACCTTCCTAATTAGTTGTTCACACTGGAAGTTGCATAAAAACAGAAGATCTTCGAAACAACCGAAAGAGCATTTCAGAATTTCATTAATTAACACAACTGGATTTCATTATCAATGACATGCAAACCAGATTTAAATCAGCATTGAACATTTGTTAATTATTCTCTCCAATTTTAAATTTCCATAGCTTAGACAAAACTTGTAAATTCATTTGAAAAAGATTTATCAGAAGAGCTATTGCATGAAATAATCCATCTGAAATGCATACATAAGACAGTTTTCGGCAATGAAAGACGTCATCGAAACATTTATGTCACAGAAAACCAGGAATAATTTTGTTGCGACATCCAGTTTTCTGCCAAGTGTACATACGTTTAATTTTCATGTGCTAATAAATTCATGTCTACAAATACTATTGTCTAGATTGCCTCTGCCACCCAGACTGGGTGTTCTCAGTTTCTCACACGGCGGGAGTCTTAAAGCAAAACTTAACTTTATAATTTAGGTGTTAAAAGATTGGGCTGAATCATCTTTTATATTGCGTTTTAATAATCGGATTTCTATTTTATTCTTAATTAGACATCATTTTGAAATAATTTAAGTTTTGGTTTCATTTTCTTTAATTCTCTATGACTAAGGCGAAACATACAGGGTGTTCCATTTGAAAAATCCAATTTATGATGACTAGGCATTAAATTGCCACCACCCTGTATGCAATTAAGTCACTTTGAAAGTATGGATGGAAAGATTAGGGGTCTGGCTATCTCTCTTGTGAATATGGTTCCTTTATCTTTCTTTCTGTAGAATTCACATGGTTTTAAGCTAGATGGTGTTTATTTTAATTTTTTTTAAATTAATTATCTCGGAAACGGTCAATTTTAGGAATAGGAAAACTTGATGAAAGTCCACCTAAAATTTTACGTAGAATCCAAAATCGGAATAATATATAGGGTGCTACATTTAAAATAACAAAGTTGGTGTCATTTCCGGAAAAACCGGAAATCTTACGTAGACACCATTCATTATATTATTCGAGGAGACCATGCCCGAAAGCTCTATTGCCCAAATTTTCAAAATCAGGTCTACAGTAGTCTCTGAAATATTCTAATTGGTGGTCACCGTGAGACACCCTGTATGTATTAAGAGGGATAGGGTGTAAAATGCTGGGCTAAGGGAGGTTAGGGAGAATAAGAATCGATTTGTAAGAAATTTTTTTTAAACAAATAAAGTGATTATGTATGTATGTACGTACATAAGTCAAAAAAATTACAGGGTCATAGTTATTAACAAATAATAATTAGGTAGGTATATCACAGGTAGAAAAAGGTTTACACCAACTTCTGACAAAAAATTTATTCGCCATTATCGAACAACACTAAGGAAAAAACCTAGGTGTATTACCTTATTATACGGAGGGATATGGGAGCAACATGGTTCGAAAATGTCGTTTGTTAAAGCGAAGTATAAAAATAATATACTTTCATCGATGAACAGCGACGTTGTGTCTGGCGTCGCGTCGGGCCAAAAACAAAGACGAATTGTTGTTTGTGATAAACAACTAGCGTTTTATGTCAGAATCAACGTATACGATTACTATAAAAGTAGTAAGCGAAAATAAATTTGTAGTAGTAGTAGGTTTAGGTTTATTTTCAGAATGGGATTGAGGTCGAAAGAGCTCTAAATTTTCAGCGACCTTATTGGTTGAAAAAACAATCTTTTATATTTTATAAAACTTGCGAACGCTTTTCATTTATTTATTATCAAAGCAATGATTCAGTAATGCCATTGCCTAAATCAACGGTAATGCCTAATCCATCGCAAGGATCACAAAATTTAGGTAGTTTTACTTTTTACTGCACATTTTACTAATCATCTGTGTTTTTAATTTTTTATAATCTGAAGCTGAAGGTTTTGTAGTACCACGTGCCACATTTTTTCTACTTCACTTCAGTTTCATTCATAAATAAAAGAATCAACGACTAATTGTGATCATTCGAACATGTTTCGATATTGTTGACATACCAAAAATTGTATAAAGCACAATAAATTATAGACGAAATAAAATTAGCTTTGTATCAAGAACTTATTCTATTCAGATTAAAAAATCAGCGGAAGCCTGCTTATCAGCATAAAATTCTAGCCAAATTTATTAATTATTTATGAATAACGAAAGAATCGCGTTTTGTCTATTACCAGCAAAGGAGGATACTGGACATAACGTAAGCAAATTACGAAAAATAGTAAAAAAAATACTTACCGATATTCGTATCGTGGTGTATCAAAAATAGATTGCGATTTTGAACTAGTGTACCTACACATACAATTTAAATTTAACTGTCGACGCATGCGTATCTCGCCCAAATTAATATGAGCTACAAATTACCGATTTCATTAATAATGTTTTATTATGACGTGAATTTAGTGTAGAACATGTCACAATGATCATTTATGAACATATAAGTACTAGCACGTCGATCTTAAAACGCTTATACAAAGTAGGTACAGCACTGCGAAATAATTATTGATTACTTTGATGACGCCATTGTTATACACCCCCAAACGTACGCGTTTACGTAATTCATAAACTGAAAGTTTGTAGCTTAATAATACTCAATATGTAGTGTTCTTCTCAAATGCGTAAAAATTAACCAATCAATGAACAAAGAACAATTTGACATGTGGTAAGAAATTAAACGTGAAACGTGAAAATGAAGCCCAAAGTAGTTAAACACATGTAATATTTAAGCAACAAGTTGCTTGTGTGTTTATTCTGTAAATTAAGCAAAAGAAAGGCCATGGGTGGAGAGAGGTGGAAAAATGCTATGTCCCCATTATGCAATCTGACTTTGGCATAGGAATTAAAAATATCTAATAAATAGACGTACATTCTATTGCAGAATAATTTTTTTAGGCGGCTATTGCATAAATAGTTGTCTTACGCAGTGGCGTACCGAGGGTGGGGCGGTCCGCCCCAGGCCCCGTGTCGGCATAGGCCCCCAAATATGAAAATACTTTTATTTTATTTTTTCAATAATAAAAAATCGGCCCAGGTCCTACGTCGTTATAGGCCCCCGAATGTCAGACAACTGCTTATACTTGTTCTAAATACAGTTAAAAACTGTCTAAGGTGGACGGGTGGACCCTGAGTTAGAGTAAGAAGGAAGCCTGCGTATTACCAATGTTTGTGTTAGTCCCGTTTTTTCAGTACAGGAAACGACTCTTTTGTCTAGTTGTAAAAAAATTGGAAAGAGCAGTTTTTAAAAATAATCAAAAATAGAAAACTGTTTTAAAAAAGTTTAATTTATTAACGACAACCGTTTCACACAAATTTTTTAAGTACATACTGTACATGATTAGTATACAGGGTGTCCCGGGTTGAATGATCACGACTTTGACATTTTGTAGAAAATCACATTTCAAGGTGGGTTGCTCCTATAAACATAGGTCCTAAAACTCTCTTTTTCTGAGATACAGGGTGTTAAAATTTTCTAAAAAATAAAGTTTTTATTTATTTATTTCCGAGTTTATTTCCGAGCTGTGGAAAATATTCAAACCAAAATTGGCACACAAGATACGGACAGTTCGGAAATAAACTCGGAAATAAATAAATAAAAACTTTATTTTTTAGACAATTTTAACGCCCTGTATCTCAGAAACAAAGAATTTTAGGACCTGTGTTTATAGGAGCAACCCACCTTAAAATCCGTTTTTCTACAAAATGTCAACGTCCTGATTATTAAACCTGACTCCTGAGACACCCTGTATATACCTAAAATAGAAATTATTTTGGTTTTATAAAGATAACTTTCCACCATAAACAGATTTCCGTTTAAGGCGGAAACAAATTTTGTACCATATCGTTCCGGTTTATAGAGGTTTTACTGTAATAAAATACTTTTAATCGTGAAAATGTTTTCTATTTGTATAATTATTTACGAATTCAACTTAGGTTAAAGATTTTAATGTCTGTCCGCTGTCACCCCTTCACCACGAGATACAAATCGACTCGCGCGCTGTGGCTGACGTGGACGTATACTAGGTAGTTCACAATAGTTCAGGCCGACAAAATATATATAGGCCCCCTCATCTAGTGCCGCCCCAGGCCCCCAACTGTGTCGGTACGCCACTGGTTTTACGTATCTTTTGAAAGCCGTAAAGTATAACTTTTTTTTAACATCTGTCATAATACAACTTTACGGTCGCATTTACTTTACAACCGCTTTTTGTTGTCCAGGTGATGGAGCAAAGCACTCTGTAAGTGACATGAATAATCAAATATATGATTGTATTTGTCAGGTAACTGTCACTGTCAAAATTATGAAATTGATTTTTAAATTAAAGTTTATATCTATTTGTGATAGTCGCCTAAAAAATGTTGTGTGCACCTCGGTTAAAAGTTCTTTTTTAGCCTCATCTGATTTGTTAGCCTCGGCTTTCGACTCGGCTGCAATCATCAGATTCGGCCAAAAAAGATCACTTTTACAACCTTGATACACAAATAACTATTTAAATTCTTGAATTGCAATTCCGGAATTGACTGCACGAGTTCATGCCGATTTTCATAAACAGAGGTTAACTTACTGCATAGCCGAACTTTAATGTTTCTCTTTAGGGAAAACTCGTGTGAACTGCGACCCTTGTACAGTTCCCTTAGACCTTAGTTTCATTTTTTTGTATAAATTTACTGGAATTAAGCAAACACGTCTTATACAGGGTGGTCCAGTGTATAATAGCAGAACTTCACCAAATGATAGAAAACGTAAAAATAATGGCAGTTTCTCGTATGTGCCTATATCCTAGGAAGCTTCGTGTTCGATACAGGATGTTGAAAATTTGGGAGTGTACGATTTTAAATAGTGTTAATCAGTTACATGGAAGAATTCGAAATTCATTTCACAGTAAGGATTCTTATGGTGATAAATAAGGAAAACCCGCGGCGGAGATATGGGTGTAACATACACGCCCTATTAAAAAATATACGCCGCCACTGATTTTTTGCAAGTCTAATAAAGCTTTTCCTAACAGAAGAGTATTCTTTCAGTAGAGTGTAAGGTAACCTCATTAAGATTTTTGTCAATTTTGTGATTATGCATAAAAAACACGAAAATCCCAATCTATAGGTAATAAAACCAATAACGGACAACAGAAATTTGCTAGCGCCTTAATTGCTCAAAGTAAAAACCGGTAATTATTTAGAATCCGGAGGCATGCACCAAGCCGTTTCAACTTTTCCCCTATAAGTGAGTATTACCAGACAACTAAGAAGAGCTATAACATAATGACCGCAAGTCACTAAATTGTTTAAAAATTCAATAAATACCTAAATATGTAATAGCAAAATGTCAAAATTTTACATTTACACTTTTGTATTCTCCTTTTTTCAAAGCAATTTTTAATTGTGCAACTTTTCTTTCTCTTTTGATTATTCTACAATTTCTTGAGTTATGGATTATGTACAGAGTCTGTTACAGGTTATCCACTATTATATAAGGCCATTTATATCCCACTGTTTTACTTATGTAGAGCGATATTAAGCTAACGATAATAAATTCTACACATTGATCTGTGTCTTAGGTTTAGAAGAGGATACACTTCGCTAAAATCTTTTCCATTTATTACTGCACACATAAGACACGTGTCATTGTATTGAGTATTACTTTACTATTACAGCGATGGCTCCCACTACTCGGTGAGATTTTTTTTCCAACTTTGTCACGCTGTCACGGTCCAATCCGGGAATTCGTTTTTAATCTAACCCCTTTACTATTTTAAATTAATTACTGCTTTTGAAGCCTAACTGGCAACATGACACTAAACAAAGTT
Source organism: Pyrocoelia pectoralis (assembly GCA_036250285.1). Taxonomy (NCBI): domain Eukaryota; kingdom Metazoa; phylum Arthropoda; class Insecta; order Coleoptera; family Lampyridae; genus Pyrocoelia; species Pyrocoelia pectoralis. Next base: position 30,128,297 of record CM070077.1, read on the forward strand.
TGCAAGTAAAAAAAATGCCAAACTTAAACGTAGATTACCACTAAAGCGCCTAGGTTATTTGTAGGTTTACTATTTTTTTTTCAATTGATACAAAATGGCAACATGACACTAAATAAAGTTTGCCAGTAAAAAAAATGCCAAACTTAAACGTAGATTGCCACTAAAGCGCCTAGGTTATTTGCAGGTTTAGTATTTTTTTTTTAATTTTCGGGGTTTTTTCCGGGTTTTTTTTCCTGGGGGTTTTTTCCGGGGTTTTTTTTCCGGGGTTTTTTTTCCGTGGGTTTTTTCCTAAACTCAATTTTAACATGGCGTTTATATGGGAGTGTGATTATGAAATTTTGATTACTTAGGACAATTGAACCCCTCCTTAAGGTAATTATTTTTAGAAACTGTCTTATTAACATACAAATCTTATTCCTCCAATGTCTGATGAAGCTGACTCGTTCAGCGAAACGTTATAAATATTTATACGATTATACCTATTAAAAAATATTTAAATAACTGGTACATATTTTTCTAAAAAAATAAAACTATTTGATAGCCAGCAAGATTTTAAGTTTAATTCAGTCAATATTTACTAATCTGTACAAATTGCACTGCTTAAGGCTTGATAATGTTTGTCGAATGAAATAGAATGAAAACCGCTTCATTTATTTAGAACATCATTTGCAACAGAACCGTAATCTAAATGTCCAACCACATCACCCAATGGACTTAACAGACTCCTTTTTTCATATCCTGTTTCAGCTTCACTTCGAACACCATTACCAACAATCATCACTTCACCTTTTAGCAATTTTTGAATTTCTTCCAAAGTTTTTCCTTTGGTTTCTGGTATAACGACTACGGAAAAGAAACCAGAAAATATACAGCAACACCCAAATAGAAAAAATGGAACGTGCATACCATATTTGTTTTGTAAATCGTAAAATAAGTAAATTGAAGAAGTTGCTGCAATTAGATACATCGCATCTGAAGCAGTGCAGCCTAACGCTTTAACATTTGTTGGGTACAATTCGGCTGTCATTACAATCGGTATTAATCCCAAACCACACTTAAACGTGAGAGCGTACAACATCACTGCAACTATCGGCACCCAATTGTAGGCACTGACATTTATACCATTGTACTTAAAAGCAAAATAAGTAGCCAAAATCAGCAATGAAGCACCAGTTAAAAAGCTGGACAGATATAAAAGCACTCTTCTTCCAAGGCTGTCGATGAGAAGCGCGGAGACCATGCATGCTAAGAGCATGAACACTGAAAATAAAATTGCCGCGTTCCTTGGTGGAATAATCGGCACTGCGTCTTTCAAAATTATATGGATATTCATTAACATGACGCTAATACCACTATAATGTTGTGCGAAATTAAGTACGGTCATTATTGTAAATGCCTTACGATTACTTTTCACAGTCAGCAACTCGAGCGGTCGTCCGCGCACTTTGTTTTCCTCTTCGACAACTTTCGCAATTTCTTTCAATTCCTCATCTACATCTTGCGACGAACGCAATATTTGCAACGCTTTTCTTGCTTCTTCCCTTTTATTTTTCACCAAAAGGTAATAGGGACTTTCAGGCATAAACGAAAATGTTAACAATTGCGTAACCAAAACACCTACTCCGACGGTTGAGGATGCCGCAATGGATACAAATGGCCCAATTCCATAAATAACTAAAATACCTATCAGCATCATAATGTGTATCAGAGACCCCAATCTTCCCCGTATTTTTTTCTCGGAAATCTCCGCTATATACACCGGCGTCGCAACAAAGTTGGTATCGGATGCTAAACCAGTTAAAAAACGCGCGACTAACACTAAGTCTATGGTCGAAGCAAACATCACCAATAACCACGCAATTAAATTCTCTACCGCTGCAATTAACATGGTATTCTTCCTTCCAAATTTATCTAACATGTATAATGTTAAAGGTATTCCAGCTAAACCTCCCAAAAGGTATATGTTTTCTATCCATACTATGTCGGAATTGGTAATGTGTACTGGTGTGGACCTTGATTGTAGAACTGGTATAATTGGGGCTGACCATCCGTATTGCATACCATCTGATAGAGCAGTTAGGGTTCCTAAAACATTCGTTTTTTAGTGATACCTACTCAATCGTAGTATTTTGAATATTTAAGTTGCATTCTACATTCTTTGAGAACTTTCTATACGAAATAATTAATTAATTGTTGTTTATTCTCAACAAGTTATCATTTATTCCTTACTTGGGTTGAACTTCATACAAAAAGATAGAAAGTAGCCAAATGAATGATTAGAGAGGAAAATAAGCGAAATAAAGAAAAAGTTTCCAGGATAAAAACTACGAGCGACTCCATTGACAATTTTAACGTTAAAAAAATTGACATCGGAGCAAATGTTATATTAAGGAAAAGATGTAATGGACCATAAAAAAGTACTGAACAGTTGGTTATTCGTGGAAAGAAAGTTTCCAGAAAAATACATGGTAGAACTTGACAAGAAGAATGTTAAAAAGCAGTACCCAATTACAAATGTTTAGCCAGTTGGATCAATTATCCAATAGAATCGATGGTAACGGCGTGAGCTTATTGCTAGAGGGAGAAGGATTGACAAATATAACTTGAAGAATCTAGAAAAGTTCGGTGCTACAAAATGTCGATATAACACGTAAAAAGTTGCAAATTTCGCAGGTACCGATCAACACGCAAAGATTTTACTCGTACTATCAAAAAAAGCAACGTAGTGCACCTTATCGAAGAAAGATTCTGGTAACATTACTAAGTAAGTAGAACACTATGTAAACAAATCAGGGAAACGAATCATCTAGTTATTCTAGTTGTTACGGTAAACGAATTGTACTTTTTTGTGTCTAGCCAGTCTAGCCAAGGCAGTAAATTAGAACTCCTGGTAAATACGGGTGTAGAGGTGTGGCATTTTCTTGGTTAATCAAGCAAAAATCTCAAAGAAGTATAAATATATAATTTCAAAATTGATAATGGGATCACAATCAACACATAAATTAGCTTCCATTCCTTTCAAAGAAAGTATCTGCATAGGGCAGAGCAATATTCAACATCATCAAATATGATCAAAGAAAAAACTAAGAAACCTTATTTATGATCTGCTTAGAAGACCATGCCATTCATATGCCTGAACTTCATGCTACACCAATATATGACAAGTACTTAGCAAGAAAAGGAAACATGGTTACAAACATCCGAATAGACGAATAGACCAAATCTCACGCAGCTGACAACAGACCAAGTAACTGAATAGGATGATGAAACCCGTCTACAGTTACACCACATATTTAATGTAGGTATATCAACTTATCAACAGTTATAGTGCACTAGGCGGTCGATTCTTTAACGGACTCAAAAAAAATGTAAAACAATTCTTCATTAATGGGATAACAGGATTCGGCACTTCATCAACGATCATGGCAGACCAAGGAAGACAAGTTCTCAAGTGACCGAACAATTTCAGCCCTACCTATGCAATGCTGTTAGAAATATTTTGCACAAACCGTTAAATGATTCGATTGTCACCAGTATAACAAATTATTTCGTGAACGTTGAGTTAAAAGGGGGGGAGGGAACCGGCTTCTCTGCACTAATTTGTAAATTTAAAGTTCTCTGCCTCAACTCCCAGAAAATAGCAACAGAAAGAAGTCACTCGATTATCTATGCGCTAAAAGAAATCTGTAAGTTCATGGATTTTAGAAATTTGTTTTGGTACGTTCCGATATACAGTTATACTCCATACTTCTCTACTATTTCTCAAGGTGACTATGTTATCATCACAGATTTTCAAGTGAATTAAAACCAAAAGAGAGGGTGGCAAACATAAACCTATACATTCTCGAATATGATTCTAATTTTATCAAGACGTTTAAAGTAAACAATATGCTACAGACCACAGACCAGACCATGATTGAGCCGAACTGGTAGTAGAAAAATGCACAAAATTGAATCTTGTTAATCTGGTTTTCCACTAGTTCGTATATTCTTTAGCAAGGAAAAAATCATTAACTGTAAAACAAAAATTAAGGACTTGTGTTTGTAGAGCCCGATGTTTGTCGATACTGCTTCTGCTCATTTGCTCGATGGTACTTTGCTATTTAACCTCAAGTATGTAAGTACCCTGTTTTCTAACCGTAGGTACTTTGCCGTAGGATATTTTAATTGATAAAAAATCGGTACATAAGAGGGCACATTTAAAAACATGCGTTTCTTGTAATTTTAGTCACAGAATCTTATCAAATCAATAAATTCAAACTCACCGGTTAGAGCCGCTAGAATTTGAGGAGCTCTTCCAGAAAACACTTTGGACACATCGAAAACAACCATTTTATAACTAAAATCTAATCTGTGTACGTGCTCCAGTGATAGATCTGTACTTTACTAGCAACTATTTTAGAATATTATATATTAATTTGAATGAGTAACAGTCATTGGGGCGCACGTAACAGCGAGATGATTTAGGTATGTATCCGAATCGCTTACGAAATAAAAATAATTATCGAATAAAAAAATGTGTATACCATCTCAAACAGTCAATAATAATTATTCGCATGAATGTAAACATTGTTAAAATGTTATAATCGTAAATTAATATTAATATTACATCATAAGAGTAGATAACTGCAGTTGAAAGAAGTAATTATTTATAACATTCAAGATTGATATACAGATACAATTTAGTGTCGCATCTTTATTCGAACGAAACAATAATAATTATTAATCTTCAACTGAATGAACCATTATTTCTTAAAGCAAATAACAAGCGCGCCGCCAGAAAATTTTCCCGGGGGGGGGGGGGGGGGGGGGGGGGGGGGAAGTAGTATTGGGGGTTCGTGGCTCTATCGTTTTTTCAAGATTTCGTAAAAAAATTATTTTTATTTTTAATAACTTTTACCTTTTTTCTTTTTCCCCCTCTTGGCGGCGCCCTTGGCAGATAACGAAATACCATTCAAGTAATTAGTACACAACCACGTCATGGATATCGCTCTGTATTGCACTCTGTATACGAACTTGTATTCTACACACAAACCTAGATCACCGTTAATTAAAAGTTCAATTAAAATAGGTTCAGCATAATTGGTGCTGGCTTGTCATTGAGATTTTATGTCCTACAAATTATCACAGGCTTTCCCTTGACTAATGAATTCATTTTTTAGAATTACCGAAAAATCTGAAACTCGAGAGGTTTTACCTGTTTCAAGGAAATAAAGGGGCTATTCCTTTTAGAAGAATTCCGATAGGATAATCGTTCTTTATTTAATACAAAAAATTCTTAACTGTGGTTTGCCACGTTAAGACCTCACAATTAGTTAAATACTTAAATACCTATGTAATCTAAAAGTGAAGATCATCCCTTCCTTCCTGTGACTATACCTACACCTAGAGTACCTACACAGGAGTAATTATAGTTATCTAATTAAACAGTTTGGCCGTTTGGGGAATATTTCGGTGTATCAGCTGTTGACCCTAAAAAAAAAAATTTTAAAAGAAAAGTTTCAATTGATACATTGAGAACCGCTTATTATGGACACTTTAATGCTGTTATGATATATGGTATTATCCTTTGGGGGGGGGGGGGGGGGGGTCTCCTGCCGCTAATCGTATTTTTGCCATCCAGCGCCGGGTCGTCAGGGAGCTTGATAATATCCCCTATAGGGAGGATTGTAGGAAATCTTTTAGGAAACTAAACATACTAACCTTGCCCAGCTCGTAGGAGTTCTATATGCTTAAAAACATATTATCACAGATTTGAGACATAAAGAAGTCCACAGCTACAATAGGTACTAGGAATAAAGATGATTTGTACTTGCCTTTTAAAAGACTTAATAAATATCACATTAGTATTAACTGCCAAGCCTATCAACTATAATATCATTTACCACCATTATGGAAATCATTAGATCACAAAAAATTTAAACAACAAGTAAAAAAATACTTACTTGTAAATGCATTTTATAGCATAAAGGAATTTTTAAACAAAAATCCAAATCAAAACTTCAATGGTGATACTTCTAGATAGTACCTATCGTATAGTAACTTTAAACCAGCTCATAATTCTTAGTTACCAATCTTGTAAGTGACGTTTGACGTTTGTAAACACAATTGTGTATTAACAATAAATGAATTTTATTATTATTATTATTATTAAATAAGAGTATAAAAGTATAAAAAAAGAACCTGGGTTTCATTACAAATTTGAGACATAAATTAATCTCTTTACTAATTCACACACAAAGGGACTTAGTAGTGACTTGCTCAAACAAAAATAAAACCGTGTACACGTACACTACGGAATTTTAAAACTGTTATTATAACATAAAGAAAACTGGCTGTATTTGGTGTAACAAATTCATTTTTGTGAACAATGGTGTTTTGGGTGAGGGGGTGCCTCTTTGGGGGTGCTTCGCCGGTTGGGCGAGTGCGTGTTCAATAATACGTTGAAGAGGTTATAATACGATATATTTACAGAGTGAGTATTTACAATATGTACATAATTCGTGACGTGTTTCGGTACCCTGGCGGATGCGGGCGTTGTCGTCTTGTCGTTGGCGTCTTCTGCCTCTGGTTGCTTCGTGTTGCGGCTCTTGGCGTTGGTGTCGACGGCGGTGGTGTCGACGACGGCGGTGTCGCAGGTTACCGTACGTGGTGGTCCCGCGCTATCGTCAGCAGCGGTCGGTGTACCGGCGCGAGGTGTGCCGCACTATCGTCAGCAGCGGACTTTCGGTGTACCGGCGCGAGGTGTGCCGCACTATCGTCAGCAGCGGACTTTCGGTGGACCGGCGCGAGGTTTGCCGCACTATCGTCAGCAGCGGACTTTCGGTGGACCGGCGCGAGGTTTGCCGCACTATCGTCAGCAGCGGACTTTCGGTGGACTGCACTATCGTCAGCAGCAGCCTTTCGGTGGACCGGCGCGAGGAGTAGAACTTCTACACTATGCGAGCAGTAGAGTTCTGATTCTTCCCAGCTTCGGACCGCGCTTATAAAGGGAAGCGGGCGCTTCCCATTGGTCCGTGTGCGTGGGGATTTGCGTGTGAGTGGGGTCTGCGCGCGAGTGGGGGTTTGCGCGCAAGTGGGATTCGGATGTGGCTCACGTACAGGTACCGTGCACCACATATACCCCCTTGCTGGCGATGGAGTCGCATTTACTCGATTTGAAATCGTACTTTCGGTTTGGAGATCCTTCCGCTACGTGTTTGCGTCGGAATCTTCTCGGGGTTGTTTCTCGCTTGCGTGACCTCTTTGCGTGTATCGTTCCCCATTCCGTCGTTCGGTATGGGTTTGTTCGTTGTTTGCTCCGGTGCGTCCGGCTGGTTTTGGGATATTGTTTCGTTTGTCCCTTGGAAAGCAGGCTTTACTCGGTCGCATGATATCGTTATCTCTGCTCCCTGTCTGTCGATCGTTATGAGTTTCTCGTTTCGTTTGACCACTCGGTAGGGGCCCTCGTATGGTGCCTGGAGCGGTCGCTTGGCTGCGTCGACTCTTACATACACATGCGTAGCTGTGTCCATGTTTTTGAGTTTGAACGCGTGTTTCTTGCTATCGTGGTTGCTTGCTGGCGTCGGTCGCATGTCTTGGATGTGCTTTCGTAATCGCGTGACGTAGGTCTCGGCTTCCAGCTGTTGCTCCTGTTGTTCGTTCGTCAGGAACTCGCCTGGTAAGCGCAACCCTTGACCGTATACCATCTCGGCTGTTGTTGCTTTGATGTCCTCTTTCCATGCGCTCCGTATTCCGAGGAGTACTATAGGAAGGGCTTCTGTCCATTGCTCTGCGTTGTGGCAGCGGAGTGATGCTTTTAGTTGTCGGTGGAAACGTTCCACCATTCCGTTCGCTTGTGGGTGGTAAGCAGTCGTGCGTATTCTTTGGAACCCTATTAGTTCGCTTAGGTTCCGGAATAGCGTAGCTTCGAACTGCCGTCCCTGGTCGGTCGTCACTCGTAGTGGAACTCCGAAACGAGAGATCCATGTGTTGACGAATTCTTTGGCGATCGTTTCAGCTTCTATGTTTGGTATCGGTGTGGCTTCGGCCCATCGTGTATATCTGTCGATACACGTGAGGATGTATTTGTATCCCTGGCTTTCGGGCAGTGGTCCGACTATATCTATATGTACATGTTCGAACCGGCTGCTTGTTGGGGGGAAACTTGCTATCGCTGGCTTGTTGTGCCTTGATACCTTCGCTCGTTGGCATTGGTCGCACTGCCTGGTCCAGTCACTGCAGTCTTTGCGCATCCCGGGCCATACGAACTTGCTCGATACTAGCTTGGTCGTTGCTCGCGCCCCTGAGTGTGACAACTGGTGCAGGCTGTCGTAGGCCTTCCTCCTGAATTTTTGTGTTAGGAACGGTCTCGCTGTCTCTTGTGATATGTCGCAGTAAATCGTGCCGTTCTGGAACTGTATCTTTCGTAGTTGGAGGCCTGTGCTGTCGTGGAGTAATTGGTTTAGCTCTGGGTCGTTTGCCTGGTCGTTTCCTAGGGCTTCGAAATCTACTCCTTTTGATACCTGGTCAATCCTGGATAGTGCGTCCGCGACTACATTTTCTTTTCCGGCGATGTGTCGGATGTCCGTGGAGAATTGACTTATATAATCGAGGTATCGGAACTGCCTGGGGGAACATTTCTCTGGCTTTTGCTGGAAAGCGTAAGTGATGGGTTTGTGGTCCGTATATATCGTGAAGGTTCGTCCCTCTAGCATGTGTCGGTGGTGTTTGATGGTCTTGTAGATGGCAAGTAACTCACGGTCGTAAGCTCCGTATTTCATCTCGGCGGGTGAGAGCTTTTTAGAGAAGAACGCAAGCGGTTGCCACTCTTCGTGAACCATTTGTTGTATGATGCCACCCAGCGCAGTGTCCGATGCATCGGTGGTGATGGCTAACGGTGCGTTTGCGACTGGGTGATGGATCATGGTTGCTTCGGCAATTTGTCGTTTGCTTTCGTTGAAGGCCTCGTTGGCTTCGTTGGTCCACTGCAGGGGTTGGTTCCCTTTTAGCTTCCCTTTTAGTAGGTCGTGCAGTGGAGCTTGGCATTCGGCGGCGTTGTTGATAAATCTTCGATAGTAATTTATCATACCGAGTACCTGGCGTAATTTTTTTGCTGTTTCGGGCCGTGGAAAATTTAGTATCGCCTGGACTTTGTCTTCCAGGGGCTTCGTGCCCTGGCTCGAGACGTGGTATCCAAGGAACTGTACCTCGTGTTTTCCGAAGTGGCACTTCTCTGGGTTGACTACTATTCCGTTTTCTGCCAGTCGTTGGAAGATTTGTTTGAGGTGCTCCTCGTGTTGCTCCTCGCTCTCTGATGCTACCAACACGTCGTCTATGTAAGCGTAGCAGAAGTCGTAGTCTCTTAGTATGTCGTCCATGAATCGTTGGAACGTCTGCGCGGCGTTTCTGAGGCCAAAGGTCATGTACGGGAATTCGAATAACCCGAATGGAGTTGTAATTGCCGTTTTTGGTATGTTCTTTTCGGCCACGGGTATCTGGTGATACGCTTTGGCTAGGTCTATCGTTGAAAATATTGTCTTCCCTGCCAGGTCGTGGGAGAAATCTTCGATGTGTGGGATGGGGTACCGGTCTGGGATTGTTCTTGCGTTGAGTGCCCTATAGTCACCGCATGGTCTCCATTCGCTAGTTTTTTTGGGAACTAGGTGCAGTGGCGATGCCCATGGACTGGAGGAGGGTCGTGCGATTCCCAGTTGTAGCATGGCTTGGAATTCTTTTCGTGCTGCTTCCAGCTTGTCTGGTGCTAATCTGCGTGGCTTGTGTGCCACTGGTGGTCCATCCGTCGTTTCTATGAAGTGTTCAGTCCCATGTCGTGGTTTACCAAAGATTCCCGCTGGTTTCGTTAGTGTCGGGTAGTTCTTTAGTATTTCGTGGTACTTCCCCTTGTTGGACGTCGTGTGTACGGCGCATACATTGCTACTTGCTCGCCTTCCTCGGTGCGTTAGTGTCGTTTGCGAGTCCACCAACTTTTGATTTTTGATGTCGACGAGAAGTTCATAGTGGGCTAGGAAGTCTGCTCCTATTATGGGCTTTGCGATGTCGGATATGATGAACCTCCATGGAAAATCCCTTCTGAGTTTCAGATCGAGGTTCATAGTTATCGTGCCATATGTGTTGATTGGGTTTCCGTTCGCGGCGTATAGCTTGTATGTTGATACGGGCCTCCTTCCGGAAACTTTTTGTACGGGGAAGGTGCAAACTTCTGCTCCTGTGTCGATCAGGAATTCGATTTTCGTGTGCCCATCGGTGACGTGTAAACGGCGGGGATTGTTTTGCGAGTCGTGTACCGCCTCTAGCGACTTGCTCCCTCGTTTCCCGGGTTTTCTTTACACGGGGGTCGGCAATTTTTCGCTTCTTTCCCGAACCGGAAATAGTACCAGCATGTATCGTACTCTTTTTTGGGTGTACGGCTGCGACTACTTCTTCGGTTCGTGGGTTTTTCTCGCTCTGTGGGTCGTCCTCGTGTCTTTAGTTCGGCGATATCTGCGGCTAGCTTTGTTAGTGCCTCCTGTATAGCGTCGTTGGGTTGTACTGCGTATACATGTTGGGGCGTCGTTGCGTTTATTGCGTCTGCTAGTTCCGCGGATTCTGCGAGATTTGCTCCTTTTTGTACCGCCAGGATGGCTTGAGTGCTCTGCGGTAGTCGGCTGGTCCATATGGATTTCAACAGGTCGTCTGGAACTGAGGTTCCTGCTAGCGTTTGCAGGTGTCTGAGGAATTGCGACGGTTTGCGATCCCCCAGCTCTTCTCGTTCGAGGAGCTGCCTCATTCTTTGCTCGTGGGTAGCGCTTAGCCTTTTTATTAATTCGGTTTTTAACGTTTCGTAGCGGTTGGCCTGAGGTGGTTTTGTTAGGATATCGCGGACCTCGCAAGCGTACTTTGCTTCCAGGCTGCTGGCGATGTATCCGTATTTCGTTTCGTCACTGCTAATTCCGCTGACTCGAAAATGGCTTTCCACTTGTGCGAACCACATCTCGGGGTCGGATGCCCAGAAAGGTGGCAGTTTCATGTGTACTCGGTGTACTTCAGGACGTGGTGGGTCGGTGTCCGTCATCTTTTCGTTCGTTGGTGGCTACCCGTTTGTTTTGGTGCGCCCTCTTTGGACGTCGGTGTCACCAATTTGGGTGAGGGACCTCTCTGGGGGTGCTTCGCCGGTTGGGCGAGTGCGTGTTCAATAATACGTTGAAGAGGTTATAATACGATATATTTACAGAGTGAGTATTTACAATATGTACATAATTCGTGACGTGTTTCGGTACCCTGGCGGATGCGGGCGTTGTCGTCTTGTCGTTGGCGTCTTCTGCCTCTGGTTGCTTCGTGTTGCGGCTCTTGGCGTTGGTGTCGACGGCGGTGGTGTCGACGACGGCGGTGTCGCAGGTTACCGTACGTGGTGGTCCCGCGCTATCGTCAGCAGCGGTCGGTCTATCGGCGCGAGGTGTGCCGCACTATCGTCAGCAGCGGACTTTCGGTGTACCGGCGCGAGGTGTGCCGCACTATCGTCAGCAGCGGACTTTCGGTGTACCGGCGCGAGGTGTGCCGCACTATCGTCAGCAGCGGACTTTCGGTGGACCGGCGCGAGGTTTGCCGCACTATCGTCAGCAGCGGACTTTCGGTGGACCGGCGCGAGGTTTGCCGCACTATCGTCAGCAGCGGACTTTCGGTGGACTGCACTATCGTCAGCAGCAGCCTTTCGGTGGACCGGCGCGAGGAGTAGAACTTCTACACTATGCGAGCAGTAGAGTTCTGATTCTTCCCAGCTTCGGACCGCGCTTATAAAGGGAAGCGGGCGCTTCCCATTGGTCCGTGTGCGTGGGGATTTGCGTGTGAGTGGGGTCTGCGCGCGAGTGGGGGTTTGCGCGCAAGTGGGATTCGGATGTGGCTCACGTACAGGTACCGTGCACCACAGTGTAATTGGCGCGCCAATTATCATGAAGGCATAGGCAACTATACCACCATTAATACCGATCTTCACTTAGCAGTTAATCTAACGTTTTGATTATAGGATTTGAGTTTACTCACCCGAGTTACTGATAGCACAGACAACATGTTGCAGTGACCTAACAATGGAGCCATGGGCCTCTGTTCCAGAAGCAAACCGGGCCCTTCAATGCGTAAGAAAAATAACATTTTCTTAAAGACCCCATTAGCAGGACACTAGGAATTTATTGTTCATAAGTACTTACGGGTGGCTATTGTTCGTTTATGATAAAATAATACGATTTTATTAAATGACAAGAATATAAAAAATTCAAAGAAAATTTAAAAAAATGCATGGTAGGTATACCTAAACTACTCTTTACTAAAATTTTTTTTTCTTTCTTTAACATTCGCAAAAGTTGATACTATATCAGTAACATTTATTTTTCTGGCCATTTCATTTTCTTTTGAAATAATAGATAACGCAGACAATCTTTGAAACGATCGTTCTGCTGACGCCACCAAAACGGGAATGGTGAGAAAGATATAACACTCTATAAAGGGTGTCTTTTTGGGAGCTTTAGTTAGATGTTTTTGGGAAAGTTTCATACGTAGATTCTTGAAAATTTGTACTTAGAGTTTATTCTGAAAGCCTAATAGATGTAAAATATTTTCAAAATATTTCCTCCGGAAATGGCGGAAGTAGCTCGCAACTTCGTTATTTTAAACGGCAACCCCTATTTTTTATTGCATTTTTGTATTCTATTTGAAATTTCAGTTCTTTTGATACCCACATATCAATATCTACAATTTATGGTTTTTAAGTTATTTTCTCTTTTAAAAAAAAATGGCTGATGCAGACGGTGCTTTGAGAATTTATTAGGTACTTAAAAACCGATGTAGTTATGGCAACCGAGTTTTCACCAGTGCATAGAAGAAGAATAGGGCTTTCTTTTGGTGTACTTAAAAAGAGTTAAGTTGCTTACGACATCACCTATGGAGCTCCCAATTTAAAAAATTCAAAGACTATAAACTCAATTTTTTAAATGAAATGACCATTTTCTTACTATTGCATTTGATATAGAATCCAAATGGGTATATTTTAGTTTTAGATGTTGCTATACCTATCTCTAATAGTTTCTGACTTATTCCCATTTCATTGCATTGATACCATTGTTTTCGAATTTTTTTTAGTAGTCGGTCATTACCTTACGATAATCGGATTTTAAATAAATCAAATGACGCTAATCCGTCAACTATCGCACTTTAACATAAGTTTTTAATAATTTCAAAATCGCTCGCAATTGTTTCACACAATCGCGATGATAGGCGGAAGAATTAAACTTATGTAACTGAATCTATCCTATACCAAATAGGTACTTATAGCGTATCACAAAAAGTTTTTACACTTTCAAGGCTTCAACATAAATTCTTCGTCTGTGCATCTCAACGGCCACGGTAGAATCTAGTAACCGACACTTACTTATGGTTTAGGCACAACCGTCGTCGACGTTCACACGTGGTCAGGAAATTTGCCACGCTTCATCCCCTATTCCTTACGACCTACTTTGGACCATATACAACGGTGCAAAACTAGATCGCCGTATTTCAACAGAAGACTTCCCTTCCATTTCAGGTGCTCGTCGTCTTATTAAGGCTCCTAAGGAGAGCTCTGTAGTTCATATTGGTAAAATGGCCATTTTGGACGTAATCATTTAATAAAAAAAGAAAAACTATGCATAGGACAAATTCTATGTAGAATAGTGATCAATTAATGTAAACTTCCTGGTTTAAAATTAAATATTTAAGTTACAATCTTGGTCGAAAGTTCTGAGGGAGACGCAACTTTCGAACAAAATTGTAACTAAAATATGTAATTTGAAACCAGAAGGTTTACATTAATTGATCAGGATCACTATGTTACATAGAATTTGACCTATGCATAGTTTTTACTTCGCGAGTACGAAGCAAAAGGGAAGTATTGTATTAGTCACTTCCGGTATAAGCTAAAATGGCGGCACTCACTTTTTTTATAAGATAAAGTTGCAGTTTCTTTTATGTAGTTTAAAAGAGTATTTTTTTTAATTCAGCTATACTTATTTTTTGAAAAAAGTTAAAAAAAAATAATTGTTAAAAAATGACTGCAACGCTCGATACTCAGAAAGTATTAAAGTTATCGAAATGCGGTTTTCGCCAATCGATTGCATTCGGGTCAAGGACGACAATGCTAATATTTCCTTTGATGACGTCACTTCCGGTATAAGCTAAAATGGCGGCACTCATTTTTTATAAGATAAAGTTGCAGTTTTTATGTAGTTTAAAAGAGTATTTTTTTCTGAATTCAGCAATATATATTGTGTTATACTTATTTTAAAAAATAATTGTTAAAAAATGACTGAAACGCTCGATACTCAGAAACTATTAGATAAAGTTATCGAAATGCGGTTTTCACCAATCGATTGCATTCGGGCCAAGGACGAAAATGCCGATATTACCTTTGATGAGGTCACTTCCGGTATAAGCTGAAATGGCAGCACTCATTATTTTATAAGATAAAATTGCAGTTTTTTTATGTAGTTTAAGAGTATTTTTTTCTGAATTCAGCAATATAATGTATATTGTGCTATATTTATTTTTTGAAAAAAATGTTAATACGAGGGAAGTCTCGTGGCAACTTGTCAGAATTTTTTTATTTTTTGTTAGATGATTACGTCCAAAGTGGCCATGTTATGTCCATTATAGCAATATGAATTGCAGAGCTCTCGTTAGGAGCCTTAAGGCCAAGGGCGGATGGGCCCACCGGGACACCGGGAATTTTCCCGGTGGGCCGTCGTCGCTTTGTGGGCTCTGGGCCGCCCCGGACCAAAACGCTTAATTTTGCAGACATAATTTTTATATAGCTATGTAAAAATATCGATACGGTGGCGCTGGGCGCGGGTTAAGGGCTCACACACACTAGTGGGTGTTTTTTGACCGGGCACGCCCCGGGTCCGCTTGACGGCGGTGTGCCCTGTGCGTCAATGGACGGGGCCGGATCCGGTTGAAAAACACCCGGTACCGGTAGTGTGCGTGAGCTCTTATGATTAGACCTAACAAACAGACGACTGCTGTCACAAAAGAAATTTGTATGACTACAAATTACAAAATGTATCAATTTCTCATAAATTATGTCCAAAAGTAAACAGTATAGATAATATGTACAGTAATTCCAGGAAAATTCAAATCATGTTCATGTTTGGTGTTATATGTTATGCGCATATTCTAAATCTTGTTCTGGCAGACATTTGCAAATCCCACAATAAGGCATAATTTATTGTTTTCTTCATTACTGAATTGTATAGCAGCATTTTTTAAAGAATATCATCAACGCATGGGTTACTGGTTGGGCATTGACAACAATTCTAGATCAAAGAAACTCCAGTTGACAGGAGAAACTCGCTGATGGTCAAAGGAAACAGCGCTCAGTAAAATTTTTGGTAATTTTAATGAACCCGATACGATGTACGTTGACTTAATTGACGTTCTTAACACAATCGCAATTAAACCATAAATTGTGGTGCATACTTGAATGCAGAATAAAAAGCGCTCCTAATATTATGTATAAAAAAATCAGGACCGTAATTAAAAAAAACAAGGTTGATGATGGTTACTTAAAAGCGAAACGTCGGGTTCCATTTTGCAGTATGTCATGTTACAGTTCGTTAAAAAGTACCTGTAGAAGCTTCTTTTATTTTTTATTTAACATCAAGGACAATTTGGCAAAAACGAAATCCTGAAAATTCGCTTTTTGTCGGATAATTTCGGGACAGTTCGGAATTTCGTCAGTTTAAAAATGTCATTTTACTAAACTCAAAATTGCCCAACTTTTCTCCCATTTACCCGAAACTCTTTCTCTTACCGTTTCCGAAATCCCCATAGTGGCCCTCCTTATCTTGGGCACAGTGTATATGTATATCTTTAATGTAGAATGTTTTTTGGAGCAAACTGTATTTTAGATTCCAAATTCCTTCAAGTTCTACAAAATCAAAAAGCCTCGCATGGTTATATATACCGGGTGTCCTGTCCGTAGCATGTGGCCCATCCCTATAACTGTCTTGTCTTTAAAGATAAATAATTGAAATTCGCCACGTACATACGCGACATAAATATGCATTCTTTGACATATTCAATTGTTCTTCCGGTTTGCCAGTTTCCGATACCTAACCTCCAAATATTTTTAATTTTCTATCCAGAGTGCCATGAAGGCGATAAAACGGTTAATTTTTGATCAAATAGTCATGGAAAAATAGCTGTGATCTTTTTTTATTTTTGGATTTGGACACCCTATATAATATAATATGTTAATTTTGGGCCGCCGACGTTTATTCTCCCGGTAGAATTTTATTTGCCCATCCGCCCCTGCTTAAGGCTTTGGTATTAGGTGAGTGGGAGAGGTTGTGGTATGCGTCCGAGAAAGACGCAACACCTATTCTTTAATCTAATATTGGTTTCTCCAAAATCACGTACTGTGACATGCGGCAACCCGCAACCTTCTCGCTTCTGTTGACGACTACGTGCGGACTTCTACCTGCGCCTCTCATTAATTGCCAACTGCCACAACTTGTTTTCAACCAACTTCAAAAAGTTGGTTACTAAATTCGTCCGGATGTCTGTGTGTCTGTGCGTTGGTCGATGTTACAGGGTTTAGAAAGCTGGAAGTGGTGTCATCTTATAGGAAATTCTTCACTGATTCCAAATCGCTGGTAAATTTTTTGATCGGATCACCCGTTCGCCGTCGGGACGCCATTAAAGTCAAAATATACACCCTTTAATATCTCGAGAACGACACGTCCAATTACAAAAAGAAAAAAAAACGTTTCGTTTATTTGTTGAAACCTATTGAGTCATGATACGTAAACATCATCCTCACCCCTCCTGTGGGGTGGAGCGGGGGTAAGTTTTCAAAACTTAAATGGGAACACCTATTTTTTATTCCTTTTGGATTCTCCATAAAAAACGATACTCAAATTGCAAATTTCACCCCCAACTGCAAACCCCTTTTTTGGGGGTGGAAAGGGGGAAAATTGCACGTCCGCAGAAAAACGATCTTTTTATACTTTTTTTTCCTCTAACATTTTTTCGTGATTTACAAATTGTCCGTCACCCTCTCCACTCCCATCTCCCTTAAGGGTGGAAAGAAAAACAATGACTCATTTGTGCAGAATCCGACGTGGTTGTGTCTGAGGTGGGGAGGGAGGTAGTTATATATCTACATAATATTGTATATAGTATATTCCATAATTAGTTACAGATTTGAAGTTGGTTGAAATTAAAATTCTATAAGAATTTGCGCCTTTTGATACTTGTTTAGGCTAAGTACACTTTTCCTATTAAGGAGGAAAGAAAGGAAACCATCGCCGTGATTAATCACGACGGTTGCTCCTGTAATTGCAGAGAAGCTGGATAGATTCTTCGAAAACCCATAATTAATTGAATAGGCTAAGAACGTTCTGTCCGTACGATGCGCCAGGAAGCAGGTCGGACATAGACTTGACGACCGCAACGACCACTGTCGACTGTCCTGTTGCCCTCTCGAATGACTGGAAACTGGAATGGTGTTTTCCAGATAGAATTGCGCTGGGCAGCCCAAGATCCAGCTGCGCTGGTTTGATTCGAATGTTGACTAATTTGTTACTTTTATAAAGGGCTTTAGATACTTACTCTGTGAATTAGGTGCACTAACAATTACGCATGTCCACAAGTTCAATATTTGCTTTTATTTTCAAAGTACATATTTACATTCGTTATTATGGTTCCTTCTGTGGCGTATCAAGATAATGTAGTAATATTTGTACAGATTATTTTATGTTGTGGTTTGAAGTTCCTATGTTTACGAAAAATAATAGTTTTTGATTTTTGATATTTGTTTAGATTGACTTTTGTAATTAAATATTAATACAACTGCAATTTAGTATTTTATTATTAATGAAACTATACTTCTATGCAAAAGATTATAATTTTACAATACCAACTGCAATGGGAACTATTAACAAAATGTGAAATATTTACATTATAAAGATGTAACATCGGTAATAATAATACGAACTTTGATTACTTTTCGGTAAGTACATAGGTAGGTACATACAAATGCCTGTTTACGTGATTCTGTTTCGACATCAACTGAGTAAAGGTATCCTTTCATTATCTGTATCACTTCCGCAAGCACCATTTACAGACATCAACTGTCCTTTTAACAATTTTTGAATTTCATCCAAAGTTTTACCTTTAGTTTCCGGTATGTAGAATATAGTGAAAACTCCACTTAGTAAACACGAACATCCAAAAATGAAAAACGGTATGTGCATTCCGTAACGTGTTTGTAAAAAGTGGAACATGTAAATAGACGATACGCTAGCAATTATATACATTGCATCAGATACGGTGCATCCTAGTGCTTTAACATTTGTTGGAAACAATTCGGCTGTTAGCACAATTGGTATAAGTCCTAAACCGCACTTGAATGTTATTGCGTATGATATTATTGTAACAACTGGCACCCAATTATAAGAATCAACGTTTATTCCATTGTTCTTACACGCGAAATAACTAGCTAGCATAAGCAAAGAAACACCAGTTGTGAAACAAGATGAGTATAGTAATATTTTTCTTCCGAGACTGTCGATAAGAAGCGCAGAAAGCGCGCAAGCAACCAACATTAAGACAGAAAATATAATAGCTATAATGCTTGGTGGAATAATCGTTGCCGCATCTTTTAAAATCATATGAAGATTCATTAGTATAACACTAACGCCACTAAAATGTTGCGCAAAATTAAGCACTAACATTATTATTACAGCTTTTCTATTACTTTTCACAGTAAACAATTCAAATGGTCGTCCACGTGATTCGTTTTCCTTCTCAACAGATTGAGCAATTTCTTCCAGTTCATCGTCCACATCTTCAGAAGCGCGCAATATTTGTAACGCTTTTCTAGCTTCCACCTTTCTGTTTTTTACCAAGAGGTAATAGGGACTTTCGGGCATAAACGAAAAAGTTAATAATTGTGTAATTAAGACAGCAGCTCCAACACCGGATGACGCAGAAATTGAAATGAATGGACCGATGGCGTAAATAAGTAATATTCCCAGCAACATCATAATGAAGATGAGAGAGCCCAATCTTCCACGTATTTTCTTGTCGGCTATTTCCGCTATATACATTGGTGTTGCAACAAAGTTGCAATCTCCTGCTATGCCCGTTAAGAAGCGAGCTATCAATATTACTTCACTAGACGAGGCGAATATTAATAGCAACCACGCAATTAGATTCTCAACTGCCGAAATGAGCATTGAATTCTTCCTCCCCAATTTATCTAATAAGTAAATTGTTAAAGGTATTCCCGCTAAACCGCCCAACATGAACGTGTTTTCTATCCATACTATATCAGAATTTGTTATTTTAACCGGAGATGAAGGTGATTCCAAAATAGGCACGATTGGAGATGACCATCCGTATTGCATGCCATCTGATAACGCATTTAAAGTTCCTGTAAGAAAAATTTACCAT
Organism: Pyrocoelia pectoralis; assembly: GCA_036250285.1. Lineage (NCBI taxonomy): Eukaryota > Metazoa > Arthropoda > Insecta > Coleoptera > Lampyridae > Pyrocoelia > Pyrocoelia pectoralis. Next base: position 30,147,758 of record CM070077.1, read on the forward strand.
TAGAGATTACAGTACAATTGGTATTGGCATATATTTTTACATAGTCACGTCATAGTACATATTTTGTGCGCGTCAGGGTAATTAATGGATTTTTTTATTACTTTGTTGATGTAACCCAATTATTGATAATAATTATTATCTGCCTTTTTTTGAAATGCAAACAATTTTCTATGTGGTAATTAGGCGTCGACGCCTGACCGAAAGGTTGTATGGACTAGTTTAAAAATATTTTTTTGCCCCACTACTTAGACGATCCCTCTGAAATGCCCATTATTCAATAATAAACTTGAAAATAAAATAGGTGGATGTTCAGCCAGCAACAAAATGGAATTTTCAAACACTTCTTATTATTATTACGGTAAATATTTACTATTAGGAGAAAAATCATAATCGGAAATGCAGACATCTCGCTTTGACCACCACAAAGATCACAAAACTCACCAGTTATTGTTGCAAGAATTTGTGGTATCCTTCCAGAAAACACTTTTGATATATCAACCACGACCATTTTCTTACACTCACAATAACAACAACACAGAATTTAATGTGTTTTTCAACATCTACATAGCTGCAGATTATTCGACATTTACATCAAGGTAGGTACAGGGCGCAGACTATAAATTGAATGCGTTAATTTAAATTGCGTAAAACTGTTTTGATACAACTTTGTATAGTGTTTATCTCCGCAAGGCAAATAAAGAACTAGTCGGATTACTGTCTGCAAGACAAGCTTTACCTAATACTTATCAGCGGTTATCGTCATTGACCTCAATATTATTCTCTTCTGATAATTTTACCATCAAACTTAAAATGGATTATTTGAAATTAGAAATTTACATTTGAATGGATTAATGCACGAGTACCTATCGCTAATTTATCTCCATAGGATTTTGACTTAAAGCTTAATCAACAACACAACAATTTTGCAACAATTTTATTTACATCAATCATGGCAAGTAACGAAAATAGCATGAGATAAGATTAGGAGATGCTAATAACCAAAATGATCAAAATCTGCGTTTAGTAAAACTGAAATTCTCAATTTACTCAAAGTACCTACTTAGGAATTATTCCCTTCTTGAAGATGCCCGTTGTCAAATTTTCTCAATATCTCATTTTATTTTTTTTTTAAATCGGCCAGAAAGTAGTAGTTTCCGGATTATTTTTAGGCTAGAAAATGTCATTTTGACGGACTGAGCCGGAAAGTCATTATGATAGTCCGGTAAAAGTTTTACCGGACTCATTTTTACTTTCCGGCCTAGAATGGTCAATTGTTCTTCCCGTTTCTGGACGATTTTAAAAAAAATATTGTACGTAATACGTCCCAAAAGTGCTTTTACTGGACTCGAAGGCTTGCAGGACTCGCCTGCGGCTCGTCCTGTAATTTGCCTACTTGTCCAGTAAAAGGTCACTTTCGGGACTTGTTACGTAAACTACTATTGTACACCTCTCCAGGAAATGTTATTCATTTCTCCGAGTAAGTACGGCAGTGGTCATTTTTTTGACGATTGACTTGTTATTATTTCTTTTTATTTCGGACAGTATTCTTAAACATGTTATCTCTTGTACTGTTAGATAAAATTGTTGAAATATGTGATTTTATTCTTGCGGGAAATGTTTCAATCTTAATCAAATTTCTGATCACTGGACCGCACATATGAGGCACAGCGATCACTCTAAAGGGGCACAATGATTATATTGCTTTTATTTAGATACAAACTCTAAAATGTAGCAAAACACTTTTGTTTATGTAACTAATAATAAACAAAACGAACTACTACCTAATTATATTTATTTCAGAGAACATAAGTCTTCATTTGGCACTTTTATCCTCAGAAGTCTATATCAAATAAGTGAATAACCCTTCTACTGAGCATTTAACAGATAATTCAAATATATAAAAATATATGTAGCAAGTTTTATTTAAAAAAAACACGAAGTATATAGCTCGAAAATGGGCCATCCTGTATATACAAACATATTTTTAAAAGATGCTCCTTGTTGTTGACCATAAATAATCTATTGTTAGAATTTGTTTAAGTCAACAGTATAGATGTAATCAATCTTCCATCCCCATATCGTTAGGACACCCTGTATAATTTTACTTTTGAGAGATTTATTCAATTATTCTACAGCAAAGTAACATCAATTGTCTTCTTTTAATTTATTTCTTACATATATTGAATTATTTTTTTAAATAAAACACCCCGTATATTATTCAATTTTCGAAATCTGCTCATAATTCTTAACAGTTTTCTCTAATACACTTTACTTTATTTTAACAGTGGCGGTTTCGTGGCGGGGGGAGGGGTAATGGATAATTGAACAGTAACGCTTATCGCAAAATCTCGAAGCTTATGAATGTGATCTGTACCTAAATTCAGTTGGTTTTAAAAAAATTCTTTATTTTTGAATAACACTTTTTTGTACAACTGTCATTAAAAGTGACATTTTTAACGGCTGTCAAGAGTGTTAAAACATGACGTTTACAGAGTAGCGTGTTAAAATAGCTATTTATACAACTAGAGGTAAAAGCGATACTTCTTATCACCAGACGTGAAAATTGTTCATCGAGGCGAAGCCGAGATGAACAACACGTCGTGTGATAAAAAGGCGCTTTTATCTCGTGTTTTATACAAGATTTTTTCGCATTTTGTTGCAAAATGAATAAATGAACAAAAGTTTTCCCGTATAAATTACTGATGTGTCGTATCTAGACATTTAGAAGATCCGTTGCTATGGTAATTTATTTCAATAGCAATCTAGACATCCAGAATATCCGTTGCTATTGCAATTTATTTCTATAGCAACGAAAGTAAAAGCATTTTATCACTTGTTACAAAAAGTAAAAGCAATTTAGCACTTGTTACAAAAAGATTGACTTTTCAAAACTACAATGACATTCAAAAAGTTGACATTTTGCAATGAAATGCGAAATAGCCATTTATATAACAAGTTGCAAAATGAACGTGTTTTTTGCACTAGATGTGAAAATCGTGTGCAAAAAAGACGGAGTTTTGCAACGTGTTTATATACAAGATTTTTTGCAATTCAGTAAAATTCATCTTCATTTTGAATTTATTTGACTTGGTAATTATTTGACGTCGGGTATTTTCAAAGCAATCCTTGTTTGTTGCTATGGAAATAAACCATCACAACAATGAAATCTCATTTTGTCACTCAGTGACAAAATGAATAACATTTTGTCACTGAAATGGGTGACAAAATTATGACATTTCGTAACTCAATTGCAAAAATACTTTTAACAGTGTTAAAAGTATTTCGTGAATTTGCTCCACTCGCTTCGCTCGTTTCGCAAACTTTTCACTCACAAAATAAAATAGTACTTTTAACACTCCTATCATAAATAGCTATTATTTAACTCCAACAATTCTTTTATCAAGTGTTCGAAGTGGCCCCCTCCTAAATCCTGACAATAAAGTGCCCTATTATAAATAGCTTCTCTCACGTTAACGAAAGTCTGTTCATCTATTTCTTCAAATGTTTCTCTTATTCTGCATTCCAACTCTTCTATTGTTTGGTATTCAGTGGCGTAGATATTTTATCCTGCGACCTATCCTCGCCCAGGAAAGTTGTACCGAGAAACTTTCTGGCCATGCGATAAAGATGGTGAGGTACCCGCCCTGCTGATATATGATTTCACGATTTTCAAACTCTTCCTGATTGTTTAATACAATTTATCTCATTCGAGGTTCAATTTCAGTTTCTAAAATATTTCTGTAAAGATCTCTTGTAAGATTTCCTCTGATTAAAATCGGTCCCACAACGTGATTGCCTAAAATCCCCGCCCAAACATTCACTTTTTCGGGAAACTGAGTAGATATGTCTCTCTAAAAATATGCGGATTAGCATCGCTCCAGTATCCTACGTTTTATTTGTTAACTTTTATATGAAGAAACAGGTGCATTCGTCTGAGAAACATAAACTTACAAAACCCTCCTCCGTGAAAGCATACAGGAGTTTCATTTTATAGGGACGAAACTTTTCTTTTTTTAGGACTCTTTGGACACTTTTCGAACTTACTCCACAGGATTCGGTAATTGCAGACGTCGACTGAGTCGGATTGATTACCATTTCAGCAACCATTTCTACCTTTTTTTCGTCTGAACATCTTTCAGCGTATCAGTTGCTTGGAGCTTATTTAAAATGTTGTGCAAATATGACCTCGAAATAGGGTTTTCGGGAAGTCGATCATTAAAGCTAGATGAAAATTTCTTCCAGCTTCTTTTTTGTTACCTAGATGTAAGTAGTTTAAAGTGTGTTGTAGACTCAGTTAGCTTCGATGTGACTCATTCTGGTATAGAATTAAAAGGGATTCGAACACAGTCTATTTTATTCCAAATTTTATTGATACGGTCATAAATGATAAACGAAATAAAATAGGTATCCGTCTGCGGGCTCCATAACGTACACTAGTTGGAGTATATTCTCACTGGAATGCTAACCAAATGCTACAAAAGAAGGGTCCTGGTTTTGAATCCGCCTAGAAAACTGTAGGAAACTAGTCGTCTCTTTTCTTTAATAATAAAGATTAAATTTACGAAAAATTTGCGCTTTTAGTCACGTCATATTCTTCTTGGCTTGACACTTTCCTTAAAGGAAGAAACCCATTTCCATCTTGGATTTTATTCCTTCCTTTTGTTAAAATTAATAGACACGTTTCGACCAAAACTAATGTAGGAAAACAAAGGATTACATAAAGAAAGGAAAAAAATCATTTGACTTCCAAAAATAAAAAGTTGTTGCATCAGTAAAGCGATAAAACCCATAGATTATTTAATATCCATTATGTTACACTGCAATAGTAACAGACAAGGATGACTGATTGGAATCACGGTCAAAAAGAGTTAGTTATCAATTTAAGGTTAGTTTAACATTTATCTACTGGTCAAAGGCCAAATGCTACATCACATTTGCCATGCCGAGAAATACTGGGATAGGGAAAAACCATAGAATATAGATACTATTTTTTTGTATATTCAAAATTTCACGTACTAATTTTATAAGTATTATAAGTATGTATTCTACTCACCCGTTACTGTAGCAATAATTTGAACGGCCTTCCTAGAGAACACTTTCGACAAATCGAGTATAACCATCTCATTACGTTTGCAAAATCAGTGTATGTTATCTACAACTCTGAAAGTGAAGTGGTGCATTTGATGTTTACGTTTTATGAGCTTTTGACTAATTTATTGAATATTAATTAATCACACTTTATTGCTTTAATAATGAGCAGTGTTGCATCAGTTAACGGGAGATAAGTACATCTAACACAAAGATGGTTTGTAAATTCTATAAACTATTCCACATTAAGTAAATAAATTCGTTATCAAATAAAACGACGTATTCACCTCTGCTGCACTCGTCATTTTTTTTTAAAGTGAAAATTACTTAAAAACCATAAATTGTAGATATTGACATTTAAATATCAACAGAACTCAAATTTCACGTAGAATCCAAAAATGCAATAAAAAATAAGGGGTTGTCGTTTAAAATAACGAAGTTATAATGACTACTTCCGGCATTTCCAGCAGTGCTGCCATTTTGAAAATATTTTACATCGAGTCGGTATTCAGAGTAACCCCTAAGTTCACATTTTCAAAACCCTACCTATAAAAATTTCCCAGAATCGTTTAACCAAAGTTTCCAAAAGACCACCTGTAATATGTATCTCCTCTCACACAAAACAGCCATGTATTCATCTCGTTTTACCGTATTTTTTAAAGAACGAACTTTTAAGGTTTTACTACGTTAATCATGGTTTTGCCTCAGGGATGTCCAAAAGTATAAGGATACTGATATACCAATTTTATGGGAAAAAAACCAATGCACGGGTGTTATATTGCTTATATATGTGCATATATGCAGTTTTATTTCCTTACACTTACCTACCTATACCAAAGAGTATATAATATTACTCTTTGCTTATACTTTCCTATACCTATGTATAATTACATTTTATTAAATTTTTAAGTTTGTATGCTGTATAATTTGCAAAGATGCAGTGATACGTGGTTTCTCCAATAAGTTTGCTAATCTTTTAAGCAAGAATTATTTGAACAATTTTACTTTGAAAGTGCCTTATTTGGACAATTTATTACTTTTAATTACTTTAAGTTTTGAGTAATGTAGTACTATATAAAGTAGGTACTGAAAATAGGATAAAACCAATTTTTAACAAAAATTTAACGACCATTTTTAGCGAAAATCGGGATTCTTAATAAAATGTCAATTTTTGAGTATACATACCTTCAAACAGCTGTAACTAGCGAACTATTTGTCGTACGAACTTCTGCCGACGCTCATTTAAAGGTACATTAATTATCTTTAAAAAACTATAAGACACTTTACTGTCCACAAGTAGTCAAAACATAGTTATTTGCAAAGAAACGCTTGAAAATGAGAATTTTTCATTTTTCATTCTTCCTCCATCGCCTTATAAAGATTACCAAAATGATATTTCGTGTATACATGTAGATTCAAAATTTAATTCTTTACAAGTTTCATTATATGCACTAAGTACGTAGAATCAATAGTTTTCCACTTATTATTGATTTTATTATGCAAAACGAGCAGCGATTGTGTCTTAGAAAAAGGTTTAAATGATTATATCTCTGTCAATATTAATCGTATGGAAATGTTTAAAAAGAAAATTATTCGTAGGTAATTAAATTCTCTACAACTTTTATTTGAAGCATTTTGCGATACGCATGGCCATTCTCGAGATATAAGCGAAATACGCGCGAAGCGCGCACGTGTTATCGTTTCGCCGCAAAACAGTCGACATTTTAAAAAAATCTATCTGGGCTCTTATTGGTCGTAGAGATAAAAATAAAACATCAAAATGTGCAGAATTTTGTCAGCTACAACTTTCTTAACGTGTTTGTTTTTGATAAAATTGATACTTTTTCAGTTATTTACGAAAACCTGTTTTTTGACACTTTTTCACAACTTCGTCAGCCTCCTACATGTTACCAAGGTCGCGCGGTCTGACGATCAGTTAAAACTATCTATGATGAAAAATTTATAGTGTATACTTTCACTAGCCAAAAATGCCCGTAGCTCCCGGACTATTAGGAAGCACGTCGGATCCTATCCGTCTTCCCCATTGTCGCGTGAGCCCTTCGCCGCTCCTGATACTTACCGTCGTTCTGCATGATACATGTTTTATTGTATCATGGTCGTTCTGGATTTTAGTGATTCAGTATTAATGTTCAGGTTGATTTTATTTTAAAACAAAACATATTTTACTTATAAAATGGTCCCTTTAATTTATTAATGTGGCGAGGTAAGTTCCTAACAGCGCTAACATAAAGACCACACCGGTCTTAATCATTAATGGATTTCCCCATGGACGGATTTAGAAAGGTTGTATACTACATATACAATACATACATTAGCTAATAAACTATAATTGAAACACAACAGATATAATTCCAAAATACTTATAAGGAATAAATAAATTGTAAATAAATTATAACATGTGCATAAATTAGAATATAGTGTATACATATATAATATAATATAATGTATACATACATATAGGTAAGTATGAATAATTCAAGCTTTTCAGTTAATATCTTCAATCAATAGTACGTGCAGCAAGTTATTTGAAAAGTACCATGGGTAAATATTTCGATCTTTATACAGATTTTTCTTCATTTATATTCGTGTCGTAATGTGATTTTTCAACAGCATCGTCGCAAGAACTCAGCAACGGAATTCTTTCGTTATTTGTATCAAGATGACAAGTCGTAACCGTCTCACCTTTGAGTATTTTTTGAATTTCGTCCAATGTTTTTCCTTTCGTTTCCGGTATGACAAATATAGCAAACATCCCAACAAGTAGACAGGAACACCCAAAGAGGAAAAATGGTACGTGCATTCCATATTTGTTATGCAAAAAATGAAACAGGTAAATTGATGAAGCACCGGCAATTACATACATGGCGTCCGATACTGTGCAACCGAATGCTTTTATATTTGTGGGAAACAATTCCGCGGTCATTACAATTGGAATTAGTCCTAAACCACATTTGAAGGTTACAGCGTAAGACATTACTGCGACAACTGGCACCCAATTGTAATCCGTGACATCTACGCTACTATTTTTCACGGCAAAGTAAGAGGCTAACACTAGTAAAGAAATCCCAGTTAAGAAACTTGATGTGAATAAAAGCACTTTTCTACCAATCTTGTCAATAAGAAGTGCAGAAAAGATGCAAGCCAATAGCATTAAAGCGGAAAATATAATTGCTGCTGTACTCGCAGGAATAATCGTTGCCGCATCTTCCAAAATCATGTGAATGTTCATCAGCATCACGCTAATACTGCTATAATGTTGCGCAAAACAAAGCACAGTCATTATCGTAATCGCTTTTCGATTACTTTTAACAGTAAACAATTCCAAAGGTCTTCCACGTGCTTTATTTTCCTTTTCCACAACTTCGGCGATTTCGTTTAACTCATCGTCCACATCTTTAGTCGAGCGTAGTATTTGTAAGGCCCTTCTTGCTTCTTGTTTCTTATTTTTTACTAGGAGATAGTATGGGCTTTCGGGCATAAACGAGAACGTTAGTAATTGGACAACTATGATGGCTGCCCCGACACTTGATGACGCTGCGATTGAAATGAATGGTCCAATTGAGTAAATAAGTAAAATGCCCATCAGCATCATAATGTATATAAGAGATCCCAATCTCCCCCGTATCTTTTTCTGGGATATTTCGGCTATATATACCGGCGTCGCTACATAGTTGGTATCGGATGCTAATCCGGTAATAAAACGAGCTACGAATATTTCTACAACAGACGAAGCGAATGCCACCAACAACCATGCGATCAAATACAGAACTGCTGCAATTAACATTGTATTTTTTCTCCCAAACTTATCTAAAATATACATTGTAAGAGGTATTCCAACCAACCCTCCCAAGAGGTATATATTTTCTATCCAAACTATGTCAGAATCCTCAATTTTCACTGGCGATGAGGGCAACTGTAGTATTGGTATAATTGGAGCAGACCAACCATATTGCATACCATCGGATAAAGCAGTTAGAGTACCTAAAAATGTGTAAGTATGATAAATTGTCCGCGTTTTCAAGATTCTTTGTTAATGAAAGCAAAAATATTCCTTTAAATTGATAAAATGAAAACGAAAACACTCACCCGTTACTGTTGCGAGAATTTGTGGGGTGTTTCCAGGAAAAACTTTAGAAACATCAATTACTACCATTTTATAAAATTGTTTTTTACTCGATTAACAAAATGGGTTACTAGTGCAGAATTTTTGGATTTCAGATAGTTTACATTATTGCTTTTGTTGTATACTTTAAGTTTGGATCCTAAGGCCTAATCGACAAGCTGCTATGGATCTGCAAGTATAACTATTTGATTCATTATAAAATTAATTATTGACACTCGCGACCTCATCAGTCTGTTTTGACGTTATTATCATTAAATTCGATAAAGGTTACACAAATAAGAAATATTTGTTGGTGTATGTTACTAATTTTTCATATCGTCACATCGACGAATTTTATTTATAATTACAACAATGGCGCTGACTTTTAGTGTTATTTTTGTTAACATATAACTATATAAGTAACTATCATTACTATTACAAAACAGTCTTACTTGTAACGCGCATTGCATTGCTACAATTACATTGTGAAAGTACAATGATCTGTTTATATCAAGTATATCTCGGAAATGTTTATATATTCGTTGATATAATGTTGAGTACTTACATATTATTCCAGTAATATAGCGTGTCCACTGTCCACTATCCAGCTACATTACTACACGAAAAAAAATACTCCAAACCGTCCTCGCCCTACAATGCTTTCCAATGCGAGGATGTCAATATTTTTATTGATGTTTCAAGATTCAACCACTAATAATCTTGCTTGGAAAAATTGTCTATTCCCGGTATTAAACAATGGAAATCAATATCACCAATAATCTGATTGTAATTGAAGATGGCAGAGTTATGTGGAAAGAAATAGTGTAAACATCCATATAAAAGTATTTCAACGCAATTAATCGCGCTGAACATTTTGAGCACCACCTTCAAAACATTATTTAGACATTGTTTGCGCATGTAACGTTGGTCTTCGATCACAGGAAAGACGAAACGTAGAAAGAAAATCTTCATATTTACGAAGCACGAAGCGACCTGTAATAACAGGCGACAAACCCTGTATGGTAGTTAAAGATTAGGCAACTCGTGGAAAAAATTAGACTAGGATCTGTTTTGTCGTACAGGTGGATGTAAATCAACAACTCTATTGGAACGATAATATGCTCCGACTTTTTGGCGTAGAAAAATGTCGAATGACCTTATCCGCATTGTGAAAGTTGTTCAAAAAGATCATTCATTATGCTCTGTACCTATAGTCGAATACAAACATACAGACGCGCTAAATGATTTTCGCATTAGCCACATACGGGCTGATTCCCTGCTAATGTTAAAGTGTTAATGGTAACCGATTCCAACAACGCACAACATGTATTTTTCCCAATAATAAAACGTACACAACAATACGATTAGGAACAGAGAAAAAAGACGAGAAACCGTTCCGAAAAGTTCTCCTTCCTCGAATCATGCCCGGGCAAAATTCTGTTTAGAAACTTTCACTGCCAATCAGCTATTCCAAATTTGGCAATTGCAATGGTATCTATCAACTTTTATTTTTTCTGAAAAGCGCAACAAGTATAAATATTGCTAAACTGTTCATACAACCGTACAATTCTTACAAATGACAAATCACAAAATTATTTTTATTATTATCAACTAGATGTAGGATTACTATATCATAATTTTGTCATTTTCATTAAGGGCCCCTTTCACACGCCAACATGTTTGCGCAAACTAGGTTGAACAAACCGATTTGCGCAATAATTTGTGCGAGAAAGAGCAAACATTTTGTTTGTACATACGAAAATAATAGGTTTGGGCAAATCTGTTCGGTTTTGAATTTTGGTTTGAGGTTGGTGCGTTTGTTTGCGCGTGAAAGCGCAATTCAAGCCGGTTTCTGCAGTTTTCACACGCAGCACCTGCGTATTGGCGCTATTTGCACATGTTGCCCACGTTTTGTCTGCGGCGCTCCATGCTGTTGTATCTAAATTCAAAATGTGTAGTGTGTTCCAGTTAATAGCGATCAGTTTTAATCCACTGTACCACGATGTCGATGAAAGAAAAACAGTTCTTGACTGAGTTTATCGAGTTGTACAGATCATTCCCGTGCCTGTGGAAAATAAAATCGAAACAATACAGTGACCGTAATGTGAAATCCACAAGCTTACGAAATTATGAACGAAAAAATGCGTGAGTATTAGAACGGCCACCAAACCGGCTTGTTAACTCTGCGAAACTGTTAATTTGTGCTAAATGTTTAAGCGTTAAAAGTACAATACGTCGCTCCAACAAGTTTGAGGTTGCGGTATGTACAAACTAGTTTGCGCAAACATGTTGGCGTGTAAAAGGGAGCCTTTAGTTTGTGTTTACGCAACCTCATTTCAAAAATACGATAATCCAATATCACTGAATTGCATACTTCTGTGTTGCTAAGCCTCATGCCAAAATTACATAAACGGTCTTAGAATTTTTAAATTGCAAACTTTCAGTCCAGTATTTTTGTAACGAAATGAGTATTTACTAATTTTCTGAGCACCTGAAATTTGCTACATTTCCCTATTTAACAAACATTGCAACTAACACGATTCCCACCCATGATAATCTATCTTAACTGGACACAATGTATAGCCTTACGAAAAAAAGTTACCTCCTATACCTATGCGATATTTCTAAGAAACGGTCAACGGATATAGTGTCCTCCTACTATTAATAATATAATATTTGTTCTAATACTGTAGCATACCCGGGACAGTTGAAGAAAACGATTGCGCAAGCGCAACTCGCAACCAAAATCAAATATTCCCGCCAACTAACTGAAACCGAAACTGAAACAAGGGCTGCCCTCCCAAATCAAGGAGACGTACAGAAGTTACTGACCAATGCTAACTGTATAATTGACGATTTGCGGTAACATCCACACAATTTGAGATTAGCTCAGGGTTTTCGCTGATTACAAGGAGGGGAAAAGAGCTACAGAAAACCCTCCAAGATATTTAATCAATGCCTCCCTTACTTTCATTCGAAATGTTAAGATTACTTTCTCTTTCACTCTACATTGTTCATAACTTGAACGATTATCATCGGGGATTTCATTTCCCCTCTTATATATCTCTAAATTTATCTGCCACAACCTTTCAAGGAATAGATTGACTTTGGCTGTTATGTAACAGATCCTAATATTCATACCAGGATCAAGGGCTTACGGGCGAAACATGTCTTTCACATGGTATTTGTATATTGGCTTAGTCACTTAGTGTGCCATTGTATATTTGTATATTGGCTTATGGTGGCAGTCTTTGGCGTTGACACACCCAGCCCATGGTCTTTACAGTTTTTAGGGGTATTTGTAAAGGACCATCACATAAACAGTACTTATTTAAATTTCATAAAGATTTAAGAGTTGTAAAACGTGATTACATTTGACATTTCAACAATGAGGTGTTGGCTGACCACTGTCTCGTATAGCCATAAGGTACCAAAAGAAGAGCTAAATGATAATAACTTAGTAACATAATTTGGTACTCGTAGAAAAAGAGGGGGAGTATAGTGGGGAAAAAAGACATTCAACAATAGGTTGACTTTCGGTGCCCACGAAAGCCAGCCTACAAGTGGGTGCCATAGCAATATGCATATTACCTCCCCAATTATAAATGATTTAAAAATACTGCTGCTGAAAAATACCCTCCCAATTGACGGTGTTAAATGTGTTAAAAGTATTTGGTAAAATATGCAATAGGTACCTTATTACGAAGCAACATAAGAAGTGGTACAGCACTAAGATTCTTAGCTTTAAGCTCATTGTTTAGCTCACTCATCCAGACACTTTTCAATTTATATCTTAATCTTAGTAGGTACCTATCCAACTGGAACTGAAAGCAAAAAGTCTGTACACATACGACTATTTGCCAAAGATTAGAAAGCTAATCTTTGACTATTTGCATCAATCCAAAATAAATGAATGTAATTAGAAGATAAAAGAAACAGACAAAATGGATTAAAATATAGTGACATTTTGGCAAATTTTTAGAATTTGCTTTAAATTTAAAGTACGCATTGTTAGTTGCCTACACATTTTTCTATTTAGGCGCAATACAAATATTTTAATTCACTTCATAAGCGCTTCAATATAAAACCAATTCATTGTATGTTTATTATATTGTGCACCATAGTATAGGAACCGCAGATTTATCCATGCATAACCTACTTTTGTTATTACCAATACCCTCCCAATCGAGGGGTTAACATCTAGTGAGGAATATTTAATTATTTAACACATCAAACATCATATCGCCTATGGTTTTACTTCGTATTTGAAAGAAATGTTTCCCTTTTTCAACCGCAGAAAAACGACTGTATTAGGAAGGATCAAATGTGCATTACCACAGTATAAAGATAAGTATGCATTAAACTGTGGCATTACTAAGGTAACAAGTGAAAATGCTCCTCTGTAGACTGACGAGGTAGCCATACTATACAGTCTATACAACCTATTATTATCATTAGCTTCTCAAAGAAGAAAAAGATGTTTATTAGGAAAACTTTCACATGAATTTATCATATCATATGTACAAATAAATCTAAAATTTGATCTTGCAGTATTATTATTAAATGAAACATTTAATACAGTAGGTACCTACTTCACAAATGTATTAAATAAAATAATTTTATACAAAAATTTATAATAAAATGTTTATCTTCTTTTAAATCCATACTTTTTCCGTTCATAAAATAGATCGGTTTTTGAGCTTCCCAAATTAACAATTTTAGGACAACCGTCTCTATCCTTCTCTTGAATTGTACATTCCTTGCAATAGTAGGCATCAGAAATACCTGGACCACCACAAATTACGCACCGTCCCTGATACGATCCGTAATTGCATTCATCACAAATACGTACAAGCGTGCACGGTCTAACGTACGAATCACAAATTACACATTTACCATCACATTTTTCGCATAAACGTCCAATAGCGACACCAGGCTGCTTACGACAGAAAATTAAATCAGGATGATGTTTTGCCATTTATCTACAACATAAAAACATGTAAACTTAAAACAGCAGCTGTACTAAAAATCTATCTAACCTCAAATTTAACACACTAGGAAATAAACCATTTAATTACTTAATGTGTTTTAGTTCGTGATAATGATTGTTTATGTAAAAAGGTCTTTCACTTAAGCAATTACAAATAAAAATTAAGTTTTTTAATTAACAACGCTGAAATGGAGCACAAACGATAAGTAGATAATTTGTTTAAAGTTGATATGAATGAACTATCTGCATTTTGCCTACGAACTACCTGTTCCAAGTACATACATTAATTTATTAGTTATTTCGCTTTTGTGTTATTAATTTATTTAATATTATGTATGTATCATAATAAGAAAATGTTTAACTACTCTTAAATTACAGGAAGATTCATTTCCGTATTCCAAAGTTCAGCTGTCGTATGGTCTGGGGTCTCGCAGATATAGTATAATAGTTGCAGTGCTTTTTAATTTTAGTTCAACTGTATTATTATTATACACTATCATCTACCATACCACATTTTTTTTCTAAATAATTCAATTTCGCTTCAAGTTGATTTCGCGAGGTAACAATTACTCACAATCATTCCAATACTAAAGAATCTACTGCATTGTAGATATAGAATGTTTAATCCTTACAAGGCAAAGCACATTATTCGACATATCAAGAGGAACTTTTCCTGGGAACATGTGTATGATGTAATAGTAGTAGGCGGTGGGCATGCTGGTACAGAGGCATCTGCAGCTTCTGCTCGTATGGGTGCACGTACCCTATTGGTAACCCACAAAAAGGAAACAATAGGTTGTAACACACTCTGTGTCAAATACAATTTAACATCCACAATTTTAGGTGAAATGTCATGTAATCCTTCTTTTGGCGGTGTCGGTAAAGGTCATTTAATGAAGGAAATCGATGCGTTAGATGGTGTATGTGGCCGAATTTGTGATTTATCGGGAGTTCAATATAAGGTTTTAAATAAGAGTAAAGGACCTGCTGTATGGGGACCAAGAGCACAAATCGATAGAGAACTATATAAAAATCACCTGCAAAAGGAGCTTCAAAATACACCAAATTTAGAAATATTGGTTGGAGCAGTTGAGGATTTAATTACGGAAAATCCGCATGCTGTTAATAATAGGAATGTTTTTGATTGTGGGGGTATTATTTTAAGTATGTTACTTATAACTCTTATTCAAATTGTAAGGAAGGTTAGAATTTAGGTGATGGAACGAGAATTAAGTCTAAATCTGTTGTGATCACAACTGGCACATTTCTTAAGGCGTGTATTAACATCGGGTTGGAAAAAAGACCTGCTGGCAGAATAGGAGACATTTCTTCTATTGGTAAGTCTTTTTAAGTGAATAATTATAATTGAAGGAGTCATTCAAGGTTTGGCAAATACTCTAGCTGGATTGGGATTGAAAATGGGAAGGCTAAAAACAGGAACACCTCCAAGGCTTTTGGCAAAATCTATCAATTTTTCAGTTTGTGATAAACAATTTGGGGATGATCCTCCTACACCCTTTTCCTTTATGAATAGAAAAGTGTGGATAAATGTATGTCCCTGTATAAAACTATTTATTAGCTTACTGTAAAATTTTACATTTACAGCCCAAAGAACAAAAAATTTGTTATATAACCCACACAACTGCAGCTATTGAGAGCGTTGTTAAAGATAATATCCATGTTAATCGGCATGTACGCGAAGAAGTTCGTGGTCCAAGATATTGTCCTAGTATAGAATCGAAGGTTTTACGTTTCGGTGGACGACGCCATCAGATATGGTTAGAACCGGAAGGCATCAATAGTGAAATAATTTATCCCAATGGTTTATCGTGTACGTTACCTGAAGAGTTGCAGGTTAAACTTATTCGTACAATTCCCAGCTTGGAAAATGCGGAGCTTGTCAGACCAGGTTTGTATTAATTGATATATATAGAAATTGTTCGTCCTACAGTTAAGGAGGGCACTAATACAATTATTACTTTATCCGTGCACTGTCGAACTTAATTGATTCCTGTGGTACCTGAAATTTTCCTAGGGTTCACAAAAAACTATTCACACAGATTCTTTCACGACCCACAAAGTACCCCAATACCCACTTTTGTGATTGGAGGATTGGTTCTAAATTTTTATAAGGATGAACAGCTGTGTAAGGTGGTTCTGCAATATTATACAAGTATGTCAATGAATCTAGAGTTGTCTGTTCGTTATGATGATTTTTTAAGCCACAAGTTGACCACAATTCTTTAAGAAATGGGCGCTACACATGTTACATTTTCAATGTTACAATGTTGAACATCATGCATACTTCATCACAATGAATTCTATGATAAATACAATATGAAAATTTTGATATAAATTTTAACTTAGTACGCTCTTGACATTGTTCTATAATGGCACTAAATGTTATTTTATCTGTGATAACACCAATTTCTTGTTACATAGGTGGCACAAATTTTTTTACTGTGGATCAATGTAAGGAGTGTATTCAATAAACGTGTATAAATGATAGAGTCGTCATCTCCAATGACATACACTGCGTGGACACTGCCAAGCTCACCCCCAGTTAACAACCTTTCGATAACCTTTATTTTATTTTTAACTTGATTTATTTTCATTGTTCAATTATTATCTATCTTATTTTTCGGAAATGTATGTGTTATTGAGAAATATATTCTATTCTATTCTATAATTGATCATTTATGCAAAAATTGGACTCTGAGGCAGACAACTGTAGTAGAGAAGTTAATCCAACGTTATCATGATATGAAAGAGCTTACTAGGAAGAACGAATATTGTTACCCACAAAATTAATAGAGAAGACGCCCAACCCATTAAACAAAATCCTAGAAGACCATATTGGATCAAAAGAGATGAAGCCAAGAAGATATGGCCCAAGAACCTTCCAGTAGCCCGTGTACTTCACCACTTGTCCTAGTGAAGAAAAAAACAGGATTCTGTGTAGACTACACGCACCTGAACAATATTACCAAAAAGGATAGTTATCTATTACCTGATGCCTATTGCTCTGTACATGTTTGTATTGGACGCCTCATCAAAAGTACAAATGCAACCTGTTCCAGAAAGAAGTGAATTACACTAATCATGTAATGTCTGAAAACCAGGTTGCAGCAGTTGCAAGAATGGCCGAGATGGGAGAACAATTTGTTTTGAACACAGATACCGGTAATGTTAGGGCTATCCCAAATATAAGAGGATCAAGAAAAGGTCATCTGGTAAATCTATCTGTACGGGCAAAACTTTCTATTAACTGATCATACTACATTGCGATAGCTCTTATAGTTCTAGAATTCAGAGGCATTCTAGCAAGGCGGATAGAAAGGTTACAAGAATATGACTGCGTGACGTAGCATCAAGTTGGATGAAACCTCAATATTGCTTATACGTGCCCAAAGGATTGTGAATACTGTTCTCAAGTGGAAACAAAGAGAATAAATAGTAGCTAATATCGTTGAGTGAAATTAATATTTCAATCAACGATCATGCTCAGTACTAAGTTAATTTCACAAATATTAAATAAAATACATTTTACGATAATTTGAAAACACCCTGTAATATTCGAATTGAAAACAATTTTGTAGCACTCAGTTAAATAAAATTATATTGTAGGGTATGGAGTGGAGTACGAATATGTCGATCCCCGTGAACTACAAAACACATTAGAACTAAAATGTGTTAAAGGATTATTTCTAGCAGGTCAAATAAACGGAACCACTGGATATGAAGAGGCAGCAGCTCAGGGTATAATAGGAGGTATAAATGCCGCAGCCAAGGTATTCTTATACTATTTCTTCTTTATTTCTAAAAATGTCTTAGTAGGCTTTAAATACGGCTCCATTAACCATAAACCGTACAGAGGGCTACATCGGTGTCCTAATTGATGATTTAACAACTCAAGGTGCAACTGAACCATATCGAATGTTTACAAGTAGGGCCGAATTTCGCCTTACTTTACGTCCTGATAATGCAGATCTTAGATTAACAAGGAAAGGTTTTAATGTGGGATGTGTAAGTAAAGAACGATTTAGCCAAATGCAATATGTTGAAGAAAAACTACATAAAGGTATTAATGTTTTAAAAGATATAAATAAGACATCCTTAACTTGGAGAAATTTACTTAATATTGGATGTTCACCAAACAATCAACAAAAAAGGTACAAATTTGCTTTTCTGGGCAATTTTAATAGCTAATTGATTTATAGTGCTTTTAATATGTTGGCATACTCCGCAAAAGTTAATGTTACTTTAGACATGTTAACAAAAGTTTGTCCGGATTTAAAAATTTACACAGATGATGAAGTGGTTGGGCAAAGATTGAAAGTGGAAGCTTTATATGAAGCTGCAATAGCCGAGCAAGCTGAAGATATTGAAGAGATGAGGAAGGATGAATCTTTAGTTTTACCTTACGATTTAGATTATACATCAGATAACTTAAATTTAAGTTTAGAGGAGAAGGAAAAACTGTTAGCAGTGCAGCCACAGACAGTAATACAAGTTCCACTTATTGTGTACCAAACTTAATTGTTTTTATTATAGATTGGAGCAGCTAGTAGAATACCAGGCATTACACCTTCCACAGTTTTAAGACTGTTAAGGTTTGTTAAAAATAAAGCTCCACATAATCATGTCTTAGTCAGTTAGAAATTATTTTTTTTTTGTAATGACATAAAACTTGTTCCATTTGCTATTAAAGACAATACGTCAGGATATTTTATTATATGTCTTGTTACGTTACACTTGTTTTGATAATACATAATAATAATAATAATGACAATATTATTAGTAGTGATCTATTCAGTAACAACAACGCATACCAAAAACCAAGATAACAAGCAATTGTTGCCTCACACTTGGGCGAACTGGACAATTGCCCAGGACAGACTGGACAGTCACAGTTTTGACAAATAGAGTTACTAAATTACTCCCTGAGCAGCTGCTTTTTTTTGTTCTGGTAATGTCAGAATTGTATTCTTACAATCTAGGTATTCTTCTTTAACACATTCACAACTAAACTTTTTTCATTATCTCTTCTTCATCCTTTCTATACTTAGGTACCTAATGGACAAATTTCATGGGACAGTAATTAATTTATTACTATAGCAAAGATTTTATGTATTTGTAGTGGTTAAAGTAATACATTTTCCCTCCAAAAGGTGTATCATCCGTAACCGTAGAAAACATTGTAATCTGCTTCCTTTTTTAACTTGAAGTATTGGGAGAGATATTGAGATCTGTACTTCACACAACTTTTCGTGTTATTTAGAAAAAGTTACTTATACAATTACTGTATAAACAACTAGAGTAAATGAAAGCATTTTAAAAAGATTTTATTTTCTTAAATATTGGTAAATATTTATACACTTTATACATCAAAATAATCAACAACATGTAATACTGAATATATAAAAGTTAAAACTAAAAGCAAAAGTTTACGCCAAGCATTATTGTCTGTAATGAAAGTAGTTAATACTGTCAAATATACATAAAAAAAGCTAATCTTGGCTGTACACAGAACGGTAAGTATCGAAATGATTGAGTACTCCTGTTTTTACATATGGTAACCTACAGATATCTAAATAAGGAACTACAACTACCGATATTAACTTACTCAAAAACGACGAAACATATTCAACTTACATTACATAATATTCAGTCTCAAACAGGAGATTAGTTGTAGGTTTTACCATTATTTCAATTTATCCGAAATTGACTAGCAACTAAAAGGCAAATTTTGTACTTATTACGAATTTATGCAATTTATTGTCGCTCAAATCTTGTAAAAATTGTTTCAACAACTTGTTTCCATAGGAATTGATTTCGTGTTATTAGTTACACTATTATTTGTAACCGTATCTCCCATAGAAGGCAAGCCTTGAGAACTTGAAGAATGATGATTTGTAGTTCCAGCTGTGCCTGTTGCAAGTCTCTTTCGCCAACACCACCATCTTTTAACTGCCGTTAAGACCTACAAAAAAAACAAGTTAGATAAGGTGTTATCGGGAAGAGGACTCTGTGTACCTGTGGTTGACAACCGACAACAATAAATATTAAAACCCCTTGCAGACAATTAACAAAATCTGTTAAATACCATACTTCCTGAGGTCCACCGACTGCCCAAGATACGACATCTGCAATCCATGTAATTCCCATTACCACAACAAGTTTCATACAGACTCTTCCTAAAGCAGCCCTAAAAATGTTTTTAATTGGTTACCTGCTCATTAAAACGGCTGTAATTAAACTGATTGTAGTTACAAGGATTTCATTTAAATGACGAGTATTACGTAAAGTTCGATAAATTTGGATGTATTTAGTTTATTATTAATTACTTTGTTGATTGAAACTCTGATTAATACAGCTCACTTAACCTGTAGCGCGTGTTTCCAAAAATAATAATTGATTTAAAATGTAATAAACAATTTATGAGAAAATATTTTTAAAGTGGGTCAGTGTCGTGGCTTTAAAATTATAAAAAAAGATTTTTTTAAATCACAATTTCTATAAAAAAATAATAGAGTGGTGTCACCAAAGATAATTTTAGAAAGGAATCCAAAGAAGACGAAAAACAACATTTCTCAACATAGACAAGACAAAATATATGTCTGAGATCAAAACTTCAGTTTTTTTCAACATGCGCACGGTCAAATTTTTAATTTATCTTCTTGAAACATCATTAATTATTATTATATTCGCCAAATTAATTTTGTTTATAAAACAACGATTTTACATGTTTCAATTAATTATATTTTAACATTTAGATACATTACCACTGTGTTTGTTGAAAATAGACTAACCTTTCAGTTGTCGACTTAACAAGCTCCCGTTTCCATAATCCACATGTCAATTCTCTGGCAGTCATTACAAAAAGTGCCAAGTTAATTAGTAAAAGTGTT
Source organism: Pyrocoelia pectoralis (assembly GCA_036250285.1). Lineage (NCBI taxonomy): Eukaryota > Metazoa > Arthropoda > Insecta > Coleoptera > Lampyridae > Pyrocoelia > Pyrocoelia pectoralis. The sequence goes on from CM070077.1 coordinate 30,168,870, forward strand.
CCAATTGGTCCAAAGAAGAATGCCAGAATTTCCAGACTACCTAAAAAAATAATTTGAGTAATTAGGCACCTAAATTGCTCAATCGCACGACGAACTAAAATTATAATATGGAACGATCATTAAAATGGGAAATGAGCTGTTTTCTGGACGCTACAAAGTAAAAGCTCAATATTTTGAATTAAGTAATGGTTCGCTTAGCACTCAAACAAGTTAGAAAATTTGCCACAATTTTTACTAATGATGACCATATCTCTACGTAATCTTCTTTTCTATTAATGCAACTTTTCCGTACAATGCATCAATTTCGTTTGAGAAGACCTTTTTGGGCTGCGTGTGAAACCATTTATGCACCGCGTTTCTTTACTCTTTTGTCGTCCCGAGAAATAAAAGCCATCCAAATGCTTTTTTAATGCCGCAAAAAGATGACAACTAGTTAGGGCCAGATCTAGGGAGTAGGGTGGATCTTTTAATCACAATAAAACCGCGACTTATCAATTACGTTCGTTGCGTTAAGGTGACGAGAGTTGTGATATTGAAGAAAAGTTTGACAAAAGTACAAATCTAAAGTGTTTCGCCCTTATTGCTGGTTTCACACTCGACAGAATAATTAGATGGCGCTATTAAAAACTACTCCTCTTTGTTAGGTAATCTTTAACAACGGGTGCCATTTTTCTCACAAAATACAATCAACATACTTTTGGTTTCGGCACGGTGCCATTCCTTTGCTTGCTAGAGGCATTGTCAACTCCTAAGGTTATCAGGTGCATATAAACTGTAACAAATGCCATATTTGTCAAGGAGCCGGGCAACGGTCAGTGGTGTGTCCATCTAAGAATCTTGTTTCAAATAGAAATAAATGTGACATGAATCAATGTCAGTGTCCGAAGTGTACAGCTACTCTTAGATCTTGATGAAGTGAATGGGATTGGTGCAACAATGATTGAAATACAAGCGAAGTGGCGTGAAAACTGTACCCTTAAAATTAACACAACTAAAACTGATTTAAATCGTTAAAACATTGACGGAGTCAGAAATTAAGACCCTCAGAATAAAGCAACATCTAGCGATGAAAAACCTACAGAGTCCAAGGTGATCAGGTCAAAACATGGGTCGGTAGAAACGAAAAATGATATTTGTTTTACCTCTGTCGCACTGAAGTGACATGGAAAGAAACACTTCACTGCTGTGCAGCAGCCAGAGAAATTTATGAAAAATGGAAAAAAATACGCAAAAATTTTAGAAAACGCAGCTTTTTCGCGTTGCTAACAAATGGGGAATTAATTTCCCAAGAATGCAAATATCCATGGTATGTGAGTGTCAAAATTGTCAACCGCGGTCAAAAAAACCATCTAAAGGGATTCGGTTGACGATGTCTATCACTGATGTTTTCTTATATGTATATCGACGGTAAAACTAGAAAGGTTGGACATGAATTATATTTTCCGAGTGGTTCAGCTGCAAAATTAATTTAAATCTATAATGGCTCAGCTGATCAACAACTGCTTTTCGAAGAAACCTCTTTAAATCACTTTCCCCATTTATTGTGAAGAAGTACGACGTAGATGGTATTCCCTTGAACATAGGTTCATAAGAAATAGAGTATCTCGGATTTCATTTCATGGACAATTTCCAGAGAAGTGCCATAGGAAAACCATCTCTTGCAGTAAGAGGAACTACAGTGTGGTTCTGTCCGTGTACCTATACCCTTTGGTGAACTAAATATGATATTGGGATTTTGGTGGTCCCTAAGTGCGCTTTCAACAAACAGCCAAGGCGCCTCGGGAACACACTGCTATACACGTGCAAGTTTAGGTATGCTATTCTGCTGTGTAGGTATTAGTTTGAGCTTCACCAAGAACAACTGATCATTACAAACAGGGGTCTGCTCACTCATCTTGAAACCACCCTGCTGAAGAAATGTAGGTACTGAAACGCTTGGACCAACATCTTGGCCGTAATCAGTAAAGACTAAGCTTCAACCTACATACTCTTCCTGAATTGTCATCTTGCTGCATAAATATGGTTTCCTCTCACCATGCACCATACAAAAAGGCTGTGGAGACATCAAACTGAATCAGGTACATATTTTAGCAATACTGACCACAGTACGGATTGTATCAGTTTTGTGATTGGACTGAAAGTTTCAAAGTACCTAGTCAACTCTTTGTCGCTGACTAAAATCTTTAATAACAAGCCTAGCTTTATGGGATGGCTTTACTTCCTACAGGTAGAGTGGTCCTGATCATGTACCGTTCTCTTTCAGCGACTGCAACTCTTGATGCATGGCCTTCTTTCAATGGTAACTGTTTTTCCCATTGGTTGCCTCATAATATGAATTTGAAGTCTGTTTCTGTTATTATCATCACATAGATTTGTGGCCTTTGTATATTGGAGCGATCTCTCAAATTTTTGAAGAGGGCCTCGAGCGGTACTACTTCATTATCCTTTGGAGAACTCTATTGATCTTCTATTTCTGACATAATATTATTGTCATCTTCCTCTTGTGTATTTTTCTTTCCTTCATTTGAACGCTCCATATCTTTCATAGGTAGTTTTACATGTTCTTCACACTAGCCTGAAATTTCATTGAATGTAACATCTCTACACAGAAGCGCTCTATTTTCTTCTTTTATCTAAATTCTATACCTTTCACCACCATCATAGCCGACTAAACAACCTTTTTATCCACTTTTCGGAGGTTCTGGACTGGAATATGAGCATAACAGACAGACCAAATAATACGCAGGTGCTTTATACTGGGTTTCTTACATGTCAATCTTTGAGTTATGCTTTATGCTTGTAGCATACCTCTTACATCTTTATATTATCTAACTCGCCTCCCGTATCACTTAAACATTCTTTTGCAGTAAGTATGTCCAGCTGTTTTGGCATATTGAAGAAAGTCTCTGAGGATCAATTTTACTGTTGACTTAGAGTACTATGTTCTGACCATCAATATCTGACTTTGTCAAAGTTTTCTTCGCCGCTACTGCCGACAACACCTCCTTGCCTGCTCCATTGACACCAAAGAGACTCTTAAAGTTGTAAAAATCTGTGAAACAAGTACTCTATACTATTGCTGACATGTTTCGTCGCTCCTTTATCAACCTACCAGGTAGTTATATCTCCCTCAGCTGAGAAAGCTCTACTAAAAGGATGAAAGTGTCAACAAGTGTAGCTGATTCTGACCCTTTTGGTGTTCCATTGGCAGTCCACTTTGGACACTGATATAGGTAGGTACTCAATGACCTTTTAATTTACAATAGTTACAGACAGCCTTGCTATCATCATCCAACTTTGACTGAAATTAACTAAAACTACTGAAAATCTGACAAACTATCATCAAGTCAGGTAAAGGATTTTTTTTCTTTCTTTTATAGCATTGTTTATTTAATCCCACTGGATTTCATTTGAAACATCCTCGTAGATCTGATCTGAAGAAATATTATATCATTTTGATCATATAAGTGAATTGTCATATAACAATAATGCAACTTAAAGCCTAAACAAAACTATTGAGAATTCTGATGAATTTATTTCGGATGCAAAGCGTCATATCGATAACTCCTTCGAAATCATCCCCCTTTTAGGTAGAGTATCGTATTAGACTCGGTAGGGAATTAGAGAATAATCCAAAAAGTAATAGGGGACCTTGTAGATTCCTTTCAATCGGAACAGATCTAAATTACTTACCCCTAGGCCTAAGCAAATATAAATTGATTTTCGTGGGTTTACTTAATGTAAATTTTCCGGAGATAGAAATCTATGTAGGTAGGTGAATGAACGTATCTAATAATTAAATGATTCAATTGTTTAAGTTAAATTTATCAACATGAAAATGGTTTCAATAAACGAATTGCGTAGGTAGGTAAACGAAATTAACTCCACTTCCTATTTCGTATAACTTTACAAGGTTGTGGGAGTTTAACTTCCACACCAGCTGTACTTGGGGTATTATTCATAAATTTAAGAAGGCGTTACGTTGAAATAGAAAGTATAAACCACGTCGTAATTTCACTCTATAGTTTCTTGGATTTTGTAGAATAGTAGTTGTTATGTCTGGTTTAATCCCATAGAATGTTAGGTAATAGAATTACTATTTGTTTATTAAAATTTCGATTAGTGCGTATGCGTGACTTGATCGTTTAATGCAAATTTAGTTATTTAAGTTGCTTCACTTGAATTCAAAGTATTTATCCACGCACATAGTGCATTTTCGGGTAATTAGACAGTCAGTAACCGCGTTGTTTTACAGAAAATGTAAGTCCATCGTGGACGAAGATTGTCAATAAAATTATTTTATATTCCAAGTTTATTATTATTTTCTAAATTTATTTCTCAATTAGTTTTTAATTATCTTTGTGCCCCCAACTTCATCTTGGCAAAAAGTGTTCCGAACCAACAAAAAATGTCTGCACTCTTCAACATTTATTGTTATCTCCTCCAAATACAAAAAACTTCACAACACAAAAAGTATTAATTTTAAGGTTTTTTTATACAGCTGCTTAGCACCAAATGTGCCAAAATATGTCTTCAAAAAATTAATAATTACTAGAACAGTAATGCTTTCTTAAGTATTTTCCTGAATAATTTCATCCAAACGTGTATAGGGAAAGCTTTACTGCAATCCAAGATAATCGATTAATAAGGATTGTTTTTTTATTTATAAGTGTTCAAATTATCGAATTTTACCATTCAATAGAATACTTTTTACCTAATTTGAAGGAAAAAAGTTGGTTTCATTTTGTTCGGTAGGTAAATAATTTATTAGGGTGTAGGTATAAATGGTGTAACACCTCTAAAGGTGCTTTACATGGGACTGTGAAATATTCCAAAACTTCATGAAAAGAGAGTAATGTCGCCTGAACACTATTCAATTGTTCTGTGGCGAAGGAGTAAGTCAAATGCACCCTTCCTAGGTGTACAAGAAAAGACGAAAAACCCCAAGTTCTTCTTCTGAAACCTTGTTTTGGAATTGAACTTTGTCCGGTCTCATAGAATGAACAATTGTGTATAAATTGAATGTTTATTAACTTTTGTTCCGTGATTCTTTCTTGATCATCATAATAAGGTCAAAGTTGAATTGAAGTTGAGGTGTTGAGGACAAGTGGGCGGTTCAAAAATCTTCCCCTAAACTCTCATCTAACCCCATGAACCACACCGAATAATGCAATATTGAAAGGCGAAGGAGGTGTTAATAGAGTAATATCTAATACGGCTTGGGGCTGTGCCAGAGGTGGTACGAGATAGAAGGAAAAAGTAGAGAAGACTGATCGTCATAAGAAAGTGTAATAGCATTTAATAGACAATTAAATTTTACATCAGCAGTTGAAAAATATACAGGATGTTCTATTTAAGTTAACCGAGTTGTCGCCCTTCAAAGCTTGCAATAATTTAGCCTTGAATAAGTTAGTACCTTTTCCCACAAATGCAACATCAAATTCACTCCTATGTGAATATCGCTTGAAAAAAGAAAATACACTTTGACTGTGCATTTTCACAAAATAGGTATCCAAACTACAACGTTTAAGTAAAGTAAACGTAATGAAATTCGCTTTTAATTTGTAGGAACGGAAAATGAAACACACAAACACGTTTCTCTTTTTTGGGTAACAAAATCAAATTAAAACGATGAAAATTTGTTAAAGCACGTAAGTAGTAGGTAGGAAAGATACGTGCTTTCTTACATCTTCATTAACCAAAATAATCACGAAAAAGCTACCAAGTAAGAACCATATCATTCCTTAAAATAGGTACTTTTTGTGGTTTAATGCCGGCGGTGCTTTTGTACACCGCATACCAACTGTTTTATTATTTTTTTTACTTTTGATCGCTTTCCATTAAAGCTCTGGAGTGAAACATTGATCAAACTCAGCGAATTGTAACCACTGCTAATGGTAATGGCCATATGCAGACCTCAACAGTTCTGCACGATTGGTTGTAGCATAAGTATCATTAACTTGACCTTCATGGCCTCGTGCATTTTAAATTACCAAGGATGTGAATTACTTTTTTAAATTAAAAGGAAAAAAAAAGTTGCGCCGCTGTAATTTCTTGAAGTTATAATCATGAGAAAAAGGAAGCGATTAATTTAAAGCTGACGATAATTAACGGTGAGGAGGTTTTCAATGTTGAGGATTCTAAATATATTAAGGAATTTTTACTGTCAAGGCTACGTGAAGGTCGTAATTGTTTGTGTGGGTGATCTTGTATGTTGTTACAATTGCAAATTTCTGATTTTTAAACATCCTTAAGAATGTACGCGTTCAATTAACGTTTATTTTATTAAATGCGTGAGTCAAGTGTGTTAAATTTACGTAGGCATGTCCACGTAATAAACTATTATACATTCAAGACCTATCAAAGTGCAACGATCTTCGTAGGTTGACTAACTAGCAGTTGCTTCAGAAAATTCTTGCGCATCCTTCATCCTATCCTCATTATGAGGAAGAGCTGTTGTAGTTAAAGTAGCCACAACACACTATTATTAAAAATTCTTGCACGTAATGGCTAATATAAATTTAATGGTCAATTTACACAAATCAGTAATTTGTTAAATTATATATTTTTATAGAAATGTCGTTGCAATATTTCTAAGAATGCTACATAAACATGAGACTTTACTTTATAGCGGTATTTATGCGTTTGAGAATGCGGAAATATACAAGAATCGTACAATGGAAGACTGCGTCTCCTTTTGTACGGAAAAGGGTCTATTAAATTTAAATTGAAAATGAAATAATAGAGAGGCAAACTTACCGTGGAACCAGCAATTACTCGTTCCGAATTTTGGTCTCAAAAAATCATACTCCGAACTATTTGGTACGCTATCTAATGCAGCTGCCGTTCCAGCAATTAAAAGAGGACCACCCCATGCGTAAACTTCATAAAGACGTAATCTACATCGTTCTTGACTTTTTTCTAAACTTTGTGGACGTAAATCTCTGTAACAAAAGAGGTTTATTAAAAATTATCAATCGGAGTCTTGTTATATTTAAAGATGATTCAAGTTCATTCATACATTTCTCTAAGACTATAAATATTTGATTTTGCATATTTTTAAATTGTTATTTATGTATATGTATTTCCATCATGCGACGCGAAAATGGGGAAAATTTAGTCTTACTAAAAATAAAACCGACGTAGGTTGAGCGAAAAGAATTTTGCAAATGCCAATTGGCGAAAATCAGATTGATTCAAAATTATTGCATTAATAAATTCTAAATTACTTCCAGATGGCACATATCAGCTAACCAAATAAGTTCGTGCGATTTTTTATGGTAAAACAAAAATATTTATTAACAAACAATATAGAGCGGCAGCCCAGCGTCTTTTTAGGTGGTGATCTGACCGCGTCTGCGAATCATACTACGTTGAAGGTCATGTCACATATTAATAGCATAAAAATCGTCGCAAGTTCTGAATCTGGGGATAACATGTTCAAACAACCCTTTTTTTCTGCATAAAAAATCACTGTTTTGACGTGATTGGACCGCGTATAATTCTTGTACGAATCGAAGCGACAAATTAAACACGTCGTCAAAAATGTATTTGCAGACGGTTTCGGTGGTGCAATAACCCTGCAGACGATGTTGAAGGTGCATTATTTTTATTATTTTCAAAGTAATTTGACCGCGTCTGCAATTCAGGTTAATGATTTTTCTTCTTGCGTATGTTACGAAAAAAAAATTGCAGACAAGTCGGATGGGGATAAGTACTTTAATTAAACAATTAAAGATGCATTCATTTTCGTCGAATTCAAAGTCATTTGACCGTGTCTGCGATTCAGGTTAATGATTTATGTTCTTGCGTATGTCACAAAACAAAAATTGCAGACAGTTTCGGGTTGCAATCAACCCTGCAGACGGGGTTGAATTTACAGTATTTTTAAGATTTTAAAAGTAATTTGACCGTGTCTGCAATTCAGGTTAATGATTTATGTTGTTGCGTATGTCACGAAAAAAAAATTGCAGACAAGTCGGATGGGGATAAGTAATTTAATTAAACAATTAAAGATGCATTCATTTTCATCGAATTCAAAGTCATTTGACCGTGTCTGCAATTCAGGTTAATAATTTATGTTCTTGCGTATGTCACGAAAAAAAAATTGCATACGAGTCGGGTGTGGATAAGTACTTTAATTAAACGATTAAAGATGCAATAATTTTCATCGAATTCAAAGTCATTTGACCGTGTCTGCAATTGAAATCATAAATTGTCGTTGATGAGTTAGTGACAAAAAATATAATTGCAGACAGTTTCGTGTTGGCATCAACCCTCCAGGCGGGGTTGAATTTACAGTATTTGTAAGGTTGTAAAAGTAATTTAACCGCGTTGCCAATTCAGGGTAATAAGATGAGATCATCTTTTATTTGTTCAGTGTTTCTACAAAAGGTGAACGAATTACGTAAAGGATAAGGATAAAGACTAATCGTTACAAAGCATTCTCAAGCGTATGATTAATGTTATTGTTATTACTAGGTGGCTGATTTTTATGATATGTCATCTTTTTTGTGAAGTTCCTGAACAGTTACCATGTGCATAGAAATGAGTGTATTTTTAACATTAATTTCTCATTTTAAACTTTCTTATATTTTACACTTTATGACTTTTTTCTTATAATCGATAATATTCTCGTAATGTTTGAAAATGTACTTTAATTAAAAGCGCAAATAATAGCTACCTTATGTACTAGTAAATTGCAAGAACGGAAATATTAAGTTACTTATGATTTAATTCGTGAACGCTAGTGCTTATATTAGAGAAGCCATTAAATACATTACAAAAAAAAGAAGAGTTTGTCAGTCATTTTTTAAAAATGCCTGTTCCTTTCATTGATGAATGCAGCAATTAGACTGTTCGTGTTATGACTCATCACGAGCATCTTTACGAATGAGGAAAACAGATCGATACGAGATCATGATTTGATTGTACACTTGGTATACCTACATATTTTGCGACCTACGTATTAGGTTACCGCCAGTTATTGCAGACATTGCAGTAATCTAATAATAGAAATTGAATGATGCAATTTTATGCATGAACTTTATTAATCATAAGAGGAACTCTTGGTGCAAAAATCTATGACACAAAAAAGGTATAAATAAATAAAATGTGTATTGTAAAAATTGTTGTTCCTTCACGTTACTGAATCGGAAAATTTTGTTATTAAAGAATTCTAAACTATTGTAATTATTTTCAAATGTGCATGAAACTGTACACGGGCATGAAACAATGACACATTACTATTTTTAGTGGAAAACAATACAGGAGAGGATGACGAGTATCTGATATTCCAATTTACAGATGACAGCGAGGAAAGTGAAAATTGTTCGGCATACCGTAACGTGACCATACGTCCCGTTTTGAACGGGAATCTACATTAAATCGCATAATATAATTTCATATGTAATATACAGGGTCCTGCAATAGTGCGTATTTCTTTCCTAGCTCATATCTCATGAGAGATATAAAAAAACTTCTCAGAGAAAATTTCAACTACTCGCGATGGCGCATTAATAGAAATTATTTTTGAATATACAGGTAGTTCCATTTTTGCGGTGTCACTAAAAGAGTAATTTTTTTAAATGGAACACCGTGTACCTATATTTTATGACCTTTCGATGTTATCTGCTAAAGTCTACATTGGTAACTATTTACTTTGTGATTTGGTAGCAGGGTTGCCAACTTATTAATTTTTTGCGGAAAAATCGTGCGTAAGTAGGCTTATCTTCAAAAAATCCTATTGGCCTTGTGTTTTGAAGTTCTCAAGTAGGTATCGGCAATAATGTTAGTATGGGTAAAGAGCTGTGTGTTGAAGTTTAGAAACTAAAATTTGGTTATACAGGGTATTCGGAACAACATGTCAAACTTTCGAAATTTCAAAGTGCCATAACTCATTATTTTCAAATACAACTGCCATATTTTTTTTCCGCTACCCAGAGGCATTTTTTATAAAGTTTTGTCATGATTTTCAACCTGATATGATTTTATCCCTTAGCGCTGTGAGAACAGCCCCTATAATTTAAATAGGGATGATGGGCCAAGTGATACGTCATTTGAAAGGTCTTTCTTTTCTGAATTCAGTGCACTAGGTTTTTTTAGTTTTTTTTTACTTTTAACAAAAAAATTGAAGCAGCAAACATGGACAATGAATTTGAGGCATTTAAAAACGAAAAAAACCGCGGACAGGTCAATTGTTTTTTCTTTAGATAAGCTAGGTACTTTTACTGTCATTTGACAACATTGTTTCACCCATTAGGTACAGGGTAAACAACCCTTAAATTTTTAAATAAAATAAAGGGTAAACTTTTTCTTGTGCTAATTAATAAAACCAGTTTATGCAAATTCAACCTTAGTTTAATACATGTTCGAAGTGCCTGCCTCCGGGGCTTCGGCTTCCGTGCAGTTATACAGATTTTGATTAAATCGTTCCTGTACATTTTGCAAATGCAAAGCGGTGTCCCGTTTTGAGTCAAAAAATAAATGGTCAGGTTAGGCATACGATGTGCAAAGTGACTTTGGAATGGAGGACGAGTCTATGTGATTACCTATGTTAATAATATGATGTTATGTTAATATACTTATAGTATTTAATTACTTTAAAAAACTTATCCCCATTCAAATGGTGTGGAATGTTATGTTCAATTACGTTACATATACTTGTAAAAGGGTAACAACAAAAATTTTGTTACGGTTCGAGTACCAAAACATTTTACCCCAAAGTTGTGTATTATATTTGCAGAAAAGCTGGAAAAATGGCCGTCAAAAATGCGCATTTGATTTGTTTTGGAAGGAAAGTGTAGGAAATTTCCCCCTTATTTTCCCAATATCTTTGTCAATTTTCCTACTTTCGCGGAGATTTTCACAACCGAAGAAAGGACCAAGTTTGCCCTTTCCAACGATGCGAAAAAAAGGGGGGGGGGGGGGCTCGATTTTGATTTCGAGATAATGGATGACAACCGTAGCGCAAAATCGGAACAAAGGTATCGTAGGCGGCCGCGACTTTTTAACGACCATTTCGGCCAAAAACATTAAGAAATTTTTCTCGAGAAGTGCGACTTTTCGCGATTTACATTCTTTACATCTTGTAATATTGTTATTTGTTATCGCGGTGGCAAATGGAAATTTTTTGTTCCAATTTTTCAATTGTTTTTTTTGCCGGGAGCGCGCCGTAAAAAGAAACGATTCCTCGAAAGTTTCGTCAAAATCGGTCGACGGATGGAACAGTTACGCCCAAGGAGGTGGGGCAACAAAATCACCAGATTTAACGACCCCTCCGTGGGGGGATCAAATCGATTCGCGTCGATTTGTCGTAGGGGGGCCCAAACGTGAGAGTAACGCACAACAATTCGTCCTGATCCGACCTACCGTTCGGCCGCAAAGCGCGTTGGAATTTGTTGCCACGAGACTTCCCTTTTTTCAAAAAAACAAATACTACTGAATTCAGAAAAAAATACTCTTAAACTACTACATAAAAAAACCGCAACTTTATGTAATACAAAAAACGAGTGCCGCCATTTTACCTTACAGTGGAAGTGACGTAATGAAAGGTAATATGAGCATTTTCCTCCTTGGCCCGAATGTAATCGATTGGCGAATTCCGCATTTCGATAACTTTAATAGTTTCTCAGTTTAGAGCGTTGCAAGGAATGTGTACGTACAGACTACTACAGACTACAGACGACAGACGGAAAATGTTGTTTTAATATTTTGAATTTACGTATTCAGAAACGCAAAGATATGTAAAAGTTTGCATAGGTCAAATTTTTTTTTTGGAACACTAATACAATACTTCTCTTTTACTTCGTACTCGGGAAGTAAAAACCGAAAACCTATCGATCACCTCTTCGTCCCACCGTCGCCGAGATGAGAAAAAACCGGCGATCCCGTTCTCGATGAGATATCACTCCTCCCAATGCGAACCGTCCAGATGGAACCGTCGGCGATGAACTCGTATAGAAATGAGACGTTGTTACCGAAAGCGCCATCAAGATCTAAGGGAACGTTTGGGATTTTTGTTTCGCAATTTTGGGATTTCCAGCCCGCGTCCCTCGCTTGTGAAGCGTCGGAGGGTATTTTTCTCCCCGGGACGAAAGCCAGCCACGACCCTCAGCTACCTAAAAATATGTATGCTCCGAGACCGTATCTCGCACCGTTCGGCTTCCGCGAATGTTTTCGCACAGGAGAGGGTGGGGGGTGAACCGCGAAAAGGATTTTCAACAAACCGCATACCAAAGAAGCGCCGTCGGGAGTTATTAAGGTATTCGAAATTTTTGGAAAAGTAATAAAAATTGAGGAAGTTATTAGCGAAATAGACGTTAACGAATGTTAACATTGTATAGTACATCGTACCTTATATAAATAGGTACGCTACGCGTAGCTATATAAACATAATCCGTAATTGCGGACGCGCTCAAATGACTTTTAATGTGCTACAGAAGATGGTACTGCAATTGTTAAATTAAAATACTTATCCCCGTGCAAAACATCTGCAATGTAATTTTTCGTTAATAAAATACCAACATTAAGCATTACCTAAAATTGCAGACGCGGTCAAATTACTTTAAATTTGGTCAAATAAATGGTAATTGAATTGTTAAATTAAAATACTTATCCCCTTGCAAATCGTCTGCAATGTAATTTTTCGTTAATAAAATACCAACATTAAACATTACCTAAAATTGCAGACGCGGTCAAATTACTTTAAATTTGGTCAAATAAATGGTACTTGAATTGTTAAATTAAAATACTTATCCCCTTGCAAATCGTCTGCAATGTAATTTTTCGTTAATAAAATACCAACATTAAACATGACCTAAAATTGCAGACGCGGTCAAATTACTTTAAATTTGGTCAAATAAATGGTACTTGAATTGTTAAATTAAAATACTTATCCCCTTGCAAATCGTCTGCAATGTAATTTTTCATTAATAAAATACCAACATTAAACATTACTAGGGCTCGGATTTATATTTTTTTAAATATCGAAATATTTTTAAAAATATTTAAGTACAAAAAAATACACAAATATTTTAATAAATATTGGAAAGTAAAAAAATATTTCGCACTTCTCATATTTTTCTTAAAATATTTTGCCGATTTTCAAATGCCCTATTGTATTGTGAACGGTTGTAAGAATTACAACATGAAAACAAGGTGCATTGGTAGAGCCCGGTTATCCCAATTAGTGGTGAGAACGTGCCAGTTTATTTTTTTAGATACGTGTATTGAACGTTACAGAAAATGTTTGGTGAATTTCTCTCTGACTCATAATTTATACGTATTTTTAAAGTACCACCTGTAAAGGAGGATTTAAAATAAATGGTCAGTTGTTTGTTCAGTAAACAATGTAAGGATTAGGATGGATACCTGTTATACTTGCTAAGGGTTACGTTTTTCTTCTTGTAATACATAACAAACGCAGCAGGAGGTATAGCGTAAATTTCGATTTTTGAATAAAAATAAATGTTAATATTACACGTGTATAGAAAATGCGAAAAAATCTCACCCCTAATCCCAATGACGTCGTAAGCATACCTTGTATTGTAGGGTACTGTAGTTTAAAATGTGGGATCCGGTACAAGCCAGTGTTATTCGAAAAACGACTTACCTATTGCCCAAAAAAACCACAAATTTAGTTCTCTGTAGATTAATTGATTAGGTATGAATATGATGATTTGATGAATAAATAATGTGTTTAACTTCTTGGTTTCAGTTTGAAATATTTAAAAAATATTACAGGTTTTTATGAAAATATTTGCCATTTTTTATAAAATATATATTTAAATATTACAGGTTTTTAAAAAAATATAAATCCGGGCCCTAAACATTACCTAAAATTGCAGACGCGGTCAAATTACTTTAAATTTGGTCAAATAAATGGTACTTGAATTGTTAAATTAAAATACTTATCCCCTTGCAAATCGTCTGCAATGTAATTTTTCGTTAATAAAATACCAACATTAAACATGACCTAAAATTGCAGACGCGGTCAAATTACTTTAAATTTGGTCAAATAAATGGTACTTGAATTGTTAAATTAAAATACTTATCCCCTTGCAAATCGTCTGCAATGTAATTTTTCGTTAATAAAATACCAACATTAAACATGACCTAAAATTGCAGACGCGGTCAAATTACTTTAAATTTGGTCAAATAAATGGTACTTGAATTGTTAAATTAAAATACTTATCCCCTTGCAAATCGTCTGCAATGTAATTTTTCGTTAATAAAATACCAACATTAAACATGACCTAAAATTGCAGACGCGGTCAAATTACTTTAAATTTGGTCAAATAAATGGTTATTGAATTGTTAAATTAAAATACTTATCCCCTTGCAAATCGTCTGCAATGTAATTTTTCGTTAATAAAATACCAACATTAAACATTACCTAAAATTGCAGACGCGGTCAAATTACTTTAAATTTGCTAAAACCAATGGTACTTTAATTGTTTAATTAAAATAATTATCCCCATTCAGATCGTCTGCAACAATTTTTTTCATCACGTACATTACAATAACAAAATAGTGTACTGAAAATTAGTCACGGTCAAATGACTTTGAATTCCACGAAAATGAATGCATCTTTAATTGTTTAATTAAAGTACTTATCCCCATCCGACTTGTCTGCAATTTTTTTTTTCGTAACATACGCAAGAAGAAAAATCATTAACCTGAATTGCAGACGCGGTCAAATTACTTTGAAAATAATAAAAATAATGCACCTTCAACATCGTCTGCAGGGTTATTGCACCACCGAAACCGTCTGCAAATACATTTTTGACGACGTGTTTAATTTGTCGCTTCGATTCGTACAAGAATTATACGCGGTCCAATCACTTCAAAACAGTGATTTTTTATGCAGAAAAAAAGGGTTGTTTGAACATGTTATCCCCAGATTCAGAACTTGCGACGATTTTTATGCTATTAATATGTGACATGACCTTCAACGTAGTATGATTCGCAGACGCGGTCAGATCACCACCTAAAAAGACGCTGGGCTGCCGCTCTAATAATACAGTATTACTCGTCGAAGTAGCCACCATCACAAATTATTGAAAAAAGTAGAAAAATGTAATGTTTTTCTTAAACCCTTGTATCTTTTACAAAAATTAAGCTATTGTAATAAATAAAAAATTACAGGGTGGAACAACTCTCACACTCTACACGTGGTTTTAAAGTTAGAGTAAAAAACCACGCTTGTGTTACCCTGTATAAAATGACGTACTGCCAATTTTCTTAAAATTCAAAATATTTGCTAGATTTCATATAAATTATCCTACAATATGAAAAAAAAATTAATCAAATCGAATTTAAAATAACAAATTTATTAATGAGCAAACTTCATCAATTTTTTGAGTTGATAGTGGATCAATTATTTTGCCGGTGAGTGTAGTTCGGCGATTGGAGCAGTAGATTCATTTGTGGTAAATTCAGAGCTAGTCCTTGAATGTACACTAAACTTGAGGATGTATAATGTCGAATAGTTCTTTTAAAAAATTTCTGTTGTCGTTGCTATTGAGAAGACATCGGGGATTCACGGGCTTGGCTTGAATTTTTAAAACTTGACATAAAATCAAGTCAAGCCTACAAAAAAACAAGTCAAGCTTAAGTATTATCCAAGCCATAAGCTTATTTGTGGAAAAGCTTGAGTTATCAAGTTACGTTGTACACATAATATTAAATAGGTACATACTCCGCGGAAATGCTTACGCACGTGCCAAACATACTGACATGTTGATGTCTAAAGCTTTTGGAAAACACATCACTGTTATTCCCAAATATGTTTAAATGAAATATTTCCTTACGTGCTATCAAAAAGATTAGCGAGGGTGACGTAAGTGTATAGTGCTTGTGAAACACTGACGATGGCACCCCAAACCTGTCCCATATATGTTTCTTTATTAGGTACAAATAGTTAAAATTGCATTGTGCTACTAGTTTCGATCCCAAAAAGTCATCTTGATCCACTAATTTTGTATTAACACTAAAAAGAGATGATGATGTATAAATATACTCTTCTTTCTGAACAGACAACGGAAAGTGTAGAAAGTTCCAAGGTTAATATCAGTCACGTAAGTTGAAGTCCAAAGAGAAACATAGGTATCAGACATACTTGGGAGTTGTACAACTCCTACACGTTTAAAAGACCTTCGTCCCCAAATTCGCAAGCTTTAAAGGTATCAATAAGCTATGTTAATGGATATGATGATTCAAGGCACATAAAAGGAGATGAATATGTAGACAGAAGCTTTTTTAAGTTGCTATTTTGCTCTTGGAAAAAGAACTGTGATTTCGCAATGCAATTGTATTAAAAATATGTAATGCCAATTGTTCCACGTGAGAGAGAATCACCTCTAAACGAAGGAACAGCACTGAATGCTTAGGGTACCAACGCTACCAACCCCACAGATCCTGATGATAATTAATTGCCCGAATTAATATGATTTAATGTAATTTAGACATGGTTAAAGTATTACCAGCACCTTTCAGCACTTCTTTCTAAAAACAATTTTCCAACTTTTAGGAACCGGCGCAACTAAGTATTACCGAAGAGTATTCTTTGGTATTACATACCATAAGAAAACGATTAATTTGGTCTATTACTCCACTGATTTTTAATTTTAGAATAGATAAACTTATTGACTCATATATCATATCAGTTTTAGTTATAATTATACATTATCACTATTTACATTTTTTTTATTTGTTACTTAGAGGTTAATAGTATTTTCGAGAGGACGACGTTTGATTTCAGTTTTTCTTTTAATAATTTGCTGGGTTGTCATGTCATCCTGATAATGATAAACATTACGTTATCACAGCTTGTAATATACCCATGACAAATGTAAAATGTGACAAATTGCTACATATTTATAGGTGACTCATAGATTTTTAAGGATTTTATTGATTTATGTTAATTAAGGTCACTTTTATTTACATCACCAATTACGTCATTTGCTGTTAAATTTTTCGAACAATTATTGCTCCCAGTTTAATATGCCGAGGTATCGTCTGCTCATTGCGCCAAAATTCTGAGCTTTAAGTGAATTTGAGTACTAGGTCTCAATTGAGGATTGAGGGTTTTTTATATCTGTCGCAGGAATGTTGTAATATCCGTAATCTTACAAGTTTCCTAGGAAAAGCTTAAGGTTAAGGTTAAGTTTGAGATCCAGGCGCTCAAGTTTCCTAGGAAACTTGTAAGTTTACGAATATTACAACATTCCTGCGACATATCGATTGCTCAATACGCGAATGACTCAAGGCACAAATGTTTAATCTTGTCTGCGTATTATACATGAACAAAAATGAGATTCGTGGTATTATAAAATATTTCTAGACGAACAAGATGATGCCTCTTCGAATTTTGGCAAACATGCAGAAAACTCGGAGGAAATTCACTCCATCGTATTCAACGATAAAAGGTGGTTTGCAGAATTCAAACGTCGAAGATTTTTCACAAGAAATGAAACTCGGCTTGGCAGTAATTGTGGAAATAAGTGAAATTGTGAAAAAAGTAGCGGAAATTGTTTAACAGTAGTGGAGACTTAGGGATGAAAAAAAATTTCAGTACGATGAGTCCCCCGAATGCTTTCAGCCGGGAACAAACACATTTAATCGTTTCACTTTCACTGATTCGGCGAAAATGCCTATTGCGAGTTAGCTGGATAGATCGGACCCAAGACACTCCAGCTTTGATGGTATAAGTTCCGATGACCTTTTTGGCACTGGTGCCAAACCTTTTCAAAGGCCTGACCACGGCCTGACTCACATCTAAGAACACTGCTTGACCACGCGAGTTTGATGAACGATTGAATGAGCTTGGAGATTTTCAAATTGGTCTAAGGAAATTCAGTCTTCAATGAATATGTCAGCAGTTAAGCCTTTGGAGGAGATGGCCTTCCAATACCTTGGATAGGATAATACGTTACCTATTCGGGTTCTTTCCTTATTTTAGCATTAAAATTATTTTGGCATTTTTTAACACTTTCCTTCATCTCTTCTTGGGATAACATTTTACATGTAAGTGATCAATTCTCGCAGTATTTTTAGTGTTATGCCATCAAAACCAAGAGTTTTTCTGATAAGGAAAAAGTTTTTCTTTTTCTAGTTCATTTGAAGTAAAGGTTTTGATATATGGTGTATTTTGTGGAATATTAAAAAGTTGCCTTTCAATATCATCGTTTGGTTTTTGATGATTAGCTGAAAACACAGTAGTAAGATGTTCAGCGAAGAGTTTTGCTTTCTCTTCCTCCCTTCGGGCCCATTCAGCTTCGGAAAGTTTCTTATGGGAATAATGTGTTTATTAAAAACATGTCAATTTTTGGTGATGAATAACGAGATTTAATTTTTTGTTGCTCTTGTTTGCCATTTTTTTCAGAAATTTGTTTTTTTAATTTCCAGTAGTAGGTAGGTTTTAATGCATTGCCCTGCATTTATGATTAGTGCCACTTTTTAATTATTTTAGATCCGTTAGTATTTCTCGTACTTTTTCCACTTCATTAGTAATTTAGTGATAAATCAATCTTTGCTCTAATATTCTTCCCAGTTGACTCTTCTATTGTGGAGTCTTCGTGTCAATTTTTTATGGATTGAAAATGTACTGACCGTGACAAGGATTGCAGAATGATACGAAAACAAGCCATAAACCAGATAATGAAGTGATAGAAGCTATTAACACATATTTTGAAAAGGCTACGGAAGATCTTTTTTAAAGCGGTTAATTTTTTAGATTACGTTGAAAAATAAAAAAAGTTTGCTTCGTAATTATGGCACAAATTGTGCATTTATCGGATTCGTAAAAACTGTTATCCGACAAGTATTTAGTAGGCTGTTTTTCTCATGTGAACATATTAGATCTACCAAGTAATTGCATTAGCATATTTTTTCTCGTTGCAGAATTTACAGACCCAATTTTGCATTGGCTTACAACTTTGTGTGGGAAAGTGGTGCCACTTTCTACGCGGCATCATTTTCATCTAAACTCGTGAGAACTACTTATTCACAAATCGATCGACCCAAAAATAAGACCAGACTAATTACGTATACGGTAAATGAAATATGAGAACGTCCTCTTGAATTCAAACTTAAAGAACGGATGCAAGGAAAAAGCTCCTGCATCGAAATAAAAAGTTAAAAACGAACATAACAGCACCGGCATTTTTATGACATGCACGTCCTAATAGTCAAACCCTAATTGTCCGTACTTTTCTAAAAGGTACATTACAATAGCAACGGAGATGTTCATTTCAGACGATCAAATTTAATGGAACTATTCACATTAAATGATGATTCTTTTGAATGGAGCGGATATTCGAAATGTTCTTTTTGAAGTGTCCACTTAGTCTTTCTTTCCTTTATAACGGTACGATAATAAGTAAGGATATCCTTTTTAAGTAAAAGAAACGTAGGTATTGATACATTAACTAAATCCGTATGAAGATGATTGATTCTCTAATTAATTATAATTATGTGTTCATGCTTCGGTAATTGTATTTTAATTTCAGTGTGACCACACACAAACACACACACAGTTTTACGAAATTCGGTATATTTTTGTTTTTACTGTTAACGTTGCTGTTAAGTTATTTGCCGGGGCATTTAACGTAAGGAATTAGTTCAGCGACCTTAGAAAACAAAAACGGTTTTTCGTAAGCATGTCGAAACAAAATTTAAGAATTTCGAGATGAATGGTATTTTTTAAGGCGAACAGTGAAATTCATAAAGCCTCATTAATACTGAATCTTAAAGCATTTATGACCTTCCCACCTTTAAAGGATTGGAAGAACCGGATTTTATCTTCACTAATGAAAGTATTTCCATGCTTGGAAAGATTTAAAATATTTGTATTTCGAGTAGTTGCAACACAAATTTAAATAACTACATTTTTATGTATTAGCTATGGTATCGACGCGGCCGGCGGTCCCTTTTCCTAAATTCAATTCATGTTTTTGAAACCACCGTTTTTAGTTACAGAGGAGCTGTATCTACGTCCGATAAAATTTTGTATAACATACTGTACCTACTTACACCAAAAAGAGAGAAAAAAAATTTTTACGCACTTAAAAATGAAATTTCAGTTGGGTCATATATTCGAGAACAGACCAAACAAAGACGCCAGTACAAAATTGAGCAATTCACAACGAAAAGTGACGTTTCCAATAATATATCAAAGTTAACTTACAGGCAGATAAAGTTATGGTAACTTAAACCTTAAATCATTATTAAGGCAGTCTGCTAAACAGGTTACTTCCATGTTCGACGCTAGCGGGTAAAATGAAAATTCCTAATACAAGTTATCACTAATAATCTGAATGTATAATAAATAACATAAGAAATACGACTTACAGTAAAACAAATATTTTGTATATAAACTTGACAAATCTAGATAATGTCAATGGGAAATCCATTTTGTTGTGTGTACCTACGGTCAATAACTGAGCAGTGACAGTGAAACATATAGATGCTCGGATGTTACTATGTACATGCATAGAGTAATGCTAATGACATCTTGCATAGATACTATAGTTATTTTTGTATTTAGTGCGCGAAATGCCACTTTGGTGATCGAGAACTGATTTTTTAACGAGGCGCAGTCGAGTTAAAAAAATAGTCGAGATCACCAAAAGTATTTCGCGCACGAGTTGCAAACAAAATTTTTTCTACAAACGTGAAGAAGTTGACAATTATTTTAAATACAAAACTCTCATCTAGTTTGCGTGCAGTGCGTACTTCGCGCATGGACGTCGTAAAAGTTAGAAGAGAGCGTTTTTAAACATCTGCACGATAATTTGGAAATGACCAGTATCTGCGCGATGGATTTCCCAAGCTGTTCAATCCCACACAAAAACTGTGTACATGATAAATTTGGTAGGAGAATGTGATCTGAGTCCATTACATATCCATGAAATGGATTCATAAGAAGGCAAAGACGCAACTTCCTGTGATAAAAATGAAAATTGCTGAAGTATTGCGATATTCGGCATGATATTACCCAATTGCATTAAGTATGAACAAGTTAGGTTCAAAACAATTTACTACAGAATTGAAACACGTTGGTATCAAGTCTCCACCAAGAGAGCAAGAAAAAAGTGGAGACAACTTTTTTTGCTAAGATCCACAATTATGGACGGCAAATTTTGTTTGAGGCGCATAAAGGATCATTTTTGAGGACTTCACATCTGAAGGAGATTACTGCTACCCATAGCACTTACATAGAATCGTCTTAAGCCTACAATAGAACTAATAGACACAGATGGCGTTCTCTTGGAGCATGACAATACTCAAAAACAAATGAAATTTGGAAATTTAATTCAGACTTGGCGTAACAATTATAAAAATGATAATTTATAATATTATATTTTAAATTAAGCTATTATTCAACTTCAGTTCCACTCTTTTTGTATACCTACACTTTACCTACTACAGTAAGAAGAATATATCAATGCATCAGTTTTCAAATTTTGTCTCTTGTGCGGTAAAAATGAGATCGTGTACTTTTTCATCAGTCTTTACCTTCACAACCACTCCTGTTTTTTTTCCCTTGAAATACTGACAATTGTGTGTTCCGTACTTGGTGAGTTTAATCTTGTTGATCTCTGTTGACTTATCTTCGCACATAATTTTTCTTCTTCAACTGATTGCTTGACTCAGAACAGCCATCTTCTATCCTTGCTACGTAAAATTTAACCGCGTCACATCATGAATGCAGTACGCCCAGATCATTTTTTAGTATAGTTGACTATGTCACTACCAGTAAAGATAAAAACGAGAAAACATTGCATTATCAACGCACGCGACGGAAGTCATAAAAAAGGAGGTTAACGGAGTGGAAGAAACATCAAACCGTAGCAGAATAACGTATAAATGTATGCAGACACCATATTTGTACACCTAACTGACCAGCCCAAAGGAGGTAATGTAATGGCGACTTCCGTCACGTTTTCTGCTATTCCCCACAACTCAACTGTAAGCTTCTCTCGTTTTTATCTTTACTCGTAGCTATGTCAGCAGTATAGGAGAACCTCGGTGTTGATCGTATTCATTGACCGAACTTTGATTTTAGGAAGTTTCTAACTGATCTGATGTACTTTTGCCGGATATTTGTAACATTCAGTCACTTCCGCCTTCATTGCTTGCTAGTTTCCACTTATCAGAAATAATACGTCAAATCCATTGTAATATCTGTGTTCAATAGTAATTTCCCCACGTGCAGATGTGAGATTCTTGCTATTTAGTAAAGCGAAGGTTCAGAGGCTACTGTGGACTCTATATGTAAAAGTAATACGAGATCACAGAGAAAAACTGGAGAGAGCCTAATGAATTAGATTAGGCATAGTTGAAAAAGAAGTGAAGTAAATAAGTGATACCGTTGTACTATGCTATGAGATTCAGATTTATCCGATAATTCAGATCATTGCATTTTTAAACGTATGATGATCCGTGCAAACTCTAGGAGTCAAAAAAATTAATGTACACGTAAACCTGAGCAGGAAAAATTATTATCTTCACTAGATGAATCGATCTTAACGGCAATCTTAATAAGAGCCTAGAAAAATAAAAAGAGTACGGAATAAAAACCGTAATGGCGCACGAAATGATCAAATAACTACGCAAAAATTAAGCAAAACTTGCAGTAAGTAATTAAAAAAAAAACTCTAAATGGATGATCAAGGAAGATCAAAATTTTTAAAAAATTTGCATGACATAAGAAAAACAAACCAAATCGAGAACAGGAAGTATTTTCTGAGATTTTCACTTCTTTGTCATAGTAATGTGGCTTTTTATTCAGAAATGAGTGTTCTTTGTTAAAAAAATAATTTGTGACAAAAGTCTTTTGCCTCCGCCGACGATAAAGTAAAACTTTAACGTTGTCAGTTGAAGTTTAAAGTTACCATTTTCTACAAAGGTAGATTTTTCTTTTTTTTTTTGAGGAAAATTTGTTGAACATTGGACTCAGGAAGTAAAAAAACTTGTCTGGAATTTTTAGTAACGACTAGAAGACGAGGGAATATTATTTATAGGTATGATTTTGCATTGTATTTGCTTAGGTGGTTTATTTTTATAAATTTTTTAACGTAGGGGGCGGCATTGACGTAGAAAGTCAAACTTTGTTTAACCTTCGATAATGGAACGTTATTGATACAATTATCCTGTTATCATGTCAAATATTTGTTTTATAAAAAAATTGGTAAAGGTCGTACTATATTTGAATTATGTTGCAATGAAACACTTACTAAAAAAAGTACACAATGTGCGTTTTTTTTAATGTTCAATATAGAGATCTCCTGAAGTACTGAAGGTAGACGAGGATTAAATGAGGAAAGAATTGCTGTTTCGAGATTTCAATGCAATGCACTTTTATGTTTTTTGTAATTGTTATTGACATATTTGAAAAAAATGTTTTTATATGTCTCGTTCTCGCGACCTCAATACAATTGGGAATATAGGGATTATTAACCGTTGAGTAAAAGGTTCGTTATTCACTAGTTTAACAGAAAAAATGGAAACGGATAATGATAATAATTTTAATTTGAACATGAGACATTTCTTTTTCGTTTTCGAGAATAACTAAGTTTGACGCCATATTGCCAGTGGGGGATTTAGGGGGGGGGGGGGGGGGGGTAGGGCTGGTGCCCAGGGCGGCAAGATTACGGGACACCAAAATTAATTGAAGGATTTTTTTAAAATTGCAAAATAATGGAAAATTAGAAATACGTCAATACGAGCTATTACTTTACGTGATAAAAATCCCAAACATCGTTTACGTTGCACTTTCAGTTTATTCAATCGCGCTCATTTAAATATGCTCCTAATCAGATGGATTATCCTATTTAGCCATGGGCTTTCTAGGAATTTGCATGACCAATAACCATACTTTGCCGCTTCTCGTCGTCCAGATGTAGTCTGTATGTTTAATAAAATTGTTTGATTAATTTGCAATACCCCGAAAATGACATAAATTCTATTCCTGTGTGAGGGATGTAATGGGGCGGCACTTTTCTTGTGCCCCTAGGCGGCCGCGGCAGAATCATAAACACGCCTCTGCATATTCCCATATTTAACATCTACGTAAAAAGCACCCACCACCACTTTTTAGCAGGAATGGAAATCCTGTAGTTATTCACCGCTTGATCCTATAAATCGACGTTGCCCATAAAGTTATAATATTGGTAAATGTTTGGTTGTAGCACATCAACTTTTTCTTGAAACTTGAATACAATAGAACAATAACTTTCAACTACCTGCCTAGTCAGCGGTTGTTAATAGTTTAATTACAAAGTAATATATCAATTATTAATATAAACATCACAATTTAATAATGAAACTAGTGTATCTTCTATTGAGTACCGCTGCCAGTTAGGTAGTTCAAATCTATTGTTCTATTGTATTCAAGTTTCCATAAGATTTGTTTTGAACAACTTTCGCCCGTATGGAACTGGTTTTTACTTTGCATTAGAGGAGGTCCGTTAAGCTGGCACAACCCCTATAGCACAATCAGTTGAAACGTACCACATAATTTAGTACTCATTTATTACTAATTAATTACCCAAAAGTCAAATTTATTACTGTTGATTTTTAAAAAAAAAAGTGGTTGTGCCAGCTTAACCGTTAAGCTAGCACAACCCAAAAAAAAAAAACTATTAAGTAGCTAACACCACACTAATAATTGATTACTAATTAATTACTAATTAATTACTCACTATTTACCAAGGACTTAACCATATTTAAGCTCTCAAGCCCCGCGCAGTCCAAAATTAGACGCGCACAGTAATGTGGAGTAACCTACCTCCGCCAAATCGATATTCGTTATTTTAAACATTTTTCCAATGATATGTGAACGTACTGTAAGACAACTAAGTGTTTGTAATTTGTAAATTAATGAAGGTGCAGCCGGATATCGGATATTGTTTTTTATGCTATGAATGAATTATACCAGCCCTACCAGATAAAAGGCAGCTTGCGATGCACCAATCAAAATACATCGACATTAATTGAAAATCAATCGTAACATAATGTTTGAACATAAGTTAGAAATTGATTATTCCAGCACAATCAGTTCAAATTAATTTTTACATGTATTAATCGATGTATTAATGCTTTAATATAACTTAGGAATTTATTACTCCAGCACAATCAGTTCAAATTAATTTTAACTTTGACTAATCGATGTATGAATACTTTAAAGTAAGTTAGGAATTGATTACTCCAGCACAATCAGTTCAAATTAATTTTAACATTGACTAATCGATGTATGAATACTTTAAAGTAAGTTAGGAATTTATTACTCCAGCACAATCAGTTCAAATTAATTTTAACATTGACTAATCGATGTATGAATACTTTAAAGTAAGTTAGGAATTTATTACTCCAGCACAATCAGTTCAAATTAATTTTAACATTGACTAATCGATGTATGAATACTTTAAAGTAAGTTAGGAATTCATTACTCCAGCACAATCAGTTCAAATTAATTTTAACATTGACTAATCGATGTATGAATACTTTAAAGTAAGTTAGGAATTTATTACTCCAGCACAATCAGTTCAAATTAATTTTAACATTGACTAATCGATGTATGAATACTTTAAAGTAAGTTAGGAATTTATTACTCCAGCACAATCAGTTCAAAATAATTTTTACATGTATTAATCGATGTATGAATGCTTTAATATAAGTTAGGAATTTATTACTCCAGCACAATCGATTAATCCATGTAAAAATTAATTTGAACTGATTGTGCTGGAGTAATAAATTCCTAACTTATATTAAAGCATTCATACATCGATTAATCCATGTAAAAATTAATTTGAACTGATTGTGCTGGAGTAATAAATTCCTAACTTATATTAAAGCATTCATACATCGATTAATCCATGTAAAAATTAATTTGAACTGATTGTGCTGGAGTAATAAATTCCTAACTTATATTAAAGCATTCATACATCGATTAATCCATGTAAAAATTAATTTGAACTGATTGTGCTGGAGTAATAAATTCCTAACTTATATTAAAGCATTCGTACATCGATTAATCCATGTAAAAATTAATTTGAACTGATTGTGCTGGAGTAATAAATTCCTAACTTATATTAAAGCATTCATACATCGATTAATCCATGTAAAAATTAATTTGAACTGATTGTGCTGGAGTAATAAATCCCTAAGTTATATTAAAGCATTCATACATCGATTAATACATGTAAAAATTAATTTGAACAGATTGTGCTGGAGTAATAAATTCCTAACTTATATTAAAGCATTCATACATCGATTAATACATGTAAAAATTATTTTGAACTGATTGTGCTGGAGTAATAAATTCCTAACTTACTTTAAAGTATTCATACATCGATTAGTCAATGTTAAAATTAATTTGAACTGATTGTGCTGGAGTAATCAATTCCTAACTTACTTTAAAGTATTCATACATCGATTAGTCAATGTTAAAATTAATTTGAACTGATTGTGCTGGAGTAATAAATTCCTAAGTTATATTAAAGCATTCATACATCGATTAATACATGTAAAAATTAATTTGAACTGATTGTGCTGGAGTAATAAATTCCTAACTTATATTAAAGCATTCATACATCGATTAATCCATGTAAAAATTAATTTGAACTGATTGTGCTGGAGTAATAAATTCCTAACTTATATTAAAGCATTCATACATCGATTAATCCATGTAAAAATTAATTTGAACTGATTGTGCTGGAGTAATAAATTCCTAACTTATATTAAAGCATTCGTACATCGATTAATCCATGTAAAAATTAATTTGAACTGATTGTGCTGGAGTAATAAATTCCTAACTTATATTAAAGCATTCGTACATCGATTAATCCATGTAAAAATTAATTTGAACTGATTGTGCTGGAGTAATAAATTCCTAACTTATATTAAAGCATTCATACATCGATTAATCCATGTAAAAATTAATTTGAACTGATTGTGCTGGAGTAATAAATTCCTAACTTATATTAAAGCATTCGTACATCGATTAATCCATGTAAAAATTAATTTGAACTGATTGTGCTGGAGTAATAAATTCCTAACTTATATTAAAGCATTCGTACATCGATTAATCCATGTAAAAATTAATTTGAACTGATTGTGCTGGAGTAATAAATTCCTAACTTATATTAAAGCATTCGTACATCGATTAATCCATGTAAAAATTAATTTGAACTGATTGTGCTGGAGTAATAAATTCCTAACTTATATTAAAGCATTCATACATCGATTAATCCATGTAAAAATTAATTTGAACTGATTGTGCTGGAGTAATAAATTCCTAACTTATATTAAAGCATTCGTACATCGATTAATCCATGTAAAAATTAATTTGAACTGATTGTGCTGGAGTAATAAATTCCTAACTTATATTAAAGCATTCATACATCGATTAATCCATGTAAAAATTAATTTGAACTGATTGTGCTGGAGTAATAAATCCCTAAGTTATATTAAAGCATTCATACATCGATTAATACATGTAAAAATTAATTTGAACAGATTGTGCTGGAGTAATAAATTCCTAACTTATATTAAAGCATTCATACATCGATTAATACATGTAAAAATTATTTTGAACTGATTGTGCTGGAGTAATAAATTCCTAACTTACTTTAAAGTATTCATACATCGATTAGTCAATGTTAAAATTAATTTGAACTGATTGTGCTGGAGTAATAAATTCCTAAGTTATATTAAAGCATTCATACATCGATTAATACATGTAAAAATTAATTTGAACTGATTGTGCTGGAGTAATAAATTCCTAACTTATATTAAAGCATTCATACATCGACTAATACATGTAAAAATTATTTTGAACTGATTGTGCTGGAGTAATAAATTCCTAACTTACTTTAAAGTATTGATACATCGATTAGTCAATGTTAAAATTAATTTGAACTGATTGTGCTGGAGTAATAAATTCCTAAGTTATATTAAAGCATTCATACATCGATTAATACATGTAAAAATTAATTTGAACTGATTGTGCTGGAGTAATAAATTCCTAACTTATATTAAAGCATTCATACATCGACTAATACATGTAAAAATTATTTTGAACTGATTGTGCTGGAGTAATAAATTCCTAGCTTATATTAAAGCATTAATACATCGATTAATACATGTAAAAATTAATTTGAACTGATTGTGCTGGAATAATCAATTTCTAACCTATGTTCAAACATTATGTTACCATTGATTTTCAATTAATGTCGATGTATTTTGATTGGTGCATCGCAAGCTGCCTTTTATCTGGTAGGGCTGGTATAATTCATTCATAGCATAAAAAACAATATCCGATATCCGGCTGCACCTTCATTAATTTACAAATTACAAACACTTAGTTGTCTTACAGTACGTTCACATATCATTGGAAAAATGTTTAAAATAACGAATATCGATTTGGCGGAGGTAGGTTACCCCACATTACTGTGCGCGTCTAATTTTGGACTGCGCGGGGCTTGAGAGCTTAAATATGGTTAAGTCCTTGGTAAATAGTGAGTAATTAATTAGTAATTAATTAGTAATCAATTATTAGTGTGGTGTTAGCTACTTAATAGTTTTTTTTTTTTGGGTTGTGCTAGCTTAACGGTTAAGCTGGCACAACCACTTTTTTTTTTTAAAAATCAACAGTAATAAATTTGACTTTTGGGTAATTAATTAGTAATAAATGAGTACTAAATTATGTGGTACGTTTCAACTGATTGTGCTATAGGGGTTGTGCCAGCTTAACGGACCTCATTAGAGGTGCATATTGAATGAAGCTATCGATCGCGTTATAAATGATATTTGATTTACGACTTAATGAGAAAAGGGACATTGCCAAGCGTATGGAGTATAGTCATGTTACATAAATATAATGACGTCTCTTCCATTAAAGTATATACTATGTATATTCAAATTAATAAGAAGTAAAGCAGAATTGAGTCAAATATGTATTATATACAGGGTGTTTTTTTGGGAGCTTTAGTTAGACGTTTCCAGGAAAGTGTTATAGGTCGATGTAAAATATTTTCAAAATGGTAGCACTTCCGGAATTCTTTTTCGCCCCCATGACAAGCACCCTCTATATAGATTAACTAAGGTGGGGGTGTTGGTTAGGAAAAATCCTGAAACATGCCACCTTTGACCTTTTGAATGGCACATTTTCAGGATTTTTCCTAAACAACACCCATATCTTAGTTAATCTAAAGGGTGCTTTTCATGGGGGCGAAAAAAAAATTGAATAAAACTAATTTTCATTCATACTGTCGAATAGAGAATTAAAAGACGCTTCAAATGAGGGGTCGCTCGACTCCCTTTCCCTATTTAAATTATTGAGTTAGGGGTTGCTGGGGCTAGGGGGTTGACCTGACGGACCTGACAAAGTCAAATTTGACATCAATAGTTGTCCCCCAAAAATAAAAAATCGACGTGTTCGAGGGTTTTTTAAGAAACTGGTCTAAGTGTCCCAAAACAGGCGTGTTTCCTTTTTAATGGCCCACCCTGTATAAGCCAAGAATGCTATGCTAAGCGCTACTTACGCTTTATATCTACATTTATCAAACACTTATTCTGCAGGCCAAATAAAAAAAATATTTATCTGGTAGTTTTTTGGATTTCTTTCAGCAACAGAATAACAGAATAGTTTAATAATACCTTAACTAATACTCAACACTTAGGTAACCGAGACATTTCAACCCCTTTATGCGTAAACTGTACCTACCTAATTGCAGCGCGAGCAAAGAATAATAACGTAGAGAAAGAAGCGACAATCGCGTGTTGGCCGGATCTTTTAATTTCTAGTGTGCCGACTGCCGAATCACCAACAAAATGGAGTTTTCAAACAAACACAGATAAAAACTTCTCTCTCTCTTTTTAATCGAGCTACTAATAATAACGTTGAATAAAACCAAATGTTACTAAAAAGTTTTGATTCTGGCGTAATCTCACTTATTCCACAGCTGTTGTAGTATAACTTTTTTAAATACAAAGTACAAAGTATAATTTCTTCATATTTTTAACTGTTAATATTAGGCCGACCCGGCCCGGCCCTTCAGAGCTCCGGCCGATCGGGCCGAGCCCGATCGCCCGATGGCCCAGTCCGGCCCTGGACCTATACGTTCTAGTGTATCGTAATTTGTAACCATGCTAAATGTGTTATTGTCTTTCCACGGCAGAAAAAGAAGAGCTGCACCGCTTTCGTACATATGCTCAAAATGTTTTCACATTAGAGGGGATTTCCTAGTTCCTGCGGCCCGCTGACCTCGTTCCTTCAATAATTTTAGCAGTGCATGTGCATGACTGCTGAAGGAATTGTCAAAAAAAAGAAAATGGTCAGTAGGTACTGCGACATTTTGCTGCAAGACTGACAAGGGTAAATTGAATACATCATCACTGGTTTCACTGTCACCCTCACTTACATGCTGGAACTCAATTTCGCCGGCACCATTCAGGAAAGGAATATTGTGTTCCTTCTTGAGTACAATTGTCGTCGAATTCTTCTTCATCAGACTGGGGATCTGCATGAGGTGGAATAATAACAATGTCTATTTTATTTCTACTATTTGAGGAGGCAAGGTCTTATAATGCAGGTTCCGCATGACGATATATTTTTCCAGTAAAAGTTTTTGGAGGTATATATGGAAATTCAACATCGCCCATAATGAACTGCAAATAGGGAAGGTTTAGCTCTAAATGGACCGCTTCAGCCCAGTACACACAACAATTTTCACTTGCCACGCTCACGGTAATGATAATTTTCTCGCAATTACACCAAATTGCATATTACTAAACCTAAAACAGTCCATGTACCCACACGAAACACATACAATATGAAACTCGACCAACTAATTATATGCTGCATTTACTTGACCTTTACACTCACTTGGACTTGGTATCCTACTACACGTTGTTGCTAAGAGAAAAGCACGCCATTTTCATGTCGGTCACTGTAAAAAGTTTTCACTTGGTCAAACCAAATTATGCGAGTATAGAGAACTGTCCACTCCCAGAGTGTAAGCTACCACTCTGGGAGTGTACAGTTCTCTATTAGTCGAAATATGGAACTAAAATGCATTTTGCCGTTGTACTCAAATGAGTACCGGGTGGGCCAAATTGGAACTTAAGATAGAAAAAAATTTCCCTAGGTGTCTTGAGCTCAATTTGAATGAGAAAATCACTGGCATAAACAGAATTCAACTATCTCTAACAGTTTGGCCACTAGGGGGCGTTCCTCGAATTTAGTCGATTTCTTTAATCCTCCATAACTTTCTTATTATTAAAGATAAGTGATTTTCGCAAAATCTTTCTTAGAGCACTTTCTTACGTATTGGAATACAGTCTTTATACAGGGTATTTGGTTTTTTGTGTACGACTCTAAACTACATTTTTTCATAGGGACCACCCTGTATATTTTGAGAAGCGAGTAAAATTTACTAAATTTTGAGGTATCACTTGTTATACTTATGTTAAATATTATTTGCAATATTGCATTTAATACATTGTTGTTACAAATTAAAAATATTTGGAGATAATGAAAATTTCCAGATAACCAAGACACTGTCGTTTTAAAGCATGCTGCCGCTTTTTCTTAAACATAGAAACCTAGATGTGTGCAAGTGCAAGCAAAATACTTTAATGCATAAAAATCATATGTATTTATCAAAATATAACAAATGATACATCAAAATTTAGGAAATTTTACTCTCTTTTCAAAAACCCCAAAATATATAGGGTGGTCCGTATGAAAAAAATGTAGTTTAGGGTCGTACACAAAAAACCAAACCCTGTATAAAAACTGTCTGTATTTACTGTTACTGTATTTATCAAAAATAGTGACAATAACAATTCAGTACAGTTGGTTAAATTTTTATAAAAAAACATCGTTGTTTAAAATGTACACCGTGTCGTGTTAACAATTTAATCTGACAATCATTTGGACATGTCTTCAATGGAAGGTTAACCGGTCAAGGCAGCTCTACGCACACGTCTTTGATTCGATTTCAGCTTTTTCCAATTATGCAATTTCAAATTGTTACACAGATGATGATTCATGAAACGGTAACCGGATTTGTCATAAATTAAACTAAACATTTAGCTGTGTACTACGTTAACATGACGCGATTTTAACTTTCTCTTAAAAGATTGAATTTTAAAAAACACGATTGGAAACACTACTTTTATGACCCATTTAAGAGGTACATATATCCGTCGAAAATCTATTTAAATATTAAATTTTACGATGTCGTTTTCTACTACGTTTCTATTTTTAAAGTAATCAAGGCGTATCGTTCTTACTTGTTCTTCTATACGCGAATTTCAAAAAAAAAACTTCCGTGTAATTATAACGTAAAATTTCTGTTTTTGTGTCTATTTTAAAAGTAATGGATGTGTAATGTCGAAATACCTGATACGAAAAATAAATAATTTTAGTCAGTGATTTCCTTTAATCTTCTATTTTATGTGCATTTAGCCATTTAAAAATGTAAACTTACGGTAATTACACAATATTATATCGTTTTTACTGGTATCTGTCCAAAGTCTGTCGATACCTAAATTCACCTGAGCAAAATATTTAGTAGTAGGTAGATATAAAATTTTATTTTTATGGCATATCCGTTCAGGTTTTATTACTTCTGCTTTAATTGGACATTGTAATCTGTCTTTTAATTCGCTAAGGTTATTAGAAGACGTTGCTACTTTATAATTAGTGAAGCTCCACGAACGATTGTAATTTTTGACGTATTTAAATTGATGAAATCCTAATCATTACCTACGTTAGTACTAAAATTTCGATATTAATGCCGAAAATAACACAATGACTTTTATTTTATAGTTTTGAGGGCACTTTCCTAGTTGAAAGTAGGTGTGTAGTAAATACGTACAGCAATAACAACCAACAAAATTTTAAATTCTGGAAAAGACCAGCTGCAGCTCGATAACTCAAGATGAATGCTTTACGATTCGTGTAATTTATTAGAGTTTGACATTACGTGAATAATAGGGAAATTACTATGTATCTACAGTAGAACCTTGCTATTCCGAACCCCGCTAAAATCTAAAAAAAGCTTGATAAAGCTTGGGAAAGCTTGATAAATGATAACCAAGCCAAGCCTGCACTCGCAAACATCAAGCCAACCCAAGCTTTTCTTCTTAAAAAGCTTACCTTTCAAGCCCAAGCCAAGCTATTATATTTCAAGTCAAACTACTTGGCTTGGTGAATCCCTGGTACCGCGAATGCTTATCACAAAAAGCAAAACGAAACGTTTCGAGGTTTCGACATGTGCCAACGTTTTAACGCGGAAGGCGACACATTTTTAAACTAAATAGTGACCGTCGACGAAACATGGGTTCATCATTACGAGCCCGAATCGAAACGCCAGAGTATGGAGTAGAAACACCATCATCCCCTACAAGGAAAAAATTCAAGACCTTGTCATCGGCGTGTTTTGGGACGAAAAAAGTGCTGGTGTTTTGGGACGAAAAAAGTGCTGGCCAACTATTTGGAAACGGCGACTACCATAAATAGTGCGGAGGTACTGTGATTTATTGACGAATAAGTTGTAACAAACGAGTATATGTGAAAGAACAACAATGATTGCTGTTAAAAGAGGTCGATCCTGGATCTTTATGATTCGGCAAATTTATCGGAGGGAAAAAAACAATTGAAAATGGCCTGGGAATCCCGCTTTTATGTGTTTTATAGATCTAGCTAAACTAAAACTGTTATCAATATTCTCAAAGAGAAACGAGTAGGTAGATACTAAATGCGATAGTAAAAGTTTTTTTAAAATCTAGGCTCTATGCCTTACTTGGTGTGCCCGTGCGGAAGGCGGACGTTTACAAACATCCATGTCCGGAGGTATTTTACACCACCCGGTCGGGATTCGAACTCGAGACCGACAGGTGTAGTTTTAGAGGTACTTATACGAGTATATCCATTACACCGCGAACGGCTACAACTTAATCAAAACAGAACTACTCGCATGTTGGTGAATGGACAACTGACGATCAAAATTCAAATACCAACAGATATTAGGCAAAAACACTCACTGAGCCACTTGCTCATAGACCAACAATAGATTATATCAAAAATTTAGACTCTTTAGCAGGAAAATAAGGATTTCATGTGTTGCGGAGGACACAGTAATAATGGAGAAGTTTCCTGATGTTAATAATACTATATTTAACCAATTAACATTAAAATATAGATCAAAACTAATATACCAGTACAAAAATTTTTAAAATCCGTCAATAAATGACTGAGAAATAAATTATTAAAGTTTACGTATTTAGCGCGGAACGACAGTAGTGTGACGTCATTTTACCTAATCGAGTTAATTAGAGGCAATACATTATTTGTATTGCAGGAGGATTTTTTAGCATCAGTCATCTTGTAATAAACAAAACACGCATGATAGGCGCAACTGAGTGCACCCCAATAACTGTACACGTATGTACTAAGCGAATACGAACAGGTAAAGTGACGTCACACGCTGGATCAAGATACAAAATTATTCTTCACTTTAAAGGCTCGTAACTTTTTCATTTGTAGAGATATTTTAATGATTCTTTCACATTTTTGTTTTATTTTACTTATATTTTCATAATTAATTTACAGCAAAAAATGGGAAACTTCTCCATTGCCGAACAACGGAAATGAACATATGTACTAAACCCAGGCCCGTGCGCGGGGGGGGGGGGCATGACCCGTTGAAATATAATATCACTTGCTAATAGTTTGCCAGTAGCCAGTGTAGCCCACAGCCAGGCGCGAATTGTTTAAATCATCGATTCTGTTATGACAATTATTGCAGATAGCAGTTGCGTAAGTAGGATGGGGGTTCGTACTTCGTCATAGAATGGAATCACCCCATTTTTTTTATTATTATATTATATTTTTTTTGTTAGCTAATTACCCTAATCTTGTTATGAAATTCATAGATTCATACATTCAACATAAAGAGAACATTATTATATCATATCATAGCATAATATACTACCTGGCCACTATAAATAGGCCATCGGGAGGTACCCCGGGGTGTATCTATATGAGTACATACTTACATAGATACATACATTTTTATACATTTAGGTTGCTACTGCTACTGCTAGTACTGCTCCGAATGAACAAAACAGTCGAAACACCAATACTGTCTCCATGAGACTGATTTTCAGCCAAATTATAATAATGATAATTTATGTTTTAAGAATGTTTGAGGTCCCCCCCCCCCCCCCCCCCCTGGACAAATTCTGCACACGGGCCTGGCTGAGACGCATACCATGATGCACATTAAGCAGTACACCAGTACACGGAAATTAGAGAAGGGTGTCAAATACAAGACGTAGTCAGATGGTGGCGGCAAAGAAGAAGAGCGTGGAACAACCACATAAATAGAAGTAAACAAAATAACAATATTCGCATGAGAAAATTCAACATCAGAGTCGCAGAAAAACTAATTGGAAAATATAAACCTACCGCTTAAATTAAGATAAGAAGAAGAAGAAGTAACAAATCAATGAAACGCCAACGTGCAAACGTCAGACCTTGTGGGTGGTTAAAATCAACAACGATAATATAGGCCAGTCAAAATCGACAATAAATTAACAAAACATGATGTATCTCTGATTTTTTAGTATGTTGTTTGGGCCGATTAGAGCTATGTATACCCAAGTTTGCAACTCTCAATAAGTTGTGGAAAAATTTTTACACATGAAAAACAACGAAATTTTTGGGCTTGTTTCAGGCTCTGCTGTATATCTCGTAATCCATGCATTTTTCTTCAAAAGCTATTCTAAACGTTTTTTAAGAAAATTAAATTTGTGACAAATTAAGCCCAACCGGAGCTCTGTAGGTCAATTGGTTACCGAATTACGGCACTTTGAAAATAGGCCAGTTTTTCCCAAAAATTTAAATTTTAGTCTTAGACGTTCTTTGGACTGAAATTACGCCGAAACCATTAATCCTACGAGTAGAACTTATAGAATGTTATTTCTAGGAAATTTAATTAGCTTTAAATTAAGTGCAGAGCGGGTTCTGTAAGCCTTGTAGTTCTCTCGAAATTTCAAAAAAACCCATATGAGGTAAATTCGCATTTTTCCAGAAATGTTCCATAACCTTTCCTATCTTTTGTTTTTTCGTTTGGTAATGAAAAAGAACGCATAAAATCATTTAAAAAAACGGTGAAATGTATTTTAATATAAACATATGTAATCAAAAGTACAGTAACTTAATCAATCAATCAATTAGTCAATCAAATTAGACACTTGTTTTTGATGGCCCTGAGCCGTCACTTTCGTTGCTGTCTTCAATAGGTAAGTATTGGTGGATCGTCAGGGTTGTCTTGAGGCTCGTCGTCCTCTTCAATGATGATAAGGGCAGCGTTCTGGCACGTTTCCCCAGAGCAGGTAGCACACATCACAGAATATCTGAGCCCTGCTTTCATGCAAGTGCAGCCACCTCTGCACCCCTTCTTGCATTTGCAAGAGAGGAGTTTTAGGAGCTCTCCGGGGGCAGGAGCTTGCCGACTGGTAATGGGGATGAGTCCAGTCGAGGTCAATTCCCAACCCCAGTCCGTGGGCTCTTTCTCAACTCCCAACCATTTTTGCACCTGGTGGTATGTACGGTAGTGGTGATATGACGCAGCTTCTGTGGTTGGGGGCAAACGGGCCAGATTCGCTTTAGCATTGGCTGCTGTCTTCAGAAAAGTACGGAAGCGTACATCGTTGAGGGCGTCTGTCCTTTCGTCTCCTCCATATAGGGCAACTAGGCACTTGTCACCGGCTGCTGCGACTTGTTCGTGTATGGCATTTGTCTGGAGGAAAACTCTTGCTTGGTCCACTAGGGCTTGAGTTTATTTGAAGTGGCTCCACATTTTCATCTTCCCCTGCCAGAAGAGGGCTGAGGTGGTGTCGCACCCAGTAAATGCGTGGATGAATAGTTCAAATTCAGGTGGTAGCTCCACTTCCCCTTTGTTAAATGAGCTGGTGGAGAATTGGACGCAACCCGTCTCACCTCTGTCACTCTTCTGGAAGTACACGTTTGTTTTAGTGGATCCTAGACCACAGAGGAGCACGAGCAAATCCACATCCTTTCCAAAGATGATAACGTGGTCATTGGAGGTATGCTTTTGCAGAGGAGTCACGACGATATCGCGGTCTGCGTCTTCTTTTGATATTTTAAAGTCCGTAAAGAAAATAATTCACAAATAAATTGAACAGAATCTTACATATTGAAATACGAGCTACTCACAAGAGAAACAAAAACTGTACTGTGAGCTCGGAGTTCGGAGATAAGAAACCGGATAGTGTGGCGTGAAAGAGGAGGTAAAGACAAAGAGGCATTGAGCTAGCCCCTACGATGCGAGAGAGGGTTGGAAGAGGTGAACAAAGGAACACCTGCCTACGCACAACAAAGAACCGCTACAATCCTCAAGGGCAAGGACGCTTGCCACTTTACCATTTTTTGCACACATTACCTTGTTGACTAATAATATTGGTACCTACCTACAATCTATTCAACTTATATACCTCCTATATGATAATTAATATTTTAACAAGTTTAAATCTCACGTCACTTCATGCCACAAAAGAGTGGGTAGGTACATTTCTGGAAAAATGCGATTTTACCTCACATGGGTTTTTTTGAGATTTTGAGAGAACTACGAGGCTTACAGGCCCCGCTCTGCGCTTAACTTAAAGATAATTAAATTGCCTAGAAATAATATTCTACAAGTTCTACTAGTAGGATCAATGATTTCGACGCAATTTCGATTCAAAGAAGGTATAAAACTAAAATTTTCAGTTTGTGGAAAAACTGGCCTATTTTCAAAGTGCCATAATTAGGTAACCAATTGACCTACAGAGCTCCGGTTGGGTTTAATTTGTCACATATTTAATTTTCTTAAAAAACGTATAGAATAGCTTTCGAAGAAAAATGCGTGGATTCGAAGATATAGAGCAGAGTCTGAAACAAGTCCAAAAATTTCGCGGTTTTTCGTGCGTAAAAATTTTTCCACAACTTTTTGAGAGTTGCAAACTTGGGTATACATAGCTCTAATGGCTCCAAACAACATACTAAAAAATCAGAGATACATCATGTTTTGCGAATTTAGCGATTTTTTGTGTCGATTTTGACTGGGCTAATAGCCCAACTTCGGATGGTGTTCGCCGCTTTAACTATGAATTACAGTAATAGTTTCGGTTATAGATGAAAGCTTAAAGTTATATTCGTAAATATTGCGCTTATATAGGAATACAGAATTCTACCTAATTATTATCCTGACCACGCAATTTAAAATTCAATTATTTTGGTGCAATAGACAGAGGATGGCTTTAGAACGTTTTCCAATTCCAGTTTAAAGAGGATATTTTGTAATGATATATTATAATATGTACCTACTCGTATATTTCTTCAAAGATTGTTGTTCTGTGATTCAAAGTTCTGTTTATTTCAACAAACCTTTGTTCCATAACGTTACGTATTTAGCAAACCGATATATTTGCTGATCAAAGTAATATTTAAACTTTATGCAAAGGAATTTGTGGGGAAAAATCTATAAGGTTGACTGTAAATAACGACGTATTTAGTTTTTATCCGCTTTTTTAATATTATCAGGTAAACAGTTCTATAGGTTCCCGTTCCGAATTAAATAAAAACAAATTAAGGCGCATCCTCCTGCATATTTACTTTCGGAATTAAGCAATCTACCTTTATTTTTACTCTTTTACATCGTAGAACGTAAATCGAATAGAATAAGGTTTCACAACATTATTGATATAGGAAGAGGGTATAGAAATAACAGAAAAGCTAAGACTCTTTTATGTTATAAAAGTAATGAAGATTTTTAAGTTTGTATCTTTTACGAAGAGAATTCTAAAATTCGCAATTTACAAAATGGCTTGCGCGACGGCAACAACTCATGACCCGACCCCTATGACCTCTGTACGTCTGCCCGGGGTGATAATATCCAGGATTTTAGTAGATATTAGCACAATCGTAAAAATTGTGGTACCGGTTTGGTGGAAATCGGTCCATTAATGAATGAGGAGTGGAGTTCAAGGACATTATAAGTATAACATACATAAAGACCAAAATAGGAACTTATAGTATAGGATTTACAAAAAACGTCTGTTGCAATTTTACCCCCTTTTTGCTAGGATTATATTTTTCTTAAAGATTTTATTGCCGTTTCAATACAAACCTGTTAAGAAGGCGCCATGATGAGCAATATTTTTGACGACAATTTTGACCACTTTCGCGGAGACAAAAAATGATCGATAGAAAAACGTCTTAAATTTTGATGTTCTACAAGAACCCGAAGTTAAAATGTCAAAAATGTCTACAGCAAAAAGCAAGCACTTTTTTGTTCATCGAAAATACGAAAAAAAATCTGTAAATAATAACATGGTCATTCATTACATTACTCATTACATTAAAATCATACTCTACACAAAGATTCAGTTCAGTTATAATATAATCCCTCCTTGCAGATGTTAATTTTGACGAGCAAATAAAACGCGTATTGAATTCGCCCCCGAGATGAAATAATATACTATGTAATTAACAAAATAAATAAAATGCTTAGTCATTTCAGAGATTGCAATCTCACGGAGAACTCGAAATCTGAAACTGTCGTTGATTTTTCCCGTACTTAACATGCCATCTTATTAACAGTTTATAATTTCAGAAGATTATGTCAAAGATATGTCTTTTAGAATTATATTTCTTGAAAGGATGTGGCTAGATGACCTTCATATTAAGATTAATTTATTTTACGCCCTATATTTAGGATATTTAAAAACGAACACGATCACGGTCATCAAGTAAATTAAATTTGTATTCTTTGAATGTACGCAGTGTTTCATAATATACATAATAATAAAACAAATCGTCCTTCGTGTTATTACAGCAATTTATGGTAATTGTTAAATTCCGATTAAATCACGCCGTTTGAATTCGATTATAAAATAACGGCAACTGTTTTCAAAATATCACTTTTACGATTACCTTTTCCTCATACCATAATGTCAGAAATTGGCAAATAACCAACATATAAGAAACCCAACAAAATGTCATCAACATGTACCTAAACGCAATTGAAACAATCGGACAATAATTTACTGGTAAGTACCTATATTGCGTTTGAAATAATATGCTGTTTTTTTAATGGCAGATATAATTCTGGCTTCATATTTTTACCCCTCCATAATAAGAATTTTGTTTACATGGAAATTCAACTGTGTATTTATATAACAAATTATTTATAATTTAAAATATTATCGAGTTTTAAAATAAGATTATGTAGAAATTAAAATCAAATGCAGGCAAATGACGCCAAATGGTCAGTCGCACGTGCTTACCAGGCATTACTTTACAAATTTATTTAATGTTTACCATCTGTAATTGAATTGAAGTTTTGTTTGGCAAATTAAGCACGTCTGTTGCAATTTTAATCCTTACTATTCATGCATTGCTTGCATGTAACTAATTGTTTACATCTTCATGGCACCAGAGTAACTCATAATGGCCGTCTTGAAGGAACATTATTATACCTAGTCATACAAAGAAACTAAACCAGTAAAGTAAAGTTAACTTGCGAAAAAGGCTGAGATTTTACAGTTAAAGTCATTGAAAGTGCAATTTCACAAATCTTTAAAATATATAGGTAAAAACGAATAGTAAAATGAACAAAATACTTAATTTCCTGATTAAGGCACTGTACGTAATAAGCGGTAGACTAACAAATGTTATAGGTATTATAAATAAAAATTTAATTTTTCTTCTCTAAAAACCGAAAGATATTATTTGCGTCATTGTCGTCAACATTTCGCCAACTAAATAAATTTTGCATCTACCCATCAAATGATTTATTAGGTTTTGAATATTCAAATTTATGAGTACATTGACTTCGAGCAAATTATTTGGAATAACACTGCCAAATACACTTCTTCCTAGAGCACTACTTTAACGAAAAGTCAAAAAAAGCTGGCCTGGTTAAGGTTCCAAATGTGAACTGAATTTCGTGGCTACAAGTACGGAAATGAGGGGAAATTCGGGTTTGAAATCAGAAAATTTGTTACGTACTTTCTGTCTAATAAAACATAACAAACTGTTTCGGAAATGTATATTGTCCAAACTGGTTATAGTCGCAGCAACTGTAATTAACTATTTATTGTTATAGGTCTTTGAAGGATATCGTTTAATCAAAAATAAAACTCTTCGAAATCGTGACTTTACGTAGATTATTATTTAGCAAATAATTATTGTTGATTACATTGTATCAGGTGCACCACGAACCAACGCCAACGTGCCAAAAGAAAGTGTTATCATCACGACATTATTTTGTGCAGCTATTTTCTTAATTATCTCTTTCTTTCAATACCATAATCGTGATGGTACCTAATAAAACATTGAATTCGTTTCCCATAGCGCCAAAATTACTCAAAATTGGGTGAAATTGAAAAATTGAGTCGTATCATGAGAAACAGATGGAGAGTTCAAAATCGGACTTTAACAAAATAATGTTATTTACTTTGATGCTATCGATCGCTTAAAGAAAAATGGAAATAATTTAACTTTGTTTTTTAATATTCCCACCTCCTATATTTTGAGGGCAGTTATTTTGAAACAACTGCTAGTTTTAGCGTTCTTTTCGAACGGAAGCAGGAAAGCTCATGTCAATCGACGGTTTTCAAGGGATGAATTTTATACTCAACCATACCATAACGATACCAGAAATATTTGGTACTTGTTGCGGGAGAATTCACACTTAGCTACAGAATATTTAATGTTGAAATTTTTTTAGCCGTATTAACAGTTTGAACATAAGATTCTGGATAGGTTTGTATTAGCTAAATTAATTTTTGGTTTTCAGTCTTTATTCGATAGGAAAAGTTTTCCATTTCTTTTTAAGACCATCGTTCGTACATAGTAAAATTTTAAAATTAGTGACGTTTCGCTCACTTAGTGTGGTAAATCAGAATTGAGCAAGATTTTTTGGCTCCATATAATTTGGAATTCTTATCAGGAAATATCAATAAAAGAAGGGCCAAGGAAACAACGCAAGTCCGGCAGCCGGATTTAAAAAAATGCCAAAAAATTTACAAACGTTTCCCAGAAAAACGTCTAAGAAGAGTAACCGAGTTCAGTATCTACCTTGAAAAACTGGAAGCTTCAACAGAATTGGCGAAGATATGACCTTCATGTGCGACCATGAAGAGACCGACACGAGCATTTAGTTCTGCACGTTTTACTTTGTTAAAATCAGATTAATCGTAAAATCGTTGTGATAATTTTAACCCATAATTTCTACTGATTTAAACAAATTTTTAAGGCACTTATTGCAAATTTTGCAAGTAACAATCGCATCACTCGTATTCTTCACGAAATATTTCCACACTTGACTCATAAATCGCAGTAATGTAGTCGTCTAGGCTGAGAAATAATTTGAACTAAAGTAAAAATTTATATTTAAGACCTGCTTAAATAATCCTTTAAAACAGCGGTTGATGACCTCATGAAGGTTTTTCAAGATTTTGGCGTACCACCATCACCGGGGGGGGTTAAATAAACAAAGTCCAAGCTCTACAATACCATGAAAATAATTCCAGTTAAAATCACCCAGCGTGGTTGACGATGACGATTATTGTTAGCCCAGTCAATGAAGGTTTTTTGTCGCAACAAATTAGGGGAAAGCTGAATTTTTTATATGTGATACACCGTTATGAGACATGTATTTTCTCAAAAGTCCCCGCCTCTCCCCCTTGTGCTTCTCCCCCAATCACCCCTAACAGCTTACAAATGCATAGTTTCACTAGATTGCTTACAAGTTCTTTAATATTCATCGTAGAGAATTAATTTTTTTTTTATTTTATTCCTTAATACCCATAAAAAGTATCTTATTCTTATAAACTTTTCGTTAAAGTTGATATTAAGGGACCTATAAAACAACAAACACCAAAAAGACGGTTTCTCGAAGCACGTGAATTTACTTTATTACCTATATTTTTGTTGTTAATTAAAATACACAAAAATGGTTCAAATAAAACTTTTAGTATGTATCTTTAGCTTCAAGTTGACGTGGTTCAATCGCTTGCGCTTGGGACGTCGTCAGAGATAGCGCTTGCACTCCGCTTCAGTGGTCCGACGTATACGCTTAGCCCAGTGAAATGGGAAAATTTGGATGAAATTAATGGTTACAGCTTTGAAAATTTGGGAACAGGCTTGTTTTGTCATCCCTTTGAAGTATTCAAAAGTCCCCATCCGTACCCCCCCTCCGAGAGAAATGGGGGGCGAAAAAGTGTCAAAAAAACAGATTATCGTAAATAACTGAAAAAGTATCAATTTTATCAAAAACAAAAACGTTAAGAAAGTTGTAGCTGACAAAATTCCGCACATTTTCCATGTTTTATTTTGTCTCGACGACCAATAGGAACCGAGATAGATTTTTTTTAAATGTCGGCTGTTTTGCGGCGAAACGTTAACACGTGCCCGCATCGCGCGTATTTCGCTTATATCTCGAGAATGGCCATGCTTATCGCAAAAATCTTCAAATAAAAGTTGTGGAGAATTTAATTACGAATAATTTTCTTTTTTAAACATTTCTGTACGATTAATATTGACAGAGATATAATCATTTAAACCTTTTTCTAAGACACAATCGCTGCTCGTTTTGCATAATAAAATCAATAATAAGTCGAAAACTATTGATTCTACGTACTTAGTGCATATAATGAAAGTTGTAGAGAATTAAATGTTGAA
The DNA here is from genome assembly GCA_036250285.1 of Pyrocoelia pectoralis. Taxonomy (NCBI): domain Eukaryota; kingdom Metazoa; phylum Arthropoda; class Insecta; order Coleoptera; family Lampyridae; genus Pyrocoelia; species Pyrocoelia pectoralis. Next base: position 30,212,638 of record CM070077.1, read on the forward strand.
TCTATATGTATACACGAAACGCTTGAAAATGAGAATTTTTCATTATTTCTTCCTCCATCGCCTTATAAAGATTAGCAAAATGATATTTCGTGTATACATAAGATTCAACATTTAATTCTCTACAACTTTCATTATATGCACTAAGTACGTAGAATCAATAGTTTTCGACTTATTATTGATTTTATTATGCAAAACGAGCAGCGATTGTGTCTTAGAAAAAGGTTTAAATGATTATATCTCTGTCAATATTAATCGTACAGAAATGTTTAAAAAAGAAAATTATTCGTAATTAAATTCTCCACAACTTTTATTTGAAGATTTTTGCGATAAGCATGGCCATTCTCGAGATATAAGCGAAATACGCGCGATGCGGGCACGTGTTAACGTTTCGCCGCAAAACAGCCGACATTTAAAAAAAATCTATCTCGGTTCCTATTGGTCGTAGAGACAAACTAAAACATGGAAAATGTGCGGAATTTTGTCAGCTACAACTTTCTTAACGTTTTTGTTTTTGATAAAATCGATACTTTTTCAGTTATTTACGATAATCTGTTTTTTTGACACTTTTTCGCCCCCCATTTCTCTCGGAGGGGGGGTACGGATGGGGACTTTTGAATACTTCAAAGGGATGACAAAACAAGCCTGTTCCCAAATTTTCAAAGCTGTAACCATTAATTTCATCCAAATTTTCCCATTTTACTGGGCTAAGCGTATACGTCGGACCACTGAAGCGGAGTGCAAGCGCTATCTCTGACGACGTCCCAAGCGCAAGCGATAAACTTAAACAAGCAATGAACCACGTCAACTTGAAGCTAAAGATACATACTAAAAGTTTTATTTGAACCATTTTTGTGTATTTTAATTAACAACAAAAATATAGGTAATAAAGTAAATTCACGTGCTTCGAGAAACCGTCTTTTTGGTGTTTGTTGTTTTATAGGTCCCTTAATATCAACTTTAACGAAATGTTTATAAGAATAAGATACTTTTTATGGGTATTAAGGAATAAAATAAAAAAAAAATTAATTCTCTACGATGAATATTAAAGAACTTGTAAGCAATCTAGTGAAACTATGCATTTGTAAGCTGTTAGGGGTGATTGGGGGAGAAGCACAAGGGGGAGAGGCGGGGACTTTTGAAAAAATACATGTCTCATAACGGTGTATCACATATAAAAAATTCAGCTTTCCCCTAATTTGTTGCGACAAATGACACTTTTCGGCCTTTATTGACTGGGCTATGTAGGTAATGTTTAGAGAAACACTAATTTACCGAAAACCTTTTACACTAACAAACAATAAATTACTTCATTGTCTTGTAAAAGGGAGTTATTGAATAGTGAATGACTTTAAGCTGACAGAAAAGAAATGCTGAAATAGTTACTTACAATACAAATATCATACTTACAACGTTTTAACTACTATGTATTCTTAAAATATTGTCGGTCAAAAGAAATTTGTAAATGAGAAATAATTCTATCGAAGTAATATGATTTGAAAACAAAAGCAATAGGCTTATTTTCTTAATAATAATTAATAATTTTTCTTAATTTAAAGTCTTCTTTTAAGTAAACCAATTTTCTTTGTTCTGGCTATTATTTTATACGTTTATTATACGTCTCATTCGTTTTATACGTTTTATTCGTTTCGGGGAAACTTCCTCAAGAAGTTTCTTCATACAGGCCGGTATCCCTACTGCATATATCTGTTATACGATATTGTTCAAAAAACTTCTAGACAAAAAAAAATAAACCATTATTGAGGTCTGATTTCTACATATCAATTTGAGTTTAGAAACCTAAAAATTAGGTTTTCGTTTTTGCTGCTAATCGCCATTTTCGATAGCCAAATGGTCAAAAGTTTTTCATAGAAAGTAAGTGCATTTACCATTTTCTTCTAAGAGCAATTCTTATTTATTGTTGATAACATTTTAACAATTTGCCTTCAGCCATTCTAAAATTTGTTGAGACTAATAATAGTACCTATAATAGTAGTATAAAAAATTTGTATGTATTCGCAATTGATAAAGATTTCATTCACAACATTCATATTGAAAATATGCATTAATGATGTCGCCGTAAAGTAACCCTTCCTGCGTATTTTTCAGTAGAGAAAGTAAAAAGATATTATTTTGCACGACGCAAAAATTACAGCAATAGTAATCTTGTTTTCCTCACTTCAGCATGATTGATGAGAACGCGGTCACGGCTTAGATCTTTAATTATATCGCCATATTTTCCTATTTTATCGGTAGCGTATGATACACATTTAATGTAAATCATCAGAAACGGCTGTTTGAAGAACTGCCAAAATATCAAAACATCTTACTAAACTAAATGTCGCAATCGGCAAGAAATAGACTATCGCAGGTTATTCCGTGATTAATACAATCTCAATTAACGATTACCACGTTTTTATCAAATAAAACGGCTTATAAATCACGTAAACTTGTCTATTTAACACATGGCTGCCGCAATGATTTGCACCTACTCCATTTTGATCTCTACTCAACTTAGCGTTAATTCTGTTCTGTTCTAGAATATTAATTAAATATGAATACAAAGCCGATGAGAAAATGTAATTTCAGCACCATGAAGATTAAGTCAAAGCTGCATTTCCTTTTAAGAAAACGACGGGAACTTCGTTGTAATTTTTCTATTTTTAAGTTTTTGTAATATAACGCTTTTTTACTTGTCTTTTTCTACATTAAGTCGTTTTCGGGCAATGACTTCAATCAAAATTATACGAAGTTGTTGTTCGCCATCTAAAATGGCAAAGCTTTGAAAAAATGAGCCTACGTACGAACTCGCCCAAGAACCTTGGGAGCGTTAATAGACCTTTTTAAGAAATTTTAGAGCACTTAGTGCTGTTTATTTTTTTGTCGTTAAAAGCTACTTCAATCTTCGTGTACACGACGAAGACTTAAAATGCATTAAAATAAAATATGGCGAGTGAAAAACCCCTTTCGATTTAAAATGATTGTTTTAAGTGACGTTTTTAGTGAAACTGAGATAATGATGGGTACTAGAATCGATTACGGAAGTAATTAGTCTTTTTACACTTTTATCGTAAACGTCGCCGTTACGACGTCGAGTTCGATAATATTAATAGTCTAGCAATGTGAAGATTAGTAAACTTTAATTAAGGTCACGGTTGACGATCTAATTCTCTAACCAGATACAAATTGAGGTTAGTCATCGTGTTCTGTTCACCTTTTTTCGCGCCATATAATCAATTAGCTGTCAAATATCAGATGTGTTAAGATTTTAGTTGAGAATAAATGCACTTTAACGATGTACAGAACAATTTCAGGTTGACTGGGGTCGAGATAAACTTATATTACGTAAAATATGATTTTAGTCTTGTGCATGCAATTCGGCTTAACACAGTTGTTGTAACCCTAACAGAACATTAACATGTCATTGCAATTAGCTTAAAAATGAGAATGGTGTTATTCCTCGATGTTACGTTTATTCAACTGTTGGTTACAGGATTATGGTACATTACCAAATACTTTGGTGTTCTATTGAAATATGTAACTTAAGACAAATAAAACTCCCAACCTGCCCCTTAATTATTTAATCGTAATGATGATTGTGTGGCGACATGTTTCGGGAAACACTATTCCCATTTTCAAGCCAATGGTGTAATTCGATGAATTAAATGTTTGTGAAGTTGAATTAAATACTTATAGGTTAAAATCTAGAATTAACAAAGTTAAAGTCTAACGAGACAAATCAAAGTAACAATCCACTTACCAACTAAGCACATGATGTAATTACAATTAATTTAACATTAACATGATCCGAAGATCAGAGGTAAAATTTTTTAAAACTAAAGGGGGCTCTAAGCGAGGCCCCAAGTTGTGGCTATGAATGCTAGAATGAGGGATGAAATGGATTAAATTATGGGGAAAACTAAGATGATCACAAGTGCAAGATGAAGTGAAATGACAATTGAAAATTTGTGTACAACAGGTAACCAACTAAAATACCCAGGCAGACAAGGAAAAAAAGGTGAAAGTTACTAGATCAATCATTTAAAATTATATAGAGTGTAAACTGATGGAATAAGGCTGAAAATCAACGATTTCATTCAGCAAAGCAGGGTTGTTTTTATGACGATTCATTTCTAAAATTTCTAGGGTATTCAACAAAGGCCCTTTATTGCATTTATGTAATATAGTGAAGTCCCTTTTGTGGTCAAAGTCATGACCCGACGTAAGAATGTGTTCTGCCATGGCCAATTTTCTGTCAAGATTGTTACATTTAATATATTTGTAATGCTCAAGGAACCTGGTGGAGAAGGGTCTCCCAGTTTGGCCGATATAAAAGGAAGGACAGGTGTGACAATTAAGTTGGTACACCCCGGAATATTCAAGCCTATCCAGTTTATCTTTGTTGCGGACTATGGATGAGTGGAGGGAATGTTCGCTGGAAAAGGCAATGTGAATATTATGGGTTTTGAATATATGCTGAATGGAGTGGGAGATTTTGGGGTAGAAGGGGAGTGATTTATATATCTTGATCGTTTCATCCGGTTTGATGGGGATGAGTAAAGTGGGATTGAGTGAGTTTTTAATTTATTTAATTTAATTTATTTAATTAATTTTATTAAATTAAATTAATTTATTTAATTAATGAATCGTCATAAAAACAACCCTGCTTTGCTGAATGAGATCGTTGATTTTCAGCCTTATTCCATCAGTTTACACTGTATATAATTTTAAATGATTGATCTAGTAACTTTCACCTTTTTTCCTTGTCTGCCTGGGTATTTTAGTTGGTTACCTGTTGTACACAAATTTTCAATTGTCATTTCACTTCATCTTGCACTTGTGATCATCTTAGTTTTCCCCATAATTTAATCCATTTCATCCCTCATTCTGGCATTCATAGCCACAACTTGGGGCCTCGCTTAGAGACCCCCTTTAGTTTTAAAACTAAAACTACAACCCCTTTGTAAGTCACGGACTACACTATGAATGAAATATGTACTTAAAAATGGGTAATCCACTAATATGGAAAGTCGGATAATAATTTTAATTATTGTAATAAAAAAAAATAAATACCTACATAATTCCACTAATTTTTAATTTTGTATGTAACCCTACACGTGTCGACACTGTCATTATCGAAGGTAACAACAGACTGTGACAGACTGAAATTAAAGTAGAGTTGTCATTGGCACATTTATTCTCATCAAAAATGCAAAAAAAATAATACATATTCAGAGTATGTCATAAATATTTGTAATATTTTGTTAATTTCCGACTAGACCGGAAGTAAATTGGTATCTATATGTACTTACTACCACAGATACTGTGTTACTGCCCTCACTTTATTAAAAGAGTCGTATGTCCTCTACTTCTCCGTACAATTTTACTTCTTCATTTTTGTTAGGTACCTAGCAAAAAACTTATGGATTTTTAAAATTTTCAGTTTCAAAAATTCATCCCCTTCCCCTGAAGAAATAAATTTTGTGCCAATACTTTTTCATGCACTATATGTATTTCACAAAATAAAAAAAATGCCGGGAGCAGATTTTGAGAAAATCGATTGTCAATTTTTGACCAATTTTGGGCACCAATAAATTGGTCACGTTAAATTTTTGTTCTTTATCAATTATAAATAAAAGTTCTGGCCATCCTTTGGCTACAATTTCCAATTTTCAAATTTTAATTAAGTGGAACCGTTCTTGAGCTAAACCCTAAAAAGTAAAAATTTGGAGAACTGCTATATTGGCCGCCATTTTGAATTTAGCAACAAACGAAAAACGGCGTTTTACTTGTAACTATGTCTGCTAACTTTTCACCAAGAGAAATTAGTGTGGGTTAACATTTGAACATTTGCTTCCACAATAACGCAAATAGTTTGGGCCCTTTTACGCACCCCCAGACATACATTTTTCAAAAATGGTAGTTTTGGATTCAGATAGCCCAAAACGTCAACATTCGTCAAAATCTCGAGTTCGTTTTTTTTTGTATTTCAATACTTTCCTACACGTATGCACGGGAAAATAAAAATCAAGGAATAAGGGTTAAGATAAAACTTATTGGTCTGAACTTAAGTGAAAATAGAAATCAATGCCTTCTTTCAATATTCATCGCTTAATTTTTTTGTTTCTTTTGAATTTGAGCATTAGAGTAAGTAATGAGAAAAATGAGAAAACGACGGAGAAGATTTTATACAACAACCATGGAAAACGGATAGAACAACAATGTATAGAACACGAATATATGGTAACCAACACCTTTTTTGCATATGGATATGAAGAAATACATGTGGAAACAACCAACAAAAAATTAAGATTCATGAATTAATAACAGTAAAACAAAAAACGTCCCTCCGCGTGAAGTGCGATATTTCGACTTTGTAATACGGTGCGATGGAGCGTTTGCTTTAATAGCGATACAGCATCAAGTTTTGCGTAAAGCTTTCAAAGAATGCAACCAGATTAAAACATTCCAGATGCTTCAAGAGGCCTTGAGGGACGACTGCATGTCAAGGTCACAGTCCGGGAGGCGGCACAAGGCGTTCAAGGAGGATCGGGCGGAGGTCGCCGACGAACCCCATTCTGGACACCCAACAACGGTCAGAACAGAGGAAAACACGGATCGGTGTGCGAAATTTTGCGTTCCGACCGTATTTTGAAGAATTTTAAGCATTTGTACAGGTCGGATCGACAAATCTATTTTTCCCAGAAAATGCGCATTACTTTTATAATGGGCCCTGTAACTGTTCCAACAAATTGAACACGAAGAGAAAGTACCTTTAAACTAGAATATATAAATAATATACTATATAAAAAACATGATACTATTAGTAACTATAAAGGTCTAACTTATTCTATCTACTGCAAAAGTTTTTGAACGAATGGTTGAAAACATACAACAGCAACTAAGTGAACTGCAAAGCGGCTTTAGGGGTGGACAATCTTGCCTGGATAATATTAGTGAAAGAGATACTGGAACCAAGTAGCGAAAAGGGTATGGTCTCTAGACGAAGAATCAGGGCAAACAATGAGAAAAGTTAATAAATGTAGTAAAACAGCTACATATCGATAAAGCAGGGGGAATAATAAAAATTGTATTGTACTAGAGGAATGACGACAAAAATGCATGAATATAGGAATTAATTTACTTCAATACATACAAATAGGAATTAAAATTATTGTAACTGTATTGAACTATTTTCTGTTCGTGATACTCCTGTTGAGAACAGATAGGTACTAATTAGTGGATGTGACGCGAAAAACTCCAGGAATGGTGCAACATATGAATCTGGAAGATCTCAAAACAGAATATTTATATATAAAGAGAAGAGAAAGTGGCATGAACAATAATAAAAATAAAACATACAATACCTACCTTTTAAATAAGTGGGAGCAAAGATATTATAAAATGGAACTATCACAGAAGACGTAGAGAACAGAATAAGACATGACAAAAAGGCCATCGGGAACTCACTTGTAAGGAACAATAAGGAATATGAACTTAAAAAAAGAATCTTCTGTTGGGCAGTGCAAAGTAATTAAAGTATAACACTTTATATAGGACAAACATGGCCATTAACAGAACAACATAGAAACAGAATTTGAACAGTGAAACTTAACTTTGTGAGATGAAGTCCGCAAATTACGAAATGCAAATGAGATATGATTTGATCGCTAAAAACATTTGGAAAAATTTAAGGGGCATCTCCAGTATGGAGGGGGTGAATCTAAAGTTTATGACATTAGCGCCAAGGGTCAAGTATCCCCCTCAAGTTAAAAGTTGACGTATTTCGGCATTTCTTTGTAACACGTCTCATTTCTGAAATATTAATGATAGATCCTTTTCAAATGAACACAGTGTATATAAAATATTTAACGATATAATTAAGGTGTGAAAGTTGTCCCCCAACCGTCAAAATTTAATTTAATATGTAAATTAGTATGAATTATTATTAATTTCATTCAATATATGTATATATAGGTAAATTTTTATAATAATAGATACCAGGTGTGAATTTGAAAACTTGCCAGACCTCATACATAACTTCTAAACTGTAACAGGTACATAAGTAAAATTTCTCGAAACGGCTTCTAGAACACTGAGGGACAACCAATATAACTCAAACTCATATAGAAATCTTCTGCAACTCACCCCTCAGGCTCCAGCCACTCCCACTCCTATTATTTTTACTCCATGTGTAATACATCATTGGAAAGTTTTTTTAAAAATGCTAGTCATCAGCACCAAACAAAATGTTAATTAATCGATTATTTTTTAAATAATACGAAATCAATTTTTTCAAATTTATTGGTTTAAATGACAAATTAGGTACTATTTTCCAAAAAAACTTATCTTTACAAGTAGGTAGTCAAAATGAACAGAAAAACTCAACAATAATCCATAAAGAATTATTACATTCATGATTTGATTTTGCTTGTTTTTTTTTAGAATTTGATATTAGCAGCGATAAATACGAAAACATACAACTAAAGTTACTCAGTTTTCAAGTTTTTCAAGTCAAGTTTTCAAATTAACACCTGGTACTTACCTATAATGTAAGTAAATGGTAATTCTAAGCTATTATGAATATTAAAAACCGACAAACGTCAAAAATGGCCAACAAACGACAAAGAAACGAAAGTAAAAGAAATTGTGAATTTAGAAAGTTGTGGGAACAAATTTCACACCAGTATCGAATGGTTACATACGGGCACGTAAATAGAATGTCGGGGATGGCTAAAGAAAGTCCTGAAATTGACGCCACCAGGTACAAAGAGTCAAAGCTGGGGGAAGGAAACTGGTATGATTGAAAGTTAAGGCTATAAACGACCAACCAAACAAGGAATACGGTTGGCAAATGATGAAAACTTCAAATGAAGCCTTTCCGTCAAAAAAAGAAGTTTTAGTGAATTTGGTTTCATTATTTATCCAATTTCGAAATGCGAATATTTATATTCTCTTTGATCCGTTGCGGTATTAAGCAGGACGCGCACTGAATCCGCTCAGCTCGGCTCGGCACAGCTCAGCACAATCAGCATTCACGCCCGTCCGCGCACTGATTCAGTCCTTCCGGAACGTTTAGTCTTTATTTACAAAACGCATTGGCGTACAGTGATCTTCTTTTAATAATTTTAATTTCTATTAAGGCCGATGCACCTACTGCACTGACTAAACTATTGAAAGCTATCCGCCCGTTCAGAAAAGTTGCTACCTCGAGCAATCTGTGCTGAGCTGAACTGAACGGAAAGGTCCGTACCGGTCCGAGCCGATTCAGTGCGCGGGACTTCATTTGTTCCCATGTATAGCAAAACTGCTGATTGTGCTGAGCTGTGCCGAGCCGAGCTGAGCGGATTCAGTGCGCGTCCTGCTTTAATTGCCTTTATTCAATATCGTAAGGTTAATTAAAAATGTTTGAAAAAATAGAGGAAACATCTATAAGCCCGGCCCAATGAGTTATTGCTTCCTAACGGAAATGTCCATCCATACAGAAAAAGGTACCCAAAGCGGAGCAGCTACAACTGAAACGCAAGATTGAAAGAAATTCGCAGTCTTTTCCCACACGTAAAGGTTTTAAAATTAAATTATAATTAATAATCACTGTTAATTTACGGGGAGTTGGCAACTGAAGCGTTAAGTTTCCAAATGTTTTAATGGAAACGCAACTCGAATTAAAAAAAAAATAAAATGAAGGTTAAATTAAGTGCTAAAGATAGTTGCAGCGCCATAACAAATTAAAACAGTTCAAGTTGATTAATAACTTCTCCATCGTCAATTTGTTTCACGTTAAAGACGGCGAAATACTTAATAAAACTTAACAAGAGGATGTTGCGTATGGTCATGTTTTAAAGTATACACACAAGGAAAAACTTCTTGAAAGGTTTAAACCAGACGCATCTGCTTAAGAAAACTGTTCTCGACCTACTTAATTTGATTAAAACTAACCACTCCTTTTTTAATATATCTTTCCCCATAACTGTGACGTAACAGGAAAGCACTTTAGTTGCTAAAAGTAAGAAGAAAAACTACTTGCTCGTGTTTATAATATAATCTTGGCGCCTTACAATTAAGAACCAATTAGAAAATTGTTACGTAAGTACAGTATGTACCTACTTGTGTCTATATTTTAAAAGATGTTCTGGTGATAAAATTGGAAAATATTGCGTCATGTTCAAAATATATTTGCGTTAAAAAGCAAATAAAAAAAAAGCTAATGCGAGGGTTGATTAAGAAAATTGGTGGTCCGTGCTACTACAAATAAAATTTATGTGCCTCATTAAATAATCATTCGATTAAAGTTAATTTAATTCAAGTCGACTCAAAAATTTGTCTTACTTCAATGAGAATTATTCAATTAGAGCGCTTTTCCATAATGAGACGAATAATAATGAAGAAAGGTTCAGACGAAGCTAATTGTTTTTCTGATTTTTCATTAAGGTCAACACAAATATTACTTTTTAACGATTTACTATCTCTAAAATAACACTAACCTTAAGAACTGGATATTTTTAACTATTAATAATTAATTATAAAAGTAAAACAACAGAAACAATATGTTTTGAAATCTGAAACATAACTGGGTCAAAGTCGTACGTCAAATTTAATGTGAAATATAGGTCCACACGCTTTTACGCTTCCACATTGTATGAATTATGTGTTTTTAAACAGTGGATGACCTATTTATTTACAAAAAAAACCTATCAATACTATCCATCGATTATTATCTAATATTGTTTATACCCGCCAATTTTAAAGGCATTTTAATTGCGTTGTCTGAAATTGAAAGGTCCACAAATAGACACTAGGTCAAATTTGCAGGTCATTGTTTCGTTTGTTTTCTTCTGACAAAGAAATCGTAATACATGTAATAATAGTTAATTATAGTAAAGAAAAGTTCGCATACCTGAAGGTCCACCAGATGTTGAAGCACATGGTGTTCAACCAGAAAAATGCCGCCAGGAAGACGAAATGCATAGCTGCCGCTGCAAAAAAAAATAACGTTATTTAGTAGGTATTTAAATGTCCGACGCAAGTTATTTATTGCAGAAGGAAGTATATTACGAATTAAATGAAACGGGGTTAAGGTATACGCGCAGGTGAGAAGAATGTAAACTGGGCTAAATGTCATGTTAGAGTCAAATTGTTTATGAGTTTGACGATTTTAACGGTCTCATCTTTATTTTCCTTGCTTGGAATACTTAATATTCATTGGATTGCATACCAATCTATTAACGATCATTTTTAATACTCACCATTAAAAATTTACATAAAATTTGGGTGGCGTATATAACTGGGTTATTAAAAATATTACTTCGTGAAAAATATTTATAGGTGCGTTATGTTAATCATAACATAATAATAACTTGATAAACGTGACGACCAATTTTAAAATTTTTTTTGTAAATCAGGTCAATGAATTCGAGTCTTGTAAATAGTTCAAAGGCAACGAAAATATAAACAATTTCATGCAATTATTGCTAATTTGTTTAACAAGGGTACCTAATTGACTTTTTCTTCGAAGAGTTTGAGTTCTCTGATGCATTGCAGTGCTTTTTAGATGCTTTCTCATATCGTGATCTGATTACTACAGAAAAACCATAGAGGAAAGAATCAGTTAAACATCAATCTAAAAAATGCCACGTTCAAAACCTATTATGTATAGGTATATGCGTCGGAAATTTAATCTTTAGGGAGAGATAGTCCCTTGAAGTACCTAAATGTTGTAAATAAACCATGCTGTTTGAAAATCGGATGTTGTTTCTAAAATAAAGTGACCACACGTCCCGATTTTGGCGGGACAGTCCCGCTTTTTGGACGACAGTCCCGCGTCCCGCCGATTGTTTAAAATGTCCCGATTTTTAGAAAACATCTGCATTTCTTATTTTAAATGTAAGTACAGTAAAATTAAACGACCGGATTTTCTGAAAGAAGGCAGAAATGTTTATAACAACTGCTTGGAATATCAACGTATGTATTTTTTTTTCTACAAACGTCAAAAAATGACAATAGGTTTGCGCATTGATAACAATACGAGAAGTGACCCTTTCTTTCACTTTCTTAGGTTACCATGGCACCGTGCGCGAAGAACGACGCCGTCGGCCGTGCGCGAAATACTTCGCGCACTGCCTGTAAACTAGATGAGAGTTTTGTATTTTAGCGTTAAAATAATTGTCAAGTTTTTCACGTTTGTAGAAAAATTTTTGTGCGCGAAATACTTTGGTGATCTCGACTATTTTTTTTATTTTTTTTAATTTAATTTTTAATAAATCAGTTTAAATTATTGGTCTGCTTTCATAACTAAATTATAATTCTCATTTCATCCCATTTGTCCCGCTTTGTCTCAATGACAATGTGGTCACTTTATTCTAAAATGATCATAAACGGTTACTTAACAACTATCAAATTGCATGGTGATTTTATCACATTGAACATACAGATCCTCAGCAGCGTTTTGACATAATAAGAAATTGAATTCTAATTAAAAACGACATAATTGACAACAAATTAAGCCCGAGATTTAAATCCGTATTGATTCTTTTTAGTATGTATGTATATATTTTAATTAATTAACGTTAAACTTTAATCCTAAAGGTAAGTTTAATTAATTTACCTTTTCTTTTACCTTTACATCAACTTTTCAGTTAGTAGGACTATAACAGACTACTGTAAAGCATTGAATCGAAATTAGATTAAAAAATAATGATTAGTAACAAAATTAATATTTTTATCCTGAAGGAAAATTAAAAAAGCTTCTTTGTTACAAAACATTAAAGCAATTTATTGCTACAACATCATGTATTATTTTAACTAATTTCTTATGTTTTACTGACTTGGTGACTTGATCTATACCATATTATGTCTTGGTCCTGAATCTAATAAAGTATTATTATTATTATTATTAAATCTCGGTTTCATTTCAAATTAATGAAGTAAACTGTATTATAATTTATGTATTGTTAAGTCATATCAAAATTATGATTAGGGTAGTTAAATAGTCAAAATAGCTCCTGAGGGGATTAAGTGTAAATTGTTTTAGAATGGCTAAACTGTCCTTTCTAATTGCCTTGTATATGATCATTCGTACAGTCATTGTTTATATAAACAAAAACATTGAAAGAATGCTTGGGGTTACTTTGTTGATTATTTTGAGATTCCTGAATATGTATTGACGGAAGATGTGTGAGGCAACTAATATTTCAAGTATAGTGTAACTTTGTTCTAAAGCACTTACTTGTTAGCAAATGGATATTTTTTTGGATAAAAGATACCTGGAAGAAGTGTCATGATTTAGTTCTACATCTGAGCATTTGAAACATTTTTGTTTTGTTAATTTGAAAGGTTTAAACATTGATTAAATGTAACAAGTTATTATAAACAAGCATATAATCTGGTACTACCATTATACCTATTTCGAATTTAAATGTAGGCGAATCATTGTTGATCAAATTGAAAAATGTAAAACATAGGTACTGATAAAAATAAAATAACACCCACAGCTCTTTTCATGAAAGATAATAATTATAGTAACTATGAGCTAAAACGACAAACTTAAAATAGTCCACAAAGTCAAAACTCAACGGTCTAGAAAATGTCTACCATAAGTGAAACTTTTTGGCGACATATTAAATAGGTATTAATAACGAAAGCCTGATTAGAGGGAGAAATACATAGATAAAGGTTGGTAAAGGTAATGCCAGAAAAAAAAATAAATTAGTCCCGATACAACAGCAAATGTGTTCATTATTGGTTTCAATCACTACGGCCAGTGCCGGATTTACCACTAGGCCGACTAGGCCGCAAGCAAAAGGGGGCCACAGCGTTTTGTAAAAAAAACCATTTTTTTAGTAAAAAAATTGAATTTTTATTTTCTAAAATTGATTGATTGTGGAAAGTTCTAGGAATGTGATGTAACTTTATGCTTAACCCAACTACTCACTTATTTTAACGTGAGATTGAAATAAGGTACATTTCAATTTTCCACATAAGGGGCGGCCGGAGCGGGGGCCGCTCGGGTTAATTTGGCCTAGGGCCGCAAGTACCCTAAATCCGGCACTGACTACGGCGAAGCAGCTCCCTCAATATTTCAGGTGCGCTGGGACTGTTATCCTATTTTTGAAAAGGAGATCTCTTAGCAACGTTCCACACATACTAAATTTCTAGCCAAACCAGGGACCACGGACCTATTTGGCGATGATCTAGCACTCACTGTATTTTGATAATCAGATCTGCGTGTGTAAAAACGATTTATCAACTCATCATTATGTTCGAATAAGTGATGCACGGTAATACATATTTTCTCTTGTCTAAAGCAATACACAAATAGTAATTCAGCCATATCAACTACAGTTTTTCGAAAAACAAGACCGGTATTAGAATGTGCCACATTTATTATATAATATCACTTACACCGCAATTACAATATTACATACTTACTTATACCATTGAATAACATATATCTTTCACTCAACGCTTATACTTCCCAAGTTTTACTTCATCATAAAAGTATGCGGTTTCAAACAGTTGTACCTATTTACTGAAAAATACGACAATGAACGGATATATTCATTACTTAACCACATAATCGTCGAAATTAGCTTATGAAACCATACTTTCTTTATTAATTTTGTGTCTTACCGATGTTCCAGAGTAGCCCAATGCCATGATGAATTTTGGATAAATTTACTAAAACAGTAGTATGTATTTTATAACCACAACATAGTTTCGTTGAGGATCGATCAACAAACAAAAAAGCCTACTTTATGTCTGTCAGAAATATGAACATATTATAGTCTTTTGCACGAGTCATTGAATAAGTATTAATCTGCAACCAAAACATGAGACGACTAAAGGCGACTTAATAATTATGACAGATATCGGCATCAGATATAACCAATAGCAGCCTGAACGGTAATTACAAATAAAGTTATCTGATTCCATCCTTTGGGGAAAGTAATTTGTTATTTTTTCAATTTATAAACTGTAGATACTTCTCATGATAAATATAGTTCGAGGGTATTTATCTTTCTCGTTCCGGACTACATCAGTTGAGAATTGCGGGCACTTAATTAATTTTTGTGTTGTTTACCTAAATAATTGGGAGAATAATAATACCAAACGGGAAATTGCATAAGAGGACACCCAAGTAGAGAATTGTAACAAAAAGTCAATAAACTGACAGTGGCATAATTTAGAAAATGTGTATATTGGAATTTTGGAATCACAGATTCGGTTTAATTAAGCTAAAAGGGTTACGTAATTATAATACGTGTTAACATCTGCCAACCAATGTAGACATTTTAACTGATTATAAAAATAAAAATATCAAGAAATGGTGGCACGCAAATTTTAGTTATTCCTTATTATTACATTCAAATGCTTTGCATGAATCAATTAAGGCAAAACCAATTTACATACAGTTAAAATTTACTAAATATCCACACTTTTCACCTTTTTCACGCTCAGTGAAATGGTACTGCATTTCTTAAATTTTATTATTATTATTATTATTAGTCCTAATTATTCCTTATGGTGTATAGGGCATTGTAGCGTTTCACTAGCTAGAGTTTAAATTCAAGGATGAGTCCTGAATTTCCTCAAATTTAATTTTAATTATTTTAATTTGCTATAGTTAATTTCATTTAGACTTACATTGTGGAAATTGATAATAATAACAAGTGCAACTTGTTTATTTACTGTTTTGCGGCCATAGTGGTCGTGCAAAAATATTACTATCATTTAGGAATCGCATGCTTGACTGCCAATAATATGCCAAAAAAGGAAAAAGTAGTTTTTTAGTTCAACGTCTCTATGTACAGAGATTTTTTAATTGCTAAAAATATACATGAACCCAAATAAAGAAACGATTATTTGGTTCTTGGAACAAAAGAACGTTGTACCATGAATAACTTTTTATGATAAATGTAAAAATTCTTTTAGGATTTATTGAACTAAAAAATTATTATTGCCAAAAAAATTTATTAAAGTTATTAGATTTTTATTATGCGCATACATATTCATTTTATTAATTACTATAGAACATTGTAAAAAAAATACGTCCTTATACGTCGTACAAACAACAATGAATATGAGACGCACGTGTTGTGAGTTTGAAAACATTCAAATTTCTCCTAATCAAAACGCGGTTTTTATAAACAAAGCATGATTGTCTTTGACATGTTTTAAAATTAATTATTACAATTATTTCATTTACGAAAACAAATTTTTAATGATTACAGTGAATTGACCTTTACTATTTTGAAAAGATAAATTAAAACTAATTAGTGTGTAAAATGGAATGTAATAGTAATTTTTGCAACGGTATAATTTATGAACAATAGGTACCATTTATGTGTAAACGAGGAGGTTGGTGGTCTCATTAACAAATTTTATGCGTTATTAAGAAAAAACAAAACGGTACTTTTCCTTCATTTTATTAAATATTCAATACCACCTTAAGCATATTTATTTATAAAGGTTATTTACCTTTAATTTAGACTGAATATTATTAATATTAATTAAACGATTTTATCATTTGATGACGTAACTATTAAGCATGTTTGCCAGGTTGAATAAACCAATTACAATGATAATGATAAAAACACGCACGCACATGACTGTAAAAAAATAAGTTCAATTTGGCTGATTCACTTTCTCTCTACTTTCGCTAATTTCACCCATTAGTCATGGTCTATAAAAAATATGATACGAATTGGCAATGCTGTGCTAAATTTAACTAAATTTCGCAGAAGATCTTTTCTGTTAAAAGTTCTCATCTCCTCACATCATTTCACCTCATACCCTGAATATCCCCAAAACGTCTGGGTCTGTTCCCGTTTTAAATCCTCCTTTGATGCGAAGTTTATTCTACATGTATTTTGGTTATAATTCCAATAGACTTTCAGCAACAACGGTTTCTGTTTCATCCGGATAAACTTTGAACAATTGTCGGTGTTTAATAACAGTAACTTTTATATTTATGCCTTCTTTTGGTGGTTATGTAACGCCGCTGTTATCTTTTGGTAAAAGATTAGAAAATATGAATGAAGCATCAACTTGATTTCCTCATTCTTAACGCTTTTCGGCGAACAGAACGGAAATTGGTACATAATGATGGCTTGTATCTTTTTTTTGTCAAAGCGTATTGAAGATACGATGAATAGAATGTCTTTTTGTTTTAGCTATTTATATGGTTCACTAGACGGGGCAGTTAAATTTCCGGTGATATGTCTAATACTGGATTTTATTTTTAATGCGATAGCGACAGAGTTTGCTTACGAAAATAAAAAGAATTCTCACATCGTTACAACTATTATATTTGATGGATGAAGTATAGAACACTGGTAAATGGTCATTATACATGTAGGTACCAGTTGCACCTACCGCACAAAATCGAGATGTATTATCCGTTCTTCCTGGTGGCATATTGAGAGTGAATTTCTTTTGTTATTAGTTATTAACATTTCTTGGCAAGAAGTGATGTATTGATATAGCGTGGAAAAATTATCACAAAGTATACTCTAAAGGGGTTGCAATAATCATGATGAACAAGCATTTCTTCTATTTCTTGGTTGTACTCGAGCGGCAGATTAAAGTAATTCGGGACTAGAGGCAAAGAGTACCTATCCTCGGTAAAGTAGTTGTGGGAACCTGGAATCCTCCAATTTCGTCCAACAATGTGAGAGAAGGTATATTGTGGCATTTTCTGTAACTCATGGTGCTACTTTAACTCCTGGTTTCATTGCCGAAAAAATTACTCCTCTCAGCCTACAAATAAAAAACAATTGAAATTTAAAAACAACAATTGAAGAACGATGTTCACAATGGGACGAGTTGTTCTACAATTTGCTAACTAGTCAAATTTAGTATGCCGATACCACCGTGGACGTCATCCTGACTTTTTCAAAGATAATTGCATTTCTCCAATCTCGTGGAAAATATCGCATGGACCTACAAAGGGATATGATGACTTAAATGAAACTTCTTTTCTTCTTCTTACTGAACTATATATCTATACAACGTTCCAAGAAGAAGAAGAATCAGTTTATAATGAAGAATGGTTTTATAATATTCTCGAAATTTCACAAAGTCGGTAAAATGAGCTTTTCCACCCTTGTCACTACTCACTACCAGCCATTGCACATAAGATCGTGGACGTGATCAAATCTTATGAAGAATTGCAAAATGTTCAACCCGACTTTATGAATATTTATTATAATCACCCATTGCAGATCTTCCTCTATTTCCTTATTAACCTTTCGTAAATCCAAGTATGGCTCTGGTGACCTTCCTCGCTATGTTGTTCCTTTGTTGTTTCATTTTCGATTTTTTATCACTTTCCTTTATTGCACAATATACACTCTTCTATTTTATGCTTACAACTATTCCGGTTAAGATATTCTCCGTTACTCTATTAGCATAATTTGACTTCCTCTGATCTTAATCATTCCATTTTACAGTCTTTCATAATGTATATTCAACTGTCAGTTTTTTTGGTTTCTTCTTATGTTATCTTCTTGCTGGCTGTTTTGCATTATTGGCATTAAGATATTATATGCAGTAATTCAAAGTTAATCACCTGTTTTTGTTTTTAGACAAAGTTAGAGCTTCTGCCGCATGTATTCGATAATAACACCAAACACAAAAGGTTGGGTACAGGAGGATATGAATAGGGGAGTGGAGGTACGATTGGGACGATGAAATAAGCCGAGCGATGGAAGTACAAGTGGAAGGTGGCCTAAGAGGGAATAAAAAACTATTGGGAAGGGGGGGGGGGGGGGGGGGGTATGAACTATAGTTTTGATTTGTTTCATAATTTCGGAAGCAAATTGGGTCTTCACTTAATTTTAGAAAAACATTGCCTGCGAAGATTCGTTTGAGCCTGATTGCTCTTAGTTAACTATACTAAATCGCAACACTATAACAATGTGTGATTCATGATTTAAATTAGTTATCAGTTATCATAGTGGAACAAATATGACAGGTACACCAATTATAAGTCTCTAAGATATTGGTTAAAAATTATTGATCCTTCATCTTTGCACTTTTTGCTATTCATAATAACATTAATAACAATCAAATAAGATTCATTACTTAATCGTCCTTGGTTTTTATCACTGAAATATACCTATATTTCAGTGGTTTTTATTTTAATTGAAGTAATGGAATAATTAACGTAACACAATAACTAGAATGTCACCGCAAAAAAGCTTGTAGGTATATCAACCGTTGTATTTATTTAATTAGGTTAAATATTTGGCAACGGTCGCGTACATCATATATGTTTTACACACCGAAATGTAATACATAACTAATTTTTAACAAAAATTACGTATACATAAAGGCTTGCCAATGTCAACAGAAGAAAACGTTAAAATTACAGCTACAAATTAATGAGAATGAGAAATACCCAAAAACATCTTTATATGATACATACCAAAATGTAGGCCACGTATTCTAATCTTAACTTTGCGGTATTTCATATGTCTTTACACGAAGATGCGAAATTAAATTTGTTGACAAACAGTAAGTTTACTCGGTTTTGACCTCCCCAAACATTAAATTATATTTGGGACGAGTCATATCTTTACGACTATTTTTGGATTATTCGAGTTATTTTTGTCATTCTATATTTAATTACATTTCGCACTTTTTGGTCATGTTTTGCTAATTAAATAGAATTCATTCGTTACACAAATTGCCCTTGAAATATCTTAAGGGGATTATTAAAATAATAACTACCTATCTATCCAACGCAAAATCTTTAACCTTAATTAATATCTATGTCTTTGTTCAGCACGCTGAAGCTGGTTGAGGAATTTTAGGTAGGTATACCTTGAGGCAATAGATGAATTAGATCTTAAAATTTATTCCATTGCGTATTAAATTAATGTCAATATTTCTCCTTTAAGTGAAACCGCGAAATTATGAAGCAGTAGTCTATGTATGGGATGATTGTGATTTATTATCTTTAATGAGTCGGTTGTTCGTCTCCAGACTGGAAGTGCTTCAAGCCGATGGTTGAAATAAATAAATAAATCTATAAACTCGGACAGAAAGAGAAACCAGGTGGGAGGCAATAAAATGTGCGAAAAATAAAAGGAAACGATTTGAATCTTTCCCAGCATTTCGTCTGGTTTGCTACTGTACACCCACGGAGATTTATTTTTAATAAGTATCTTTGCGGTTTAATCATAGTCAAGTTTTCTTTATAAAGATGCTTTTTGTAGATCACATTTGACTGTATTAAAGATATAATTCTAGTTCCCAATTGATTAAAAGTGGTGAGGTCCAAGTCACAAAGCTCATATCTTGAAATTCACTTTCACTGGAAATTTGGAGTATGGGTTATTTGAAAAATCTCAAAGCTAACCCATATAAAAGATTAAGTACAGTGGATGAACGGGTCCTTAGAATGGAGTGAGATTTTTATGGTGCGACAATATATTACTTTGGCTAAACTTTGACAATTGTGGCGAGGAAGAAGAAACGCCATACCGCGTCATTTGTAAATGCGAGGCATACACAAAACATGGGAGCTTGCAAGAGGAAGTATCGAAGATTCGCTCTATTAAAATCCTGGAGTTTGTAGACTTCCTGGACTATTTGTGCAATATATTTTATCGAGACATTATTAAGCGCAATGTTTTCTTTCGTACCCAGTTGATGATCCAATACTCTTTTTTGCACGCTTCCTTAGCAAAAAATACCAAAAACGTTATATGTTTTTCTTTCATCTAATCGTTGATAAATAAACAATTTAAATTTGCCAGAAATTCCTCAATTACCTTGTACTTGTTGTGAGTAATAACGCCTTTTGGTACTTTCTACTTCGTAAGTTTCAACTTAATCTTCAAGCAGAATGCAGAGTCCGTTTGGAGAAAGGCAAATAGGTGGGAATTAACATTTTTACTATAATTTTCATGACCAGGTTTTCCTTAACCGTTCCCAGTACCATGGGTTTGTGAATTGTGATCGAGTAAATCCTTCGTTGTCCATTAATTAAAGCCTCTTGCTTTAATCCCTCAAATGTAGACGTTTAGTTGTTTTCAAAAATTCAACTGGCCCTATACCAAAGTATGCTTCTATAGAATCACTGAATACATATTTATATTCAAAGAGAAAGGATGTATTCCAGCAAAGAAGTTGGATTATTTCTTTCCTGAGTTTTCGATAGCTAGAAAATGGTTTCCAATGTGATGGGTATCAGAATAATTTGATGGTTCAATAAATGCTTTTTAATCAGATGAACATGACGAAACAACATCATGGACTATACGATATCCTGTATAGACCCTTTTGACTTTGAACTTGTGAAAATAACGTTATTATGAAAGTAATGATTCCCTTGTTGGTTGAAAAATCATGTTTGATACCTTAATATCATCAATTTCTTTCTTTTCCGTAGATCCAAGGTTTGGTGTGAAATTCTGAAAAGGTTGAAATGCCATAAACCGCGACCATCTAGGACTACCATCATTCTGCAGGAAACGAGAAGGAATCAGCACTATGAAGGAGAAACTTTAATGAGAATGTAATTGAAAGAAATGAAGAAACTTCGAAAACTTCGGTGCAGGATTGTATCCCACGTTCCACAAAGCAGGTCTTACAATAAACAAAGCGAAAATGAAGAACTGCATATCGTGTGCGCTGTGATACAGTTTTGTGAATTCAGAGATATGAATGAAGACGGTTCGTGCGCCGTCACCTTTAATTTTGAAAATTCATACTGAGCTTTACAAATCTAATAACCTATTACTTTGCATTGGAATAACAATAAGTAGTTCTTTTGGATTAATTATGATGTATGAATGAAAAAGTTAATACTTAGTTCAAAGTTGTAGAATTTTTCAACGTATATAACGGCAATCCTAACGCCTAACAAATTTTGAGAAATAAATTGTTTTAATTAAAAATAATAGTGAATAACGAATTCAAATCAGATGGCAACAGGAGGTAATATTTCTTATCCATGAGCTTTCAATAATTAAATTCCTGTACCTATACACATATTCTGAATAACTAGAAAATGATTTATTGAATCAACGTCTGCCATTCATGTGAGAAAACCTTTAATTAAAGCTGGCTTAACTAAAAGATCCAAAGGCGGCACTTTTGTATTTACCTACTTCTAGTTATTAATTGTAACAAACGCTTCAGTTTTTTTAGCAGAACCTGCTCCGAGGTCTCCGCTAAAGTAACACAAAGTTACACTTTGTTGCAAATGCTTTTAATCCAGAGGATTTTAAAAAATAAAGAAAATTTGAAATATTCGCTTATATGGTCTACCGGTTATGACCAAACAAATGTAATAAGTTAAAGGCTGCTTGATGTAAAATAAAAGGCAATGCGATTAATGTGTTGTATGTCCAGATGGACATAATGTATTTAGAAACAAAAAAAATGCCAGTCCTTTTAAAGACTTCATTCCTATGGAAAATACGCCGGAACAAAACAAATGAGAAGCTTTCAAGAATATTCCCAAAATCGACTTTAATCCACTTTAATTAACATTAAATACAAGCATGCAATCTTGGCGGGCAACAAACGTTTTTATTATGTTTTTATTCCAATCATTTTTAGTGTATAATGAACAGCAACCAATATTTTGTTTTTTTACCAGTACCTATTCTGCCCTGCTAAACGTAAGTGCCGTATGTGCAAAAATGGCCAAAATGAGATATTGGGATAGTTGTATACTAGGAGCATTTTGCGCCTTCTTTACTAAGCAAAAACGACGTATATGCCATTACCAATGGAAATATTCGTTGATTTTGTTTGTCAGTCATCTTTTTTTTTAAATGTTTCTAATACTTTGTAGAAGGTTCTTACGGAAAGAAAAGTTAAGAAAATTGCCCAGAAAATTGGAAAATTTCAGAAAACTTAACGCGTTTGACAGTTCGCGCGTTTGACAGTTCGCGCGTTTGACAGTTCGCGCCTCGCAAATATAATTTAACATCTGCATCGGTTGGCATCTATCGATCAAAAAATTCATTTAAGGTGTACAGTCCATTCGATTTGAACGTTTATCCAATTTTGAGTTTGTTGAGTGATTTTTTTGAGAAGTGTTTGTTTATCGCAGTTAGTTCACCGCAATCCCGCTTAGTATTAAAATTAAAAAGCGGACGGAGGATAATGAAAATAGTCGCGTTGGCATGTCCGAATTACGTTCAAGAGCGACGGGAAATGAACGTAAGCTAATCAATTCAAAATTAATTACTGTGCGTTACGTAGTCTCGCAAAAACTCGAAAAGTAGTCATAAAATTTTGCATAATGGTTCAGGTTAACCATAGGAGGGTTTAAAGCCATTGATTGAAGATGACTAACTTAAAATATTGTAAACAGAATCGTAACGTTTGTACTCTAAATTAGACAGATTTGTGTGACTGGAAACAATTCGCGGTTGACATGTAATTGTCAAAATTAGAGACTGAGCAATTGACATATATTCGTTTGAACCAAAAGCATGGAGTTGGAAGGTTAATATTTCGAAAACAATAAAATTTAGGAGTGGTGTATTAGAGAAGAGTGTTAATAATCATGAGCAGATTTCGAAAATGGGACAATAAACGCGGTGTTCTATTTAAAAAAATTATTCAAGATGGCGCTCAGCCGCCATTTTGTAACTTTTAGCCGTCATCTCTACATATTTAAAAGGATTAGTGATGACTGATTGACTCACTCACTCACTCACTGATCTATCAACGCCCAGGACAAACCAATGAACCTAGAAACTTGAAATTTTCAGTGAAACTTCCCCTGATGATGTAGGCACCCGCTAAGAAACGAATTTCGAAATTCATCTTCTAAGTGGGTCAAAATAAGGGTTGAAATTTTAAAATGGTTGAAGCGATCTCTGTAACGGGGGCAGAAGGAAATATAAAAATTGCTCAAAAGCACCTGTATTGAAATCCATGAGACACGTATTTCACCTTTTTTGAAAAGTTACCCTCTAAGGGTTCCAAATTAAGGGATGACATTTTACATCTTTATACATATATAAAAATGAATTGATGTTTGTGTGTCTCATAAAAACTGGAGAACGGCTGAATCGATTTGAATAATTTTGATTTTAAAATATTTGTAGAAGTACAAGGAAGGTTTAAAAGGTGAGACATAAGTCCTAGGAGTTTAGGGCTTCGCCCCTATGGGTTTCAAAGTTACCGTGTTTTTGTTATGGAGTTTTGATTTTATTAGTAAACATTGTAAACAAAAGCGCAATGTTGTTACTGTCAAACTTAAAAGCTGTAATGTAGCAATACCTTTGGAAGTTGAGACAACTTTTATTGGCGGTACGAAGTTCGCCGGGTCTGCTAGTACTAGATAAAAACGCAGTGTCTGTAGCATATTAGATAAGAGTGCAGTATGTGCTGTGTATATACTGCACTCTTCGTTAGCACGTGTCAGTCAGAAGCAGTATGTGCGCGCACATACGTCATTTTTTTCTTGTAATGGCAATACAATTTCTGCAGTATGCATTTTCTAGCAAAAAAAGTGTTATATTTGAAAAACGACTACTGTAGAGAATTCAAAATATTATAGTTACTTAAGAAACATGTGTTTCACTACGCAATTCATCGTAAGGTCTCTGGGTTAAAGTAAATTTAAAACGTCGCAATATCTCAAAATGGCTGTTTTGTACATACGGCACTTACGTTTAGCAGGGCAGTATTCCTCAATGATCCTTTTTAGGGCGCGTCGAATTGCTTACTAACGTTCACTTCTATACATATGATCTTCATCTCCATATCTACGAAGTCAAGTAAGCAATAACTGCAACTGACTATAATAACTATTGATAATGATTCTTTGTTTTCAAAAAGTCTATCACAATTTGAAAACCATCGAATTTATCATTATTATTATACATTTCTGTTTCGAGTAGAAATATTGCGTCCAGAAGTGCAAAATAACTGATGTGTATTACTGTAGTAGTGTGTGTCTGTAAAACAAAGACGATGGCGAAAAATACCTAAGTGGAAAAGAGTTAGAGGAAACCCACTACGAAATTATTGCTGAGAACGCTAGTGATAGTGAGCCTATGGATTCGTATTAGTGGTGAGCGGTCTGTCCGAGAAACCGTCAAATGAAACCGTTGTTACCAAGTGAAAGCGTGGATGCTTACTTTTTATACGCACAACATAATGTGAATTGCACCCAATTTAGGCAACATGTCATTACTTCATGAAAACGCAGCTACTAATAAAAGGAAACGCGTTGTAAGTCACCATTTATAGAAGAGAGCCAGATGCACAGCATGCTATGAAATGTGACAAGAAGAGGAAAATCATAAATCATGGCAACTCAAGTCATTACAATTTGTGACGTCTGTAAAGGAAATCCCCATTACTGCAGGGATTGTTTTAATATGAAGTATTTAAGCTTGTTTGAAATTTCTTTGAATTTTTGTATTTATAATAACTTTTTATAATAAAACTATTTTGCTTTTTACAATATATTTACTGTTTTTCCATTCAACGATAACTTTTTTCACTCACTTTTTATTAGCATTCAGGTTTCAGCTTTCAGGAATTTGAAAAATCTTTCCATTATCCAACGAATTATATGTTGAACACAATATGAAATTTTTAATATCTCAGCAATATACATTTTGTTCCAATTTAACGATCTGGTAAGATTGTGTTGTAAAGGGCATCGATATTTTCGAGAGTAGAAACGAATGGGTTTTGCAGGCCTCTGGTAATCTTCAAATGAGAAAGAGATAAACTATGTGAAATTAAATTGATTTGTTTTAGTAGATCTTCCAGAGGTAAAAACCATGTTGAACTTTGGAAATACGAGGTGTTATCTATGAGAAAACTCCATTCCTCAATGAGATTTGAAAACCTTATTGGTTGGAGTCGAAACTTAGAAATTGGCCTAATAAATTTCTTTTCTCAATTTTAAATATAGTATAGGTAATTAATAATTAGGCAAAGAGGTTGAATTAGTACTTCGGGAGTAACCTATGAAGAAATACCGAATGTTTCAAGCACCTTGGAAAACAAGAAATTCTGGATTATCATTATTATTATTCTTACTAGGGGTTGTCCCAATAGATTCCCACACTGCGACCTTTTGGTCTATTGTGCTCCCTGGTGTTGTCTACCCTTCAAGAATGCCTGTATTTTTCACAAAGTCCAGGATTTTAGTAGGGCGAATTTTCGTTACTTCCTCTTGTGTAATTTTTTCATTTCCAAGTAGGTGTTCCCTTGCCTTTATGAATGCCTCACATTGGCAAATGATGTGATAGAGCGTTTCATCTGCCTCACCACAACCCATGCATGTCGGGCTTTCGATCAGTCCCATGTTGTGCAGGTGTTTGTTCATGCGACAGTGGCCCGTGACCATTTCTGTCGCAAGTTTTATCTTCGTCCTGCTTAGCTTTAAGATGGACGTAGCTAGGTCCCCGTTTGGGGTTTCCAGGAAGATCTTGGAATGACTCTGTCCTGGGATTTTCGACCAATATCTGCAATGCTCTTTCGTGAGTATTGCTTGAATCTCCTTTTTGGCTGTGTTATAAGTAATCCCACAAGCCGGTTCGGGTCCTATGAATGGTTTTGTGCTTGCCATTCTCGCAAGCTCATCAGCAACCTGGTTACCTGCAATTCCGGCGTTCCCAGGTGCCCACACTAGTGTGACTGATTAATTGTAACAATATAAGAATGTACACCGCAGACACGAAATTATGACGAAACTAGTAAAATGGATAAACATCTGAGTAAAGGAACTGGTAGAAAATAGCATTACTATTTGTGTCCTACATTTCTAAAGATACCGGTCGAGATCTTTTAACGTTTTCACGCCCAGATCAAATTTCTATCAAAATGTTAACGAGGTGAGAGTTTGCTGCATAAAATAAGTAAGAAAGTGAGATAAATTACTTCAATAATTCGAAAATTAATTAACAAAGAAGGTCAAATTATCATAAATGACATTAATCCGTTCAAGTTCGACGTATTTTTATCAAGGAAGGCCTGCTGTTGGGTGTGATGGTTCAGAAAATTATAAGATTTCTACTTCCATATGCGTGTTCGCACTGAAGAAAAACTGTCCTACTAGATGCGTATATTACCAAAAAAGAAAATGTAGTTCGCTTTCAGTCCGTAGGTATATTCCAAAAACGCACAATTTCTCCACATTAATGTGAAAGTACACCAAGGTGATTATACAAATTATATGGCCAAAAAATGCACACAACAAAATTAATTGCATTTTTCGTAATCGTAACGAACAATAAATATCCGCTTTCTCACTGCAACTGGCACACTTTGTAACGCCGCGCCGGCGTCTTTTTTTACACCCATTCAACTTTCAACAAACGAGAATTGTTTATTGTCAAATGAAATAATAACGGCGGTATTTGTAGACATTTAGTGCTAAATTCTATTTAGCATGTCATGTATTATTTGCCTATTTAGGTCAGTAAGCATTACGGTCGACTAAAGTCTATTCCTTTGTATTTTAAAAACGCTACACATTCATTAAAAACAATTCTTACAAACAATCACGTCTAATTATTTATATTATGAATAAGTTGTATGTGTGTCAAAAGTCAATTTGTGATTGCCATAAATAATATTAATTAAACAATGATTAAGGTAATACTTGACAAATAATAAGTTATTTTTATATCATGGTACCTGGTACTCTTACATTCAAAACAAGAACGACAACATTCCGATCTTTTTTTTTCTGCAGTTGCTTACACTAGAATAGCAACTATAATGGTAGTTACTCTAAAAAATGAGACTGGAGGTTGATCTTGCTCTTGCAATTAAAACGAAGTATCCCATTTGAAATGGTCAAACGTTCTTAGACAAAAAAAAAGTTATTGTCATGTTGATCACTCACAATCGACTATTAAATTAATTGCCGATAATTAGCTGTAATCAATTACATTTTGCAATGTATTAAGTTCTGTGAACAGAAAGCAACGGAGGTAAATAGGTAGGTACGAAATTTTCAATCGTACAGGTGTTACCATTTCGCTTATGTCATCTTAAAAGGTGTTTCATGGGGAGTCATGCACAAGTAGAAACACGAATATTTCTCATGGGGAACATAAAGAACGGTTGTCATACTGTCAAAGAATTGCTTTCCTAGACATTGCTTTACTCTGTTGTGGCTGTGGGTCGTGGCTTGAAAGGGATGCGGTGTGGGTTCTATGCCGACCAAAATTATGTTGAGCCTTTCCGGTTCATTTAAATCTAGTGTTCTTTCATTCCAATTTTACGACTGGAAGATTAATAATGATGATGCGTTACCTAAAAATGTACACTTGAAGACAAACAATCACGTCTAATTATTTATATTATGAATAAGTTGTATGCGTGTCAAAAGTCAATTTGTGATTGCCATAAATAATATTAATTAAACAATGATTAAGGTAATACTTGACAAATAATAAGTTATTTTTATATCATGGTACCTGGTACTCTTACATTCAAAACAAGAACGACAACATTCCGATCTTTTTTTTTCTGCAGTTGCTTACACTAGAATAGCAACTATAATGGTAGTTACTCTAAAAAATGAGACTGGAGGTTGATCTTGCTCTTGCAATTAAAACGAAGTATCCCATTTGAAATGGTCAAACGTTCTTAGACAAAAAAAAAGTTATTGTCATGTTGATCACTCACAATCGACTATTAAATTAATTGCCGATAATTAGCTGTAATCAATTACATTTTGCAATGTATTAAGTTCTGTGAACAGAAAGCAACGGAGGTAAATAGGTAGGTACGAAATTTTCTGAAGAAACTTTAAAATTCTTTACTACGAAATTATCGACGTTGCAGTGCACGTGCAATGAGCAAAAAATGATTTTAACAGTTAGCAATAAATAAATTTTTCTATATTGCAGCTAGGTTATCATATATGTTAATAAAATTCAATTTTATTGCACGCTATTATCAAAACCAGAAGTAATAAAATCTTATAAATCAATTTAAGGCTAGGTTTGTTTATAACAATTACTACTTATATTGAATATCGCCGATAGTTTCTAAGCAACTTTAACCTTCGCCGCTTGTACATCAAAGGATTTATTAATAATATTAATATTGATTTCATTCTTGGAATAGCAACATTGCCTCAAGCCACTTTCTAATTTGTCCCTATGCTTTTCTTAATGTTCCTCCAAAAAAGTAAATAGTCCGACAATAAAAGACTTTCACGATTGACCTTGCCTAAATTATAACCAATTTATTTTTATTGTTCCTTTAGAACTTTAAAAATGTTCATCGGAATCAATTAGTGTACGATATTGTAGTGCAAAAAGTAAGGTTTAATGACGGTTTTCGGAGGCGCAGAAAGTTTAACAGTTGTCACTAATTAACTCCAAGAAGCAAGACGGTTTTTTTGCGTCTTAAGATGTAATGTAACTTGAAGAACAAGAAATAATCAACAGAGCGAATAATTTCATGTAGACACTTAAAAACAAAAATGAGACAAACAATTTTCAGAACGCACCCTTTCAGCCGATCCATCACATTCATAAATTAAGTTCCAATTAAAAACAATTCATTTTAATAATAAATTAGCATCAACCGTCACGTAGTAAGAAATGCAAACGCAACATTATATTTCTGCAATAGTCAATACAGACGTTTGAAAAATAAATATTGTGGCAGACGTGCATTCTACAGTTGCGGAATTGTATGAAATTGCTTATTATTGAATTACTGATGAAGCTAATGACCACAGAAGTTAAATTGGACACGATATAATAACATAATACATTTTTGCTCCTAATAAAACGAATTAACGCCTATACAAAATGAATACATAAGAAAATTTCAAATATTTTTATTTTTTAAATTTTAAATTATAGCGCTATAACAACTTGCGACATTATGTATAATTAAATAATTTCAACTTCTTTTGCGTTAGTTTATCTACCTTGTTTTACTCGATCCAGTTTTCTTGGGTAGGTTGTTTCTCCAAGTCAGTGAATGTCATAGTTCTATCACCTCAAGCAAGGCTATATATTTGAAAGTCAAATAGTTTAGTAGATAATTTCATTAAGAAGTGGGTGCTTAGAAGGCACCATAAAAGTATCGGAATTGATTACTTCTTTGGATATGAATGCTACATCCACGTTATTATTTGGAAAGATTGATTTTAGTTGGATCAAAAACCAGCGGCGATCTTTGCGATGCCAGATCTTTTACCTTCTTTTTATCCAAAGCACTCATGACAACACATATGATGAAAGCCTTTATCTACTTCTAATTCCCTTTTAAGACTCTTTCCAATATTACACTTGGAGATCTTCTAATTTCAGGGATTAGGGAAGTGTAAGTGCCTCTTTCTAGGTTTATCTCACGTGTGGGATGGCTTGAGTGATGCTGCGGGGTCGAATGACTCTAATCAGGGAGACATCACAAAGGGCCAGAATAGGTGGCCTATGTGCGCGTGGACTTCTGACCACCCTCCGTAATCCAGAATTCAGCCTCTTTCTACCACGGAAGAAGATAATAAAGAAGCAGACTTTCCATACCTATAGAATCGTATTATACTTTTTGTGACACTCTGTAGATACTCATTGTATTAGAAAGCAAGAAGATGAATTTTCGATAAATTCACATAAAAACACTACCACCTACTTACATCATATTATTAAATAGGTTTAGAGGAAAAGGGCGATGTTGAGACATTGGCGTATCACCAAAAGGTGGGCAAATAATGACTTCGTCTGTTCGGTCTGTTACGTTAGCTTTGGAGAAAAATGTTTCAAATAATATCTAAGTCAATTATACTATTACAATATAATTAGTGTCACTTATACAGTGTGAAACCATAGCCCTAACCTTTTAAAGGTTCGTGTCTAAACTGAACTATTTTCAAGATATCGGTAAGTAATTGTTTAAAGTTTTTAATTAATATAGACTTTTCTAATTCAACAAAGAGCTATTTAAACGTTATTAATTAAAAAAGTTCAAAAACGAAACGTTATATCTTGATTGTTCAACAAATTTTTTTAAGTTTTTAGTATTCAGAAAGACCAGTGCCGGCATTTTAATGTTTTGTTGGAGGGGCCAACAAATACCTACCAACTCGCCTACCAAGGTCAAAACGACCAGACTTGACTGATAGACACAAATTTATACACAGTGTGTGTGGAGCCTTTCAAGAATTTGTAAAATGGTGCAGTCATTGTTTCTTAGTAGCAATAGTTTTTTCTCTATTTTTTTTCTTTCAATAAAATTGGTATGTACTTACCTAATATACACCTATGTATAATATAAGTATTAAGAAGTATATATATATATATTATTTTATTATGGAAAGTTTAGCTTAATTTTTTTTCTTTTATGTTTAAACAGACAGTCCAATTTTATCTTATCGAGGTTTAATGTATAGCCCTCACAGTCCAGCCCATATTCTTGGGGCGCTCCCCCCCCTAAATGCCGCCCCTGAGAAAGACAATCCCTTTAAATAGCATACCATTTGACAGTTTAGAATTTAGATATTGAAGGCTTCCAAATTTAAAAAAGTTGAGCGATCCCGGTTTAATACATATTTTTGAAAATTATACTCACATTCAAGTAAATTATTTATGAGTTTATTGTACAAAATTAATAAATTTGTCTTGAAATTAACATAGTTATTATAGTTTTTAGAGAGACGTGAACTTGTTAAAAAAACAATTGACGATATCTTGAATCAAAAAATCTAAAATAAAAAAATGTATGGGAGTCTCATTTAAAATAACTGACGTTTTAAAGGTTCGTCCTGTAGTGACACGAATGACTAGTTACACTTTAATAGTTAGTATTGTTGTTTAGTTAACTAAAACTACCGGTAAGAATCTGATCCAGAGCTATTGGCCTGTATGCAAAAAAAGGCAAAAATCATCTGAATGAATTCTGAAAAGTAAATATGTAGTATATTTGCATGATTCTGATAAGGTATGTTTGCGGTTTACCACTTCTTTATAGATATGTGTGCTGACTAGATAATCTCGAGATAAACAGTTCTATAGCTTTTTTCAAAGATCCTGTACAGGTACGAACTTAGTTAAGGTTTCTGTAATTTTTCAAGAAACAAGAAAATTTGTTTAGGGCGAAAAAAAGGTTAAACGTTCCTATTTCATTCTTCCGTCTTCCTTGAGAAGAGGAGTGGAGTCTATTCAAGCACAAAACGAGGTGTAGGTAAAAGTTAGGAAGAAAGACCATCGACATATAGAAATGGACTGCGCGTGGTTATGCTAAGCCGGGATACTGCAGGTGAGAGAGAGGGTAAACGTGGAGGCCTAGTTCTAACTTTATCTGTCGCATATCTATTGGTTGCTGCATTTTCATGGGAGTGCAGTGACCAATAGATATGCGACAGATAAAGCTAGGGGAATGCAGCGACCAATAGATACGCGACAGATAAAGCCAGAACTAGGCCTCCACGTTTACCTTCTCTCTCACCTGTAGTATCCCGGCTTAGCTAACCACGGGCAGTCCATTTCTATATGTCGATGAGAAAGACTAACATAATGAGCTATCGGCAGAAGGGAATCGAACCCACATAAAGAATACATATTTTCATATCACCATTCATGAAAATTTTCCTCTTTGCAACCCCATCCACGGCTCACACTGACAGTGGGACATTCACCTATTCGACAATGTGCTTAACTTGGAATTGATAAAAAGAGGACATGCATGTTGGACTTGAGAACGACAGTCAGTTATTCTAAGAAAAATTGCCGCACCTTTCCCATTTTAACAAGAATACGAAAATAATTCTTGAGAATCGTTTGAACATTTTAAAACACGTGCGTGCGAAGAGAATGTGTGACCAATCCCTCTTTAAATTAGCTAAAATAACGCTATAGGTAAAGGTAATTAGGCGGAACACCCAATTAAATGAAAAACTTTTCTTCCGCGTTAATTTCCATAGGGGTCAAATTTAGTTTTAAGTCTCTTCCACATTTAAAACTTATTGGCATTTCGAACGAGACAGTAAAAGAAAAACGAGTTTTCCTATTTGAACTTTACGACTAGTTTTTTTAAAATAAGTTTCTGGTTGACTAATTTATTTCTGGCTACATATACGCATCTTAATACGAATGTAAACACACTAGTTTTTTTTTACTTGAGGCAACCAGTTGTCACGGAAAGGTATAATTAAATGGCATCAAAATACATTTATCTAAATTTACGGACGGTTTTAAACGCTGCCGAACTGTTCGAGAATTTTTTTTTATTACAATTACACGCATTCCTTAAATATTAGCTTGGGAAGATATTTCAATATCGTTTTGAACTTTATAACATTATATTCAATGATAAGAATGAATTTATTTGCTCCAAAAATAAACATGTCACATGTATATCTAAGCTTGAGTCAAAATCCGTTTTGTAAACTATTGATATTTATCCAGACCGATATGTGTAATTTCAATTGGTTATTATCAATTTGTACATATTAATGGTAACGGTAAGATGGATTTTCAAGTTTTGTTGACAGATAAGGCATGTCAGTAACCCATCGACGTGACCTGTACAATATACCTGAAGCATTCCCGGTGACTTCACACTGGTTTATGCTTGTCTGCACATTACTCTTTAAGGTCTACCCCTTTGTTCCAATCCTGATATTCTACACTTACATAACTTGTTTAGATTTGATACAGTTCCATTGTATACGCGTTATCGTAACTTCAATCGTACAGGTGTTACCATTTCGCTTATGTCATCTTAAAAGGTGTTTCATGGGGAGTCATGCACAAGTAGAAACACGAATATTTCTCATGGGGAACATAAAGAACGGTTGTCATACTGTCAAAGAATTGCTTTCCTAGACATTGCTTTACTCTGTTGTGGCTGTGGGTCGTGGCTTGAAAGGGATGCGGTGTGGGTTCTATGCCGACCAAAATTATGTTGAGCCTTTCCGGTTCATTTAAATCTAGTGTTCTTTCATTCCAATTTTACGACTGGAAGATTAATAATGATGATGCGTTACCTAAAAATGTACACTTGAAGATCCTTTTATTCTAATGAATCTAACTCTCATCTCAGGAAAAACGCGTTGATTTTGTTGGGTGCTATTATACTATGCAGTCCAGTGCCGGTTTTACTGTCATTTAGTAGTACCATTGAACTTTCACTCAACGGTAGTACGCACTAAGCAACATTGGCCCCCCCCCTCACAACAATTTTCATACATAGCAAACTTCGAATTTGAGCCATTGCCATATACAGATCTCATCGGTACGTTCATGAATATTATGAGTTCTAGGATTTTGTTACCATGAAAAATGGATGGTGTACTTTGATAACTTTACCTACAACATCGAATTTCTATTTTATAATTAGGTACCTCGTCGATATTCTTTTTGTAGCATGTCCAAACCACTCCTTGTACGATTCTGCTTGAGTAATGTTTTCCAATAGCTAATGGATTCTTAAAAATATCAGGACAATCTCTTTAACGTTAATTATATGCTTGACTTTTCGCACAATATCAAGTAAAACCGAACGGAGTGACCAAACCGATAGCATTAGGCGGATCAGGATGTTGAGAATGTGCTTTTAAATTTTTGATTCTAGGAAGTCCGCCTAACGGTACTACAAATAGTACAATAGGGACAAGTCCTGGTTTGCAAGCTACCCCTAAGGAGAGTCGGTTTTTAGCTGCTGTCCTGACAGCACGCCTTGTACTGTTGTACGCGATAAAGGTACTATTTTGTTTACAGTACAGTTAATTAAATGTTTTCGTAAAACGATTCGTAATTTCTTTCTTATGGTTAAGACGCCGCAAAGTTCTGTCAATTGGCGATAACCCCACGAATCAGTAAATTGCCACTGCAAAGGTAATTACCACAACATTTTGGTCCTCGAGTCGAATCCAGATGTGAGTGCGTGTATCAATTAAAATAGCGTATTTGGTGTAATAGTGAAGTTCGAGTTACAAGAAGCGAAAGTCGTCATTAGTCACATCTGTAAGCTGTCGTTACCTCAAACCAGCCACAGGTAAAATCCCTTTCATTACCTTTATGTAAATTTTGTCGAACTTAAGAGATCGCATTAGTGCTAAACTTGCATTTTAAATACTAGAAAAAGAATATTTCGTAACAAAAGAACCTTACCTTTACATTTTTTTTTCGCATTGAAGGCTGACGTTTTGAGTGCCTAAACTGTTAATCTATTAAAGCTGCCATCAGGATCAGGTCCTTTTTAAACAATTCTATGAACACAAAGAATTAAGTTCCTTTGTTTACATTTTTTTCTAATGAATGTTTGGTCGCCGTTATTCTACCTAAATTTATTAAATTGTCAAAATTGTTCCTGTTCACTATGGCTGACGAATTAAAGAAAGTCAGGGGTCAAGTTAAATCAAAGTTTACGCAATTCCAAACATTTATGTCAAAGCTTAATAGCAATACGGTAACCGCGGAAGATGCAATTGAGCTCCAAGAAAGATTGGAGGCTGCTGCGCCTTTGTTGAAGGAATACGACGATATTCACAATAAAATTATTAATTTGGTCTCAGACATAAGCGACGACGAAAGTCACCAGGAACAGTTCGAATCTGCGTATTTTAGAACGATTTCATCCGCGAAATTGCTGCTCAGCAAAGTCAATCAGCAATATCAGCATTTCAATCTTGCCATCGCCGGGCGAGGTGGGTAGCGTCAACGGTTCTTCCCACAAGCATCCGTTTTTCAATCTGCCCAAAATATCAATTCCGAAATTCTAAATTCTCTGGCGATCTGGAAAATTGCCTAGAGTTTAAGGAAATTTTCAACAGCCTCATTCATTCCAATGAGGAGCTAAATGGTGTTCAACGATTACATTATTTAAAGTCCGACTTATTTGTGGAATTAAAAATTATTTATAAAATTATTTTAATTTGACAAATTAATGTTATAATTATATTAACTAAATTTTTCATACTGTATAGGCTAGTCAAATTAGACTTTTGGTGAAAAAGTGATGCTAACTTTACGGGACTTTTCAGGGTTGTTTGGGAAGTTAAGGAGAGCTTAAATCCAAGTTTGCGTATACCCAGCCCGTGGGATTTTTTTAACGGGGGGGGAAAGGTAAAAATTTTGATTTCCCTATAACTCGGCAGTAATTGATCGTACAGAAAAAAATAAAAAAAAGGGTTTTGTAGGTTTGTTGAAGCTCTACAAGTTTCCTTTGGACGACTTTTCCCGAAAATTAATATTTAACGATTTATCGTAAAAAAACAGTAACAAAAGTACTTTTTTGATCAACAATGTTCATGTATGAGAAAGTTGTAGAGCTTGAAAAAACCTACAAAACCCTTTTTTTTATTTTTTCTGGACGATCAATTGCTGCCGAGTTATAGCGAAATCAAAATTTTTACCTTCCCCCACCTCCCTTAAAAAAATCCCACGGGGTCTGGGTATACGCAAACTTGGTCTGGGTATACGCAAACTTGCATTTAAGCTCTTCTTAACTTCCCAAACAACCCTGAAAAAGTGCCGTAAAGTTAGCATCACTTTTTCATAAACCCCTTTTTTTGTATTATTTGACTGGCCTATACATCTTTTGTGTGCCAAATCGAAGGGTGGCCCCCCTACAGCCCCCAGGGCTCGAATTCAGCGCTGCTGTCCTATTAGCCAAACTTACTGAAGTCAAGGCTCTAAATATGCAAATATCAAGGCTCTAAATATGCAAATATCCTCTACGTACTTTTGGTCGGATTCAACCATAGTGTTACGATGGCTAAATCTTTCATGTGCAACCGAGTCGCTGATATACAGGAGCGTATCTCTTACGTAACCTGGAGCCGCGTTCCTACCAAATGCAATCCCGCTGATTCGTTATCAAGGGGAGTCACACCCAAGGCTTTAGGTGGAATGAACCCGTCTGGGCAAGCATCGATTGGCCAAACTACTCACAGTCAGAGAGCACTTGAGAATGTTACACGCTGTATTCCCTTAGGAGCCAATTTTGGATTATGTCCGGAAGAAATCTTGCTAAGCAAACAGTCCACGAATGCATCAAGTGTTTTAGGTTTTTTCCCAAATTGGTAAAACCCAAGCTGCATCCCCATTCTCCCGTTCCTTATTAAAAATCACAAGGGTCGAGGGGCAAAAACCCTCTTCATTTGTTTCGTGACTAAAGCTTGTTTCGTGACTAAAGCGGTTCATCTGGAACTGGTGACTATAGTCTGACAGCAGAGTCCTTTATAATGACATTTAGGCGGTTTGTCTTGTATTCCAATGGCACCAATTTTGTTGGAGTCAATTCTCTATTGAAGGAATTCCAATTCTCTATTGAAGGAATTGA
Organism: Pyrocoelia pectoralis; assembly: GCA_036250285.1. Taxonomy (NCBI): domain Eukaryota; kingdom Metazoa; phylum Arthropoda; class Insecta; order Coleoptera; family Lampyridae; genus Pyrocoelia; species Pyrocoelia pectoralis. The sequence continues at coordinate 30,249,886 of CM070077.1, forward strand.
GAGTATTTCTTAAGATCAAATTAATAAAACTTTTGCTAACGAAGGCACCACATGGCACTTTATACCTGCCCATAGTCCTCATTTTCACATTTGAGGAGAATACTAGGTACCCTCCTGCTCACATGAGTTTAGCACCTTGCTGTCTCAAATTGAGGCAATTATTAAGTCTCGTCCACTATCCCCCTTGTCAACTGATCCCAATGATTTCCAACCCCTTACACCGGCACACTTTTTGGTTAGAAAGCCACTGACTTCACTGCCAGATCCAGTCACGTCAGTATACCAATTTTACGGTTCAAATCATTTCAGCTCGTACAGCAACGTCATCAAAGTCTGTGGAAGAGATGGAGTAAGGAATATGTTAGCGAGCTGCAACAACGCACAAAATGGCGGTCTCACATTTCCGACCTCAAAGAGGTAACCGTGGTGCTTCTGAAAGAGGATAATCAGCCGCCACTATGCTGAAATCTGGGTCTAATTGTAGCCGTGCATCCTGGTGAAGATGGAGTTGCGCGAATTGCATCTATGAAGAATATAAATGGAGTGGTGAAGCGGTCCTTTGCAAAAATTTGCTCTTTACCGATCGTGTAGTTCTAGTGCAGTGCAACCTTGATTGATTGATTGATTGATTTGTGCAGTGATGGTTAATTCTAATTTTACTTTTTTATTAGCTACTAAGAATTCACGATGTATTTTATTTTTTCTTCAATTATGTATTTCATTTGCTATATATTCGATATCATGTAAGTATTATATTGTTAGGTTAAGTAACTGCATAATATGTATCATAGTAAACCCATTGAAAGCCCAGGTACTTTCAAGGCCGGAGGCATGTTGAGAATTTGCTTTTAAATTTTTGATTCTAGGAAGTCCGAGGGGCAAGTCCTGGTTTGCAAGCTGTTGTACGCGATAAAGGTACTTTTTTTTTTTTTTCATTGGGCATCGATAACTATGATCATTAGCCCGTTTTCCTGCCGCTCCTTATATTTCCCTATATAAATCAACTTCGCGTAAAAACTTTAATATCTTTTGGCAATTTTCTTCAGTTGTTGTTAAAGCATCTTGCATTTGTTCCGGAATTTGGTTTTCATTTCTTGGTATAGCGTATGTGGGACAGATTAGTAGGATATGTTTTACATCCAGTGCTACATTACAAGTATTGCAGACCGGTCTATTTACTCTTCTATTTTCTGTATTTAGCATGTACATTGATGTCAGGCGACAATGGCCTATGCGAAGACGTGTGAGTACTGTTTGTTCTCGTCTTGTAAGGGATTTTGGGTATTCAGTATTATTTATATTTCTTTTTATTTCTTTTAGTTTCGTTTCGACTCCGTCCCATTCTCTTTGCCATACTATCCCCATTTGGTTTTTGTAGAACCTTCTTACATCGCTCAGTCGTTAATAAAGGTACTATTTTGTTTACAGTAACGTTAATCTCTTTCTTATGGTTAAGATGCCGCAAAGTTCTGTGAATTGGCGATACGCCGCAAAAACAAATTTTCAGTGGGATGTGGACCCCACGAATCCGTAAATTAACACAGGGGAAAATCCATACCTACTGCTTGCATATTGTACAACTTCGTATTAAAAAAAAAATAAAAAAGGCAATTACTACATCCAAGCTTAAAACAGTTGAGGATCTTGGCCCCAAATTTTTAAAGTCTGAAATTATTCTTCAAGCAACTTTTGGGCTTGTGAACCTATAGGACCGGGCAGATGACGTCATTGTCATCAACCTATTTTTTTACAGCTCTGAAGGCAAAATTTTTTCTATTCGTAATAGCACAGCCTATGGTGTTCGCATGTACAGGTTGCGCGCGTTAAGAGAACGCGAGAGTTGCATTCACCCCGGCCCCGCGTAAACTGAAAATTCAGAACTGTCAAAGTCAGCTGCTGCCCGGACTCTATTCTTAATAAATGGTCTGTGTTTTCCTTTTCACTAGAACACAGTTACATTGAAGCTTCGTTTGATAGGGGGTAGCATTATCTTACCCAAAGAGATTATTCCATGCACATGAAATGTATTTACCTGAGTCAGAATCAGAATGTCAAAAATGTCTACAGGAAAAAAGCAACGGACATCCAGACTTTGTGAATTCTAGTCTAGCTCTTAATAATGATTTTGGGGCCATATTTATTTCAGAAATTAAATTCATTTCGATTTCTATCAATTGTTTTGAAGATATTATTTCAATATTCTTACAGGATAAAAAGTTATAAGTAGGTACACGATACATACAATATAAATAAAATCGGTCCAAATATCGAACTTTCATTCGGGAATTTGATGACTGATTTGATTTGATGAATGAATGAAACAGTAATATTAATGACGTCGACTGTTCAAAAATACGGAAATCTCTTAATTTCACAAACTAATTTTTAATATGTAGTAAGTTCGTTATATTGAGATGAGATCCTACAGATTTACAATCAGTTTCGTAAATATACGTTTCGTGATGCAAGTGATTCGTTAATATTAATGATGTGTCAAAAGATAAATTCTTAAATGTAATCCAATCATATTGCTTAATCAAATTATTAACCGAACTACGATTTTAACAAAAGTTAACTACTAAGCGTTAAAGAAATCATGGTCATGTAAAATGGTCAATAATGATCGTGAATATCATTATAATATTTAATAAATCAGAAGGCCGTGTCAGTTTCATTTACCTCTAGCATAGTTGTACGGTACCTATTAAATAGATTTTTGCCAATTTAACCTTTCAAACACCGCATTATATTTTATCGGTTAGTGAGACAGTACATTGAAACTTGATATTTTGACAATTACAGTCCATTAAGGGTTGTAAATCAAATCAACTATTTTACATACATATTTCCACCCCTGAATTCAGTCTCTAAAAACAGAGAAGAGCAGTACACTTTAAAGCGCACCTAAGATGCCCTATGATGCGATAGCTCGTTCGCTAATTTCAGTATGTAATTTAGATTTGAAATGCGAAAACAAACTTATACAATTTATTTTACAGCAAAAGTTCCTTGAAAGCGTTTTAGAAAATATTTTCATTTACTGAGGTTGACAAAGCTGGCCACAGTTACACCATAGCTTCTTAAACATTACCAATGACATTATTTCTCCTGTTGAGCAACTTTAGACCTACTAAATTTCCCCAAGTTTATTGGGATAATCAATCATAATAATATACAAATACAAGTATCTTAAACTACGTTGGATGCGGTATCGGTCGTACTTTGCCTAATACAAAATTATCCTAAAGGTAGATTACAGCAAATTGTCATGGAGGAAGGTATTTTAGTCACAATTAGAATAAAGTCGAGAGTACCACAGGGCCGATCTTATTCATTGTACCAAAGAACGTAATATATACTACGTTCTTTGATTGTACATATAAGAAACTTTCAATATATCGTTCAGCACATAAATTTTTCATTAGTAGGTACGCCAACTACATTTCTATTTTTCTCCATCAAATGAACCAGATCCAAATATTATATCTAAATGATATATCCGAACCCATGGTGTGCATAAATTTCTTAAACCCTTTACTAGTTTTCAGTCCACACAAATTAAAAAATAAATAATTCAATTATGTACTTAATAACTAAAATTAAACATACGGAACAATGGATTTACATATTATGTAATGTAACTTGAAACAACAAACAAAAAATAATAGTAGGATTTTTGCAAATTTAAAATTAATTTTCAATCACAGACAAAATTGAAACTACTGAATGATTGGTCTTATCCCGCTTCAATTACTTACTGTGATTCGGTATACGTCCTTGGTTGCTCTGATATTAAAAATATGTATACACAAATTACGAAATTCCTGCATTCGCTTAATATAATATGATACACAAAAAATATAAATATCTCGCAAGCTAAAAAATGTTCAGTTGCATTATACCATAAAGTTATCATTAATAAAAAAATATTCATTTTGGGCGCCAGAAAATGTTTGCAGACCCATCCATAATGCCAGGTCTAACTCACTTCAAGGCGCTCTTAGATGGTTCCATTTTCGAAATAATTTAAATATCTAAGCGGGATTATGTATTTATTGCAACACACTTGTATTCTCAAAAACAGATTTATTTGAAACCATAATATAAATAATATAAAATATATAGGTAATAATCCTTGGAACGTGGCAACAATTACCATGGTATCATGATTGGAATAGGAATGCAAATTGGCACTGATAATTAAAATATTTATGAGATGAAGTTAAATTTCATAATCGATAAATCGTTAATAATAATAATAATTAATTAAGTGACATTATGATTTTAAAATGTTAAAGAACAGTACAACAAAAGGGCCGAAACAATTACTTCGAAATAAAACGGAAATTGTGTTATTATAATGGAACAAAATTCCAATTTAAATTTGTAAATATTCTAGAAATATCGTGCATTATCATGAGAATTATTTTATTTTCAAAATACCGCAAATTGACAATATGGGCAACATTTGTATGAACAACGCTGTTGACACCACAGCATCCAAAATAACAAAATTCAGCAAACACGAAGATCTAATTAGTTAACATTTTGGTGATCACAGCGTCAATAACAAATCTAAATCTAGACGGTTTTCGTGGGATGCACTATTTGCGCACCAAGCATAAGTTAACAATGATTGTGTTGCTACGACACAAACAATTTTGGATTTAAAATTCCACTTAACGCTGCATAATAAAATGTATTTATATCGAAACTTGAATAGCTTTTTCTGCATATAACGAATTCGCGAAATTCTATTCCTGGGTTTTTGCTACTGACTTCCTACATTTAGAAAAGAAGTTTATTGTGATAAAAATACTGCACAAATTTGTAATAAAGTATCCATTCTTCGTTCTTTTTAAGGGCGTTTTTCTTCAATTGAAAAAAACAACAACTGTTAGTAAAGTTAATAACATCTATCTAAACAAACATATTAATTCGAGTCGAACGTCTTTGGTTGTACGCATTATTCTTCCCTGTCACATTTTGGTGTGAGACTGCCCTCCATATTGGAAATTTGTATTTATATGCCCATTCCTTTGGAAAAAACGAACTTTTGAGGTTTTACGACGTTAGTTATCATTTGCTCGCAGCGATGTTGAAAATCATGGGAACAGAGATAATAATAACAATTACATTAAGAACTAGAACAGACTGTGCTGTGGCTTGCGGAGTTCTGTGCCGCATCAAGTATGTGTTCCCAAAAAAAATACGGTCAGTCTGCACTGTACTCATAACTGCTATCACATGAGATATGTGGCCCAGCAATTTGGTTACCCATACTACTGCAACTAACATGAAAACCTGGATGAAAAAGCTAGAAAACAATCGAAACAAACTTGTTCGAACACCTGCATTTAAAATACAAAGAATTGACGCCCATGAACATTATGGAGGTCCGTTAAGCTGGCACAACCCCTATAGCACAATCAGTTGAAACGTACCACATAATTTAGTACTCATTTATTACTAATTAATTACCCAAAAGTCAAATTTATTACTGTTGATTTTTAAAAAAAAAAGTGGTTGTACCAGCTTAACCGTTAAGCTAGCACAACCAAAAAAAAAAAACTATTAAGTAGCTAACACCACACTAATAATTGATTACTAATTAATTACTAATTAATTACTCACTATTTACCAAGGACTTAACCATATTTAAGCTCTCAAGCCCCGCGCAGTCCAAAATTAGACGCGCACAGTAATGTGGGGTAACCTACCTCCGCCAAATCGATATTCGTTATTTTAAACATTTTTCCAATGATATGTGAACGTACTGTAAGACAACTAAGTGTTTGTAATTTGTAAATTAATGAAGGTGCAGCCGGATAGCGGATATTGTTTTTTATGCTATGAATGAATTATACCAGCCCTACCAGATAAAAGGCAGCTTGCGATGCACCAATCAAAATACATCGACATTAATTGAAAATCAATCGTAACATAATGTTTGAACATAGGTTAGAAATTGATTACTCCAGCACAATCAGTTCAAATTAATTTTTACATGTATTAATCGATGTATTAATGCTTTAATATAACTTAGGAATTTATTACTCCAGCACAATCAGTTCAAATTAATTTTAACATTGACTAATCGATGTATGAATACTTTAAAGTAAGTTAGGAATTGATTACTCCAGCACAATCAGTTCAAATTGATTTTTACCTGTATTAATCGATGTATCAATGCTTTAATAGAAGTTAGGAATTTATTACTCCAGCACAATCAGTTCAAATTAATTTTTACATGTATTAATCGATGTATGAATGCTTAATTTGAACTGATTGTGCTGGAGTAATCAATTCCTAACTTACTTTAAAGTATTCATACATCGATTAGTCAATGTTAAAATTAATTTGAACTGATTGTGCTGGAGTAATAAATTCCTAACTTACTTTAAAGTATTCATACATCGATTAGTCAATGTTAAAATTAATTTGAACTGATTGTGCTGGAGTAATCAATTCCTAAGTTATATTAAAGCATTAATACATCGATTAATACATGTAAAAATTAATTTGAACTGATTGTGCTGGAGTAATCAATTTCTAACCTATGTTCAAACATTATGTTACGATTGATTTTCAATTAATGTCGATGTATTTTGATTGGTGCATCGCAAGCTGCCTTTTATCTGGTAGGACTGGTATAATTCATTCATAGCATAAAAAACAATATCCGATATCCGGCTGCACCTTCATTAATTTACAAATTACAAACACTTAGTTGTCTTACAGTACGTTCACATATCATTGGAAAAATGTTTAAAATAACGAATGTCGATTTGGCGGAGGTAGGTTACCCCACATTACTGTGCGCGTCTAATTTTGGACTGCACGGGGCTTGAGAGCTTAAATATGGTTAAGTCCTTGGTAAATAGTGAGTAATTAATTAGTAATTAATTAGTAATCAATTATTAGTGTGGTGTTAGCTACTTAATAGTTTTTTTTTTTTGGGTTGTGCTAGCTTAACGGTTAAGCTGGCACAACCACTTTTTTTTTTTAAATCAACAGTAATAAATTTGACTTTTGGGTAATTAATTAGTAATAAATGAGTACTAAATTATGTGGTACGTTTCAACTGATTGTGCTATAGGGGTTGTGCCAGCTTAACGGACCTACATTATGGCCGATTTACATATTAATCTACGAAGCGTTCACCATATTATTCCATAAATTTTGCGCAGAATAATTACTGGACGTGGTAATAGTTTTATGGAAAACGTGTGGTTTAACCATTGAATAAACTCAACGGTTTAACGTATTTAATACAAATTACACCTTTTTAACATATCGTTTATTCAAAACCACTGAAATATAGGTTGCTTATATTTCAGTGTTCAAAACACACCATATTTGGAATTTCTCGCAATTATTATAATTATTAGATGATGTTTGCTTTTAGTTTTCGAATATTAATTAATTTACCTACCTATACAGGATGTTTATTGCGTTTCCTTTACTTTTTTGTAATGTAAATTTTAAACGGTTGTCGATTTGAAAAATATCATGAATACGAAAAAATTAGGTTCACTCTGATCCTAATAGCATTATAAATATTTCTCATTTTTTCAATGATTTTTTTAATACAATAATTGGGATGGACTGATAATAATGGAACGTATAATAAAACAAGTAATCGTTACACATGGTATCAAAATTTTCAAAATGAAGATTTTGGATAATTCGAAGAGATCCCAGGAGAATCAGGGAAATCCCGGAGAGATTTTGCGAGGAAATAATTTTCCGTTCCAAATAATGTGGTTTGAATCAAATCGATGTAGGTACTTTACATTTTCTGCTACGGTCTATATTACACCCCGTAACCGTAAAACTTCGATAACAGCTTGGGCTTAAATCAGCAAATTTCAAAGGTACGTGGATGATTAAATGCGAATGGAGGGATGAAGAAACAGCACAATCTTAACAAAAGAAATGCCGTTGTTATCAAGAGTTCTTGATATACCTTTTTAATATTTTTTATTGGACTATGAGTCTTAAGTGAGCTTTCATGTATGCCACTGATCTTGAGCCTTCTTGTCGATTTGCAACATTCAGAATGATACTCACTTGACTCGGGAACATACATATTTCACTTGCTTTGGGTCTTTTATACATATTTTATGAAAAATTCCTTTGGATGATTCGACGATTCACTGAGCGTGACAAATATTTGCATACTGTTTGCATTCTAAATTTAATCATCACTATCTGTCTAGATCTAAATTTTTCTAAATATTTCAAGCGAAACATAATGCCTTGTCCTATTTTAAAAGATTGAATTTATTGAATATTTTTAGAAAAGTTAACGTGGTCAGTATACATATACCTATAATTAATCACAGAGTCCCCCGTTTAAAATTATACCACAAATTTAATTGAGCATAAAGGCATATAAATCTTCGGCGGATATTATGATAAAATCGATCACTTACCACATTATTTACATTCTATTTACATTTTTAGATAGAAACAAATAAACAATTATGCTAATTTATATCTAATATAAATTTAAATAGCAGTCAATACGATCTTTTTTAAAAACGATTTGCCTTCATTGGAATTTATAAAAGGTTTCGATCGACTAAAATCGTGCTCGATGGTATGTAAAGAATTTTCTCGCCTGGTAGTCAAACGAGGTAATAAAAAAAGGGTACGTAGAAATTAATCTAATTTTCATAATTTTTAAAAATTTCCCCGCAATTGGAATGGTTATAAATTACAATGATAGTTTAATTGCTCGTTATTCCTACTTTTCTATGTAATTGCCGTTTATATGAACGAGAACATAATTACGATTTTATAAGCATACAGGTGTTGTATGTAAATGATTAGCGTTATTAAACGTTTAAATGAAACTGTTTTTGAAAAATTTCAACTTACTACCCATAAATTTGGTCGGGAAGCTTTTAATTTACGACAAGTATTGCTTCAGATTCCTTTAGACAATAATTACCTAACATCAAGAGAGATCATCATTGAATGAGTTTCTGTAATTGCCGTGTATTTCAATTTAACAGTAATAATAAACAATCTTTATTAGATACTGGTTCCAACTCCGATGAGTTAAGATTTAATTTAACGACTAAAATCGTACATGAAGTTGCCAGCGAATTAATTCGCCATTTCTTAAAAAAAAACATAATTTCCGTGCGAAATGCCCCCAATGACTTAGGTACAGAAACGTATTTGACTCGTATTACAATTTAGCACAATGAAGTACGCAATAGTAATTACTGGCAGCTAATTGCACTTTCGTTTTTTTAGAATGTATTGCTTTCTTTCTTGCAATTCCGAAAATGCTTCTATATCTACTCATACAAATAATGTAGTAAACCGATCCGATTAATTACGATTTAATTTCAATTATTTGAAACCACGCTCTGGACTAATAAAATTTTATCGTAGTAACAATGCATTAATTAGTAGTGTGTAATTTCCGTCATTGTTAATTATAGCGACTATGCGAATATTTTCTATTTGCGTTCTTATTTAACCAGGAGGCAATGTGAATTTAATTACTATTTTTTAAATTGAAATATTTAAGGGTTATTGAGAAAAGTTGCAGCATGTGGAACAAGTTTTCTGATAAATGACAGTAAATTGGTGCTTTGCATATCACGAATAAGAGAGTGAATGTCGAGACCGATACATAAAACATAATTTGGGTCATTACAAATATAATATAAAAATAAATTTTCTAAACCTTCACTCGCTGCGAAGGACAGTGTTAACAATAGTTTACATTATAAATCAAATGGGAACTTCAAATACGCGAAGGAATTGCAATGAATCATAATCTAACAGTAGTCTATCGTTTTGTAAACAATTCAACAATGTTAAAATATGAGGGAGGGCAGTTCTAGATCACCGTTCACATCCTTAATATGGAATAAATTTGGAAGATTAATAACACCTACGTTGTGTTCAATGTACAGTTAACCTTCCAAGACATGTCAATTAACTCTTATTTAGAACACGAACGGAGTGCTACATATGTCAACCTGCTGTTTGCGTATTTTTATAACCAATGAAGTTTTTTTTACGAACGCGTGCCATTAAGATAAAACGTTCCAATTTTTTAACATAATTCATTCTCACACTCATCTGTAAACGTACGCAGGTATCATCGCTTTAATTGCCTACAGTTAAGCAATACATCTAAATGTGTAATCACAACAGCAATAAAAGGAACTACAAAAGAGAACACACTGGTTTAAGCAAAAGGCAAACGATAGTAAGTAACTGTAAGAGATCTGTCTTGTCTGTTCATATACTTTACAAAGTAAAAATATTTGTTATTCTGCACGTTCTTCAACAAATATTCTGTAAATTCTTTATAAACAAATTTTTAAAAACAAATTTTCTAATCTTACACACTTTCTCATGCACTAAAAAAGTATAAAATAAAATTTTTTAAACAAGTTTTCTAATCTTACACACTTTGTTATGCGCTAAAAAGGAAAAAATAATTTTTTCCCTGATTGAAATAAATAATATCTTTTAACAATTTTACGAAAGACAATGTGTGGTAATGCAGCTATAGTGGTTGACCATAATATTGATAATATATCATTATTCTGAATACTTATAATAGGAAACTAATGGTGTATTAAATTAGCTACATCCGCGGGCTGAATTACTCATTGGCCACTCACTTTCTTTCATAAAATTGTTAAAAAATATGTATTATTTATTTCAATCAGGGAAAACGTTATTTTATCCTTTTTAATGCATAACAAAAACTTGTAGTTTAAACATTTTTATTTTACCTATACTTTTTTAGTGTACGAGAAAGTGTGTAAAACTTCCATAATTTCAAAGTGCATGTTAAATACTAATTAATTTCGTTCAATGTCAGAATAATTACACTGTATAATGCCACACTATTTTTTGCCAATTTTATAATACTAAATACTTTCATTGCTTGTACACCACAATCTGAATCCCTCGAGCCTTAAGACGTACAATTTTAACTAATACACCATGCAAAATACTGCCATTACCATATGTAAGGCCAGTGCTTAAATTGTAAATTAAAAAGGGCCGGCTCGCGGTTTTACCTAAAAAGGCACATTTCTAAAAAGTAGGCACATTTTTTACGAAAAAGGGCACTTTATATACAATCCAAAACCACGTTATATCTTTCGTAAGCATTAAAATATGGATTATTACTGCGACCAAGAGATTTATTTTTTATTTTTATAACCACTTTGCAGAGAGCTATACAGGGTGTTTTGTTGGGAGCTTTAGTTAGACATTTCCAGGAAAGTTTGATAGGTAGATTTTAGAAAATTTGTACTTAGGGGTTACTCAGATAGCCGAATCGATGTAAAATATTTTCAAAATGCCAGCACTTCCGGAAATGCCGGAAGTAGCTACTAACTTTTAAATGGCAACCCCTATTTTTTATTGCATTTTTGGATTCTACGTGAAATTTCAGTTCTTTTGATACCACATATCAATATCTACATATTATGGTTTTTAAGTTATTTTCACTTATTTAAAAAAAAAATGGTGGATGCAGACGGTACTTTAAGAATTCATTACTTGAAAACCGTTGTAGGTATGACAACCGAGTTTTCACCAGCGCATAGAGGAGGAATAGGCCTTTCTTTTGGTGTACTTAAAAAAAGGCTAAGTTGCGTACGACCTCATCTATGGGGTTTCAAATTTAGGAAAATTCAAAGACCGAAAACTCAGATTTTTTAAATGAAATGACCATTTTCTTACTATTGCATTTGATAGAGAGTCAAAATGGGCATATTTTGGTATTACATGTTGCTATCCCTATCTTTAATAGTTTCTGACTTATTCTCATTTCATTGCAATGATGCCATTTTTTTCGGATTTTTTAGTAGTTGGCTGAAAGATATCCCTGTTATGTGGAAATGGGAAATGGTTTTAAATCGCCTTGATCGCAGTTTTAAAATTCGACCTTGAAAAATTGGGCTGTTGGGATCTAAATTAATGCGAGCCGATGAAAAACAAATAAGGGCACTTTAGCCGGTTCGCTAGTAAAAAGGGCCAGCTCGCAAGGGCAAAATCAGGGCCGGCTCGCAGAGCCGTTTCTTCCAGGGCAAGCCGGCTCTTAGAGCCGGTGCGAGCCGGCCCAATTTAAGCCCTGTGTAAGCAATTGCATTACTGAAGCATTGCAAAAAGATACTAGGATTCCAGCAAATTGCTACATTATGCAATGAGAATTTTAAGCGAAAAAGAAAGTATTTTTGACTTTTTATTGAGAACACTCAGTAGGTATAATATCCATTACTGCAAAGATGTGATACAATAGACATGGATTGAGTTTTTAAACAGAGCGTATTTTTTTTGGAAAATAATTTTAAAAGGCACGATACAAGGCTAAAAATTGAAACGATAGTGTGAACGAAAAGGTATAAAAAATGAGGAAATAGCGAGACTCTTTCCATTTCTACAACTTGCATAACTAATATTCGCAGCTCTATTAATAATTTTTATATATACAATTGTTTTGGTCCTTACTTGTTAGAAATTCACAAAGGAAATTAATATTAATGCTGTTTGTTGAAAAAAAAAATCAAAAAATAATTTTTAGGTTCTATTTATTTTCGGCGAAATTACCCCCTACCCGCCACCTGGGGACGCGTCCGATGGGAGATAAGAAGTCCACACGGATTTTGTTGTATTTTTTACAACGGCTACACGAAAACGACAATCACGTCTTTAAAATTTAAGTTGTGCATTCTTTAATTTTTAAATGATTATAACTTGGTTTCTTGGGAACCGATTGCGATGAGATAAAGCCTATGTGCTTCCCAGAACCTCAAAATCGGTTCAGTAGTTTATATGTGGTGCTGGAACATGCAAACAGACAGACAAAAATTCCAAATTTGCATTTTTGTTATCTATATCGCTTTCGCTTATGTAGTAGCCACCAATACTTATTTTCAAACAAAAAATAATCAATGTACAGAATTAAATCTACCTATGCATGCGTCAATTCGTAAGATGTAGAATGATTTTCATCACCTTGTTTATTCTCATATATCATTGCGATATTGTTCACAGTTGTTATTAGTTGTGTATTAAATTCGTCAAAGGTGCAAACTTAACGAAGGAATGAGTTTCAAAAAAGAGATTGTAACAATAAAAATTGACTTACCAATCAAAAAACACGGTGTTGGCGACATGGTCCTTCCCGCAATTTGAGTAATACATAAAAGTATGTAACCAATAAGTAAACATACAATGTGATTCGTTTGACATCTCCAATGTAGAACATGGTGGCTTGCAGGTAGTAAAGATCCCGCAGCAAGTGTTGCTGCCAAAAATATGGCACTAAGAGCTAAACCGATTGGATATAAAGTGAAACGTAGATCTGATGGTGTGCTTGATGCAATAGTCGTCACCGTTGGTGGCATGTAATGATGGCAGGTAAATATACTTGGCTCTGAAATAAAGAAAAATTTTAATTAATGTGCTGTTATATTCTCTAATAATTATTGTATTCAAATTTTACATTTTGCGAGATGTTAATACCAAATGAAAGGTAAGAACAGACTTGATTCACCTAGAAAGAGAAAAGAATCTCAGTTACGCATACTGGCAAAAAATCCAATATACCAACAATCGAAAAGAGTATTGTAGTTATTTGCCAAAATGTCTCAAGTATGGTTTATGTAAGCGAAGTGAATTTCATGAAGAAATAGAAAAAAAATGTACAGTAAGGCTGTTTTTCCAAAGAACAAAAATGTAGCCTCAGTAAGAGCAACTGTTTACTTGACATTTGCTAATTGAACTTAAATAGTATTTGAATAAGATGGTTTTAAATTTCGCACGTCTTAACCCGAGAACATTTTCGCATATTGATCTATTATGACTTTAAGAAATGTTTCAGTGCGTATGACTGCGAAGAACCTTTGAAATAGTCATTTGGGGATCAGGTCCCTTCCTTGGCAACAATTTACAGACGAGACAAGGAATTCGACGTAACAACACCACAAAGTCACAGGCCCTCCCATTACCGCCGTGACAGAGGAAAACATTGCTGCTGTGAAGAATATTATGGAAGCAGAAAACAGAACTAGTTACACCGTAACGTAATAGAGGCTCAACTGGGGATTGGATCCTCATCTGTGAAAACAATTAATAGACTACCACCTTCATCTGAAGAAAGTCGTTTACATTGCTTAAGAATGGTGGCCACCAAATTTCAAGGGCACCGCTAAAGGGGGCCAGGGGCGGGCGACCCCCCCCCCCCCCCCCGAAATAGAAAAAAAGCAAGTTATTAAAAATAAAAATAAATTTTGTACGAAATCTTGACAAAACGCCAGAGCCACGAACCCCCAATAGTGCTTGCCCCCCCTGGGAAAATTTTCTGGCGGCGCCCTTACCAAATTTTGTCGAAAATTGTAACAGGTGTTGAAACTTACATACCATTTTTCGACATGCCAACTCGACAGAGAGCCGCGTGTGGATCCACGAAGACGTGCGCAACAGTTATCAGACAGCAGCGAGTAATGAAGAAAGTAATGTACGCTATTAGAATTACCGATCTAGTGAGAAGAAAGAACGAAGAAAGTGTTTTTCAAAGGAAGAGATCGATGTTGTTGTTCGGTGTTATTTTAATAGTATTCCTACAGCTGCCTGGTTTGGAGCATTTAAACGCTAAGTGCTTTATACTAGGTATATTATTTATTCTACTTTGAACAAATAAAATTTTGAAAAAGTTATACTGGTTCTTTTATTCTCAATAATAATGGTTTGTCCCTCGTATAACTATTAACCGAAGTTCGATATAACTGCAATGTTGTTCTAACCGAAGTTGTTTAAAAATAAAAAGTATTAGAAAAACAGACCAACACATTTCGCACATGGTCTATTCAGCGACCGTTCACATATATCACATCTGCTCAGATTTGAATTTCACATCCGAAAATCGAACTACAGTGATAGTTTGAAATGGGTCTACCTACCCTTTTCAGCCCCTAAAATAGGCACACCATGTCATGTCTACATATTGTAGACATATTTACGTTCACACGTTGAGATTAAACTAAACACGTTCACTCTTAATTGCTTCCATGTCTTTCACACTCAAGGTACAACAACAGATAAATTAAACATGTGTTCATTGTGATGAAATTCTATTTCACGTTTCCAAATACATATTACGAACTGGACGTGGATTACGTAATGGTAGTTAAGTCCAGTTTAAGTAGCTTTTTGTTTTTACCTACATTGAAATCTAGCAACGCCGGAATTTTATTCCTTTTTCAACTACCTGCTTAACAGGTAAGACATCCGAATTGTTGTTTTTCAAGTACCAACTGGTCCGTAATTAAACCGCTTTTCTGTAGAATTACCTCTTGTTTAATATAAAGAACTTGAAACACGTCTCGTTAACAAATATAATAAAAAAATGGAAATTTAGTTAAGCCTGTCATTACTTCAAATTCGTTGTATGAATTATGCATAATGTGTAAAACCGCTTCAAGTTTATGTCAATTATGTATAAAATTTTGACTGATTTGCATATACCTATCCATAATGCAATACATAATATGCGAAAAATCGTAACAGAAGAAATTGGACCCTTCTCTTGATTTATAGCATTGTGAAATGTGGCATGAAAATAAACGCAAAGATAAAAAGACATCGACGTTTTTATTTGATATTTTCGACGTAGTTTTCAAGGGTTCTCCGGCAATTTAAAAGAATTCACCCACAGCAGGACCAGATGTAGTTACAAATTTATTGTCCATTCACATTGAGTTATTTTATTTGTGAAGTACTTGACAATAGAATTTCGGGGCGCCGGAATTTGTTTTTAAAGGCAAAGTCTATACATACTTTTACATTTACTTCATAAAAAAGTCAATAAAATCTATTTTTGTATTTGTTGAACTTTGTATATTTAAATGTACATTCTTAAAAAGGTTTCCAAAATAGTAACATTTTACCAAGTATATATTGTAGTTAAAATTTCAGTGAGTTCAGTGATTCAAACTATGTACTTTGCAGAATACCGTTAACAAATTATAATTCTGACCACAAGCTACTGCAAATATGCAATGTCAATAAAACTGGTAATGGCCATTTAATTTAAAAGTCTCAATTCCGAGCTCAATTCCAAAAACCAACGGGGTGCGTAACAATGACTCATTTTGTAAATAAGACACCTCAACGATCTTGCCGGACGCCGCGCCGCCTCGAATCTCGCTTTAGAAGAATATTGAAAATGTGATTGACGTCTTTTACATGCAAAATCGTTCTCCAAGTTGCCTAGAAAGAAATATACCTAAGTACAAAATTGAATAGCGATTTCGACCTGTAACAAAATATTGACTTTTGAAAGCTTCGTTTTTAATTAATAAATGCTAAGGTCGCTTTAAAGTAAACATTTATTTTAATTGAAGAATTTGTTATTATTTTCTTCTTTTGTTCAGCTTTGTTATGGAATATACGGGAGTATAGGTACTTACTGCGTCAAACTCTCTTAGATATGTGTGCAACTTAGAAATGTGTATTTACCAATACAATTAAATACAATAATTCCCTTCATAAATACCAGTAAATATTTAAACACTAGAATTCATCTGAAATGTAGATTATCAACACAAAAGAAATATTGAGCTAGCAGTTTCTCAATACATACATTTATTATAGTGATCAAAGTGTTTTATCAAAGATTCTTTGGTATTACTGTTGTAGCTATTCTTTTACATTGTCCAAACTTGATTTAAAACAAACTTAGGTACTTGTCAGTACATTTTGATTCAAATAATTTTCTTTTCTAAGACTTTCTAAGCTTTTAAATTATTATGTTTTGATGATCATGTAGTGTTTTATCACAATTTTTTGGTTATAAACAATTGTCTAAAAGTTTGTAAATTGTTTAGATATTTGCAAGCCCCCTTCATGGAGCGAATGTTAAAAAAGTATTCCCACGATTTGCAGACATTTTTAGTACAATGTACACGGCAATTGAAACAGTAGAAAGAAATTTTTATCTTTATAGATCACAATGCCAAGGCAACCGGATATTATTACTTCATATGAATCTGTAGTGGGGGTGGTTTTTCTAGAATATGAAAAAAAAATTATAACTGAAAGGGCATTTCTTATTTCAAATCTTTTAATATTATTGACAATATTCTAATAATGATCATAAGGAGATAAATTCCCCCGCAAATTTATCTAACCAATAAAGTATACCAGGGCGTTCCAAATATTACCCGCACTTTATTCTAACTTAAAATTACATATTAGTAAGTAACATTTTCTAATAACGACATTTCGCTAATACTTTCCCCATGGCTCCAGAAACACATTCATTCGTTGTCGTGCATAAAAATAACGTTGATTTTAACGCAAGCGACACCAATGTTCAATCTGCCAGAAACTTTCATCACAAACATTCTCCTATTGCCATGAATAAGTTTATCGACTGCATGAATGTTTGTGGGGTTCACATCCAAAGTCGTACGGGCAGGATGTGGGTTTCAGAACACCCTCTCACATCTATTGTGAAAGGACTTGGACTACTCAAAAACTAGTGTGAGTGATAAAACACTCTCACTCAAGTCATTCTAAAAGTCTCTAGTGAATCTTCGTCAACTGTACATCCTCATTCACCACGTTGTGCAATCCCTGCTGGATGATTCGTTGATCAAACTGACATCTTTGCAACAGCTATACTTAAAAAAAATTCACGGATTTCCTAATATTGCCCTTCTATTGTGTTAAAAAAACGGTGCATCCACCGAATTGTTGAAACAATTAAATCTACACCCTTGACAGTAGAATTTTGCGCTAAATTAGGGTGTTGCACCTTGCACAAAGAGTCGTTAACGTGCAACGCGCCTCGAAAACGCGTACACCAATGCATCTTTAAAAGACGATATGTATCTTTCAAGCGATGCTATTGCTTTCAAGTAAAATAGATTGTGAAGCATTGATTATTAAAACACCAAAGCAATATTGGACAAAATTCGGAATCCCGCAGATGAGAACAGTTATTATAATGTTAATATTTATGAGGAACTTTTTGGAATGTTTTGACAATCACAATAGTCGGATGCTTTAGCACTTTGAATAACTTTATACCGTAGGATTTTATTATATTGTAAGAAACGTGCACTTAACTAACCCGAAGCCATCGGAATCAGCAAAAACCGAGAGAAAAACAGTATTTCTTATTTACAGTTTCAGATAGCTATCGTATGAGATGTTCTGCGAGTACTAATTTCTATAAATAAAGTGATCAGTGTGACGAATTCAAAATACAATTAAGTTACATTTGGCAACCGTTCAATATAAATCTGTAATCGTTTTTTTTTCAACAAAATTAGTGTTAAATGATCAATTTGTAAATCTACAATGCCATTACTTAAGCATGTTCAATGACAGTACGAAAATAATGAAACAAGAGACTTCATATAAACTTGATGGAATCCATATCCGTTGTTTTGAGAATTCCTTAACATCATATAAATTCTCTTCAAATGTTAACAGATTATTAATTTTATTCGTTGATTAATAAATGTCAGTACCAAGTACCAAAAAGAAACATTGTAATGATAGTAATAATTACTTATAGATAGACCAATATTTTTTGTAAACAAATGACTATGTAATGTTTTAATAAATAAAAATAACGATTTCGTGAAATTGTGGCGATTATTTTCAAAATTTTGCAGTTATTATTATTTTTCAATTCGGAACACCTTTTCTTAATAAAATTTTGCTCTATATTGTATACAAAAAACCGAGCAAAAAACGTACTTTACCTGCAAAGAAAATAGTTTTTACTCCACCACCACCACCACCCAGGCGGCTTTGAATTAAAAAAATGACAAATAATGTGATGAAAATTCATTTCCAAAGAAGCAGGGCAGCATCTGAAAAAATCGTTTTGAAATTCCAAAATTGTTGGTCATTTACACCTATAATGAACTCAATTCGTGGACACACTGTATAATTATAAATACTTTGTCGCAATAACCGTTTACCCATTTTTCTTCTTGAATATGTCCGTTTTGAATATGTTTGTGTAACTGTTTTAGGTGACATTAAAGAGGAGGTAGTAAGAGGCACTGCTTTTTCTAATAGTTCGACCACATTAAAAATTTATTTCAGATTCCTCTAAAGACACACTTAGGTTAAAATCTATGGACGAAATGTACGACTAACTTCACATTAGTTTAAGATTATAAGATGTAGTTTCCAACTGCAAATGAATTATGCAAAAAAAATGCGACATCCTGCGTTTGGCAAACAGGCGACTCCAATCAACCATACTATTACCATTTCTCACATAGATAGGAGCCGATTTACAGGATTTCCTCAAATTCTTATAAATTAGTAGAATGAAAGCTGTCATTGACTTAATGTTCGAAGAAAAAGGAAGTACTCGTGAGTTGTAAGCGATATTTACAATTTGAATAAATTACCAAAGGATTGTACTTACACTTACTTATTATTATTAGATACTAATTTGTGAAAATCGAAAACTGCAATGGAAAATGTACTGTCATACGAAAGAACTTTAGATACCTACTTAATTGATTTTACGGTAAGTGAAAGTATTACTTACCTAAAGAATGAGGTTTTATTCGATGACACTACATAAACTTATGTGCATGATGGAGGGGGGGCAAGGACGCAAGCGTGTCGCTAATGGAGGTTTTTTGAAATCCATTGTGACTGATCATGAGACCTTAGTGCAATATGACACGCCCGAAACGAAACGACAGTCACAACAATGGATGCACACAAATTCTACAAACGCAAAAAATTCAAACAAACGTTCAACAACCGTAAGGTTATTATGGCAACTGTTTTTTGGGATCAAAAAGGTGCGTTGCTTGAGGAGTTTATGCAGCGAGAGACAATTGCTGCAGATACTTATTGTGAAACTTTGAGACGCGTACGAAGAGCTATTCAAAACGCAAGAAGAGACATGCTGACTTCTGGAGCAATTTAAATGGGACGTCTTCGAGCACCCACTATATGGTCCCGACTTAGTGCAGACTGGCTTGGGGACAGCGTTTCCAAACTGATGAGGAGCTCAAAGAAACAGTGACAACACAACTCACTTCATATCATTGGCGGAAACATTTTATGAGGAGGATATTGCAAAGATTTTCACAGATATGACAAATGCCTCTATCATCAAGGCGATTATGTAGAGAAGTAATCATTTTTTTAAATTCGCTCGTCTTTCCTTTACGGACAATCGGAGGTTGAAAAAAAAACACCTCTCATAAGCTGGTAGGACCAAATCGGCAGAATCAAGTCGGACGTATTTAATTATTTAGCACTTATTTTGTACTAATTTGTACCACTAATAAAAATTTTGTACTCCCTGCCCTTTGGAATCTACCTCCGATCCCTTTTCGGCTCAAGAGTAAAGTACCTTTTGCCACGAGCAGAATCAGTTGATACTCGTACCATCGAAGCAGGATAACTTGTACCTCTAAAATATGAAGTTACGAATTTCGTACCCCCGTCCTTCCCCTTTGGAAACTACCCCCGATCACTTTTCGGCTCAAGAGTAAAGTACTAAATATGTTTACATTGATATAATAATCATTTCATTCAATTTCCAGGGCCGCTTGCACCATTTAAATATTATTGAAAGATTATCCTGTATAAATATTGTAGTTCAGAAGGTTATTTCACGTATGTACTTTTATAACAAAATAATTAGTAGAAAACGCTTGTAAACATTTTTAATAACTACTCCAAGAGAAATGAGGGAACGAATTTTAATCAAAAACAATAAGAATCAAAAGGTTTGATTGATTTTAGTAATATGTAATTTCAAAAAAGAAATGACGAAACTGTTTAGTAGGGGTGAGAACGTGTACACGCGTACACGTGTACACGTATATTTTTTAAGATACGTGTATAAAAACTATTACACGTTACATAAAAAGTTAGGTGAATCTCTGAGTCTACTTTTTAAGAACCTAATTAAGTCCAAAAAATTACATTACTTAAAAGTTGCGTTCTTTTTGATTAAAAATAAATGTTAATGCTTACTTAAAGTAACCAAAGGTATGCACCAAATGTTCAAATGAAGAAAATAAGTTGTATATATTTTAAGGCGCGTGTACACGGCTACACGCGTGTACAAGTGTCGTTTACACGTGTATAGAAAATGCGTGAAAATCCCATCCCTACTGTTTAGACACCTTCGCATCATTTTTAAAAGATGTTGTGATAATATTATGTATTGCAGGAAGTGATCGGGAGTAGATTCCAAATGAAGGAGGAGGGTACGAAATTCGAAACTTCATATTTTAGAGGTACAAATTATCCTGCTTCGACTGTACGAGTCTCAACTGATTCTGCTTATGGCAAAGGGTAGTTTACTCTTGACCCTAATAGACTTCATATCATTTGGGCGTTGTCGTACGGGAAATTTTTGAATGATGGTACAAATTAGTACAAATTCAGATCTTTGTGTTTCTGCCTCGATATTTCCTGTTTTGTCTTTTTTTCTTGTGGTCCTGCTAGCTTAATATGAAGCTAGCAGCGCCACTGTTTTTTCCAAAACGGTAAGGAGTACAAAATTTTTATTAGTGGTACAAATTAGTACAAAATAAGTACTAAATAATTAAATACGTCCGACTTGAAACCGGAAAACCTTGACAGGAAGCTAAAACAATGGCACAAAAGAGTGGAAAAGATTTCTGAAGAAATAACTCATATTATATGTTATGATCGTCTGAAATTAAAAAAACAATTGAATTTCCAAAATTTTGAAAACATACATTTTCATTGAAAACAAAAAAGACAGATATAGAATGAATTTCCAACAAGCAAGGACCAAAATAATTGCATATTAGAAAGATTTTAATTATCTTGCTTCAAAAAATAACATCGAGAAGGTTTATTTTGCATGTCTAAACCAAAATCGAAATGGTCCACATGGTAAATGCCATTTTTGTATTACATATTTAAATTAACTAAAACCGAATTATTTTTTCAACCTTTTTTATTTAATATCTTTTTGGTATAAATCAATTACTTATTTATAAATGTAAATTTATTAATTAAGTAAGGCTCCAAAATGTCACTCGAAATCATAAACATGGCCGAGAACTTTAAAAGGTTTAAACTTTCGGAAAGTTCAAACATTTTAATATCATCATATCATTTTCATTATATTTAAAAAAACCAATTTAAAGCGTTAGATGATTGATTAATTACAAATCCCTCGCCAATACAATGAAGTAATTTAAATATAATCAATAAGATGGACATTTGTTTATTTAACCTTTATACTCCCATTATACGCTCAAAGTAAATTTTGAACCTGTTAAGTTTAATTTGATTTTTTAGAAATGATAAGCGGATTTGGGGGTTGCGATAATCTTGGCGTGAATCAGATTAATTTGCTCTTATCAGATATCAGTATTGTGTACAGTGTACGGTTGGGAATGACCAATGAATTTCAGTTTATTACAAAATCGTAAGTACGGTCGGTAAAATTATGAGTATGTGCAATAAAAGTTTAATTGAGCAGTGCGCAGACAAAAAAAAATACGAATCAACAGGTGGCAATAAAAGGGATGATAAAACGTACAGCAACGACCTATCCAACATACAGAGCAGGTGGAAGTTAATAAAAAATTCAAAACCTGTATTAAACCTCGCCTAGACCAATTTTAAAAATTACAAGAAGAAAAAGGAACGGTAATTACCTGCATCCTCGGACCCATTCTCTAGAACATGCTCTAAACAAAATTCGCCCGGAGGTAATAAAATATTAGGCTCTTTTAATAATAAGCCACCGTTTTCTTGTAAGCTTATTTCCATGTATTTCCCGGCGATTTCCATATGTCCCTCGCATACCGGGAAGCCGGCGACAATCTTCTTTTTTGGACCGACACTAATTGTCCTATCGGTACCGTTAAGTGATACACATCGATTTTCAATGTCTTGATACGCCGCATTCGAACCACAACATTTTCTCACACTCACTAAATTGTCATTTTGCACTTCATTTAAACATACAAACGCAATGTTATGGTCAATGCAATAAGAAAGCGGATCCACTAATTTACCATGAAATTCGACTAACCATAACGAGCCGTTTTGGAAACCGATGAAATTTTCTATTCTAGTAGCATTGGTACCTTTACAATTTGGAAATTGCGCGGGTTTAACGTGCCAATTTGTAGGTACGGTGTTGCGAGGTATCGGTAGGAAACTCTTCTTCTTGGGTGAGTAAATTTTCGGTGCCCATTCGTCAATTTTTCCGGGAACACATGTATAACCGTCATTTTTCGAAATATACTGGTCAAAAGCACAACATTTAGCCACTGTAACGTTTTTTAATGCAGTTATTGCATTTGAGAAAGTCGTAAGAATTAATACGAAAAATATTATTAATTTCCACATTTTCATTTATAAATCAATGCCACAGTTAATTAACAATGATAAAATCACATAATTAAAAAAAAGGTCATTTACAACCACGTGTCTTCGTTCATATTTAAATGTACGCGAACGTATGAATCAGACAACTGCATGTGACGGTGTTACCATCGATACTACCGGTTTAGCGGAGCCCACAAAGGAAAGTGCACGTTCAAATCCCCCAACACTCTTTCTTGGCTCGACTTATTGGCGGCGAATTTACTTCATTTTAACATCGAAAAAAAATTTTGTACATACTATAATAATTAAGTTTCAATTAATGACATTACTAACACGAATGATAATAATATAGCTACCATAATATTATGATAATCTAAATGGTTTACTTTTGATAACAAATCAATACTATAAATTTCAGATTTTTTGCCAAATTTTGAAGTAGAAATGGAAAATTTTGTAGATAGGGTTCTGTGTATAACGATGTTTAAATATTCTAAGAATGGAGTGAGTTAGCGACTAGAAACCATATCGGGCGATGGTGCGCGAAAAAACTATAAATTTATTGATGCAGTTATTGGCGAACGAAAATAACTTTAAATCGTTACTTAAACGCAGAACTTTTTTTATGGATATGATTTCTTCAAATGCAAATAAGTATTCTGTATTTATAAAATTGTAACTAAAGGAATATCTTTTGTGCTTCGTCTACTCTATTGTTAGTATTTATTCTAGGGGTGATTCATTACGATTGGTTCCACCACTACGACCTTTGGGTCTATTGGGCCCCCCGCTATTATCTACTCTTCGAGAATACCTGTATCTTTAACAAAGTCCCGCGCATGTTAGTAGGGCGAATCTTCGTTACTTCCTCTTGAGTAATCTTTTCGTTTCAAAGTAGGCGTTCCCTTGTCCTTTTGTCTTGTATATGCCTTACATTGACAAATTCTTCCTCACCAGAACTCCTGCATAACGGGCCATCGGTCAGTTCCATGATATGCAGATGTTTGTTAGGACGATAGTGGCCTGAGACCATCACTGCCGCAGATTTTATCTTCGTTCTACCTACTTAACATTAATACGGAAATTGCTAAATCCTCGTTTGGGTTTTCCAGAAAGATGTTGGATTGATTCTGTCCTGGAATTTTCGAACAGCGTCTGCAATGCTCTTGTGGTTCTTTATCAGAAGGATTTGTTGCCACGCTTTTTTGTGAGTTAGAACCTGGTTACCTGCCATTTCCGCGTACCTAGGTGCCCACACTACTTGCCTAGTGCGTTTAGGCCTAAATTTACCACATATGAATCTACTGCTGCAATCGCTACTTTGCTGCCTATAACTATCAATATTTTCCTTTTGGCAAGGTTCTCCTTTAATAGCTGAGCACAAGCTGTCAAGATTAGACGATTCTATTCAACTTCCCTTTATTGGAATTATTCTCCCAGTCGTACCGAGTGGAGGTTGTTGTCTTAAACAGTTTAGTAGAACACACTGTTTTGGTTATCCTCTCAATTTATTATCATATTGAAGTTTTTATCTCTGAAGATTTCGTTAAAGATAAGCGAATGCCACACTCTTGACGATAACTCCATGCAGGGCTGTCCAACATGAGGCCCGCGGGCCGCATGCGGCCCTCGACCTCTGCTTTTGCTGCCCGCGGTAAATTACCCTCAAATACGAAATATGCACAATTCTTACATTAACAATAAAATACAAATAAAATAATGAGTGGCGCCATTGTCCACGGATAGAAGGTCGCAGAGAAGTTACTGGAAATCAGACCGATCTTGCTCGATCGCTCTGGAATATTAGAGAATCCGCGCGCACGTATATAAGAAGGTTGTTGAGTCACTTACTCAGTTGCTTCGTTTATCAACAACAAAATATTAAAATTGATATTGATGCATTAGTTAGTGAAAACCAACGTCCTCAAATTTCCCACTAATTTTTTTCCAATTTGAGATTTCTTAAATAGATTAAAATCATAATACAAACGCGGTTTTTCTTTGTATACCATACCATACCTGATAAAGTTGCATATGAAGTATTTTATAATGTGGCCCTCCAATCCGTATTTATTTTTAAACGGCCCTTGTGCCACTTGCAGTTGGACAACCCTGCTCCATGCTGTTCACTCTCAGCCGATATTCCTCCCTGAGCGCGCCTGCCCTAAAAACTAGTTTTACCAGCGGCAGTTTCTTCGACAGAGTCTCGATACTGCCGTGGGGTCGTTTTCATTGGCCCCGTAATTCCAAGGCAAGCCCTGCGCTGCACCTTGCTAAGTTTCTGATGTTCTTCTGGGTGAAGGGTCTTACACCACCACACCAGTGAGCATACGTATGACCGGTCTAATCATTCTGCTGTATACGCAGTGAGACATCTTTTGTGATAGGCTACGGTTGATTCCGAACGCTCGCCTACAAGCCCTACAGGGACTTTGTGGCTTTTTTCGCTATCCTCTCCAGGTGTGGTTTGATGGTCAGGTCGTGGTCTAACGCTATCCCCAATTACTTAGGTACTTTCTCCCATTACCTGGTAGCTTGTTGCCGTACATTGACTATTGTGAGCCCTTTTCTTCGTGACAGACAAACCCTCTTTCACAGTAGAGGAGTAGGATCTCCCTCCCCCCACCCCCCTGTGGACATCCACGTGCAGCCCAGACCGCTACAGAGTGGTTGTTAAGCGAGGCTGTAATGCTCCTATCTTTAGCATCTACGCACGATAGTATGTACTCCCTTACTTTCCATATCAATTTTAATTGATTCTAGAGAGGTATCTATTGTTAAACGCCCCCTCCATGGGAGGGCCGTGCAAAGAGGTACCCTTGCACCCCCCTAGTTACTGTTTACATTTGTCGATAAATTCTGGATCGTCTTTTACTTTTACCTGTGGACACTTAGCATGCACAACTCACTTGGCATTGGTCACTCATCGTAGATCTGTTCCAAGTTTTCACGGGCCGTAAACCTACTAAAAGTTTCTTCAGCGCTTGCACAATATTTAAAAAGCTATCGTTAAATATCATCATACTTTTGTTTTTGCTGGTCAACGTGTTTTGCAAAATAGTGGAACGTTCGGAATCAAGCCCCACTTCTCTGAAAAAACTTGATAATTTCTCTATTATAGCTGTCCCAAAGATGTTCCGCACTTCCTGAACTTTGTTAAGGTCATTAATGACGAGGTTTAATACATGGCTGGTACAGTGGAAGAAAATTGCCATCGGATATTTTTCTCTGATTAGATATTGTACTCCACTATCATGAATTCATGACCACCCATCCCAGAACAGCCGTAGTACCCCTGACCAACAAGTTGTGACATCTCCAAATCACAACTTATCACGATTTCCATTTTTAATAATTACTCAACTCAATAATCATTAATTTAATTTTGTTTTAATGGTTATTTCAGAACTTCGTGTTTTTTGGCAATTTTTGTTGATTTTTTACACGCACCCCCCCTAGGGAAAAACCTGCCGGCGCCGATGCCCCCCTCTGTATCTAAAAACACCCCTAGAGTCACCTCCTTACAGGAAATCTCCCTTTCGGTCATGTCCACTACTCTGTTGAGATAACCCCATCTCAGATGCTAACGAAGTGTGCAAGAGTTGGCAACAGGTATGAAAATCTACAACGCTTAGCAACGTCGTTTTTTGTGTAGCTGCAAGCGGATACTTGCATGTAAATTTTGCCTAAATGATGTACTTGCAGTACCTAATGTTGTTCTTGCATTAGAATTAGTCATGTAATTATTGGTCACTGCTTAGGGTAGGGCCATCGAAGACACCTGTTGCAATACTTCGCAATATTTGATTGAATTCCGTCGCAATTTCAAAAATATCAAGGATGACTTTAACCTGGAACGTTAAGTACATAGAAGATCGTCTACTAGCGGCAATGAACTGTATACTACGTACCTGGAAGGGATGCGTAAATCCATGAAAGTGAGGCAAAATTTGAAATTAGGCAACCCGCAGTGTGGACGTAAAATTATCTCTTTCTATCTTATTTAGATATGAGTTGCACTCAATTTCTCACCTTTTTTAAAGAATTATTTTGATGCTATTAAAGAAATTATAGTATAAAATTGGATTTTTATTTTTTAAAGTAAATTGTCCTTCACAAATAGAAGCTGAATGAGGAAAAAATTGTCAGCGTAAAATTTTTGTTGAAAGACAATAATAAATAACCATATTGTGCGTTTTACACAATATAAATTCAGCACAAGAAAAATCGCTACCCAATAATTATTTATTATACTTTATTCAAGCAAGGGGGAAATCAACCAAACTTATTACAACGAGATTGACAAAGACAGGTTACCGTCCTCTAAGGGCATCCTTTTTCTGTTTGCCCCTGACACAAAAACTGATTGTTGAAATACGGCGTGGGGCGTGGATCCATTCCAGGTACGTAGTATACAGTTCGTTGACTAGCGGTTAGCGAGACTACCTGGCTGTTGGGACCCTAAATACTTATTCTTAACGGATATTATAATGACAGTGATTGACGTGACAACAGTAAATGTTCATTAGTTAATGTCAATACGTTAATGTCAATTATCCTAAGAAGCTTAAGAATGAGTATTTGGGGTCCCAACCGCCAGATAGTCTCGCCAACCGCTAGTAGACGACCTCGAATCATTTCTCCCGTGTAGAGTTTCGATCAGGTGAAGACAATAATGAATTAATTAAGTCCTCATTGCTTCTCGGTTTTCAACTAATTAGGCTACGATTCCCGTACCAGGAGTCAGTTACCTATCCGAACTAGCACATTCTCTACTGTTATGATTGCCGTGTGTTTTTTAAATATATAAAAGTGTGTTAATTGATGGATATGCCGGAGTTCATTTTGCGTTTCATTTTCTATTCAGAATGCGCAGATGTTGACAATATTATAAACAACCCACTAGAAAAACGGGTTTTGTGTCACCCTTTTCGAGATGCTTTTGTTTGAGCAGGTACCTGTTGTGTCACTTGTAACTTTTGGTAGTACATTTTTCGGTTTTAAAACTGTAAAACTTACTTGCATGTCCTTATGTTATTTTTAAATGTAAATCTGTTTGATTTTTATTGTTGGTCTCGCTGATTTGTACATATCTAATTTTAATTTGCAACAACTTTTGGTATTAAAATTGATTGAAGACCTTCAACAATTTAAATTTTCATGTTATGTCTTAACTTAATATTATCAATGGTCTGGTGCTTTAATTTAATTGATCTTTATTTAATTAATTGTGTGAACGAGAAGTTTTCTTCCCAGTTCTTTCTTCTCGTCATTTGTCATTGAACTATGCACTCTCCTTTTCGGATTTGTTTTGTGAAGCAACTAAATTTTAGGGAAAGTTTAATAAACCGATGATCTTAAGATCTATACAGTAATAAAAAATAATTTTGATATGTTCTTGGTTCAACAAGATTTAATTGGAGGAATGGTGTAAGGTTAATAAGATGGAACTTAACTTGAGTAAATGTTTTGCAATTTCTTTTACCAAATCTCATTCCTAACTAGGTATACACTGATTGGCCAAAATCTAAAAATAGTTGATAAAGTTAGTGACCTAGGTGTTACGTTTAGTAAGGACATGTCTTTCAAATCGTATATCTGTGATATAGTTGCTAGGGCTAATGGTAATTGGAAAAAACCCCTTGGAAAAAAAAACCAGGAAAAAAACCCGGAAAAAAAACCCAGGAAAAAAAAACCGGAAGAAAACCCCCGAAAAATAATTATAGATGGCTGTGAATAAATATATAAATATACAAAGTTTGGAAATAAAAGTAATGCCAAACTTAAACGTAGATTGCCACTAAAGCGCCTAGGTTATTTGCAGGTGTAGTATATTTTTTTAAAATTGATACAAAATGGCAACATGACACTAAACAAAGTTTGGAAGTAAAAAAAATGTTAAACTTAAACGTAAATTGTCACTAAAGCGCCTAGGTTATGTGCAGGTTTAGTATATTTTTTTCCAATTGATACAAAATGGCAACATGATACTAAACAAAGTTTGGAAGTAAAAAAAAATCCTAAACTTAAACGTAGATTGCCACTAAAGCGTCTAGGTTATTTGCAGGTTTAGTATATTTTTTTTCAATTGATACTTTTTTATTCTTTGATACCTTGTATATTATGTATGATTTTGTAATATTGATGTAAAATATAATGCAGTATAAATCTAAAGTATATGTTATATCATTTATTCAACGTTTATGTTTCATTCGGCGCGAATGACAATCTTCATCAACAACAAAATTTATTCACAGCTATCTATAATTATTTTTCGGGGGTTTTTCTTCCGGTTTCTTTTTCCTGGGTTTTTTTCCGGTTTTTCTTTGGGTTTTTTCCGGGTTTTTTTTTCAGGGTTTTTTTCCTACATTGAGGACTAATAGAACAATAGGTTTTATATTTAGAAACACTAGTCATTTTTAAAATATTAATACTGTAAAGTCTTTGTACTGTTTGTTAGTCCGTTTCCTGCTTGAATATTGTTGTGTAATTTGGTGTCGCTATACTATATTAGTTTAATTGAACTTGTTGAGCGTGTTCAGAACAAATTGTTAAGACGCTTAGAATTCAGGTTAGGTCATAAGCACATACTAGGTGACTATAGTTTTATAAGGAACTATGTTAACTTAAACCCTTTAGAAAGTAGGCGAAACTCTAGTGACGTTCTGTTCCTGTATAAAATCCTCAATTCTATAATTGACTGCCCTATTTTATTGAAACAAATTGGCCTTATAGTCCATTTGCTGACAATGCTTCTGTATGTCATTCATTTACCAGAGATTCACTCATTTGGATATTGTTGGTAATCTCGTAGTGATTGAAAAAAAGTCGGGTGATGGTCTGTGCGAGTGGCCATTTTGGAAAACGGGCGCCATCTTTGATGTCTATTGAAAATGCAGTGCGTTGGCAAGTGAGGTGTCATTTTACATGTTTTATGGTGCTGAACACGTTATAGACATAAAAACATTTTTAACAAAAATGTAAATATATAATATACAGGGTGTTTCAGACCACCCGTACAGCCCAAATATCTCGCGAAATGCAAAACACATTGAAAAAAGAAAAAATACGCCTAAAATTTTTTTAAGACTATTGTTTGATAGTAATAGGATTAGGATGCTCCCACTCCCACCCCCGGGGGTGGAGAGGGGGGTAACTTCGTAATCTTAAATAGCACCCCCCATTTTATTATGCAGATTTGAATTCTGCGTTAACAAATAGGAACTTTTTGTTTGAAACATTTTTTGAAGTTCGTGACCGATGGCGCTATGATCGCCGAAAGAAGTTTTTCCGATTACCTATGCTAATTTGATGTCAGTTTTGTTAAGTGACAATCAAAAATGTTAATGCTTTGTAAAAGGGAAGAAGGGGAGCTTTATTTACCCCCCTCTCCTTTCCCTCACCGCCACTTCACCCCTACGGCCCATAACCTAGGACGGGAAAACGCAACCATTTTAGATTTAAAAATATGTACATTTGTTTGTTTATTAGAATCAGAATAAGGATCTTGGTATATTTTTTGGTAAGAATACAGAAAATTGAATTGAATTGAAAAATATTCAACAACGTGACAACGAAACTGATGGATTTCAAGCAGGAATAATTAATAGTCTATAACACAAGTCAACACGAATTTTGAGTCTGGGTTCTAAATGTCTGATTTTGGTTTCTTCTAATGAAAGAAAATTATATTATATTCTTGGTAGTTCTTCTGTGTGAGTACGAACTTTCTTCTATTGCCCTCCAAATGTCATCACCCATCATGTTCTGATTATATTGTCGCCTTGATAACATTACTCAAAGTTCACCACATCTTTGTAAAAACATTCCCCTTGCTCTTCTGAATATACCTCTAAGTTTTCATTAAATTGGTCCAAGTGAGTAAGAAGTGTATCAATTAAGGGACATTCTGCAACCCATGAGTTTGAAGTTCTCAAGCATAGTGGAAATAAGCTCTTGGAAATTCTCATCTCTCTTATTTCAGAAAAACCCATGGAGCACTGCTTTAAGGCTATACTACGCTTTTTCAGCCGGTGGTATTTAGTAATAATTGTGGTAATTCTTCATCGGTCGCTATTTTCTTTATTTGTGGATCGACAAAAATACCAGCTTCAATTTTAAGTGTTAGCAATTTAAGGAAAACATTCTTTAAATATTAAAAAACTTCAGATTCTTGACGAAGAACCTTTACAAATTGCTTCATTAGGCCTAATGTAATGTGCAACGGAGGGATCAAAACACAATTGGCCTCCACAATCGGTTCACACCTGACACTATGTTTTTCTATCTACAACTCAGAAGTCCGCTTAGGCTGTTATCAAAGAGAAAAACATATGATTGAATAGAGATTTACCAGACCTTTTAAATGAAGTATGACCTAAAGCCATTGAAAAGATTTAAGGGATATTTCCAATAGGGAGGAGGGGGAGAATCTGATAATTATGACATTAAAAGTGCCTGCATCAAGTTAAAAGTTGACGTGTTTCGGCATTTTTTTCTAACACGGTGCAAGTCAGAAATATTCATTAATCAAAAGGGAAGAAGGGGAACTTTATTAACCCCCCTTCCCCCCACCGCCACTTCACCCCTATGGCCCATAATCTAGGATGGGAAAACGCAACCATTTTAGATTTAAACAACTGTTCAATACCACGATTGAAGAAGTTAAATTTTGTAAATTTTTTTTGTCTTTGATAGAAAATAGAAAAAAAAATTGAAATACTTTGATTTCACTATACTATACTATACTATATTTCAATATACCAAGATCCTTATTCTGATTCTAATAAACAAACAAATGTACATATTTTTAAATCTAAAATGGTTGCGTTTTCCCGTCCTAGGTTATGGGCCGTGGGGGTGAAGTGGCGGTGAGGGAAAGGGGAGGGGGGTAAATAAAGCTCCCCCTCTTCCCTTTTACAAAGCATTAACATTTTTGATTGTCACTTAACAAAACTGACATCAAATTAGCATAGGTAATCGGAAAAACTTCTTTCGGCGATCATAGCGCCATCTGTCACGAACTTCAAAAAATGTTTCAAACAAAAAGTTCCTATTTGTTAACGCAGAATTCAAATCTGCATAATAAAATGGGGGGTGCTATTTAAGATTACGAAGTTACCCCCCTCTCCACCCCCGGGGGTGGGAGTGGGGGCATCCTAATCCTATTACTATCAAACAATAGTCTTAAAAAAATTTTAGGCGTATTTTTTCTTTTTTCAATGTGTTTTGCATTTCGCGAGATATTTGGGCGGTACGGGTGGTCTGAAACTCCCTGTATATTATATATTTACATTTTTGTTAAAAATGTTTTTTATGTCTATAACGTGTTCAGCACCATAAAACATGTAAAATGACACCTCACTTGCCAACGCACTGCATTTTCAATAGACATCAAAGATGGCGCCCGTTTTCCAAAATGGCCACTCGCACAGACCATCACCCGACTTTTTTTCAATCACTACGAGATTACCAACAATATCCAAATGAGTGAATCTCTGGTAAATGAATGACATACAGAAGTATGCTCAGCTGTTGTATTATTATGTTCCCTCTCATGGGACTCGTAGTTTTAAGTTATTTGCCGTGGATTATAAAAAACGCAACTATAGTTACCATTCAGTCATACCACGCATCCAAAGAAGGTTTAATGACTTAAAATTCAGAGAATTAGATGTTTGTTGTTGCTCGAGGGATATTTTTGTTTAGTGCACTTGTAATTGTGTATCTATTGTTTTATTGGGCAAATGCCCGTTTATTTAATAATAAATAAATAAATGCTTTTTTGATGTTTAATGTTGGGTTTTTGATTCTCCCGCCCGATTGTAGTTCACGTCTTTTAAATAATAGGGGAAGCTACTAGACGATTGCGATCACGTGCCAGACATGTGGGGTTGCTCGGGCAGTCTAATTTTTGACCGTGTTTGTTCAAATTAAGGGTGGGTTTATTTTGGAGGGAAAGTTTAGTTTTAGCGGCCAGTTTCAAACATTCTCTCTCTGGTTTGAATGGTTGCGTCCATTATTTGCTTTTAACATAGTAACACAACAGCATAAAGCATTTATATCTACAACTGAAGATTTTATTTGTACCTATAGTAAAGCTGTGCAATATGGTCATAACATTGACATTCCAATCAAAACTTTATTAGGGCTCTTTGCAATAAAATGGTAAAATCAAATTTGTTTAGGTACCTACCTACTAATTTTACTGATTGTAAAACTACAATATTAAAGTAGGAGTAAATAAACTTGCGGCAATAAATAAATATAGCTCGGAATAGCAGTTACCTACCTATTAATTCTTTTCAAAAGCCCGTTTTAACGTGGATCATAGGAACACGTGGGTTGTCCGAAAACAGTCGAATGGTAAAATTCTTTTCCTTTCAAACTTTGAATCATCATCGAAATTGTTACACAGATAGGTATACATATGCGAGATCTTTTCAAATAGTAGTTCACAACACCAGAACTGACTATCATTTTCCCCACATTAAAGGGGATATAGCAAGATTGGATCACCAGATCTGTAAACTGCTTTGGACCAAGACCAACTGTCTAGGAATTGCTTTAATGTTGTTTTGCACTATTCGATACGTATTATTTTTGCGTATGCGATAAGTGGTGAGGTGTTGAAAAAGGTTTAACGTCTCATATAGATTATAATTTTAAAGTTGGCAACGCATGATGAAGATGATTGGATATAACAGCCGATATTTTGAAATTCTCTTACTTTCCAGCAGTTGATCATTCGCCACGCTGTTCATTTCAATTAACCGGGAAATTTGGTTTGGGGGTGTAACTGAGCTTTCTTTCTTTGAAAATTCCACTGATGATGCAGTAAACATAATCGAGAAATAACAGCCCAAAATCGATTCCAGAGCTGAAGAACGAAATTTTATTTCTTACGAGTTACACCGAAAAATAAAGGAAAGTTTTATTACAAGGGAATAAATATTTAAAACCGCTCATGGCAGTCATTTGGAAGAAAAAAGCATATTTAATATCAATGTATCTACATAGTACCTATAACATTAAGATTAATAAGATTTTATCAAAAACTAAATTAATTTAATTTACTTTAGAATTAATTGCATTAAGTTCATACTTTACGACAGTGCCAATAACTGTCAAGTCATGTAAAGTTTGAGGGAAAATCTAGAAATAGAGTGATAACATTTACCATCTCAATACTCCTTCATTCATGTTTATTATTCTCAATATTAAACTTAAACACTTTCTTGTTCATTTTGGAGATGGAGCCACGATTTTAGTTTTGTTAATAACTTCTAGAAGAGGATGTTGAATAACGGAAGAGGACACATTCCTATTCTAAGCCAGGCAATCGGATGATCGCCTATCCTATAGAGTAGGTAAATTGGATTCTTGTGTTCTACAATAATAATAAATAATAAATCTTCACTGATGGATCTAAAACAATGAAAGGAACGGGGGGCTGGAATTTACTCCAAATGTGAAGGTGATCCATTAGGCCAGTGTTTCTCAAACTTTTGAGGGTCATGGCTCCCCTTAAGTTTGTAAGTACCTTCCGCGACGCCCTAATCACTCTCAATGTTACCCCCCCCCCCCCCCCCCCGCTCTGTATTTTGATTTGATGACTGCCACAGCTGAGAACCCCGTCCCATAAAGGTAGGAAGCAGCAAATGGTATCAACACACGCAATGCTTTTCTGGTAATTTGCGGGTATTGTTTTTCGATGTTACACCAACATTTTTATTACAAAAGTAATTTTAAGTAAGCTATGCAGCGAAAGATATATCTTTAATATATTAATGGCAATTAAATCATTATTTAAGAGAAGACGAACATAAATATCTTTTCAATTTTTTCACACGATATGTCATTTTGAACAATCATTGTGGCTCAACCACGGCGCCCCAGGGAGCATTTCGCGGCGCCCCAAGGCACCGTGGTGCACACTTTGGGAAACAATGCATTCGGCTGACCTCAAAGTGGGCGCTTTGTGGTCCCAAAACCGGCTCTTTCACTTATAGTGTTAAACGTAAGGAACCTTATAACTCAAGACACCCAGCCCAGCACAAGGCTATGTGGAGCTTGACATTACATTATCATCATGTGAAATGCGCATGTAGCACATTCTGGGAGTTTGACTAGGACCACCTCCCCTGTCCACATCCTCAGATGTATCGTACTTGCGTGTGGTTTGAGTGACTGCGAAGTTGGTGGCTCTAATCATGGAGGAGGCACAGAGTGTCCAATATGGGGACTACTGAATCCAGAATCTACCATAGATTGGCACATTTGCAAGTGAAGTCGATGTCATTATTGAATTTTTTGCCGCATGTTTTTACGCCTTTTTCTATTTATAATTGAAAATTTTAATCTGAAGAACATTAGTCAATAAAATAAACTATGTTTATTCCACAAATACTTGAGATTTGATATTATTTTGTTGTTGTTGCTACACTTTTCCTATCAATCCCGAACCTTCAAACGTGCTTTAAATTTGTCCCACCCACTTTACTTTACTCAGCTCGGCACTTCTGAAAGTGACACATTCTGTACAAGGCAACAATTTAAAAAACTTTCACTCAACGTTTTAACAGACGGGTTCTCTTCAAGTTGTATCTTACTACTTTACCTACTGTACACTTTCACTATCTCACCCTTCGAGTTCGAAGATCTCACCTCTCAAAATGGCAACAAAAAGCTTATATTTTCATTTTCCTGAAGATTGCTAATAGTAGGTAAGTATTAATAAACAAGTTTTATAAGACCAATCTTGAAGTACGAGTTCAAGTGTAAAAAACGAGTGGCGTAGTCACGAGTTATTTTAAAGAATGATTGCTCAAGGTCACTTTAGTCGATTTAGGGATTTTTGTGGTGGTTGGTAATTCTTAATTTTAAAATTGAAAATTTGTTCTGCCTTTTGTTTCATCCAAATTCTGTCACAAAAGCCGAATATGGAAGATAATCTTGATGTACACCCTCTGAAATACGCGAACTTGCCAAAAATACGGTCACAAATTTGCTTCCTGATAAATCCTCTGCAGAATGTTCTTGAGATATTTTGCAATTAAAACATGCATGAGAAGATAATTCCGCATCAAAAGCATTGCCAACCTAAAAATGTTCGTATAATGCTCCGTGAATTAATGATGACGTCGCGTTCCAGGCCCGTGCGCAAGGGGGGGGGGGTTTGGGGGTTCAAACCCCTCCCATAACCCGTTGAAATATAAGGAAATATAATATCATGGGCGCCGGAAGTCCTAAATTTAAGGGGGGCACGATGAAATTTTCCACGAATTGGTATACCTACTCAATATCTTTAATAACATTTTAATTTCGAAATAGGTACAGACTCATTAGCTAATTTTAAGTTGAACATGTTCACTTATTTCTGATCAGAAAATAGCAATGAAATATTACTTCTTGTTTTTGAAATTAATAAAACATTCTTTATTTTTTTTAGCAAAGAATTTATGCACACTAAGCGCACAAAGCCCACTCATAGTCAGACATAGTGGACTGCAACCAGGTCTTAAAGTACTTGATCTTTCAATAGTTGTTGTTTGGGGAAGAGCCAGAAAAATGTTGAATACTTTTTTTACGCTGGAAAAAATCACAGAGTGGTTATCTAACAGTTCAACAACTTCCAACTTCCATTTTCATTATCATAAGCTTTCTGGGACCACATTTGCTTCCACGTTTCCATGTCAACTTCAGAAGTTTCGATATCGTATATTTTTAAAATGTTAGAATTATATTTTTTTAATTATTCAAAATTTTCAATTAACAACTGTGGATGCGTTCGTTAAGTTATATGCCTGTTAAATCAAAAATAAAAATGGAGGCAAATTATAAAAAAAAACTATTACAAAATTATACGAGTTATAAATTTACGCCCGTCTTATTTATTAAGGGAGAAGAAATATCGTAGGATTTTTCGTACATACGTAGGTAAATTAATTTAAGACTACCTACCTACTTGGAAAACGACCAGCATCACCAGTCCCTGCCTCGTAACAATAAAAAAGAAAATTATTCTGTTACAAATAGTTTTTTTTGTGTCAAAAGCCTATAAATTATCCTCTTCTTTTATAAGAATGGGGGGAAACATAAAGAGGGTAGATAATAGATCTATCTATCTGAGCATAAAGCACTTCCCATATTAAGAAGCGCAGTCAGACAACTTCTTTTGTATTGTTAATGACAGTCTCCCAGCGCATCTATTTGCAATAATAGAATGTGTTACAAGCTACAATTATTTGTTATGGAAGAACTTTTGCTGAATAACTACCAAATCAAAATACCGTTACTAGGAAAAAAATTGTGTAAAACTCTACCGTTACCGCAAGTAAATAAACTGAAGAAACCATTCGAAATTTAATAAAATATCAACGGTTTGCGGATAAGAAACTAAAAAAAATTGTTATTATTACAAGCTTAACTTTAATCTTTAAACCGAAAATAAATTTAAAAATCAATCTAGCAAGTCATATTCGTTAATTTAAATAATAATCCGTAAAGAAGATCTCCCAGATTAGATTAGATTTTTAAAATACATACATTCATTCGCTGATCCTGAGAGTCATTTTTACAGATTACTTGCTTTACAATTCGTAAATATTTTCAACAGTTTCGAACCCTCACCCTATCATAGATGACATGTTATTCACCCTATCGTGTTCTCCCCCTATATGCACTACGATTTTATCCCACACACTACAGATTAATCTTCGAGGAATATATATCGATAACAACATCTTAAGTTGATTAACCATTCACGCTTTAATAAACTTCAAACTTTATTTGAATTGATGATTGTTATTGTATAACCATTTTATTACTTGTCATCATTATTATTAACATTTTTAAAAGTCACGTCTTCTTATCGGGGTTTAATTATCAGTTAGTAAATGTAATTTAATTTGAAAATTAATGATCATTTAGTAAGAGAAAGTAAAGATCGTGCTACTTTGTAGGTATGTGAGAATTTGTATAAGAACTCTTATAAAGTATATAATACGGAAATCCCGGATTTGGGGTTTCAAATTACCGTTCGTTCAAAGGTAATTTCCTTCTTAGTGATACAATAGGTGAACTTACATTAAGAGGACATGGTGATGCATTTAAAGTGTATGTAAATTACATTCTGGGTCAAGTATTTACAACGCCATTGATATTGCAAAGCGACTAAGTAAATGTACGTTGCACAATGTGATAAAGTTATGCATTGTAACACACTTGTTAATTAGACCCTAAAGAGCAATTTTAGGTGTGTTGTGCTTCGATTGGTCTCTTAGGGATCAAGACATACTAGCAAGTCGCGTAATGTGAAAATTAAGTATTGGTAAGTTACCGAAGTCAAGGGAAGCAAAAATGTATTTGTAGAATGATGAGAAAATGTGGAAGGCTCAGAAAAATTATTTGCTGTGAAAGTGTAGGTTGATGCGGAATTGGTGGCGTTTAGCGTCTTGGAACCAAATGCGCATGGAATTCCCCACTGCAGCACGTTTTGAAGAAAGTTTGTGTAAATTACAGGCTCGAGAAGATTGAAAGAATGGAACATTTCCGACATATCATTTTCTTTCAATTCAGTCGACGAGTAAAAGCATCGGTGGCTGCTAAAGTCTGTTCCACTCTCAGTTTGCAGTACACAGAGCATAGCCAATTGTAAATCTTATGGGAGTTTTTATCATTGTGCTCAGTGGCGGATTTCGCAAACCAGGGGCTCGAGGGCTCTAAAGATTTTATTGTATAAAAAGGTTTTATTTTATTATTTCTTAGCATTTATCACAAGGTGATAAATCGGGTGATCTAGGAGGCTAGGCGATGTCTCCTCGCAAAGAGAGAAGACGTCCACACACCAAGTTCAGAAAAGGGACACCAATAACTGTCACTTTAGGGTTGTGAAGCGGTCGTTTGTGAAGTTCCTGAGGGTTTTCTGCTGGCCAGTAGCGTAAATTTTGTTTATTACACGAAAGCAAAACAGTGTCAGGGTGAATGTTCTGAAGAATGTCCTCACACGCAGCTCTGCGAGTTTCAAAATCTCTGTCACTGAATTCTTGGGTAACGATAATTTTGCAGGGGTGCATTTGAAGATCTCTGTGCAGGATTCTTCTTACACTCCTATGTCCTATCAGACTATCGCAGGGCAACTGCGTGTTTAAATGCCGAACGCTTTGGATATTGATAGATTGACGCTCTGACACGCGTGCGTTATTGCGGTGCAAGGTGTTCCTATCCTAAACAGAATCATGTCGGCCATGTTCGAATATTTTAGAAAAAGCGTACAATAACTATGATGATCAAAGTGTGCGTTGAAACTATTTTAAGCAGCAAATTATTTATGCCTCAGTGCCATACTGGTTAACTTAACACCTTGTTTTATTATTTATTGATATTATACCAAGAAGCCTGACTAATAAGCAGAAGTTAACTGAATCAATTAATTTTGAAAAAAACATGAAAAACATCACAGAACTTGAACCGAAATAAATATGAAATTTATGGCTAAAAATTACAACTTTCAATTTTAATTTATTTTCATGTTTTTCCTTCGTAAATTTTTTGAATACTAAATCTATGTATCGCAATAAACAAAATTTTTAATGAACAGTAGATATGTAGGTACTTTTTGAAGGAGTATTTAAAAAAACTCAAAACCTTGTTATATCAGCATAATTTATAGGAATGTTTACAGTTTACATATCAGCTTATTTTAGCCTTAATGTGAAGAGCGAATTATAAATAATTAAAAAACCTCTATTAATAAAATCGGCAAACAGCATTTCATCTGTAATACTGCGATAAGGCTTTCCAGCATAGGTACTGCATACACGTATTCATTTTTTTAACATTTAACCTCTGCCGCCAAATCCTATTTTTCTATCGTAGTGTTTACACGCAACATCGGGGCGTTATCGATGACTAGGTACTTAATTCTACAATTTCAAACAACGGATGTAGTGCAATATATTGAACATCAACGCACACTTCTAGTTTATTTGGGATACTTCTGTTTCGAGTGTGATATGATATCACTTTCCAGTGAAATTTTTTATTTGTTATGAAGAAATTGATAATATTATGAACTATGTTACAATCACAGACAGATTAAAAAAATACAGAAAAAATCAAGACAAGTGGGAGTACTAGGAGAAGAACTTGGAACAATAAAGTAGATGGAATGGAAGAAATATGTAACCTTGACATAATTGTATTTGGTCAGTATGTTGGCTTTCCTGTTGATATCTTCGTAGCTCCATGATCATTGTCCACTT
This sequence comes from Pyrocoelia pectoralis, assembly GCA_036250285.1. NCBI lineage: Eukaryota > Metazoa > Arthropoda > Insecta > Coleoptera > Lampyridae > Pyrocoelia > Pyrocoelia pectoralis. Next base: position 30,290,526 of record CM070077.1, read on the forward strand.
TTCAAAGCTTCCTTCTCCTCTGATAAGCGTAGATCTCCATTCAGCATTCTGGGCATTGAAATCCCCACCTATTATGAATCTAAAACGGTCTAAACATGCGACATGCTCACTGGTCGCCCAAGTCACACCCCGACAAAACGCTTTACCAAATATCAGCACTGGAGCTTACAATGCGATCAGGTATAATAGATACAGGTGACATTTTCTTTAAATTAATTCTCTTCTGTGTGTCTAACGAGGATAAACAGCTTCCACTGTGTGGCAAACCTTTCGGAAGTGCTTTTTCTCCGGACTATAATTCAGCGATCCAGCCGTCCGTTGAGTGTTTCACAATTGAAGTGTTGGCACGGTAGCAATTCCTTGTGGTGCCGCAGAAGAAGAGACAGCAGGCATTGGTATTGAAACATCCCCGAAATTATTCGCCACGATTAGTATTAGAATTCAGTACCGTCCCACGCATCGCATTTAAAACCAGTTGAAATTCATGGGATTACAGAACAAACTTCGAATACCGCATATGTGCGAAAAGTTAACAAATAACAAAAAACAATAAAATTTCTATTATTTATACATATTTGTGGGCACGAAATCGATTATATCGAGCAGTATTAGAGATAGGTATCGAAAAGTTGACTGCAGATCTGAAATCAGCGTAAAATTTCACAGAAAATCCATTGATTAACTTTGCTCTATCGCACTGGGAACCATGCGATGGACGATGGACGGAATATTGAATTCATTTAACGAACGAAGTTCGTTGAAAACAAACTTTTAGGTTATCTTAGGGAGTCATATAGATTACGCGATAGTAAAAGGGGAGAAGTGGGAGGAGATAGAGGAATTCAGAATAGGGGAAAGAGTAAAGTCGGGCCGCCAACCGATTGAGATAGAGATAGGGGACACAGTAGGAAGCCAGAAAGAGGAAGAATGGGAACAGGTAACAAAAAAATATGGCCAGAAGAAAGCATATATCGATATAGAGAGAGGTTAGAAGAAAGGAAGCAGAAGAGTAAGGGGTGGAGGAAGAGATGCATAAGATGCATGTAGGGGATTGGATGAGAGAGGCAACAGGAAAGAAAACGTAGAAACGCATGACGAGGGGGGAATTAGGGACGAGAGAATGATGGGACAGGGATTCCCACGAAGCGAGGAAAGAGGCAAAAAGAAGACTGAACGAATTGAAAAGGGGGAGAACGGAAAAAGAGAAGTATATAGAAATGATAAAAAGAAAGATCACAGTGGCTTTACACAAAATTTGGAAAGGGAGTGGAGGGAGGGTATAAATATGCCAGAGACAAAAGAGGGAACAGAGAGGTTAGTTAGGGAAAACTACAGGGGAATAAGCTTCCTAAACACGGGATACAAGATATACGCCAGAGTGAGACAAAATTCTAGTAAGGGTAGTGCGGATAACCAAAGCAGTTGATGTGCGTTGAGGTGCTTGAAAATTCGCTGATCTCGGCGCACAACATAAGTAAATAAATAAAACAATAGTAATGAGGGATGAAAAAGTTGGTGCAAATTATGCTAAACAAAATGCTAATCAATAAATTTTGGTTAACATGGATCGAATGATCTACTGCAGCTTAGGTACAAAGATATTATTTATTGCAATCATGCTACCAGAACAGAACGTAACTATATTTTTTGCCAAAAGAATATTACGCACGACATGTGATCGTTACGCCATAATCTGTTCATTTATTTTTTTATTGTGTTTCGGTAGTTAAAGACAAACAATAATCCAAGAAACACAGTTATACCTACACTACATTTTTATCCGTTAAATCACTTACATAAACTACGAGCATTAAATATTGTTCGTGGTTTACTGTTTATAATAAATTACACATTGTGGTTACTGGTTTATTATTTAAAAGATTGCAAATCGCATTATGAAAGAAATAGTTGAAATTTATGAACACTCAGCGAAAATTTATCTTGAATTCTCGACGTTTTATGCTCTACTTGCAGTTCACGATTTTAATTCATTGTTTCTTTATAAATAATAAATATTGTATGGACTTGCTGATCAAGCTTTCAAAGAAAATAAATTTCTGTGAAAAGATCGTTTCTCTTGTATACTTTTTGCCTTTTTTTCCCAACGATACCATCGTGTATTATTCGAGTGTAAAAAGATTTTATATTTTACATTTTTGAGATATAATATTAGATACAGACGGTACGCAAGTTTAAATTCCCATGCAATTTTTCGCACATAATAAATAATAATAGATGACGCCGTGCGGAGTAAATTCTTTTAACAAAATTCTACTTAACACGACGTTAAATTAGTTGCTTCCAATTGGCTTTGTACGTATAAACATATAATATAAAATCGAGACGAAAAGGAACGCGTAAAAAATTTATAGCTTTTGAACTAAATATTTTTAATCCGAATTTCAAGGTTCATAGTGTAAAATTTAATTTAGAGAGTAATAAATAATCAGGTTGCCGCTGTTTTATTTAAATTTAATTTGAAAATAGAGAAAATAGAACTTAAAATTAGAATTAAATTTAAATAAACGACCCGATAATTGACAAGTTGGAAATACGGTATTTAACGTAAACATGCAATTTATAGTGTTGCACGCGCGAATTGACAATGTTCAAAGATTTTCAAATTTCATCATTATTATCGTTGGGTAAGGTCGATAAGTGAAAGCTGGTTTTTTTCTTTAATCAGATTTGATATGGTTAAAAACGTCTGTCTGCTACAGGAAGTAAATAAATTAATGTAAACGAACTTTGTAGTAAAATTAAACAGTTTGCAGAACACTAAACCTTCAATTTATTTTCTTTATTTAAAACGGGAGATTTTATTTTTCACAATTTTCTATTACGGGTTAATGGAGACGACGTTTTTCCATTAAAAAATACTTGAAACGAAGGGTGTGGGCGTGGTGGATTTTATGATTGGACAATTAATGGTCGGCACATGGTTCGAAATCAAGTTTATTTGCAAATTTTTAATTTATTTTTAAAATCTGTTTAAGAAGCAAATTAATTGATCAGCACATGCCCACAATTCATAAATCTTTAAATTATCGCAGAAATACAATTACTCATTCCTTAAAATAAGTTCGGATATTTTTTATTGGATGTAATTTATGGTGTATATCAATCACTGATGTTTGAAATGTTCATTAGAAACATTATCCTAAGGGATTTTTCATCGTAAATAAGTTCAGGAAACTCAAATTCGCTTTCAAAGATAATCGGCCAATAAATTAGTCGTTCAATTTCTTTGCATAATTCATAATTCTACAGTTTTATTGTATTTTGAATCGCGAAACAATGATCGAATTGTCGTCCAAATTTCATTTCTTTGTAACACGAACATGTAATAGTAAAAAGGTAGATAACGTTTATAGATACATAAGATAAGGGAACATTCACAGACCTAGAAAGGGGCGTTTTACAACACAACTTTTGAAACAATTAGAAACTGCCACTGCTGAAGCTTAGAGAAGTGCACATCAACTTTGGTGACGGCACATTGGGGAGACAGCAGACAGTATAGTAAATGAACGGATAAGCGAAGAACTGGTTGAAAGAGTCGACGAGATCTATAGAGAGACAAGAAGTAGAGGGAAAGTGGAGGGAAAAATGGGAGAGGAATTTGAGACAAAAGACAACAAAGGGGCTGAGGCTAGTGGCAAGGCTGTTCGCTATAAATCGCTAAGCCCAAGCCTCTTCGCGGTGTATATAGAGGGGATGGTAGCGATATGCAGAGAAGAGGAGGGTATAAAGTGTGGGTGATAGCGTACGCGGACGATGTAGTCGTAGTGGCGAAAACGGGAGGAGAAAGGAGAGAGATGATAGTGACAGTGAGGAGTGAGACTTTATTGAAAAAAGAGGAATGGAGATGAATGTGGAAAAGACAAAAATAGTAATGTTCCAGAAGAGGAGGGGAAGAAAGGGAAAGGAGGAGTGGAAATGGGGTAGTGACAGCATAGAAAGTGTAGCAGAAGTGAGGTATTTAGGATATAAATTAGTTAAAATAGTTATCCTTATCTATGGAGTTAGATTGGAGGATAGATTAACGTTCACCCGTATGTGGGGTCTAGGCTCCACCTTCATCAGAGCCGGTAGGTATATGTGGTTGTTTAGTTTACAGTTTCCAGGAGTGAGAGTCGTTCCTTATGTCTTTTACTTTCATGGCGATATTCATTCAAGTTACCTTTAGCCTTATGCCAGTCTTGGGTTTTTTGAGTTACTAGGTTGCTTGTAGTTCATATTGTTAAGTAGGAAAGCCGATTTTGGATAAAAATACTTGCTCTGAGGCCTGTTAAGCTTACGCATCGGCTTGCACACTGTCTTTTACTTGCCTTTTACGTCAGTATGCCTTTTGATCCATGCGAGCTCAAGGGTATTACTGTTTGCTACCTCCTCAGAAACTGGCGTAACGGCAATTTTTTAGTGACCTAGTGTCTAGAGGGCAGCTTTGTTGTGACTGGCAATTCTGATTATTTTGTTCTTTGTGCTTTCCATAAGAACTTTGCACCAAACGTTATTTCCAAAAATTCAGCTTGGAATGCAGCGGGGAGTTTACCTATTGGTTGGATGCTACATGCTCTACGTAAGACTCGACAGTTTGATATAGGTATTTAAAAATTGCTATGGTTTTGAGAATGATTATAGAAATATCTCTCATTGCTATAATATAGAGCAAATTGAGTAACTGTTAATAGCAATCTTCGTTATAAGAACGTGATACAAAACCGATTGGCCTCAGAACTACAATATCACTTGGAACTATCAACGTTCTTCTTTGCAATTTGCAAAGAATTGCTCCAAGGAACGATCGCACCTGTATGGTATTTGATAGCCTCCAACGCAATTTTTGATAAATAGTTTCTACCAGTCATTAACCAAAGCAGTTGATACAAATACAAATACACGATACACGTCCATGAATATGAGTATTAGTTGTATCCTCATCGACTAATGTCATTTTAACTAAGGTTTAATTGGAACATGGTCTTGTTCTTATAGCGCCTAAATAATTTTGCTTGACAAGCAGTTCGTAGTCAGCAAGTCAGTAAGTGTTATGTAGGTGAAGTCGTGAAGCTACTTTTAACTATACTACTACGTTAAAGGCGGAGATTGCTAAGTATACTTTTGCCCCTGTTCACTTAGGGACCTGACACCCAATAGCATTCTTCTTACTCTGTAAAGAACCCAGGGGAGCACCCAGGTTTTTGTTTCGGGGGGGTTCAAAAATATTTGAGAAAAGTTAAGCGGACTATCTAACTTCATCGAAGAAACAAAGTGGTGCGTGGTGCGTATCCAGCACTTTTTTGTATACCTACACTACCTACGGTACAGCAATATTGCAAAAATTTTGAAGGCGAAGGTGGGGCACCAGGTACGCGGGGGGCGGTTTCCAATGCCTGATTTGGAATCAGCAACCCTAAAAACCCTTGGATGAGATGTCTAGAATCATTTGAGAGTGAATTTCAGAAAAAGCTTCGGAGATGACGTTGCTCAGCCATTCTGAGCTCCAGGTGGGCAGTGAGCCAATTTGGAGGTCATATTCGGGATCAGCGACCTCGAAAACCCCCTTGAACCCGAATTTTTTCTATGAAAATGCATTTTTCAGGATGCATTTTCGACTGCATAAATGCAATTTCGAAAAAAAACTTGATGAAAAGTAGGTACAAAGTTTCCTATTAAATTTGGGAAGCGAATGCAAAAAACCCCATCTCAATCCGTCTTACTACAAAAATTTGGCTTATTTTAGTGCTTTATTTCCTCGACTATTTCGCCAACATGGGGCCCTCCGCAATCAACAGAATGGCTTACATTTCCTATATGATTTTAATTGCGATGAATTGTTCTTGAATGCAACGCCTGAAACGTTTAGTTTTAGCTAATATTGATAAGTACCGACCATCGACATATAGAAATGGACTGCGCGTGGTTATGATAAGCCCGGATACTGCAGGTAAGAGAGAGGGTAAACGTGGAGGCCTAGTTCTAGCTTTATCTGTCGCGTATCTATTGGTTGCTGCATTTCAATGGGAATTCAGCGACCAATAGATACGCGACAGATAAAGCTAGGGGAATGCAGCGACCAATAGATACGTGACAGATAAAGCTAGAACTAGGCCTCCACGTTTACCCTCTCTCTCACCTGCAATATCCCGGCTTAGCATAACCACGCGCAGTCCATTTCTATATGTCGATGGTACCGACACGCTGGAGCAAACATGACATCAACATTAAAATGCGAAAAATCCCTAAGGCAATTGGCGCTAATTTGAAATGTAATGATTTAGTGGTTTTCCCTTATTTGAGGTTAATTTTTCATAACTAGATGTGACTAATTGAATCATTGAATATTATTCAATAATTAAACCTAGAAAATTTATGAAAAATGTCAAACGGCCGTTTTCAAACTAATGGGGAATCGGCCCTCTCATTACCTTTTGTTATAGACTCCATCAGCTTCACAGCCTTCTTACAAAAATAATTTAAATTGCAAATTATATAATTTGAATGCGAGCAATTCATTTAAAGGATGTATTCATGTATTTAACTTAAATACGTAAATTATATTATTGTAAGTATATTCTTGTTTATGAGGGCAAAGTAAGGTTAACCATGTTTTTGTCCTACTTTAAGGTTCTCGCAGGGATTCTAAATAAACTTTGTCCTTTTCTGCCACTGCTGGTGCAACCTTTTTCAAAGCAACCTGGCATGGTAACACTTATAGATAATAATTTACGGAAATTTCCAGATGGAAAGATTGCAATGTAAACAAATAGAGAAAACAGTCAAAGCGAAAACACAAGTGGCGCTTGCGCTTCCTATTCACGTAATGCATCCGCTTAGGGAATTTTAGCGTTACCAACCAATTTTGCTTCAGTCGGCAAGATCACAGGTTGTCGGCACTATGTTAACTATAGGGGCTATACTTCGCATAGTTAGGGCTACAACATTGTTATCGAAATATTCAATTGTCGTAATAAATATAGTCGGCGTCTGGGTGTAATTTGCGCACTTTAGTCTTTATTGTTCCTTAAAAGCTGTTTAGTCGCTTACTTGGAAAGTTCCATTGAAAACATGTTATATGAATATGTGTAATTTCTTTTGAAGGTTGTTCTAATTTTGCAATAGCTTCTACTTCTAGTTCGTATAACGTGACGCTACGAGATTTTCTTTTGCGATTCGCGATTATTTATATCAAATGGGAAAATATCAATTGAACTCGCATTCGTTTATTTAAACTATCGCAATCGTTGTAACCACGTGCAGAAGGAAGCACGTGGTTACAACCAAGGTGCATATTCAGTAATCGTTCTAGTCTTGACAAAAGCAAACAGAAGTTATCCTTTCAACAAAAATGTACGCCTTTTTTTCTATAGGATTTGGAACAACTAAGAATGTCTTTGTAGTTCTGTGCGGACTAAATTATTCTGCAAAAATCAACCCCCCTCATCAGCATTTTCGGAAATTCAACCCTGTCAATACAAATAGGATAGAAATACGACAGTAAGTCGTTTCGACTTTCGTCTGTCATCAATCCATGAATTTCTATTCGCAATTGAAAACATTTAAATTAGATACTGTTATTGATAGTTTTCAGGTCTTTTTTTCTTGGCTTTTCCAATATGTTTGTAAAGTTAATTGTATCTTTTTATCACTTTATTTGTTCAATACTTCACCTTGTTTGGTGGACACTAATACAATACTGTGCGAACTTCGTATTGACCATTTTAAAAATAAAGTAAAATAACAATAGCGTCCTTTTTAAATTCAACTGGATTAATCCGATTACTATAAAATAGAAATAATTAATGCAACAACTGTAGCTATGGCAATTTTTACCCATCTGGTTAACTTTACAACGTAGGTAATATGGAAAAAATTGAAAAACGGCTCTATGGATGGTTTGCTGAAAACCCCACAGCAAGTACTAGGTCCGCGGTATATGATCTGTGAAGGCAAATAAATGAATTTGAATTTGAATTTGAATTTGACGGTTTGGAGGCTTTACATGAAGAAGGTGTGCATTTGGTGCCCCGTAATTTTGCTGCCGCTCCCTAATTTTTGCCGCCCTGGACACCAGCCCTTAAAGCCCCCCCCCCCCCCCCCCCCCGCCCCTAAATCCGCCACTGTGTGCATCCTTACCACCTTCAACGAGGCCGGTTTTCAACACCTAGGGTACACCTTTACAGATGGTTAGTTAATCAAAACAACCTAAGAAAATAATATTCTCGAATGCTTTTCGCAGAGGGATGTCGAGGTCGACGCAACCTTACTGCGCTTATGGATCTTTCGGAGGATCTACCCTTACAACTAAGGCAGAGTTCTGGCAAGATTTACGCTGCGTGTGGGGTTGAGCAGTAGATACACCCTGTATATTTGTAATTCGGCGATTTAGGTTATTTTGTTTATATGCAAAAAATGCAGAGAAACACGAACTTTTAAAAGCAAACCGCCTCTAATTAGAAATATGTTTATAGCGTGCTTAAATTAATTTTAAGTCTATCGACATCATTAATTTGTATAGTATATGAAGATTATAAACAAATTATCTACACTATAAAAACAAATACCGGAAAATTGACTTTTTATGTACTACATTTGATTTTGATAATTATATATCGTAATCTAAACTCGGTCTTATATTAAAGAAATTGTTTTAATTGCATTGCTTCCGTATCGTACAAAAAGTCAGGAAGCTTTTAATTTTGATTTTGTATAATGTACGGCAGGTGGTAGGTACCGACATTTTTGTAGTTTCCTCCTGAAGTAGATGTAAAGCAGATTTATCTGTGGCAGATGTGACATTCGAATAAAAATTTGAATCGCATGGTGAATTAGTCGCTGTTTCGTAGGCAACACACTTTACCTTTCTAACATTATGGAGCCTCGTTCATAGTGTAAAATTACACGAAGTTGCATTTTTATAAAGGTGCGTGTACGTCATAGACATTTTACATAGTTAAGAAAAATGTCTATGACGTACACGGACCTTCATAAAAATCCAAGTATATGCCCGCCTGTGATAGACGGTTTTTCAAAAATACCAACAATGCAATGTTAATGTTCAACATACATCCACAAACGTTTTTTCAAATCGTAGTAAATTGGGTGAAATGAACTTTACGAATTGCGATTAATAATAAAATAATAATTTTATGCACTTTATGCACAATCCGCTTCAGGGGCTTCATTTCAGCTTTTTAACTGGAGTGGCAAGACTTACAGGATGGCCTAGGGTTGAAAGGGGAATGCAAAGGTCCTCCCCGGGAAAATGTTAAAAACTGGCTTTAAATTTGTTAGGTGTTGAAGCTTTTTGAAATTATTTTTACAACAAGTTATTAACTAAACAACATGTACAACCTACAATAATTATCGTTCACACACAAAAATTGTCATAAGATGACGATGAGGTATAGACATATTTATTAGTTATTGCAGCTTAGTTTTTACCAAAAAAGACCATTTAAAGTCTCGAACTTACCCTTTTTTATCGCAGCATTTTGTTGTCTTCGAACTGTGTAGCGAAGGATGTGGAATGTGGATGTCGTATAGTTGAAAAGATATTATAAAGAGTCTATCGTTATTATTTCACTCTTTTTCATCGGTATAACAAATGACATCGTTCTTCAGTTTATCATGTTCAGTTAACGACCTCATCAACACATAGGTATGATAAAATTATCTTCTGACGAGCAATCATTAACTGTCTACAAGGAGAAACTGAAAAATAGATAGCTGATGGCCTGGAGTTACCACTTATTCCTGATTTACAATCCAATTGGGATAATCTAAAAATTGAATCCATTTCATTATGTGATCAAACAGATCAGGCTGGACTGATTGCAGCCCAGAAACCTGAATCCAATGGTTGGCTGACGGTCCTTCCTTCCCGATCTTTAGGAACAATTTTGGATAACAATTCTTTTCATATCTCGTTAACTCTTTGGTTTGGCCTCAATATCTGCTCGCCTCATAAATGTCAATGTGGACAGAAAGTCAATACTGATAGAATACACGGGTTAAGTTATGAGCATTGGAAGACATTCACGTCACAGCGAATTAAATAATATTGTGTATCGTGCCCTTCAAACTGCTAAATTTCGCTTGGTATTGGAGCCACCTTTCGTGACGATGGAAAGAGAGATGGTATGTCATTAGTACCTTATGGTCTAAAGGCCAACATCTCATATGGGACTCAACCTGTTTAGATTCTCTAACCCATCTTATCTTCGTTCTTCTAGCTTATCTAGTAGATCTGTGGCTGAATTGGGAGCCAAACGAGAGACAGAAAAATATTAATCAGAATTTTATTTCGTGCCTTCAGCAGTGGAAACTTTGGGTCCCTTGTGTGAAGAAGCTTTAAGATTCATTGACAATCTAGGAAACAAGATTTGTTCCACCACAAGAGAGCCAAGATCCAAACTTTACTTGAAACAAAGAATTTCGCTATAGCTATAGCGATACAAAGAGGAAACGCTGCATCGATTTTGGGAAATTACCGAATGTGATTTGTTTTGTTTTTATTTATATGTTTAATATTGGTAAATTGTTTTAAATTTAAAATGTTCTACTAATTAAATTTTAGCTTATTTTCAAGTACTTAGTACTGAACTCGTTAATTTTGGGGTGGCAACTGCCACCCCTTGCCATTGCCACCCCCGAATGACGCCTATGATCCGCTTTATTGGACCAAAAATTATGTTGATTATTTTCAATAGGTATACGAATGAAAAGAAATGACAATGTTTAAAAAACGTTTATTGTGGACTGTATCGTTCGACTTTATTTTGAATAATACTATGGGTTTCTCTTGCCTGATAGAAGGTTGGGGTGGGAAGTAATACACAACTCTTCTCAGGGAGGGGCACGACAGGTGACAGGTAGGTAACATTTTGAACATTACAAGCGTCAAGCAAAGTGTAAGTTACAAGTTTTTATTTACAGGGTGAAACAGGTAAGTATGTCAGATAAAATTGAGAGGTAGAGGGAATCAAAATAAGCATTTTTCAAATATCGGGCCGGAAACAGCTACCTACCGTAAAACCGTAAAATGCTAAACTTTGGATTTCTTTTTTAATGTTTTCCACAACAACCATAACATAACGCATACAAAGATGGACGGTATGTACGTCTATAGATAAGTTTTTGGTTATGTCCCTTTCCATTTTGCAAAAATAAATTTTTTTTTTAATTTTTAGCAAAAAATGCCTTCTTTGGTTTTAGTTTCAAATCAGTCGCTTCTTCAGCCTTCAATACGTTTTCCAAAGATTTAGAATAAATATATTCTTGTAACTAGTTAGAGAAACAGTTGTCGATTAAAGAGCTGTAATGCTTTCCATTGACTTTAAAAGTCAATGTGCTTTCCTTTTATATTTCTAATGCCTAAGCTTTTTTTGGTAGGTATCGTTCCAGTCCTTTATCTCACAAAATAAATAGCAACACCATTTACTGGCTGTGCCGTCAACTTAAAGATTTGGGACATTGGAGAATTCTAATGACGCTATTCGGTTTGAAACGTTGATTATATAAATGGTTTGAAATTAAAATCAATAATAATCAATGTAACAACTACGATTTCAGATAACATTTTCTTAAAAAGAGAGGAATGGAATAATATTTTGAAAAAAACCAGACGACGCAATTTACGTTTGTGGTAATTTCTTACTACATATGATACTTTCACCTCACCAAAGAGTATACCTGGTGAATACTCCGAAACCGAACATGGGAAAAAGGTTTTTCGCAGATTGCTGCTCCCCCTTTTAATTTAGAGGGTTTATAATGACACCAATCGCAGTTCCCTCGCGGATCAGATTTCCATTATTATCAGTTTTGCACTTGGAACGGCAGTACTGTTGAATTTTTGCTCTCTTTTATATGTATTTAACTAGCTGCTTACTCGCAGCTTTGCCCGCGGTATTGGGAAATTCGTATTTTTCTTGTTTCCCGGTGTAACTAAATACTCGATTTTGCCTGGGGTAAAGTAAAATTTAGTTTGAAAAATTTTATAGCTATTAAAGACCCTTTATACAAATTTTCAGCTTTCTAGCTTAATTTCCTGTTAAAAAACTGAAAATCGGGTATTTTTCGGATTTCCCGGTGAAATTCTGGATCAAGTAAGGTATGAGTGAGACTAATCAATAATCATGTATATACCAAAATTAAACTAATTGTAATTATTGTAAATGTCCACATAAAATTCCTGTCTATACTAAATGGAAGGCAGGTGGGAAGGTTAAACCTGAAAAAAGTAACAAAACAAATAATAGGGTTGGTAGGACAAATGAGTCAAATAAACTACATAGTACTTTTTGCTTCCTTGAAAAGAACTGATGATTATTTCAGTGTGGACAGCGGAGCGACGCGTCACATAGTAAATAAAACAATAAAAGTGATGTGTTCAGTGAGTACCTACACTCCGTTCGTTGCAAATGGTGATTGCGTTAAAGCTGTGGTGAAAGGAACCGTTGAGGTTCAAGCATCGCTTAATTGTCTTAAATTTGTCAGAACTTTAAAACCCAAAAAGCTCTTCTGAACTTAAGACTGATGCTGATTCGTCTAGAAAAGTGTAGAATTGAATCTTCAATTCTTTTTATAATGATAGGAAAGATAGGTGAATCTTTCAAAAGGTCATGGTAGGAGACATAGCAGTTCAAATTAACATTCTTTCTTATCACTTCTGTAAAACTTTCGTTATTATTTTAAAGGAGGCTATTTATTACATTGTTCAGTAGGTCCACCTAAATATAAAAAACAATAACGATTAGTTACAAATTTCCAACGTTTTCTATTAAAATTGTTTGTAAGTCTTCTTATTTTATTAATAATAAAATGTGGATAAAACCAATGTACAATTATCACAATTATTATTACTTAAATACATAAATATCAGAGCTTGTTTTTGTCATCTATACATTAGCTGCAGATCTAAATATTTGGAAAATTCGGTAATCCCATATCAATAGGTACAATAGGTACCTATGTATGTAAGGTAGGTACAATATTATCTGCGAACAACCTTAACAAGTTTTGATTTTTTTCTTCAATATAAAAAATCTATACAAAGGACGGTTATTATATTACCAAAGAGCAGGCCCGGATTAAAGAATTGAGAGGCCCAGGGCTCTATACGTGAAAGGGGCCCTTTTTAAACTCATCGAAATTATTTTACATGATAAACATTAAAATAAAATCATATAAATATAAAGTAAGTAAGTAAATAAATGTACCTACAAGTAAATATAAATAATTAGATAAATATTTTAAATAAACAAATACATTAATTTACTTGTTACTAAAAAAATTTAAAATGGGGCCCCCAATCTAATGAGGCCCGGGGCTATAGCCTCCCCTAGCCCCTCCGTTAATCCGGCCCTGCCAAAGAGTTACTAATTCTAAGAATTCGGTGATTATTGCTATTAAAATGTATATTTCACAAAAAATGTGCTTTTACTTAACAGATGTAATTATAATGCACTTTTATTTGGTGAACGGGTGTGCATTTCCTAATCAATATGTTTATAACAATAAGTATCGACAGGAGTATAAGAAATATGGTTAAAACGGACCAAAAAATTATCTTATTTCTAGTTTTTGATTCTTTATCTTTGCTTTGATATAAAAGTAACCCTAATAAAAAACCACCAATTGCACCGGCAATATGAGCACCTTCAGATATGATTAAGTGGTTCTTATATATAGAATGAATGAAGTAATACGTTATGTCAGATGCAATGATTATAATCACAGTCAACAAAGTCCATAGTTTGTATTTGCTCGAATTGTAATTCTGAAATGAGATTAATGAAACGATACCCAATTATTTGGGAAAGTTTTGTATTTGCTTATGTCAATAAGAATGATACTCACCAAGGCAATGTGAGATAAATGCGAAGTTAATAACCCGTACACACCAGCTGATGCTCCTACCACAAGATCAGGTCTTATACACGATGAACCTACTGCGCCCAAAACACCGCTCCCAAAATATAAAATAACTACGAGCAATCTTTTTTGATTCTTCTCCAATGTAATGGCAAATAAACATTGAATAATGACGTTTAATATGGCATGAAATAAATTACGGTGTATAAACATGTATGTTACAAATCTCCATGCTTCAATCTGATTATTCGGATCAAATCGAAGCAATCGTTCAATATCGTTTGTTGCTACTCCGTAGATTATCAGCTGAAATATTGGAGTTACTTATAATTATACGTAATCAATAATACTGACTTGTAAAACACTCGATGATAAAGTTGCATATGGCGGAGGATACTGGCAGTACCATCGTTTGGTTAATGTTGCACGTGGTTGAGTCGAGGGTACTAAACAATGTTCATCTTCCGTAGTTGATTCTGGTGTTGTTGCTTGTGTTTTTGTTCCCATTCTTGGCATTGAAACTTTGACTCATTTGTGGTCTGGTCCTTGTAAGCAATTTCGTACAAAAGTATTATCAGACTGATAACATATATCAAACTCATTATTTATGTTAAACAAATATAGTTAATTTGTGAGTGTCATATTTGGCTTGTACAGTTCATGACGTGCAACATCATTTAAATAAAAATAATTAATGCCAATTAATTTTAACAAATGTCGAATAAAAACGCGTACTTTGAACAGGTTTAAATTGAAAACTGCCTACCATTTTGGTACAGCAACCGCAAATACTCATACTATTAATAGCAGCATTGAGAGAAAAAGCAATAAAATCACTTAAAATACACAAGTAGATGGGCGTGCATACTTGTAAGTTGTAAGTTACCTACTAAACCACACACTTTCATTTTTCATAATGCCAGTAACAGAGTGCGCATTTCAAGGAGACAGAAAATTAACATTGAATTAATTTTAGGTAAACGTACTTAAGAACTGGTTTTTGTTTATGTAAATTGCTTATACTTTCTACACACAAAACGAAAAATTTGAGAGAATAATGAAGCCGACGCTGAGAATTTGAAGATGGAAACGATTTTGAGTTATCAGCACTACTATCGGAGTAAAAATGCAAGGTCCCTAACTTTAGAAGGTAGTATCGCAGTAATTAGCAATCATAATTTAATGAAAAAGTGCATTTCAAAGATCATTTATTCCTACAAATAGGTGTACAGGTTTAGATTTTTGCAACACATCCTTATTTTTCTGTATGAATGTACCTATGTGCAAAAAAGCGCTAAATAGGACTCAAATCGCACAAGCGCTCGACTTTAAAAATTAATTACGGCTATATTATTGAAACTAAGTGGTAGATACTTATATATTTGAAAACTGTACACGTATTTGTCAGTGTGAGATGCTTTTGAGGCCAATTGCTTAATTAGTCTTAAAGCTATAATAAAAAGAAACGGACATTTTGTGTAACTGAGTACCTACCTGAAAGTTCGATATTAATAATATTGACAGTAACATAAAAAGTTAAAGCACTTATGTTGTGGTCTAACACGATTAAAAAAATGTTCTTATACATTTAAAAGAAATTTGGAAAAAAGGAAGGATGCTTCGGTCCGCGCGGTGAAGTGCAGTGCGCGGGCAAGCGCATGGTTTTCTACAATGCAAAAGAATAATCACATTCTCGTGCTTTGCTGTTCGCTGTTTACGATGTAGTAGATTACCTCTCGCGGGAATATGTGCGTCTTTCTTTCGCGATAATCATAACATTTACTTTGAATTACAATAAAACAAATTTTGTTTTCAATAAAGGAATAATGCAGCTTGATTCAGTAATACAAATTTAGTATTTAAAACAAGAATTTTTTCTTTAGTTTCCTTATTATGGAAAATAGTAAATTTTCGAATATAGCTCATAAAACCAGTTAATTATATCAATAATCAACATTTATGGGCTTTCGACTTTTGACAAGTATGTGTGCTAGAACTATTTTAAACTTGGTAACAATTTATGGAACAATAACAATTTTATAATAAGTCAGGAAAATGCCAAATACAGTGTTTTTATTGCTGTTAATTAAAATAATAGTTAAACAATTGATTCTACCATTTTGATTTTTAAACATGTTAAACATATATAAATCACTAATATAGGTACTGTCCTTATAGAGGAAAGGGGGGGAGGCATACCGTGTTCTGCTATGACCTTTTTAATTGTTTAACAGAAAGTTAAAGATATTTATTGGCGGCGAACTATCCGGGTTGACGTATTTTGTAAAAATGTAAGGAAAGGTGTCTTGTTTTCGCGTCATCAATCTGTTTGTCTATGTCTTATAGACGGAGAGCCAGCAACGTATTTTGAGTTGTCATTTCAACAGTCATGAAAAGTCACTCAGTGAATCTCTAATATCTGCTGAAAAATAAAAGTTACTTCTGCCAACCCACTCCGGTCGGGTTGTACTACCCTAAATTTTCAAAAGGGGTAAAAAATAAGGCTCAATGTAGTTATAGTATCAGTCATGAAATTTCAGGAGGTTATTCCCACTTATATTCTGGATTTATCAGCATGTTGACGGAACATTTCCCCCCTCACCTAATTGCTGACAGAACGCCCTAAACTCTAAGTATACGTATATAAAACTACATTTACAAAGAGGGTAACAAATAAAGGATCAATATGGTTAAAGTATCAGTCATGAAATTTCAGGAGGTTATTCTCACTTAAATTCTGGATTTATCAGCATGTTGACAGAACATTTCCCCCCTCACCTAATTGCTGACAGAACGCCCTAAACTCTAAGTATACGTATATAAAACTACATTTACAAAGAGGGTAACAAATAAAGGATCAATATGGTTAAAGTATCAGTCATGAAATTTCAGGAGGTTATTCTCACTTAAATTCTGGATTTATCAGCATGTTGACAGAACATTTCCCCCCTCACCTAATTGCTGACAGAACGCCCTAAACTCTAAGTATACGTATATAAAACTACATTTACAAAGAGGGTAACAAATAAAGGTTCAATATGGTTAAAGTATCAGTCATGAAATTTCAGGAGGTTATTCTCACTTAAATTCTGGATTTATGAAAATGTTGACAGAACATTTTCCCCCCCACATAATTGCTGACAGAACGCCCTAAACTCTAAGTGTAAGTATATAAAACTACATTTACAAAGAGGGTAACAAATAAAGGTTCAATATGGTTAAAGTATCAGTCATGAAATTTCAGGAGGTTATTCTCACTTAAATTCTGGATTTATGAAAATGTTGACAGAACATTTTCCCCCCCACATAATTGCTGACAGAACGCCCTAAACTCTAAGTATATGTATATTAAACTACATTTACAAAGAGGGTAACAAATAAAGGATCAATATGGTTAAAGTATCAGTCATGAAATTTCAGGAGGTTATTCCCACTTATATTCTGGATTTATCAGCATGTTGACAGAACATTTCCCCCCTCACCTAATTGCTGACAGAACGCCCTAAACTCTAAGTATACGTATATAAAACTACATTTACAAAGAGGGTAACAAATAAAGGTTCAATATGGTTAAAGTATCAGTCATGAAATTTCAGGAGGTTATTCTCACTTAAATTCTGGATTTATGAAAATGTTGACAGAACATTTTCCCCCCCACATAATTGCTGACAGAACGCCCTAAACTCTAAGTATATGTATATTAAACTACATTTACAAAGAGGGTAACAAATAAAGGTTCAATATCGTTAAAGTATCAGCCATGAAATTTCAGAAGGTTATTCTCACTTATATTTTGGATTTATGAGAATGTTGACAGAAATACCACGCATCGAAGAAAAGTAGAAATAAATTCATCCCTATTTTACCCCCTTAGGCGTTGAATTTCGAAAAATCCTGAAACACGTCTTTCTTAATTTCTAACCGAAAGGCCATATACCAATTTTTATGGATTTAACTTAAAATACAAACTTTTATCCCCTATTTTAACCCCTTAGGGGTTGAATTTTGAAATATCCGGCCTTATCCCTTGTCTACATCATAAAACCAACCTCTGTGTCAAATTTCAGCCATCTAGGTCCAGGGGTATGGGCTGGGCGTTGATATGTCAGTCAGGACCTTTAGTTTTATATACGTATACTTAGAGTTTAGGGCGTTCTGTCAGCAATTAGGTGGAGGGGGAAATGTTCTGTCAACATTCTGATAAATCCAGAATTTAAGTGAGAATAACCTCCTGAAATTTCATGACTGATACTTTAACCATATTGAACCTTTATTTGTTACCCTCTTTGTAAATGTAGTTTTATATAGGTACGTATACATACTTAGAGTTTAGGGCGTTCTGTCAGCAATTAGGTGAGGGGGGAAATGTTCTGTCAACATTCTCATAAATCCAGAATTTAAGTGAGAATAACCTCCTGAAATTTCATGACTGATACTTTAACCATATTGAACCTTTATTTGTTACCCTCTTTGTAAATGTAGTTTTATATACGTATACTTAGAGTTTAGGGCGTTCTGTCAGCAATTAGGTGAGGGGGGAAATGTTCTGTCAACATGCTGATAAATCCAGAATTTAAGTGAGAATAACCTCCTGAAATTTCATGACTGATACTATAACTACATTGAGCCTTATTTTTTACCCCTTTTGAAAATTTAGGGTAGTACAACCCGACCGGAGTGGGTTGGCAGAAGTAACTTTTATTTTTCAGCAGATATTAGAGATTCACTGAGTGACTTTTCATGACTGTTGAAATGACAACTCAAAATACGTTGCTGGCTCTCGGTCTATTATGGTAATGAACTAGATATTATACGATATAAGAAAATACCATTCCGTCATTGGGTCTAGGACAAGTCAGCGCCGCCGACTCATCGCGGCCGATTCATCGCGACCATCTCATCGCCGAGCCATCTCATCGCCGGCCAACTCATCGCCGGCCAACTCATCGCCGACCCATCTCATTAAAATTAAAAATTGTTAGTAGTGAAACAGCATAGTATACAAAAAGCCATCAATATCCGTTAATTACTTATAACTAATAATCATAATATATTATACGATACAAAAGTACCGCGTAGTGGCAATCTATGTTTAAGTTTAGCATTTTTTTTACTTCCAAATTTTGTTGTGTTGCCATTTTGTATCAATTAAAAAAAAATATACTACACCTGCAAGTAACCTAGGCGCTTTAATGGCAATCTACGTTTAAGTTTAGCATTACTTTTATTTCCAAAATTTTTATATAATATGAATGTTAATATCAGGTAAGTATGATTCATTGTCTATTAACGCTATCATTATCGATTTAAATCTCTGTAAAGCTGATTATCAATTGATTAAGATTTAAGGGAGTGTTAATGTCATATTATGTCAATGTAATATCTTGATGATCGGTATCGGTATTTATATAAGCAAGTAAAAGAGGATAGGTAAGAATGTGCTGAATTGATCGAAAATAAAATCGGCGATGAGTTGGCCGGCGCTGAGATGGCTCGGCGATGAGATGGCTCGGCGATGAGATGGCCGCGATGAATCGGCCGCGATGAGTCGGCGGCGCTGACTTCTCCCATTCCGTCATTTATCTACCTTGCAACTTACTTTTGTTAAATCCCAAAATTCATTTTGATAGTGCCGATTTAGTATGCACACACCCTCCTAATCTGGATCTAGGACACAACGCCCACCGCCTTTTAAAACGCCATCTTGGTCACAACGTCCACTTTTAATATTGGTCACAACCTCCACTATCGCCACAACCTTCACCGACGTCGTCTGGTCATATCACCCACCAACGTTGGTCGTAACGTTCCCTTTCCTTTTTCTGGTCACAACGCCTACTTCTAGACCCCATAAGATCTACTTGGTCATTTCGTTCATCAATGGACTCGGCCCACATCTTCCGCTGAACCATTGCAGAGGTTCTAGAATTGGTGTAGATACTATATAGAGTTAAAGTGCCGCGCCTAAGACGAATTGCTCAATAGCTCTCTTATCAAAAAATCTAAAAAATGATTCGAGTTAAAGTTTTACCGAATCAAATTGTACGCAATTTAAAAATACTTTTGACTATGCAGCGTCTGGGCATTTGTTATTTCCACCGAAAATTTCAATGGATTAAGTATTTTGATCATTTCAATTGTGGATAATTTGATTTTTTTAAATGCATTAGTATACTAATTATGCCACCATGTGATGCAAATTACCATTCTCTTTCAATTTTATTAATGTGGCCTCAGGCTATCTCCAATTGTTTAAGATTTAAGTATTTACTCCAAACTTAGAACTCCTGCAATTGTTCAGCGGACGATGTGACCCGAGTGCATTGGTGGACGATGTGACCAAATAAATCTTATGATCAATACTAGAAGTGGGCGTTGTGACCAAAAAAAGAAAAGTGAACATTACGACCAACGTCGGTGGGCGATATGACCAGAAGACGTCGATGGAGGTTGTGACCAAATTTTAAAGTGGACGTTGTGACCAGCGTAGTACAGTATGCGGTGGGCGTTAACGTTATGACTTATGACCAAAGTGAACGTTATGACCAAATTTAAAGGTGGACGTTGTGATCAAGAGGACGGTCTAGAAGGCGGTGGGCGTTGTGTCAAGGACCCCCTAACTGATGTAGTATGCGATCTACGCTGTTATATTGAGACATTCGACAAACATTTCAAAAAACTTTGCGAATTTTACATTAACGTGATATATTCGGAAGAGACAGATGTTAATTTTTGTAGACAATATTGTTGCGTATTTATTAAATCCTTCATATTGAATTATCCCGTCTTTTATTTGTTATACCATTACCACGTTGTCCACGTTATTTGAGTTGCGCAGGAACGAACGATCAAACCGCTTAAAAATAGAGCAATTCGTTGTTAACTAGTGATGTCAAAATATAGGTACAGGTGAGGCGCGATAAGGAAAACGTAATCGACGTATGCCGAAGTCGAATCGGGTTGCTCATGACTCATGAGTAAATGTGCAGTATACAGTGCCGTACTAAAATATCGCTTCCAACGTATAATATAGTATAGCCAACCAAATTATCACACGATTTGATGTCAATAACGTAAATGTGAAATACAAAATCTCAAAGAAGCATTGCTTATTTTACTATTTACTGGATTTATTAATATTATATATTCTTACATATTTTAAATTTTAGCATACCCCGCTACTGCATATTTTCAAATTACCCACGCTAATATCCCTTCCATAAGACCATTCCGAATCAACTCCCGTTTTCCTTATCGCGTCCGACCTTGTACATTTTGGTCGAATATTATTGTAGGAAGTACAAGTACCCGTTAGCTTGTACCCGGTATTGGTATTCTACGTAGAATCTAAGTTGTTTGCCAGTTTGTTTGCTTGCATTAACAACGGCGGAAAATGCGGCGCGTGTGAGGGCGGCCATCCAGCAATCTCCAAGGCGTTCAGCAGTTGCCCTGGCATCGTCTATTAGTAATTTAATTAGGTGCGTAAGACGAATCCTGCACAGAGATCTTCAAATGCTCCCCTTCAAAATTATGGTCACCTAAGAATTAAATGAGAGAGATTTTGAAACTCGCAGAGCTATGTGTGGGAACATTCATCCTGGTACTGTTTTGCTTTCGTCTGATGAGGGCGACTTCCACTTGTCAGCTACTATAAATAAACAAAATTTACGCTACTGGACAGCAGATACCCCTCAGGAACTTCACCAACGATCACTTCACAGCCTTCAAGTGACAGTTTGGTGTGAGAAGATAGGCTAACGGTAACGGTTAATTCGAATCGCTACTGTCACATGATCGAGAACTTCCTCCCACCTAAGTTAAACCAGTTTGTTAGGGATCATGAAGAGCGGGAAGCCCGGTTTCAACATGACGGAGCCACACCACACACATCGCGGAGTTCTATGGTAATTTTGAGAGTTGTTTCCTGGACGTCTTCTTGCAAATTTTCCCAAAGTTTTTATATTTCAATTGGAAATTTTGCAATTCCTTTTAATTCATGACATGAATAAATCCTCATACTAGATAAACTTTTCCTTATCATATAACCTTTTATCTCGTAAGAGAAGACATAAAGGAAAAACAGTTCAAATCAGTAACATTTTAACATGAAACCGTTGAGTGAATATTCAAAGATGAAACTTATATCATTTACGTTTTGCTTAATTATTACAAAAATACAGAGTGCATGTGTTCCGGCCTTTCATGATCTCGTATGTGAAAATCTATCCGATGTTAGGAACGGTAAAAGTGAAAGTTTGGTTACACTTACAATCGGAAATACGAAAAAATCTCCGATAGAAACATTATCAGCGGGTACATTTAAAAAATATACAAATTTGGAAGAACTTACCATAATATCATCAGTAAACAAACTCGAAGTAGACGCATTTCGTAACTTGTCTAAGTTACTAGTGCTTAAACTTTACAAAAATTCAATTGCTGTACTACCGGATTTTGCGTTCATAGTATTGCCGCAATTGACAAAATTGGATTTGCAAGACAACAACATTCAGCAGATATCGACCTACGGCCCATTTATCTACAACACTATAAAAACTGTGAACTTATCGTTTAATAAACTACGTGATTTGAACTGGCAGTGCTTTGCATCACCTGGTCTTGAACGACTAATAATCACAAACAATAAAATACAAGAAATAGGTATTGAAGGCGTTTTGTCTAAGGATTTAATTACATTAAATCTAGACAGTAACGAAATAAACCATCTGGAGGATGATGTCTTCCAGGATTCACAAAAATTGGAAGAACTAATTCTTTCGCGAAATCGTTTTTCGACATTATGGACAAAATTTAAATTGAAATCTCTTAAAAAGTTAGACTTCTCGCATAACAAAATTACTACAATTCATGAGAGTGTATTTGATGGACTGCCACAAGTTGAACAAATATATTTAAATGATAACCTCCTTAAGAAGTTACCGCCACAATTTGCCAAGATTCACTTGCACACGGTGCATCTACATAACAATAGATTGGAAAATTTGGAAATGATCTACTTAAATCCGTCATTTGAATATGAGTTAACTTTCAGTAGGAATCCCTTACCTTGCTCGTGTCTTGATAATTGGATCGTTTTCATGGAGTTACGAAGGATTACCACGACGGATTGCCATCGTGAGTTTTATGGAAATGGAAATAATCCCACGTGTATAGTTATTGATGCAGAATGGGATAGTGGGAAGTGTTCGCATTCGCGCACCGAGGACGTCGATGAGTATGTTTACAAATTTCTGGATATGAATAATAACACCGATGCAGACTGTTAGTAAAACAAAAGTGTGAGATACAGAACTGGAATGTAATAAATTCGTACTTATCCATTTCACTTTTTCGTAGGTACCTAATGTTTACATAACGTTCGTTTTTAGGTAAATCACCCACACCATCACCAACTGTCAGGATAAAGCGGGAAAAGTGCATTGCTGTTCTAACACACAGGCGCATTGATGGACAAGACGTTATGTTACTATAGTAACCACGTATCATTTCTAAAAGGGTGTTGAAGTCAACGGGAATGAGATTGTTGATCTCTCATCCCTTTAAGAGAGTTTCATCGTGAAAAATCGTTTATACTTAGGTACAACGCATTGGAGGGTTGCAAGGGTTTAATCAAAGAGTATATTATTATATGGTCTTTGGTTTAATATAGGAGGCCTTCGTCTGATATCTTTCCTTAATGTAACACGACTATTAATTATCTGCCTATCGAATGTTTAACATTTCCTTTTCTATGAAAATTTTCCCTGAAATGTCATTTTGTTATGCTTTTTAACAATGTAAATTACTATTTTTTATCCAAGCTTTATTTGACTGCTGTACAAGATAAATGGGAAGCTCATGTTTACGGTAGTGAAGAAATAAACACGGTACATTATTCCGTGGACTGAATGACAAATAAAATTTTATCGGGGTGAGTTAACTAAAAAAAAAACGATAGGTACAGTCTATAAAATAAACCTTACGTTCCTAATCAGGTACCTATTTAAGTTTTGCACGATTGGACATTTTTGGCAATTTATAAACGTTGACATGAAGATCCGCTCTATAATTGTTAAATTCATTACATCTGCAAGTCCTGTAACGGCTGGTTGCAGTGTTACAGACCTTCCTCAACTTCCAAATAAACTACCAAAATTTTCCCCTGCAGAATTAATTGTCTTTATTTAACCTAAAAAGTGAAATTAATGAAATCAAACGCAAACTGTAAGGACTATTTGACTATCTATTAATTTAAGAAAACAAAAATAAATTCAAAATTCAAAAATGATTTCTTAATCGTCTTAAGATAACTTTTCTTCCGGCGTGGGTCTCTGGTGGTCTGTGTGAGGTAGCTGTCCCCCCAGTTTTCTGTCACGGTGGTAGTTTACTACGAAAAGGAACGTACTACAGTGGCGGCCGTGGTACAGTGCAATTCAATTTTAACCAGATAATTATAACTTTTGGCTCTCTTTTATACTCGCACATCTATTTGCAGACTTTGCACACGGTACTCAGTTTTTACGTTATTTTTATTCTTTTATCTGCTATACACCAAAATCACTGATAAAATATTGAATTATGTCAACAAATTACTCGCGTGTAAGTACTACCTACAGTTATGTAGTGAACATTTTTTCATAATTTAATTAATCGGCAGATCTTAACGTGGTAAACCACAGTTAAGAATGTTATTTTGTGCTAAATAAAGAACGATGCGAATTAATTTTCGCCAAATTAACTTTGTGGAACTCCATAATTAATTGTAATAATAGAAACAAGCAAGTTAGTGAAAACGGTCTCCTATACTTGAACTCAGTTGTGAGTGTCTCCTTAGAATGTACTGGAGCCTTCTACAGGAGTTGGTGACTTGGATTAATGAAACTCTCTGTACTTCATTAAGGCCGATGTTTCGGCCAATTGTCGAGTTTCTGAATGCTCATCTATCTTTAAAATATTGGGGGTAAATAATTAACGAGCCATCTCGTTTGCTGGAATTGCAGAATTGTAAGCTCTATCAGATCATATTCTTCGAGTTTACATTTTTATTCGATTGGAATTACAATAGCAGTAGCCAGTAGCAGAAAGGGTGCTTTAGAAACCTGGTGCATCGCGGGGAAAAGTTGAAGTTCGCGCAGGTGAATTGACAATCTCATAATTGACATTATGATTAGGTACAAAACCACTAATGTGTATGAAAATTGTAATTTATAGGTACAAGTGTCGATCTGCGACGGTAAAATAAACTTTTTAATATCACCGAGCGAGGTAGAGTGGATGAGTTCAGTTGCGTGCCTCATTCGTCAAAATTACCATATAGGAATTTGGTTTTTTCTTCATCATTAAAAAGAGGGTAGGAGAATACAAACTGTGAAAACTATGTGCAAGGAGATTTCAGTTCTAAAAAATTCATGTCAGGAGGGCGAAATAAATTCTATGTGTGTTAAATCAATAATTTAAAACGTGTTATTACGATTTTTATGTATCCCGCCAGCGAGAGGTTGAATTGCTGAATGATAAAATAAAAAGTCTGCCGGTTACCTTCTGGCTGACTACATTTTGTGTGTCAGCTATATTATTAAGGTTATATATTTTTTGAAAATTTGAGAAACATTAACTCGTCTTTTTTAGATATTTTTATTGTGTGAGTTAGTTATTTTGTATCCGGAGAATTAAGTTTATTACCTATATATTATTCACAAGTAGGTTATTCAATATACCTACTCCTCTGATACCCCGCTGACTACTGCGATCTAAGACGGATGAGCAAAATCTAAAGCAATGGTCCGGAAAACAGAAAGAAAAGCACGTAGATAGCGACCAATTTAAACGAATATATTAGATAGTTTTAATATCTGGAAGTAGTAATAAATGAAGAGAAAGATTAGAAGATGAAATAAACGAAAGATTAGCAAAACCAAACATAAGATACAAGTAGATAACATTGTTGATATGTTTCATGAACTAGAATGCATTTTTATTTATTATATTTGTAAAACATACCTATGGTTTCTGCAATTCCCCTTAAACTGGAACTCGACTTTCTTTGCCTAACCTCAGCTCTCGAGTGGTTGAGGCAGATCGAATTCATTTATCGCTCACCCCACTGGGCTCTTTTGATGTGTCGAACAAGAGGAGCTCTGGTTGGTGCAACGGAACCAGAGTGGCATACTGTTGCTTCCACGAAAAACCACAATGTGGCAGTCACAACAGCATCCCTTTGAATTGTGCCAAAATCGGTTTAGTGTGTATTACATTGAAATGAAAGGAGCTTTGTTATGTATTTCTCCTAATTATATTATATGCGTGGTCTGAACTGTAACTGAAAATGGTGTACCTACCTGCGTACCTAGTAATACTGTGCCGAGGAGTCAATTTCACTAATGGTAAGAAGAAAGAAAAACATATTTGAGGTGCATACGATGGGATTGGCGGCGGCGGCGTCCTGGAGGCTGGAGGAATTACTTTACCGATTAGTTACGAAAAATGGGAAGTTTACCTGACTGACTGATGTTGGTAAGGGTGGAGCATGGTAGGCTCCTAATTTGCCAAATGACCACGTCATCGTCCTAGATGCTTTTCTACCAAACAAATAACCGTCCTACGGTGGTTGATCGGTTGATCTAAATGTCGTACCTAAAAGCAAAACGTAAATTACATAGATGACATTTTGGGTTACTTCCATATATCGCTATCTTTGCTTGTAGACAAAATATGGGTGTTGTGGCGTGACGAAAAGTTAGGTTCAAGTATGTAAACGACGATGGGTGCAAAATGGACGATAGACCACGTTTGAAAAATCACGTTTTTGAATTATTATTGCAACTGTATGTTTTAGCGAATGTCATTCAGTAATTTTAATTTGAAACGTAAACTTTTTCATTTAAAGAATACCACAACTGTTTAACATGGTGCAAGGGCGCCGCCAGCAAATTTTCCCGGGGGGGGGGGGGGCAAATAGTATTGGGGGTTCGTGGCTCTGGCGTTGTTTCAAGATTTCGTAAAAAAATTATTTTTATTTTTAATAACTTTTACCTTTTTCTGTTTCTGTTTCACAGGCCTCCCCTTTGCGGTGCCCTTGACATGGTGATGGGCCAACTAATAAGGAAGGGAAAGAGGAATTAAATTACGAAGTGGATACGATGAAGGTAAGCTCCAAATATTAATGCACACCTTAAACTAACAACAAGAGGCACCAACATAATGTAATTATTTTCCCGATAAAAACACAGAGCTGGGTAACGTCTAAAAAACGGGTTATAAAATGGGAATCAAAATTCAAGGGAGGCCATATGAAAAAGAAAGAAAAAGACTTGCTACCCATGGTGTAGAGAATGCGTAAACTTTATCTATGACATTGTATTAGTGAATCTATTTCAGGGTGTGTATGTGTATAACGTTATAACTGGAACCAAATTAATGTCATGGGCTGTAATCCTGTAATATGCTTTACCTTACCAAGCCAGGAATTGCACTAAACGATAATATCTACCGAGATCATAATTAGACTTTATTAATAAATACTAGAAACTTAATTCTAAAATTTAGCCTCTATTGGCAAAACGCGCTACACATTCTACGGATTTATTCCTATAAATAAGATAATCATTATATCTATTAGCCTCTGTTATATCTTAAACTATTGTATATTTTGAAAGACAATCTGGGAATTGTACTATGGTAAACGTGCTAATTCAGTGACAAGAGAAAATTGGACGAAATGGCACAGTTTGGTTCATAAACAAATTTTTGACCGATTATTACAATCGGTAAAGTAATCACAATGAAAATACTAAGCTTGCTGAGGTCCTTATTTAAAAAAAAAACATTGTTTAGCATTCAGCATTTTAATGGAGTGCATTGTACGCCGACTTCAGTACATCTGCATTCCATACACGGACCTGAAAGTTCTGAAATAATTCTTCCAACGCGATACATCCGTCCGTATATGTTACAACCGGCCAGTTTTAGTAAACCAACACCTATATTGGTTGATTTTTGGACGCTCGGTGTAGTTGTGGATGTAGTAGTTTGATTTTCTGGCGTGACGTCCGTAATTGTTGATTTTCGGTAAAGTAAAAGGTCCAAAATGTTGTGAAAGGACAGCTCGTCGTTTTGACTTGGTGTAGTCGTCGAAGGTTTACTAGTATCGCTTGTTACCATTTTTTGTGTTGTTTGCCTGGTTAGATGAGGCATGTCTCCCATTAATGACTGCAAGCTTGGAGCTGGCTCCGTTCGAATAACGTATTTAAAAGGATCTGGTGTCGCTAGACCTTCGGCGACCGTTATAACGTCTTGAGAATGGGAATTTATATCAATCCGGTCTAGCACTAGAGTTGGAGATTCTCGAGGGTCTGAAAGTGATGGTTTAATACTGATGAAAATAGTTATGTGTTATACCGCAAACTATGTGAGGGCAGCAATTAGAGACTTTATGTTCAGTTGATGTGGAACAAACTTGTGACGGAGATGGACAGGGCGGTTGCCGACAGATAATATTACCGTAAAAGCAAATGCAAACTATGCAATCTTCTTCAGTAGCGGTTTGACGGTGCTTGATTTCCTGACCATCAGCGACGCAGTTATCTGCAATTTTAACAATTGCATTTCTCTAGAAGAAGGTCATGAGACACAAATAACAGTGACTTATACCTACGTTCGTGAGATTTGACCAAATTTGTAATTGGTTGAGATGTTGTTACGGTAATAGAGTTCACCTTTTCATAATATTCCGGCATCATCGGTGGTTCTTTTGGTATGAATCCGCCTGCAATGTTCGCAGTTAGGCAAAAAATCGTCTACCTATATAGTATAGATATGTCGCCAATTTCATGTTATTATGTGAACATATTTTATACATATACCTACACCAAAGTTCAAACTCAAATAAGCAGAAATTGTGCACAGGGCAAGTACTGATTAATCTTTATTTAAACACACAGTTAATATGTCACAGAAAAAGGAGTTTCATCTCTGTATGAAAAACTATCAAACTTAGTTTTTTGTTATCTCCACAATTCATTGGGTTGTTTTCCTACATAAGTAAAGAGTTTGGTAAACCCATGAGCAACGTAGTAAAACCATAAAGATTCCTCAGTTCTCCCCGTAATAGTGTATGTTCCAAGCTGTACAGGGCTGGTGGAATTATACTGACGCCTTTTGATTCCGGGAACATGACGAACTGTAGTGTAGCTGTTTAGCACGTTTCTCCGTGGGATTTTTAGAGATAGTATCTTCATTACTAAACAGTACAGTTTCCTAAATAAGATCCTTCGAAAAGGCTTGAGAGTGTGAGTGTTTCGAGTTTTTGAGTATTGTATAGTTTGTGCATACTTCGACCGGTAGCACGGAGAAATATTATACGACACTATATTGGGAAGTACGAAGATAGTAAGAAACGATGTGTTATTGATATTGGGGTGTGACGGCTGCTCGGATTATATCCAAAGGATTTGATGCCACGGAAGTTTTTCATATTTTTATTATACCAAATATCTAGCATTCAATCCAAAAAATCGTGGTTATGCCTTTGCAAAAATGTATACCGTTGTTATCGCCAACAATACCGCTTATTTGGATGATCCAAGATTGCAACCAAAAGGTGCCTTTCATGGAGGTACTAACATTAATTGACAGGTTTCAGTGGTTAATATGAATTTGTCTCATAAATCCTAAATGATGAAGCACAGTGCTCCTTTCTTTTGGACCAAAGGATAAGTACCCTACAAGAGCGGATCCAGAAATTGTCTAACCTTTTTCTTTTGGTCCAACAAGACTTCAACCCCTCACCTATCTAATTCAATATCGTTTGGATTCATAAATCATTTTTTGAAAAATATTCAAAAATGTTCAAATGGTCAAATGTTCAACATTGAATAGGGTTGATATCCAGTACCGAACTGAACCGATGATGCCGACCAATAGGTTGGTGCTGAGTACCGACCTGGGAAAAGAAGAGGATTAAAAGAATCAGATTTTCAGATATATTTATAAATAGAATAGTTAAATAATTATGGTACGTCGATCCCCACTGCAAAACATGACTCTTGGAACCACGTACCTATTCTATGTCTTCAGGGTTGTAATACGTCGAATGTTCCTTGCTAGCAATTGTCACTAGCGTTCGACCTCCTTCTTCCCTAACCTTCGTGATGCGTTTAATGTATGAAAAAAAGAAACGTTGGGAAATGTGAGCAAGTGAAGAGGGGGCACGTGGG
The DNA here is from genome assembly GCA_036250285.1 of Pyrocoelia pectoralis. Classification (NCBI taxonomy): domain Eukaryota; kingdom Metazoa; phylum Arthropoda; class Insecta; order Coleoptera; family Lampyridae; genus Pyrocoelia; species Pyrocoelia pectoralis. The sequence continues at coordinate 30,320,621 of CM070077.1, forward strand.
CATGCTTGGAATCCAGGCCCGTAAGTGCATTTCTGTGTCACTGTGTTGAACGCATAAGTCAGAGAAATTTAGGGTAAGCAGGGATCTTGTGTCGTCACAGCAAACAGTATGGAAAGTGCTGCGAAAACGTTTGAGTATGAAATCGTCCTCCAAATGCTTCAGTCTCTTTAGGGATGAGTATGACTTACTGGGAGATTAGTTTCTTAAGCGACGGCATAATGTCCGAGTGTAGGGGACTGAAACCCGCATCCCTTCTGCAACATGTGAGAGATTCTTCCAAACCCAACGTTTTTCAGTGCTACCATCGGACAAGGTTTATGAACACTTTACTTTATGGAAGGAACAATTACCTGCACAGGTTGACAGATTTGTTGCTGCCATTGTTACAAGAAGGTTCATCCCACCACAAAACAAAACATAGTCGTAGTTTCATGCTGATGTGCGTTCCTATCCCAACAATGCGCTACTACAGCGATGGATGGTATATCAAGCATTTACACAAGAGAAACTTTTTGAGTTACTTATTTGATTGCCAAATGATTCTCTGCTGTATGCCTAATATTGTGCATGTACTAATAACATGAATTCGGAAAAATCATGTGAAGTAACTCTGTACAACGCTTACCTTCTGTTTTGTCCGGCGGTGAAAATAAACTATATGGTGGAGCTTCAGTTAGTCGATCTGAGTATAAAGAATTTTCTTGTTCTCGACCTTTCACATCCAGAGCATCGGCAGCTACAAAGGGAATTATCCTACAAACGTGTATGTAGTAAGTGATATTTTGGTTGATTCTAGCTTACTTTAAATTTGGCAATGATGGTGGTAACGTCGGTTGATTATAGTCATAATCTTCGTAATCCTTATGATTTGTTATGGTACTATTTAAAATGGTCTCGATGTCTTGTGGAAGTTTTACGTAAGGGGTCGCAGTGAGAGTATTAACCTTCACTTTAGATTCCAAATCGACCTCTGTGTAGTCATTTTCGGTTGTTGACGTAAATGTTAATGTAGTTTCTAAAACTTCAGTCGACGACTGATGATTCTCATCAAGTTGATTTTCATCATCTTCTTGAGATATGTTAATAGTGTCGTTATTTTTTATGCAATCTGTAGTTGTAACAATGGCCGTCATGGCAGTTGAATTCGTTACAGGTTTGTACGTTGATGTTGCCGTTACCAATGAAGTTTCGGGGGTTTCGTCAGAAGTCGATGGAAATGAAGTTGATGTTTCCACATTTGAGATTGTAGAAAGGTCGTCGGTTAGAGTTGACAGTAAGGTTGATATGACCTCAGTTAGGTTAATGTTCGACGGTTCTTTGGTGGAAAAATTTGCACTCATTTCTGTTTGATTACCTTCTATTTCATTATCAGTGCCAAAAAAGGAATCCACTATCTTAAGAAGATCATTTTCGTAATCAGAGGCTCTCAGTTGCTTATCTGTGGCTCGCTCGTCAGCATTCGAATGTTGTAACCTAGGCGTAGTTGTACGAAAAGTTGTAGTGAGTAGTGGCCTTTTGTAACTTGTACTTTGAAATTGGTAATTTGTCGTACCGAACGATACTGCCGGTCTAGTTCGCCGGTAAAGAGTACTTGGTCGCGTGCGTACATCCACAATTGGATCGACGCTCGTATACTTTTTACGCACGTTCGCTGTATTGAAGGCGGAAGGAACCACTGTAATTGGAACGGTATTAATTTCCTCCCTTTGGTTTTTTGTTGTCGACTCTGCCACTACATAGTAAGTAGCTGCACTTTGCGAGTCGTTAGCCTTTTCCGATTTGTTTGGTGGCAGCTGCACTTCCTTCCTTAATTTCGCATACTCTTTACTTACAATTGGATAATTACCGTAATTTACTTCTGGCTGTATATCGAAGGTACCGTCTTAAAAAATAGTTATCGCACTAATGGATTCGTATCCAAATACCTACTTACTGCAGTTGTAACTTTCGGGGCAACACTGACCAGATTTCATCACAGGAGAGCAGCCTAAAATGGCAGGTGCACACGATAAAGGTTCACATCGCAAAATTCCTCTGATACAGTAACAATTGTCACATGCCGAATGGCCGATTCCAACTACTTTACTTCCCTCCTCGTATTCAACTCCGTTAACCGTACATGCACCTACAATTTCTTTGATTAGGTTACATATCGGAACAGGACGTCATTCCCTTACTTCTCCAGTGAGGTAGTTCTGTAGTTGTGCTGGTGGGTGCGTAAAATCCGGTACAATTATAACGTACTGGACAACAACTATGCCTTTCAAAGATAGGAGTACAACCTTCCAAACTTAAAAGGCACTTAGGTTTGATACATGTCTGTTCTCCTCCGATACAATAGCAATACTCACAAAGGCTGGAGGTGTCCATGGCCGATCCAGGCCCGTAAACTGTACCGTTCTCAATACAAACTAAAAGGAAATGTTACAATTACAGTATACAGACGACATTATTATACCATTGCCCATTAATTTCTTGTGGTCACTTGGAAGTTCTAATGGATCTGATCGTGCTTCAATTTTATTACCTGCTCGGTTATCTAAAACATATACATATTACGTTAAACTTTAAATTATATAATGTATGAGGCCAAGATGACTCATGGCCGTCTAGTTTTTTTTTTCCGATAGAGATTGAGTAATACTACTACAACTCTAAACGAGTTTGTCGATGAAGAACTGCCTTTTTATGCGTATTTGTGTACCTGTGCATATTAATTCGGGACAGCAGGTTTTATGTCTGTGTAGAACTATACAGTCTGATGGAGGTGGATTGGGAAGCTGAGGACATACACGTAGATAGCAGACGAGAGTTCCTTGGATACACGTACAATTTAAACACGATTCAGTTGTGGGCACTTCCTCACCTTCTTTATGACGTTCATTCTCAAACCAACAGTCTGAAAAAGTTGCATAAATTAATCTAATATAACAAAATTAGCAATGTATCCGATTTTTTAACCATTAGCACTACTTTGCATAAATTACGATTTAAGTGTTTTGATAGAAAACAACAATAAATCCTTACAAATGATAGCTGATGAATATGCATAAGTTGGCGTAATCGATAGCTGAAGAATTAGAAAATTTAGTAGTCATTTCCTTTCCTTTTTTTACTGTTCTAACAAAACTAAAAGTTGTATGTTATATATTTATGTACGAAGACGAAGGTCACTATGATCATTCATAGATGTATGAAGACTGACAAGTAGGTACTTTTTTATTGGTAGGTACTATACAATATATGTCTGCACGGGGATATAGGAAGCAGAAATAATGATTTGTCTTACACATTTTTTCTCTAAAATGAGTTATTACATTTACACAATGGTTAATTAAACCATATCAGCCTTTGAATTATCATTATTACATATAAATAATAGTGCAATACAACTCAAATAAGAAATGTACCTAATAACGGAACCAGAAAGCAAAAAACTAGCTACCTATATCAAATTCCGTAACATTTTCTATTTTCTGCACATGATGTACACATTCGCTGACTAAAGTTTACACAAAGTTTACTTTTATTTTATTTTACTTGATAAACGAGCAGTTATAGAGAAAAAAATACAAAAGATTTGGGTTCGAGTTCCTGAAGATGAACTGTCGTGTTGGAAGAAACGATGTGGCTTAATGTTTATCAGTTATCATCGTCATGACAGCTCTTTTGCTTTTAAAATGTTGACTTTCTTCGAATTGTTTCGTATATCTCTCTTTGGCATTTTTAGGTGGGAAGACATTTCCGCACTGTGAAAGTACTAAATGTAATATGAGATATACCTTCACATATTTTGAGAAAGTCTATTAGAAACAATTAACCATAGCAGAAATGAAGCGATCTCATATTATAGTAATCAAAGCTTTGTAAATCTATAATCTCCGTGGTATCTAAAAAATTTGTTGTTATATACAATTTTGTTACTTGTGCTAATTATTTAAATTATGTGTACCTATGTATTATTTGAAGATAGCGTTTGAAACACTTCAATCAATCTTAGGGGATCATTTAGACATGCTGCCAAATTTGTTTTCCAGTTGCTGACCATCGAGCAGAAAAGCATTGGGTTAACATCATCTGCCCAAGGTCTTTGGTAAGAAGCCAAAGACTCAACTTTCTTTTCAAAGTTGATTTATGCATACGACGCTTTTTTGGATTTGAGAGTTAGTGTTTGGTGAATGAATTACAAATTCTTCCGGAAATTTTGGAAAATGTATTACTTTTTTGGACATAAAGCCACTCTTGAAATGGACATCCCTTTGTTATTAAAACCCTGATATAATAAAATACATGTGCGTCACCGATAAAATAGTGAATTCATAGGCCTAGAAAGGAAAGTAAGTACTTTTAGAGACGAAATTAATTAATCTCATAAATTTAGGTAATTTACTTGGACAGGAAGCAAAATATCATCGCTATTTTGTTACAACCATGTGTACCATCAAATGAATTGAACGCAAAAAATTCCCCGGTAACAGTATCCGGGATCCATCTAATTTCTGTTATGTAGAAAAAATGAAAAAAATTTGGTAACAGTTTAGTATCCTGTCGGTACCTAATTCCACAGAAACTTTTTTACGAATGATAGGAAGAATGAAAAAAAATTTTAATTGTAGAGTTACAGCCTACTGTTCAATAGGTGGCGTTATAGGTATGCATTTGTTACAGTGACTTTATTACAAACAGTGACGACAAGCGGCGATTATCCGCCATTAAGAGGCAAAATTGTGGGCGGGTTTATATGAACTCAACGGTGGTATCCTAGCAACGTTCTAAATCAAAATAAAAATCACACGCTGATCAAAGGTAAACACAGTCAGGCCGCCATTAAGATGCAAAATATACCACGGCCAATCAAAATCGATACCACGCTTGTCGTCACTGTTTGTATACAGTCACTGTAGCATTTGTCAGAGCAAAGAGTATCTAAAATAAGAGAAGCAACGCCATTAAAAACACTGTAGTTTAGTAAGGTGTGTTGCCTAACAAAATATTATCGAGTTTACAACGTTTATTTGTACGCCACATACCTGAGGCGATAACTGTTTAATTACAAAAAGGACAACTACCTGGAAGTTTTGAAATTTAAAGCAAATATATCTCAATGTTGCCGAATCTTTGTCACATTACTTTCTATACAAAAATCTGCAACCTTCATTATTATTGCTACCCGATATTTATTTTGGATACTTAGGTACTTTGTTTAAAATTTTGGAGCTTGTAATGAAATATTTAAAACAAAACAATATCAAAATAATAGTTTTAAAATTGTACCTATGAGTTCGTACAAAAAAACAACTTTTAAATTTTTTTACGAGCTCCTCTTAAAATGATTTAATTTTTTGCTTTTTAAAGTTTCTAGGGGTTTTGATGTTCTTAAATTTTGTGAAAAAAGTTTCAGAGTTTTGTATAGCTTGCATTTCATTAAATGCCGAATTAAAAACAATTTATGGCAGTGGCAACTCTTAACTTCTTGCAACCAATTGGGTTCTGAAATATTTACAATATTTATACTACTATTTACAATTAAATTTTTCATAAAATTTGAAGGTTTGATGTTCTTTGAAATACGCATAAAAAAATTTAACAATGTTGTTAGGTACTACTCTAAGAACAGTAACCGACGGCTTTTTTAAAAACGTTTGCTCTCGTGTTAAAAGAAAAAGTTTAGAGTACCACAATTCTGTAACCACTTATCACAACGTGCATTATAAGTGGGGAATTGAAAAAAAACTTAGATACGTTCGCATTTCGACGATTTAACTCGCAATTGATATACACACACGAATTAAACATAATGTTTAAAATAATTATGTAAACTAAAAATAAAAACAACAACCACCAAGAAGTACTTATACGTCAACTTTACAGGTAATTAAATAATTGTACACCTTATAATTCAACTAGGAATTTACCTGATAATGTACCGAGTTTATAAATAAATAGGGTTGTATGAGCAAAAAAACAAATCATTTAAAAGGAAAATTACAAATGCCATTGGTCTCGCGATGAGATAAATGCTCAAAGACAGGACACAGCGCAAAGGATTAAGATCAAATTTAATTATACAAAGAGCACGTAACATACATACTTAAAAAAATGCAGTATGTACTTCAATATTAAAAACTCGGTAGAAAAAAGTTCAAAAGATATACAAAATATTAGAAAAAGACCGTGAGAGAAATTCTCGAGACCACCTCCGGGTTAATGTTGGAATGTAATAAATTTAATAATAACATTTTAATAATTAATGTAGGTAGGTACCTATTCCTTAAAACCTAATTACCATTTAAGGGTACAATTGACTTATCAGAGCAATCCAGCCATTAGTCATTAAGCAAACTAAATGTGGCAACCTTGCAAATACTTTTAACAGACTTACCATAAAGATTTCTGTAAATTTTCAATGGAAGACAATATTTAAAGTACATTTAAAGGGACGCCTAGTTCTGGCTACGTCTACGCGAGGGCCCGATCGTGGAGTCCTAGCGGACGAGTTCTTATAGCCTATACGCATAAATCCTATACCACTGTTTCTCTTATTTTAGATACTCTTTGGTAGAACGTGTTACAGTGACTGTATTACAAACAGTGACGACAAGCGTGGTATCGATTTTGATTGGTCGTGGTATATTTTGCATCTTAATGGCGGCCTGACTGTGTTTACCTTTGATCAGCGTGTGATTTTTATTTTGATTTAGAACGTTGCTAGGATACCACCGTTGAGTTCATAGAAACCCGCCCAAAGTTTTGCCTCCTAATGGCGGATGGGTGGAGCTAATCGCTGCTTGTCGTCACTGTTTGTAATAAAGTCACTGTAGAACGTGTCTTCCAAGGTCTCCATCTAGTAGCATACTTAAGTATTAGTAGTGGTAATCAGTCTGCTATTTTGTCATTGAAATTATTGTGCCGTAAGATGATTTCCGTAACTCCCTCTATTATTACACTCAGTTTAGGCGTTCCCCATTTTACATATGGAAAAGTTTCTCTATTCATTATATTACTCAATGCTATTACTTATTTATCGAATTTTTAAACAATTTAGTGGCTTGCGCTCATTATGTTAAGCGTTTTTAGTTTCTAGTAATACTCTCTTATAATAGGGAAACGGCTTGGTGCGTGGTCCCGGATTCTAAATAATTACCAAAATTTCAATTAGCAAAGTATTACAAGAAAATGTTGCCTTCTTGACGAACATATAAATCTATTAATGAGCCGTTAATCTACGAGTAGAAACAATTTTCAAAACAAGACGAATTTAAGTAAATTTTCGCTACGTATACTAAAGTTTACGTTAAATACGGATTCTAATTAATTTTTTTTCTACAACATTTCCGTCGATAAGGTTGAATGTACAAGTAGTTAACTAAGAAATGTACTTACGATTTCCAACCATATTTTGGTAAATTTACATTGCACTGACCCTGAAATTGAAGCCAAAGTGACTATAAAATGTTAAAGACTTCCTCTTCCAAATACTTAGGCTTTACATTTAGCTAATACACACTTATTTATGTTCTTAATCAGATACTTTCTCTACACAAAAGTTCGCAGAATGATTAGATACGGTACAAATTTACCTCCTATTATTTTAAATGTTAAATTAATCAAATGCTCTTTTACATAAATTCCGCAACGTTAAGTGACATCAATTTGTGATTACCTAACTAACTCAGGGTTCACAAAAATTCTAAATCTTACGGTGATAAATTTTAAACACAGCTATTTTGATACACAGAGACTTCAGTCGAGTTTACTGTTTTCTACATTCACTTAGGTAACTTATTCTTCAAAATAACTCATTAAAATTTCCACTGCTCAGTAATTAAACGTAAAAAATTCACTAATTTCTTCACCGACATTACTTAACCAACTCTACTTAGTTCTTAATCGTTTATCCCTCCGCTTTAAGATTTTTTATAGCTCAGGAGCATATCATATTTTTTAAAGTGGTGGTAAAGATTTCCAATTGCATTGAGAGAATTCTAATGGTAACACACGTAAGCGTCAAATTGCGGTCCACAATGTGACTTAAGCCTTCGTTAAAAACAAGGAATTATTGAGAAATACAAGAAATGCAGATGAAGGGTTAATCATATTATTACAATGTAATTTACCCTTTTCGATTTCGTTTACGTTAAATGTCCTAAATCAAGATCTAAGGGTTGAAACGACAGTGCAGTGGCGACTTTCTCTTACAAATTAGTGCAAGATCATTATAAAATCATTTTTGCACTTCCGCTATACCTATTTTAGAAAAAAAATTAGCAAGATGATTATATTATTTATAACTTGAATCTCGATTTTTTCATTCAAAGCAATCTGTTTTTTTAAATAACGTTTTAAATGATGTATATCGCAAGTAGCTTCATTATGAAAAGATGAACGGTGCATGACAGCCTATTATAAAACAACAAACTTTATTAGATTTTATTATGAATTGTGTAAATGAATAATGAAGCATTATGCCTTACAAAAAGATTGAGATACACGGTTTTATAATATTAATTAGATACTACTAGATGCAAGGTTCCTAATTACTATAATTAGGGAAATTAGTGAGAATTTTTTCGTGGGTGTCAAATTTCAACGTGGGCCTTATGGAAAGTATCCAATTAGAGAGGTTACTAACTAATGATGTATTTTTTAATCTTGCGTCCTTCTTATATTTAAAAGTAACTGTCAAATTAACGATATTGGGTCTTTAAATTGATAAGAAATTTGTTAATCTTGTGCAACAATTGGGTAGGTATTTATCAAAGCGTTTTGTGATGTGTCAATCTATTTAGTATGAGAGGGTTGAGATTTATGATCGTGTGTAGGTATACGGGTTTCTCTTTTATTGTTATTGTTGGTTGATGTTAGTGAATGCTTTTGTTGAAGGAGTAATTCAGCAACAAAAAGAAAGAATTAATCGACAACTTTATTTGGTTGATCTATCGTCAGTTTTTTACACTTTAATTAACGTTTTTGCACTTTTCTTTGCTTCTTCATATGTATAATGAGAATAGAAGGTATTTTATGTACATTTAGATACTTGGTCAAAGTTAATGATAGGTATCAGTGCAATTAATTGCAATTATTGCGCTGGATGGTGATGTGATGAGATTTGGCGTACAAGCACCTTTTGGTTGGTGTGTGTAATCTTGCAATAAACGGTGTGTCACGAGTTGCCGCCTTGTGTTTTGTAGACCAGAACATCTAGGAAGGGCCAGTTTCTGTTCTTTTTCCATTATGAATTTGATCCTGTCGTGCATGGTGTTCAGATGATCCAGGAACTGTGCCAATTTCTTCTCTCAACGTGTTCATGTAACAGATCTGTCGTCAACATACCGCAGCCAGAATTTAGGTCTGTTCGGTGCCGATTCTAGCACCTTGGTCTCTAAGTCTTGTATAAATATGTGGACATGGATGTGGCGATAGCGGGGATTCCATCGGAACCCCTTTCTTTTGTATATAGCTTTGATCTCCATAGATGAAGTACGTATTGTTGAGGCAGTGCTCCAAAAGGCTTACTATGCGTTTTGGTGGTTGAATTTTCGTTTCATGGTCTCCAGTGCTTCTTTGATGGGAAACTTGTAAATAATAACTACATTAACCCTTACTAGTAGATCCCCAGATTCATCCCCACCTCGATGAAGGGGTTTGCGTTCTTAACGGAGTTCCAACCACGCACAAAAAAGGCGGAATGTAAAGGATGATGGTGTAGCCGTAGTGTGTGGTGCGTCTAATGTTATTGTGAAGTGTTGTCCGAGTGTTATCTATACCTGGATTTTTCCAGTTATGTAGGTGTCTGATGGAGTTATGATGTCTTCTAAAGTGAGTTCCGTATTGTGCTTAGGTATGTGTTATTTACGTGTACTTTATCACATGATCCACGGTGCATGTGACTTTTTTAATTTACCATTTCCTATACCGCCTCAATCTGTTTGTGTAGGTACACTGAAAGTTTTTGTGTGAGTGTATCTTGTGTTCATTGCTTAGAATATAAATGAACTATCTAAAAGGCTCATTCACATTTGTCACTTTTGATGATCCAAAGTGATAAGTGTAAATTGCCTGTGATTTCTGTTTCATCCAAAGTGTACACTAAAAGTGAATGATGAAACAATTCGACCCCCGACCAACTTTTGATGAAAGAAGCATTCACAGCAAAACAAGTGCACCCTTGCAACTGTTTAGTTTTCACAGACACGGCAATAGGGAATAAAGTGACAGTGTGCGAAGAGATGAATCAGCGAACTGGATGAAAATGTGTAAACGAGGATCATCACCCTGGATGATTTCACTCTGAGTGATTCACTTCGGATGTACATCAAAAGTGATACAGTGTAAATCCCGCTTTAAGGTTCATTGTAATTCGTGTTTTGTTCGCGTGACTGTGTGTGTTTGGTTTTCTAATGGTGTTGTGTACATACCTGGCGTGTTAGTTCGGAAGAACTTGTGCCTTGTATGTATTGTGTAATTCGACCTAAGTCACGTCTAATTTCATCTACACGATTCATTAGACGCTTTTCACAGACCGGAAGTGTTGTTTTCTTTGTGGTGTGGTGTTCTAGCTGCATTAGCGCCACAGTACACATGTTGTTTGTGATATAACTTGGTAAATTATCGGCGTTTAGTATTTGAATGATTTTGTGCAACTTGTTAGTGCCTTTTTGTTTGAGTATTTGTATATCTATGTATGTAATGGATCTGTTTGTGAATTCTGTAAATGCACTACTTATCCAATTCTTCTTCAATTATTAATTTAAGCGTTTCCTGTGAATGTTGGGAGTCATTATTTACATCGTTATCTTATGTACTTATCTAATGTGCTTAGTTGTGTCATTGTGATTAGGTGTAGGTAACTAATGTGTTTTGCTTATGTTTAAAAATGTTTCCATTTCGTGTTTAATTTGTTCTTGTTTTTCTACTGCAAGAAGTGTGGAAATCCAACTCACTTGGCAGTCACTTTTATTGACTAACCCCAAAGCCGAACCTTTTGAGGAGGCAAAACGCGATAAGCTTTCATCTACCAATGCAGTTTGATGTTTGTTTCTCTTTTGCTCCTTGATCGAACAATAAGTTGGAGAGAAGCCAATTAAGTTCCTATTTCTTTTCGACAATCACTATGACAATTTTAATATACATATTCTAGGTAGTCGACCGTAGTCCAAACAGTTGTATGCTCTATATGTATGTGTTCCTTTCTTCGAATGTGACATTGCCAGTTTTACCTACTCGAATTAGGAAATTGTGGGTGTTAAAGACGCGTAAGTAATTTTGGAAGCTTTTTAGATAGATTTAAAATCTGTAGAAAAAAGTAAATTTATTGATCAATGAAGAACTATTGAATGCGCATCTAAATTTAGAATTATCTTCTATTGATTACGTAATAGTTTGTCATTCATTTGAACGTAAAGTGAATGAACCGAATACATATTTATGCAAATATCACAACATAAACTAGTTTGTCCATGTAGTATGTCTAGACCAGGTTAGAGAGACCAAAACGATGGGATGAGGGTCTTCAGGTGTAAATATTGCGGCAGTCGTGTTAAATACCGTTATCGGTCGTGAACCTACGTTTATATTTAATAATTATTTCCCACAGTTTTTGTGATTGCAATTTAAATTCGATAATATATTTTAATGCGGCAAGCTTTAAAGTTCTCGTTTAGTATGCAAGCCCTCCCCCAAACGTTACAAACGAAAAGTGTATGTGATAACATCGAGGTGGTCTCACATCAATTGCCTTTCGAGTGAACACCTGGTGCTCGAATCACACTGTCAGAAACATCTTGTGTTCGTCTTGTACCAGATTTATGGACCAGGTCGATTCGATTTCATGTTCCCTTCGAAAACGTAGGGTCATCATCGGGAGTGCAATCCATTCATAAACCAGTTACGTACATGTGAGATGTACGCGTGCAGTTACTTTATTTTATTTGGGACATTCGTTTTGCAATTGCCTTTCATCTTTTTTTCTTACTCGCTAAATTGTGCATAGGTGGTCTTTGCGTTTAAAATTTGCTGCTCGTTAACATGGAAGTAATAAATATTAAGTTTTTGCTGTGAGATATTTACGACAACCCACACAAAAGGGTGTTTTTTTAAACTTTATTTTCCCGATGTTCGGTTATATTACATTAATCTCGTAATTAATTAATTTAATCTATATCGCTAATAATATGTAGTTAAGGTGTATAAAAAAAGCATCGAAGAACACCTGTTATACTGCTTCTTCTACTACTTCCTGTTTTTTTTTGAAAAGATCGCAATAGATTTTTTACCATATTTGGGCAATTTTCATACTTAATTGCGAAGAAACCCGAAAACGACATTACTATTAATCTAATTCGCGATTTATTTAATTTGATGTATGTAAACATACGTCGAGATTATTGTAGTAATTACGTGACGGAAATGACTATATCAACTGAAATTCTTCTTCTTCTGCTGGTAATTTTAATATAGTTACAAAAAAATCCGACAGGAAATTAGATATTTTATGTGACACTCTTTTTCTTTAATGTATTAGAAGATCATCAACAACGTTTTCTTATAGAGCACTTAGGTAATTATTTTAATTGCTCCTGCTCGCTTTTGCTTAATTTTCTAAGGATTTCGATGACGTTTAGACAACTATAAGGTGGAGGTTATAAAATGAGTAAATTATATTTCATTTTCATATATAGGTATCTAATTTCATACCTCAGAAAAGCCATCAAAAGGGATGAATATATTTCAAATAAACTAATAATAATAATGGCAAATTGTATTGTGATTTTAAATAAAGGTTAGTAAGGAAGATTATTATTTACATAATTAAACTACAGGTACCTCTTAAAAAATCGTTAACACATTCGTAAATACTTGGGAAGTGTAATTTTATTGTCCAATTTTATAGTTTATACGTATTGTCTACGCAACACTTTTTAACATTGAAATCGTACACCAACAATATCAAAGGTAAACTTATCGTTTTCACAAGCTTAAACAGCTTAAGGGTAATTACATTTTAGAAATTTTAAATAATCGATAAAATGAGAAGGTATGGGTACCCCTCATGCGTTAATCTAATTTAACGGGTGGAAGGGAAACAATTATTGGTTCTCACAAAATCCTGTTAATAATAATTTTTGTTTGACAAATGTACCGTTTTTGTTTAAATATTTAACCGGTTTTATGCTGAAGTACCCTAATGGACTTTTGGATTTTTTTCCAATCGTTTAATTATCGTGAGAGGGACTGTTTAAATGAAACTGAAACAAGTTTGTTTATATAAACAATTCTTGTAATAAATTACCGTTTACGTTAATTTCATACGTAGTTTTCAGTTGCTTGCAAATGTTAAAAAGGTAAAGGGTCTTACCTGCTGTGACAGCAACAATCCAAAAAAAGTTCAAAATATACCACAATACCGAACGCCACCGCACACGAGGCATGTTAGAAGAGGTCCGTTGAAGAACTGACTTCTTGAAGGTCCCCATCTTGACACGCGCTGCAAGATCCTTACTTCATTCTTTTTCATGCACTTGTCTATTATGCAATTCGATTAAAGACTCTTCATACATATCCTTACTTGACAGATCAATTTGCTTGCAAATTCAAAACGCTTTGAACCGGTCAACATTTAAAGAAAACGGTTCTGCTAACATGACTTCCTCTTACATTTTTTATTAATTAGATTATGTATTGCATACAGTAAACCTTGAGGTTATCCAAGGCTGTTATCAAAGCATGGGATGAGAAAATTGCATTTTTCTTCTTAACGATAATAATTTGTAAAGATTTCATTGTTTACAAAATCATATTTCGTAAATGAACAAAATTAGGTGCATATTGAGACTTAAATGCGAAGTTGTGAAAGAAGCCCTTGTTTAAAGATCTTTTACCTACATATAAACAAATTTATTTAATTAGATTTCACAATCTGTAATATGATTTCACAAGTAGTAGGTAGTTCCTTTTTTTTAATTAGAATATTATATGCCGAAAGCTTACGGTTCGTCAATACACGTGTTCATTAATAGGTACTACCTGTTAATCTAATAAATTGATTATCGAATTATTGTTTCCTGTTTAATCAGCTCGAGGTAAGTAATAGGTTGGCGGCGGCTACAGTGGCGTAACTTCAAAATTTGGGCCCGGAAGCAAGAATTTTTTAAAGGCCCCTTTTTGGCAATTAAATAGTAGAATAAAGGGTAGCATGATAATAAAATAATCAACAAAAACCATTTCTTGAAGTTTTATTGCACAAGACAAAAAAAGATTGGTACATTTATGTAATTATATTTACCCCAAAATGAACCATAGTTCACAATATCAATACAATAAGTCATATTGAAAAACAGAATAAAAACACTAAGGACAATAAATTATGACATTTATAACAAAATATAAAAAAATATATTGTGAACCGCAAGCGACATGGCAAATAACCAATGTTACACCATTACTACACGCTATATCTTTCTTCGTGCTTTTTGATTAGCCAATGTCTGAATTATTCCATCGACGTTAATATTCTTCGCCCTGCGTTTTTCAATGGATATGATACTAAGATTAGTGAGACGATTTTCAGACATGGTACTTACTCCTTAAATAATTTGTTCTTTCAAATATACCTCCAGCACATTTACGTAGAAAACAAGCAGTTAAGAAATTATGGAATAAATATCAATCACTTAAAGAAATTTTCCCAATTTGGAACGATATACAAAATTACAGCAATAGGCTTTCTTCTAGAAAACCCTTTTGGAAAACAATAATAGAAATAGAAAATTTTTCATTAGAAAATGAGTGGAAACTATTTTGGACAAACGAAAAGGTCTTTAATGTAGGTTTGGTTATGGACCCTACTAAATCCCTTCCTGGATTCCATCATTCTAGGATGATTTGGACTAAATTAAATCGTATACGTACTGGTCATGGGCGATGTAATTTTATGTTATTTAAATGGGGTATAGTTCAAAATCCATTGTGTGACAAGTGTGATAATGACTATGAGGAAACTATAGAACACATTGTTGACCATTGTCCAGTGACTAAATTTCAGGGAGGTTTTACTATATTAAACGAACTAACACCGGAAGCTATCGATTGGTTACGCTCTATTAAAAATTTGTAGTTTATCTTTTACAACCTTTATATTTTTTTTTTTTTTTTTTTTTTTT
This sequence comes from Pyrocoelia pectoralis, assembly GCA_036250285.1. Classification (NCBI taxonomy): domain Eukaryota; kingdom Metazoa; phylum Arthropoda; class Insecta; order Coleoptera; family Lampyridae; genus Pyrocoelia; species Pyrocoelia pectoralis. The sequence continues at coordinate 30,335,782 of CM070077.1, forward strand.
TTTTTTTTTTTCTTTATGATCTATGTTCTGTTTACTACATTCATTCATAAGACTAAAAAAAAAATAATTTATTATTATTTTTAATTTTGAAAATGATCGCTCTGCATGGGCAATTGTAACAGGAAGTGTGAGAAATAATATGCACGTGGTATACATATCCGAAAAATTTACTGCAAGAAGATGATTTTCAATTATTAAAAATTTTGCCACATCATACACAGATTTAAGATTGCTTCGTTGATTTTCGAATGATAGTTTAAGCTGATCAATTTGATTAGCAAGATCTGGCGACAAATCCGCTCCATACTTTTTAACCAGTCTTAGAGCAGATTCATTTAGCTCTTTATGTGCGTAAAAGTGCTGATATTTTTAGGCACTATACAAGAAAATAAACTTGCAATTTCATGTATACTCTCAAAACGCCTGCTTAATTGCGGTATGACAATGTCTAAAGTTCCATAAAATATCTGCGTTTCAAAATATTTTCTCGCATCTGATAGTCTCGACTTAATTCGTCTGCAAATTGTGGAACCCTTTTTCTCCGCGTTTGTTTAAACATCGTCTGAATTCCCCATGATTTGGCTGTTTCTTCTGCGTTTTGTAATATCTCGTCAAAATGGGATCTCATTTCTTCTACTACTCTTATAGCTGATCGAAGTAAATCCGCAGCCTTGCTAAGCTCACAATCGGGCGATTGTAAAACATGAGATACTATGTTGAGTGATTTTAAGAGTTTAGCTTCGAATGTTACAATTACCACCACATCAAATTCCTGAAAGTATTTTTGAAGGGCCCTTGCTTCATCCTTTTCACTGCTAGTGCGCCCCGTAAGAGTTATGTATGCCTAGGTTTTCATTACATCTGAGTATAGCAACTTTAATGCTAAAAGTTTTAATGCGAAAGTATGGTATTTTGCATATATGGAAAATACAGCAACAGTTCAGGTCTCGTACGTCGGAATTTTGCAATCGTCGGGCCCTTAGGCAAACCGGGCCCGGGGGCGATTGCCTCCTCTGCCCCCTCGGTAGCTACGCCACTGGGCGGCTATATTATAACATTCCATTCTTAGAACGTTTTCCATTATTGAGTTCCTTTTCTCACAAATACGAATTTGAAGAATATTATATCTATGTATTTATAAATGTTAGATTAGACCAAAGTAATATAACATTCCTGTAAAGTCGACCATTAGTGTTAGAACTTAGAAATGAGTCATTTATTTATAAACTGCCTTTATTTACACTTCCTTTCCTTGACCTGTTGCTACATAGAAGCCCTCACAAAATCTCTTTTAGCATAAGAAAACCCACTACTACCGACAGCATGATCCCATATGATTCGGAACACCCTATTTCTCACAAGATGGCTGGCCTTTTTTCCTTACTTCATAGATTATTCTACATAGCAATGTCCTCTTCACATTTTACCAACGAATTCAATATTATCAAACAAATGACGATCAATAATGGTTACCCCATCACTCTCGAGCGATTGGCAAGAAAAATTAAAAGCTCCCTACACTCGACCCTTCTTACCCCTATTACCCATTACCACAGCATACTGTACGAATAACTGGAATCATATGGCATTGTGCGAAACGCTCTTGACTTAATCAAATCATTTTTAACCAATCGAACGCAAGTAGTCGAAATCACAAATAGAAAAGGTAGCGTAAAGAATTTTAAATACCAATCATATAAAAAGAATCTGACTGTGGGGGCACCCCAGGGTTCAATATTATCTCCCTTCTTATGTAATGTATATATAAATGATCTGGATACCGATTTCAACGATGTCGCTGTTATTCACAATGCAAATATCAATGTATATAAATATGCAGATGACACCTCTATGATCATCTCCAGCAGCAATAAGTTGGAAACCGAGTTAGCAGCAAACCTAGCTATAGAAAAAATGTACGCATGGTGTTGTGGTAACAAGCTTGCACTTAGCCAACACAAAACTGGTTTTATAACCTTCAGAAACACACATGCAGAACCTACACCTATGAAGTTAACCCTTAATAATGACTGTATCAATCACCTGTCACAGGAGAAATTCTTAGGCGTCACGTTAACGGACACCCTATGCTGGTCTGCTCACATACAGAATGTCTGCAACAGGTTGAATTCCGCAGCGTATGCAATATTATGTATTAGAGACTCCATGAGCGTGGAGACATTAAAAACTATTTATTTTGCCTATGCTCAAAGCTACATATTGTACGGAATAATATGCTGGGGAGTATCCAAAAAAAGATAATTCGGCGTATGTATAATGTAGGTCACCTTGATCACTACAAGCCACTTTTTGTCAAAGCCAACATAATGACCATAGTCTCCTTATATATTTACAATTGCCTATTACATGTTTTTAAAAATTTGAATAAATTCCGATCAAATGGCGATATCAGCTGCCGTGAATCATCTAGACATGCTACGAATCTATATATACCAATGAATAAATAGTGTCAGGAAGAAGCATTTGCAATATTATCGTGCGACCGCGATGGCCTGTGCATATGGCAGATGATTGTTTCCTGTTTCACAGTGGTGTGCTGTCGCAAAAAGATACTTACTTGAAAAATAATAATAAAATATTGATTTCTACTTTTATACATTCGTATAGTACTAAGTTTTGTTTTTTTTTTACTTGTTTGGCTACAAACGGTTATTTAAAGGTAATTTATAGCAATAAAACACACTATATCAACGTGCGAAAAAAATTTTAAGCCCCTAGAAACAACACAGACGCCTATGTTTTAACCTCAAATTATGTGTTAACGAATCATGAATTCTACATAAATTAAATGATCTGAACTACTTCCATATGAAATCATGAATTGTGATTTCCACACTAATAGAATAAAAATCACCACTAATTTATCGTTAAAATGTAAATTTAAACAAAAACTAAGTATACGCGTACGCAACGACCATCAACATAACATAAACAAAGTGAGTCAAACTTGGCCTTTCATGGCCGCATTTCCGTCTTGCATTGACATATACAGCCGTCTGCTATATGCTTCTTCCTGACACTATTTATTCGTTGATATATACCAAACCACCGAACAACGCAATATGAAAAATCACCCCACTACATGTGCATTAAGCTGTTCAACAGATTACCAAGCAATATCAAACGACTGAGAGGTATTTCATCTGTTAAGCAGATTCTTCGAAGATTTTTCTCCATGAATCCGTACTACCATACATCTGAATATTTAGGGACTGCCATTACTGCCAAAGATTTTACTTTGTAGTTGTGCAAATTTGTGAAGTTAGTCTCTAATTGTGAATTGTATTTTTTTTTGTAAGTGTTAATTTATTGACATAATTGTACCTATACGTGCTCAATTTGTGTATTTACATTTACTTATTTTTTTTATGCTGGATACCAACAGCAACTGACGAGTGTATGTGTCTTGACACGCTAAAACACAATAAAAATATTATTATTAAATCAGAAAAACCCAACCTAATCTATAAATCCTACCCTAATATTTCCTATGCTATTCAAAATATTTGCAAACAACACAATATTCTCCTACGTTCCTCCTTAGTTAGAAACAAAGATATTTCAAACAAGCTAGACTCTTCAGGTATTTACACCTATTAAATTTCCATTCATGCCCTTACCTATACATTGGATAGACCGGTAGACATTTTTCAATTAGAATCAAAGAACACGTTAATTCTATCAAAAATAATAATTATGAACACAAATCGGCCTTCGCCGAAGACATCCTAAAAACCGGCCATTCCTTTGATGCCAACATCGATTTTCAAATTTTGCACAGGTGGAAAAAAGGTGACCTTCTTAACATCCTTGAAGTGTTTGAAATTACACGTAATAAAGAGAATCCAGACTTGCTTAATGAGTTCGTTGATTTTCAAAATTTCTTAATTAGTTCACTTTGTATATAAATTGTTAGTTACTTTTAACTTTATCCCCGACCTTATGCTGGTATCATTGTTCCCACCAAGTCGTTTACTTTGTCACCTCGTTTTCCATAATAATTTAACTCATTCTTTTCATCGTTTTACATCATAGCGTATCTTGGGTTCCTTTTGTAGGGATTTTAATAATCAAAACTTTGCGATTTAAAATTTTTTAAAATATGTTAATGCAATTTAATAAGTTTTTTCAAACACAATTTCTTTCCCCTCAGGTGAGTTTTGTATCGCTAATGTTGTTATTCTAATTTCCTTTTTATATTTTAGACAATACTTTGTTAACGTAATGACATAATTTTCTTACAAAAGCTACTTGGCTTGATAATGGGATGCGTCTATCCCGAAACATGTCGCCACTAATCATATCAATCATCATCTTTTCAAGAAATTTTAATAAACAATTTTGTCAAGGGGATGTTGCGAGTTTTACTTTTCTCAACTGATCATTAATTCCTTCGTGAACTTCGAACCTTCATATAAAAGTTAATGGGTTGGATAACATCGCTTTCAACCAAGTTACAAAGTGTACTGCAGAGTGCTTGGGTATAGGTGAACGTATTGTATACGGTTATTCAACCAACACCAAGTATTAGTGGTAGAAAAAAAATTGCTATCGATGACTTTATGAAAGGTATCATTAGAAGACAAATATGGCAATTCTATATGGAAAAAAGTTTCCAACTATGTGTGAACTGCGATTAAAAGACGATCTACCAGACGTTCCTAACGTTTATCAATCTACGTTGAAACGATGGGCAAAGGAGATGAATTTTGTGTTCAGAAAATTTGAACATAAACCAATACTTATGGAACAAAATGGTATTGCGGCTAAGAGAGCAGAGTATTTGTATTCTGTACAAAGATAGCGGGAAGAGGGTTGGAATGGAACGTGTTTTATACTGACGAAACATGGTGTGGGGCTAATCATTCTACAAAATTTGGTTGGGTAAAAACGTTCGCTCCTAAAAACCGGTAAAACTTTGACCAATACCTACAGGGGAACCATTCAAGAAGTTAATGGATTTAGAGGCGGAATACAGCGACCTTCTGGTTCTGGTCAAAGAGTTATTATTTTGCATATTGGCAACGAAGGGGGATTTTTGCCACATTGTATGAAATGTTTTATTGCCAAAAAATGATCTGCTGACTATCATGATGAGATGAACCGTAGACACTATGAAGAATGGTTTAGGTTCGTATTGGCAATGTTTCCTGATAAATCGGTAATTGTACTGACCAAGCACCCGACCACACAATGTTGGATGCCGAATTTCAAAATCCAACCACCGCATGTCATCATTGAATTGTTATAAAATAGGAAAGTACCACTGCCTGAAGGAATCGACGACTGGGACACTTGAACAAGACCACAATTATTGGAATTATGTCGACATCACTTTCCGAAAAGTACCTTCTTGGAAAAATTACAAACGAGTTGCGCGGAGTTGAGGTGAACTTACTATGGTTATCTGTGGCACATTGCGAATTCAATCCAATCGAATTGGTGTATTCACCCACCGACACCAAGGGGGGTTACTTTAAAATCTTAAATGGAAACCCCTATTTTTTATTGCATCAGATTCGGAAAGAGCATGAAAAATTATGAAGGTTTTGTTTGGGAACTTTTTTTTATTTGCAACATGTTTTTTTTAAAATTATAGCTTTAAAGCTAATAAACTAATTGGCCTCAAGAGTACCTCACACCGACAATTAAGTATACATTTTTCAAATATTAAGTATCTACCACTCAGTTTAAATAAAATACTTAGCCGTAATTAATTTTTGAAGTCGAACCTTTGTGCGATTTGAGTCATAATTAATGGAATTTTGGTAATAACAAAAAGCACAATTAATTAAAGAATGGTTTTATAATTAAACGTGAAATGCTTTACATCGGAAGTAAAACTTTTTGTCAAAAATAAACTTATTAAACTGTGACCACGAGAACCGAGCACTATGGTTACAATATAAATATGTATAGAAAAACACCCGCTAAAGTTCAAAACTGTCTTTGTTAACTTCAACAATAATGAGGGCTTTTTGCACATACACTGATACAGAAAATTAACGACGTATTGCAAAAATCTAAAACTGTACACCTTTTTGTAGGAATAAATGATTTTTTCAATGCACTTTATTTCGCTAAATTATGATTGCTAATTAGAATTACTGACATACATAATATGAAACCACGAATTGTAGAACAAACAGAATTTTATTTTTTATTGTAAGTACAACACTTAAACGTTTTCCTAATAACACTTTGCCTTTGAAAACAATTCTTTTGGTAATTCTGCAAAATATCGGGTGTATCCTGACCTAATCTCTAATTACAACCCATAGAATAGCGTTCATCTTGGGATCTGTAAAATCCATCTTGCGGGTTTGTTGCCAACACAGATTTCGTTCGATACTGAGCAACTAGGGCATTCAACGTGTTCAAACATTCCCATAGAATTCAAACGTACCTACCCGTTTTTGATATCCCTATTTCTTATGCGATAACGATAACTGAAACTTTTACTCGACAGTCACTCAATGCCAAATCTCCAACCTAAGTGGTTGATGATTTTTTTCAGTCTGTGCTTCCAGACATTTTCCACGCTTTCACACCTTGCATTTCCTGCTCGATTTTAACTACTTGCACAAATATTTCTTTTATGGATATTTTTTGTGCTTTCTCTGTTTAAGATTTAAATTTTACCGATTTTCTGGTCGTTAAATTTGTGTAACAACCCAAGAAACTCCCCTCTTAGGTATGCTGAAAAATATAACGTGCCCATAATTTTTGATAGGCAATCCGCCGTCGTGCAAAAGCAAAAAGTGCGCCTCTATACATTGTTATAAAAAATTAACAAATCTCGTTATAATTGTTTTAACTTCTACCTTGTACACATTCAACTTACAATTTTTCAAGTTAAAATCACACGAATACTTCCCGAAATGATCAAAACTGTTAAAAGAAATGAATATTAACATGAGATAATTTAATGCATCAAATTATTTTTAAAATAACATTATACCTACACCTACAGTAATTTAAAATTTTAAAAATTTTATTCTTAAATGCAAAAATTTATACAAAATTTTTGGAACATTGAAACCCAACACGACAAATGATTAAGACTTTATTATGAATAAATAATGATTTATCTATGTTTATTATTTTTTTTTAACAAAATAAAACTCGCTGAAATTGCACGCAGAAAACTGTAACTATGTATTGTAAAATAATAAATAATGACTACTATTTTCGTTTTCAAATGACGGAAACACAATTTTATTTTTTGTATTGTTGAAAATTTATAATATTGAGAGGCATCGACAGGCGCCTTTGCATCCACGGCGTCGTCGTGCAAATGAACTGAGAAATGCTGTAAATAAAAAAAAATTAATTCTTCTGCATATGATATCCGATAATTTTCCCAATATTTAATAGTTTTGTGTTGATGCGTTTTTTACTCAGAACGAGCAGTTTTGATTAGATTGAGATACTTATGGGTGGTAGCAAAACACTAATAAGTTAAAATTATTTTCATTAGTAATTTTAGACTGTTGTTAAAAACAAGAAAGTGTTTTGTTTATTGACAGTACATTCTATATTAGCTAATAATAAATCTGCCATGGGATATGGGAACCTGCTGTCGAGTATTTCCGGACATCAGAACCAAACTATTCATAATTTCAGAGCCACGGTATTTTTATCTAAACAACTGGGAAAATATTGATACATTTGGGCAGACCACAACATTCTAAACCATAATTTATTTATGAAAATGACCAAAATATGTCCGAACGTACTACATAGTATGTTCAAAGTTCTAGAAAAGTTGAGATTTTTAGACATCAATAAAATTATTCTAAGATGAAATGATGATGATATTCTTCTCAAAATTGATACAGAGTCAGTAGATGAACAAAGTAGTGATCGCCTTTGATCCGCAAATGCCGCCCTGGCGGCCATGTTTACTCCATGTGCATAGGGTAGAGTACATATGTAAATCCACAATATCTTAAAATATATTTTTTATACGAATTTCTTTTATTATATTCCGAAAAATTAAGTCAAAACATCACGTATTGCACTGAGCGTGTAGGAACTGATGTGCGAAAAGTGGCCGCCGCTGAGAATCAGGCCCGGATTAAAGAGTTGAGGGGCCCGGGGCTCTTTACGGGAAAGGGGCCCTTTTTTAAACTCGTCGAAAATGCCCCCACTGTTCTTCTATCAATGCGCCACTGGTACGCGGACAATCTGAGTGCTTGAGTAGTTTATTCTATTTTTGAATTTTATTGCAGTTAAAAATTAAATGACCAGTAAACTGGCACACAACTTTCCCGTGTTTACTACAGTGACGTATTAAATAAAATAGTTTTTGCGTAATAATTCAAAAAAATAAAAAAATAAATATATAGTGTGTAGTATATTTATTTATTTATTGTTTATTGCAAGGAGCTTACACACGTCAATATGTGTAGTTATAATCAGAAAACGATTTCTGATGTTCTCTTGAAATAATACACAGGGTATGTGATAAATATTTTTAATATTTTGTAAATTGTTATACTTAATATACTTACTCGATTAAAAGGTTTGTATGTCCTCTACTTCACTGTACCATTTTACGTCATTATCTTTGTTAACAACAAATTTTTAAAATTTTCAACTTCAAATATTCATCCCCCTTTCCCCTCCCCTATGGGAAATAAAGAAATAAATTTAGTACCAATAGTTTTTCATGAACTGTATGAATAACATTTCAAAAAATAAAAAAGGCTCTGAGCAGATTTTGAGAAAATCGATTTTTAATTTTTAACCAATTTTGGCCACCAATAAACTGACCACGTTAAATTTTTGTTCTTTACCAATTATGTATAAGTAAAACTTCTGGCCATCCTTTGGCTATAATTCCCAATTTTCAAATTTTAATTAAGTTAAACGGTCTTGAGCTACACCCTAAAAAGTAAAGACTTGCTATATTGCCCGTCATTTTGAATTTAGAAACGAACGAAAAACGGCGTTTTACTTGTAACCATGTCTACTAAATTTTCACCAAGGGAAATTAGTTTGGGTTCAAATTTGAATGTTTGCTCGCAAAATAACGCCCCGCTTGTTTTACCGATGAAGTTTTTTGATAGAACTTAGTTTTAAATTTCATCAAGAACGGTCTAGTAGTTTAGGCTGCATAGTGCATAGCCATAACGTGTACGTACACACACACCTACAGACAAACATTTTTCAAAGATGGTGGTTTTGGACTCAGGGGGACTCAAAACGTCGAGATTCATCAAAATCTCGAGTTCAATTTTTTTCGATTACCTGCATTACTTTCCCTATGTGTGCATATGCACGGAAAAGTAAAAATGTATTTCGAAAATCTACTACGGCATTTATTTTTTGTAGGCTCAAGTGGTATCCCCCTATGAAATGGGGGCCCTCTATCTAACGGGGCCCGGGGCTGTAGCCTCCCCTTGCCCCCCCCCCCCCCCTTAATCCGGTCCTGCTGAGAATACGCTGCTCTGTCAATCTACTGCAGCGGAGATAAACTCTTTAGTCAATGAGCGGAGTCATTTCAGTATTTTACAGGGGGGGGGGGGGGGGGACTATAGTAAAAAAGGAAAAAACGGCCCGTCGCGGGCGAATTTTTTTTGAAGAAGGGGCGTGATTGTCAGTTTTGTAATTTTTTTTTGGTAGTTGTAATTCCAGACGGTGTGAACTGACCTACCCTGCCCCCCTTAAATGGACGCCCTTGATCTACTGACTCTGAATTGATGATGCTGACCGCTCCTCCTATGTGCAACTATTTTTATTACGTTTGAAATACAATATTTATCAAAATTAGTTGATAGATTCCAGATGAACTGTCCCCACGTGATTACTTTGCACAATAGTATCTTTAAATACGAATCACAAAGAAAGATAACAAGCAACTTTCAGCAACTTATTCCGAAAATTGTAATTGTAGTTGTAACGAAGATTTTAAGATATAAATTACATTTTACATTGTCCTTTACGCTAAACTGAAAATGCAACGTCACACTTTCATGATTCTTTTTAAACCGTTGCTTATTATATTGTTTGCCACTTTTACTTGCAGTACCTGAAGTACCACCACACGTAGGTATTTATATTTTCATCTTAACAAACGGTTTTCAATTCACTTTTCACGCAATTTGCTGTTTACGACAATTTAAAAGTAGTTTATAGAACAAGTAGGTACTCAATCGACAAATAAAAAGAATCTTATCCGCTTTAGAAGCGTTGCAAACAACTCGTCAGTATAATAAATAAATCGTTATATAAGAACTAGTAAGATGAAGATAATTTGTAATCTAACATTGACAAAATGAAAGGCAAAAGTATTGAGGAGCTGTCAGATGAATTCTGTGAAATCAGGGAAACTCGTTCTTCGAGTGACCCGATAGAGCTTGTTGCCGAGGACTTCTTGTTTCTTTGTGTCAATTCCGATCATTTTTTTGTGTAAATCATTACATTTATTACAGTTTTATAACATTTGCAGAATTCTATTTGAGATAAAATAACGAGCAATAAAATACATCAACAATCACTGTCATTACTTAAATGGCAAAACGATTTTTGTGACTGTGTGCACTGCATTAAACTGAATGAAGTACCTATATTTTTTAGGGCCTTTCACGAGACTCTTCCTAAAAGTTATTCCAAGCAATTTTATTATACTCATTTACGTTTACAAAAATGTACACGCTTTTTAAAATCTCACGTTTATAATTGGTATAATTAGAGTTTAACTTATTTATTTTTGCAGAGACATTGAAACGGAAGCACATAATTTTAATGTCCGTTGTAATTCTTTTGTTTCGTTTTTAATTTAAACATGTTAATAACAGAATGAAGTACGTTTTAAGGGTAAGATTTACGAATGAAAAATAATTACAGTTATGAGAGGCGGTGAACTGAACTGGAAGATACTGTCAGTTATAAAATGTGAATTTACGAATATTACAATACGAACACTAATTTGCAATTTTAATATTTGAGTCTGTAATTATCGGTTATGGTATCGCTAAATCTTGTTGAGACGTTTCTTCTTTAGTCGCCGCGCCATAATAAATTTGCTTCGATTGACGGTGAATAAATTAGTAATGTATACACAGTAAGCAATAATTTTGTTACTAAATCTTTGATTATAGGCAACAGCGAATACACATTAGTTTTGTTTGCTGCATCAATCCAAACTTTGTAAACAAAACTGTTTTCAAATTTTAAATAAGTATCATTTATGTCAAATGTGGAGTGTTGTTTTGTTTTTATTCTCTGCAGCCTTTTGTCACTTATTCTAGTTAGGTGTTATGCTATTGTAGCGTAATCATTGCGCAGAAGCCTTTATGTCTCCACGATTTTCTGCCTTTGTCTCGCTATTCTCATCACCGTAGATATGGCATCTACGGCTAATTTTCCCACTCTGAACCCGTACTGATGTGCATACAGATCCCCCTCTCGTGTAGGACCCGGTTGACTCTGGCCAGAATAACACTCTCGTACATTTTGCCCATTACGTTGAGCAAGCTGCTCTTGATTAGGTTCGTCAGAAACTCCCCCCAGTATTCGGGTTTCGTAGAGATCAGCTCCTTCAGAACCTCGGGTGCTATGCCGTCTGGCCCAGGTGCTTTTCCGCCCTTTATTCGCTGTCCCGCTGTCCTTATTTCCTCAAGTGTAACGGGATCCACCTCGTCCTTCACGCCATCCAGAGTCCACGTAGTCCCGTCATGTGTCGGGTACAGCTTCCTAGCTTGTTTTAGTTTCTTTCTTTTTCTGGTGTGCCGTGACCTCCATTCTTTTCCCCAACGGTACAAACGTAACCTCAATTCATTCAATCCTCATTTTCACCACGTCTACTCCCCACATTGATTAATCGGCACGCAATGCCCCTGCGGTACGATTATTCTTACAGCTTGACACACGAGAACTTGCGGCTGAGAATTGAAGAAGATGCGCGACAGCGGGGTCGTTAAACTGAAATTCCTATTCTTAATCTAACTGCTGTTTACTGCGCAACTGTGAGCGGGACAAACTCAGCCGCAAGTTCTCGTGTGTCAAGCTGTACTTCTCTCCTGCAATGGAGTGATTAAATTCAATATTATACCGAAATAATTAAATCGTAAGAATTCAAAAGAAACATTCCGCTTTTGCAGCGAGTCCTGGCACACGATGCTTTTTTTGCTTCTATGTATTTTTTCTGGTTTTCTGTCTCACTATCATAGCGTATAGTTTTAAGCTTCTCTTTAAGCACTGATGTAAGTGAAGATTCCTCTTCTTATTATGATCGGGTATCCCGTAAACTCTAAAACTAGATTTCACTATTGCAGATGCTAGGTGCAAACATCAAAATGAATTATTCTCTTGTCACAAATTTATGAGAGCAGGAGAAAAGTGGCTGGACAGGTTGTCACTTACCATTGCTTTGGGCTCTGGCTGTAGCTTTTTAAAATACGGTAATTAATCTAAATCAGCCCCTAAATACTTTAACGTTCAACCGGCCTGACTTATAATTTTTATAGTACCATTGTACTCATATGTCTTTGTCCCCTCTCAGTCCACGAATCATAACGTTGTTCTGACATACAATTACATACAGTGGAAACAAGTGTCCGCCAGTTGCGGCTGATATGATAATGGTGTTACCCAAAGAGTATATTTCTCTTTGGTATTACTTATCTGTGGTTCCATTTTGATGAATCTAAACAGCGTTCCAGATACTTGCTTTATTGCTTCACTAAAATATATTTTTAACGTCCAGGATCGTCAGTTAAATTACATTCGTTGTAGTTCAGAATAGCGTCTGGCGCTCAAATTACAAGTTAAAAAAAGGCGATACTTCCTTTTAATTTTCTTCCCTAGCCTGTTGGGAAGTTCTAGATCTAGAAAATAGTAAACCCAGTCGTTTCCTGGCTTGTTAGGCTTAAAACCTAACCCGATTTTTGTAAATGGGAACACAGAATTTCGTACAAATCTCTAACATTTAATGGAAAGCCCGAATGGCAGTTACCAATAACCCGTCACCATAAAGTACCCAAACTTATTTATTTATCTATTCGCCATTTTGCGTGAGAGAGCTCCAAGAAATATAGATATTATATTTTTTCTAAGCTTGGCATAGCGTAATTTTCAACTGTAAAGAGTAAAAAGTCTCAAAATGCTTAACAGTCAAATGTTTTATGTTAAGGTAACGAAGCCTGATAAGGTCCTTAAGGGCAGTGTGCAAGATTTACAGGATAAAAATAATTCAGGAAGTTTTGTTCCAACTGGTCCTCCGGTTTCAAGAAACTCGATTCTACGGAATATTAAAAAAAATAAAGGTACAAATTGTGCACATGTGGAGACGAAGCGCATTTTTTTCAAAACATATAGAACTGAATGTGGTATACAAAGTTTCTTTCTCGTTAGAAAATCTCCTAAAAGATATGACTCTTGTCGATCAGAAGGGCAGATGCGCAATTAATAGCACATTCTGTTTTAATTCTCAAAATTATTTTACCGACGCAAAATCATCACATTTACCTAATTTGTCATTTCCACAATGTACGGAGTTGTTTTTTATTTTATTTTGTATCCAGCTGTTTGAAGTTTCAAGTCGTCCTATTTAAATTAAAAAATTCTGGCATGTATTGCCACGAGACTTCCCTCATATTTCGTATTAACACTTTTTTCAAAAAATAAGTATACTTAGCGGCACAATATATATTTCTGAATTCAGAACAAAATACTCTTTTAAACTACATAAAACCGTTGATTGAAGAATTCAATCAACGGTAATAGCAATATCTTCATGCGCTTAAATTAATCATTAGGAACCAATGAACATTTCTAAAAAGTGAGATTGCATTTAGTATGAGATGCATAATCTTGCTGGCTATAAGCACTAAGTTGCTAGACTAATTACAAAATAGATAAATAAATAACATTTTAAACACTGAATAAATAAGGTAAGGTGCCAATATTTTGTGCAATTATTATTTTTATCTTTTTAAACTATTGCCAATCGATCGACCGCGCCCCTTAAATGCCACAAGCTGAAATATAGCGATTTTTGCTTGGAAATGTTAAATATTATTAATTTGCGTCCCGATGAACTTTATAATTTGATACTGAGTCTCCGTATGTATAAATTATGATAGAAACTTTCGCTCTTAGACAGTAGATCAAAATATCACAAATTGCGGTAACAACTTGTTCGTTCTCACTCCCCGTACAGTGTTTGATCATCAAGGGCTATCTCGTTTAACTTCATCTTCCTTAGAAACTATTTTCCTATCAACTTTAAGGTGAACGAGTAAAATTAGAAAGTTTTCCGATAACTATAAAAATATTTCAAATTTAGTATAGCTATCCTACGCATATATTAACAAATACATTGCCTCATAAGTTTACGAGTAAGAGAAAGTGAGGACGCGAGATGAATGGTGAATCAATTAGACAAGACTTTCACCTTTGGTCAATAACACACATTTTTCGTTTTACTGATAAACAATCGTTTATTTACAAAAAAATATGAAAAAAAAACAGTGTTGGCACCTCTAGTGGAAGAATTACAGTATAGGTAAGCCCCATCACTACACGTTCCTAAATGTGCATGTGAAATATATGAAAGACAAGGGGTGCTTAGATGTAGAAGTGAAAAGGTAAGGGTGCATGCAATGATGTAGAGGAAAATTTGAGAACAGACACAAATCCCCAAGGAAAATAACTTAGCCTTACATTTAACAACTATAACTACATTTCTTCCTTAAACTTCCCTTAAAGCTAGTGACGGCCGATTACATCTAAACGAGCTTGCAGATCATTGACAACCTCCGCAGGCAGTTGATCACCTAAAATTGGTAGGAGCTCGATTCTTTGACCTCCTGGGATATTTTCGTAAGCACCAAGTTCAATGCCTTCTTCCACCTGAAAATATTCGATAAAGAATGTGATCTCGTCATATAAATATTATATTTACCTTTTGTATTTGTGCATCTTTTGGAATTAACTGTGAATTCTGGGCTTGACGAATTGCTTCGTTTGTGTAAGCTCCACCTTCCCTTTGCGGAAAAGCAGCAGCAATTGCCACTAATCCAAAAATGATCAAAAGTCGCATCCTACTGTTACAACAATAAAAATGGCAGGTAGTCAATATTTTTAAACTCTCACTTCTTACCTTTATAACCAAACGACACCACTAATATTAATCTTCTGGATTTAAAGAATTTCTTCTTATATAAGATTTCTCCTTCTTATACCCCCTTCTGTGAATATTTCAAAGTGGACTTCGAGAGCACGTGAAGATGACCTGAATTAATGTTGTTCCTTAAGAGATTTTATAGTTAGGTATTAGTGTAATTGCATTAGAATTGTTGATTCTTTTTGTTATACGTAATACCAATAGTTAGTAACAGATTAGCTTTGTTTTTTAGGAGAATTGTGCAAATTTTGTATTTAATGAAAGTACAAAAGTAAGTCACGATACCAAAAGAAAGTGGTGAGGACATTCCTACACGACTGACTTTTACTGATTGTGTCACCTGTGAACTTGTAGGAAATATCCTTAACTTCCAACAATAAAGGTCGATCAATACGCTAAGAAGTTTCATTTTACTTTTATTTAATGGCTCATTAAGACTTTATGGTGATTATTATTAGTGTAAACTTACTTAAAAGAAAGTTCGGTCAGAATTCCTTAATTAATATATTTTGGGAGGAGTAAACTAAATTTTCGCATAATTTTTATTGTCATATTTTTAATGGTGCTTTATAAGCTAATGATATTATTTCACGAATGCAGTTTGAGAACAATGGCAATCTTTTTGTCAATTCTATGCAAAGTATAAACACTGCGAACTTTCTATCAGATTCATATTAAAAAGTATCGAGGCCACACGTGATAATTTAGACACTTGCAGACATGTGATTTTCTGTGTTAATCTTTGTTTAATTCTTTTAGGTAATAACTCTTTGTGTTAAATTTGGATCATCTTGGCACAAACGAATGCGTGCGATTTGATTGCCATACGATCTTTTTATCTACATTTTCCCCAAATTTATTTTTAATGCTTGTGCAGTGTAGTATTGCAAATAATAATTATTTCGTTATTCAAACAACTATTTGAAAGTATACGAAATATCAGAATTTTTCGATTCGCCAACTTTGCCTCATTAATAAGATATAGTGAGAGGTCTTTGATCGTTGATTATGCAAGCAGTATGTGAACAGTTTTGTAAAAGATAAATCGTTCACTTGAAAAAGTAGTTCCGGAAGAGCCGATGGAAATATTTTAAGGCTCTGCGTTCAGTAGCTTGTTCCTCCTTCAATCATTCCAATGGATTTTGCAATGAAATGATTATGCTACAGTTCACATCTTCAGTTCCAAATTGTTCTTGATGAGCGCCTCCAAATATATTCTTGTTGCACAATGAAAGGGCGAGGCACTAAAGATGTTCTCTTAATTTAACAATGACAGGTGTCATTAAGTGAAAATTGAATTTACAACATGCTAATGACTAAATTTTCACATAAAGGCACAGTAAAATTGTTTATTATGACATTATGAGTATAGTGTACTGTACACCGTATTAATACGAAAGTATACGCATAGATTCAGAGATTAATACATTTTTGAATAAAAGATTCTGTCATGTGTGCATCACCAACATGATCTAGTTTACTAATATCACTACTTCAATGATTGATTCTTGAACATAGAACTTTTACGAGCAATAAATCCTCTTTTCCAAATCTTTCTTAGAAAATGACATTTTCTGCAACAAATTCAATAGGGATCTTCCTCACTAAGAAAATGAAAGTTAAGCAGTGTTGGGATCATTATGTCATTATGTCAGCAGCAAGACAAAAGCCTTATGTCTTATAGACTTGAAGTGAAACACAGTCTGTGAAGTTTACTGTAACACAAAGGATGGATTTAAATGTTTTGGAAGACACTAACTATTACGAAATACATTTCGAATGAGGAAACGATAAAGATTTGATAGACTTCCCAGAAACTCATTTCGAAGAAGAATTCAAGATGAACGGGAAAGTAGTGTTAAACAAGCGAATCAATTTTAGCTTCTATAAGGTTGGCCACTTTCTGTTCTTTGCACCGTATCCCCGCCCCTCCTCCTGCTCGAATAGAAATATCTGTGTAACAGTGTTGTGGGCTGCCATTAGGCGAGGCATTCCGGATCAAGCCTTATTCGTCATTGAACACGATCTATTCTACTTGCGTCTTCGAAAAGGGCCGTGGTTTTTCGAGACCCATTTGTCCTAGATGGCACCAAGGCTGTTAGGGTATTAACAGTGTTAGATAGCTTAGTTAGGAAAGAGAAAAAAGTCTGATAGTTCAATGGTCGACATTAACGGCGTGTTTTACAAAGGAATTGGCCTCATTTAGGGATAGGAATCACCAATAAATTAAGGCCTCCTTTTGTTACAGTTGAGTTTTTTCATATATAACTCGAGGCAAATTCGGGCGACGACGTCTTGGATATGCATGTAAACATCTTAAAGACTGTTTTGGTTTTCGTTTGGTCTTCACTATTTCATATACAACAACCAGTTTATTAGCAATACATAGCTCTGGCATTTGAACTTTTTTAACCGCACATTATCGTGTTGCATAAAACCTAACCGTAGTAGGATCTCTCGCTATGTATGTAACCCTTACCACCATCATTTTATTCTGGTGGTACACTGAAACTGGCCCTGTATTTCCACCAGTGTACCATCCGACAATCGAACTGCCCTTTCGGTAATCAAAGTGGGGTACACTTCTTTGTGTTTAACAAGTTTTTCGACTTTGCTCCCACATAGGCGAGTGTCCACCGAGATCTACAAGAGCGGCTAGATTTTACCCAAACGCGTTGCAGGGCGATAAATAATAGTTATCAGTAGATAGGTCTACACCTCCAGCAGTTTTCGACATGGCGATATATCACAGCTATCCTTCCTATTGGTGTTACTTTCGGTTTCGGAAGATTTTTAACCAACGGGGATTATCTGGTTGCCTCACGGGTCTCGTAATACTATAATTTTTTTCTTGGGGTGGAACTGTATTTTTTATATACCCTATTCTAATGGCACGATTTTTAACTGCATATGCGGGGGGCTAATGTGGCTCATTTTTTCCCTAGGGAAATGAATTCTATTAAATGTCAAACGTCAAAGTTTTGCGTATTTAAACGGTATCGGGGTATCGACAATAATTATTTTTAGCTATTGTAGTTGATATCACTATTTTGAGGGGTATAGAGAAAAATTGTGTATTATATGTATACGGGAGAAATGTACTATTCCCCTCTGGTATAATAAATAACTAATATTTTCTTGGAGCTGAGCTATATCAGATCGGTTACCGTTTCCAAACCTCTTCGCCTTGCATACAATTTATAAACGGGACAAGTTTTCATAGAGCCGATCTATTTTTTCGTGTGTAGAATCAACCCGGACAAAGTTGAAACATATTTACTCGTCCTCCTTCTGTTTCTTTCCATAAAAGCGATAGGGTCGGTTTTCTCATCAAAACGAATATCCCACTTGAACCCTCCACCATGCAGCTTGGAAACCTCCAATCGTACTGGAGCCAATTTAGCTGTCGGACTGGTTGGGGTTTCAAAATTAAACAAGGTAAATTATAGAACTGAAAGAACCAAAATAATAATATGCTAACTTTTAGAGTTCACGTCAACTCCTCACACGTGTAGCACTAATTTTATTAACGTTCTCCGTTGAGTACCTACCTCTGAGACTGTACCTTGGAGAACCCTTACGTGTTAAACTAAAGTCTTAAATGATATTTTCATATTACGGACCTTCTCGTGCACCTAACGGAATTTCTTCTTCTTCCTTTAGTTTCGGCTTCCTGTAGTGCCTAGATTATCATACCATCTCCTCTGTGGGTGTGGACGCTCAATACTTTATCTGCCAGTAGTGTTTTGTCTCGTGCAACTCAAAGTAATTTATCCGTCCGACTTATGTGATTATTCCATTTTCGTCTTTACTAAAGTAGGTACCTATATACCGTATACCGCAATAAGAAGAATTTTTCGTAACCGACGACGAATATGACCGGTGTTATTCACATCAATTACGTTAAAGAGAGAAATATAATCACGGGAATATGTTATAGAACGTAGTGTTATATACGATTTAATAAAGTAATACATCTTTAACTGAACTTTAATTAGCAAAAGAAACAGACTAACGTTACGTCACAGTAGTTGTCTGTGGTTACGTTTAGCAAATGACAACAAAACTAAACAAATTGTTATATAGCCAACTATACCTATACAGAAATAGTGGTGTGTCTATCAGAACAAACATATTACATTTATCCCCCTTTTTCATTATTTAGTTACATAGTCTTTCAGATATTCCGGTGGACGTTTGGTTCTGGAAATGGGAAGTAGAGGATCTGTAGAGTTATTCATAGTACTTAAATTTGTGTTCTCAGGTTCAAGTTCCTCGTCTGTTCTAGTGGAAGTATCTAATACCTGTCTGCAATTATCGTCGAGGGGTGTGATAGTCTCGGCTTTGGGTGGTTTTACAGGAATACAATCCATCGTTTCCTGCTTGGTGGTTATATCTCCTTGAGGAGCAAGATGTCGCAGAGAGACACTAGTTACTCGCCCATCAGGTAATCTAACATGTGCATACTCGGGGTTGGCTTCTATTAACTCAACTTCCTGGACAGGAGGTTCATATTTGCTTCCTCAGACAAAGTTTTTCATTAGAATTGTTAAACGGTTCTTGAGCTACACCCTAAAAAGTAAAAACTTGAACAATTGCTGTATTTACGACCATTTTGAGGGAAAGGGTAGTCCTGGAGTTGTCAGCCAAGTAGGTAATGAACATCCACTATGTGATCTCCTAACATGAGTAAACATTCTTTCGTGGGGAGTGGCATTAGTTGCCGTGCATAAAAGAGAGCGTATCGAGTGAAGTGCCGGCTGCAAGACCAGTGCCCATTGCTGTATACTTAGACCTTTAGATTTTAAGGCTAGCTCTATGGTTTTCCAGATTATGCCATTGTATCTCT
Organism: Pyrocoelia pectoralis; assembly: GCA_036250285.1. Taxonomy (NCBI): domain Eukaryota; kingdom Metazoa; phylum Arthropoda; class Insecta; order Coleoptera; family Lampyridae; genus Pyrocoelia; species Pyrocoelia pectoralis. The sequence continues at coordinate 30,355,788 of CM070077.1, forward strand.
CCACTTGGCCATTCCCTGCAGGGTTGTATGCCGTAGTACGACTAGTGGCAATGCCTTGAGAGGTTAGGTAAGATTTCAGTTCATTCGACATAAATGAAGACCCTCTGTCAGAGTGAATGAACGAGGGCATTCCGAACAGTGAAAATATATTCTGTAAACTGGTGATCACCGTAGCGGCAGATGTATCTGAGCAAGGTATGGCAAAGGGATATCTCGAGTACTCATCTACAATGGTTAGGAGGAAGCGGTTTTTGTTAGTAGAAGGCAATGGGCCTTTAAAATCAAGATTTAACCTTTCGAAAGGTGCGGTGGCTTTGATGAGGGTGCCTTCATTTCTGTGGAAGCGCGGCTTCAGTTCGTGACATGTTGTACAGGTACTAATAGTTCTTTTTACTTCCTCCACTGAGAAAGGCAGGTTTTTGGACCGGATCCAGTGAACCATACGGGTTATTCCGGTATGATAAAGAGCCACATGTAGTTCCATCAAATCGGTTCCGGAAATAGTAGCCGCTGATATTCTAGATAGGGTGTCTGCAGTTGCATTTGTGCTCCCCGGACGGTAAACAATGTCATTTTGAAACATGCGAGTTCTAGTCTCCAACGCATGATCTTTTCATTTTTGATTTTGCTTAGATGCAGTTGATTGAACATGAAGGCCACAGAGCCAATGGCGTATTTAAGGTCCAGGGCCTCGTCGTGCAAAAGTAGGGAGGGCCACATTATATAGGTGGTAAAAAAAGGTCTAGTTATTATATTATGGAAAAAACACAAAATTTAATGTCTCTTACATATTATATTATGTATAATTTATTATCATTAATTTTATTTTTTGGAGGGCCTGAGGGCCTGGTTTTGCGAGCGCCTAGTCATGCGCCGCACGACTCGCACGCCCGTTAAATACGCCACTGCACAGAGCGTTGATCTGTGACGACTTCAAATTGTCTACCTATAAGATAGTGCCTCCAATAACGTAATGATTCAACTATTGCATATGCTTCTTTTTCAATTGACGAGTGTCTTTGCTCAGGCTGGTGTAAAGTTCTTGAGAAAAACGCTATGGGCCGACCCGCTTGGCTTAGGGTAGCACCTATGGCAAAATCAGAGGCATCAGTTTCTACGCGAAAAGGAACATCGTCCTCAATAGTAGTCCTTTGTAGAGTAGACACATTTGTTTTCGTTTAGCGTTAAATTATACTTTTTAGCAGCGGCAAAAAATTGTTGCCAAGATAAGGATGAACAGCGTGGGGATCTTGAAAGTAGGGGCGTCATTTAGGGGGCAGGGTAGGGTAGTTGACCCCCCCCTGGAATTACTACTACCAAAAAAAGTACTTTAAACTTATAAAACTAACAAATCACACCCCTTTTCCCTTTTTACTATAGTCGCCCCCCCCCCCCCCCCCCCCCTGTAGAATACTGAAATGACGCCGCTGCTTGAAAGCGGTAAGAGATACGAAGGCGATTAAATTGGAGAGAAGTTGTATAATTTTCGTCTCCGAGAAACCATCATCAACTTTATTTTTTTATATCGCCGCAACCAACGAAACACCCTGTATTCGATAGTATTTTTTATAACGAATTTAACGATGTATACACATTATGGTTTTGAAGCTAATTTTTAAGTAGTGTAGATTTTATTTAGTACCTACCTAGGTACCTACGTCTTTTGTTCGTTTTCCTGTAATCCTGTATTCATGTGAGTTCCATGTTATCCACATAGACTTCTTGAAACGTTGGCACTTTGCTGTGTGCAATTTATTCTCATAACTGTATAATTTGCTCTGTTCACAAAAATGCCAATACAGCCATGCCCTTTAGCGTCTACATAACCATCTTACTGCCCCAAGCTTCTCAAAGATCATGGACATCAAAGTCCTTTTATCGGGAGACCATACTGTTATCGTCTGCTGAACAATTGTAGGTACCTACTCAAGTTGTATTTCTCCTCATATCATATCACGCCCTAAGATTTACAGTTGCTGTGGTAGTTCTTTCTAGCACACACATGAATTTTGATGTAGTATCTTTGCTCATACCGCAACATGATGCTGTATAGGTACTCGTAGGATTAAGGAATCTAGATCTAAGCACCGTCTCTTGTCGAATCAAATTTTGATTCTAAGATTCTGTATAATGATACACACATGGACCTGTAAATCATCTCATTCTCACTCTAGTATAATACGTTCATTCCATATCTTCGGGAATATAATGAAACCATGTCAGTCCATTGCAGCCTGTTACAATACAAAACTAATACTTTACGAAATTAATAATTTAAAAACGAAAAAAATTGTGTTGGGTTTATCGTGAGAACGTAAAAGCTGAGGTAGGCGGTACAATATGTGACTCTGATCCTTCATGTGCCACCGTTAGATCTTGTGTTACGGACTCAAGGCGTTGTCACAAAAGCACGCTAAAGAACCCCCAAAGTCGTTTTGAATGATCGGTGATCGAAGTTGATGGAAATAGCGGATACTCTGTATATATGTTAACAGAAAGAGTAAGTACATTCTAACTTAACTGAAATTTTGCAAATTGGAGCAAAAGTTGATACAAAAAACCTGAAGCAAAAATGAGTATACTACGCTACCCTACGCCTCACACGAGATACTACACGGATTAGTGGAAGAGAAGACAATGCATCATAGTGTTGTCATGCCAAAATGAATGACTTGTGCTTTCAATTGGTACTCCACGCCCCTTATTCAAATATGTAGAAGAAAGGTACAATTACATTTAGATCATTGAAGTTGAAGGGCGTTCTGTTAAAAAAGGGCAGGAATTCCCCTATGTGTCGGATTTCACTAAATTCCTGAACGATTTAAATTTCTTGCTTCAATACGAAGTGTTTAAATTACCACAGCGGAGGCTTCCACGGCCAGAATCAGTACGATAAAGATGACTTCCGGGATAGGACCATGTCAACGTTTCGCCCACTTTCGTAAGGTGCTTTATCAACACAAGAAACAAAACACAAATAAAAATAAAATAGAAAAAATATATATATATAAAAATTCTTACCAAATGAAGCAACGAGAACAATACATACTACCACACTAAACTACACATGCTGGAACACTGTTGTAGTGTAGTGTGTGTGTTCCCGTTGGTTCATTTGGTAAGAGTTTTTATATTTTATTGGTTCCTTGTCCTGATGAATCTCTTTGCGAAAATGGGCGAAACGTTGACATTTTCAACATTGACACGACACGGTCCTACTCCGGAAGTCGCCTTAATCTTAGTGTTTAAATTGGTTCTGTAATGATTTCTAAGATAGATACATACATTGTATATGGATAGATAGATAGATCTGCAACTGCATAGATCGTTTAGAAAAGGAAGAAGGACAGGAAGTCGTGTAGAAAGTAAATAGTACATAATTCCAAATATTTGTTCAATTATGGCAACCACTTCCTACTAATTGATTGACAATGCAAATTAATGCATTTAGAAAGTACCTATGTAACTAAATGGTATTCCCAACCCACCTTATTTGCAAGTTCCACCCAATTAATCTATAACTGTTCAAATTATGATTATGTAATCCTTAATTAGGAATTCAATTCTTCAACTCTTTCACTCTCGAACTCTGTTTAGGAAACATTTATATTTGTATTACGTATAATTTTACATGATACATAAATATTTTATAATAATAACAACAATTTAAATAGAAAAACGCTATTCTAAATTATTGTTTAAAAGTCTTCTATTATGACTGGTTTTATTTAATATACAGGGTGACTGGTTCATAAACGTATATATTGGAGGGCATGTTAATAGAGGTCATTTGCAGTTGTTTTAGCCAAACATGCCTTATACGAATGTGAATAGTTGTTGAGATATTCTAATTTTTGTGTTTTCTTAGAAATCCGCCATATAGTCGTACTAATTTAAAAATTAAAGCAAATACAACCTTTTTTTCTGCAATATTTCAGTTTCCCTCATTAGATTACACATTGGCAGACATTCTCTATCAAAAATTATGTTAAATACTCCGATCTAATAAAAATACGAAACCTAAAACCTCCACTTGTATTTTGAAATAACTACGTGTGAATGTTCAAATTGTTCGAAGTTTTCTTTTACAAGTGGAGGTTTTAGGTTTCGTATTTTTATTAGATCGGAGTATTTAACATAATTTTTGATAGAGAATGTCTGCCAATGTGTAATCTAATGAGGGAAACTGAAATATTGCAGAAAAAAAGGTTGTATTTGCTTTAATTTTTAAATTAGTACGACTATATGGCGGATTTCTAAGAAAACACAAAAATTAGAATATCTCAACAACTATTCACATTCGTATAAGGCATGTTTGGCTAAAACAACTGCAAATGACCTCTATTAACATGTCCTCCAATATATACGTTTATGAACCAGTCACCCTGTATATAATAAATTAATTTTCTAAAGCTAAACTACGTTTTACGTACTACATTTAAACATGTACATCTAATTGTTCAATTACTTTTGTTTCTCTGTAACAGTGCTAAGAATAAATAAACAGAAACACAGATTTTAACGCGCTTTCGGCGCATATTTTTTTATTCAATCAATGCCCAGCCACAACCTCACATTCATACTTAAAGCTTCTTCGGAAAATATCGTGAACGGTCCTTAAATGCATACACGACTGAATACTTAATTCCTGTTCTCGTAGTTTTTGTACTGCGAATTGAAGAAATCCTTTAATATACCAAGAATGCTGACATCGAGCGACTCTTTCGTCTCTTTCCTTTGATATTTCGTAATTGCCTCACTGACCTTTTTTAAAAGCGCCGACTCCGTTTCGCGCCCTTCTAATTCGCCACCCTGCTGTGGCGGCATGGAGGAGGTCGCCTCCTCAAGCAGCTCTTTAAATATCGCTTCAGCATCCTCATTTGTTGTTCTGTTTTCATGCAGACTTAATTGGTGATTCAGTTTCTTGAATATCATTTCCGTTTCCTTTTCGGAATGATATACGTCTCTTTCTCCTTTATTTTCGTTCTCTTTTGTGATGTTTGTGAGCATTTCGGGGTTTATGATTTCGACGTCTGGTGTCATGTGGGCGTTTTCTGTGACCCGAATTATTTCGACCAATTCTGATGAATTATTTCTAATGGTTTCTATGCTAGCGTCTTCGACCGATAACATAGGTGCAGGGTAGCTGTTAGGTGATGTTGTTAATTCTCCGCTTTCTTCAGAAGTGTCTTCTACTGTTTCCTTTGATCTATCTATCTCCGTTGTCGCTACCAGAGATTTTATAGATTTAGATGTATTTTCTTCGGGTTTTAAGTCAGAGGGTGCGCTTTCTTCCAATAAAAATGTGGGCAACGAAGCGTTTGTATTTATAAGTGGGTGTCCCGATCTGTTAGTGTCTTGTGATTCGTCTAAATCCAAGTGTTCCTCATCGATGTTTTGTGGGCTCATGATGTCTGGAATTGGGGGATATTCCGGATTTTGTTCGATAAGTTCGTCATCGTGTTTCTGTTTAGATAATTCCGTTGACGGAACTGACGCTTCTGTAAGCTGTAAGGAGACTTCTGTGACGACAGATGATAAACCCAGTTGAACTGTTACGCTTTGAGCATCATTCGCTGGAGACAATGTAGTTTCGTTATAATAAGTTTGCTGGACTGGTAGAGCGATGTTGGTTGTACCCTCAACATCAGTCAACGTTTTCACTCTCTCTGCAAGACTTTCAATCAGTTCAACCGTGGTGTTTACATCTGACGTTTCCAAAACAGGGTTTGTCACATTTAACACATCTGCTGTAGTTATTAAATATGAGACTGTGGTTGCGTCTACATTACCCTCCGTTGCGCCTAGACTTACAGATTCTATCTTATCTGTTAATATTGGCGACTCTGTATAATTGACTTTGGAATCATCGTTACGTTGAACAACTACTTCGTGAGTCTCCCCGCTATCCTCAGTGCCCCTTTGCAAACCTTCAGCTCCAATTACGGTGATTACTGGTCGCGGTGTACTTATATCTTTTTTCGGAATCAGCTCCCCCTTTTTTAGAACTAGTAGTTGATCCCCAATTTTTAAAATTGGAGGTGGGTGATGATAGATTTCTGATATTTCACTGGATTCTGTCTCAGTGTCGCTTATGTCGTCTTTCAGTTTGTCGATTACTTTCCCATCCAAAACTTGTCCGTGCGTTAATAAATTTATTTCTCTTTTAGGCGGTCCAGTTATGGGTATTTCTTTGATCTCCGGGATGATTTCTTGTATTGTAATTTTCTGTACATCTTGTACGTTCGTTTGCACCGATGCGCCGAGTAGCATAATTTCTGGTGCCGTCTGAAAATCTTGAAGATTGTTCACTGATGTCGTGAGTTGATTCTCAAAGGACGAATTGGGTGAGAACAACTCGATGTTGCTTTCAGAGGTTGATGGAGTGGTATACGGTACTCTGTCGAAAATTGGTTCTGAAAAACTCATTAATAAAACATGTGTATGTGTCGCTTGGCTAGTTACCTCGCGGAGGACAATGATCATATTTGGGACAACATTGTCCTGGAACTGTACGACCTTCACAATCCGTTCTTATGTAACAGCTTACTTCCCCACACTGTAGTTCACCGCCACGACAATAACAGACTTTGCATTCACCCCCAGCTGGAGTTTCTATTCGTTCTCCATTTGCGTACATTCGACCCCTGTGTTCGCATTCTGCAGAAAAACAAAAAGCAATGTTAATTACTGCAATGAAGTGAAACTTTATCATAGGTAGAAAGGTATTACAATCATTTAGTTTTAATTAGAGGCTGTTCGTTATTTTTGTAGAAACTAAGACAATTGACCGTCGCTGTAATGTATTTTCAGCGCGTCAATACTGTAGGTGTAGAGATGTTAGTGTGATATGAGTTGCCTAACGAAAGTTGTCGTAGCAGTGTGAATCAATCTGAATATTTCGTTTTGTGTACGCTAAAAAGTAAAAATCACAGTAAATACACGAGTAAAAATCGTTTGATTTTCATAAATGCGGGTAGTTATTTAGACATTATATTTGTTCGTAGAAACAATTAGGATAATAATTATAATAAGATAAAGTAAAAGCCGTATTTCGTATGAGGTTATGTTAACATAAACAGAACGTTTATCACACAGGTGAGTACAACTACCTTAGAACATAGTACGCTACTATTATACTAATTATTTTCTCAGTCAAAAGATGGCAGTCATTTAATGATTTCCATCCACCATGGTTTATTATCTCTCTATAATTGGAAATAATTCTGTACAATTATATGGGTCATAATATTATAGAAATCCCATAACACGTTAATTACATCTGTTCACCCAACAGAAATAGTGAAGCTCCTCCCCATTTTCGAAACCCGTAACATAAGCAATCACTTGATTTGAATTGTTGTAGTTGGCGTAAATGAATTTGACATCTGTAAGCTATAATAGCGTGTAGTTCAATGGTAACCATTGAATGTAACGTATTTATAATCTTGCTTGTGTAAAACTGGTCGCTGCTTACATTGGTCAAAATTTATTGGGAGGAGCTTTACTATATCTGTTGGGTGAACAGATAATAGTTATCTACCCATAATACATTAGTTACCTATTATAGTTAGATATGATTTTGTTGTAATAATTTATTAGAACTGATATAACTATCAATATAACGAGAATGTTATGCGATTTATAATAATCGAGGACACCAAAATCTTCCATTAGTTTTATCAGGAACGACCAAACGTGGCAAAACTTGTGACAACTTTTCTTAATTCAATGGAAAGTAAATCAGTGTTTTATTTTAAAATGACTTACTTCTATGGGACCTGATCACAACGGCCACTGATCATAACGGCCACCTAGGTTATTGTTATTTAATAACAGCCACTGATCATAACGGCCACCTAGGTTATTGTTATTTAATAACAGCCACTGATCATAACGGCCACCTAGGTTATTGTTATTTAATAACAGCCACTTTGATCACATACGGCCTCTAATACTATTTGATCATAACGGCCACCTTGTTCACGATATGATCAAATAATATAAGTGGCCGTTGTGAAATAGCAAAAACCGGGGTGGCCGTTATGATCAGTGGCCGTTGTGATATAGACCATATAGACCCACTCCTATGATACGATTATACGATTTATACCATCTCGGACGTTGCTAAGCGACGATACGATAGAGCTATGAATGTAACTCGAATATTTGCGATTTATACCATCTCGGACGTTGCTAATCGACTCGGCTATCATCTTCTCCTCGATTATTATAAAACAGACAGTGTCAAAAGTGGTTTGCCATTTACTTCAACTCTTGGTACACGAGTATTCTTAGTGGAGATTCTCGGTAACATCGCGTTTGCGCAAGACAGTTCTAAAAATGGCAACCGAGCCGAAATTTCTATCTGCGCAGGTGTACCGCCAATTGACATCTAATCAAAGGTTGAGTGCCGTGTACTGTGATGCGTGTGTTGATGCGAATACTGTTAGGAGGTGGGAAGACGTAAATCCTGCTAAAACAGATCTGCAAGATAAGACACACAGTGGCCGACCAGTGTTTGCGTGTGGTGACAGGCAGGTGGCTCTCGTTGATAAACTGGTAGGTACGTGAAAATCGGCGTTGTAAACAAAATGACATTGCCAATTGCTTTCTTCCACAAGAAAGAGTACATCATCTTATCTGTAATGTGTTGAAGTACAGAAGCATATGTGCACTTTTTGTGCCCCGAAGACGTACTGAGGAAATGAAAGTCAATCGAAAACAAATTTGATTCGATATGAGGAAGAAGGTGATGTTCTCTACAGAATTGTGATCGCTTGCCCAGTCGTGGACACATCATACGATCCTGAAATGAAACATCAATCCATGGACTACAGAAATAACAGTTCGCTACAACCGAAAAAATTCAATGAATGTGTGAAACGTGACTGAACTATCATCTCCGAAGAATATATTAACACCTTAACAAATTTGAAGCGACATACGTAGCGTTCGTCCAGAAAAAATGCCAATCATGTCAACGCTCGGCCTCACATATGTCATAGATCTCGTATAGTACTTGAAAAGCTTGGGTTTCATCACGATTCACTATGAAAATATACACGATCATAGGTTTTGTGTTCACACACTAAACCAAAGGGACGAAAAGTTAGAAGAGTAGAATAGACACTAAATTGACCGAACAGGTCGACGACCAAGTTGATTATTGGAGAAAAGTAGGTACTACAGTGTATAGTAATGTCTATAAAAGCTCTGGGTTCTCGAGAATCGGAGGAAAACTTTGGTTCCATCCTTAACAGTACATAACTATATGATGCTTCTGGAAGTCATCCCCAATTGCAATCCATTCTTATCTACTCATATTGCAAAATGGGAAAACCCTGGAAAAGGTATTTATCGTCGCCCATTTGCGAAGAGCTCATAGAAGTTTTAGGTAAGAATCTGAATCAAATTTTGAGATTTTTGAGATTGAGAAATCTGAAACGGCGATACCGTCACAGGTTTTTCCCCCAAAAAAAATTTGATCGGATTCAAAATCACTTTTCCGCGGAATAGTAGCGTTTTCGAGATATAAGAGAACAAAAAAAGGATATGACTTGATTAAGATTACTAGGTTCTTTCAGTGTTGGTTTTTTTTAGTTTTTGTGCACGCGCTTACCTTTAAGGAAAAAAATGGTTGGACTGTGTTATTTCATCAAAAACATTGAAAAATAAAAGATTACGCATAGATTATGCCTGATTTGAATTTTAAATGAAATTATTAATATTGAAATTATTAATGAAATAGTCCGTCAAATAACTACCGCAGCTGTGCTTGCGCCCACTTATCCATTTCAAAGTCAGATGGTTCAATGTACCAATAAAGCGATGGATATCTGTATTCAATTCAATAGCATAAACTTTGGACAAAATCACAGTGGATTGATCTGAGTGGTCAATTAACATCAACGACTGGGAAAATATTGATGGGTTCTCTTGCTCTTGGTGTATCACATTTTCAAGGTGTATGCCGTTTAGTTCGTTCGATATGATGTCCCAAGAACGGCCCATTTACACTTCCATCTCATAACCCCACCAACAGTGACTTTTTCGGGGTGCAACGGATTTTCGTGAATGCTACGAGAACTTCATAGGTTTCAAATCCGACAATTCTGCTTCTTAACAGGACTCTCCAAATGGAAATGATCTTCATCGCTAAAGAAAAAATGTCATTCACTGTTTGGTTTTTCATCGTCCACTTGGCGAGTTGCCTCCGTTGCCATTGATCTCGTGAGTTAATTGAACTTATTAATGGCGAAGTGAGGATTCATTGTAAAATGGTTCTGGTAATGTTCAATTGTTGTAGATTCTCATCGATATGCACGATTGCAATGCAATCTAACCATTTTCTTTAATTTTTTTAATTAATCTTCGAAAAATTTAATGAACTTTTGGCACATCCCCTGTAAAAGTTTCACCAAATTTGTTTTTCAGTACCTATCGATCGATTTTTAAGGATCTTAATGACATGAAGATCACAAATGTTTGGTGAGTAATTTAAATTCGATGCGCCCAATGGGCCACCCTATATTTGGAACCTCAATATATTAAAGATACATTACAAAATAGCGGAGTTCAAGTCGGTGTGTTTGAAGTGATATACGAGGTGTTACCTACCTTGAGAAGAAAGTTCCTGTTATTGAAGGTTAATCAAATGTAAATATTTTATGTTTTATGTTCAATTAGTAAAATTGAGCAATTTGTCAATCATTTCAAAAAAGGTTTTTTGCAAAAATATTTTTCGTCCTATAACATATGTCCCCTGGCCTGTACAATTTAAGTTTACCACCACAGTTTCATGGCAACAAGTAATAATTATGTCCTCACAATTATACTTCGTGTGACCCCAATTACTGCAAATTTCGAATTCTGCCTCAGAGGCACTATTGACACTAACGCTACCCTGGAATATAATATTCCGGGAATATCTCGTTTATATTAGTAAATATGTATATAAATGTGTACTGTTCGAATGTAGAAGGTGCAAATTGGTATTTTTGCCTTTTTTTTTTAATTTGTAGGAAATGCTACTCTTATGTTCATCTGCATGCATAATACATACAAATTAAAATACCACAAATAATTAATTGAATCTTTAGTTTGATTATGAGGCTGTTAGATGACCCCGATTTCGTATAATTTCTGTCTATTTTTAGAAAAACAGCATAATTGGGTACCCAACACGAATCCAAGATTTTTGTTTTTATTGCATTTTTTCAATCTATATTTGGCTCGTCTATATAAAAAAAAACTAGCCGCGTTTGCAAGAAATTAATTTAAGGACTGAAAGTTTAAATCGATTTTCTGCACGGGTTTCAAAGTAGAGAGATGATTACAGTATTAAATTGGCGCACGGCTCGCATTTACGATTATGTATCTACATTCGAACGTAATTGCAAATTTTCGCGATTAAAACCTCCACATAAAAAGAAAAGAAATTCTTACCACATTGGTATTCCGGACAGCACTCATTAGGTTTATGTATAGCTTTACAACCAGGTTTTTTAATACATCTTGTCGTTTCGCATTGAACTCCTGGTGGTTCACACTTGCATTTGAGACAGGGTTGATCTGCTGGAACCGGCTCTTCGGCGCCATAGACAACATCTCCAACGATACATACTGAAAACATTAATAATAATATATAGATCAATGTTCTTTTCATCATTTATAAATTACGAACGCATGTTAATATTTAATGAAGAAAGTTTCCATAGCTTAAATTTAAATCTTTTCATACTTTCTGAACTTTATGGTATATTATTATTACCTTGGGCAATTAATAAAAGTGATCCTTAATTACTTTTTCTAAAAACATCATATTTAATAAACTTAGACAGGCTTTTTTTGCAGACTTGTTCGTAATGGACGACCATTTTTCACTGTTAATGTCATTAGCCAAATCTACGAATGAAGAGTGCGTAAATTAAAAAAAAGCTTTTCATTTTTCAGGATTTTTTTTTCGCAATTGTATTCGCTGCAATTAAGCTTATTTGCGCTCGTGCGAACATTGTGTAATCCAAAATGAATAATTAAAAGATATATATCCTTTCAGTGGAAGCTCAATTAATTAGTTCGTTTGCTTTAGAAATATAACAATGCACCGCGAGGTGGTTTACGAATTCAGCGAATACTATTTTGCTTTGAGGATCGATATTAAACTAAACTTGCTGCTTGAAAATGAATATCCAAAATGATGAATTTATTTCAATTTTGAAGTAGACAATTTACCAAAGCAATTCGTTCCTGTTTGCCTAAGGGTTTAACTGCAAATTATGTACATTAATTTCGTTGTAAGTGGTGAAAATAGTTGAATTTGCATAAAATGTCAAATATTATTTGAATTTGCTTAAAATTTATTGCGAACAAGGGTGATTTGTATAAATCCGCCATTTTATTAAAATGGCGTTTTTTTTGTGAAGGGTTAAATAGGAAGGATTTGATCTATATTCACTACGTCACAATTAATCTATATTTTGGTTTCTTATTCCTATATGTGCTTGTTGCTTATAATTATATAAATTTAGTTAGTGGCTCTAGGAAAGAGGAGTAATTAAGTAATCTTAATTATACCTATCTTATATATTTTTGAATCCCATGTTGATAGGTTCATTATTAAAAAAAAATTTTGTGTATATTGTATATATTGTAGGTAGGTACGATTATGCCATTATGGATAGAGTATCTACTAAAAAATAAATAAAAATGGTCTGCAAAGCTTTATTTAACCCTACTATAAACTCGAAGTATTTTGTGACGTACAAATTTCCGTAATGCCACAAAAGTGCATGGGCTAACTCACCCTCAAGTGTTAGAGCAGCGGGTAATGGGCAACCTAACTACAATAAAAATTAAATAGGATATAATATCAGGGCGTCACAAGTTTTATTAAATAAAAAATATTGTAAAGTTGACACAACTAACCCTAAAATCTCGTAAATGGGTTGAATTGTAGTCATGAACGTATAGTAATAAAGAATAATACTGGTACCTAAACCAATTTAAATAAAATGAAACCTAACATATGTATATCACGGTCACAACTTCGCAAGGATTAAATTTAATCCTTAAAAAAATAATTTAATTGCACGGTGCATGTAATACAAGATCTTGCATATTATCTACGTGTTATCATAAATAATTAAACAGAATACTGACGTCCTTACGTAATCCCCCACATGTATATTGACCTAAAAAATTACCTTGTTACATTGTACGACTGCGATATGAAATAAAAATTACAGAAAACTAATTTATCCTCTAAAGGAATTAATTTTACAAACGTATTTAATTAATACAGAAATATAATTAATACTTCAGTTAACTGTGAAATACTTTTATGATCATCTGATAAAATCTGGTGAAGTATTTTTTTTATATACCTACTTAACAATGATTGATTTCGGATAAATTCAAAGAAATAACAATGAGGTTATGTTTAACCTAACTAACATAAAAAATTCGCTGCACGTAAGCCGAAGACGTGAAGAGGAGCTTCACCGATGTTACCGAAATTTGAAATCAATAGAAACTCCTCTTCTGCTACTAAAGGGTCTCGAGGTCCAACAAGTTGAGCTGAATGTCGTGAAGCACTCGTGTGATTTTGGTTTTTAAGTCTTCGCGGGTTTGTGGATTATTATTCGTCTATACCAAAGGCATTTTAGCTGTATAAACTTTTTTCCCAATTTACCGACATTTACAATTTACACCCTTAAGGGCTGCAGTATGAAAAAAAATTGTTGATAACTTTTTATACGATTATAGTTCTCTACGACTCTGTACATTATGTTTTTTTTCCGACCTTCTACAACAAATATTAACGGAGCTACAGTTTGGCCCTTTGGCCCTTTTCATGCAATATGGCTGACTAACGAACTTAACCTTCATATTTCGACAAGAAAACTCTTCAACAAATAACTCTGTTAATACTCATGTCTTCAGATAAGAAGATGCTGATAAAATCTGGTTTCAAAATTACTCTTCTAATATTAACGTAAAGTAGGTACATAAATTTAATCTGACCTTAAATCGCCTGGGGAGGATTATGATGATTATAAAATGACTGATACGGCTTCCTCAGGACGAACAGTCCTTATCCCTAATCCTGTTCATTTCAGACTTATCTGATCTTGATGGACCAACAGAAATTAAGGATCGTACCGATCACTTAGGTAAAACTTCTATTGAGTGATAATCTACTGGTATAATTTTTATATATCTATATGATATGATATGATATGATATGTATGTAGCCTTAGATGATGGTGAGCTATTTAGTGAGTGTCTTTCTTTATCCGGGAAATTCCCGATTATAATTAATCACCCAAATTTGAGGTGCCCAAAACCAAGTTTAATTACATTTGTATAAGGGTAGGTGATATTAAATCCAAATTAATGTTCCCAAAAATACCACACCCAACAAGACACTTTTCTATAATGACCGTTAACATATTCCTTTTGATAAATATTAATCTTTATCTCCAAGGTCCCTAGGATAAACTAGAAAGAATGTTCTAAGTTCAATTTTGATAAAAATGGTAAAATTTGGAAAAATAACTTCAATGAGTGAGATAGCTCCCTCTACTATTACAAATATACAACCTGTCTTTAATTCTTACAGAAATCTTTAATTCATTCTTAAACAATTCTAAATTAAATGCAAAAATAAAAACTTACTCCCCTTATAAAAGTTTTTATTTTTTATTTTGCAATCCATTCCATCCCCTTTGTGAGATATGGACCATTTCAATTCTAAATTAAATGTTACAATTTCTATACAGCATTTACCAAAGAAAGAAGTCGCCCTTTATGTTTTCCAAATCCGGCAAACCAAAGATGTAAGTAAGGATCCTTAACGTACTTGTTTCAATATTCTGTAAGATACGACAGATAATTTTGGTAAAATACGTCCCTCGTAATACTAATAATAATTTTATTTGGGATATAACAAATTCTAAAATGTTACTTTGGGAAAAGTGTATACAATTCATCTCAACAGCAGCTTTAACCACGTATGCAGGCTCGTAGCCAGGATGAAGTAGCAGAGGTGGCAAACAGTTTTCTAACAACGAAATTCATTTGCTTGTTTAAGCTCTATTGACGTATTTGTCAAAATTGCTTGAATTTATTATTTAGCGCTTGTTATTGAGATTGAGACGTAAAATGGAATCCATGATCGAAAACCCGCCCAAAAATAGTCTGCGTCGTTTTGTTTAGTTTTTGGCAGCTGAGGGTCGTTCGTAAATGGAAATTTATACGAGAATGAAAGTCGTAAATGGTGACTACAGTTATCCTCATACGATAGTGCAGTGCACAAGATGGTCGACAAGAGAATTCACTCTAGAGTCTAGACTTTCTTACTGATGAACCGAAGAATTTGCGTTCCACCTTATCATTACAGCATTTGATGCGCTATCAACAAGAAGGTAATGCCATCTTACACCAAGTTGTTGTCTTGGTGTTACAAAAGTCTTAAAACATCAAGAATAAACGTCATGAAAACCTCACAAGTGATGATAATGCTCGACCCCACGTCGCTCAAACAGTACAACACCTGCTTAGGCATATGAAATGGGCAGAACATACGCCTTAAAGTACCGATTTGTCACCGTTTGATTTTCGTGTCGGAGCAGAAGTAGAGATTGCTGTTTTACAGCTTCTAAACGTGTTTCTATTCAATAATCCTGCTATTTCGTATGCTAGAGAAGAAGAAAGTAAGCGACCGGCTGCTCAATTTCAAAAATGGGAAAAGAGAGTTCAAACAAGGTGTCATTCGTTCATGTCTCTGTAAATTACGATTGTATCTTCACCGTGGTAAAACCTTTGGAGTGGGAAGCTTTCAAACTGTATTGATTCGCGTGCCTGCGACTGAACTGGATGAAGTTTGTGAGGCCGAATTGCCCATATGAGTTAAATAATAATTACCCGGCTAATGCAGTTATCATATACCTACATTTATTTCAATCGTACAATAAGATGAAAGGTCTATGGAAGATGCAACTGTTGTAATTGACTTAACTAGTGTGTATTAATATTTTGGAATTGCTATAAGCGTCTACCAGCATTGTATCACAAATCTTCCTATTTTTGTAAACTTTTTCGTTTTAATTAATAAAATAAAAATAACGCCATGAAAAGTTAACATGCATAATTTATTTGCTAGTGCTAAAATTATTCTGGAAGAAAGTGTCTTTCATCACTAAACATTTTTACCCTCATTTAACTAGAAAGTAATTAATCGTGTTAACGCATAAATTTTTACTATCTTTTGAATTAAAACTCTTCATTCGGTATATAGCGTAACAACTTCCTTATTAATTTTGTTAAATTTTAATTATCGCTAATCTACGGAACAATAACCGAAAGTAAAAGTAACGAATGTGTGATATAATAATAGTAATAAGATAACGACTGTGAGAATAACAGAATGCAATAAGGTGAAAGTCGATGTAAAGTGCATGCTTTATTCCTAATTGGTAATTGAATTATGGAATTTCCTGTTTATCTGTACGAGTACCTACAAACAAAAATCTCACCTTCCGCTTGATTTGCTTCCAGTTTCTCCGTTTCAATTTCCGGATAAACTTCCCTTATCATTCGACTCGATCTTCTTGCAGGACCTGTAACATTTACTTTTGTTTAGTATACATTAATGAAACCTTGAGCTGATTAAATTAAAGATTCCATAATTTGAATTGAAACAAAAGAGGTTATGAAATTTAATTGTGTTTGAGTCGAGCTTTCTCGTGCTACAATGATAAAAAGATGAATAAGTGCCAAGGAGGTTTTTTATTATAAGAATTCTTGAAAAAAATTTTTTTTAATAGATTGAGGTCAGAATACAATTTAAACAATTTTCCATTTAACTAAATTAGCATTTATTTAGTGCAAAAATAGCGTTGTTATGTCGGTCATGGTAGGGCGCTCATGCACGTATCCTTCCATACGTGTGCACTGTATATGTTTATACGACAATAACGTCAATAATTTAATTTGTCGATTAATGGTGTTTAGGGAATATAACATTATCAGATAATTAACTTTTCGCACTTAATTATCAAATAGAACATAAATGCTAGAAGCTGTTTTGTAAACGATTGTGCGGATTTGGTAATCTATTGTGTACCAATTACGATTACGACTCATTAATTAAAAAAATTGTACATACTTTCCTAATTTATTTGTCTTTTTTAATTGTACCGTTTTATTACGTGCCGTGCATTGAATGTTTTATTTTCATAATTAATAACTAATATATATGTATGTACTTCGAAATCGGCGAGTAATTGTTATGGTATTTAAAAAAGCGACTTTTAATAACATTTTCTTAGAACGTGAGAGTCATGTTAAAAACAATCTAATAATGGCATAATCGATAACAAAATCGTAATAGGACAAATTCACGTGTCTAAATGCATCTTTTACAACAGTATGTTGGTAATTAAATTTGAGTTTGTCCTTAGGAAATTTGATTTCCAAATTCTGAACAGTCACGAAGCCTCTGATTAAAATATTTTTAAAAGGGATTATATGCATTATTTTGTTATTAAAGACATTGAAGAACACAGGATGCACAATAAAAGACTTAATTTTAACAGAAAAATTACTGACTGTAATAAAGACAGCTGTATTTACAGTAGCAGCGCAACAGATTAAGTTTTTGAAACAGAGCACCATTACTGCCCAGATTAGCGTCTTTCCGCATTATCCTGAATCACATTTACTCTTTTCTTGCTTACATTTTATGAAAATACATGGTATAGCAAATAAGTAAGTTCAGGCACGTTTCTAAAGTTGGTATTACTGATCGGAGAGAACTCTCCCAATTTTTAGGGTAAAATCAACAAACCACTCTCTTACTTACAGTAACCAAGTGTGGCTTCTTGATTTTATGTTCAACCCTCAACAATTTACTTACAAGTTTCTGTAACATATTATTCCGAAAAATTCGCCTATCCTGAGTAACTGAGACATACTTTGCGGGTAAATGGTGTTCGTAGAAGAAATTTACAACACCTTGCAGCAACTACCTACTCATTTTGGAATACCCAAAAACGACACTAACGTACTACGTT
The DNA here is from genome assembly GCA_036250285.1 of Pyrocoelia pectoralis. Classification (NCBI taxonomy): domain Eukaryota; kingdom Metazoa; phylum Arthropoda; class Insecta; order Coleoptera; family Lampyridae; genus Pyrocoelia; species Pyrocoelia pectoralis. The sequence goes on from CM070077.1 coordinate 30,373,865, forward strand.
GCTGCAACAAAATGGCAACAAGGACGTTGTTTAAGGTCCTGAAGGTGTTATGGGGAATCAACTCTTACTAAAGAATAAGAATCAAGTTTAGCTGTTTAACTATAATGAATCCTGGTTGCATTCATGCAATAAGTGCTAACAGAAAACCAGCTTAACTAATGTTATCTGTGTTCAAGGCAAAATGCTGAGGATGGTATGAATAAAGGTCATATATATCTAATATAAGTTGTGCAACATACAAGCATGGTTTAATAAAGTTTTTATTTCAAAGGCCAGCTCTCCTTATTTTTTGTGGTCATGTAAGTCACATTTTTTCGCGACTTATTTAAACGGTGATTGAAAACAACATTTTTTTATCAAGCTTTCGCCCCGCACTACACGTGTGTTACAGTTCACGAACATAGACGTGTTTAAGTGCTTGAAGTGAATAGGACAAGGTCAACTCGCTGGCAGAGGAAAAATTCCAAAGAAAGAGTTTGTTCAATTTAATAGAGTGCATCACGAAATGAACCCGAAGAATGGCGTCATCGATGTTGAAGCAACGGTCATTACAACGAATGTTCAGGTGGCTACGAAGAAATTTAAAGCAGAAGATACGAAAAATATAAGCGCGAGTAAACAAACAATTAACAAAGAACTTGGAACCAAAAATTGGAGTGAACCTAACGAATTTCGAACTGTAACTGCTTTTAACAACTTCAACAAAAATAAAACCAGTCAACTTCAATGTTAAGAGACTCTTTGACAATCTTATCATAACCCCGTCTTACATGGTCAAATTTCTACATGTATTTCTACATATATCCTTACATGAATTTTTACATGTAAAATATTCTGTGTTAAGTTTAAGTACATGTAGAAATATTACCATGTAAAACAGAGATACATGTAGAAATACATGTAGATAGAAATTTGACCATGTAAGACGGGCTATAGATATGGTTCAAACTAACAAGTGAAGCTTGCCAGTAGGTACGACTATAGTTAAAACGACAAATTGTATACCCCGGAACGGAAATGATAACATGTCAAAAGAAGCGTAAAATAAAAACGTGCAAAAACGGAAGTTACGTAAGAGTTAAGCATAGGTATGATTTACTGCGACACTGGGTTGCAGCTTGATGAGTTGATGACATACTCTGGTATGCTGAGACAAATTTGTTTGCTCATTATTTATTTCTACAAAAACTTTCAGCAAAAAATTCGCTAGTGAAGAGAAAAATAGCGAAGCTGCTGTATAAAAAAGGTTTTATTTTTGTGTGATTTTTTGAAAATGTTTAAAATATTTGACAGCGATAGACGTTATCTTGAAATTCTCAAAATATTCAAAAAATTCGCTAACATTTCGAAGAAAATTATATGTAGTAACATAACCTGACACCTTTAGATATTGAGTTCGTTTATCACATGGATGTTTATATTTAGTGGACGTACAGGATTCCGAAACTTTGTTCCAGCAACCGTACCATTCACAAAATATCCAAGATCTCCAATCACTTGTCTGCAGTTGGCAAGTCGTACTCATAATTCTCCTTGAGCTGTTGATGTACATCTTCGTTTGCTATTGGAGTGCTTGCAATCCTGCATCTCAAACCGTTTCAACATTGTATTCACATTGGAAGTCTAATTTTGAATTTTTCTCTTATTTGTTTCAGCTTATCTTGATGTGTTCCTGCAACAATCTGTTAGCAACATAGATAAGATAAGATGTCAGCTTTCCGCTGCATTTCTTTCTTTAAAATGGACAAGGAGCAGCCCCACGTACATAGTGTACTATATTCATAGAATAATCCAAGACGTTTCTGTTCCAGCAAACGAAAGCTTGTTTTAATCCTTAATAAACAGACTCGACCTGTCGTCATATAACACTCTTGTTATTTTACATACATACACAATCCAATCGACAACTAGTGACTCCCACACAGATGTGGAGAGTCGATTTAATTTTTAATTTTGTTTATTACTCATTAGAAGATATCCCCTTCTTATAATAAGACTGTGGCTCCATTTAGGAGATTGAGATGTATGGTAGGCGACTAAAAGCCACCACGCCCCTGCCTCTTTCAAATAATTCAACTGTGTGGAAGCGTTCGGTGAGGAGCATAGCCTCAATAATGTCTTGGTTCCCAAACAGCTTAAGCTCGTTACAGGTATAGTGTCCATTCAAAGCGATACCGTCATTAGGACATTAAAAATACGAAAGCACATAATGAGGTAAATTAGGTGACAAGTGTACCTGTGGTTTAAATTTAAATTTAAAGATAGATAAATCGATATTAATAGCTGTTTTAGGCATTTGCAACCTTAGATTTATAATAAAAGACGACATTTTGTAATACTAAGTAAATTTTTAATAACAAATTGATGACTGTAACAGTTTCTCAAAAAAATGGCATCTCTGGATCTAATTAAGAAATGTTACAATTATTGGCAACCGTCATTATTTAATTTCTTCTGCATCTTTGTCATTCTCTGTTTCGAAACATACGAGTTGATTCGATGATCATCAACTGCTTTACTTTTGTTTCTTCTTTCAAATGGGAACCCTGTCTACAAAAATTGAGGAAGCTCTTCATGATATCGTTTTAACAATTTCGATAATCAGGTAGTTCTTCGTCCGAAACGAAAACATAACAGAGCTAATGAATGTAAAAGAGGCTTTAAATTATGACATAGAGAGCATCCACGAAATAATAAGAAGAAACTGCGATTGGGATGTACAATAACCTCAAATTCGTTGAGAAGTTTGAGATTCCAAAAAAGACAGCGTTTAGAATTTTCTGCTGTAGCTTCTTCTTAATTTGGTAAAAGCATTCCCTGAGCGATAGTCGCAAATAAAATTCTTTGTCTAATTATATGTATATGTACTTTCAAGTAGAATTTCTACGCAATCTTTATACATAGATCATGTAACGCGCTGGTGGAGGCGTTTACTTCATACAAGGCTTAATTAAACCGCAATTATTTACTTTGAATTCGTTTCAGATTCTCCACTGTACAGAGACGTTAATTAATTCAGCATTGTAAGCGTTTGATTTGCGTATTTCCTTTGTACCTCCACAAGGGTAAGATTGTGGAGATTATCGATTCAATTTGTTTGTTCTAGTCACATTAATGAATGCTAGTAATTAGAAGACTAGTTTAATAGACCGCAACAATTTTAAAATCTACGATGGAACAATTTAATAATAACTTCAAAAATTAAAGTTGCCTCAATTTAATCCAATAAAAAACAAATTGCCATAAAGTACACGGTGAGCAAATTTATAACGAACGTACGAGTTTAACACTAAGGGCTTTAATAAATTAATGTAACAACTAGGGGACCTACTTCAATTTCCTTATTAGAAATGCTTTCCCCCCTTATTTAAGTGGTAATTGAAAAATTTATTACCTGCCAAAACGATGCACTGAAGAATTTGTAAAATGACGCTGTTTATTCCTAGAAACACTAGAAACTTCATCTCCTTCCAAATTCTCATTATGGTTTCCTGTAAATTAAAACAATCTATTAGAAGACAAGGTAATGGAATGCAGTTTTAATACATATTTAATCTATGACTAAGACTGAAGATATTTTTAGTTCCAAATGAAAGATGGCATTCCGTAAGAGTTTTTGGCTTATCGAAATACAAAAAAAAATTTCGCACCTTTTTGACAAAAATTCCAAAATAATAGCTTGTCTAAAAAAATTAATCTCATAAAACACGTTATGCCAAGTTCATTGCTCGATAATGACAGTTAAGTGTGACAAGGACAAACGTACATTGCACTGGTTAGACAAAAATAGAAACAAGTCAAATGATACTTATTAATCAAGTTTTTGCTTTCAATTCGTAAACGTCCGTGTACATCCTTAAAAAAATAAAATCCAGTACCTTTTATAACAGGAAAAGTCGTCTAAGAATGTTCATTGCAACTTTCCAGATTAAAACTGTCGACAAGTTTTTGCTACTTGCATTGTAATTAACGTTGGATCTTCGTCTGTGACCTTCACGATCTCTACCTTCAAGATATTGAAGACATTGTATGTATTTTAACAAAAATTCGTCAACAAATTAACCTTAACTTGATGAATCATATTATGTCATAGTTTTAAGATATTTACGGCGGATGTTCAATTTGACATTGAAGTTAATAGTATTTTTAATTATTCTTGTATTTAGTATTGTGGTTTTATGGCTACTGGTTTATTATTTAATTTTTGCTAATGCCATGACTTCCTAAAACATTAATTGAACCGTTTCAAAAATCCCATAAGTCATGCTCGACGATTTTTGGAGTAGCTTCTTGCCAAATTATGAAATGACAAAATGAACACTCATCGGATAAAATCCGACTGCAAGTAATTCTAAAAACGTAATTTTTCGGATTACAAAATATCCGCTATCTAATTTCATTTCGAAATCATTTACTACATAAAGGCTTACAGTGCTGAGTGTCGCCACCCGCACCATCCGATTAATTTTGTGTTCGATTTTGGTAAGATTGTTTTGGTTTTGTTTTTGAAACAAAATTCTATGCGAAAATACGAGTAGTTTTTGCCAAAACTGAAAACCATATGTGCCGAAATCTAATTCCCTTACGACAGCGATCGTTTATAATACTATACAGCATGCAGATGAATGAAATAAGTAATTTATTGTCGTAATTATATGTTTATTTTGCTAAGCCATAATTACCATATTATTTAAATAAAGTAAACTAATGTTTATTTTATCATACCTATGCGAAAATCGAAATTTCAAATGTCAACTTTTGTGAAAAACAAGAAATATTATTATTTCAAATTTCACTGCACGACGTCAAATTATAAATGAAAAAAGGAGACAATCTGTGACGTTATCAAGTCCAGTCAACATCAAAGTTGTTTGTATCTTCGCAAATGACATGTATCACTAGATTAACAACTATTAAATCTCTAAACCTACACTAATATCATCATTATAGGTATAATAATTGCGAATGAACAGGAGCCCTGTCCTGTCCGTCCGTAACAAAGTCGCATTAAAGTAGATATACTTTAATCTCATGCATTAAAGTAGACATGAGATTAAAGTAGATATACATGTATATCTACTTTAATGGATGCGCTTCGAAATTGTGTACGGCAAAGACAGCTCAGTCGCTAAAATAGCAGATGTTTACTGATACCAAGGCGCGAAACGCCGAACAACCGCTGCGCAAAGCATTCTGGTATTATTATAATAAGTAGGTATATAAATTATGAATTTTGTTCAAATCCATAAAAACTCATAACTCCTTCTTAGCGCAATTCAGCATGAATTTGACTTCCAGTTAAAGCGTATCTTTGTGGAAATACCATTGATGATGAGGTTCCGCAAAACAACTTGAAAAAAGGAAGAAAAGAAATAGTCCAATAGAGAGGAGATTCTGATAACGATATTAGCATCATATACCATTTCAAAAACATGTATTAAGACACCTAGACATCTGGCTATCAAACAATTTGACTTCTGAAAGTCATCAAGTCTTGTTCAACAAATTTCACTCCAAAAACCGAGCACGCGAACATCGCTCTTTTTTAGAGCGTCTAGAAACCTCTTCAAATGCTTCATGACTCCATAGTGTCATATCATATCATAAGTCATATATGAATGTAGCGCCCCCCCCCTCCACCATCTTTTTATGGCGATATTTTTCAAAATGTTAACGTGCGAATCGAAACTGTTTTAACCAATCTAATAATGAAATAAGGAAATTCTTGTTCATATTAGCCACGTTAATAGTGACTGTGTTCTACTGAAAAGACAAAAACATAGCTCATTTACATCTGATTACTTACTTAAAAGCTGTATTTTATGCGAGGGTTGCCTTTTATAATGTTACAAATGGCGGCTAGATGGTGCTATAAAAATGTCTCATCAGAATATTTAGTGACTTTAGTCTCATCTACAGTGACTCTATTACAAACAGTTGCGACAAGCGGTGTATCGATTTTTATTGGCCGTTGTATATTTTGCCTCGTAATGGCGGCCTGACTGTGTTTACCTTTGATCAGCGTGTAATTTTTATTTGAATTTGGCACGTTGCTAGGATACCACCGTTGAGTTCATAGAAACCCGCTCAAAATTTTGCCTCCTAATGGCGGATGGGTGGAGCTAATTGCTGCTTGTCGTCACTGTTTGTAATAGAGTCACTGTAGTCTCATCACTATATTCGTAAAGTTTTAACTTTCTTATTGTTAAATCAGCGGACAGCGGTGTCTTAGAGACTGACAATATATGTTGACTTCTGTGATGTTTGATATTTGAAGTAATTTTGTGAGAAAATGGAAATTACTCGTGAAAGTTTTCGTTAGATGATTTTTTACGTTTTTTTCAACAACAATGCATAGAATCGCTTCATTCAACATTTGGTTATAAAGCACCATTAAAAAGGGCTGTTTATAATTAATTTTCAGATTTTCTTTGTGCGTTTGTCAGTGATGAATCTCGTAAAGGTTGACCAAATTGATAGTGATTGTAAAAGATCCACATGTAACGTACCGCGAGATAGAGACATATTGATATACCACAGACTGTAATATTTGATTTTGTATCAACAATTAACAATCACAAAAATCTGTTCCCAATGGATTCTGCATAATATGACTGAAGCTGCTAATTGGTGTAAGCTGTAAGGTAATGCTAAATACTACAATTTGTTCAGAAGTCATCGATGAAATTAGGACAACGACCAATAATATCTCATCATTCTCCATCATGTCAATGCCAGTTCCTACCCAGCACGTCGTACAAATGATTAGATATTTATTCACTACATTTATCGCCTAACGACTTTTCTTTTTGTTTTCGAATGACAAACAAAACATGCGTGGGCAGCGATTTTCATCACCACAAGGAGCTGTTGAAACCTTTGAAAACCATGTTTTTGAAATACCAACTTTAGAGTGGAAAAATGCTTCGAGAATTGATTTCAACGCATGCAGAAGTACACAATAATATATTGAATACTAACTAATTAGTCTTTCATCGGAAAATAGTTATTTATTTATCAAGGCCGTCAAGGACGTCAATATGGCCGCAACCGCCGTTTGCCGGCTGAGGCGAAGCCGAGGCCGGCTGGGGGTTTAGGCCGTATTGACACTTGACGGGCGAGGCAAATATTACATTTTTCTGTGCATATGGATAAAACAATTCTATTTCCTGCTAAGTGCGTGCCGTCTTTGAAGTGACGTTTGACAACTACCTAAGCCGCTTGATTCGAGATCGTTGCTAAGTTACTTTGGCGGTTGCCCTTGGCAGCGGCCGTATTGGATTACTTTACGGCCGCATTTTCGTACAATGAGAGGTTCCCTTGGCAGCGGCCGTATTGGATCACTTTACGGCCACATTTTCGTATCATTTGACATTACTTTAGCATCATATGGACAGAATAGTTATTTGTGTATCAAGGTTGTAAAAGTGATCGTTTTTGGCCGAATCTGATGATTGCAGCCGAGGCGAAAGCCGAGGCTAACAAATCAGATGAGGCTAAAAAAGAACTTTTAACCGAGGTGCACACAACATTTTTTAGGCGACTATCACAAAAGGATATAAACTTCAATTTAAAAATCAATTTCATAATTTTGACAGTGACAGTTACCTAGTAAATGCGGCCGTAAAGTTGTAAATGCGGCCGTAAAGTTGTTTATGACAGATGTCAAAAAAAAGTTATACTTTACGGCTTTCAAAAGATACGTAAAACAACTATTTATGTAATAGCCGCCTAAAAAAGGTTATTCATAAGCAAATACTGGAATGAACACGTTCTGTAGATCAATTAAAGGCGCAAATAATACAAGTCAAACAATCCCTTTTCTTATGGCAAGCCGTTTTACTATTTATTCACTTTATAGACATTAATCTGTCATTTTAATTCAATTCTATTTCCATGTCACTTGGGATAATGAAAATTACACCATTTTCGTTAAGAAGAATGCAATTTTTATTTTTAATTAAAATTTAAATACGTATTTTCATTCTAATTACGAAAAAAAATACATAAAACCTATTCCTCCTTATGGAAAATTTAGGAATTTACCTGAACGAAAGTATATTTTTCATTAACCAAACTTGAATTTATCTTTTAAATTACCATAAAAATGATTTTATATATTACAATTTAAGTTCTACTGCAAATATTTATTCCTAGTTAAAACAACTGTTTTGTTACAACAACTTTAAGGTAAACAAAATAATAAATTTAAAGTTTAAATAAGAATTTAAACGCTTAACTTATTTGATGTTAACATAAACTAATTTGTTATGTTTATTTGAAAAGTAAATTCATTTTTCCTTAAGAAAAATGAAATTTAATTTTTAAATAGATATAACTAAATGTGTAGAACTTAACTACTCCTTTACTTATTTAGATGTTAAGATAACCTAGACCTAGACAATTAATTTACCTGTTATCATACCATTTCCTCTATTAACTCGAATCTAGGGGTCAATTTTCATGGAATATAAGTTTCTTTTCTCCATTTTTAATTTAAATGTCTTCTTCATGTTTGTTACAATTCAATTTCAATTTCAATTCGATTTCTTATGACATAATAGTGTATTTCCATTTTAATTTAAAAATTAAAATGTTTTCTTATGTCCTACAGTTGTAATATTAATTTCTATTGAACATGAATTTTTATGTCTTTTGACTTGTTGTTATGATAATTATTCTATTCGCATTCGTTATAACTTCCAATTTTAATTCTATTTGAATTTATAATGACATTGGTGTATTTTCATTTTAATTTAAAAAGTAAAAATGTTCTAACGAAATATATATTTTTTTAAGTATTGTGAATCCGTATTGCCATTTGAGATTCTCGTTTAGTGTTTTTATTTCAATTCTACATCTATTTACATTCTAATTTCATTAACATTCGACTTGAAGGTATTGAGCACACTCATAAGAAATGTAAATAAAAATGAGCTAGCTCCCTCTACTTTGCAGGGGCTAAACTACAAAATCACAAAATTCATGGTGTATGAATCAGAAATTAACTTATTTAACCCTTAACTTAAGATCTGAACAACTTAAGTGCCATGCATAGAGAAAATAATATATTATTTTCTCTATGGGAATTACTAATATCCTTGTTTATGTATATAAACAAGGCTAATATCGTTGATTGATTATTTAATCAACGCTAACTTTATGAAATTTAGTAACCTTATTTACCGATGACCTTAGTTGTGGCGTTGTGGGTAACATTAAATCTGTGATTTTACAGAGAACTGTTTATTTTTAAAACACTTCTAACCAAAATACTCTAAAATTGTAGGTGGCGCAATTTTACGACGAACGCGGTTGCACAACTTATAATGTTACTTAAATATAATGATAGTACTTCCTAAAATCTAAAACCAAGCTCCAAAAGATATATTGAGAACAAGTAATATTATAGTAACTCTATACATATGTACTTAGATAGGCCATAGCTTAGGTAACATAAAACAAAAATTTAGACACATATCTATTTTTCCTCTCCAATGTAGAGGGTGCTAGCTCATTTTTATTTACATTTCTTATGAGTGTGCTCAACACCTTCAAGTCGAATGGAAATGAAATTAGAATGGAAATAGATGTCGAATTGAAATAAAAACACTAAACGAGAATCTCAAATGGCAATACTTAAAAAAAAAATATATTTCGTTAGAACATTTTTACTTTTTAAATTAAAATGAAAATACACCAATGTCATTATAAATTCAAATAGAATTAAAATTGGAAGTTATAACGAATGCGAATAGAATTATCATAACAACTACTATCGGAGTAAAAATGCAAGGCCTCTGACTTTAAGTGATCATAACAAAAAAAACTGAGGTGTGAAATTTCTTCATTTTTGGCCAGTACATTAGTCATTTATATATGTTTAACATGTGTAAAAACCAAAATGGTAGAATCAGTTGTTTAACTTTTATTTTAATTAACAGCAATAAAAACGCTGTATTTAGTATTTTCCTGGCTGACGGTCAGTTTTAACTTATAAAATTGTTACCAAATTTACAAATGTTGTAGCACACATACTTCTGAAAAGTCGACAGCCAATAAATATTGATTATTCATATGATTAACTGGTTTTATAAGCCCTAACCGAAAATGTGCTACATATTTTGCAATTTACGGAAGTTAAAGAAAAAATTCTTGTTTTAAATGCTAAATTTGATATTACTTAAATCTAACTGCATTATTCTCTTATTGAAAATAAAATTTGTTTTCTTGTAATTCAAAGTAAATGTTATGTTTATCGCGAAAGAAAGACGCACATATTCCCGCGAGAGGTAATCTACCACATCGTAAGCAGCGAGCGGCAACCCACAACAATGTGATTGATGATGATTTGCATTGTACAAAACCATGCGCTTTATAGGCAATAGTGTACGACAACAGCTGCCCCTCGCGCCGCGCTTCTCCCCTCCAACTGGTGCATGCATCCTTTTTTCAAAATTTCTTTTTAAAAAAACGATGTATAATGACATTATTTTTGTGAATCGTGTTAGACCACAATATAATTGCTTTAACCTTGTTATGTTACTGTCAAATTGTTAATATCGAACGTTCAGGTACTGAGTTACACAAGATGTCGTTTTTTCATTATAGCTTTAAGACTAATAAACCAATTGGCCTCAAAAGCATCTCACATTGACAAAAAAGTATATATTTTTCAAATATATAAGTATCTACCACTCAGTTTCAATAATATAGCCGTAATTAATTTTTAAAGTGGAGCGCTTGTGCGATTTGAGTCATAATTAGCGCTTTTTCTCACATACACTGATACAGAAAATTAACGATGTATTGTAAAAATCTAAAACTGTACACCTTTTTGTAGAAATAAATGGTCTTTTAGGTGCACTTTCTTTCATTAAATTATGATTGCTAATTACTGAGATGCAAGCTTCTAAAGTCAGAGGCCTTGCATGTTTACTCCGATAGTCAAAAGACATACAAATTCATGTTCAATAGAAATTAATATTACAACTGCAGGACATAAGAAAATATTTTAATTTTTAAATTAAAGTGGAAATACACTATATGTCATAAGAAACTAAATTAAAACTAAAACTGCATTGCAACTAACTCTGAGAATGCATTCTAATAAAAAATTGTTAGAAGGATATCATGTCCCAAGAAAATGAATTTTTGTGATTAGATATGTCCTGAAAACTAATATGATGTAAGAATATCGTGACATGTGCTACAAGAAAATATTAAAAACAAAAACATAGTTATTTTCATTTTAATTTAAAATAATTGTTGTATTTAAATTTTAAATAAGAATGAAAATTGCATTCTTCTTAGCGAAAATAGCGTAATTTTCATTATCCCAAGTGACATTGAAATAGATTTGAATTAAAATGACATATAACGACTGCAGTGAATAAATGGTAAAACGGCTTGCCATATTTTCTGGTGTAAGAAGGGCTCTCTTGTGATGCCATAATTACCTATAATCCTCGCCAGGAGTGTTTACCGCTACGTCATCAACTCATCACATACAATCATATGGTGTAATATGAGAAACATGAATCAAAATTGTACTATATTAGTCAAATGAGAATTAAATTGATATGCATATAAAAGAAATTAAATTCGCGTTTACAGGTTTATTCTTTCTATAACATTTGCTTATTCAATACCGTATGTCGATTTCGTCAAATGCACTACGAATGTTCAATTGTTCACCATCCTTATTGAATTCACTGTTTTATATGAGAAGACAGTATTAATAAATTGGATAGCTAGATTCATACATTAACGACGTAGCGGTAAACACTCCTGGCGAGGATTATACATAACAATTTGCACCAAAACAAAAGGTAGGTACAGTTGGGACCATATAGTATAAAATGAAAGTATTTATTACATATTACATTGAAAATAAAAGTTAGTGGAATTACTTGTATTTATTATTACAATTAAGTGAAATTACATGTTGTTATTATAATTTAACTACTTCGCTTCACAACTAAGAGTAATATTAACTACACTTTTATTTAGTTTCTCTAATTTTTTGACTTCGTGTTTTTCTTCGTATTTTAAGTAATTTTTGTTTGTATATACACTATACGTTGCATTATCCTACAGTTTCACACCCAAGGATTGTTAATTTATTTTACAAGCGGCGGCAGAAGCCCCAGGAACATCACTGCGTAGCGTACAAGTTCCTATAGTTCTTCCGCATTGTCAAAATGCCTATGTTATTATTGATAATCAAAATGAAATATGCTATAGGAAAATTGCCCATACATTTGTTGTCCATTAGGAAAAGTGAATGTAATTGAGGTATGTACGATATATCATTTACTCGTATTGCGTGCTTCATTAATTATTTTCATAGACCACTACTAGGTACCTACGTATTGAGCTTTTGACTTATTCCACCTCACATTGCTTCCATTTAATTTCATCGGCATTTATATTATCTATACATTAATTTCGTTACAATTTGTATAAGTAATCAAAGTATGTTCTACACTTACAGCCTTTCTTCGCTTTAACGTCGTGACTAAAGGAGAATTTGAAATTCGTCGCATTACTAAATTTGCCGATTTAATATCGCGATCGAGTTTTAGCACGGCGTTTTTCACACGGTTCATCGTTTTAATGCGCAAAATAATGTAATTGACATTGCATGCTGTCGATAAACTTGAAAATCTTTATGTAACACTGCATATTTGCATCCGAAACAGTAATAAACGAATAAGTTGTAATTAACCTTGATCGTTTCACTAACGTATGTTTATAGATTATCATCTAAATTATAGGAATTATCATGTTAATCGATTATGGCCATTCATTGCTTATTTATGATAAAGGACTTGACAATAAAAATATTCTGTTGAAGTAATGCAGGTTGTCTGAAAAACTAAGCGCCATACGTGATGAAATGTGCTCATTTTCTCACGCCGAGTTTGAATGGTTCGAAGGGTAATTTATTTCCAAGTAAACTAATATGAATAGGGAAAAAAAGAGTCGGGACATTGCCAATATGTATTTAGGTAAAATTAAACCCGCGATGCGGTTGAAAGATCTTGTTGTAGTCAAAACCTTTTCTAATTATAGTCCTTTATTTACTTTGTATAATTAAGTTATTCACACTATTTACATTAATTAAAATAAAGTTTACCAGTTCTACACATAAAGAAATATGTAAACATGAACGTTAATTAAAAGACGGAATTTCAGATATCACTTTTATAGGATCATAAACTGTTACCAAATTGAATAGGAAAGAATGTCAAAAATTGGTCGCAAGTTGATATTTATATCTTATATTATAAGTTTTGATATATTCCATATTTTTTTAGCGTAGAAAGGTATTTAAAAATGTCCCATTATTATTGTGGCTTTTGGAATACAGCAAAAAGAAGCAAATCATGTTGTTGAATACAGCATAACACGGCGCTTTGTTTATTTTGACAAAACTAGTTGTTTACCACTCACAAAAATAACGGAAAAAATAAAAATTCCGGCGCCCAGTGTTTGTGGAACCATTACTTTTAGCATAACTTTACCTAATGTAAACAATCAGATCAACGACTTCCTCCTTCTTGGAGTGTATATTCGAGACCAACCTTTCTGAACTAAAGGCATGAAATTATCTGGAAAATGGTGTCCAAATTCAAAAAACAAAATATCATTCGTGTAAGTAAACAGATCTGCACTTAATATCACATCTTGCCCCAGATTTGCATGAGCAGAATGTGAGGTCGAGGATGTAATCGGAAGCATAAGGAGCAAGTGTTCTCTGGAGGAAGCATCCAGTGGCAGCTACACTCTATATGAGTGCTGTGTCACGGTTACAAGATCTATTTAAATTTTGCTCACGGGGCTGTAAATGAACACACATCTATAGGAGTTAAGTGACCCCTCTTTGTTTACGAGTCCATATACGTCAAGCCAAAACACTTGATCTGCTTAAACGATGTTCTGTGACGTTCACCATCACAAACGTATGTTAAAATTAAATTTTGCAGAAAAATACGAAAACTATTACAAATGTTCTCGAAAACGGTCATAGAAAAGTAGCGATTACAACATTTTATACAGAATGTATAATCAATGTACAATCAATGTTGATTTTTATAAAGTTATTTTGGAAAAAAAACAAACGAAATCGCCTTCTGAATTTGGTGCTTTTGTTCTCCGCAAAGTTTGAAAATCAAAATTTTAACCTTTTTTATTTGGTTGTTTTTTTTGATTTAACATTTTAAGGAAATTACATGCTTATTTTTATTTATTTTTTCCCTCAATTTTTTATTGGAGGTTCATGAACATTTCGTGGTGAGGAAAAATAAGGTAATTGACGATGATACTATGTTTTATAGATTTATGTTCGTCCAAACTGGTGTATCCCCCAAGAAATGAATACGATAGGAAAAGTGAAAAATAATCAGAATTACAAAGTCTGAAAAATTAAATTACAAATTGGTACTGACAGGTCTAAATGAAAACTCTCTAATTTTCCCTTTTGTAGTACGTTTCTATATGATATACTTGTTGTTAGGTTATTCGATGTTTGAGTCCAGGGGATCAACAAATAGAATAATTAACCCTACAGTAGATCACTTGGTTTTCACTCGATTGCTGTTTTATTTATACGTTTCGAGGTTAATCATTATCGAATTTCACTAAATTGTCTGAATTAAACTTTTATTTTGCACGTGGAAAGGTCATTTAAATGAAAATATGATATCACCGTTTACCAATATTGTAATAACAATAAAACACGTACCTACTTGTCGACGCACAATTTCGTTTGGATTAGTAAATATAGTAAGTACGCATTGTGATTAATAGGTACAACGATTATATCAACAAATTATACTATGACGTTCATGTGGTTGCTCTTGGCAATACAATGGAAAATGTGGTAAACATTTTTGCAACTGCATTACATTAATAACCAAAATAATAGAGTTTTTATTACACAATATTAAGATTTTGTGTAGACAAATATTCATAAATAATCAAATAAAAATACAGATGTAATTTTTTCGTTATATTCTATATCGTGACAATAATTTTAATTTAGAGACTATACGTAAAAAATTAAAATTTTAACGCGTAGAGGTACCACATGTCCATGACGACAATTGTTTAAATATTACAGCATCACCATTACCGTTAGCATATTAAACAGACTAGTTGGGCTGATGTTCCTCTGTAAAAATCAACTTTCATTTTTATACGTAGATTTTAAAAGGTAGAAAGAACTATTTCTATACAGGGAATGAAATATTGTAATTTTGCGTCAAAATTTAGACTATGTAACATATGAGAAAGATCTTTTAAGGTGGACATGATAAGTCCATTCAAATTACAATTGATACCTAATGCATAGCAAAGAGCATTTCGCAACTACATAACTAAATCTATCCATCTAAGTAAATTAAACACAAAGACATTTACAATTAATTGCCTTTAAAAGTATAACTATGCAAGGTAATTTACATTAGTTGTATAGTAAAATAACGGAAACTCATTTAATTTAAATAAATAAAAGAATAGCCTCTTTGTGGTAAAAATTAATAATAAATTTATTAAGTAACGTTATGTAATTGCTAACCTTGTTTATAGTTAGACACCACAATAAAAGAGTATAAAAAGGAATTTAGAAGGCCAAAATGATTCATTTGACTGCGAAAAAATGTTAATTTGGGCAATGCATTATTTGTAAAGTATTAAAAATCTGTTTAGATTTTTTACCTTTTTTAAAGTAAATTTGTGTCAATTGTGTGTTAATGTTTCATTCTATGGAAATTGGAATTTATAACGCTTTTATGTGAATGAATGAAACATTAAACAATGAATTAACAAACAACAGTAAACTTCATGCATTAACTGCAATATAATATTTTTTACTTTTGTGTTGCTGTAATTGGGGAATATGTAAAGTATGAAATTTTGGGAAGGGTTTCTACGGTTTTTGTCCATTTCGAGTTCGACCAACAAAAGTACATAATTTATGTTTGTTGCGTTCAGTGACTAATAAAGTTCATTAAATTTGTTAAGGTTATTTTAGTCACTCAATGTTTGACCAAAACGTGATTCTCATTAAACTTGCTAAGAATACGCAAGAAAATGTTTTGAACAGAATTTTTACATTGTCACGCGTCATTATTCATAGTTTTGAACCTAGAACATTGTCACGCTTTATTTAATTGGTTAAGAAATTCAAAAAAGCACGGCTGCAGGCCATGTATTTCATTGTTTGGGTCAGGGCCGGATTTACGGCGGGGCAAGCGGGGCTGAAGCCCCGGGGCCCCCACAAATTGAGGGCCTCCACAAACTTTGAATTTTCCATTTTTTAATGGCTTTCAAGAAAGTGAAGAGAAATGAAATACCTATATCTAAATATGTAATGTAGATTAGAAGATATAAAAGATTCTAATAGGTAGTATTTATTATACTAACGTAACTTTGGAAGGCATAATTACCCCATTACCCCTCCTCTTAAATACGCGCTTGCCTGGAGAGATTTATTAAAGTTCAGACGGTCCTCCCTCGCACGTTTAAAGAACAGTAAACATTAAAGTTCTCGTTCTCGTCACTCCGTTTAGGCGTTTACAGTACCTATTTATATACTTCTATTTGTAAGACCGATAGTACTTTTGTGTATTAATTTCACTATTAAGCCTCCGCGACATGGCTTTTTAATCTAAAAATAAAATTATCCAAAGATATTTATTTTTTGAAAGGGGCCCCCCTTTGTTCATTGCCCCGGGCCTCCACGCTCGTAAATCCGGCTCTGGTTTGGGTACATTTTACATTTCGTATGCAACAGATTCTTAGCAGTAGGAAGTTGCAATAACTAAATTACAAAACTGTTTAGCGTGAGTGCTCTGGTTGGCTTCTTGGAGAAACTCTTCATAATTGCTTACCATCTAATCAGCAAGGCAATGCTTGAAACCTGCACTAATGGAGCCTACTTCAGAATACTTCATGGAGTGTGAGGTAAATTCGCCCCGGAAAAACTTGCCCTTTATGAAAATTCGCCCACAAAAAAAGTTGTTGCCAAGAAAACCCGCTCTTGTAATAACTACCATTTATTGTATTTTGAAAATTTAAATCTCCAATAGTCCTTTTTATCACTACGTGCTCCATCTCCAATGTAAATTTTTTTTACAACACTTGTTAAATTCCAATTCTCAAATTGCCAAATTTTTACATTTTGAACAAAAAGGGCAAATTTGGTCACTTTTTAGTTCAAAAATAGTGTATTATATTTTTATATCAAATTTTGCCAATTTCCATCCATCAATAAACATCCAGCTTTGCTGTAATATAATTTTTTTCCCAAAAAAGATCCAATGTTGATATTTTTATCCTCTTAAATGCTCCAATTTTGTCACTTTTAGTAAAAAATGGTCAAATATGACTTATTTTTAATTCCACAATTGCTTTGTTTGTTTCCTGGATCCTTATCGTTAACCGGCGTACCCCTTAAACTCCACCATACAACCCTGGAATCTCTTAACACTTCTGTCTGACTGAAACATTTTTATTTATGTTTGTTTTTGGAGAACCTTGGTGTCGTATAAAATCAGTTCTCAATAAAAACGGTGTGAAAATGTCTGAGCCATGACTTCCTTAACATTTCTTCCACGTAATTTTCATATCTAGTCCGGGAGCCGGCAACCTTTTTTGTAATCAATTAATATACTTTTTATACTTCGTGAGCGGCTTTATTTTAACGAGACGGTAAACTTGTTCCTCTGTGAAAATGTTCGAAAATGGGTCCTACGGGGGTGTGCAGGGAAAAACACGTTGATTTGGAAATGACAAAAAATGGATGAATATCATGGGAAAACGGCCCAATTAATTTGTGGGACAAAGTGGGCATTTAATTATGCAAATTGTACTAAGCTACAGAAAAAAATCAGCTTGATATTCATTATTTTTGTTAATGTAGTAATACCTACATGTCTTCAGATGGGGACACCCTTGATGGACTCATTTTTGTTGTAGGACAAATGTTATTTTGAATTACTTACAAAAAAACTTAACAGTTAGCTAAAAAATTAACTGTTATTAATCAATTTTTTGTAATTACCACATCAACGTGTTTTACTCCTGCGCACCCGGTAGGACACATTTGCGAAAATTTTCGCAAAGGAAAAAGTTTGGCGTCTCGTTAAAATAAAGCCGCTCACGAAGTATAAAAAGTATATTAATTGATTGCAAAAAAGGTTGCCGGCTCCCGGACCAATCCTTTCGTTAATCGTTTGACTTACCTCATTCTTTTGTTGTTGTTTTGCTTTTCATTGATCATTGGGATTTTTCTTTCCCTTCCTTTATATTTCAAGATTTTTTCTTCGCGTTTCTTTAACAATTCCCTATCCTGTTTTATTTCTCAATCTTTAATAGGTGCAGTTTCATCTTTCTCCGTTCTGTTGCTTCGTTTTTCGTGTTAATAAAGGGAGAATTTTCTTTGGGGGGAGTTTTCTTGGTGTCGAATTTTATAAAAATTTTGCACTCTAGAAATGACCTTCACTGAATTGCCATTACGGTTGAGGATAGAATGAGATAATTTTTAATTACATTTATAGCTAAACCACAATTAAGTTGGTGGTTTTAGCAAACATAGTACAACTACAAATGCAATTAAGCCACTTAATTATTCAAGTTTCTATTTCTTGTTCTGTTCAGTACAATTTCTGGTGTAGGTACAGCAAGGCTGATTTCACTTTTCTTGATAGCAAGAATTCATGTTTTAATTGATACCTAACGTTGCTATAAAAATGCTATTGGGAAAATTTGCATCTGGCTACACCCCAAGATTATTTCTTTGGGTATAGGTACATTTTTACCAATTTAAGGAAATTGCAACATAATTTATTTAGAATTGGAAGTGTTTAATTAAACTATATTTTGGCTACAAATGCAATGCAAAGTAAGTCGATATTATTCTTAACTTAATGGCAAAACGTGATTGTCCTTGGCTTATTGACAAAGTTTTGAACTCGGGGGTAGCTCAGACAGTAAACCGTTAACTTGGCGTGGTAGAGATCTAAGGTTTAACTCTTTGTTGGCGAATTTGTACATACACTTTGTTGTTTCTATATGTATATCTAACCTGATAATCCGAATGTCAAAAAATGGAAAAAAAGAGATAAATAGTTGCAGAACATTACTTGCTTGTTAGACTACTATCATTTCTATTTACAATGATGAACTGCTTACCATGGCATAGTTTATACAGCAAGATGGATTCGGTGATAATTCATTGCTTAATGGACCCGAATCGTACCCTCGATGATGACTTCAAGTAATTAATTTTTTCTTTAAAAGGCTTTATTTTTATCCCTTTAACGATTTCGCTTGGTTTTAATCAGTAATTGTAATGAGATTGGAAATTGCAGAGCTGGAGGACCCTTTGAATGGATTAAATGTTTAGTTATGTGATAAGTTATTATTTTTATTAACATTTAAACACAAGAACACAAGAACTGTAACAAACAGAGATTCGAAAATGTTTTCGAACAGTATTTGAGCTACAAGATAATCTGAAATTATTTAAGAAAATTTGTAGTAAACATTAACGAACCTATGGCGTACCTAATCTGTTCAAAATGATCTCCTCCAACTGTAAAGGACGATTCTCATTACAGCATCACTCAGCAGCGCGTCGCAGCAAACTGCTGCTTATAATAGTTAGCTACAACCGTTTTAACCAAGACAGTGCAGCGTAGCGCTCACGTCACAAGGCAGCAAAACTCGAATTGTCGGGTGAGCATTCTTTCGCTACTTTGCTGCTTGTCAATACGCAGAGATGAATGTGCATCCTATAATAATTATACAATTTTCTCTCGTCTTGAAGATGTCTGAATATAATGAATGAAATTCGTCTTCATCAAATCTTGCACGAAATATGTGAAATATGTCATGCATCCAGTATTCTTTTTGTTTTCGTTTCTTGTTTTATTTTCTTGATCATGGCATCATCATCCGACGATGAACTGCTTTCATCACTGTCTGCTCTATAGATGATACCGGAAAAAACGCAACTAAATACTTATTATTTTATCTTCGCTGCTTAAGTGAGAATACCCCTACAAAATTCTGCTGCTTGCCGCAGTTTACTGCGACTCTTTCCTTTTAACGGTTGGGATACGAAGAAAATTCAGCTACCCTTTCATACAGCTGAAAGACTGATTTCAAAGCTATCGTTTTTGGAAGTTAACCACCCGAGGGCGTACCTATTGATGAATGGCTTCTTTTAATCGTATTTCATATTCAACAACTATTATTTTTTAAATATTGTTTAAGAATAGTTTTTCCATGACAGTAAAATGAACATCAGAAACTCTTATTTTACTATTAATTCCCTAATGCCGTTGCTATTATTGTAGATACTTGCTTATGTAGTTCCCCAATGTAAGTACCTATAGATAAAATTAACTATGTAGGGAATCGTTGTTGTTTGATGTGGGTGTCCTACCTTTAAATTCAGTACTCGTGGATATTATGGAAATCATTAGTATGTGTAATTCATTCAAGTGAAGTGGATAACCTCACCCTCCGAACCGAACTTGTATAATAATTGCAACAGATCCATTAACGAAAGAAACCATCAAAAACTATGTGAAAGTGCATTCACATGTAGTTTCCACTGCATTTAAAGTTACAAAAAATAAAAGAATTTTAGATTTAAATAATTTACACAACTGTAATGTACGATATGTACCTATGTAGGAATTTTACGTAATTGTGGTTACTCCAGGACGGTAAATTTTATGTAGAAAGTTTAAATGTTTGAGGTCAAATAATTGGAAACATTACTTTAAAATATAATTAAACAAGTTTAAAAATGTGAAAAATGAAAAGGAAACTTTTAAATTATCTTATCCTGTTGTGATTCTCCTCCTAACATCGTGTTATTGAATAACTTTCACAATATAAAGTTCTTTTTTTATTTGGGGCCTGTAGTTTCAGAAGTTGAATGTCGAGTTTTCACTTGAGTTGAAAATCGTAAAGGAAATTTGCAAAATAATCTAATCTGTAAAATGTAATTTTCCAACAAAGACGATTTTCTCTTTTATTCCCTTTCTGCAAGATTAAATTTAGTGTATTTACGTTTTTCGATTTGTTAAGTCATCTTTTAATATTAATAGACGCTCTTTAAGAACCTATTAGAAAATGTGGCAACGGTCTCTTAGCGTTGTAGCACTCATCTACCTTAATTAAAACTCAACGAAAAGTTTCTATTCAAAATAATTCCTACAGCTGCACTTGTTTTCTGTAGCGTACATTTTTCAAATGACGACCTACTTATTTACGAAATATTCTTTTGTCGAGTTTTCCGTCCTTTTTTGTCAAAAGGTTTTTCTTTTAGACATCAATAAATCGCAGAAGCGCTTTTCCTACTAAAGCATGCGATCAAGGTTGGATGGTACGCACTGTCGCTTGCAGAGGCGTTTACATCGACTCGAAGTTATCATGTCAAAGGACTTTTTCGCAAACAACCTTTAAGTTTTACGACAGGAACAATAAACAAACATTTTTTAATCATAAATCGTAATTCATTTTAATCAAATATTGGATTATGGAAAACGAAATGTAATTAATTTCTCTAATCCATGTTTACTTTCGCTCTTCCTATTAATTTGTGTTCTCATTAATTGAAGTCCTTCCCACATTTAGATTTTGAGATAAGCAAAAATAGACGACAAATAAGCGTTGTTAAGAAAATTATTATTGAAGTAGTTTCCCATACTGCAAATGTCATAAATCTCAACGCTACTACAGTGCATAAACAATGAGGGCTGCATTAGGTAGGTACATTACGTTAATGAGCGACATGGAGAACGTTTTTTCTGTATCAAGAATACGGGTCTAGGACACAACGGCCACTGGACACAACGGCCACACAGAATTTAGAATGCCCATATCGGCCACACTGGACAGATCGGCCACACTGGACAGATCGGCCAAACGTGATGTGTGGACACAACGGCCACCTTGGACGTAACGGCCACAGCTCTAGCTGGACACAACGGCCACCTTGGACACTACGGCCACACAGAATTGTAAGATAATGTTTGTGACAAAGATTTCACAAATAATAGGAGTTTTCTATTTATAGGAAAAAAAAATACTAAATCTGCAAATAACCTAAGCGCTTTAGTGTCAATCTACGTATCTGATATGTGGCCGTAGTGTCCAAGGTGGCCATCGTGTCCAGCTAGAGCTGTGGCCGTTACATCCAAGGTGGCCGTTGTGTCCACACATCACTTTTGGCCGATGTGTCCAGTGTGGCCGATATGGGCATACTAAATTCTGAGTGGCCGTTGTGTCCAGACCCCAAGAATACATCTTAAAATATTCTTACTAGATTGACGCGGAAATGTTGAAATGTTGAACAAAAATTTTCTATTTGTGGTGTAATTCAAAAGCTCAGGCTCTAAACGGAAGGTAATGTATGAAAATGAGAAAATCGCATAGCCAATTTTTCCTGATTTTTAAGAAAAAGGTTTTATGAAAAAAAAGTTGTAGTAGGCAGTGAAATTATGACCAGAGATGACAGTACTAAGTGATACAATAGACAAGCCCACAAAATTTTTTGGTAAATGTCCAAAAGTTGACGATGCGTTGGAAAGAGCTTCATATTCAGTTTTAGCTAAAGATGGTTACTGGAATATAAAAAAAATAGGTTACGTTGCCTTTCATTTGATTGAAAGCACCTCGTATGTGTGAAATAAACATTATTGTGTAAAATAAATTCATAGAAATTATAAATATATTTGAAACGCCAATTGTTTCATGTGGATAAATCGTCTGAATTTGTTATATCACATCTGCAGGAGTTCACACATAAGAACAAAAATTCTTTTAATTTGGTTAGTTGGGCTTGAAATTTTAAACGATAAGGGTGAGTAAACTCTTACATTGAAGATTAGCGTTAAATTATGCAAATATACCTGCCACCTTTGACTGTAAAATGTAATATTTTATGCCTACGGGTTCACAAGAGAAATTAGCTGCTATTGGTTCTTAATACAAAATAGCAAACTCTATTTCTATGTTCCTTTTATCTCTTTGCGTATTCCAATTCGTCTTGTTGATCGTCGCAATTTATAACAATTCATCGTCTGTAAAATTAGCCATCTCGTTCAACACTAACTCCACTGACGTGGATCCGGCAGTCTTATATTGCGAATCGACCCTTAGAAAATCGACTGATTTCAGGTTATGCCGAGGTTTGTGGTCCTCCGCGAACATTTTCGATATGTCAATTTTTTGTTTCATGATGAATAGAAAGATTTAATATTTTCTGAACATCCTCTACTAATGTGTTTCAAATACAAAAAAAAGTGGATTATACGAATTATTACGGCAAGAAATAGCTTTTTGAAACCTTACAATTATCTTATCATATTTTGAAAATATCAGAAAACCTCAAAAAAGGCACAAAACTACATAGGTACAGTTTAAATACTTATAGTTTATAGTGATACCATTAGATGGGTAATCCAAAAATGAAGCCGTTAAAAGTAAAAAAGGTAACAGTGGCATTTCATACAATGGTATATCATAAATTTCGTCATCAACGTTGCCCATTCTGCAATTAATTTCTATTGTATTCTTCCCTTCGGCCTAAAGGTATCGAATTATGTATGCACACATGATCCTTGATGAAAAAGACTTCCAAACTGGTCAAATGTATGAAGAAAATATATGAATAAAAAATGAGTCCAGAGCGCAATAGTATTTCTTCAATTCTTAATATGACAATACCCACAGGTTAGAAGGTCAAAGAGTCACAAGATTTATTTTCGTTGCAATAGCCTGCCAGCCTACTTGGTACAAAATAGCCATCGTGTAAAAAAAACGATTTGCAAACGAATCGAAAACAAGAATTCCTTCTAAACATCCTATAGGTACATATCGATGGGTTTTTGACAAAACAACGTAAACGACAAATTGTTAATTTTACAGGAATCCACTTTTTTTAATACAAATGTTATTTCTAGAGAAAGTAATACTAAAACTTGTATTATAATATTTTTCATCGTTAGAAATTGATTAGCGACATTAAATTAACGAGAATCCGGCATTTTAAGTAAATTATGCTGCTTACAATGTTTTGTCGGGAAAGTGTAACATAAAATTTGTAACTTAAGATATACATACTACAAACAATCATTATTATAAGCATTCTGATGACGTCGTGTTTACGGAATATGACAATTATCTTAAGCGCTTAAATAAATAACGTAACCGACAACACCTTGAAGGCGCTTGCGATTATCTGTCAGTACCGGATATACGCATACGATATTTAAGGGACTAAAATTAAAAACATCGGCGTTTACGATATTATATATTTTGAATTTTAACTGTCAAAATGAGTAATTCACTTACGCTGCTTTGCAGAGACCTGTAGTTTAACGTAAGCTACCATTTGGTCCAAAAAACGTAAAAATGAAAAAAGTGTCGCTTACGATGTTTTGTCAAAAACCCATCGATATATCGCAACACGTTTGCTGCCGGCAATTATCAAATTTTGGAAAAAATCAAAAAACCTCAAAACTGTACAAAAATAAAATATAAGAATGGTCATAGAATTGAATTGGAAATCCAAATATGTAATTCTAAATGAAACAAATCATTTAAAATAAAAAATTAAGAAAGTAACAGTGTCGATCACAAACTTTGCCATCGATATTGCTTATTTTGCGGTTAATTCGCTGTATTTTGGCCTTTGACCTAGAGGCATCGAGTTTATAGTACGCTTTTCACATTTGGACAGCTTAGTCCTGATGAAAGGGCACTTTCAAGCTGCTCAAATAAATTTCTTTAAAGAGTAACTCAAAAAGGTAGTTCAACTTTCAAAATCCTCGTACAGCGAGCTACAAGGCCTCTCGGTGTTGATAAAAAGATAGCAATCGTAAATAAGGATTTCCATTTAATTTGAATTTGTTTCCTGTTTTATGTTAATACAAAAGTAGATAACGCAATATAAACATAAAAAACATTATAATAAAAATAAATCAAACCTTAAAGTAAGTATTCACTTAGAGAGTACAAAAAATTCAGGAAAAAAAACTAGTTCAATTTTGAAATTCCACGTACCTACCAGCATTTTTTTAATTCTTAAGAACATGACGATACCAAGAGGTGCAATTAGGAGGTGAAAGTTTACTAAGCATTGCTGTCAGCAATACGAATTAGTGCATTAAGGAAATATCCTAACATATTTTGAAATCATGTAATTACGAAATTTTGAAAAAATATACGATTGTTTAAGAATTGTGACAGAATTGGATCGGCAATGTGCCAAATTAATTTCTGCTGCATTCTGCTCAAAGGTTCACCTCAAAACCTCCGGAAAAAAGTTTCAATCGTATTTTTTTAAGTCACAATAACTAACAATACCAAGAGATGGAGTTGAAGGAGTGCAGATTACACTAAACACAGCTACACAAAATTTGTTTATTTACTGCAACACATTTTTGTTGCATGATAAAGAAAATAATCGGTAGATATTAAAAAAGCGACCAGTTAAAGGGGCTAAAATCTCCGAAAACACACGAGGTGTAGCAGCAGCGATAAATCGAAAGTTTGCATTTTTTTAACATCCTGTACCTACTACTTAAAAGTTCAGAAAACCTTACAAAAGGGAAATATTATTTAAGAACTA
Organism: Pyrocoelia pectoralis; assembly: GCA_036250285.1. Taxonomy (NCBI): domain Eukaryota; kingdom Metazoa; phylum Arthropoda; class Insecta; order Coleoptera; family Lampyridae; genus Pyrocoelia; species Pyrocoelia pectoralis. Next base: position 30,399,525 of record CM070077.1, read on the forward strand.
TCCTATAATTGTATCGACTAAATAAAGCATACCATTTAAAATAAAAAATTTGACATTTAAATTTGGTAGTCCAATTCATCCCAAAAAGGAAGTTTCAAGTTGACAATAAAAAATGCATAGAAATGTAGGAAATTTTTGTTTGTGCTAACGAAAAAATGCGAATTGTTTGGAATTTAATATGAAATACTTTTCAAATTTTTATTTAATTTGACAAAATTTGGAATTTAAACTGAACTCGAAGGTTGATGGATCAAATAGCGAGGTTAGTGTCCCCCGTTTAACTAATGTGTGTGTGAAAAGTGTGAGAATTAGGGAAGAAAACTTAAATACGTAAATCAGACTGTTTGTGGTTTAATAAAGGAATTGAGATTCCATTTTAGAGGAACAAGCGGATTAAATCTCATTATTTATGGATTCTCTAAAGGAAATTTCGTAAAGTTTTGATAATTAGCTATTATAAAATAATATTGGTGAGGCCAACTGAATTAGAAATTCAAGAAATATTTTAATTATGAACATGTACATGTTGATGCCAGTTTCAATGACTTCTGCATCTATTGTTAAATTGGTAAATAATACTAACTGTGAATTGATTGCTGGGAAAAATATGCAACTCGTATGCAAAATACTTTTTTCTCATCTCATTGAAGGACGGCCGAACTATTTCATTTACGGAAATGTTTAAACGACTACAGTTTCGTTATAAGCACGAAATTGATTAAAAACAGAATTTGAAATATTGGAAATTCCAAACTGAAACTTGTAGTAGAAATTTGACTGAGATTAAAATTGCAGCTCTGTGTGAAGCTTTTGCACATCTGTTAGATTTCGAATATTTTGTATCAATAAAATAAACTGAAATCTCTTATAATTGAGTTAAGGACTAACGCAATTTCTCAATTTAAGAATTTCAAATTGAATTACTTATCTAATTACCGTATATCATTAATTAATGTAATTCGAAGTGAACTTATAAAACGACCAGGTCAATATTTTTGTGTGTCAATTTTTATAATTTGGGAAGCCACGCTTCTTGCTACTGAATTGATAGTGTACAAAAACATACAAATTATATATTCAATGATGAACCGGATGAAGTGATTATATTTTAATGCTTTGACACGTTTGTAATGTATCTTTACTCTTTGTGGAACTGTTAAAATTATATGAAAACCAGTAGCCGCATTTGAATGATTCGCATTTAGTAATGAATCATCGTAATTTAAAAAATGTTTAAAGTAAGATATTCATTAAAACACTTTTAGGAATTCCGACATAATTTTTACCTTCATTTATTTCTTGAAAGTCACGTAATAACCAGCACTAACTCTTACTAATGAACCAACTTGTACTTTGTGAAATTTTGCAGTAGGTAATTACTCCGTCTATACACTTAACATATTATTCGTTCTTTTCTCATTTGTTTTCACCGGAAGCGATCGCATTTCTTTGAAATTTTTCAAACAATTTTTTGGGGTAGCTTAATTCGGTTGTACATAAAGTTTACTGATATAATAAGGGTGTAGCCATGGTGATCTCCATGTAACTACTGAACTGGAAAACATCTATTGAGGGCATTCGACCACAGTTTAAATAATACCACATCCTTACATTGAAAAACTTCCAATTCGTTTCATTATGCAAATTGCAAATATTTGTTTAAGGCTCCTCTGTACAGGGGATAGGCAACACACATGTCACACGCCGTTTAAATACAAAAACTGCAAACTTTTGACAAGGATTACAGCTTAAAAAATGAATATGAAACAAAACTAAATTAAGGAATATAATCTTCCATTTAATCAAATTTGGCGGACGGATTCCTTTTTAAGATAAATAATTAAATGCGACCAAAAAAAAATTGTTGTTTTGTTTTGTTTATATTTGTTAATACTGAGCAAACTATAAAAAATACTAGAAAATATAATACGTCCGACAAATTCTACAGCATTCATAAGACATATAATACTATGCATTTTTCTTTAACTATTAAATTGTAGCTGTAATCCTTGTCAAAAGTTTACCGAATCTAAAAGTTTTATGAACAAATTTTATAAAACGGTGTTACGCCTCGAACTATATTTGTCAGGTATCTACTTCAAGAAACAGAAACCTTCATTATAGGATTATCATTACAGCTTTAGAATTGTGTACTATCTTGCACAATACCATATTTTTATCATTTTGTTTGTTTGTCGACAAGTTCATTTACTTTCATATACTGTTAGAATTATAAAAAGCAACGTTTCATTTTCAATAAAATGTTTAATCACGATTTTTGTACCGCGTGATCATCCGTTTTACTTACCTTACGTAGATTAATTTGTAATAAAAAAATAGGTGAGTAGGTCAATATGATAAAAATTAATGATGGAATGTAGTTTATTGTTCAATGTATAATAATATGTGTACACATTTTATAAATCCAAAAACCATCTGGAATATAACAGTGGCGCCGCCAAAGGTTTGACTTTAGGTTTAGCCGTTTTCAATAAAAGTATGAAAAAATCTATTCGATTTCAATTTTATTAATATACACTGTACCTACAGAGTAACTAAAACCATTGTATTTATATGTTACTAAAACTAAACCAAACTTGAAGGGGTAATAAGGAATGTCGGTGGCAATGAATAAAGTAATAAATGTAATGGTCAATAAGAGAATATTTTTATCATACAAGAATATTATTTTTTCCACTACTAGCTGTGAAGTTGATAATTATTGCGTATCCTAGACAACTGAGAAATTTAATTTCTCTACCTAGTGGTCAATAATTTATTATATTATTAACCTAGGTTAATAATGGTATTTTGCATTCCTGTGCTACCTACTTCATTTTTACAAGAAATTTTTTTATTTTTAATTTGTGTCTTAAATTTGACTAGTAGTGCAAAAAATTGTATATACACCACGGTGGTGAAGCCATTTATAGACCTCGCACCTTATTCCGCTCGGGGTAAAGCCCCTCGCGAAATAATCTTGGTGCTCGGTCAATAATAACAGTCTTCACCACCTTGGTGTATAATAATATACTATTATTAGTATTACATAATAATTTAAATTAACAGTTCATATAAACATCACGAATATTTTGATTTTTAGATCTTCTAGAATCAACAAGTTCGGGCAGAAGCGATCGCATATAAAACTCTGTCAACTTCATTTCCATTTTTTGTGCCCAAAAATTGTCATCTCTTTGAATTTCTTCTACATGCAACCCTCCTTTTGTGAATACTGCAAAGTAGCACACATCTCGCCTTGTTATATGCAGAAGTCCCTGAATCTGGTAGTAATAACTATGACTCCGTTTTAAAGTTATCTGTCCATTATGGTGATGGCAATAGTCAATTTTATTTTGTATAACTGCTTCAATGGGATGTAAATTTTCACTTTTTTCGGAGCTTTTTATTTCTATTAGTGCAGTGGTACCAATGAATCCGTCAGGAGAACATGCCAGAAATGGTAGTTGTTCGTCTACTATTAAACCGGTTTTTTTAACACATTTAGAATACTGCTTCTCGAATAATTTAATAGCGACATCCTCACTTTGCAAGCCAAAGTTTGTGGCACTACTTCCTTTAAAATTGTTATAAAGTAATGACATTATGGTTTTTGCGGTAGAGGTAGTTTTTCTCAATTTACATATTTTGCCGAAATTAGACGCTGTAATTCGTTTTTTTCTTTCCGTTATCCATAAATCGCTGTTAGATTGTAAAACAGTGTTTACCATTAATTCATTCCTATCAATAGAACCCAATTCTCTTAGAAATTCTTGGGATGCATTGTGGTAAAGGTCTGGGCCCATATCCGAGATAATTCCAGCTTCAGGTCCATATTCGTCATCAGTGCTTGCAAACACTTTTCTCGTTTTTCGTTTTGCAATTCTTCCAAGCACTTTCTTTTTATGATGATTATATAATTCCATGTAGTAATCAAGGTCTGTGCCATAAACAGCTTGGTGAATTCTTATAAGAAATTCTCCTTTACTATTATAAGAGATTGCAGCTGCTTTGCAACGAGTTTCGTATGAGTTTTTCAAGGAAAAATTGACTCTCTTTCCACCGACAAATTTTGCAACTACAGAATTAAACGTTTCAGCTGAATTCGTATCTACATCATACATCAAGCTTGTTATATTATTTATTAGTCGCATATTAAGTACCATTATAGCATCTAAAAGTTTTGATGAAACTAATTGTGGAACTAAATTTTCCTCTCCTTGCTTGACTCCTCTGCAATAGTAATCATCACAACTTGAATGGTCACCAAAAATATGTTTCGGTCCATTTAAAATGTCACTTTTTAGCAACTCGTACTTTGCTACATACGATTGATCAACACACTTATTTCGATATTCGACTGCTTTGGTAACTGCATTTCTAAATCTGCCGAGAACATCTCTATTGCTTAGTTTTTTCCGAAGAGCTACTGGGTATTTTGTATCTTTGGTAAGATCGGATAATTTATTAATATAGTTGCGCAGAAGGTGATTTCTGCACTCAATTTTTTTAATTAGAAAAGTTGGTCCATATGGTGCCACCTCAACCAACTTTTTGTACACACTACTATCACCGTCGCCTATCATTTTCCCATATATTAAATTGTGTGTTTGTAAAGACTTTTTGAAACCTTCTACAATGATTGCTGCTTCCATTCCAGTAGAAGTACTGTTCCAGTTTTTAAAACATCGATGATGCTTATTGCTACCTCGTTGACACACAAAACAATACTTGTTTTTTATGCCAACATACAAAATTTTCTTCGTCTTAGCACCAATTATGCAAGCCACACCAGATAAAGCGTTATAGTTAGTCCTGTAAGATCTCTTGCTCCACGCTCCATCAACAATTACGGATATAATAGGAATCCCAGTAGCACTAACATCTCCACACTCGATTGCCAGTTGTGCTTCCTCTTTACCAGCGATTGCAGCTTCCTTTTCTAGTTCTGCATCAATAACAGACGACAGTTTTGCATGGTATTTAATATATGTTTTATTAGACATATTGGGAATATTTATAGCAGCCAAAAGTTCCGTTAGTTGGGAATAACCAATACCGGTAGCTACTGCACCTGTTACTGCAGCCAAATTGACAGTAGTTTTTCCTGTCCGAATCGTTTGCACAATATTGCACATCGAACATCGAAAGGAAAACGTGCTATCTAGGCCTTCTATTTTTTCTGATATGATATACATATCAAAAAATGAACAACCCAGTTCATCATGTTTCAAAGATTGTAGTTGATTTAAAAAATACTGCAGATCGATTATTCTTCGTCCAGCAATATCGCGTGTATGTGGAACGTCCTTTTCAATTTCGATGGCATAAGGAAGCTCTGTAGAAGAACTGCCTGCCTCATCGTAATTTTTATCGACGTCACTGTTACTTGTTTTTTCCAAATAATTGTATGCCCTGCCAAACCGTGAATTTTCGTCCGTCGGCGTGGTGACGATATTAATTTCTGAATCCGCAGACATCATCTCATCTTCAACCCGAAGAAAATTTGTAGGTGTAGGTGGACCATCGGAGATTGCAGTTTTCCATCGTCTGTAAGAAAAAATCATAAGTAAACATACGTAAATGATTAAATATCTACTAGGTATTGTGTTGTGTAAAAGGTAGTACTCACCTAATTATTGCGTTCTTTATTCTCACCTTCGTACTTTTTCGAACTCTGGATAAACGTAATTTAGCTTTTGCCATAGTAAATTCAAACGACACTATCACACAAAGCAATTCAAACTATGACTTGAAATATCGCAAACATATATAAGTAATATTCCAGAATTAGCAAGGAAGATTAGAAATTACAGTTCAATGACAGCGCAGCGGACGTATTGAATTGAGCAAATTCAGCTTTTCAATTCAAGCAAGTACGCGATAAAGCATTACAATAAGTTACCTTTGTAAAAGTAATTGAAAAATAAAATTATCGTATTCAACGTCAAAATAACAACAAAATTTGTATATACATATAAACAAATTACAAGTATAAATGGCTTTCGAAGGACCTCCAAAATCAATTAGCGGAGATAATTGTTAAAACATTACCAATTTATTTAAATGGTAATATCAGAATTTCTAAGTTAATTATATTCCCTGGCATGTACGTGCATTTTTACAATAATAAACTACGAAAATATGATTTCACCATTTTTACGTACATCACCGCGAGGCAAACTGCAAAAGTGCGAACCATTAATTCACACGTATCACTGGTTGCGTTTTAAAACTAAGGTAGGCGCAAGTTTAAAATTGACGAGCTCTCCAGAAGAGCCTTAAACATAACTGTGTAACGAAAAAGCCGGTGCGTTAAAAGGGAAATCTGTATTAATTTTCCGGCGAAATATTTCCTTCAAACAGTGAAAGTGTTCCTATCTCTTATGATAGTGATAATAACAATATAAAGCCGGCAATTAATTTAATTATATTTTTTTATTAATTAAACTATTTAACGAAAACTTACCAGGTGAAATTCGTACTTCGTCAAATAATCTTCAATACAGAAAAGTCGGTCACATTTTGAAAATCGCACGAAGTCGTTTTTGTAACGCGAAAATTCGAGTAACGATTTTTCCTGAGGGACACTTCGAGTTTGTACCTCGCGCCGTTTCAAAACGTACTGCGCGTTGAGTCAACGAAATCCAGGTATGCCTTCAATATTACAGTCAAATAAAAGGAGGTGGCACACTTTTGTCTCCTTCTATCACATACTTATTGCGGTATAAACGTGTTGCACTTGAATGTACAGGTAAAATGTAACAATTAAGTTTACGGTATAAATTTTACGTGTTGCTGAAAATTATTTTCCGGGTTCTGCATAATTTTTATATTAAAATAAATATGAACAAAATACATTACATCTTCTTATATAATGTACCTACCTTTTGTCTCTGCTTTCAAATAAAAATATTTATGTTATTACTTTCAGACGTAGTACTTTCACCTTTGAGGGTGGATTTATAATGGACATTGCATCTCTAGACAATTATAGTCATTTTACTTTACGATCGTCTTGTTCCACTTCGTTTAATTTTGCTTAAGATATAAGAATAAGGAATTAGGAAATTAAACAAAATAAAATTTTAGTGTTTGTACTTTTGTCCACAGAAAAAGAATTTTTAGAACTCAATAAGGAGACATTTTGGAATAATAGAACTAATTTGTTGAGGAAATCAAAAAACATTTCAAAACGTTTGAGAAAGTTGAGTAAAAATTTGTGCACTTTTCATTGTGATGGGATAAACTATACGAAAACTCACCAAAATACGTAAGTACAACATTTATTTTTTTTTTAATTAAAAAATGTGCCATTGTGCCATGCCATTATCCTGGAAAGTTGACATTTTTTGGAGTGGATAATATATGCCATACGGCCTTCCTAACGAGAGCTCCCCAGTAAATCGTTTCTCGACGAGATGTTTTGACAATTGAAACGTTAATGATATCCACACTCATCGGACGATTGGAATCAAGCTTACCTCACATAGGTATGTTTTTTATTGTACCAAGTGATTCCCAGCCATTTGCCAGCCATATGGGAAATTTTTAAATCTATTTCTTTGAGAAAAGTGTGAAACGTGGTGGTATAAAATGTTCATCGAGCCATTTCACAAAGAAATCCGAGGTTATGTATGCATATTTTTTATTCATAAATATTTTAAAATCGAGCGGAAGCCCATTAAGGATAGGGAATTCCTACGGGCGTCTTTCACGCAGCTTCTCATTTCTATTCAAATTTGATTCCAACCCATCATAACCGATCAATTCAGTTTTTCCCCTTAAATGTATGACTGATCCTCAATTTTCGCCAATGATCTCAAAGTGATGACACTAATTCTAGCCTTTCCAAATCGTTGTACATGCACCCCTTATTTTCAACGCCTACAATACCTTGGAACCCATAGAAACCTCTTTTAAAATTCTCGACTGTCTACTGATATAATATGAAAAAACAAGATTGAACAATCAATGAAAACATTAACGGAGAGTTAGTAGAACCCACTAAATAATTCAATTAGGAGAGCAAAATGTCCCCCTACTGTTTGTCGAGTGACACATCATTTTAAAGAGCACAAAATGTTGTTTCTAATCATACTTGGCTTGGTGAATTTTATTTAAACTGTTAATGCAATAACGGGCATAACCCCGATTGAGCGGCCCCCTATTCAGCGGTCCCCGTTTCGGCGGTGCCGCCTTTCAGCGCCCCTGTTCCAGGAAAGTTTTCGTTAGCAGAACGTCGATTAAAAAATTAATTCACTTATCAAGTACTTCAAGTTGTTCAGAAAAAAAAATAAAAAACACAGTTGTCACGAAATGTAATTATTGGTTATATTCGATATGAATAGATTAATTTTAATTAATAGTTCACATTTTAATATTTTCAAATGGCTAATAATAATAATAATAATATTTATTGTACAGAGTAAGGAAACTAATACAAAATTCTATAAAACTGTAAATTATACTGCAGTACTAAAAAAAAACAAATAAACATTTTAAATAATATATAATGCTAATAAATAATCATAATAATAATAACTTGATAATGAATCAACTTTTTGATGGAATAAGCCGAGTCCTTTTTTCGGGGCGTCCTTTTGACAATAAATATTATTAAATATATATTATTATTAATCAAAAATTCCAAGCGCTTTTGAAGATAAACGAAGGAAACCGAAAAAGTTATTTCCGGTTATTTCATTTATTATGAAAGTTATAAGATTTTTTTGATATAAAATTGAAATACATTTTTAGGTAAAAGGTAAAAGAGATATTTATAATAAAAGTAATTACAAACTAATGAATTATGTGAATGAGGGATGTACAATTAAGCAGCTATTAGGAGTGAGTAACTATCAACTTAACGTAAATATGAAAAACGAGATAAACATAATGGAAAAAATAATTTCAAACGGTGAGCTCCCCATCCTTTTATCCTCACGAAATAGTGCAAATGGGCTGCGGAAAAGGTATACCGCCGAAACATGGGCCGCTGAAGCGGGTCACCGCTAAAACGGGAACCGCTGTAACGGGTCGCCGCTGAAACGGGATGTAACCGCAATAACAACTTTAGAAACCCAAACACCACAGCTATGGCACTAAGGACAAAGACACAAATTTGTATGTTCTAGTCAATGGAATCAATGGAAACGAGAATGTTTATTTATTAAACTTTTTAAAATTATTTTGTGAGTGAAAAATTTTTTCGTTTACGTGAAGGTCGTTAATTTTAAATCTTCCTATTAATTTTTACCAATACATATAACTTAATTTATAAACTTACTTTCTTACAATCTGCCATGTTACAAAAGTTATTTACATATCTGTCTTGAGCTCTTGACTCATTGTGATAACCTTATCAATATTATCTAATTTCAATAACTAAACAATGTTCAATAACACCTATATTTCTAATGTTAAATTTTCAACCAAGTTTTTTTTTAAAAATTGTTTCATCTGCATTTTTGAGGAAATGGAAAAATTGTCAACATAAAGAGCTATTATAGACATATTATTTAGGTTTTTGATGACCAAGTATGGTTATATCCTAAATGTAACAGAACACAATTGCCTGTATCATGCCAATTTCTTGATGCCGTTTCATCCCATAAATGGTCTTATAAATTAGAAAATGTTGCTTTTATCATAACATTAGTTGTTAAATAATTTAGAAGCTACTGATGCATAGAATTAAATAACTTTTGACAGTTTTCAAACAACTTTGGAATTTATTACTGACTTAAATTAACATATTATGCATATTCCTAAATGGTAAGGAAACAAAAATCTGGAAAATGTGCATTAAAATACAAATTTTCGAAAGTATTCATGTATTTTTCAAATTCTTTAACTTTCAAATGCATAAACGCAAAAAAACATGCAAATGCATAGAAATCCAGTCTTTATTTATTTATTACAAAGTAGTTATTGATTAATAACTGATTAAGCATTGTTGATCAAGATCAAATTGTATTACATAAATATTTTATATTATAGCTAATTTTGTTATCTAAGGTTACTCACGGCCGTCATACCTGATTGTAATATTACTGCAAATAATAATTGTTAATCACAAAATCATGTCATTGTTTTTCAATAGTTTGGACATTCTTAAATCTTCTTTAAAACAAAGGCAAGTAATTTTTTAAACGGATTGATGTTTCATCGAATTAATTCTAATTGTTGAATGATACCTGGCGGCACTGCCTCGCTGGCGTATTTTGGATTTGGGCAGGTTGAGATGTTAAAAAAAACGGAACTGTTATTTCAAATCTAATAACAATTTTTGGTCATTGAAGGTTCTGAGTTATGTATCACTGTTGTGAGCTTTTATGACGGTCGTAAGAAATACACATGTTATTGCGGTAGTAGGAACTATTAAAAAATAATGAATTTCAATACTTGTTAACAAATTGGGAACGAACAAAAATAGAGGAAAAGAAATGCTAGGTTTGGTCAAAACAAAAGGTTCTAAAATTATATTCAAAAATTAAACAGATTAAGAAACATTCATTCTAAGTTATAATAATAAATAAGTCGTTTATTCTTGTTGACACAGACATGTATAAGAAACGTCAATAAAAAAGTACAATATTAATAACATAAATTAAAATCTATCCAGCACCATTAACCAACAAGAAGTCGTCTAGTTGGTAGGGGCAAAGTTTAATTAAAAATTCTTTTAATTCATGTTTAAATTTTGTTACAGAGCTAATATTTTTTATCCACTCGGACAGACTATTAAAATTGACACATTAGAAATGAGCCTTGAGAGGGAGGACATGAGAAGGTTGAAATAATACCAAATAATACTATGAATGTGTACACTAATTTAGCAATATTTTAAATCAGTAATAATAATAATAATAATAATAATAATGATAAACTTTATTGTTCAAAATACCATACCAGTTGGTGTAGAACTAGTCTCCGTAAAACTAACAATACTAAATACTAATAAATGTATATACAAAGCATTGTGAGAAAGAAACGGGGAGACAAAATTACTTCAAATAGAAACATTCGAATTTAAAAATTCATGTAAACTGTAAAAGCTACATTCAATAAGGTACTTGTGAATATTTTACTAAAATGTGATCGGCTTAGATCTTTTAATTTTTCTGCCAATTTGTTATACAATTTTGTCCCTACATATGTGGGATTCCCTTCGTAAACACTAGTATGATGTATGGGTATTGAATAATTAATTTTGTTTCTGGTTTCATATTCGTGAAAATCGCTATTTCTCATGAACAAACTTTTATTGCTATGAACAAAGAGTAATATTTCTTTGAAGTATATTGAAGGTAGGTACTGTTAAAATTTTATATGTTTTAAACAGAGTCTTACAAGAAGTTCCGGGAATTACACCAGCCATATATGGAATAGCTTTTTTTTGAATTTTGAAGAGTCTGACAGCATGACTAGATAATCCCCAAAATATTATGCTGTATATAATTCTTGAATAGAAATTAGCATAGTAATAGGACACAGTAATATGCGTATTTGTAATTATTCGCAATCTATACACAGCGTAACAAACTGTTTGTTTTGAAATGTATAAAACTAGTTTTCTCAATATTTAGGTACACCTTGTTTACACAGAACCAATGAGTAAATTCGTTAAGAATATTTTGGGCAGTTTTTATAGTGTCGACAACATGATCTTGATAACACAAGTAACTTGTGTCATCTGCAAATTAAATCATGTTTTTTTGTCTGTTTGACATTATATCATTTATGTAGAGTATAAATAGCAGAGGCCCCAGAACAGAACAGAACACCACAATCTATTTTTAGAGGATCCGATAGAAAGCCACTAATATCTACAACTTGGGAACGCCCCGTCAAGTAAGATGCAATCCATGCGTGAATTGTTCCTCTCAGGCCAAGTAGTTGAAGTTTGTCCAGGAGCAAAAGAAACATCGCCCTTTTTATGAAGTGGTATCACTTTTGCTGTTTTTAGCACATCTGGAAATATACCTTGGGAAATAGATAATTCTATTAGATGTGTTAATGGGGTAAGTAAATAGGTAATCGCATGTTTAATAATGTTTGAAGTAATGAGCGGATGTTCTTGTAAATTAATATGTATAATATGTTTTTATACATGATTTGATAAAAATCAAAGGTACATTCCTTGTTAAATTTATAAAAATTATTTAAAGTTGCTTCTTGTTTAAAAAAGGTAACAAAATTTCACTGTGCCAGTTATTTATGGATTGCACAACATTCGGTAACATTAGAAAATTAGGCCTACCATAAACAAGTCCGTGAAAAGATGAGGTAATATTAATTTCCAAATTAATTAATTTCTATGAGTATAGTCTTTACTAGTTCTACAGTCATAGCATGGTGAGGATCAGTGGTAGAACGTCATTTTTTTAGCAGAAGGACTAGTAGCTTGATTTCACCTGACTGTTTCAGACACAGCAGTGACAAGTCTACTTTCCAAGACTGTGTCCAGTAGTCCAGTATTGCTATTACTTACCTCTAAATCTTGAATAATTCGTCCATATTTGATATATTTTTCCCAATTTGTTCTTATCACGATTCCAGTAGTGCTTTTACGTTTTACCACATCCATATACATTATAGTTCAAAGAGGCCATCGGGAAAAGAGAACGGCGATATTGCTTTGGTGGCTTATCACTGAAATGTGTACTTTGTGATTGTGGTTTTACTTTACTTTACGAAAAATTGAGTAAATGAACCAAAATTACACAAAATTCATTTAAAAACTTAATGGTGGGGCTTTGAACGCGCACAGGTTGATTGGAGTGCATTGAATCGAAACACAAAAGGTGAACTTTAATTAACAATGTTGAAACACCCTCTACAAACTCTATCCCTAATCCAAATGTCAGTGAATACCATGAAAAATGAAATATTTTTCTAATTAACGTGTAGCTCTGTAATTGCGTAATTTTACAACAAAAATTTGAAGAGAAATGTCCAATATTTTTCCAATTAATATTTTTTGGCGTATAATTGTAACATTTTTCCCGTTTATATTAAAACTAATTCCATTAAAAATCGAAATGACTATCTATATTGTATATTTTTGTTTAACCTACTCAATAGTCAAATTCCCGAGCATTTAATGTGCTGCTTAAGAAGAACTTCCGAAACAAACAGTATCATTACTAGATTTAATAGTTATGTCATACCATTACATCGTAACAACATATTTAAAGGGAGCTTTTCTTACACTCCTCCTGTTTTGTTAAACAGATTCTTGAACTGCTTTATTAGTAATAAAAGTATTACAACATTTAAACGCAGCTTAAAGGAAATAATATAAAAATATTGTACTCTAATTCAGGCCCGTGCGCAGGATTTGTCCATGGGAGGGGTTGGGTTGAGAACAGGGAAGACCTCAAACGTTGATTGAATGAGTTCAATCAACGCCTCAAACCAGTGGCGTAAATATTATTGTATTTCCGTATATTTCAACGGGTTATGGGGAGGGTTTGAACCCCCAACCCCCCCCCCCCCCCCTTGCGCACGGGCCTGCTCTAATTGTTTCTATAACTTGCAGGCTGAAATTTGGCTGATTGTTAATGTTAAGTTTCATTTGTCTCACATTTCATTTCATTATGTATAACATGTTTCCTTCTATGCATTTGAATTTATATGAATTTGTACAATTTATAATATTTATTATTTATTTGTAAGGAAGAGTGGAAGAATGGCTTACGCCAAACTCTATCCTTTTTGTGTAGTCATGCACAAATAAAGATTATTATTATTATTATTATTATTGTTATCGATGCTCAGGCCAAGCCTGGTTAACTAATCGCACGGATCTAAATCAAGTAACGATTAGTCCTACTAATACATATATCTATACAATATAAATTTGAAGTTGCTGTTAAAAAGTGAACATACTAAATACTATACACATATTATGTTCATTAAATTAAATGACGTTGATAAAACCAACGCTGATCACATTTTAGATAATGTATTTGTTTGAGAAGCCTCGGTGTATTTGATCCCAATTTGTAAAAGCCACGTCCCGTCGACCCTCTTTCCGCGAAGGCATTAACATGAACGCAGCGTCGCGCATCAATAGCAAAAAGAGACCCTATATTCCTAGGCTTCTCCGTTGGCGTCACTTATTCGTGACTTAGTGACTTTTTATAGAAAAGAAAAAATGAACATAATATGTATGTTTTGAAAAAGTGTTATGGTTATTGTGTAAGCGTTTTTTGTTGTTTAATTATTATTATTAATTATAATTATTATTATTATTATAATTCCCGTATGAATCGAAAGAGGAAAATAACAACTAAAAATGGATAATGTAATAAAATAATAAAAAAGCGAACTCCTTTTTAAATTGTCGATTTTAATTCACCATCTAAAATCAACTTCTAACAATTTCCCACTTTCTGTATTTCAGGCTTCCGAATTTGAAATTTACTTTTTCCTTGCTTAATATTTGATTTGTTTTCTTTTGTTCTCCTTCTTCCCATTTTCTAACTTTAATGGAGAAATTCTATGTATCAGCACTTATAGCTACGTTGTTCCTAATGCGGATGTCATGCATATTACATAACATTACGTATGTGACTAAATTTTAAAGTTGCATTTCTCGCAATATTGTAAAGGGCATGTTCTATAAGAAAGTTAAAGGTACTTCAAATCTTAATAAACGGCAGTAGGTAGGTATTTGACCAAGCAATTCCGTCGTTTCAGAATAATTAAGAGATTATACTGGAAAAAGTTATTCGCTTGAAAAATACAAAAATCCATCTCCATTGGAAAAATAATTCATATGGATATGTTAATGTCTAAGAAATTTATGTAAAAGGTGGGTAGGATGGAAATTGGATTGTTATTGGGTTAGCAATAATTCTATCAGCCGCAAACATTGGACTCACATTAAACTACAATTTGGTAGTTCAAATAAACCAAAATTATCATTTTGCAATCTTCTTTTTGTAAAGTAGAAGACATTCATTACCATTAGTTAGGTATTTTTCTGTTTTGTTCTTCACATCACTGACCAATCACGGAAACATTTTAATCCAGCGGTTTCCAAACTTTATGTTACCTCCCTTAAAAATACAGTGTGTCTAGTTAAGTTGGCAACATATGGGAAACTTTTTTATTATTAATTTTACGAAAAAAAGTTATTCTTTATAAAAAGCTCTGCATGTTCTAAAATCTAAAATACAATCATCAGATATAAAATTTTTTTAGTCGTGTACGCGATATGTCAAAAAATATGAATTTTGCTCAAGAGTAAAGTACCTTTATTTTTGACAATATCGAAAATTGTTATTAAAAAAAGTTAATCAAAACTAAAAACTACGTTCAAATATTTAATTACATCCTGCTACTTAAAAAAATTTTTTTACAACTTTTTCTCAAATTACTACCTACCGATACTGATACGATTTCCGTTCCGTTCAGAAACCTCACTGTCAAACATTTCTTGATATAATACAAATGATTTGTTTATCAGTGTATCCTAGACTTTACGTAACTACACTTACATTTGCATCGTTATTGTAGATAAAAATAGGAAAAAAATTAAAAAGGTATCAGTATCAGTAGGTAGTAAATTGAGAAAAAGTTGTAAAAAAAAATTTTAACTAGCATTAACTAGCAACTAATTTTAACAATTTTCGATATTGTCAAAAATAAAGGTACTTTACTCTTGAGCAAAATTCATATTTTTTGACATATCGCGTACACGACTGAAAAAATTTAATATCTGATGATTGTATTTTAGATTTTAGAACATGCAGAGCTTTTTATAAAGAATAACTTTTTTTCGTAAAATTAATAATAAAAAAGTTTCCCATATGTTGCCAACTTAACTAGACAATCAAAAGTAGGTGTTACATTATCTCAAATGGCGTCCTTTATAAAAAATCGGAATGGGTAGAATTAATCAAAAACGTATAAAAATATCACACATCAATTTAATTTAATCATTGTTTTGAAGAAATAATCGAAAGCCAGATAGACATCGCTCGATTTGCAACATCAGCGAGCACCTAAACGACGATTTACGTTATTAACAATAACAAAACTCTTATTCAATTCGAACGTATGACTATATTAAATACCGATTAAGTTCACACGTCCTAGGAAATGCAACGTATCAAAAACTTTAATGATGAACGTACATGAATCCTACGAGGAAAATCCAAAAAAATCTCTCATTTACCTCCCGCTAAAACAGCTTAATCCCATTAAACCTGCATGCGCACCACTTTTACTCCCCTCTGCCATTGATTAGCAGCCTTTTACAATTCACAGTGCTTAATGTGAATATCGGAGGGATCAATGTCTTAACACATTGATGCTAGAATGCACAGTCTTTCTTCATGTGTCTGCGACACCAATTTTTACTGCTTGCTCTCCTACATTTGGATACATCTTTTAACCATGGTGTTAAAGTTACAAAGAATGTGAAGAAATTCATTAAATTCTTTCTGACCATTCTCAATATGGTATAGTTAGATGATAATCTGCACACCCTGTTTACTTACTCTTGTTAGCAGCTCTGCAATTCGGTCTCCGTCAAGAGATATAAATGTATGTTATTAGCCGAACAGTCCACAATATTAGGAACATTTGCTCCATTTACGCCTTCTAAAACAGTATTTCTGAAACTCGCGGTTAGTATAAAAATATGCACATTGCACATCTCCATGTAAATACAATACATAGTGATAGCATTCGTCAAGGAACTACTTACGCATATTTAAATTATGTTGTTTTTAATTCGGTGAAAACTAAAAAAAGTGTGGAAAAAATTTAAGTAGGTATGCCGTTGGCCTTTATTTTATTTATGTTAAACAATACACCGTTTTTTTTACAAATACTTTGCCTATATAACATGTTTGTGTTTTCTTTTTTAAAGTGACTGACATTTTTACTTTCCTTGATCAATCATTAATTATAATATTTAATTAGTTTATATAAAAGTTAATAATACTTTAGGCTGTATTCATAATAAGTATATGAAGTGTAACTTAATTGACTTTTAGGAAGAAGCAATGTTAATGTATTTTTTAAAAATAATTAGAAAACTAATTATATATTAAGTGCTCTTAGTCATTATTGCCCAAAGGAATGTAATTCCGTTACAGAAAATAATGAATTTTAAACTGTTAACCAAGCTATCATCAAAATATTCATGAACCCTTAATGTAGAAAGTATTAAATTCGCATTTTAATTAAGTTATGGGATTTCATTACGATTTTGTAACTAGTTTAAGCTTTGTTTTTATAGCAACGTAATTTCTGTATTGTATACACGCATTTTTTAATTATATCATATTCGTAACATGCTTGTAGGTACATTTTATATTGCTTTTGATTGTCAAATGTGTCGTTAGGTACCTCCTGTATTGTGCCGTCAAAGTCACGAACGAAAAGCAATACATGCGATTAGTGTAGAAAAACTATTGAAGTTTACGTTTTAGGAAAACCATTTTTGGAAAATCTAGGTCTTATAATTGGATTTGGAGGTCATTTTAATTATTAAATTATTTATATGGAAACAATTGTAATTACAAATTGATTGGCGATTACCTTTTATTTCAATACAATGTATTGTTTATATAGATGAAATTGACCTTAGTCATTTTAACAAATAAAGTAGCCAATTTAATACCATTTTTCTAGAGAACTCTTGGTAAACGCTGCTTATTTACTTACCTTACTTTAAACGTCACTAAATATGCGGCAAAGCGAAGGAAACACAATTTAAAAAAATGCAGTTTTGTGAATTAGTAACGAAAATTTAGTTTTGAACTTAATTCTTTCGGTAGGTAGGTAATTATTTAATGTTACAGAACCGCAGCATGCACAAATCTTCATTTCAGATTTCTACTAATTGTTATGAACTACTAAATTCTAAATTGGCTCGTTGAGCAATTTCTACATTTCTTGTTCTTGAAAATATAAATATTCAGAATTTGTGAAAAAGTCATTGCGACAAAAGTAAAGCAACACATCCATCAGATATTATTCTATTTAGTTTTCCAAGAACAACAATTGAAAATAATATGAAAAAATAATAATAGTCTAATTATTAAGCTAGTAATTGATGGAATATCCATTATTATTGATGATTGCTCTACACTACAACCTCGTGGTATTGAGGACATCAAATTTTGAATGGTATTGTCTGCTTGTTTAAGTCTTTTTTTTTTAAATAATGTCATTTAATATCCAAAGCGCGAGTTTATCCAGTTCAAATAATGTTTTATATTTTAATTTTTGTAATATCTACATTTGCATACAGGATGATTTTTGGGAGCTTTAGTTAAACGTTTCTGGGGAAGTTTTATACCTAGGTTTTTGAAAATTTGTACTTAGAGGTTATTCTGAAAGCTGAATCGACGTAAACTATTTTCAAAATGGCAGCACTTTTGGAAATGCTGTAAGGAGCTAGTTATTTTAAACGGCAACCCCTATTCTTTATTGTATTTGTGGATTCAGTTGAATATCAGTTCCTTTGATATCCGCAAGTCAATAACTACAGTTTATGGTTTTAAAGATATTTTGACTTTTTAAAAAAAGTAGCGGATGCAGACTGTACTTTGAGAATAATTGCGGTCTCGTTATTTGAAGCATTCTTTCCACATCGTCACAGTTTAAACTAGTACGGCGTAGTCCTCCATATTCATATACAGCTACGCTTTGTAGCTCAACTTTATTTTTAATTGGATTAAATTTAAAATAAAAATTTGAATGAAATTTCTTGTTTTTATTATTATATTTACTTATGGAATTCCACGAAGTAAATTGTAAAAAAATGAATCATAAACATAATACTGCTCATTAAAAAAGAGGTTTTTGGAAAATATTGTTATGTTAGGTGGTACTTTAATAACTGTAGGATTAATTTTCTCTAAACTTACTTTGTGGAACTCATTTAGCAGTTTTTTTTTAAATTTTAGTTAATTTGTTATTGTAACATTTCAATTGAAATTTTTTAATTTTATAACATCTATAATCGAGTCTATAATACAAATTTTCGGAATTACTGGCATTTATTGTTACCTGAAATTATTAATTATAGTAAAAAAAATAACAACTCTAACTAAAATCAAAGAACATAATTACGTTCTTTGCTAAAATTAAAGGAATTACTACTAAATGAAGCTCAAAAATGGCGAAATCAGCTCTTCTCCAGGATACACCTAGATTATTTTTCCAAGTGGCCATTTGAATGGTGGGTGGTTTTCTTTTTTTATTAGGATCAGATCTTCCACTGGGAAATTCTGTTCAGGCGTATCCCAATTTGCTCAAAACTGCAATTGAGTTAAGTAGTCCCGAGACCACCTGTTTCAGAACCTTTGTTTCATCTGTTGTATTAATTGAAACCTCGTTATGCGATTGGCCTTTAGGTTCAATTAATTTGAATGAGGTGTCGACGCCGAGGGTTTCCTGATCAAAAAATGCGAAAGATTTAAAGGCTCAAGGTTATTGGGATCGGAATGTAATTTTTGGAGAGAGAGGGAATTAACTATCGCCCCTCCCCTATACCTGCACACAAAGTGTATAAAATTCTTCAAACGTGATTATCCGCATGATTTATGTGATTTCACCGATTTAATAAGCCTCCAAAATGGGGACTTTGGTGACGAATAATGTTCCATTTAATATTGAAGGTATTACAATACATTGCTTGTCTTTACCAAATATTTATGTACTTTTTTGAGTTATTGGACTCTAACGTTTCTAATCATTTCGCCCGCGACTCATTTTGGTTGTTCCGTTTCAAATATGTATGTATTTTTCCCACTCTGCGAATGTTGTACGATCTACCTTAGTCATCATCAAATAGATTAGTATTGTTTTCCAATGTTCAATTGGTTGCTTAAGCGACTCTAATAAACGTAGAATACGTCAAAATTCATCATTTAATGATCTTAACCCTGAACAAGATTCCTTAGTAATAGGTTCTAAATTAAACAAAGCCTTCGTGTGATTATTAATTAGAATTTTATTATTCTCATATCTATTCATGAGTAATTCAAAAGCAATTTGATAATTGTGGGATTTAAAATCCAGTGCATGAATACATTTTAGTGCATCCCCCTTCAATAACGTCCGAAAGTAATGAAATTTCTGTATTCATCTATATTAGAATTATTATATAAATCACGGACACGAACAAAATTTTAAATTCTATCCATTTTGCATCATTTGAATAAAAATGGGCAAGTTTATTGTGGGTAGCTTAACATTATTTACTGATGATGACTCTACTGAAGTCGATTGGGAAACTAAATTTGAGTCGAGATTAGAGTTTTCAATAATTAATTGTGCATGTGAACGGCACGAGAAGTATTTTTTTAAAAATCGCCCAGAAAGTAGTACTTTCCGGATTATTTTTAGGCCAGAAAATGTCATTTTGACGGACTGAGCCGGAAAGTTATTGTGATAGTCCGGTAAAAGTTTTACCGGACTCATTTTTACTTTACCGGACTCATTTTTACTTTCCGGCCTAGAATGGTCAAATGTTCTTCCCGTTTCTGGCCGATTTAAAAAAAAATATTGTACGTAATACGTCCCAAAAGTGCTTTTACTGGACTCGCAGGCTTGAGGGACTCGCCTGCGGCTCGTCCTGTAATTTGCCTACTTGTCCAGTAAAAGATCACTTTCGGGACTTGTTACGTAAACTACTATTTTTCTACAAACGTCAAAAAATGACAAGGTTTGCGCATTGATAATAATACGCGAAGTGACCCTTTTTTTCACTTACCTACGTTACCATGACAGCGTGCTCGAAATGACGACGCCATGCGCGAAGTACGCATTGCACGCAAACTAGATGAGAGTTTTGTATTTTAACGTTAAAATAATTGTCAACTTCTTCACGTTTGTAGAAAAAATTTTGTTTGCAACTCGTGCACGAAATACTTTTGGTGATCTCGACTATTTTTTTAACTCGGCTGCGCCTCGTTAAAAAAATCAGTTCTCGATCACCAAAGTGGCATTTCGCGCACTAGATACAAAAACAACTATTCTGAAAACTCTTCCCGCTCTTTGAATTGCTTCTCAATTTTGTCATCGTTTTCACATACATTTTCAATTTGCAATTGTATAGCAGTATAGCCTCAAACTCTATCTAAATTTTCAATGGCGGCAATACGCAATTTTAATTTTTTCATGGTAATTAGTTTTAAGAGGTTGCAGGGCACTTACAGCTTTCCTAAAATAGACAATTCTTAAAATTAAGTACGAATTTAGGTACGGATCCTTCGATATTCTATTATATCGGTTTATTTGTTGTATTAAAATGTGTAGGTATTAGGTACGATATTCCAATAAGGGTTATGATTGCTGTATTAACAATTTTTCAAAACATTTTTTGATATTTGCACGTGTCTCCCCACACCACTTGAGTGAGAATAATACGGACTAAACATTCACTTGATTTATGATTCTAAAATTAACCTAGCATAATGATTTTAGAGCTGTTCTATTTTCTGTCGTTTCGTTAATTTCAATTCGATATTTTGGACAAGGTATTGAAGTTTACAAGATCTACAATTTCTTTTGCCGCGTGAAGCGAAAATACATTTTATTCTAATCCTAAATGATTACGATGGAGCAATTGAAACATCATCTCTTCACATTCTTAAAAATAATAACGTCGGTATGTTAATAAAGCATTTATCCACAAGTTCATTCTTAATAAAATTAAATTTTAGTAATTAATTTAATTAATATGTAGTTCAATTATTTTAATTATTGTTATACAGGGTGTCCCAGGTTTAATGATCAGGACTTTGACATTTTGTAAAAAAACACATTTTAAGGTGGGTTGCTCCTATAAACGTAGTTCCTAAAATTCTTTGTTTCTGAGATACAGGGCGTTAAAGTTTTTTAAAAAATAAAGTTTTTATTTATTTATTTCCAAATTGTGGCAGTAATTCAAACCAAAATTGGTACACAAGATACAAGGACAGGGGGCCACAAGATTGAAGAATATCAATTTTTTTAATCAACCAGTGGCGGAGATATGGATAATCCGTTCTACTAATTTGATAAATAAAAAGAGTACGGCCCTGAATTAAATATTCGAAATATACTTTTCGATGGAGCATTCAATTCTGAACAAAAAATGTCCCTAGACTTTTTTTCGTTTCTGTTACCGTGCGGCCGCAAACTACATTTTTGTCATTTATTTCACGAAAAATGTATTTTGGCTGTGTACAAAAATTATGGTTGCCATGGATCTTATGCTCTGTCCATGTATCTTGTGTGCCAATTTTGGTTTGAATATTTTCTACAGTTCGGAAATAAATAAATAAAACCTTTATTTTTTAGAAAATTGTGACGCACTCTGTATCTCAGAAACAAAGAATTTTAGGACCTATGTATATAGGAGCAACCCACATTAAAATGAGTTTCTCTACAAAATGTCAAAGTCCTGGTCATTAAACCTGGGACACCCTGTATACCTATTTGTTTAATTTGTGGGTAAATTTTTAAGCCAATTACTTATACTTACCTACATATCGCATTATCAATTGTAATTTTCTCTCAGATGCTTGATAAGTGCTCACAAAAAACAAATATATATGCCCCCAACCTACCCCTCGCCCTCCCGCACAGTAGCGTTAAATTCCTCTTCTTAGAATCCATTTCATGCTATTTCAGAATTTGGAACATGCCATCATGCCAACACCATATTGTAACTTTCTTTCTTATAATTTAAATGTATGCTTACGCAAGACAACCCAACACTTCTGGGTAAAAGGGTAGGAGGATTATAATAAAAAAAATTGCTTACGCAAGATCTTTATCAACTTTTAATTGATAACTCTACCATAAATTGTTTCTTCGTTGCTCTCATGCTTTGTTTATTTTTGGAAAACGTAATAGTTTTTCGAAATCAAGATGTATTTTGGCAAGTATTTTTGTACTTTCTCCGTGTTCTATAGATTTTTCGTGTTTCCCCGTTCTTTCTAGAAATCTAGATGCTTTCATTCGACGAATAACTTGCGTTGTAAATAGATATAGACTGTAGAAACCTTTTTTTTCGAAATGATTTGCCAGTGACCAATTTTACGAAGAAAATTTTCCTAGATGTGTTTCCAATTACAATTTTCAAAATCTTCTCCAAAGTTCTTCAATATATGTACAATTGTATTCTCCCCGAATTTAGCATCAATATCCACGCAACCAGGTAATTTTGCGACAGGTCAAATTTCTTAAAAAAAATATTGACTGAATGTATGTACCTATCAACATTCTACATAGGTACTAAGATCTTGGATAATACAAAGGAAATCTTCCGATTCCATTAAATGGTATTGAACTTCAAAATCTTCGTATATGTATTGTCAAGGAAAATCGATTTTTGTTCGATTTTTTTGGTTCCCATGAAGATGGAATTATTCTCGTTAGTTTGCTTTAAATGTGGGTGTACTTCTTATGTCTGTGTGTCAATGCAGTTTTATAAGAAATGGATTATTGGACTTCTATTTGAATAACTATTTAAATTGTTGTTCCTCTTCCTTACGAATTTTCCTTATCTGCCGCTTACTTAATTTGGACAATGATTATTAATTAATAATTAATATACAGGGTGTACCAAAATTGCTGGGGCACAGAGCTACTACGTGTAATAGAGATCATAATAAATTGATTGGACCCAATTTATTTATATACCAAAATGTACCGTTTGCCCGTGAGAAGAGTTCTATGGTTAGGTGGGATGGACTACTAACCACCTATTTTCAAAGGCAAGGGCAAAATCAAAACATTATAGAAATGCAGGGCGGCATTCCACAGTCGCCCTAAAACTATTTCTGATTTCCGCCCAATTTAAAATATGAATTGTTTATGTTAAAGAATTTAATAATTGTTGAAATTGGGATTGACTCATTGGTAATTTCGGAAACACATTTTTAACTAATATGTTTTCACAGTTATTTCAATATGCTAGAGAAAGTCATTGTTACCAAAGGAGGGAGAATAATTCAAAATCAGAAGTAGTGTTGTGAGTACATTACAGAACCTTGATGCATATGTAAAGTAGTACGCCACTGGAATTTGTTGACAAATTATACTACTGCACCGACTTTTGAATTATACTTTAATGAATTGCAATTTTAATATTAACTTCTATAATGTTATTGGTTCATTGTATAAAGCGTGTTGATTATTTCTCAATCAGTTGGTAAACTATAAGCTGTAAATTGTTGACAATACTAAAACAACAGATTCGTCTAGGTATATCACAAAATGTTAAGGCAGGGCTTTAACTAACATTTTTCTTTTAAATTTGTCAAAAATATTTTCATGAATATGATGTCATACAAATTCAAGTTCTAAATCTCAAAGGTTTCTTAAATTATTTGTTTTGAACGTTTTGGCAAGCATTTAAATACATACGTGATAATATCCATAAAACTCTGGAGCCAGGTACATTTTTATGCTTTAGAATTTCTTACAACTTTCATCATCCAGTTTCGTCATGGTCTTGTTGACGAAACACCCAAACAATAGCGTCATCAATGTGCAACTTGTACTCTATTCAAAGATTTTTTTAAAACAGTAAATTTTTTATTCACGCAATGTAGAAATTGTTAAATCCCAAGCGAATTCATCTTTTCCTCTAAAAATCTTAGGCATGTAAAGTTGAATATCAGACTTGATGTAGGTACTATATCAAATTGTGTAATAATACTACAATTCCCGAGAATAATTTGTCTTTTTTTACATCATCGCGTTGAATGCCTTTCTCCATGGAAGATTTGGCAGGTTGCAATCATGAAGTATCTGTTTCGGTACCTTTCGCTCTACCTTTCGTAATGCAGTTAAAAAGTATATTGAGATACTAAAACAATTTTCTCACATAAACTATCATGTCCGCTATGTTAATATAATGCAAGTCGTTACAAGTGAAATTGGCACTTTTTGAATTACCATTTTAACCGCTTCCGTTTAAAACCGGATTAAAATTTTATTTGTAGTAAAACATACAATAATATACATAATAAACAAATAAATAGTAGCGAAGCGCGTTGGATTACATTTAAAATAAAAAATAAGAACATATAACAAGTGATTCTGATGTTCATTTCGGTTACTAAGTTACTTAGAATATTATAAAGGAACATGGTCACCAAAAACGGTTCTGCAGCAGTTCGGAAAAATGTTGCTGGTTTAGTTGTCTCAATATCTATGTAATTGTAGCATACAGGGCGGTTTAGGAGGTGTAGATAACTATAATAGTAGGTACATTGAATAAAGAATAGAGAGGAAGGAGTATATGCCCTCGACCTTGAAATCAAAGTGGTGGCAAAATGGCTACTTACATGTTCCCTGTTACATAGAAATTGACAGAAACAACTGCCATATTTATAACTCTAATTGGAGTTCAGTGACTGGTAACAATCAACAAATAAATATTTCAAATTTTGCAGGTTATGGTCAACTGTCAACACGACCAAAATGTAAACAAAGATGACTCAAGAGTGGTGTACAAATGGCTGAACTTCCGCTACTAATTTTTATGCAGCAATGATACGATACTCTCCTTCCTCTTTATTCTTTATTCAATGAGTAGGTAATACATTCTAAAATTCTAAAATCAAAGGCGTAAATACGGTTACAGACACAATTGTAAATGGTGCTACTTGAGAAGATATTAACAATGTTATAGCACGTAGTAAAACCTCAAATTTATAATACTGCAAACACCAAAAACCACCTATAATAATTTATTACATCAGGCGCGTTTCGATAGCAAAGCTCTCATTATCAGTAAATAGCGAACACGTCCGATTTAACAAATTATTATAATGGGATGTTTGGTGTTTGTGCTATTGTGTTTAATGGCCAAACAAAATTTCAGTTCTTCCATTTGTCAGACCATTTCGTCATGTGCGTTTCAACTCATGCATTACTCTTCCTTCAATTACGAAAGTTATTATCTTATAGCTTATCTTATACTATATTATCAAAGAAGTAGGCACCTAATAATGAAATTCCTTGAATAAAGTGCGGGTCAACACAAAATTTTATTACTTACGTCAAAATTATTAAAGAAGCTTTAACTTAAAAATATCGATTTGACCTAAATGATTCTCGTGTTTACTGTTCATAATATTTGTGGGAACATCACATGATAAGTTCTTTTCGCAAGGCAATTATTTCTGTAAGCTTCGCCAAAATGTTATTGTTATTACTAATGCTTTTTTCTTGTTTGGTATAATTCATGTTTGGATTTTTATAACGATTAAATCGTTATTAGTGTTATTTCATAACAAATACATATTGATTATTTAGGACATCAATATGACAGTTCTCTATCGGTTCTCCACATTCTTCCATTTCACTGATTTCGTACGTATCTCTTACCGTTTTCAAGATACCAATAGTGAGCATCGAATTTGCGGCCCAATGGCGTATAATATCCAAATATTTTATGTTATGTCCAATTTATCATCTAAAAGAAATCGCTTCTTAACATCATTATTAATGATGACACTAATCGCCCTTGGGGATATCCCTAGGTCATCCTGTATAGTATAGGTTTAAATTTCTTGCTCACTTTTTAACTTTCTTTATTTTATGTACCACACTTCGTTTCACTGTGTTTATAGTTTTTTCGTCTTGTTTTATTTCATCTGCCAAACCACGTGCCTTTTTGTATGTAGGAGATGTTAATTATTCTAAACACATCTGCAGTAAATTTTGAACATTTGCATGAGAACAAAATATCCCAGTTCTTTAATGAAGTCGGTTTTATAATAATACATCATGCAGATAGCGACCATTTTTTCCTTACCTCTATTAATATTTGCATCTTCGCAATGAGATTATGTAAAATTTATATCAACCAGAAAAAAATCCTATAAATAAAATACACCACGAACAGTTCCTTGTATGGTAGAGAACCTTTAGACAATAATAGCCTAAAAATGTATTGACAATACCACTGAAATATAAGCAACCTGGAACGCGCACGGTGCATTTAACCTGTAGGAAATAAACCGAGCGTGCGATAGCAATAACGAAGGGACATTGTGTCCTTGTTGTACTCATTCACAGTTAAGCTGTTGAAGCATTTTCATTGTTTTACGATTAATCAAACTAGTTTTTTATTACGTATACGATACAATAAAAAAAATGAGTAAGACACAGACCGAATGTCCCTACAATAATTCCCTTTCTGTCGGCTCGGCTGTAAGTTAAGCGTAAGCGTTCCAGGTTGCTTATATTTCAGTGGACAATACAATATTTACAATTACAATAACTTTGTAATGCGTTGAAATAACAGTATGTACACCTACAGCGTAAAAAGGTACTTACATTTCATCAAATTTATTAGTATTTTCCGCATTTGTACTTTATTACTTCGCGATATAGAGTTGTCTGATTTTATGCTAAAACATTAAATTTTTTTTCGAAAGTTCTACAAATGTATCAACGACTATAAATATTCAAACTTTTGCCGTCTTTTATTACTCGAGCTTCATAAAATATTTAAACACCTTATTTATGGTAGTTAGTAAACTTTTTATGTGAAGGCAAAAAGAGTATAAATTACTGGACCTAATTAGTGTAAGTGATTGGGTTTATTATCAATCAACCGTTTCTTTGGTAATTTACGCTTTGATATATACCTAGTATTTTCGAAGTTTCGTGTTTCATAGAACTTCTTTATTGGTCTCTTGTGATATTTTTACCGGAAAAATGCCGGGCGGAATTCCGTTATTGTAACGAACTGACCTGAAGTAGTAATAAAACTAATAAAGAAGTTTTGTGTGCTGAGGCACCACTTCGATGAATAAAACAAAACAAATGTTCATTGATTAATAACATTACTCTGTTACCTTCTAAGAACTAATAATAGATACTGAGCACGTATATCTCTTTTATTGAATGTACATTAGAAGAGAGATTCGTATTTTAATTTCCTCCAGATCATGGAAATTTACAGTTCCTTTTTATTGTTCATGGTGCAATGCCATTTATAATAATACATGTGTATCTATGCTCACTGCGCATTCAATTCAATCCAAACTGTAGTGACTTTTGGAAAAGTTTGATATATTCTTCCTTTGATGATGTAATACACCTTGCATCTTATTTCTTGTACAAGTAATAATTTAGTTTTAAATAAAAATTGTGAAAAAATTATATGAGAATTCGGTTTGGAATGAAAGTCACGCACTTTAATGCACTTTAGAATTTTTAGTTCAATGCAGAATTTAAAATAAGATTTGTCTCCAGAAGATAAGTATGAATTAAAGGAAATAAACTGAGAGGTCCTGAGAAAGTGGTTAGTTGTCGAGTCGCTTAAAAAATATACTTCAGTTGACGGCCAACGCGAGACTCGATTTGGTCTTTTTGTTTATAACACTGATTGAGATAATAAGTAATGGCGTTTATAACGGACACTCTACAAATTATTTTTGTTTATCTTTCACTGTCTTGAAGAACTTGAACACTTACGGCCGTTGAACACAACACAACCTCTAGTTCGTTGACAATAACGATGTTGCTGTCAAAACGTCAAAATGCTCACGGTATAATAGATTATTATTAATTATTATTGTAGTTTTTGGCGTCTCAATGAAACACCTTGGATCAGGGCAGGGTGTGATCACGAAACTACGGTGGGAATCGGATTAAAAGTTCAGTCGGTTTGACGCACTCGATGGTAAGTAAAGACCAAATGGTACTGGGTTACGCAACAGTCGTTGGTAGGTACGTACCTTTTATGGTACTAAACTAATGTATATCAAAGAGCTCGTCTCTCTCCTCACACTCTACCTATCTGCTTGGAGCAGTATAGCTGCAAGTGGTCTACTACCACATATTTTTGGTACCGAAGGTTGAGATGAGCTTAATTATAGAAATTTGGTCAGTAGATATAAGCTTATTTACCTGACGCAGTATGTGTGGTATGAATTATAAAGGTGTGCACATCAACTACTATCATATTCTCACATTCCATTTATTCTTCTTCCACTTCGCCTTCCTCCTTTTTACGAGGAGCCAGCAAAAAATTAGAGTGGCTACAATGGTAGAAGGTGAAAAAGAGCTAACACTAACAAAATGGGAAAAGAAGATGAAGTAAGAACGTACCAAACTGTCAATGCAACCACTATAAGACATAAAATAAGACTGGGAAGGTGCGGCCAGTGAAATTTGTGATTAACACATTATGTATACTTATACATTTACAATAAAGAGGTACAAAGTAAAAACAATCAATGAAATATTTTTTTTCTACAAACGTCAAAAAAGGTTTGCGCATCGATAACAATACGCGAAGTGACCCTTTTTTCACTTTCCATGACAGCGTGCGCGAAATGACGACGCCGTGCGCGAAGTAATTATTTCGCGCACTGCACGCAAACTAGATGAGAGTTTTGTATTTTAACGTTCAATAATTGTGCTAACTTTTTCACGTTTGTAGAAAAAATTTTGTTTGCAACTCGTGCGCGAAATACTTTGGTGATCTCGACTATTTTTTTAACTCCGCTGCGCCTCGTTAAATAAATCAGTTCTCGATCACCAATGTGGCATTTCGCGCACTATTAACAAAAATAACTATTTTCCCAAAGGTGCAGTGATTTTACATTGTTTACAGCACGGTGATATATACTCATCGTGGTTTACAGTCATGTCAACATTCTATCCAACCATATTACCATAGATACACAACAACTGCGTAAATGTGTTGAAGTACAAATGACGCAACAATTGAATACCAACGAAGACCAATCGCATGTTGTAATTATGACAATTTGAAAGTAAGCAAGCTGAAATTTTTGAGCAATTGAGTAACTATAATTAAATATGTTTTACATATTTAAAAGGGCTGGTGGGGGTAATATGGTGTCCTTTGCTCTCCCACCTTCAATTCACAATATTATCTCATCAGATATACAGGTACAACATATAAAATCAATTTTTGAACAAACGGTGACAAAGAAACAGCATGGAATGTACAGGATTTTCATAAATGCCTGACCCTCAAGTGATTGCAGGTGCTTAGGCAACTAAAGATACACGATGACAAACCTGATTAATTTCCCCTAGATAGGTTACTAGGGTGTCTAAAATGACAATTCATCTTAAAAATTATTTCGGAACGTTAAGAGTTAAATGTTTATCCTAAGGTAATGTAGAGGAAATTCGAAATATAGCAAACAGAAGTAACGTAAATATGAGGTTATAAAACTAAATATTATACGATTTTAATTATTTTTCTTTTCACCTGCTAACAACTACCAACCTAGAGGAAGAATATTTAAAGCGCGAAATTTAAAATTGATCCAGTGAGATCAAACATTGATGAAAACACTGCAAGTAATCTTTTTCCTCCGCAAGTTCGTGGGAAGGCTACCATATACTGTACATAACGTTTCTGCAGCTCTCCCAATCTTTAATTTTTAATAACTACTTCGGTTTGTCGCGTGCATAAACTTTTAAGCGTATAAAACTGTTTAAAGTATTTGCTTTTAGAGCAGGCTGTATAGTATACATTTTTCTGAGTCGCGAAAGCAAACAAGTTTTGCGGGAAATCTTTTATACCTTGCTTGCGCAGTAAGTCGTTGTGGAGAGATCATTCTTTATTTTGCATTAGACCAAGTTAGTAAATCTGATACATAAACTAACGATACATTTTTGTACCCTGTGTTGATCCAAAAATTCGTAATAATTTTGATGACACGCCACGCCTATTGAAGCTCCCTTCTGTAGAAGTAAGTAAGTAAATTGAATTTGCATTGCTATTTAAAGTGGATGTTGCTTTTTTAAATTGGTTCATACTTCATACTAATTAATAGTCTACTTTTGTTTTCAAGTTAGGTACTTCGTATTAAGTTAAGGAGAATAAAAGAATGCGCTGTAAATTCTTTCGTTTACTTATCTCAATCCTCAATGTAACCTATGTAGACGTTTATCTTACCATTATTATTTATCAATCTTGTATAGGTACCATAGCGTGGGTCCATATTTATTAATTAAAATTTATAAATAAATTTGCTCATTGTTCACTTAGTTTAAAACTGTTGTTCTGTCTATATTTTGTATTTGTATTTAATTCACTTATAGTCTATTATACAGGTACATATTTCTTATGAACAGTTTAAGGTCAGACCTCTGGGAAGTTGTTTTGCACATCGATTACGTCAACTTCCTGAAACTTAAGGGATGCCCGCTTCATTGTCTGCCTTTGTCTGCATTGTTAGTAAAGTTAGTAAGTTTTTCAATAACTTATTATTACTAATATTTTTCTTTTTTTCCTCGTCACTTACCATCGAGGAGCTTTTCGATGACTTAGAGATTATTGAATGTCCAACATAGCAACATAGTGTTTGTGATTGCGGTATTATATTTCCTGCAAAATATTTATGCCTTCCATTCGCAGGTATCTTATGTTCATAAAGTTTTTGTTCAGTAGGTTCCCTCTTATCTGTGCCTATACTCTACCGTGTATTAAATATTTCTCTCCATAAGGCTGTCATCATAACGGACATTCTCCGACAAAGTGTTTTGCTGTTAACGTTTCTCCGCATTGCGGGTATTGCGGTTTGTTTTTCCATAATAATAGGTGCGAGTGGGTTAACCGAGTATGCGCCACTGCCAGTCTTATCCAATTTCAAATTATCCACTTTAGGTACTCGATTTATATCTGGAATAATTTCCTTTAACCTTCCAGCGCTCGCGCGCTTTGGTATTACACCAGCGCGCGCGTGTCATATTTTTTATGTACTTTGGTTAAGGGTCCTTTTTTCACAATCTTTGAGTATAATATACAAAATAGGATTAAGGAATTATGAATAACTGTTTGTTTATTCATTTTACATAAAACAAAAAAATGTAACTGTCGTTTTCATCTACTTATATCCCATTATGCTCAGTAAGATATTCAAGTTCTGCTTGTGACAGCGGACGGTTAGACATTTTTGTGATTTTTGTAACGGGCGTTAATTTTTGGTTAAATTAAACTAATTACTTTTTACTTTTCAAGTTTGTATATATGGAAAATGTTTTTAGTAAAGTAAGTAAGTTCTCATGTTAGATTTAAGAAAGCGAAGCAGAATGGATAGTATAAAAGCACAAGTGTCTTATCTGGAATGTGCAGAATAAGATAACATTTTTATTAAATTGTATATAAGGGTAAGCGGGGAAGTGAGTGTGAGTGGACAAAGTTAGTCGAGGTAAGGCATTATTAGCGGAAGGAGCTAAAGTAAAGACTCGACCCAGTTTGAATTTATTAAGAGATATTGCTGAACAAAGCGGAAAGGTACCAAAAGGGTACCATTAAGTGCGGTTAAGAGTGTCACTAAGGTGATTTAGAAGCGTCATTACGTTTTAATAAACAATAGTTTATCTACGTGTAAACCATATGTGCCGTTAATGCGAAAAGTGCGAATGAACTCAAAGAAGTGAAATTAAAATTGAATATATCGAAGACGAAAAAAGGAGCTACATCAGTCAATAAGGGTGAGCTTCCTAAGTTAGTTACCAGTGAAGATCCTCGAGGGGGTCACAGGCTCGCTTTGTCGTTTGAGTATATGCTTTGTTGTTTTACGAGAAATCGCATTGTGGTAATTAATGAAAGACTAGCTTTGTTGTGAATTGGAACTTTTCTAAGTGAATTTTACACCAGTTATTGGAAGAAGAATTTTGAGGCAACTTGCCGTCAAGCGGACCACGCATCGAGCTGCCGTTGGAAGGGACTACGAAAGGTCGACGCTATCGCCATAAGGTAGATAAACATTAAGGTACTGTGTAAAAAATTTTATTTACTTATTGATTTAGACGGTTAGTGGAAAGAAAAACTGAATTTTAGGCGTATTTTATAATTACGTTTTGAATTAAATTAAAATATAAGCTGATGTAATGCAGCATTTTTTAATCTTAGGTCACGTTTTGCTAGCAAGCGATCAAATTGGCCATTCAGCTTGTTTATTTAGGTAGGAATTAAGGTTATTTTTCTAGGAATCGTACATTTTGTTTGATTTTTATTAACTTTGTAATAAATTGGTTTTGTTATTGATTTTATGGAATTTTTCAATCATTATTACCTAACTGTGAGAGAAGTAAAAACGTATTTTCATAAAGTTCGACGCTAAATGAAAGGTTAAGGACCTCATCAAACGTACTTGAGGTATCATAAATAAGCGTTTGCATTTAAATAAAATCATTGTTTTCCAAATTAATCGATGAAAGCATTCTTTAATGATATCGAACCTGAGTAAATTGAGAAAGTTTTACCAAATTTATATTTAATCCTTTTCATCCCCAACTGAGCTAGCCTGGGAAGGAAAAGTACGAAAAGGTAGGTCCAAGCGTACTACCAAGATTGAAAAATTTATCGAACATTTGAACCACGAAGTTGAAAACTTTTATCAACATGTTTGTAACTTCCGTTACAAATGGCGCACCAACGGGAGGGCTCGATTAACGCCCCGAAACCAATAGTCTCATGCTCATCTGAAAACAAATTTTAAGAAAAAGAAAAGTAACCAGTGGCGTAGCTAGAAAAATTTGTAAATACAGTTACAAATGGCGCAGCAACGTGAGGGCTCGATTAGCACCCTGTAAACAAGAATCTCATGCTCCTGTGTATTGAATTGAAATCAACCAGTGGCGTAACACGAAAAAAATTAACCAAAGAAAAAATTGAAAAGAAAACAGAAACGTATAAGAATTAAATAATTATTTTATGGAATTACGATCCGGGTTTAAGAAGGCCCCTAGAATAATTGAAACGAATAGAATGGCCAAGGTTCAAAACAGCGAAGATATTATCTTCAGTGAAGAAAGCCAAGAAATAATGGAAGCTCAAGAGGCACGAACGCAAAACATGGACATGTCAATGTTAGCGCAATTAATGCAAGCAATACAAAAAGATATGAAATCAGGACAAGAAGAAATGAAAAAAGAAATGAAATCAGGACAAGAAGAAATGAAAAAAGAAATGAAATCGGGACAAGAAGAAATGAAAGAAGGACAAAGGAGACAAGAAGAAAGATTAGAAAAACAATGTGAACAAATTATCAAAAGTCAAGAAAGAAATATGGAACAATTGAGAAGCGAAATACGAGGCCAAAAGGAGGAATGCGAAAAAAAGTTTATAGTACACGAAAAGAAAATTGGAGAACTACATCAACAACACGTGGGATTCACGCAACAAGTAGATTATGAATTCCAGAAAATGGATCAGAAATTTATAAGGAATGAAAGAATCGTCGAACAAAAGATGAAAGTTATAGACAACAAAGTAGAAAGAAATATAGAAGAGATCGAAACGATTAAAGAGAAGATTAAGGAAGAGAAAACGACGGCCAACACCAATGCTACCACAGTGATCTACAAGACTGAAGGCGTAGGGGCACAGAAGCCAAAGAAATTTGATGGAAGTTCGAGAAGTGTGCACCCCGTTAATTTTGTGAAGTCATTAGAAAATTATTGGATGAATATGCACCTACAAGAGGAGCAAAAGATGAATATTATGGAGGATTATTTAGAAGGATGCGCTAAAGCATGGGCCGATCTGCACCAAGGCCAATGGAGAGACTTCAGAGAATTAAGGAACAAATTTTTAGAACAGTTTTGGTCAACTGAAAAACAAAATAAAATTAGACATCGACTCAACACACCAAGGTTGTATGATGCAAGAAATGGCACCTATACAGACCACGTCTGGTACTGGGTCTCGAAGACCGCACACCTGGTACCAAGAATAGATGAAGACCAATTGATAGAAGCACTAGTGGGTCATTTCCCAAGAGATGTGCAGATGGTACTATATGCAGCCCAAGCCAAGACCATCAAGAATTTAACAGAAATCCTCGAGAAGATACAGGAGACCAACCGAGATTGGCGAAGAGATGCTACAAGACAAGAATCGCAAGGCCGCGACCAGCGCAACAATCAAAACCGAAGTAATTACCAGCATAATGACAGAAGGAATGCGAACCACGTAAATTACAGAAGAGGAAGGGGAGGCCACTATGGACCGCCCGGAAGGTATTATGAAGATCGTCGACGCAACGAAGAGGCTGAGGAAAATCGGCCAGGCAGCGAGGCGGAAAACTAGATTCGACTGGACGAGGAGCTCCACTTGTCCAGCGGCAACAATGGGAGCAACAACAATTAATTAATTTCGTCAAAGTATTTTATAATCAATGCAAAACCACACAAAAATTAGAAGAAAATCATTTACATGCTCAAGAAGAAACCGCAAGTATTACGGAAGAGACCGATATGGAAGGAATTGGTGATAATAACGAAGAAGAAGAGAACACCTACCAACCAATGGTCTTAGGAAAGATGGAGGGGGTGACTCAACAATTTTTAGTGGACACCGGGAGTCAAATAAGCCTCATGTCCGAAGAATTATATAAACAACTTGAACCTAAAAATGCAATAATGTTGCCCACCAAGGGGTTAACAATACAGGGAGTGAATGGAAGAATCTCCAAAGTGACAAAGCACGTCCTAATGAGAATTGAAGTGGGTGAAAGCGACCACGACCACGGTTTTTATATAGTAAAAGGAATTGATCCACCCAGTATTTTGGGAGTTGACTGGATGTACGAAAAGAAAGCCACGATAGATGTTAAAGAAAAGAGAATGAAGTTTATGCATGAAGAAGCAGATTATTACGTGAAGTTTAAGGAAAACGGTTATCGTATGTATAAGTCCCGAAATATGACGATATGTGGAACCAGACACCGAAAAAGAAAGAAGAAAGGGAAGAGATATAGGCGAAGAAAAAGAAGAAAGAAAAATTAAAAAGATATGGTGGGTCAGAACAACCCAATTGTACAGTAAACTTACAGGCAGCTACCTCTGTCTAACCCAACCAAACATATTACCTTAATTTCCTTGTATCCATTTGGAAAACTTTCAGTTTCACTGAGGGCGTTTGTATATAGTGTTAACTTTGTTATATGATGTATAAACCTAAACTCTAAGTATGTTGTTTTCGATTCAACCGTTCAGTTGTCTCAAAAACAAGAGGGGGTACTGTAACGGGCGTTAATTTTTGGTTAAATTAAACTAATTACTTTTTACTTTTCAAGTTTGTATATATGGAAAATGTTTTTAGTAAAGTAAGTAAGTTCTCATGTTAGATTTAAGAAAGCGAAGCAGAATGGATAGTATAAAAGCACAAGTGTCTTATCTGGAATGTGCAGAATAAGATAACATTTTTATTAAATTGTATATAAGGGTAAGCGGGGAAGTGAGTGTGAGTGGACAAAGTTAGTCGAGGTAAGGCATTATTAGCGGAAGGAGCTAAAGTAAAGACTCGACCCAGTTTGAATTTATTAAGAGATATTGCTGAACAAAGCGGAAAGGTACCAAAAGGGTACCATTAAGTGCGGTTAAGAGTGTCACTAAGGTGATTTAGAAGCGTCATTACGTTTTAATAAACAATAGTTTATCTACGTGTAAACCATATGTGCCGTTAATGCGAAAAGTGCGAATGAACTCAAAGAAGTGAAATTAAAATTGAATATATCGAAGACGAAAAAAGGAGCTACATCAGTCAATAAGGGTGAGCTTCCTAAGTTAGTTACCAGTGAAGATCCTCGAGGGGGTCACAGGCTCGCTTTGTCGTTTGAGTATATGCTTTGTTGTTTTACGAGAAATCGCATTGTGGTAATTAATGAAAGACTAGCTTTGTTGTGAATTGGAACTTTTCTAAGTGAATTTTACACCAGTTATTGGAAGAAGAATTTTGAGGCAACTTGCCGTCAAGCGGACCACGCATCGAGCTGCCGTTGGAAGGGACTACGAAAGGTCGACGCTATCGCCATAAGGTAGATAAACATTAAGGTACTGTGTAAAAAATTTTATTTACTTATTGATTTAGACGGTTAGTGGAAAGAAAAACTGAATTTTAGGCGTATTTTATAATTACGTTTTGAATTAAATTAAAATATAAGCTGATGTAATGCAGCATTTTTTAATCTTAGGTCACGTTTTGCTAGCAAGCGATCAAATTGGCCATTCAGCTTGTTTATTTAGGTAGGAATTAAGGTTATTTTTCTAGGAATCGTACATTTTGTTTGATTTTTATTAACTTTGTAATAAATTGGTTTTGTTATTGATTTTATGGAATTTTTCAATCATTATTACCTAACTGTGAGAGAAGTAAAAACGTATTTTCATAAAGTTCGACGCTAAATGAAAGGTTAAGGACCTCATCAAACGTACTTGAGGTATCATAAATAAGCGTTTGCATTTAAATAAAATCATTGTTTTCCAAATTAATCGATGAAAGCATTCTTTAATGATATCGAACCTGAGTAAATTGAGAAAGTTTTACCAAATTTATATTTAATCCTTTTCATCCCCAACTGAGCTAGCCTGGGAAGGAAAAGTACGAAAAGGTAGGTCCAAGCGTACTACCAAGATTGAAAAATTTATCGAACATTTGAACCACGAAGTTGAAAACTTTTATCAACATGTTTGTAACTTCCGTTACAAATGGCGCACCAACGGGAGGGCTCGATTAACGCCCCGAAACCAATAGTCTCATGCTCATCTGAAAACAAATTTTAAGAAAAAGAAAAGTAACCAGTGGCGTAGCTAGAAAAATTTGTAAATACAGTTACATTTTACTGCAAAAACAAAAAAAAATAATATAAAATATGCAAATATCTAAGACACTACATACCTAATGCACTTATCGAAATGAAAATAATGAAACTAACACTAATTTAAAGTTGTATACACTTGAAAAACTAAAAACACTAGTTCAAAACTAAGGCGCTATAACCCTTACGTAGTATGCTCTTAGCGATGCAAAATACACAATACATCTAATTTAAATACCCCAATTACAATGATTCTTTCGCCCCCTGCTACCTAAGTGAACATACCTGGAATACAAAAGGGTCACGTAGAAAAAAAATTTACAGAAACAATAATATACAAGATTTTGTAAATTTGTCGTAAATTTTATGTAGGCGCGAGCGCTGGAAGGTTAAAAGGCCACTGTTACTTGTCCAGCTGTTTTGTCATTTCATTTTAATTTCAGATTTTACGTCATTAACAAAATGTGTTCTTTGGTGTTGCAATAAATATTTTTCTGCTTATTTGGCTTGTGCGTGATGAATTACAGTTTTGATTTCATGTGTTTTTAATTGCACTGTAGTGTACAGTAATTTTATTTTTATGTTTTTATTTTCAGGTGTTGTTGCCTTTCTTGAATTGTTGCTCTAATCCTTTAATAGTCGCCTCAGAAGTTGAACATATTGTCTTTGGTTGTGTATCACTCGTCCATGTTTCCATTTCATTTATTATTATCATGACCCGTTGAAATATAGTAGGTATCATCTTACTTTGCCAGTAGCCAGTGTAGCCCACAGCCAGGCGCGAATTGTTTAAATCATCGATTATGTTATGATAATTATTGCAGATAACAATTGCGTAGCTAGGATGGGGGTTCGTACTTCGCCATAGAATGGAATCACGCCATTATTATATTATATTATATTATTTTTGTTAGCTAATTACTCTAATCTTGTTATGAAATTCATAGATTCATACATTTAACATACAGAGAACATTATTATATCATATATATCATATACATATTCACATACAAATTTGCTTCATGAATTCAATGTTGACTCCCCACGATTACGACGAGAGTTATCTTTAGTTTCGCACCTATACAAAATAGTTCATGGTTTAGTAGATAATATTGAATTTCTGAATCAATTAACAAAACAACTTAAAACCTCCCCTTAGACAATGATAGTAAATATCAATATACCCCGTCAAATATCTCGAAATGCTCTCTGTTTTGGTGTTACTACCCCTAGTATATGAGTACATACTTACATAGATACATACATTTTTATACATTTTTTGGGAATTTAGGTTGCTACTACTATTGCTAGTACTGCTCCGAATGAACAAAACAGTCGAAATAGCAACACTGCCTCCATGAGACTGACTTTCAGCCAAATTATAATAATGATAATTTATGTTTTAAGAGTGTTTGAGGTCTTCCCTGCCCCCCCCCCCCCCATGGACAAATCCTGCGCACGGGCCTGCCTTGGCCTTGCCATTCTGGGACAAATGGAATGACTTGTTGACATTTGTCAATACCACGGAGTCAAAGGTTTCATCTGATTTGTTTTCTAACAGTTGAAAGCATTGACTTGAATGTCAACGTCCGTTCTGATCTGCCGCTAAAAATGGGAAATTAATCAGATTTCGAAAATCGTAAAACTATCACGACTATTATCGCAATATGAATTACAATTAAGTTAATTCACAATATAGGAATGAAAAAAATAAAAATTTATTATACAAATTAAGGTCATTATCTCATTGATGTTGTCTTTTTTTATTATTTATATGACCCAGACTCTGTCTCTTTGTTATTCAGTATGAATACACAATTTTCATTATTGCAAGGTCTATTACCTCACGCACTTTACATTATAATTGAGCAAAGATAGTATGTATACTAGTTGAACGTAGTTTCATTATCATTGCTTACCAAGAAAAACATTAATCAACCTTTAAAATAGTTAACTGTATATTCATATATCTAGAGCACTTGATTATCTATCTTAAAATTTTTTACTGGCACGTAATACGATATTGACCTGGAGAAAAGGTGACAATAAGGGTTTCTAGGTCTTCACTTAAATTTGAAACAACTTTCCTTGTGAGGGTGTATTTCTAAACCAATTAATACGAAGACTATAGGATGAAGTACCTAATATTAAATTTAAAGCTTTTGTTTCTGTGACAAAAAGAAATTACATTTGTTCGATTCGTCAATAAAATTTGAAAAAATTCCAATTCTCTAGAAAACGAATCGCAATGAATAAATTGTGCGAGGAGTTTTAGAACTGTAATACTAATAAGAAACTTGCTGGAAATAAACGTACATAAGATTATAAATAATGCAAATACCTAAACGTATTCTCTCCCTTTGATATTTTTCCATTGTATACACGGTATAATAACACAGCGGTAATGTAATTATAAATTTAAAGGCGTTTTTTATTTGTGAAATTGTTAATTACCTACTGTTTCATAAAGCGTGTAAGTTTACTTCACAAAATGTTGATTTTTATTGTATTTTTCTATAATCTTCAATCACGATTTAATAGCACCTTGTACAGTAGGAACGGCTGATTAATCATTTAGCTTAAATACTTTTGTGAAGTCTCTTTGAAATATAAAAAGAAACAAATTGGCGATAAAATACAGTTATCTTTAAATATTTACAATACGTTGTAGTACATTTCTGCATAAAATAGTGATGAAATTCCCTTTTTTACAGAATGCAAGGGATAAAAATTGATCTCGAGAGCGTTTTTAGCGAACTCAACGATACAAAGGTAGAATGGAGAAAAATCTCAAGGGAGGGTTTAGATCTCGATTATTCCTTGTTATTCTCGAAACGTATAGCTGACGAAATAATGAACCAATTAGAGAAGGAAGTTGAATATTATTCGGGTGATCTAACGAAGGTAAAGTAACATTACTTGTAATGTTAATTTAAATGTCTTTTTAGGTGAAAGTTTTTGGGAAACTACACAATATTCCAAGGCAACAAGTGGCTTATGGAGATAATGGGCTTACGTATAGATTCTCAGGGGTAACTATTCCTGCAAAACCATGGATTGAACCCTTGAAAATAATACGAGATTTAATTTTTCGACTAACCAAAGTGGAATATAATTTCGTACTTGTTAACAGGTGATTAATATTCTAAAACCGTAGATTAAACTGCCAAAATCGTCACGCGATCTATACAAGAAAAATTTGAATTAAATTGATGAGTTTGTTATTTCTGCTCAGAAGCGCAATTTCGCACTCAATTGCTGCGAGTAGACTTACTTTAAAAAATTGTAAATTAAATGCGACACCTACATTTAGATAAGTTACATTTGCCCATTTGCGCAAACTTCTTCCTCTACTCTTATTAGACTAAGCGGCAGCGACAGAAAAAGTGGCGTCATAATTTTTTGAACTAATTTAAGCTATTTCCAAGTATTACTCGTGGATACCTCGGGCCGCAATCGGTTTTGTAATTGTAACAGATTTAGCTATCTTTGAATGATTTCTTACCGTCTGCCACCTACATAAAATGAAAATTAAAAAGAAAATAGTTGGCGGACGTTTATCGGCAGATAAATTCCATAGATAACAAGTTTGAAACACCCCACGATAAAATGTAAATAAAATACGACTCACCGAACAATTTCTTCCCGTCTGCCAGTGCGTCGATATTGTTATTCATGTCTCAGAAGTTGAGAAAAAACAAGCGGCAGACACTTAGTCCGTGTAGAAGCGTCGAGGCGCTTTATTAAGATTGCATTATATTACATATTTTTTGAACAATTTGTTACCCAAAAAAATTAATATTTTTCAAGATTTTAACACGTATTTCGAATGTCTATTCATTGGCAGACATAACAAACAGGTACGTACTTGAATTACACTATAAATCTTGTGTAAAAAAAAATATTTTTGAACAACTAGTTCCCGTCCGCATATTTACATATCCTCCTATACAACGGCACCAGGGTGCTGAAATCTGTTAGTCTTTGTGGCGTACAATTGAGCTATAAACGCTCACTGATTTAGGCACCTCCGCGAATTGTTTAACTTATTTTAACACTTCCAGGTAAAATAAAGCAGCCAGAGTAAAATAATATAAACACATGTCGAAATAATTAGTTATTTATTTATTTAAAATATTACTGCGATTGTATGGTATGTACCTACCTACGTCCCCGTAAGTTGAAACCATATGGAAAACTTTTTTATTATTAATTTTAAGGAAAAAAGGTATTCTACATAAAATGTTCGGCATGGTCCAAAACTCAAAATACAACTATCAGATATCAATTTTTTCATTCGTATACGAGGTTTGTCAAAAAATGTGATTTGTGATTGTGAAATGTGCAAGTAAAATAAAATACTCCTATTTCGAAAATTGTTGTAAAGAAAAGTTGGTCAGAATTGAAAACTACGTTCAGATATGCAATCATATCCATTTGTATTAAAAAATAAGTTCTTATATTTTTTGGAACTTTTCTCTACAATAATTATACATATGTATTTACATTTTAGTTTTATTTTAGAACTATATTTGATGACAAAATGTTACTTAAATCGACATGGTTAAATATTTAAAGCACAGTTTTTAATTCTAAATAACTTTTTTTATAATATGTACTTTATGATATTGTCAAAAATGAAGGTACTTTACTGTTGCGCAAAATTCATATTTTTTGACCAACTTCGTATAGGTAGGTACGACTCAAAAAAATTAATACCTGATGGTTTCATTTTAAAAGTTTTAGATCATGCAGAACTTTTTAAATCAAGTTTTTTCAATACGTGTTTCTACAGAGTATTTTTGTATCCATTTGCATTCGCTTTCATAGTCGTCCGAAAATTTTGTTTTTACTTCCACAGTATATTTATCTTCATTTATAATCGTACTTAACACGATCTTACACGCTCGAGCAACACGATGTGAAAGGGGCTTTATGTTTTTAACATATTCCTCCTCCATTGTGGCGTATAAATAACAAACGTGCACTTAACTCTATTAACAACTAGGAACGGAAATATAACTGCCAAATTCTTATACGTATGGTGTACCTATGCATGCGCACGCTTGCAGTGATTTCAGCTCTCGGAGAGGTGCCTAAATCAATGAGCTTTTGTAGCTCAATTGTACGCCACAAAAACTAACAGATTTCAGCACCCTGGTGCCGTTGTATAGGAGGGTATGTAAATATGCTTCCCGTCCGCCAATTTCCAAATGGATATATACATAACAATAATCTTAAATATGAATTGGCGGATATTAATCTTGTATAGTATGGCGGCAATTGGGTTTCAAAAGTGCACTTATTCGGCTATCGACCATTTTAAAATGAAAAGGGTTAGCAAATCAATTCATATAATAGTAAATAGTATATTATTGAACAAGCATGTAATGATAGCTATTACTCACGAAGATGTAGTTTGCCACACGAACCGCCAGACGAGTGTGGTTATCATCTGAGCGTTGAAATTTTATTTATCTATTAAAAATGGAAGATGAAGAAATGGTGAAATGTTTTCGGTGTGATGGTAAGGAAAATGTGAAAAGATTGAATGCACAGCGGTTAAAAAAGTGTAAAGAGTGTTTAGACATTAAACAAATTCAATAACTAATATCTACTTATATCAAAATTGGCGGACGGAAAGTAATTGATTTGCTAACCCTTTTCATTTTAAAATGGTCGAGCCGAATAAGTGCACTTTTGAAACCCAATTGCCGCCATACTATAGGTACAAGATTAATATCCGCCAATTAATATTTAAGATTATTGTTATGTAAACTATGCATTTGGAAATTGGCGGACGGGAAGTAATTGATTTGCTAACCCTTTTCATTTGAAAATGATCGAGCCGAATAAGTTCACTTTTGAAACCCAATTCCGCCATACTATACAAGATTAATATCCGCCAATTAATATTTTATTTAAGATTATTGTTATGTAAACTATCCATTTGGAAATTGGCGGATGGGAAGTAATTGATTTGCTAACCCTTTTCATTTTAAAATGATCGAGCCGAATAAGTGCACTTTTGAAACCCAATTGCCGCCATACTATACAAGATTAATATCCGCCAATTAATATTTAAGGTTATTGTTATGTAAACTATCCATTTGGAAATGGGCAGACGGGAACTAGTTGTTAAATATACCAATTTGTTTAACACGCATTTTCGTGTCTGCCACTATGTTGTAATATGATAATTCATCTGCCACCTATTATTTTACAATCTTTTAGTATAAAATTATTCAATTCTTGAATGGCAGACAGTAAGAAATTGTTCAAAAAATAATATGTAACATAATGCAATCTTAATAAAGCGTCTCGACGCTGTCCTGACATTAAAAGTATATTTCCTAAAGAGATAGAGAATAACTTATTAGAAATATAAAATGAAACAAGTGTTTTTTTTTAAGCAATGCTTGTTAATCTAGAAGCAAGGGTGTGTAGTTGTTTTTAAAAAATAAAAAGTCAACAAGAAGCAAGAAAAAGGCGATATTAATTTTTGTACTAAATTTACATGTTAGGTGTAATTATCTTTCTTAAGTAAACATAAAATACATCAAAACTGACTTGTCAGGGGCTCGATTTTTGAGAAGCGTCTAGTGCCAAAAAGTTATCGGGATGCCGTTCTCAACAAGCAACGTACGGAGCATGTCTTCAAATGCTCAAATATTACAATTTCGCTAATACTCATTACATGCTAAATACAGAGCACGTCAGTGAACCGGGAAAATTTAAAACTGCTGTATCTACATACGTTTTCATTTTAATGTAACGGATGTTACAAACATGTTGATAAAATTCTTCAGGTTCGTGGTTAAAATGTTCGATAATTTTTCTATCTTGGCAGTACGCTTGGACCTACCTTTTCGTACTTTTCCTTCCCAGGCTAGCTCAGTTGGGGATGAAAAGGATTAAATGTAAATTTGGTAAAACTTTCTCAATTTACTCAGGTTCGATATCATTAAAGAATGCTTTCATCGATTAATTTGGAAAACAATGATTTTATCTAAATTCAAACTCTTATTTATGATACCTCAAGTACGTTTGATGAGGTCCTTAACCTTTCATTTAGCGTCGAACTTTATGCAAAATACGTTTTTACTTTCCTTACAATTAGGTAATACTTAGTGAAAAATCCCATAAAATCAATATCAAAATCAATT
This sequence comes from Pyrocoelia pectoralis, assembly GCA_036250285.1. NCBI lineage: Eukaryota > Metazoa > Arthropoda > Insecta > Coleoptera > Lampyridae > Pyrocoelia > Pyrocoelia pectoralis. The sequence continues at coordinate 30,444,274 of CM070077.1, forward strand.
TATTACAAAGTTATTAAAAGTAAAACAAAATGTACGATTCCTAAAAAAATAAACTTAATTTCTACCTCCACAACATATGAACTGGCTAAATTTTATCGCTTGCTAGCAAGACGTTGACATCAAGATTAAAAAATGCTGCTTTACATCCGCTTATACTTTAATTTCGCTTATATTTTAATTTAATTCGAACGCAATAATAAAAAAATTACACATAAAATTCAGTTTCTCTTTCCACTATCAGTTCAAATCAATACGTAAATAAAACTTTGGGACAGTACCTTAATGTTTTTCTACCTTATTGCGATAGCGTCGACTTCTCGTAGTACCTTCCAACGGCAGCTCGATTCATGGGTCGCTTGACGGCAAGTTGCCTTAAATTCCTTCCTTTAATTGGTGTAAAATTCACTTAGGAAAGTTCCAATTTACCACAAAGCGAGTCTCTCATTTAAAACTACAACGCGATTACTCTTAAAACAACAAAGCAGATACTCAAACGACAAAGCGAGTCCGTTACCCCCTCGAGGATCTTCACTGGTAAACTAACTTCGGAAGCTCACCCTTATTTATTGATGTAGCTCCTTTTTCTCGTTTCGATATTCAATTCCACTTCTTCGAGTTCATTCACACTTTACGCACATTAAATGCACATTTGGTTTATATACGCTGATATAAAACTGTTTATCAAAACGTAATTTCGCTTTTAAATCACCTTAGTGACACTCTTAACCGCACTTAATGGTACCTTTTTGGTACCTTTCCGCTTTGTTCAGCAAAATCTCTTAATAAATTCAAAATTCTGGTGCGTGTCTTTTCTTTAGCACCTTCCGCTACTAAAGCCTTACTCCAACTGCCCTTGTCCACCAACACTCACTTCCCCGCTTACCCTCAGATACAATTTAATAAAATGTTATCTTATTCTGCACATTCCAGATAAGACACTTGTGCTTTTATACTATTCATTCTGCTTCACTTTCTTACATATTAAATGAAACCTCCTACGTACTTTACTAAAAACATTTTCCATATATATACAAACTTGAAAAGTAAAAAGTAATTAATTTAATTTAACCAAAAATAACGCCCGTTACATTAACATTAATGTATTTACAGTTCTCTGTTAAGCTAGACTTGCTATTTTATTTTAAAAAAATAATACTTAATGTGGGCATCATTACGATCTACGGATTCTTGTAATCTTGTTCGAACATTTTCTATTACCTACTCGCCGTAATATTTCCGGTGTAATACGTGCAACTTCTTCTTGAATTTTTAGTTTTAGTTCCAGCCTGTCTTCGTTTAGCTATGGGAATTTTATGTACTTATCCAGTGCCTACACTAGATAATCATAATGAATGAATGAATTCAGATCCCTTATACAATGTTTTTTTCCTTTGTTGTCTTTCCATGTTTTCTATTTTTTTTTCTAGCTCATTTATTTTCTCTTTCATCAATGTATTCTCCTCTTTCAACTTAGTCATTTCCTCCTAGTATTCTTTTTGTCTATTCTTGGCAGGGTGCTCCCCTCTTTACCTTTCTCTGGTGTTCTTCCTGCTTTTTTACTTTTCCTTTTATTTCTCCTCTTCCCATCTCTTCCTTTTGCTATCTTCTGTTGAAGATTCTTCGCTTTCATACTTTCTTGACGTTCGCGGTAAAGGCATCTTGTACTTCCTGACTTGTTTAAGGTTGTCTCGAGTCCTCCTTTATTTTACCTACCTTACCGTGTGGCAGTACTGATTTCTTTTCACGTATACATATTACAACGGATTGATATTTATGCTACCCTGTGCACAAAATTTGTCGCTTGAGTTGCCTATGCGAACGCCTAGATAAAAGCGTAGATAAAGCATTACCGCTCAAGTCGACCTTTCGGACGTAATCAACTTACCTGTAGCCGTTTCTATTTATGTGCTTTAAAATTAATAATTAATTTATCTTACTCGTTGCCTGTTTTCCGCCCTTGTTCTCTTCTTGTATGTTATTTCGCCCGTCAACGCACGAAATTCGTGTTTATTTACGGAGCAGTTGAGACGCACTTGTCACAACACCATTATCTTTAATTCCAAAATCAGAAAACAATAGACTTACTTCTCTTGGTGGGTACATTACTCATGATCAGTAGTATAAGTACAGTTTAGGTACTGTCCTAGGTAAAACTGAACGTTCAAGTCATATCCATCTACAGTTCTATATAGAAATATTTCAATTAATCTTCTAAAATGGCACAAATTGGCAAGCAAATATAATTGGAAATCGTCATCCTCATTTAACTTAAAACTTATACTTGCAGTAGTAATAAATGAGTAGACATCAATCAGGCTAAATTGGGGTGCCACCAAACATTTTTTCAAACACCCACCTGATCTAATGGCTATTTGAATATTGTAGGTACAGGAATGGTTCTGATCATATTGGTGAACATCGAGATGGAGAATCTGACTTGGACGCCAGAGCTCCCATAGCTTCAGTGTCATTAGGGCAACAACGACAATTTATTTTGAAGCATGCAGATTGCAGAAAGAAGAGGTCAGCCAAGCGAGATATTCCTAAAGGTTTTCAAATCACATGACACTTTATTATGTCAATACATAGTACAATTTTATTTTCAGTTACGGTAGAGCTACAACATGGTAGTTTGCTATTAATGAATCCGCCGACTAATCAATTTTGGTATCATTCCTTACCACCAAGAAAGAATGCTAATGGTGTGCGAATTAATCTTACGTTTAGAAAAATTGTATGATCTCACATTTATACTCTTTTTGTACTTATCTATCATGCCATGTTTCACTGTATTCAGTGAAGCAAATATCTAAATCTCATTACATTTTGCTTTACATCACTGTTTAATATGATTCCTGCAATTTTTTAAATTTTTAGTAGTATCTTTAGTGTGAACTTTTTAAAATAATAACCTGAAAAAGGTGCGGTCCAGTAGCTGATTTCTGGAAACTTGAATTAAATACTCAAGTCACCATTTGGGACAATATTACAGCCATTTCTTGGTGTATTGTTTTCTTCGAATTGTGAGTTTCATGGGTATGTTACGAAAACCTTAGATTTTATGTAGCCCATAGAAAAAAGTTGCATGAAACAAGATGAGGTGAACGTGCTACCTAAGTTTTCCATACAATTAGCATTGTCCTTACAACGTTCATTGATGTTCTTGTTGAAACCACGTATCTGGATTTTGAATTGCTCTCAGTTTTGGTCTAAAATACTGAAAAATGTTAACAAAATGATCTGCAGTTACTGTAACAGTTGTGTCACTTATTTCAAGCAAATGAGTACCCAAATTCCGAAAGATACAATACCACACTAAATGATATGATACCTTATTTATTTATGTAAGTATGTGGTACAACTTGAATATTTTCTGGTGTCCAATTATTTCTAGGTCTATCAGGCCATTTGTTGAAGAGGTGCAGTTTTAAAGTTTGTAAGGTAGGTACATAGGGGACAGGACTACCAAACACAAAACATGCACCACATTTTTTTGCGTGCGAATAAAAAATCTAAGAAGTAAGGATTAAAATGATAAGATCACTATAACAATGAAATAACCGAAGGATTTAAAGAAATCTCTTTGAGCTGTTCAATGTGATTAACCATTAGATATTAGATAAATGAAAGTGGGGTTGATCATTTTTTCACCGTAAATGAATCGTCTGCGCACATTCCAACGATTAATAGAGTCAAAGGTTTGTTTTATGTAGTTAAAATAACCAAATCATTCAAAAACCGTTAGGAATAGGTAGCACAAAGTAAGTAGGTAGCTACCTATTGAAAGCTCATAGAAAATGCCATTCAAGTCTATAATAAAATACATGGTATGCCATTTAAGAAAAATGGCATTGAGCAAAATGGATCACTCTGTATTTGTCGAGAAAAGAGTCTGCAATCTGAATAGGTACATACATTGGAAAAACAAATACCAAAATTTCACTCCGATATCTTTCAAGATGGCGGAACAAAGGGCTACTTAATTGACTTACTTAGGTACATAAAAATGTAAATAGCTCATGAACCGTTAGTCTAGATCTAGGCCCATAGTACGTTACATTGTTTTGCAGAGCATTTAACTTAACAGAAAATTCGAATATACAAGGTGTTCCATTAAAAAAAACTCAAATTCGATGTAGTGATCACAAATGGGCCATCCTGTATATGGGAAAATATTTGTTGTTGACTACAATAATCTGTTATTACATTTATCAACTTGTTATTATTGTACGCAATGAACTCTAAATTTAGAGTTCATTGATTGTACGTAACATGCAGATCGGTTACATGGGTGTTACTTGAGTTGCATATATAAGCCATCAAAATTGAAAAACGACCATCAGACAAGAACACTGGAGATGATACCCAAAGATTATCTACTGAACATCTGGAAACCTGTCCTTGGGAAGCAAGTAGCTGCAATCAAGATCAAAGGCGAAACATTCAACTGGAACAAGGCAACCAAATTGAGGAAGTCTTCTGGATGCACGAACTGAAAAGATCATTGACCGATTGATCGGTGAGTAAAAGTTTTAGTTATTGCTAGAAAAATACAAATATCAGAAATAAGTGTTTTAATTTTTTTTATTTTTTACAAGGATTTGCAAATGAGTAAAGTGTTGGCACCATGAAATATCAAGAATCGGTACCAAGCAGTTCAGTCGCGAACACGAACTGTGTAGGAGACAAGCTTACGACTCTTACGAGGAGAATTTCACTGTTTTATACTACCAAGTTGAAAGCCTACTCAGTGGCGTAACTGCCTAACCCGCAGACCCTGCAATGCGGGGGGGCCCACCGTACAGGGGGCCCACATGCTATGAAAAAGAAAGGTTACGCCAGCCAGTTCGACATTCCAAAATAACTTCAAATTACAATGCTCTTTATTATAGTTATATTACTAATTCACTTAGTATTGTATGGTAAAATATTCTTCCTTTTTAATTTGAAGAAACGGGAGCTAGTCAGCGTAGGGGTGAGCTGAATGTTGAAAGACTGTTGACTGTTGAGTTACAGTCTAAAATTGTATTTAGACTATGGGTGAGTATTGAGCAAGTACACAGCAAATAAGCACACGAGCTACCTCGACCACCCGCCAGTCAGTGAGTCAGTGTCAGATTTCGGTTTTTATGACTAGATTCTTGTTAAATAATTTTTACAGTTTCTTTAATAGTTCTAAGGTTAGTAATACCTACAATACTATACAATATAGATACAATATTTAAATGTAAAAAGTTCCTAAAAGTGAAAGCATTGATTATTATGTGTATAATCAATGGTAAAAGTATTTTTGTTTTAATGTATAGCTTATAACTCTTTTTACTCGTTTCTTTAATAGTTTTAGCACAGTTTTTGGAATAGGCCTAACCTTAGTAAGGACTGGGTAAAATGTTTGAATAAAAATGATCTTTAGAAGAAATATATTTTGGTTTCAATTTATATGACTTGTTTCCTACTGTTTAATAGACTTTACTTAGTCTTTGGAATGGGTTTACTATAGTTAAATATTTGGCATGTTATCTAAATTATTAATTAAACAAACCTTAAAAGGATGAGACTGTAAACAAGTGAACAAAATTATATAAAAATTGATAGAGTTTACCGATTCATATTTTGTAGGGAAGGGTAGGGGCCCAGAACAATGTTTGCAGGGGGGCCCAAAAGTAACAGTTCTACTGAGCCTACTCATTGTTATTTTCAATTAAGACAGTGAAAGGTTTATCTTTCATTTTCGTAAATAATAGTAGCAATTAAATAACAAGATTTGATAGTAAGGTAACGATGTTCTTTCTTTCAGTAAAACCAAAGAGAATATATACTCTTTGGTAAAACTTATACAGCTCTAAAATGCATTGGCTTATCTATAGCGATTTATCAATAAATAACACGTGGCACAATTTTTTGAATAATTCTCTTTTTTATAACATGTGGTATAATGGCCTTTTATTTCTGACCCTATGGAAATTTTAGACGTGCACTTGCACTTTTTACAGTTTTGATTTGTAAGCTAAAAGTACTAAATAGCTAAAAAGAGCAAAATAATTCAGCTGCTCATCAATTTTGGAACACCAAGAAGAAGCAATAATTATAATTATTACAACCTTTTAGAGAAGATTCAAAAGTGTCACAAACCATTTTCTGTTTTCTGGGCATCATCTGCATGTGATTCGAAATAAACAAGTCATATTTACTATATGTATGTAATTACATTGAGAAATTTTCATTACATTATAGGTACAAAGCAAAATGTTTGCAAACGATTGCAATGCGCTGTGTAAATCTGTTACACCTTACCCCTACAGCGGGCAACATTTCCTAAAGTATAGAGCCGCGGTTTGCTACATAAATTAACGTTGCTGTAATACGCAATGTTTATAAATCGTGTTTATTATAATGTAATATACTCACTTCTGATAGTAACCTGAAGGACACCGGCGAGCATTTGTACAATAGCATCCGGAAACTATAAAATGGTAAGAAGCAGAAGTACAAGAATTGTTTTCATGATGGCTGTTTCCGTTTTCTCTTTCCAGAATATAACGCGATCGTATTTATAGGTAACCTTAAGTGCCGAGTAGGTCTTATTGTATAATAGATAAATCAAAGAGTATCTAAAACTACTCTTTGGATAAATGATAATCCGCTCGCCCTCGCCCACTAACCAGCAGTTCAGTAATTCTGCGAAAGTCCAACAATGAGGTATGTATGTGTGACGTAATGCACAATGTGTTCCAACCTCACTACTCTTACGGGGGGAGGAAGACTAAGTTTGAAAAAGCTTGAGAAAGCATGATGGTAACCAAGTCAAGCCTGCATTCGCAAACGTCAAGCCAAGCCAAGCTTTTCTTCTTAAAAAGCTTGCCTCTCAAGCTCAAGCCAAGCTCTTATATTTCAAGTCAAGCTACTTGGCTTGGTGAATCACTGAATAATTACAACCTTTTAGAGAAGATTCATAAATGGTGTCACAAACCATTTTCTGGGGATCATCTGCATGTGATTCGAAATAAATAAAAGTCATATTTACTAGATATTATAATATGTATTGAGAAATTCTCATTACTATACAAAGCAAAATGTTTGCAAACGATTGCAATATGCGCTGTGTAAATCTGTTACACCTTAGTAGTCGTAGTCGTCGTACACCGGGCAACATTTTATATGGAGCCAAGATTTCTCACATTCAGTTCTGTTACTGCAATTCGCAATGTTAATAAATCGTGTTTATTATAATTTACTATACTCACCTCACAGCGTAACCAGGAGGGCACGAGCCAGCACTTGTGCAAGTGCATCCAGAAACTACTGATAAACTCATGTATAAAATGGTAATAACCAGAAGTACAAGAATTGTTTTCATGATGGCTGTTTGCGTTTTCTCTTTCCAGAATATAACGCGATCGTATTTATAGGTAACTTTAAGTGCCGAGTAGGTCTTATCGTATAATAGATAAATGATATTCCACGATAAGAAACCCAACCACCAAGTGTTTAAAGTAATTAATATTTACACGACCCACTTTTTCCTTCAATAATCTATAGCTTAACATTAAAATGTATTTCTTTAACTTAAGGGTCTATCATCGCATCTGTTGGAATTGAAACTGATCGAATGGTTTTTTGTAGGTACCTACATAAAATTCAAATAAAACATTGTTGTATAACCACAACAAATTATAGGGCCCTTCTGATAGGGATTTTTAAATTTTTTACAAAGTTTACTAATGTACAACGCAAATTTTAGCACCTGCATTTGAATAATAAATATGTCATTGCAAAGAGGAAAGTTTTTTGTAGGGCTCTCGTGTATTAGAATTTTCCATTTTTATTCGTATTTCTTACAAAATATTCGTAAAATTGAAGGAATATTAAGCAACTTCAAACAAATTTTACCAAAACCTTTGTAAAAAATTTAAAAATTACTACCAGGAGGGCCCTACAATACCTTACAATACCTTCCTCTATCCATTGACACCTTGTTTGTGTTTATTCAATAATGTTTTATTTAAATTTTATGTAGATATAAGTACATCGACACCCATGGAATCAGTTTCAATTCCACTCTTAAGTGATACTCACTTAATAAAGTAATTTTGTGACAGTTCATAAATTAACAAAGGCTACATAATTGGAAATAATAATGATTAGCAATAGCAGAGAATTTTATGCTCTACAACTTTATAATAGATGCAAATACCATTTAACGCATAGGAAGCGAAACATTTGGGAAAAACTGATTTTTGTGACCTTTGACTTGTAATATTTTAAGACGAGGACACGGGGTTATATGTGATTTTTGAGGACCATTTAGAATGTCAAAACAAAGATTTGTGCAAACTTTCAGCTTATTACCTACCTCTTATTCCGACGTTGACCCATTTTTTTTGCCTTATTTGACTGTACTAATAGGCAATTAAATAACAAGATTTGATAGCATGGCGACGATAAGACCAAAATGACAAACAAAGCAATTAAGACACACCTAAAATTGAAGATCAAATGATAACGATGAAATTAATTCCACGTGGCTAAATATAGGCGAAGGAAGTCGTCACTATAGCGTTAAGAAACTCAAAATTATCACGATACATCGCACGCGCGTCCCATTTCCTTACACATCTATTTTTCCCCTTTCATTTCTTAGGGAACAATTTAACAAATTCGCCTTATCCTTGCAGATGTCGAAACAGAACCTTCTTTAAGGGCTCTGCGACTTTTACTTCGTGTGCGAAGAAAATCTAATGGTGTGTGCGCACTTTTCTTTGATGTACAGGATAACATCACGATCCTTACGGCTGACGTATCCATTCCGGATTTTGAAAACAGTGTGATCCTTTGTTGAGCCCTTTCCAAAAATAATTCAACTGTTATCAAACGATTACCTCAACAACAAAGACATTTTTGTTGTTAGGGGAGCTCAAAGAGAGGATGCATGAAATTATTGAAATTATACCTACTGTGCGGCGTTAATGAAGAGATGTACAGTTACGTTTCTTCCTCTTTCACTCGTCGTTATTTCCCTTTCTGAGAAATAACTTCGATGCCATTATCAGCAACTACAGAAATTCCCGTTTCATCACAATGAAACATGTTTTTGGTATTTTACATTTATATATCTACTAAAATTAACATGATTACATATTGAAACGTATTTACAGACTCTTTTGATGCAAAAGGCGTCTTTTTAATAATTGTAATTATGAAGTGGGTACCGCAATGATCCAAAGGGGCATATGATTAAATTTCACTTCCATCACACTATCAAAAACGCGATTTTTGTAAATGCGTAAAATTGTTACATAATCAATTTTTCTATAAAAATGGACTTTATCCACAGCTATCGCAAATCTGATCTTTAATTTTCAAAAGATAATACGGTGGTATAAAGTGTTTACCTTTAATTTTCGTAAATAGTGCGCCATACCTATTACAAAATTTTAGATAATAAGCAACGATAAGAGGCTATGGGAAAAACAACGATAAATGCATGTTTAAAATTAGATTTTTTTTAACTTTATTTACGAATAATGCAAAAAATTCATAGAAGGTTCACGGTTGCCTTTGAAGTTTGAAAGGCTGTAACGCCTTTAATATTGTTAATATTTTGATATTTTTTCCACCAAATTTGGTGGGCACTGTAATGATAATGATTGTACCTATATGTACGTTGGCGGGTCAAGAACCTTAGTGCCAACGGTTTTTCATGAACTCTATGTATCACATTTCAACAACTTGGAAAAGATTTTGAGAAAATCGATTTTTAATTTTTGACCAACTTCGGCCAGCAATAAATTGGCCACGTTAAATTTTTGTTCATATATCTACGAAACGCCGTTTTACTTTTTATTGTTAGTTTTTATACGCAATACTAGGTATATAAAATAACTTCTTTCTTAAGTTTACAATTTTAGTTACAATTTTAATGTTTGTTTAAAAAACTTCACGTATTTAAATTGATACTTGATTTAAAACGTTACTTTAATAAAAATGTACATTGAAAACAAAAGAAGTAACTTTATAATTTCTTTAATTCTGCTGAACAAATTTAAATGTTATGATGCTTTTAAGCAACGAACATTTTAAATGGTAAAATTAAAATTGGAATTCATGTACCTAACATTTTTATTTAACAAACAAAAAATAACAACTAATTTAAATTAAAGAATTAAAATGTATGTCGAAATAAAATGTTACATGAATTAAAATGTTGCATGAATTAAAATGTTGCATGAATTAAAATGTTTGTTGATCATTTTAATTGGGCGCTGTAGGTTGCCGATATTTTGACATTTTTTTCTGTAATGATTATGATTGTGACATGCAGTACCTACATTGGCCGCTCAAGAACCACTAAGATGTAGGTTAGGAAAAAAAGCAAAAAGCCAGTAAAGAGCCAGAAAAAACCGTAGATATATAAGTATTACCACTGATTCGCGAAAAATCACCGATCTGTAATTCATGTTCACAACAGTAGATACAAGGGACTAGGGAGACATTCGAGTTAAGTATTACGGACTTAAGAAGTCCCAAAGCGAACTAAAGTCCCAACACAAACACTGTACAACAAGCTTCCACTAAATACCAGAGCATTACCCAACAAGATTTTTAAACAAGAGATCAAATTCTATTTAATAAATGCCGCTTAAATAGTTTAATGTAATGTTCGTACTTCGTTATTTTTATATTTTAAATGTTTGCTTTAGATACATGGTGTATATCCATGGATATACATATGTATAGTTATTTATATTTTATATATCTAATATGATGTAACGCACCTGGCAGATTTGAATTTAAATGTTTCCCGCTGTGAACTTGTCCGATTTGTAAATGGTATTGAAACGGCAGTTACGCTACTGAAAATTTAAATCGAGAAAAAAAAGTAGAATCAGCAAAAACAAGCACGGAGCGCGAAATTTGGTAGTTGGTAAACAGAGTTAGATCGCGGGAAGACAACAGAAGAGGAGGTAGAAAGTCGTGTCCTCACCAATTTTGCGTAGATAAGTATTCCTTTTTATAATATTTATATTTATTTCTGTTAAATAGGCAGGGTAATTTTTAAATTAGCAACTGTACGTTTTCCTATTGCATTTAGTAGGTGCTTTATATTACAAATTTTGAATTTGTATGGTTTAATAATATTGATTGCGCAGTGTCATAAATTTCGCGGAGGTAGTACGTAAATTCAGCCTATTCCGTTACACACAAAATTCGTAAAATACTTTTCGGTGCTGCTGTAGTATGCGGTCTACCGTCACATTTACGCTGTAGTATGCGGTTTACCGTCACATTTATGCTGTTATATGTGGGGTTGGGTAAAAAAAAAACCCGGAAAAAAGCCCCGGTAAAAAAACGGGAAAGAAACCCTAGGAAAAAAGACCCCCGGAAGAAAAACCCCCGAAAAATAATTATAGATGGCTGTGAATAAATATATAAATATACAAAGTTTGGAAATATGTAAAAGTACATAATGCTAAACTTAAACGTAGATTGCCACTAAAGCGCCTAGGTTATTTGCAGGTTTAGTATCTATAGGTATATTTTTTTCAATTGATACTTTTTCATTCTTGGAATGTATGATTTTGTAACTAATATGCAGTATAAATTTAAAGTATATGTTATTACATCATTCCATTCGGCGCAAATGACAATCTTCGTCAATAACAAAATTTATTCACAGCCAACTATTCACACGCGTATCGGTAGACCGCATACTACAGTAGCACCTACTTTTCTTTGTTACAAAAAGTCAGATTTTCATTGGACTTTCACTGCTGTACATGCAATAATTCTACTTAGGACTTAGGTAATGACAAAGTTTGAAGTTTGGAAATTAAGTAGAACAATTAAAAAATAACATTTTCTTATTAGGAAATTCCAACAAACAAAGAAAACTGTAAATTATAAAGGCCCTGTGAAAGGCTGAAAGCTATTAGAACCAAATTTTCAGAACTCCTAGAATTATAAATTTTCAATTGGATAAATTTTATAGCATTATAAAAAAATGATCTGATTTTAAATAAAGTAGGTACTGTAAAAAAATTAAGCAAATTGATTTTTCAAGTGGAAGTAATGTTTCTTTTGCCTCATTTCATACAAAAGGTTTAGTAGGTACCTTAGTAATCCTTTAGAAATATCCAGGTACTTTGTAACTAATAAGTGGCATCTTCAGAAGCTAAAAACTCATTAAAATATTACAATGTACAATTTAACATTAATATCTAATAATTTGTAAATTAACAAATTAGTTTTGTAGTGTTTTGAATATAAAAAAATAGTTATCATAGATGTGACTTTTACATACATACATATTTATTTTTTACAACTTCTGAAGATGACACTATTATTTACTATATCAAAACTAGTAAATTTTATTAGCTTAATAAAGTATTAGATGAAGACTTTAATTAATTCATTTTATTAACCGGTTTTGCTTGTTGACTAGTAGCAATCAACGCTAGTAGGCGTTGATTGAAAATCAACGCTAGTAGGTAAGTAGTTACAGTCATAACTGTACTCCGTAGTGTAAAACGGGATGGTAAATCGTAAATGCACTACAAATAGGTAGGTATACAATATTTATTGTTTACGAGCGGTCAGAAACCACTATTTATTAGTGAAAAGCAAATTCCATAAGTAGAACTGGATTTACCATTAGAGTAGAGTAGGCAATAGGCATTGTGTACTAATTTCCTTTAGATAAATAGTAACAATCACAAAATCTCATAAAAACATTCCTTTACCTACCTTGTTTATTTTGCGAAGTCGGTTATAGTAATTTCAGTTCGTGCAGAAAGGTTGAATAATATAAATGTTTTACAGTGATTATGAAAACAAAGCAAGTAGGTATTATCGGCAGGGGTCCCATTCATGAATTTGTTAAATGTCTACCTGGTCCTTCCTTTTTTAAAATCAGAGTCAGTAGATTAATCTACTGACTCTGTTTAAAATTAGAGTCCCTATATAGAGAGAGTACCGCGAAGGTCGGCCATATTAGGTGTTTTCTTTTTGCATCGCTACAGGCTTGGGCACATGCACAATCATCACGTGATTAAAGTGCCTTGCGTCATAAGACATTTGTGCCTCAGGTTAATATAAAACTTAAATAAAGCTTTTAAAACGAATAGGGTTATTTTTATAAAACGAATGGTGTGTATTGACAGAGCTGACTTAAAGCTACCACAGGCTACCACAAAATGCAAAAAGAAAACACATTGTATCCAAAATGAGGCGCCAAATTCAAATTTCTAAAAAGATTCTGAAAAAATTATCTTAAAGGTGGCGCCCTAAAACGTCAAAATAAGCAATCATTGCTCTTGTAGCTTGTTTCCCATAGTTAGCAAGGCCAAAAAAAACTTTCTGGGAATCAAACGAAAACATTTATTTACAACACAAACATATATGACACTAATCGATTACAAAAGTAGTAATAATCAATTAACTATTTACAATGGCTACATTATAATAATTGTTAATAAAAAATGGAAAAGTTACTTCACAAATCCACGCGCTTTCTTGTATACGGTCTCGATTAATCAATTGCAGCACTTTAAGCTTGATCTTTGACCTTCATTCCGTTGGTCTGCGGGTATACGTAATAAACGATAACCTTTTTCACTGCGCTTTTTGTAATCGGGAACACAACAGGAATTTTTTCGATTTCTCTCACAACAACAGGTCAATATAACAGACGTGGAACACGTTGAAACACAAATAATTCACTTTTACTTATGAGTTGAAACTGAACGACGAACATAAAATAATACCCTTTATTTTATGACCAGGAACAACAAAACACAAATGACATTTTAACCCGTCAGCTGATCAGCTCAACTGTCAATTATAACGCAAGCTGACAACTCATAAGTTAAAATACAAAATGTAACTAGTGATCCGCCATATTGTATCCAATTTATTTATATACCAATCGCGGTACTCTGTTATATAGGGACTCTATTTAAAATTAAAGTCACTAAATATTCTAAAGTACCGCAACCTTATGTTCCAATGAGTTAGAGAGAGAAAGCTAATTTTAACCCCAAAATGGCGGAAAAATGACATCTGTGTTTGACATACGATGAAAACAGTGAACTCTAATATAACTGGAAGGGACGCTCATGTATCTCGCAATGCACTCGTTGAAGCAGGCGCAAAAGACAGAGATAGATTGAGCTGGTAATGGTGGTAGTACAACTAACCTTGTCTGATTTGTTATGTTCGTTGACTATTTTGCAGTTCCTTTTAATTAATTATATGTATTTTATTTCATACAAGTTAAACAAGGACAACAATTCCACCACACCGCGGGTTGCATAAGTTACAAAACTGCTTCAATGTTCAGTGTTTTTGCTTCCCTTCCAGTTATATTAGAGTTCACTGGATGAAAATTAGTATTTTACTCTTAGACCATTGGTCTAAAATTTTACTATTACTAAGTTTGACGTTTGACACTTGGTTTGAAACGCGGCAATTTGAAAAACATCATAAACTTGTAGTTTTCCTTTTCCCATAGACAGGCTCGTCTTCTTATTCTTACACACTACTTGCTGTATTTTTTAGTTATCCCTTTCTGTGATTTAAATAACGATTCTAAATGAAGTATTAACACGACAAAATAAAATGTCAATTTTAAAAACGTATGTTAGGTTCGTGTGGCAGTTCCAAATTTTTTATCTTTCAATTAAACTGTACCTTTTAATAACAATGACAACTAATTTTTAAGAAATATATTGATAAGTATCTAATGTGAGTTTAGTTTTTAAGAAACACTTCATAAAGTCATTAAATTTTCTAGCGACTAGGTCTTCAATATTTGAAATTGCCGCCAAAATTTTAACCCCAAAATGGCGAACGTTGCGGTACTTTAGAATATTTAGTGACTTTATTTAAAATAAAATTAGGTCTCCATCTACTGGATTTATTCAATAATTTTAGAACCCATCTCCACCTTTTAATTGTCACGTTTTTGGCTTGGCGGGTGGCTTTATTTATTTGTTGTGTGTATGTTGAAGGTTGGTACGGCGTGTTTAGTAGAATTTAGGACGTTTAGTACGATTAGATTTGGTGTAGGTAGTTACAGTAAACGCCAAACAAAATCCGTTGCACGTCAGCAATCAGCTGATAATTGACGTCTCTGCCGTAAATGTAACGGCATAAAAATCGTGAAAATTCGACCTGTCAACATTAATTTCATCAGAATTTTATGATCGCCACGTTGGTAACAATGGATTGTTTTCAGCAACGTTGCCAATGCCAATTCCATAAGGTATCAATTTTGTTGTGTTTTGTTGTGGTTATGTTTTGACTGTCACAATTTTGAAGTTTTGATTTTGTTTTTTATTTATTATAACTAAAGTTACGAGTGAACCACAAACCACTAAAAATAGACTGTCCATTTCTATAGAAAAATAGTTGGTAGAGAAATGCGGGACGGCGACTTCACAAGAGGAAAAGGGTAGGTTGAGTGACGCCCACAGCACCTTATTGGTTAATGCTTTATTGTGGGAAAATTTGAATTGAAATAAAGTAAGCTTATTGTTTTAATAAAATCATATTTATGGTTATGTTTACATTTAGTTACAATTTACATGATATATAACAGTGAAAACAGTACCTATTCTACAAAGTAATACATCTGCCGGTGAAATTGTACAATGCGATGCTGGCATAACAACACTTTTGGAACGTTCAGCAACAGTTTTTTCTTCATAATCCTGAAACAAATGTGGATATGAAGACTCATATGAAACTCATAAATATAATCAATTAAAAAAATAATATTGTATGAAGCTTACTTTATATATTGGAAATGCATCATTACGTAATAAAATTGTGCTGAAGTCTTCAATAATGTCACTTTATAAAGGGAAACCCATGTCCAATTTTTAAATTCTCCATTAATAAATTCAACCCATTTGTTAAAAATGGGCTTTAAACATAAATGTTGTGGGTTCGGAAACTTTAAATCTACGGACTTTTCTATTCCTATTCTTACTATTACATGCGGTGACCATGTTATGTTCTTAATTCTAACAAATAGCGAAAGTAAATATAGGTAGGTACGCATGTTTAAAAACTTACCAGAAAACTATAACTTTAATACACAATAAGTCAATAAGTAATAAACAACAAAATATAAACGCAAAACCCAATAATGAACGATTATGTGACGCTGATGTACACTACTTCACATATTTTAAACGAAAAATACCGCCATAAAATCAAACGCTTATCGCTTCGTTTGAATCAGCTAAATGTCAAATTAATTTTATAATTCTCAGTACCAACTAATTTTGTGAACAGGTTAACCAACTGACAATTCCCCTTTCCTCTTGTGAAGTCAACACCCGCATTTCTCTACCAACTATTTTCCTATAGCAGTGGACAGTCTATTTTTAGTGGTTTGTGGAGTGAACTCAGAAGTTTTATTTGCGTTACCTTCTTTCAATTACAATCTGGCAACATTGCCCCCAATCTACGTCACTCACATTATATCACGTGCAACGGATTTTGTTTGTCGTTCACCACGAACTTCATAAATAAAAATGGACTGCTAATAGCATATGCCTACTTCTTCGCTTTTGACGCCACCAAGGATCCGCCATGATGAGCGCAAATATTAGTAACATTCTGGTAACATTTGCATATTTGTGTTGTAGATTGGTCATGGTTGGTACCTCTGCTAGCAGTTGATTGAATTTTTATTTTCTTGTGTCAAACGTGATATAACCTGAACATTTTTAGCCTTAAATACCTTTAGATTTTAACAGTTAAGAAAACAATAAAGTTGTTTATAATATTCGTTTTATCAAATTCAAGTGTGAATTTCAGCTATGAACTGATAAAAGTATTTTTTTACGTGATCCGAATTAGATTTCAAATTTTCGCGGTTGAATTTGCGCTCATCATGGCGGACGCTGTAAGGTGTCATTTCGAATACATGTGATTATCAGTCCATTTTTATTTATGAAGTTCGTGTCGTTCACTTAGTTAAGTAGCACTAGGTACGTGGAAATTTTCAGCACGTGTAGTCAAGCATTTTATATTATTTATAACGTGTAGAATTCATATACATACATATTGTAACTACTTTTTAACATTGTGCGATTGATTATACGATAATGTTTTCTTTAATGGGGGCGTATAATATTTTCCTTTATGTGAGTTGACGGTATTCTGTCACTACTCTGTTTTTTAAAGCATCGGATGTGTTTAAATTTTACATCCCTTAAATTTTTATGCAATTAAATACTGTCTGTGTGATCCAGTGGCGTAACTGTTATTTTTGGGCCCCCCTGCAAACATTGTTCTGGGCCCCTACCCTTCCCTACACAATATGAATCGGTAAACTCTATCAATTTATATATAATTTTGTTCACTTGTTTACAGTCTGGTCCTAAGTCCTTTTAAGGTTTGTTTAATTAATAATTAACAAAATATGCCAAATATTTAATTACAGTACCTAAACCCATTCCAAAGAAGACTAAGTAAAGTCTATATTAAATAGTAGGAAACAAGAGTCATAAATTGAAACCAAAATACATTTCTTTTAAAGATCATTTTTATTCAAACATTTTACCCAGTCCTTATACTAATGTTAGGCCTATTCCAAAAACTGTGCTAAAACTATTAAAGAAACGAGTAAAAAGAGTTATAAGTTATAAGCTATACATTAAAACAAAAATACTTTTACTTTTAGGAACTTTTTACATTTAAATATTGTATCTATATTGTATAGTATTGTAGGTATTACTAACCTTAGCAGTTAGAACTATTAAAGAAAGTGTAAAAATTATTTAACAAGAATCTAGTCATAAAAACCGAAATTTGAGTGAATAATGAGTAGATATTACATCAAATTATGACCCAATAACGACTTTATATTTTTATGCACCATACGAGACCAGAGACAAGAATACTAAGGATTAGTCAGGATAAAAACAAAGCAGACGCATGTGGCGGCAAGCGATCTGACACTGACTCACTGACTGGCGGGTGGTCGAGGTAGCGCGTGTGCCTATTTACTGCGTACTTGCTCAATACTCAACCACAGTCTAAATACAATTTTAGACTGTGACTCAACCGTCAACAGTCTTTCAACATTCAGCTCACCCCTACGCTGACTCGCTCCCGTTTCTTCAAATTAAAAAGGAAGAATATTTTACCATACAATACTAAGTGAATTAGTAATATAACTATAATAAAGAGCACTGTAATTTTAAGTTATTTTGGAATGTCGAACTGGCTGGCGTAACCTTTTTTCTTTCATAGCATGTGGGCCCCCTGTACGGTGGGCCCCCCCGCATTGCAGGGTCTGCGGGTCAGGCCCGTGCGCAGGATTTGTCCATGGGAGGGGTTGGGTTGGGAATAGGGAAGACCTCAAACGTTGATTGAATGATTTCAATGAACCCCTCAAACGGGCCCAAACATTCATAAAACGTAAACTAGGTTGCGATACTCTCAATAATAGAATTAGGTTAACATATTCTTTAAAACATTGAAATTTGGGTAGGTATTCAATATTTGTCTATTTTTAAATACATAATTAGGTATGTATTTATAAAGTACATACGTTAATAACTACATATATATTATTCATGGGCGCCAGCAAGGCGGGGCATTTGCCCCCCTCTGGATTCAAATTGGGAATATAAATTAACCTAAATGAAATTAGTGCAATTTATTTTGATTTTTTACAAGAATTGTGTCATTTTTCGTCCGAGTTTAAGAAGAGGAGTTTTTGGGTCTTTCGTAATAAAGCCAACCTGAAGGCTATGAATTTTCGAAAAATTATTGAGGCCAAAAGTACTCGTATATCACTGAACAACAGAACAATTTTAAAAAAGAAAAAATTGAATCGCATAGAAAAAACTTATTCTCATAATTTCAACAATAATTTACTGTGGTACCCAGATTTAGCGCGTTTAGTGAACATTTGAAAAATTGTGCCGGAAGTGCGAAATATACATCTCACCAAACCCAGAACAATTTAATTAAGATTTGTGTTAGTTAGCAGCTAAACAAACCCAAAGGGCTAACTATGGTAAAACGTGTGCTGAGGATTATTTTCGAAGATCCATTTTTGTTCCCTTAGTAGATTCGATTATTCAGTCTACCGAGATTCGATTTTCTCAGGAGACAAAGAAGGCACATTTGCACTTTCACTTCTGCATCCACAGTTGTTAATTGAAAATTTTGAATAATTAAAAAAATATAATTCTAACATTTTAAAATATACGATATCGAAAAGTATTCAACATTTTTCTGGCTCTGCCCCAAACAACAACTATTGAAAGATCATTTAGTTACTTTAGATTTAGTTAGATATACCAATTCGTGGAAAATTTCATCGTGCCCCCCTTAAATTTAGGACTTCCGGCGCCCATGATATTATTATATTTCCTTATATTTCAACGGGTTATGGGAGGGGTTTGAACCCCCAAAACCCCCCCCTTGCGCACGGGCCTGCTGCGGGTTAGGCAGTTACGCCACTGGTGTGATCGGTCCTAAAACCAGTACGCTACAAATACCCCTAACAAATATAACTATCACGGGCAAGGTAATAAACTCAGCCAAAAGCTGGCGCCCTAAGCCAAAATACAAATATATACCAATATCAATACCGTGGGCAGGATATGTTAGACCAAAATCTCGGCAGTCGGCTGAGTCGGCACCCTCCTAAGCCAAAATTCAACCCTGGTGGGAATGTTGAGGTTGACTCATTCTATACTGTGAAAAGTCTGACGGAATAAAGATCATAGCATAGATAACATAGTATCCATTTTAAAAATGCCACTTTGCTTTCCATTTCTAAAGAGGCAGAAACGATTCAAAAACGAATTACATACCTACATACAACAAATGTTGAATGTTCCGTACGTAAAAGAATGTCGATTTCCCTTCTTTATAGTCATACACATTCGTTAGATTATCCGAAGGAAATTTCCTTCTGTTTATTACGAAAACATGGTAGGTACAAATTAATATCAAATGACGAAACTTTATACTTATCATATCAATTTAAATTGGATGTAAAATAGATTTAATTTTGTTAAGAATACAGGAGCCTTGAAATGAATTATACCTACAATTGTATCGGTGTCTTACAGATAAAATTAATTATTTTCCTTTGTTCGTTATTTGTTCATTGACAAGATTATATCACTCTGTGATTATATTTATCAAATGCGCGATATGAATATTGGGTAATATACACGTACAGTTCTATTTACGAACTTTATCCAAGTAATTTTGATATAACAACGTAACTAGTTGATATGATGTAAAAGTATTTCAGTATGTAAGTAGGTAGGTAAGGTACTTAGGTACGTACCTAAGCGAATTAGTACGCTTTATTTATTCTGAAATTGTTCCTTTACCACGTATCAACTATGAGTACATGAATTTGCTATAATAAGAAATAACGCTCTCCTCAATTATTACAAAGGAATAGACTTTGCTAATGGAACATACATCTATAAAGCAAATCCTAATAAGCTAACCAAGGCAATCAATTCTACTATCAAAGACCATTGGTCTTTGCTACTATAATAGTAGTACTAGTTATTGTGTACTATCTATCGTATAATACCGTGTCCGTACAATAAATTTACTCAACACACCAGCAGATGTCATGTTGATGTACTTACTGCCAGAGTCAGTAGGTTAACACTAACAGAGTACCGCAACCTCCGCCATGTTTAGTCCTTTCCGCGCTTCAGTCCCTACACGCTCAGTAAGGTAGACGATGTTTTAACTAAATTAGTCGGAATATCTGAATTTAATAAAACAAATTGATATAAGAAGTATCATTTTACGATACTGTCAATTTACAAATTTTACTGAAGCGCGGAAAGGACTAAACATGGCGGAGGTTGCGGTACTCTGCTTACTGCTGAAACTACAACAGCAATCATTAATAAATTTTTTTGCTCATTTATTTTTATTATTGATGTTAAGTATTTTTGTTAACAGAGTATTGTATTGTTAATTTAATATTTATACATATATTTTTCAAACTAAATGCAACAAAAAAATTAATTTTTTTGAAAGTGCTCATTTTTGAAAGAGAAAAGTTCATAGGCGCAGTGTAGCTAGTCCTTATTAGTAAATATTTGAACAAAAGTAGTCCTAGACCCCGTAAAGTAGAAGAGGAAGGATTATGTATGTATGTACAAAAGTACCTACTACATGGCGTCTTCAATGAAAAAAAGTAAGTATAGAACATGAAGATAATCCCAAAATGCAAAGAAAAGAAAGAGGTGTTGGAGTAAGTAGTGGTTTCTTATGTGAACACCACTGTTGAAATGATCCTGATCGAAACCAAATCGACAGGTATCCATTGGCTGTCTCTGTTCAACGCTGCATTTGTTATCACACACTATCTTTGTTGTCGATGAACCTCACGGATTTCTCTCGCACTTCACGATACAGTTCCGGTATTAACTGTGGCCTGCGCAGTTAAAAATATTCAACATGTTGAAAGATCGCAGATCTCGCCGGAAAGGCGAGATGTGAGTCGGACTGACCACTTCACGTTTGGTTTTGGACTGAATCGATGAACTGTACAGTTCAAAACTCACAAAAATCGTAGCGTGAAGGGCCCGTTTAAGGTACGGACAAGATTCGCGGCACACTCGCTGAACGCCAGTCGGTCCACCTAACTTATTTATACACCGTGATTTCCGTAATTAATTCTCCGTGCTGAACGACAATCATATGCAGTGGTGTAGCTAGGGTGAAATCGCGTCCATGGCATGGGTGGTAATTGCGCTCCTGTTAACAATATGAAATCAACGTTATTTGTTTTTCGCTTTAGTTTAATCGATCTTAAGTCATGGAAGCTGTTAAATAGTTTATAATTAATTTAATTTGCTGAAAGATCTTTCGCAAGGAAACCTGAGTGGTCACCAATATTTGCACTTCGCCGATTGCACACCACGTCGATAATTCGTCTATTCTCGGCAAAATTACGTTCAATTTTTTTCAATTGTACAATGATTTTTGGGCATTTCATGGACTGTCAAGTGCTCAGGTGCTTTCCACTGATTAAATCCGTTTATCCACAAGTGATTAATAAGTTATTGTCATTAGCAACGTGAGTAATGAATATTACTCACTGTTATTTTATATATTTCCATGGTAACCGTCCAATACAGTCAATTAGAGAATTTGCAAATAAATATTTAAATTGAATTAACATTTATAGTCGTGGATAAAGTATAGTATTCTACTCGCGTATAATGGCTATTATTCTCTCGGTAATTTATGCCACTCGACTGCGGCTCGTGGCCATAAACTTACCTCGTGAATAATAGCCATCATTATACGCTCGTTGAATAATATACTATTTCCTACTCCAAACTAGATTGATTTCAAATAAGAAAAAGTAGACAGCATGGAAACAAGAGATTTCTTGCTTGCGAATAAACTACTATCGAGTCACCTGATAACCATTTTCCAGCGTCCTATTAAACCACGATCTGTTCATCGCCCGGTTGTTTGTGAGTAAAAACGCCCCGTCACTATTTCGGAAATACGTGGAACTCAATCTCATTATTTCTACATTTAACGATTCATCCGCGATCGCTTTTCCAGTATCATCGTGGAATTTCAAAAGTCCAATGTCGTGGTGATCAATTGCATTTGTTATGACATCTGCATTTCTCACATCTATAGAATCTTCTTTGAGTCTCGACCTTTGTATAAGCCAAGCCAGTCCGGTGACAAAAATGACATTCATAATAAATTTGCTTTTCCAAAATCTAAATTCGCTAAACAATTCATGTATCAAGGGAATTATAAGAGTCTTAATTACGTACCAAGGGCGATGGCCCGAGGAACAGCACTTGCCCTAGGTAATTGAGACCCATTAATTACCGTGGTACATACATAGATAATTTTATTTATGACAGATTTTAATAAAATGTTGTTCGCAATGTATTTATAGGATCGCCAAACCGATCTTCCTATACGGGAAACTGCCTTCGTCGCACTTCTGCTACTGCTCTAGCCAATGCAGGAGCAACTGTGACTAACTTAAAAAGACAAACGGCAAACAAAAACGAAGTTGGAATTGCACGGTTTCTGCGATGCTTCCACGGTAGCTTAAGGTGCGGTTGTGTACATGCGATGCGAAACTACTGATAACCAAGCTCACGTAGCCTGCATGCGGTGTGGAAAATCGCGGGTAGCTCCAATTAAACAAATAACTCTACCACGTTTAGAACTATGTAGAGCCACCTTACTAGCAAATTTAATGAAAAAGGTTTTAGATTCAATTAAAATAAGTATCGAGCAACTCACCAACATCACCAGTTGGAATCACGTTAGGTCTTATGATAATCCTGCAGATTTACTCTCGCGAGGTGTATCAACTAAAATACTAAACAATTCTGAACTATGGTGGCTAGGACCACCCTGGTTATCATTAAGAAGGGAAAATTGGCCCCAGACGAACAAAATAGAAATTACAAATTTACCAGAACAACGAACAATAATTAACGTTGCAGCAGTAGTCAACTTTGTTTCAATATATGATAAATATTCATCCTTTTCAAAACTTCAAGCTGTATTTGTATAGATTTTACGATTCATAAGAAATTGTCAGCTACCAACACAGCATCGTTATAAAGGCCTAAGTCTAATTACTGTAAACGAAAGGCAGGAGGCTTTACATTGTTTAATAAGGTTGAGTCAAAGATGTACTTTTCCTAATGAATATCACAAATTAAGTCGAAACAAACAAATTCCTACGAATAGTTCTATTTTATCACTATGTCCCTTTATGGATGAAAATCAAATAATAAGAGTGGGAGGGAGACTATCAATTTCTCAATACGAATTAAATAAACGGCACCCTATTTTATTGTCTCACAAGCATAAAATTTCTGAACTGATTATACGGAAGGAGCATACTCGCTTAAAACATTGCGGTGCTCAACAGCTTATGGCGTCCATCCGGGACAAATTTTTGCCAATGTCTGGCCGTAGTATTTGTAAAAAAATTATACGCGAATGCATGACGTGCTTCCGTTTCAATGCAAAACCCAGTACGTATTTATATAGCCCCTAGAAACACATAGTACCGACAACGTTTGATCTTGCCGACTGGAGCAAAATTGGTTGGTAACAATGGTAACACTAAAAAATTCCCTAAGCGGATGAAGTGCGTGAATAGAAAGCGCAACACCGCAAGCGCCACTTGTGTTTTTTCGCTTTGCTGTTTTCTCTATTTGTTTACATTGCAAACTGCAATCTTTCCATCTGAAAATTTCCGTAAATAACATGTAAATTGTAAATTATTATAAGTGCCAGGTTGCTTTACAAGAGGTTGCACCAGCAGTGGCAAAAAAGGACAAAGTTTATTTAGAATCCCTGCGAACCTTATTAGGACAAAAACATGGTTAACCTCACTTTCCCCTCATTACCAAGAATATACTTAATTACTTACCGTAATTTAGGTAATTAAATTAAATGCATCCTTTAAAGTAATGTGAATTGCTCGCATTCAAATTGTATAATTTGCAATTTATGACGCTGAACTATTGAGGCTTTAACGAAAGGTAATGAGAGGGTCCGATTAGTCTGAAAACGGCCGTTCAACATTTTTCATTAATTTTTTATGTTTAATTCACAGTTTAATTATTGAATAATATTCAATGAATGGTTCAATTAATCACATTAGTTATGGAAAATTAACCTCAAATAATAAAGCATAACATTTGAAATTAGCATAGTGGTTTGTGATTAGCATATACGTGTTACGTATATGGAAATTAGCGTCAATTGCCTTAGGGATTTTTCGTATGTCAATGTTGATGTCAGGTTTGCTCCAGCGTGTCGGTACTATGTGTTTCTAGGGGCTATACGTATTTAATGGGTAACCTACCAAACGTTAGAACGAAACCATGTATGCCTTATCTGAATACGGAGCTGGACCGTTGAGTTATATTTTTCACTCAACGGCTGGACTATGCACTATGCAGGTGCAGGCCCATTCTTAATAAAAGACAGAGCATTACGCGGAGCGAAACTAATCAAGCCTTATGTATTTTTATTCGTTTGCATGTCAACCACGGTATAAGATAAGCACCGTGATGTCAACTAAAGCCGTTCATTTAGACTATTTAGAGCTTGTGTCGAGCTTAACAACAGAAGTTTTCATTGCCGCGCTTAGAAGATTCGTTACTAGAAGAGGAATACCTCTAAATTTATATTCAGATAATGCAACAACATTTGTTGGAGCAAATAAGACGAATCATAAATATATTTATGAAATCTTAAATGGTGAAGGAGTGCAGTGGCATTTTATACCACCTCATTCCCATTCCCCAAATTTTGGAGGCTTATGGTAAGCGGGCATGAAATCGTTTAAACACCATCTATAGTCCATACGCTCGGCAATGTCACTTTTCTCATTAAGCCGTAAATCAAATCTCATTTATAACGAGATCGATAGTTTCATTCAATATGCACCTCTAATGCAAAGTAAAAACCAGTTCCATACGGGCGAAAGTTGTTCAAAACAAATCTTATGGAAACTTGAATACAATAGAACAATAGCTTTCAACTACCTGCCTAGTCAGCGGTTGTTAATAGTTTAATTACAAAGTAATATATCAATTATTAATACAAACATCACAATTTCATAATGAAACTAGTGTATCTTCTATTGAGAACCGCTGCCAGTTAGGTAGTTCAAATCTATTGTTCTATTGTATTCCAGTTTCCATAAGATTTGTTTTGAACAACTTTCGCCCGTATGGAACTGGTTTTTACTTTGCATTAGAGGTGCATATTGAATGAAACTATCGATCGCGTTATAAATGAGATTTGATTTACGACTTAATGAGAAAAGGGACACTGCCGAGCGTATGGAGTATACGTCGCGTTGTCGGCAATAGTACGTTAACATTTGAAGCTTTCTATACTGTATTATCACAAATTGAAAGCATACTAAATTCCCGACCCTTAATCCCCCTAAGTTCCGATCCAAACCAGGGGCGCTCCGACCCGGGGGTGCAAGGGGTGCGGGGCACCCGGGCGGCAAGTCAAGAGGGGCGGCGATAGCCGCCTTGTTAAATAAAGAAAATGTCAAAAGTAAAATAATTGATATTGAAAAGAAAAAATTATATTTCGTAATTACTTAATAATAGTATATTATACACTAAGGTAGAGAAGACTATGATTATTGACCGACCGCCAAATTATTTCGCGAGGTGCGAAGCACCGAGGGAAATAAGGCGGGAGGTCAACAATGGTCTTCTCTACCGTGGTGTATATACTATTTTTTTCACTACTAGGTATTTATTTACACTAATATGAAGAAATTAAACACCCTACAACCTCCGTTAATATATAATAAACGAAGTGAATACGAAGTTGTCCGACATGTTGCGGCAAACAGCTGATCCCATTTTCAAGCGAATTACATAAATTTAATGTCATATGTTAAAATGCAAAAAGTTTTAAGTAAAATTAACAACATTGGAAATCGTCAACATTAAAATTTACACTTACCTACTATCGGAGTAAAAATGCAAGGCCTCTGACTTTAGAAGCTTGTATCTCAGTAATTAGCAATCATAATTTAATGATATAAAGTGCACTTAAAAGACCATTTATTTCTACAAAAAGGTGTACAGTTTTAGATTTTTACAATACATCGTTAATTTTCTGTATCAGTGTATGTGAGAAAAAGCGCTAATTATGACTCAAATCGCACAAGCGCTCCACTTTAAAAATTAATTACGGCTATATTATTGAAACTGAGTGGTAGATACTTATATATTTGAAAAATGTATACTTTTTTGTCAATGTGAGATGCTTTTGAGGCCAATTGGTTTATTAGTCTTAAAGCTATAACGAAAAAACGACATTTGTGTAACTCAGTACCTGAACGTTCGATATTAATAATATTGACAGTAACATAATAAGGTTAAAGCAATTATATTGTGGTCTAACACGATTCACAAAAATAATGTCATTTCATTATACATCGTTTTTTTTAAAAGAAATTTCGAAAAAAGGATGCATGCACCAGTTGGAGGGGAGAAGCGCGGCGCGCGGGGTAGCTGTTGTCGTATACTATTGCTATAAAGCGCATGGTTTTGTACAATGCAAAAGAATAATCACATTGTTGTGGGTTGCCGCTCGCTGCTTACGATGTGGTAAATTACCTCTCGCGGGAATATGTGCGCCTTTCTTTCGCGATAAACATAAATTTACTTCGAATTACAAGAAAACAAATTTTATTTTCAATAAGAGAATAATGCAGTTAGATTTAAGTAATATCAAATTTAGCATTTTAAACAAGAATTTTTTCTATAACTTCGTAAATTGCAAAATAGCACATTTTCGGTTAGGGCTTATAAAACCAGTTAATCATATGAATAATCAATATTTATTGGCTGTCGACTTTTCAGAAGTATGTGTGCTACAACATTTGTAAATTTGGTAACAATTTATGAAACAATAACAATTTTATGATAAGTTAAAACCACTGAAATATAAGCAACCTGGAACGCTTACGCTTAACTTACAGCCGAGCCGACAGAAAGGGAATTATTGTAGGGACATTCGGTCTGTGTCTTACTCATTTTTTTTTATTGTATCGTATACGTAATAAAAAACTAGTTTGATTAATCGTAAAACAATGAAAATGCTTCAACAGCTTAACTGTGAATGAGTACAACAAGGACACAATGTCCCTTCGTTATTGCTATCGCACGCTCGGTTTATTTCCTACAGGTTAAATGCACCGTGCGCGTTCCAGGTTGCTTATATTTCAGTGGTTAAAACTGACCGTCAGCCAGGAAAATACTAAATACAGCGTTTTTATTGCTGTTAATTAAAATAAAAGTTAAACAACTGATTCTACCATTTTGGTTTTTACACATGTTAAACATATATAAATGACTAATGTACTGCCCAAAAATGAAGAAATTTCACCCCTCAGTTTTTTTGTTATGATCACTTAAAGTCAGAGGCCTTGCATTTTTACTCCGATTTAATAATAAATGAAAATCGAAATGAATAAAGTGTCGACACAATGAAATATGAAGAATACCAAGCAGTTCAGCCGCGAGCAGGAACTGTGTAGGCGACTGTTTTATATTACTAAGTTGAAGACTGGGGATGTGACCTTGCCACGAAACAAGGGTCCATTTTGAAATCGGTACATAATTGCGACGTCAATGATTCTATAAAAAAAGACTTATCTGATGGTATCGAAGTCCTAATCATTATATTTTCCATGATGTGAATGGTTTATCTTTCGTTTTTGTAAATAATAGGCAATTAAATAACAACATTTGATAGCAACGTAGTAGCGATAAGACCAAAATGACAAACAAAGCAATTAAGACACACCTAAAATTGAAGATCAAATGATAACGATGAAATTAATTCCACGTGGCTAAATATAGGCGAAGGAAGTCGTCACTATAGCGTTAAGAAACTCAAAATTATCACGATACATCGCACGCGCGTCCCATTTCCTTACACATCTATTTTTCCCCTTTCATTTCTTAGGGAACAATTTAACAAATTCGCCTTATCCTTGCAGATGTCGAAACAGAACCTTCTTTAAGGGCTCTGCGACTTTTACTTCGTGTGTGCGAAGAAAATCTAATGGTGTGTGCGCACTTTTCTTTGATGTACAGGATAACATCACGATCCTTACGGCTGACGTATCCATTCCGGATTTTGAAAACAGTGTGATCCTTTGTTGAGCCCTTTCCAAAAATAATTCAACTGTTATCAAACGATTACCTCAACAACAAAGACATTTTTGTTGTTAGGGGAGCTCAAAGAGAGGATGCATGAAATTATTGAAATTATACCTACTGTGCGGCGTTAATGAAGAGATGTACAGTTACGTTTCTTCCTCTTTCACTCGTCGTTATTTCCCTTTCTGAGAAATAACTTCGATGCCATTATCAGCAACTACAGAAATTCCCGTTTCATCACAATGAAACATGTTTTTGGTATTTTACATTTATATATCTACTAAAATTAACATGATTACATATTGAAACGTATTTACAGACTCTTTTGATGTAAGGTTGCCATCCGCCCCGATATATCGGGACTGTCACCGTTATTGAGGTCTCTGTCCCGACGTCCCGACAAAAGACTAAAATGTCCCGATTGAAACTGCGCAATACAAATCAATGGAAAAATGTAATAATAAGTTGCTAAATCAAATAATAATAATAATAATAATAATAATATTTATTCTTCCTTCCTTCATATTAACAGATTAAAAGGTTAAGGTGGAAGGCTGAGGGCCAACAAACCAACCGTCAGCCTTCCACCTTAACCTTTTAATCTGTTAATATGAAGCTTTGATTTAGCAACTGTATTATTAAATTTTTCCATTTCACTCGCACACCATCACTTTATTCACCTAATAATTATTATATGCTACGATACCTGATGATGCCTCTTTTTAGTTGAAACGTGTATATTTAAATTTAACTTTAATCCCTGTGTCAACGTTCAGCAATTTAATTTTACTTATATATAAAGTATGGGGAAGGTTGAGTGAAATTTTTTAGCATTCCTTAATTACTTCACCCAATTTGGAGCATTATATCACCTATTATGGACCCAATCGACTGGCCAACCAAGACTACTTCTGAAATTTTTTATTTATTTTATTTATTTAATTAACCAGAAACAAATTACCCGACAAGTTACGTTATGTAATCCCGCAGAGGTGAATAAATCACCTGTTCGCAGGGCTGGTTACAGGAAACTAATAAATTTAAATATGTAGGTAACCTTAATAAATAAACAAATACCTATTTTATCTAAAATGAAGAATTGTAATTTTTATCACAAAATTGAGTATTTTTATACACCCCCTCCTAGAGTTCCTAAATGTCCCGACGAGACCCTAGCCAAATATGGCAACCCTATGTAAAAGGCGTCTTTTTAATAATTGTAATTATGAAGTGGGTACCGCAATGATCCAAAGGGGCATATGATTAAATTTCACTTCCATCACACTATCAAAAACGCGATTTTTGTAAATGCGTACAATTGTTACATAATCAATTTTTCTATAAAAATGGACTTTATCCACAGCTATCGCAAATCTGATCTTTAATTTTCAAAAGATAATACGGTGGTATGAAGTGTTTACCTTTAATTTTCGTAAATAGTGCGCCATACCTATTACAAAATTTTAGATAATAAGCAACGATAAGAGGCTATGGGAAAAACAACGATAAATGCATGTTTAAAATTAGATTTTTTTTAACTTTATTTACGAATAATGCAAAAAATTCATAGAAGGTTCACGGTTGCCTTTGAAGTTTGAAAGGCTGTAACGCTTTTAATATTGTTAATATTTTGATATTTTTTCCACCAAATTTGGTGGGCACTGTAATGATAATGATTGTATATGTACGTTGGCGGGTCAAGAACCTTAGTGCCAACGGTTTTTCATGAACTCTATGTATCACATTTCAACAACTTGGAAAAGATTTTGAGAAAATCGATTTTTAATTTTTGACCAACTTCGGCCAGCAATAAATTGGCCACGTTAAATTTTTGTTCATATATCTACGAAACGCCGTTTTACTTTTTATTGTTAGTTTTTGTACGCAATACTAGGTACATATATAAAATAACTTCTTTCTTAAGTTTACAATTTTAGTTACAATTTTAATGTTTGTTTAAAAAACTTCACGTATTTAAATTGATACTTACTTGATTTAAAACGTTACTTTAATAAAAATGTACATTGAAAACAAAAGAAGTAACTTTATAATTTCTTTAATTCTGCTGAACAAATTTAAATGTTAGAGTTAGGATGCTTTTAAGCAACGAACATTTTAAATGGTAGAATTAAAATTGGAATTCATGTACCTAACATTTTTATTTAACAAACAAAAAATAACAACTAATTTAAATTAAAGAATTAAAATGTATGTCGAAATAAAATGTTACATGAATTAAAATGTTGCATGAATTAAAATGTTTGTTGATAATTTTAATTGGGCGCTGTAGGTTGGCCGATATTTTGACATTTTTTTCTGTAATGATTATGATTGTGACATGCAGTACCTACATTGGCCGCTCAAGAACCACTAAGATGTAGGTTAGGAAAAAAAGCAAAAAGCCAGTAAAGAGCCAGAAAAAACCGTAGATATACAGGGTGAATGAGACCACCCGTATCAGCCTTTTATTTAAAGAACGGTGAGTCGTAGAGAGGTGGGGTAAAAAAAGTGATTATAAAAGTCATAATAAAGAATCGAATGGTGATATCATTATTTCTCCGAAAAGTCAGCATTCCTCCAGAAGGCCTCCAACTCCAAAATTTTAAATGGCACCATAAGTCGAAAAAGGTATTTTTTGAAAGATTGTTAAAAAAGAAGAAAGTTTTGTAGGAAAAATTATTTTATTACTGCCACCCCTTTTAAGTAATATTCGACTAAAATTATTTAATTTGAAATTCACTGTTAACAAGAAACATTGAAAAGTCGACTTTTAAAATCTAGTTACCAATGTTACATGTTGCGGTGTTTGCATATTTTTTATATCTACAGAGGTGATCTCTATTTATAAATTTTGGTATGTGGCTTTGTTTAGTAAAAGAAAACACGTGATGAAAGGAACAAAACTAATTCTATTTTTCATTAATACAAACATTATAAAAAATATAAAAACCTCTACAAATCCGCCGCCATTTAACGGTCCTACACACTTCCGCGATTCACAAAATGTTAAATTCCTTTTTTTTTCTATTAAAATCCTTCACACAAACTCCACGCACAACCGTCCTGCAATCCCTTCACTATCGTCCCGCCAAAATTGTCACTTTCCCTTTTTTTCTTCTTTACCATCATGGCATCACACGAACAACCATCATGCTTCCCAGTTTCAACTCTCCTCTCTTATCCTTATATTAGCCTAACTTCATACACTTCAAATCTTATACTATCTATCCTTATACATTGTAATCCTTATACTATACTTTTTTAACAATTTAAATTCCCACTTATGCGATCACTGCAATGTGTTCAAAATGTCTTTACATTTACTGCTAAGCCTTGTTGAGCTCTTCTAGGTACACTATCAGGGGCTTTAATAAGTGCTTCTTGAAAGGGAAGAACACATGTAACATTGGTAACTAGATTTTAAAAGTTGACTTTTCAATGTTTGTTGTTACAGT
Organism: Pyrocoelia pectoralis; assembly: GCA_036250285.1. Lineage (NCBI taxonomy): Eukaryota > Metazoa > Arthropoda > Insecta > Coleoptera > Lampyridae > Pyrocoelia > Pyrocoelia pectoralis. The sequence goes on from CM070077.1 coordinate 30,476,456, forward strand.
GAATTTCAAATTAAATAACTTTAGTCAAATATTACTTAAAAGGGGTGGCAGTAATAAAATAATGTTTCCTACAAAACTTTCTTCTTTTTTAACAATCTTTCAAAAAATACCTTTTTTGACTTATGGTGCCATTTAAAATTTTGGAGTTGGAGGCCTTCTGGAGGAATGCTGACTTTTCCGAGAAATAATGATATCACCATTCGATTCTTTATTATGGCTTTTATAATCAGTTTTTTTACCACACCTCTCTACGACTCACCGTTCTTTAAATAAAAGACTGATACGGGTGGTCTCATTCACCCTGTATAAGTATTACCACTGATTCGCGAAAAATCACCGATCTGTAATTCATGTTCACAACAGTAGATACAAGGGACTAGGGAGACATTCGAGTTAAGTACCTATTACGGACTTAAGAAGTCCCAAAGCGAACTAAAGTCCCAACACAAACACTGTACAACAAGCTTCCACTAAATACCAGAGCATTACCCAACAAGGTATTATGTTCGAAGAGGACGTAACCAGTTATTATTTTAATTAAGGTGAAGTGGGGTAAGTGAGGTCGCGGGGTAAGTGAAAACGGCGCAACGTAAATCCTAATACGAACTAAGTTGGCAATATTGTTGGTAGGTTATGTTGGTAGCATCCGTTTAGTTTGACAGGAGACAGTTGTTAGTCTGTTAATTGAACAAAGTAACGTATTAGTGAAGCATTCCGTTGATTCGGTTTTTCGACTTGATAAGCAAGGTTAGTATTATTTATTAATTACGCTGTTGTTATCGTATTTTCTGAGATATCGATATGAATCTTAGGTTGCTGTATGATGATTTGTTACTGAATTGAATAGTGACACTCAATAATTGACAAAGGATAGTGATTTGTTGTTACATACATGTTCCCACTTGCCCCTTGATAATATGATAAAGGGGCAAATGAAAACCGTTACCCTAGGGCAAGTGGGAACAAGTTCCCACTTACTATGAGTCAATCATTGCAAGTGAAAGTATAGTTTGTATACTCCCAGAACCCAAGCAAGGAAGGCGAGGAGACATGTGTTTTCCTATATCGTTTTGGACATACAGTCTTCAGTGAATGGTAAAAATGTGTACTTACTAGTGTTACTTTAATAAATATTACTTAAAATGTCTTATTTTAGGAGTTCAATATTTTAGTTATTTAGTTAAGACCTTAGCATTATACATGTTTTAGTTTAAAGTTTTGTATCTCTCTCCTCCTTTGAAATAAAATTACTTGTGGAATAGACATGAAGTCTACTTTTATCAGAGAGTTTTTCACTTACCCCAGGCCTTGATTGCAGTTTAACTAACTAAGAATTTGATGATGTTCTCACTTACCCCAAGACAAGGGGCAAGTGAGAACACGGACGGTGCCAAAAAAAAAATAAAAATTTCTGAAATGTTATTAAGCTATTTCCGTCTATTCAATAGTATCCATCACAAACCTATCGAGTCACGTTTTGAACAAAGCAGCAGCATGAAACTTATATATTAAATGAGCTAGGGGCTTCTAAAGTTAACCTTTTATATTCGCGTTCTCACTTACCCCACTTCACCTTACATCTTATGGGTAGTTAACGAAGAATCCCATGTTATCAGAGGTAATAAAATTCGTTTGTAGTAATTACGTTTCGCAGCACTAGACTGCTTCTTCAGATTTATTATGAATAGTAAATTACCCAACAAGATTTTTAAACAAGAGATCAAATTCTATTTAATAAATGCCGCTTAAATAGTTTAATGTAATGTTCGTACTTTGTTATTTTTATATTTTAAATGTTTGCTTTAGATACATGGTGTATATCCATGGATATACATATGTATAGTTATTTATATTTTATATATCTAATATGATGTAACGCACCTGGCAGATTTGAATTTAAATGTTTCCCGCTGTGAACTTGTCCGATTTGTAAATGGTATTGAAACGGCAGTTACGCTACTGAAAATTTAAATCGAGAAAAAAAAGTAGAATCAGCAAAAACAAGCACGGAGCGCGAAATTTGGTAGTTGGTAAACAGAGTTAGATCGCGGGAAGACAACAGAAGAGGAGGTAGAAGGTCGTGTCCTCACCAATTTTGCGTAGATAAGTATTCCTTTTTATAATATTTATATTTATTTCTGTTAAATAGGCAGGGTAATTTTTAAATTAGCAACTGTACGTTTTCCTATTGCATTTAGTAGGTGCTTTATATTACAAATTTTGAATTTGTATGGTTTAATAATATTGATTGCGCAGTGTCATAAATTTCGCGGAGGTAGTACGTAAATTCAGCCTATTCCGTTACACACAAAATTCGTAAAATACTTTTCGGTGCTGCTGTAGTATGCGGTCTACCGTCACATTTACGCTGTAGTATGCGGTTTACCGTCACATTTATGCTGTTATATGTGGGGTTGGGTAAAAAAAAACCCGGAAAAAAGCCCCGGTAAAAAAAACGGGAAAGAAACCCTAGGAAAAAAGACCCCCGGAAGAAAAACCCCCGAAAAATAATTATAGATGGCTGTGAATAAATATATAAATATACAAAGTTTGGAAATAAAAGTACATAATGCTAAACTTAAACGTAGATTGCCACTAAAGCGCCTAGGTTATTTGCAGGTTTAGTATAGGTATATTTTTTTCAATTGATACTTTTTCATTCTTTGAATGTATGATTTTGTAATAATGCAGTATAAATTTAAAGTATATGTTATTACATCATTCCATTCGGCGCAAATGACAATCTTCGTCAATAACAAAATTTATTCACAGCCAACTATTCACACGCGTATCGGTAGACCGCATACTACAGTAGCACCTACTTTTCTTTGTTACAAAAAGTCAGATTTTCATTGGACTTTCACTGCTGTACATGCAATAATTCTACTTATGACAAAGTTTGAAGTTTGGAAATTAAGTAGAACAATTAAAAAATAACATTTTCTTATTAGGAAATTCCAACAAACAAAGAAAACTGTAAATTATAAAGGCCCTGTGAAATGCTGAAAGCTATTAGAACCAAATTTTCAGAACTCCTAGAATTATAAATTTTCAATTGGATAAATTTTATAGCATTATAAAAAAATGATCTGATTTTAAATAAAGTACTGTAAAAAAATTAAGCAAATTGATTTTTCAAGTGGAAGTAATGTTTCTTTTGCCTCATTTCATACAAAAGGTTTAGTAGGTACCTTAGTAATCCTTTAGAAATATCCAGGTACTTTGTAACTAATAAGTGGCATCTTCAGAAGCTAAAAACTCGTTAAAATATTACAATGTACAATTTAACATTAATATCTAATAATTTGTAAATTAACAAATTAGTTTTGTAGTGTTTTGAATATAAAAAAATAGTTATCATAGATGTGACTTTTACATACATACATATTTATTTTTTACAACTTCTGAAGATGACACTATTATTTACTATATCAAAACTAGTAAATTTTATTAGCTTAATAAAGTATTAGATGAAGACTTTAATTAATTCATTTTATTAACCGGTTTTAGGCTTGTTGACTAGTAGGTAAGTAGTTACAGTCATAACTGTACTCCGTAGTGTAAAACGGGATGGTAAATCGTAAATGCACTATTAGGTAGGTATACGAGCGGTCAGAAACCACTATTTATTAGTGAAAAGCAAATTCCATAAGTAGAACTGGATTTACCATTAGAGTAGAGTAGGCAATAGGCATTGTGTACTAATTTCCTTTAGATAAATAGTAACAATCACAAAATCTCATAAAAACATTCCTTTACCTACCTTGTTTATTTTGCGAAGTCGGTTATAGTAATTTCAGTTCGTGCAGAAAGGTTGAATAATATAAATGTTTTACAGTGATTATGAAAACAAAGCAAGTAGGTATTATCGGCAGGGGTCCCATTCATGAATTTGTTAAATGTCTACCTGGTCCTTCCTTTTTTAAAATAAAATTACTGGATTTATTCAATAATTTTAGAACCCATCTCCACCTTTTAATTGTCACGTTTTTGGCTTGGCGGGTGGCTTTATTTATTTGTTGTGTGTATGTTGAAGGTTGGTACGGCGTGTTTAGTAGAATTTAGGACGTTTAGTACGATTTGGTGTAGGTAGTTAGTTAAGTAGGACTAGGTACGTGGAAATTTTCAGCACGTGTAGTCAAGCATTTTATATTATTTATAACGTGTAGAATTCATATACATACTACATATTGTAACTACTTTTTAACATTGTGCGATTGATTATACGATAATGTTTTCTTTAATGGGGGCGTATAATATTTTCCTTTATGTGAGTTGACGGTATTCTGTCACTACTCTGTTTTTTAAAGCATCGGATGTGTTTAAATTTTACATCCCTTAAATTTTTATGCAATTAAATACTGTCTGTGTGATCGGTCCTAAAACCAGTACGCTACAAATACCCCTAACAAATATAACTATCACGGGCAAGGTAATAAACTCAACCAAAAGCTGGCGCCCTAAGCCAAAATACAAATAAGTATATACCAATATCAATACCGTGGGCAGGATATGTTAGACCAAAATCTCGGCAGTCGGCTGAGTCGGCACCCTCCTAAGCCAAAATTCAACCCTGGTGGGAATGTTGAGGTTGACTCATTCTATACTGTGAAAAGTCTGACGGAATAAAGATCATAGTATCCATTTTAAAAATGCCACTTTGCCTTTCATTTTTAAAGAAGCAGAATCGATTCAAAAACGAAGTATTATACCTACATACAAAAAATGTTGAATGTTCCGTACGTAAAAGAACGTCGATTTCCCTTCTTTTCTTTATAGTCATACACATTCGTTAGATTATCCGAAGGAAATTTCCTTCTGTTTATTACGAAAACATGGTAAGTACAAATTAATATCAAATGACGAAACTTTATACTTATCAATTTAAATTGGATGTAAAATAGATTTAATTTTGTTAAGAATACAGGAGCCTTGAAATGAATTATTATACAATTGTATCGGTGTCTTACAGATAAAATTAATTATGTTCCTTTGTTCGTTATTTGTTCATTGGCAAGATTATATTTATCAAATGCGCGATATGAATATTGGGTAATGTACAGTTCTATTTACGAACTTTATCCAAGTAATTTTGATATAACAACGTAACTAGTTGATATGATGTAAAAGTATTTCAGTAGGTATGTAAGTGGGTACTTACTTAGGTACCTACGTAGGCGAATTAGTCCGCTTTATTTATTCTGAAATTGTTCCTTTACCACGTAACAACTATGAGTACATGAATTTGCTATAATAAGAAATAACGCTCTCCTCAATTATTACAAAGGAATAGACTTTGCTAATGAAACATACATCTATAAAGCAAATCCTAATAAGCTAACCAAGGCAATCAATACTACTATCAAAGACCATTGGTCTTTGCTACTATAATAGTAGTACTAGCAAAGAGTTCTTTGGTACTAGTTATTGTGTACTATCTATCGTATAATACCGTGTCCGTACAATAAATTTACTCAACTCACCAGCAGATGTCATGTTGATTACTGCCAGAGCCAGTAGATTAACAGAGTACCGCAACCTCCGCCATGTTTAGTCCTTTCCGCGCTTCAGTCCCTATACACGCTCAGTAAGGTAGACGATGTTTTGACTAAATTAATCGGAATATCCGAATTTAATAAAACAAATTGATATAAGAAGTATTATTTTACGATACGGTGGATTTTCAAATTTTGCTGAAGCGCGGAAAGGACTAAACATGGCGGAGGTTGCGGTACTCTGCATACTGCTGAAACTACAACAGCAATCATTAATAAAGTTTGCTCATTTATTTTTATTATAAACGGGGGTACACGCGATTCTCGCGTTTTGCGTGCTGGGGGGGGGGGGGGTATCTATGATTGTAGGTTGTAATATCACACCTTGTTGAGCTGGCTTAGTTGGTTGAAAAAAAGAAAAAAAATTTACATTTTTGTACCTTTTCAGATTTTTGACCCTGTAGATATCTGTAATTTAGCAAGTTATTAAAGTAACTAAAATAAAGGATTACATTTACTTACATTTGACGAAAAAATCACAAAAATGGGTTGATATTTGGTAAAGATATACGAATTCATTCTTACCTATAGTAAATTTTTACCAATTATTTAAAAAAATGTAAAATGCAAACTTTTCGGGAATAGATTTGAGACCAAAAATACATAATGGCACTTTCACAATGTTAATTACGTCTTTGCACATAGTCTTTGCCCAAAAATTAACGAAAATATAACAAATTCCGTGTGAACTTCATAAGGATAGTTTAGAATGAATTTTGAATGTAAAAGAACTCAATTTGGACACTGGCAGCTTTTTGGGAATACGAATGGCCTTAGGGGGAACGTTTTAACATTCATCTTTAAGTAATTATAGTAAAACTAAAAATACCATAAAACATAAAATGTACAAATAGAAGCTGGTCTAACGTTGCATAACATCTGTTTTATAGAAAGACCTTACCTTCTACATGCGATGCGAAACTACTGATAACCAAGCTCACGTAGCCTGCATGCGGTGTGGAAAATCGCGGGTAGCTCCAATTAAACAAATAACTCTACCACGTTTAGAACTATGTAGAGCCACCTTACTAGCAAATTTAATGAAAAAGGTTTTAGATTCAATTAAAATAAGTATCGAGCAACTCACCAACATCACCAGTTGGAATCACGTTAGGTCTTACGATAATCCTGCAGATTTACTCTCGCGAGGTGTATCAACTAATATACTAAACAATTCTGAACTATGGTGGCTAGGACCACCCTAGTTATCATTAAGAAGGGAAAATTGGCCCCAGACGAACAAAATAGAAATTACAAATTTACCAGAACAACGAACAATAATTAACGTTGCAGCAGTAGTCAACTTTGTTTCAATATATGATAAATATTCATCCTTTTCAACACTTCAAGCTGTATTTGTATAGCTATAGATTTTACGATTCATAAGAAATTGTCAGCTACCAACACAGGATCGTTATAAAGGCCTAAGTCTAATTACTGTAAACGAAAGGCAGGAGGCATTTACATTGTTTAATAAGGTTGAGTCAAAGATGTACTTCTCCTAATGAATATCACAAATTAAGTCAAAACAAACAAATTCCTACGAATAGTTCTATTTTATCACTATGTCCCTTTATGGATGAAAATCAAATAATAAGAGTGGGACTGGGAGGGAGACTTCAATTTCTCAATAGGAATTAAATAAACGGCACCCTATTTTATTGTCTCACAAGCATAAAATTTCTGAACTGATTATACGGACGGAGCATACTCGCTTAAAACATTGCGGTGCTCAACAGATTCTGGCGTCCATCCGGGAGCGGGACAAATTTTTGCCAACGTCTGGCCGTAGTATTTGTAAAAAAATTATACGCGAATGCATGACCTGCTTCCGTTTCAATGCAAAACTTAGTACGTATTTAATGGGTAACCTACCAAACGTTAGAACGAACCCAGCAAACATTAACATAACGGCCATTGCATGGCTGTTTGCCGTTCTGCTGGCGACTTGCTGGTTCAGGTAAAACTATGTTATAATAGTGCCGGTAATGTAAAGGCAATTCGTATCGGTGTTACTTTAGATTTTTGTTAATGGTGCGATTCATATTATCCTGTATTGGTGTAGTTACGGCATTACTATACCGTAAATGTACTGGCAGACATAGTTGAACCGGTATTCTGTTTGAATCTGTTTTCGCGCGCACGCCGCACAAGACTTATAATAAGTTATGAGTGATAATCTCCACTGCCCTCCACGTCCACCATTACAATTACACCACCTTTACTGTTGTTTATCTTATTGTATGGTGCAAGTTTTCCCTCGTTTTCTCCTCCATTTATTGTTTGGTGGTTTATCATCTCCCAGCAAACACACATAAAATATACATACAACATATATAAAATTGAAGTAAAAATACCCTTACATATGCTTTTTTATATATCAAGTATGTAAGTATACTTTAATAAAGTAATATAAACCGTATGTCACACATTACGTACATTTCACATAATAGTATAGAAACTTACGGATAAATCTTATATGTAAGAAGTATTACATATTTTTTATGTATGCCTTCTATAAATATAATTAGAAATTATCATTACATATGGTCGAAAATAAAGTCTGTTTCCATTTGTGCCGCATAAGTACCTAATCGCACGCGCGTGTTTTCTATAACGCCAAAAATTGTAGTTCGCGTACCTTTAATAATTAGATCCGTATCGACTAAAATGCGACTAATTTATATAGAAAATAAATAATATAAAATAAATTAAATCCAGGTCATTTTTAACATAAAGATAGGTATAATCATTGAATAAGACTTCCCTCAACGATATAATCAAACAAAATTTAAACTAATAACGCGAAACAGCGCAAAGTTACGAAGTATGAAATAAAAAGAAGGGATGTTTCAGATTGGCGCAGTGGTACAATGTGAGATGCAAAGAAAATAATTATGTGGAATTTCTGAATTTGAATCGCCCACCCGGCAAAGGTTCGAATCCTGTTAAGGGACACTTTTCAAGCAAGTATAAAATAATAAACTGTCGGCTTTCAGTTCAGGTAAAAAAACGGGTTGGTGCAAGAATTGAGTTAAATATATAGTTAAAAGTACAGTTGCATGTAAAAATGTAGTTTTTCCGCTTTTTCATATAAATAAAAAATAAAATTTTAAATCTATTTTTTTATTTCTGTATGTTAACTGTTAACTGTTCTGGTAAATTGCAGAAAAACGTACTGGTAGAGTGTTGGAAAAGTACAGGGGATGTACTTGTTAGATATACTTTGCCTTCATTTGCCCACCATAAAATAGTTGTGTGTCAGTTTATTGGTTTGGTACAGGTTAAATACTGGCATGGTAGTAATATAGTGGCAAGCCGTTATGTGGCCATTTAATGGCCATAGTGACCTGATTGCAATGGCCCAGTACACGATGCCACCGCATTGCCAGTAATGTAGTACCGGCAAGACTATTATGTTGCCAGCATTGGCGTTTTACATAAATGTTTGCTGGGAAACCATGTATGCCTTATCTGAATACGGAGCTGGACTATGCAGGCCCATTCTTAATAAAAGACAGAGCATTACGCGGAGCGAAACTAATCAAGCCTTATGTATGTTTATTCGTTTGCATGTCAACCACGGTATAAGATAAGCACCGTGATGTCAACTAAAGCCGTTCATTTAGACTATTTAGAGCTTGTGTCGAGCTTAACAACAGAAGTTTTCATTGCCGCGCTTAGAAGATTCGTTGCTAGAAGAGGAATACCTCTAAATTTATATTCAGATAATGCAACAACATTTGTTGGAGCAAATAAGACTAATCATAAATATATTTATGAAATCTTAAATGGTGAAGGAGTGCAGTGGCATTTTATACCACCTCATTCCCCAAATTTTGGAGGCTTATGGTAAGCGGGCATGAAATCGTTTAAACACCATCTACGTCGCGTTGTCGGCAATAGTACGTTAACATTTGAAGCTTTCTATACTGTATTATCACAAATTGAAAGCATACTAAATTCCCGACCCTTAATCCCCCTAAGTTCCGATCCAAACGATCTTACGCCGTTAACACCGGTCCACTTGTTGATTGGAAGACCGATAACTGCGCTGTCTGATGTACCCCTTCTCAATGCTAAAGAAAATCGTCTGACTACATATAACAAGATACAGCAAATAGTCCAGCATTACTGGCAGCGATGGCAGAAAGAATACATATCCGAATTGCAGAATCTCCGCAAATGGAAGCTTAATTCGAAGAACACGGCGATAGGAGAACTCGTTCTTATAAAGGAGGACAACACATTCCCGTTTCAATGGAAGCTTGGGAAAATCCTGACTGTACATCCAGGTACAGATGGTGCTGTGCTTGTGGCAACCATTAAAAATTTAAAACTAGCAGTGGTATTGTGAAACGTAATGTTACGAAATTATGTGCGCTACCTAAGACTAGCGAAGTGATTATGTTAAAAAAAATTTTGTTAGTTAGTAATAGTACTTTGTAATAAAATATGTAACTTGAAATAATATTTCAGGGGCGGCGGTATGTTGCGTCTTGCCCTAACTAGAAACTAGAATAGTAGCGCGCCAATGTAGTCTGGTCCTAAGGCCCTTGCGTACCCAAAGATATAGGGGTTTAAAATGTGTATTATTACTTGTAACTTTGTAACCTTTTTTTTGTTAAGTCGGTAAATGTAACCAATACAAAAACGAATCTATTAATATTCTACAAGGATTTAAAGAAGTCTGTATTAGCTGTTCAGCTAAATGTGATTAACCATTAATAATAAATGAAAATCGAAATGAATAGTGTCGACACAATGAAATATGAAGAATACCAAGCAGTTCAGCCGCGAGCAGGAACTGTGTAGGCGACTGTTTTATATTACTAAGTTGAAGACTGGGGATGTGACCTTGCCACGAAACAAGGGTCCATTTTGAAATCGGTACATAATTGCGACGTCAATGATTCTATAAAAAAAGACTTATCTGATGGTATCGAAGTCCTAATCATTATATTTTCCATGATGTGAATGGTTTATCTTTCGTTTTTGTAAATAATAGGCAATTAAATAACAACATTTGATAGCAACGTAGTAGCGATAAGACCAAAATGACAAACAAAGCAATTAAGTCACACCTAAAATCGAAGATCAAATGATAACAATGAAATTAATTCCACGTGGCTACATGAAACGAAGGTAGTCGTCACCATCGCCTTGAGAAACTCAAAAGTATCTCATGATGATACATAAAGCAGCACCGAACCGCCTTTTGTCTTAACGTTTCTCATTTCCTTACACATCAGGCACCGCATTCATTCTTCGTGAAAGCTTCCTAATATTGTCTCCCTTTTTACGAATTTTTCGTTTCCTAGCTTTCTTTATCGTAAATGTCTTTGCAGCTCGAGGAACGATTTAACAATTTCGAATTATCCATGCAGATGTCGAAATGCAACTTTCTCTGCGCCTTATAATCGTGATTCGTGTGGGGTGGAACGCTAATGATGTGTACGTACTTTTCTATTATATACACCTTGTACAAGATAACATCATGATCCTTACGGCCGACGAATGCATATCTATTCAGAATTTAAAAAACAGGCTGATCCTTTCTTGAATCCCTTCCAAAAATAGTTCAGCTGTTATCAAACGACTTTCTTTAACAACAAAGACATTTTTGTTGATAGGAGATCGTATAGAGAGGTTACATGAAACCATCCTGTGCAACGTTAAAGAAGAGATGTACAGTTACGTTTCTTCTTCTTCGCCCGATGTTATTTCCCTTTCTGAGAGATTCGATGCGATTATCATTATTGCCGTCTCATCACAATTAAACATATTTTTGGATATTTTACACTTGATTGTGAGCATGTGGTTCAGGATATTTTCTTGTCATTAAATTCAACTTTTTTCACCTCCTACTGAAGGTACCTTACTTATGCTTGTACCAGCACCATGTTTCTATTCTATGCATTTTGCGACGATACAATTGATGATAATCTGTATGAAGACACTCTTTTGGTGCAGAGAGCGACCCTTTAATTACATAAATAATCATGAAATGGTCCAAAGGGGCACATGATTAAATTGCACTTCTATCACACTATTAAAAACTCGTTTTTTATAAATGCGTACAATTTGTTACATAAGTAATCAATTTTTCTATAAAAATGGACTTTATCCACCGCTATCGCAAACCTGATCTTTTTTTTTCAATTAAGATAATATGGTGGTATGAAGTGTTTACCTCTAATTTTCGTAAATAGTGCGCTATATTACAAAATTTCAGATAATAATAATAAGCAACGATAAGAGGGTAGGTACCTATCAGAATAACGACGCTAAAGACATGTCTAAAATTAGATATTCCAAATAATGCAAAAAACTTTGAGCCGACTCTTGCTGGACGGATCACGGTTAGCTTTGGAAGGCGCTACGTTTGTCGATATTTTGATTTATCGTATACGTGTACAGTCCGCGGCGCATAAGGAGACGAGCCCGCATATACGCAAAATACGAGTTTATGATGTTCAAATTCCCGCGTTCGTTTACCTCAGGGGTGCCGCATAATGTACATTTTAATGGTACAATATTGAAAGCAATTCAAAGAACCATATTTTATGTAAATACACAATTTATTATGATTAAAAGCTATACTAGAAATAATACTATAAATATAGCTATTAATATAACGAGACTATCATGTGTTAAGTCCACTATCCGGACTATCCCGCAACATTTATAATAATTGAGAACATTGCTAGGCGAGGAAGCGATAGTCGAGTCGATTAGCAAGGTCCGAGATGGTATAATAATAATAATAATAATAAAAATGAATTTGTGGTTGGATGTTGTCCCCCATAAATTTAATTACTGTAAGTACCACTATGTAAGTGTGAATCAATAAATAATAATAATAATAATATATTTGCCCAACAGATCAAGACAATCCTAAAATAGGACAAAAGTATTTACAACACAATAAATCAGTACATACATATAGGATACATACATACATACATAAATCGCAAATATTCATTCGAGATATATTCAAAGCTTTATCGTGTCATCAGCAATTTTAAAACAAAACACTGATTTTGTTCACATTGAATTAAGAAAATTTGTCAACAGTTTTGCCAAGTTTGGTCGTTCCTGATAAAACTAATGCAAGCGTTTGCTGTCCCCTCACGTATTTTAAAGTCAGTAGAAAGTGTGAAAATGGATTTGTTGCCAGACAAGTCGAAAATTCAATACGAAAAAGAATATCGTATATTTTGTGAGTGGTGAGACAAGGAACAGATTTGAGGTGCTGGAGAAACCGTTTTGCTGCCGTATTTCGTAAAACTTTCAAATGAGTATTCCCCTTCATCATTATGGCCGAAATATTCCATTCTGCGAGCTTGTTTGGAACTGAAAGAAAGAATCGAAATTGACAAATATGATTTTTTGATCAAATTTATCAAAAAGAAGAGAAGAGAAAAGAAGAGAAGCTACTTCTCTAACCATATTACATAACTTATTGTTACACGACAAAATCGATTCGCCTTACCTCTTATCCTCGATTGGTTTGCACGTAGGTACCTGTTTTTTTCACTCGTAATCGATTTGTTCTACATCATCCTATCGCTCACACTAACATTCTCTACAAATCACCAATTTATATATTCTGTCAAATATTTAACAAAGTATCAGCAAATTATGACATAAACAATAATTGTTCATTGCAATCACTATTATCATACAGGGTGTCTCACGGTGACCGTCGGTTAGAAGTATGTATATCAAAAACTGTAAAAGCGAGAAATTTGAAATTTTGCACATGCAACATGCCGTGTTTAATCTATTAAATAAAAATATTTTCCAAATGGTAGCACTTCCGGAAATACCGGAAGTGAGCATCAACATTTTTTTTTAAATAGGTACAAACCAGGCAATTTTTTTTCACATTCTAATGTGTCATAAAATGTTTAGTAAGAAACAATTGAATAAGAATTTTTTGAAAATTTTCAAAACCAACCATGTTTTGTAAAGTACGTAATTATAAATATAAAAAGAAAAATGTAAATAACTCTGTAATCATTGATTTTAGGTATAGGAACATGTTATATCAATTTAAAGGAAATTTATTTCTGCATCGAATGGGCTGATAATTAAATAGGCATTCCATTTGAAAAAAGAGACTTTTCAAAGTATTTCTTAAGTTTGGAAATAACGTCAAATAGATATGTACCTAACCGAGGGCAATTTTTTATTATCCATTACAGACAATTCTGTCTCAATCTTTTGACATTGAGAACCTAAAATCCCATTTCCCTAACTTTAACACTTTCGACTTTCAATTTTATTTCCTAAACAAGATTTTGAAATTTTTCAGTGAAAAAAAAAATTTTTCTCGACAATCAAAATTGATACGACGATTATTTTAAGCATGCTTACTAAACATGTTATGACACATCAGAATGTGAAAAAAAATTGCTGGGTTTGTGTTTAAAATAAAGATGTTGATGCTCTTCCGGAAATACCGGAAGTGCTACCATTTGGAAAATGTTTTTATTTAATAGATTAAACACGGCATGTTCTATGTGCAAAATTTCAAATTTCTAGCTTTTACAGTTCTTGATATACTCTAACCGACGGTCACCGTGAGACACCCTGTATATGGAATAAGCTCTTTAGTGTTTACATTAGCATTTGTATATTTAAGCTGACATTTAAGCACCTACAAAAATTATTGCCTTTTCTTTTTAATTTATTTACACTACATTAATTTATAATTTATATTAACATTATATTGTCCTGTAATTGGATTTGATGTTGGTCAATAAATTCATATTATTATTATTATTATTATTATTAAAAAGAAGAATGTTGGATACCGGCATAAAAAATCTTCAGTACTGACGAAAGAACAAGTTGATGAATTTTTGCGCACAGCTCCAGGTGAACCTTTTTTGATGATAAAAATAGCTTTCTTGATTGGACTTGCTGGAGCTTGCAGAACCAATGAATTAATAATAATACCTAATAATAATCCTTCAATGAGGAAATTTTTTAACCTATTTTTTAGTGAATTATATGGGCAATTCCTGACCTCACCAGGCAGCAGATTAAAGAGTACAAACGAAATATTACCAAAACTCCTGTGGATCTTTTCCAATCTGCAGTGCCTTAAATCTAGGTTGCTACAATTTCTTGTGTTGTAACTACATATGTACATATCCGATCATAAGCTTAGTTCTGGGGCATGAATCTTGGCATATAAAATTCAGTGCATTATAAATATACACGGCAACGTTAGTAATCTAAAGCTACTAAGCACATTTTTGCAATCTTCTCTATAAGGCAGATTACCTAAGATTCTAGTGGCTCGACGTTGGAGAGAGAATATCCGTGTGTTGCACTTGCACAATTACCCCAAACAATATGACAGTAAAATAAGTGAATCTGAATCACTGATAAGTAGACCATGCAAAGAATATGATTAGAAACGTTCTCCGATAAACGCCGTAAGAGGAAAATATTACCAGAGATTGTGCTTGATGCTTTGACCACATGCTCCTTAAACGTCAATTTCGGATCAATGTTAACACCTGAAAAATTTGCGTAGCACGGATTATCAAAATCGTTTAGTTTAAGCATTTGAACTGTTTTACTAGAGTTCAGTGTTAGTTCATTTGCCTTACACCAGTTCTGGGCTAATTGTAATGATCTACGCGCCTCTTCATAAACCTTATTTAAATTCTGGTTTGATACAAACAGAGTTGTGTCATCCGCATACTGAAGACAAGTAACAGCAGCTTTTTGGTGGAACGAAAAATTGTTGATGAATATTAAAAATAAAAGTGGTCCCAAAATGGAACCTTGCGGCCCACGGTATAAATCTTGCGGCCTCTCTGAATTTCAAGATAGTGCGATGTATTTCCATTAACCCTAACCGCTTGCTTTCTTCCGCATAGGTACCTATGATTTAATTATTGCTAGACTAGTTGCATCAAAATTGTACAACACTTGCAGCTTCAACACTAGTAACTCGTGTACCACACTGTCGAAGGCACGAGTTAAGTCAATGAAAATTGCCATTGAGTGCTCCCCTTGTTCGAAACACCTCAAATAGTAGTTGACAAAATGAAAGGCCGCATGGGCAGTACTCCTGTTTTTCCTAAAACCAAACTGGTTGGCAACAAGCAAGTGATTCTCTTCCAAGTGTTTTGAGACCTGCCTATACATATAGAACCATCTCAAAGACTTTAGAGAACGTTGGTAAAATAGAAATAGCTCGATAGTTTTCGGGCTTGTTGTGATCCCCTTTCTTGTACAGTGGCGTAACTATGTATAGCACGTTTTAACCTATTTGGGAAAACACCCGTACGAAGAGACATGTTAACAAGTTTCGTTACGAGATTCACAAACAACCTAATATTCATTTTAATAACCTTCATACTAATACCATATACGTCCTTGTATCTAGTGCACCTAAGTGCTTTGATTATTTCCCTAATCTCAACTTCACCAACCTCGTGGAAGCGGAATATATTTTGCGGATTAAAAGAAGTATGCGCTTTGCATGACTCCAAATAGTCAAATGTATCCCCGATATCAGGAGTAAGTGTCATTCACAGTACCATAGACTAGGAGTATTTGGTCTATGACAGTACTTAGCACAAAGTGAGTATTAAACGCGTTCGCATCAATACTGATATCGACGTTTTTCCTGCTTTTAGCCCCACAAGAATCAATAACCTACCAAGCAGCTCTGCCAGGATTACTTGCATTACTAATAAAATTGTCATTTGCTACACATTTCGCACACTTAATTGCATACCTGTATTCTAGAGTGAGACGCTTTTTTACACTTATAACGAAGTGGCTTCCATCGACTCGATAGATATCATTGATGAAGGCTAATTTGTCTCTAAGACGTTTCAACTTATCACTAAACCATACGACTCTGTTGTCCCGAGGACGAGTAAAAAAACTTTTAAGAGGAAACGCTACCAGAAAAGCATCTGTAAATTTTTTGAAAAATATATCAAACATCTGATCACAGCTTAAATCCTGGGAATCTAAAAAGTCGCAATTGCAGCTAGTTAACAACGTGAAGAGCATGCATGATCCTTTGGCAGTGCGGTTGGTCTACAAGTAGCGCGCTACTGTAGCACGCTACTTTTTGCAGTAGCAGAAGAAATAGCGCGCTATTTTTCCTACAAAGTAGTTTTTTATGTAGCGCGCTACAGTAAACTAAAAATAAATATTGCTTCTGCGCCGCTACATTTTCCGCTAATGCAGGCGACCCCTGCGGCCCGGTGGGTCATATGACTCATATGTATCTGTCGATGTTCAGATGGAGCCTTCACTTTTCTTAGTTATTCTCATTAGTGAATAGTGAATTTAAATCAGTGTGATCGTTGTACGTATGGAAAAGTAGCTAATAAATGTAGTGAAATACGTTTTTTTGCATATAGTAGTTGTAGCGAACTACTTTTTTGTCAAAGTAGCTGAAAAAGTAACGAACTACTTTTTTTGAAAAATAAAAGTAGCAGTAGCTAACTACTTTTCAAAAGTAGTTTTCCAATCACTGATAAATACATATTACGGTATCATTGGAAACCATCACCACAGCCATCACTGAAGCTATTTCGCAATGTACCTCAGTTGATAATATATTAACGTTTTCCAGTGGTTTAAAACCAGTGAACTCTAGTTCACTGTTTAAAACATACAAAAGCACGCCACCGTGTGATGTAACAGATCGAGAATAGAAACATGCTAACACATAACTGCTAAAAGTACTATAAGTTCCTAGTTCGCTATTATTAAGCCAATGTTCACTGATGCATAACACATCGAAATTTATAAAGTACTGACGGAGAAAAGCTTCCAGTTCGTTGAACTTATGTCGAAGACATTGTATATTTAGATGGAAAATACTAAACTTATTTTGTGTTTAGTTAGTAAAGATGTCTACCGACGACCGACCGACGTTGAGATTTTAGAGAATAAGGTAGGTAGTTGTTAATGTTCCTGATTCAAAAACTCACAAAAAATGATTTTTTACGAATGTGTCTCAGGGTGATGTCAAACCTGTAATTTTAATTAAAAAATATGCAATGTTACGGCCGGCTCATGTTACGCATACAAGATTCTTTGTATCATACAGTAATGGAAAGTGCATCTACTATTCAGCCATGTAGCATTCATTTGTTTCTAAAATTCCTGAAAAAATTGCTACACATCTTAAACTCAAAAATTCAGGTATGTACCACGGCCACTGCATTAAGAGATCTGCAGCGACCATGCTTGTAAACGCTGGTGGAGACGTGTTAGAACTGCCAGAGTTGGGTGGATGGGAATCCAGTAAGGTTGCAAAGGGGTATTTAGAAGAAAATCTAAAAAAGAAGATTTTCATTGCCAAAAAAATTCAGATCAGAAGATATGTATGGCAATTGCTTCTGGGTACCTAAGTACTAAAAAATCAATGAAAATGTGTGTTGAATTATCTGGGGAAGCTACAGGAGATGTGGCAGTCAAGATGAATGGGAAAAATGTGTCTTTCATGTGAAAATATTGAAATTAATGTTCAAAAATATTTTTATACTATGTTAATATGTTATCAGTTTTAATAAATTATTACAATAAATCATATCTGGCTATAACTAATGTATTATGTGTAACTACCGTGTTACTGTGCACAGGATGATATTTCATGTATGTACCTAACCTCTCTTTGCGTTCCCCTGTCAACAAAAATTTTTTATTGTTGAGGAAAGTCGTTTGATAACAACTGATACATTTTTGGAAGGGGCTCAAGAAAGGATCGCCCTGTTTCATTAGCTTTCCACCGCACACGAATTATACGGCGCAGAGAAGGTCAGATGAGGCGAATATGTTAAATCGTTCCTCGAGCTGCAAAGACATCTACGATAAAGAAAGCTAGGAAACGAAAAATTCGTAAAAAGGGAGACAATAGGAAGCTTTCACGAAGAATGGATGCGGTGCCTGATGTGTAAGGAAATGGGACACGCTAAGACAAAAAGGCTGTTTGGTGCTGATTTGTGTAGGTATCATGACTTCATGAGATAACTTTGAGTTTCTCAAGGCGATGGAGACGACTATCTTCGTCTCATTTAGCCTCGTGGAATTAATTTCATTATTATCATTTGATCTTCGATTTTAAGTGTGACTTACTGCTTTGTTTTTCATTTTCGTCTTATCTTACCATACTATCAAATCTTGTTATTTAATTGCCTATTAGTACAGTCAAATAAGGCAAAAAAATGGGTCAACCTCGGAATACCTAAGAAGTAGGTAATAAGCTGAAAGTTTGTATAAATCTTTGTTTTGACATTCTAAATGGTCCTCAAAAGTCACATGTAATCCCGTGTCCTCGTCTTAAGATATTACAAGTCAAACGTCACAAAAATCAGTTTTTCGCAAATGTTTCGCTTCCTATGTGGTATTTGCATCTATTATTAAGTTGTAGAGCATAAAATTCTCTGGTACTCCTAATCATTATTATTTTCAATTATGTAGCCTTTGTCACAAACAAGGTGTCAATGGATAGAGGAAGGTTGTAAGGCTCTCCTAGTAGGGATTTTTAAATTTTTTACAATGAATTTAGTAAAATTTGTTTGAAGTTGCTTAATATTCCTTCAATTTCACAAATATTTTACAAGAAATACGAATAAAAATGTAAAATTCTAATACACGAGAGCCCTACAAAAAACTTACCTCTTTGCAATGACATTTTTAGTATTTCAATAAAACTATTTATTATTCAAATGTTATGCATATTTCTAAACCCATGCAAGCGCTAAAATTTGCATTGTGCATTGCTAAACTTTGTAGAAAATTAAAAAATCCCTATCAGAAGGGCCCTACAATTTGTTGCCTGGTTATAGAATGATTTATTTGAATTTTATGTATACATGAAAACCCATACAATCAGTTTCAATTCTAACCGATGATAGACCCATAAGTTAAAGAAATGTATTTCAATGTTAAGCTACAGATTAATTATTGAAGGAAAAAGTGAGTCGTGTAAAATATTAATTACTTTAAACACTTCTTGGTGGTTGGGTTTCTTGTTTCTTATCGTGGAATATCATTTATCTATTATACGATAAGACCTACTCGGCACTTAAGGTTACCTATAAATACGATCGCGTTATATTCTGGAAAGAGAAAACGCAAACAGCCATCATGAAAACAATTCTTGTACTTCTGGTTATTACCATTTTATACATGAGTTTATCAGTAGTTTCTGGATGCACTTGCACAAGTGCTGGCTCGTGTCCTCTTGGTTACGCTGTGAGGTGAGTATAGTAAATGATAATAAACACGATTTATTAACATTGCGAATTGCAGTAACAGAAGTGAATGTGCAAAACCTCGGCTCCATATAAAATGTTGCCCGGTGTACGACGACTACGACTACTAAGGTACATATAACAGATTTACACAGCGTATATTGCAATCGTTTGCAAACATGTTGCTTTGTATAGTAATGAGAATTTCTCAATACATAATAATATCTAGTATCAATCAAATATTTATTGTATTTATAAAAATATACAACGGATTCTTATTCCGGCTCCATAACTACAAACTAAACATAATAAGCCCACCACAAATGTGGCTAAACGCTGAACTTAAAATAAATAACAAATAAAAACAAAACTAACAAAAAACAAACTTGGTACATTTACAAAACAAAACAAAAATAAAAAAGCACTTCCTACACTTGTCCCCTTCTCTCTACCCTTTCCCTACTCTTCAGCACCCCCTTCATCCACTCCACTCCTTCCCCCTTCACTCCCAAAATCACCTTTCTTTCTCTCTTCTCTTCCTTTAGTTCCTCACACTCTCTCATCATATGCCATATAATATCTAGTAAATATATGACTTTTATTTATTTCGAATCACATGCAGATGATCCCCAGAAAATGGTTTGTGACACTATTTTTGAATCTTCTCTAAAAGCACAGAATAAAACACAAGTGATTGTTTCTTCTTGGTGTTCCAAAATTGATGAGTAGGTACCTAGCTACCTACCTAGCTAAATTATTTTGTTTTTTTAATTCTTTAAAATTTTCTGTGTCGAGAAAAAACTGATAATGTAAAAGATTACATATTCTAAGCACTTATTTTTATTTAGCACTTTTAGCTTACAAATGAAAACTGTAAAAAGTGCACGTCTAAATTTCTATAGGGTCAGAAATAAAAGGCTATTACACGATTACACCGCAATTCAAAAAATTGTGCCACTTGTGTTATTTATTGATAAACGTTATAGCAAAGGCTACTTTGGTTATAGGTAAAGCAAATGCATTTTAGAGCTGTTAAGTTTTACTGGAAGAAAGAAAATTAGTAGATATGTAATTTACAATTAAAATTGTAATTTACCAGCCAGCTACAATTCACAATTAAATTTAATTTGAAAATGAATTAACTCACAATTCTCCGTTCTGAACGACAATCATATGCAGTGGCGTAGCTATATAGGTGAAATAACGTCCATGGCGAGGTGGTAATTGTGCCCCCTTTAACAATGTAAAATCAACATTTTTGTTTTTCGCTTTAGTTTTTAGAGGGGCCGCCAGCCGGCCTCGGCTTCGCCTCAGCCGGCAAACGGCGGTCGCAGCCGTATTGAACGGTCTTGATAAATAAGTAACTATTTTGTGCCTCATCCTTCATCTCCTTGTACCTCCTCGGCTCCTCTCCGCCCCTTATCGCTTTCGACCCTCACTATTCTTCTTAACCCCTCCTGCACTCGCCTTTCTTCTATTGTCAGGTTTTCGTCCATGAAAATACTCGTATCTTTTAGTCTCCCTTTTCTCGCCATTAACTCTCACCTCCGCACAATAAATTCCCTACCCGTTCCCCTACGCACAACTCTTCCACTCTTGATCTCTACCTGCACCGCCACGTTTACCCTTATCAGTTCCTTTTCTGGATATCTGACTGCACTTCCTCTGACTAATATATCGCTCTTTCTTCGCAACCTTTCCTGTTTCTCAGTTTCACCTGTCTTATCTCCTCCCTCACCCCATTACTTTCCTCCCTCCATTCCAACTCATTTCTTGCCAGTTTCTCTCTTACATCTTTTACTTCCCCAACCAACTTCTTCTTCTGTCGATGCACATAAAAAATATAACTCAAAATTTTCAAAACCATTTACATTATACATGTGTTAAGTTAAAACAGGTTGTTGCCCGATTAGTCGCTAAGTGAACAAATCCCAGCTTTAAGGCGAATGCACATGTGTTCGACATCCAATGAACTGTATACCTACTACGTACCTACCTGGAATAGATCCACGCCGTATTTCAACAATCAGGTTTTGTGTTAGGGGCAAACAGAAAAAGGACGCCCTTAGAGGACGGTAATCATGTCTTTATCAATCTCGTTGTAATAAGTTTGGTTGATTGCCCCTTGCTTGAATAAAGTATAATAAATGATTATTGGGTAGCGATTTTTCCTGTGCTGAATTTATATTGTGTAAAACAAATTATTATTGTCTTTCAACAAAAATTTTACGTTGACAATTTTTCCCTCATTTAGCTTCTATTTGTGAAGGACAATTTACTTTAAAAAATAAAAATCCAATTTTATACCATAATTTATTTAATACCATCAAAATAATGGATGCTGTGTCTGCATTCCTCCAAGGTGATCTGACCGAAGAACTTTATATGTTTCAACCACAAGGATATAGTAACTTAAATAAAGTGTGTCGTCTCAGAAAAAGTTTGTATGGACTTAAACAGGCAAGTCGTGCATGGAACACAAAGTTAGATTCGTGCATAAAAAATAAAATTGGTCTACAACAACGAAGTTTTATTCATTGTAAGGTGAGCTGTTGCTCCCGAGTCCAAATAATAATTACCTACTGATTTCTTCATGAACCGAAAATGCGGCAAACAATGATCTGTCAGCTCTTCCTTGTTTGTTATCATCTTTATCATTTTTCTGAGTGCACTGTTTGGAATAGTGTCCATAATTGTTGCATTTAAAACAACGTGGTCGCTTTCCCTTTTTTTGCGAAACCGTAGGACACTTATTTTCTTTATTCCTATTTTTAGACCCATAACCATAACTATACAGCCTGTTTCAGAGTAAGCGCCTTATTTTTTTTTAGCCACACTATGGGTACTACTTTCAAAATATTTGGCACTAATATGTTTCAGGACATTCTCTACACGATGGTGATATCAGATTTTTAATTGGACGAATTATTTCAAAATGGCGACTTTCAATTGTTTTTTTTTTTAATGGAATGATATAATTTTTTTGTATTATTGGGATCCTAAAAACATTCTTTTTACGATAATATTTCGTTTTTCTTAAAAATTCATTTGTTTCCCTATCAAAAAGCAAACTAACATTTGAATTTAGTAGCGCATGAATGTTTACACTCGATGTTATTTTTGTCCAAATATCAAGTAGCAGTACATCATTCGATCTATTGGCTCCATAGGACGACCGACGTTTCAATTTATGTATTGAAAAAGAAGGAAAACATGTCGAGCATTGTTTGTAAATGTTAATAAAATAAATCATTTGATATATAAAAATGGCAAACAAGAGCACACTAACAGAACAACTACCTATATCTGTATATGTATATTTATTTATTTATCAAATTTTTTTAAACATATTTAGCAACTTTCACATTAATTTTGTATGAATACAGTGTCCAGTAATCAATTTAGGTACTTATTCCTTCCATGACGATCTCGTTTCCTTCGAAGTGCAGAAACATAAATTGTCGTTAAGTAGTGCAAAGAAGTCTCTAAAGCTACCTCGAAGTTGGTGTGCACCATTGTTAGATCTGCACCTTTCTTGTCCTCTTTGATGCAAAAAGCATTTTTCCGCCGATCGTTAAAAAATTATGACATTTCTGACAGAATTTTGAAAGGAAAAGGACAAGATTCCGGTGCATGTAGTCGTTGCTAGGCAGCCAACGATTACTGTAAGGAAATATTCATTTCTGTACTGTAAAGAAATATTCATTTCCTTACAGTAATTAGAACATTCAACAAGGTACTAATGAAAACCCATTTAACAAGTCATATTTAATTATTTCGTTCTATTAATAGTTATTGTTATATTACAATTATTACAAGTGTTAATTATTGATTATTATTGGTATTAAAATTAGTATTGTAATTGCAAATCGCGTCGTCTGATAGCTACAATGTTGGTACTTCTCCATGGATACCGACGTTCGTTATTTTCACGGCATCGCTTATTATTTTCTTCATAAAATAATTTTTAGAATTTCCATGTTTTCAGTCTGTTTTTTAACAATCGGCGGAAAAATAGTATGTGTACCTCGTAGGAAAAGCAACATTCCCCGACTCTGTGTTGCTAGGCTCGGCTGGCGCCTCGCCCAACAATATTCACATCGTCCGGGAATGTTACGCTTTCCCTACTCGATACACAATGTACTATAATAGTACATTGTGTATCGACTAATGTCGTTATTTGTTGAGTGACCTAATCTCTACCCGGTAATTAAGTCCTCACAAAAAAACAGAGACTGATAAAATGAAAACGTGTGAACGTTGTGAGCAAAAATAATTAACTACGAGTATATTAACAAAATTATTACAAAAGAAAATTAAAGACTTTTTTTTGACACGTACACCGTCACCTTAACCCACACTCACTTGATTCTTCTTTTTTTAACATACACGATCTCGCAACATTCTCCCACCTTCAATTTTTTTAACAACGAAAAAAAATTAAAAAAAATAACTACCTATTAATTCAAATAACGTTTAGGCATTTTCACTTTTTTTCCCGAATGCGAAACTGTATAATTTGGCACTTTATAATCTGGAACTGGCTTCGGGCTGACTTCTTTTCTCACTATAGGCTGTTCCCCCTCAGGTTCTCTTTTCTGAATTTTCTTGTGCTCTACAGGCAACTTATCTTTAGTATGAAATTCTTCCATATCGGCTTCCACCAAATACAAACGCGCTACTGGTCTCACTAATTCTCCATTTGCAGTTTTTAATCTAACCACTCGCACATAACCATCTTGTCCCGGATATGTTTCTATAACTTTTCCCAGGGGCCACTCTACTCTTTTCTTATTGCCCACTTCAATTATTACAACATCTCCAACTCGTATTCGTCTATTCGCTTCCTTAAATCGCTGCACCAACTGCCCTAAGTATTCCTTTCTGAATCTCATACGTAGGTCATCTCTTAATCGTTGCTGCAACCTGAGACGCTTCTGGAATATATTATTGGCAATCTGGTCTAAATCAGCAACATTTATGCCGTCTATTTCTTGCAGAAACATAGAAGGTGTCAGAGGCCTCAAACTTTCTGGGTCTTCCGACACATACGTCAGTGGTCTCGCATTGAGTACAGCTTCAATATCGCAGAGTACCGTCATAAGCTCTTCGTAGTATAGTAAAGATTTTCCTAGAGTTCGAACTAACAACTGTTTTATCATACGTATCAGACGTTCCCACCATCCACCCCACCACGCAGCACTTGGCGGATTGAACTTCCAGGTGATTCTCCGTGTAGCAAAATTTTTCACAATGTAATCCCAGTTCAAAATGCGCAGACTATTTTCCGTTCCAACAAAGTTTGTCCCATTATCACTATAAATTGTGGTCGGACGGCCTCTTCTGGCTATAAAACGCCGCAAAGCTTGCATAAAACACTCCGTGCTTAGAGATGTTACGAGCTCCAAGTGTATAGCTCTATATACAGCACAGGTAAAAAACCACTATCCACGTTTTTTCTTCATTTTTCAAAAATAACGGTCCTGCCAGATCCACACCAGTAATTTGAAAAACTAACGCTTCATCTACCCGATCTTTTGGTAAAGAAGCTGATTCCGTTTGAAATTCTGTTTCTTCATGCCTCTTATAGCGCACACATTTGCCTTTTATTTTCCTTATGGTTTTTCTGCTACGTAATATCCAAAATTTCTCACGCAATTTTGACATTAGTATTTGAACACCCGCGTGACAATTTTTCTCATGCGTCTCTCTCACAAGCAATTCAACTAATGGATGGTTAGACGGCAACAATATTGGAAAACGAAAATCATATTTATCTTCTTTTCTGTTGATCTTGGTTACCACACGCAATAAACCATTTTCATCCACCATAGTTTGAATATTACCATGATCTTTTCTTTTAAGAAAACATGCTTGTTGAACGCATTTAATTAATATTCCCTCAGATTCATTAATTTCAACAACACTGAGGTCACCGATCCTTTTGAGACTCTTCGCATTTCCAATAAATCGCCTGATCCCAATAAATCGCCTGATCCAGCCCATAACTCTGATCGCGCGAGTATAACTTGAAAAACGTCTCAAATACCATAAATCCTTTTCCTGAACGGTAGTGACTAAAACCGTTTTTCTGGCTTCTGATCTAACCAAATCATTACACTTCTGGATTTTCCGCAGGCCAATCGGATTCAGAAGTCAATAAAAACGTAGGACCCTCCCACCATCGCGTCTCGACGAGTTTTGATGGTAAACAACCTCTGGAAGGAAGATCCGCTGCATTTAGCGTACCAGGAACGTGTCTCCGTTCTTCTGCTCTCGTAGTGGTTAGAATTTCATTAACCCGATTTCGTACGAAATTACCCCATACGGCCTTCCCTTTTATCCACGCCAACGCAGTCGTGGAATCGTTCCATAAAATCGTCGGAATATTTGAGCATCGTAATCCTTTCTTCACAGACGTCGCTAAACGAGCAGCTATTAGACACGACAACAGTTCCAACCTGGGAATAGTAACTCTTTTTGCGGGAGCTATTCGATTCTTAGCTTGAAGTAACTGCACACACGGTCCATGATTTGTAAGGCTACGCAGAAATACCGCTGCTGCGTATGCCTTTTGACTAGCGTCACAGAATACATGTAAACTCCAACTATTTATCTCTGCTGTTTCAACTGTTATCCATCGTGGTATCTGTATTTGAGCCAATATCCTAACCTGACTTGTCCAAACTTTAAAACTTGTTTCTTGTTCTTTTGATAATTCCACGTCCCATCCTATTTTTGATATCCACACTTCCTGTAATAGTAGCTTAGGTAGTAACGTGGCAGGAGCCATATATCCCATAGGATCATAAATTCTTTGAGCAACCGACAAAATGATACGTTTTGTGACCGCACCCTCAACACAAAATTCTGGGATGTCACAACTGAGAGTATCTTTCACAATATCCCACTTAAGTCCTAGTATTCCCACTACCTTTTCCGCTTATGATTCTGAATTCGCGTTGACAATCGCAGTATTTTGCCAACATCTAAGATCCATCTTCGCACTAGCCATAAGTTCGATTGCTTCTCCGCGAAATTGTTCTAATTCGATCTTTGTATTTACTGAGGTGACACAATTGTCCACATATAAGCAGCCTTTTAATATCTCAGCGGTTTCTCGGAGCCGTTCTACCGCTAAGTCTAAATGAGTGTTAATCACCGCGGCTAAAAGAAACGGACTACAGTTCACACCAAACACGACGCGTTTATGACGATATTCCACTATAGTCTGGTCTTTGTCCCACCACAAAAAACGAAGAAAGTTCCGATCGTCAGGACAAACACTTATCATCATCAAATACTCCTCAAGCATTTCCGTAGTAGTTTCAGGATCTAACTTATAGAGGTGCAAATAGATTCTATTTTTGACTGCTTTGATACTGCTTTGGGACCCAACATCATTGCTGCCTATAATTGTATTGTTGCGTTTACCTTTTTTGCTAACAGCCTTCCATTCACCTTCCATTTGCTTACTATTTTCAGTTACTAATTGATGGCATGTTACTTCAGATTTGGGTTTAGAGACGCTGGCATCAACGGAAAGGATATCCTTTGCTACCCCTAGCATCTTTGACTGACTAAGATTGCGAGCAGGTTCACTATTCGTATCTAAGGTCACTTTATTGACCCTATGTAGGGCAGAATCGTTAGTAACAGATTTATTTACATTTGCAGTTTTGTTTACTTTAGAATTGTTCACCTTTGAAATTTTATTAAAAGAGGTCATGTCTTTAGATAGTGATTTATCTTCGTCGATTAGTGACATCGTATGAATTTTGTTAGCTAATAATATTTGATTTTGGAGTGCGTCAATTGTCAATTTTTGGTAATTAATTACATTATCCTTTTCTGTCATCAATTCCTTTAAATACTTAATTTCGATTAAACACAAATCCACTTGCGTTGTTGTGTTAGGTGACCGGGTTTCAATATTTTCGTCGCTGGTTTGCACATTCGCACTATCACAGCACAGTATTTGCTTATCGTTAATAACTTTCACATTCTTTAAATGCTTGGCACATCCGGGATGATAAACCGATTTGCAAGTCACTCAACTAAGATAACATTGAGGTACCTACTTTACCACACTTTTTTTCGAAGCGTGCGCATTCGTCGCCATACTTCAACCATCTCCCCATACGGGCCATACTTCAACCATCTCCATCAACCAGGTTCATATTATACGTATAACGTATAAGCAAAGAGCATATATTCTCTATGGTATAAGTAATGCGTTTCTCGCCTAAGCCTAAATAATAGTCGAAGAAAAATCTATTTTCGTTTAAACAAGGATCAGTTTGTTGAAATACATACGCTTATAAGGTATTACGCATAAAAATATCTCGGAGCCTGACAGAGGCACAGAGGAAAACTGTGTTCAGTTTACAGAGGACGCAGGTACGCAGAGGAAAAAAATAATCCTCTGTCTGTACTACGTCTCGGCTGCGTGCAATATGCGGTGTTCGCTTTACTTCCGTGGGTTACAAAATCCTCTGCTGCCCTGTGCTACGCTGTGCTGTGCTGTGCTGCGTTCAATGTGCGGCCGGCCTTATGCGCGTATTTCTCAACTTAACTTATGTCGAGGTTATATCAAAAATCACACCGACCATTTTCAGTTGCGATTACAACAAAAGCAGGCAGAGGGGGTGCACAGTGAAATAGACTTTTCCATATACTCGTACTTACTGCTATAAATAGATCGGTAGGTATATCCCTTTTTATAGTGTTCAATTTTAAATTATTCATTTACTAAAGTTGCGGTGGCTCCAGTGGCTTCTATGGCACACACCTAACTGTCGACCGCTGTTCGAGTCCTACTTGAAGCAAAACTTTTTTTCAGCATCAATAATTACAATCCATCCTCCGAGTTCACACCAAGGCGTGCACGAAGAACAAGAAGTGTTTTCCTGTCTGTACAACAAAGTGGTTGGCTGATCCACCCTCGCATGGGCCTCCCCGAATAGGACCCCCGAAATTTCACCAAAAGAAATTCGCCCTCGAAAATTGCTACGCCCCACACACAAATAGTTCCCACAGTTTTTAAAACTTCCCCACACCTCACAAAAAATTCTCACGGTTACCTGGGTCAAAGTGGCCCACCCCCGAAATTGCCAAAATACTTACACGGGCGGCAAACATCAAAGGATATCGCCCCACAAACAGTTCCCATGGTATTTAAAATTTTCCTAGGCCAGAGTGCCCCAATACCTACTCACTTGGTGGTTGGGTTTCATATCGCGGTATATCATTTCTCTATCATCATACGATAAGACAAACTCGAGCACTTGAAGTTACCTATAAATACGGTCGCGTTATCTTCTGGAAAGGGAAAACGCAAAAAACTATCATGAAAACAATTCTTGTAGTTCTGTTTATTACCATTGTATACATGAGTTTATCAGTAGAATCTGATGACCCATTAATTATTTTAAATGGATGCAGATGCACTACTGATACTAGCTGCCATCATTTGGAATATCAGAACGAGTGAGTATAGTAATATTAATTAATTATTTATTAACATTGCGTATTGCAGGCTAAACAATAACTGTCCGCAGCCGCATCGCTATTTAAAATGTTGCCCTTTGTCCCTTTGTACAAATGAAGGATGCCCTTACCCGCACTAACAGATTTACGCTTATGGGTCATTGCAATCTTTTACAAACATTTTGCTTTGTATAATGTACCTAAAGAGAATTTCTCAATATAATTTATAGTAAATATGACTTTTTTATTCCGAATCACATGCAGATGATCCTCACAAAATGGTGTGTGACACTACGAGTATTTTTGAATCTCCTCTAAAAGGTTGTAATTGTTTCTTCTTGGTGATCAAAAATTTGTCAAATACCTACCTTATAGAGACAACAAATTGCAACCTAAATTACCTACTTTGCTCTTTAATTTTTTTAAATTTTCTTTATTAATAAGTAATTCACAACTAAAACTGTAATTTAATAGCCACAATTCATAATTAAATTTAATTTGAAAATGAATTCTCCGTTCTTCCTGAACGATAATCATATAAGTACCTATTCATATTATCACAGATAAAATTATCTGTGATATTATGTAACCATTTTATGGTTGTTATTGCAATATGTAGGTAATATAATAAATTAACTATGTAAGCGAGTATTTAGATACACAGTAGGCAGAGCTGGGTAGTATCCGGATACTTTTTATAAATCCGAAAGCTGTATCCGGATGACCGGATACTTTTCAAATTTTGTATCCGGTATCCGTATCCGTGACCAAATTTTAAAGTATTCGGATACCGGATACTTTTTTTGATATTCGGATACTTTTAAATCATTCGATGCCCGCCGATAATTCATGTACCGCACTGCCCTATTTTTTATCAAGGTAGGTATATCTAAAATCCCATTTTTCACACTCGTTATTTAATCATCATCATTGTTTTTATGTGGCGAACTCCCACTCATTATTTCCATGTTCATTATAATATTAAAAACAGAAATCTTAATAAATACATTATGTAATTATGTAATTAGATTTATTTAATAACTTGTATATTTTCTGTATCTCTCTTTTAAAAAACCTTATATACTTACATGCTTTGTGTTTTTTTTTGGTATTATCATTGAATAAATAAGAGATATTCAATGGTATTATTATATTAACAAAATAGTTCTTAATCTTTATAATTTTGTTTTGGCGCAAATAGGCCCTAAAAAGTTGAAAATGTGAAAGTTTTAACTGAACTGATCCACCACTGACGGAATTCAAAATTAAAAGCTCAGTGCTTTGTTTTGTTTTTACAGGAAAAATTCTGCAAATTCTTGTCTACTCATTTTTAAAAGTATCCTAAAAAGTATCCGAAAAAAGTATCCGTATACTTGTATCCGAGTACATTTTTAGGTGAAAGTATCCGTACTTTTTTAAAAAGTATCCGGATACATTATTAGCATCCGTATCCGGTACTCGGATACTTTTTTTGTGTATCCGATCCAGCTCTGAAGTAGGTACACACACAAACATTGCATTTTCTTAATTTTC
Organism: Pyrocoelia pectoralis; assembly: GCA_036250285.1. NCBI lineage: Eukaryota > Metazoa > Arthropoda > Insecta > Coleoptera > Lampyridae > Pyrocoelia > Pyrocoelia pectoralis. The sequence continues at coordinate 30,507,285 of CM070077.1, forward strand.
ATAAATCTTGCCTTCTAAAAAAAGTTGTGGTTAGTCTGATTAATTTGATATTCTCTTTGAGTTCTCTAAAAGATGGTGTCATTGCCCATTTAGTTGCAGGCGGTTACATTTTTTTCGTATAATTCCTTGGCGGTCTAGTGCAACTGGCCGCGGGATAAGTGGCCGCGGCAAACTGGCCGCCAGACAAGTGCCCGACAGGACAACAACTGGCCACGAGACAAGTGGCCGCGGCCAACTGCTTCTAAAAAGGGTCTAGACCTATTCGCCGTCGTCGTTTTGCCGTCGCCGTTTCGCCGCCGCCGATTCGCCGTCGCCGTTCCGCCGTCGGGACAGTTGGCCGTTGGTCAAATTCGCCGTAGGAAAGGAACGATTCTCCATAAAAATCGAAAATAACTTTTAATCTTGAGGGACTGTTATCAATTGAAAAAAACTATACTAAACCTATCTCTAACCTAAGCGCCTGAGTGGCAATATACGTTTAGGTTGGCATTTTTTTAAGTTTCAAATTCTATTTAGTATCATATTCCCGTTTTTTGAATCAATTGAAAAAATATACTAAACCTAAATTTACTAAGGGTAAATTATTTTGATGAATACTTCTAAATCATCTTCCAACAGCGAATCGTCCCTACGGCGTATTTGACCAACGGCTAACTGTCTCAACGGCGAAACGGTGACGGCGAATCGGCGAAGGCGAACGGGCACCGCGGCGGCGAATAGTCCCTAACCGACTTCACTATCAGTTTGTTTGTTTTCAATAAATCAAACTAGCCATTTATTTATTTGAAGTCAAGTTGTACTGGCAGCGACGCGACGACCACTTTTCCCGGCAGCTAATTGTCTCGCGGCCAGTTGTCTCGTCGGCCATCAGTTGGCCGCGTCCAGTCGGCTGCGGCCGCGGCCACTAGTCCCATCCTGTTCCTCGGTGGTTTTTAGGTGGTATATATTTAATCAATTTTCATTATAATATAGAGGGTGTTTTTTGGAAACTTTAGTTAGACGTTTCTGGCAAAATGTTATAGGCAGATTTTTGAAAATTTAATTTATACATACATATATGTATACCGTGAAAGCCGAATCGATATAAAATAGTTTCCGGAAATGCTGGAATTAGCTTGTAACTTCGTTATTTTAAACGGCAATTCTTATTAATTATTTATTACATTTTTGTTACCATGTTTTCCGTTTATTTTGTAGTTGGATATGACCTTATCGCAATTGAATTTTAAACAAATCAAGCGGCACTAATCCGTTACCTTTCATACGTTAACATAAGTTTATCACTAATAGAAAAATCGCTCGCCATGGCTTTAAACATTCCCATTTTTGGAATCTAATTGTTATTTATAGTGAAATGCACAGAATCACGACACGCGCTTGTCGTATGTTCATTGATCGATATCCAGAAGACTGCGTCCTATCGAATGTACCATCCAAACACTAGAACGAATTTGTACGAATTTTGCAAGTATTGTACTACCTACCAAGGGAATGACCTAGCTAGAGCAAGACACGTTTAAAGATGAGTTTAATTATTACTTGCATCCAACAAATTCTAAAAAACTAGCATCATGACCATCACAGTTGTATTGTAATGTGACGTGCACAAATGAAAAAATATACTAAATTAAAAAACTTTATGGACGTCACGAAATAATACCTACTAACTCAGCTTTTGATGAGAGCATTGGGCAATGGGCCTTAACGTCGATCGGTAATAAAACTAAAAAAACCAATTTGTGATAAAATAGAGGGCGCCACAAGTTTTTATTTACTCAGTTACTGAAATATTCAATGGTTCATACAATATATAATATCTTAAAAACTTGAAAAAGAAATTATCGCTAAGGTGTTAATATTTAAATATGAAAGATGATTATCAATACTGTAATGATATCGCAAATAACCTAGCACAAGATGAGAACTCGCTGTACCTATATACGAGTTATCTTAAAATAAACTTTACTTCAGGGTTAATAACGAAGGCCTTTGTATATTAACTTCCTACTTATTTACCTTACATCGGGTATTTATTTACCATGATAAACGCAAACTCTTGTGAACAGTTGCACAATTGCTAATATTGTGTAATTAATTGAAATCTGAATGTTAATACAAAATGATGTAAAATACTTCGATATGTGTAAAACAACCTTTAGTGATACGCTATTATAACCCTACTTTTATAATGAAAATAAACAATCTGTAAATTTATGAACTTTTAAAATTAAAATGAATGTGAAAATTAGTGTTTTAATAATTATTTAAATGTGATAATCAATTTAAACTATAGTGACTTTAACAAGTGAGTTGAAAATAAATGTTGTCGACTTCATCGTTTCATTTGGATCCACGCAGGGGTTTGACGAAATTAATAAAATATATCTCTGACCTTATTATATTTTGTAGGTTCACGTTCAATGATGAATATTAATCGATGTTTACCAAGAAGTTTCCCCCGTGCTTGTTTTAACCATTTATACGATGAAGATGAAGTTTCCAATTATGATTACACGAAGATCGACAGGAAGATGGTGACCAACTCTCTAATCTCCCAACTACAAAGCTCGACTTCTTCAAAAGAAAAAAACCAAATCTAACAAAGAAGCTGAAATGTTTCTCAATGTTAATGATCGTAACTATTCGAAATTATATATACCGACCTCTCAAGATATTGTGTGGAGCTACAAGTGTGTGCTATTCAACATCCCCAACTATCCGCTACCAGCGTGAAATATTCACCTATTTAACTAAATATCCAATTAATCGACACTAATTAAGAATATTTTTACCTACTCACTATTAAACTTTCATGGATCCTTCAAATTAGAAGAGATTTTTCTAAAACCTTTAACGAAAGTTTAACATCAGGAATGTTGAACTAAAACGAAGCACGTTCTCTTACAAAATGATCGACGGAAACGGAAATCTACTGATAAGCTATCACTAATTTTAAAATGGAACCAATTTGACAATTTCGAATAACTAAAATCCCTAACTTCCACTAGCTACAAATGATATGCAACCAACTATGCGTGACTGAACAAATTGAAGCGTCACAAATACCCCCCCAGCAAAAACTAAGCGTAGCGGAATGAGAAACAACTCAAAATGAACAATGAAATGAAATACGAAACCTAAACTACACAAAAAAAAAACCCAATCCAAAGCACATCTTCCCAATACACCCAGAACATACATCCATCCCATTCTCATCTCACTAAATTCACACCCAAAGGTAATCCGGTTCGCCACTCCCACCAGGAACCCTTCAGCAATTCGGCCGGTACTAGAAAAAAAACTAAATAAAAACCAAAAGAAAAAACAAACACAAAGCCTGCTACATCCTCCCCCATCGTACAGCGTCGACAGCCCAAGGAACTAGAACAACCATCTATGGTATCGCAAGAACCTACCTAAAGAAGATAGTAAGAAAGAAAGTCAACAAGAAAAGATTGCGTTGCTTAGCCGCACCCAATCCCAGTCCAAACTCTCAAAGAAGGGGAGATTGTCCAAGGGGACACAGCCAAACATCGACTTACAGTTTGTCCCCGAAGGGCCCAGAATTCTCCCAATTGGGGAAATGAAAAAGGAAGAAAAGAAGAGAAGAAAACAGAAAGGTATGCCGCAAATTGGTTCTAGTCCAAGCACTCCCAACACTCCACGATGAGTTTGAATGCTCAGATTAACATGAAGCTTACCGTGAGGCGAATAAAACTTCAAAACAAAACAAAACTGACAAGGACTAACTAAAACAGGTATATTACTATGTTAGGGGATGACAAACGGATTAAGGAACGAGGAAAAAACTAGGTAAGGAGTGATTACCTTTGCCACATTCACACAGTCTCACATCAGCATTCACCCAGGAGTAAAGATCCAATGTCAAAGGCCCAACCCAAAACCCCAGTAAAAACCCCCACCCAAAAACAAAACTACCCAACCCTGAAGAGTGCACAGGGATAGACGCACAGGAAACCCACCCAAAACAAATCCCCTGACAGAAAGAAAGACCAGACGGTATATTATTTTTTGAAGGGCTCTGTTGTACGAGCGGAACTTGCACCCCGAAAAACGAAATAGCTGGGATACAAGCCCCCAAACCACCCAATACATCCCAACCAACCAACCCTAAAAATAACAACAACCCTAACTCATTAACCTACTTCAATTGCATGGGTCACAACCACAGAAAACCAACTACTATTCAAGTTCTGATTCATTCGGAGATAATGACGTATGATCTGGTTTAAGATCTTTACAATGCCAAATACCTAACGTATTCCCAGTTTTATCAACAATTTCGTAAGTCCAAGGTGATACTTTCTTATGGATTCTATAAGGACCAACATATTTTGGTGCTAATTTAGCAGCAAAGAAATCTGAAGCCTTAGATTGAATAAAATTTCGTTTCCAAACTAAATCTCCCTGAGAATATTGCACATGACGTCGTCGTAAATTATATTGTTGACTAGTGGATTGATACGCTTTCTTAAGTCTTTGTATAATATTTTGACGAATATTTTCATAGTGATCATGAGACTGACTAATGGACGTACGATCAGGATTTTCTACAACTACAGGTTCGGATAATTTTCCATGAAGATCTCCATACAACACATGCTCTCTACCACAAAATGCATAATAAGGACTACAACCCGTTACTTCATGTTTACTAGTTCGTATAGCGCAGCCAATTTTTGATAATTCCCGATCCCAACTACGATGGTTATCTTTAACATACATACGAATCATAGTTTTTAATACACGATTGATTCTCTCTGCAGGATTACATTGTGGATGATATCTGGCTGTATAAAGAATTTTTGTACGATAGGAGCTACAAAGTTTTGTGAATTCTTTTCCCCGAAATTGTACACCATTATCTGTTATAATGTATTGTGGAGTCCCATAAATTAAAAATATTTGTTCTTCAAAAATTTTGGCAACTGTACTAGCAGTGGCAGACCTAAGCGGAAAAAAACAAGGATACTTTGAAAATATATCAGCTATGACCAAAATATAAACATAACCTTTCGATGAACGAGGTAACGGTCCAACTAAATCAGCACATAACACTTGCCAAGGTTTCGTTGCAGTAGCGCGTGGCGCCATGAAACCAGGAGATGATTTTTGTTCAACCTTTTGCGAAGCACAATCTTTACATCGCCTAACATACCTAACAATATCCGAACGCATCCCAGGCCAATAGTAATGATTCGCAATCTTTGCTAGCGTTTTAGTAACACCTACATGCCCCGAAGTGGGTAAATCATGATTCTCTTTTAAAATTTGAGATCTTTGTTCTTTAGGAACTACCAATTTCCAAGAATGATTCTCATCTAGAGTAGAAAATGTTAATGATTTAGTTCTCCTATAGAGCAAATTATCCTGTACATGCCATAATGGAAATTTTCTAGGTGAATTATTAATGTTATTAACTAACTTTAAATACCAAGGATCTCTAACTGGCGTATCTATCGAATCTACTAAGGGACATAAAGTATCTACTTTTGGAACAGAACGAGAAAGCATATCCGGAACTAAATGATTTTTACCAGGACGATGAATAATATTAAAATCATACTGCTGTAATCTAATAGACCACCTTGCCAAACGACCAGATGGACTTTGTAACTTATTAAGCCAAAGCAACGAATGATGATCTGTGATAACTGTAAATTTTGATCCTTCCACGTACGGTCTAAACTTTTCAATTGCCCACAACACCGCTAAACATTCCTTTTCAGTAATTGAGTAATTTCGTTCAGCTTTCTTTAACGAACAACTAATATAACTAATGACTTTCTCTCCTTCTGTAAATTGTTGAGTCAGAACAGCTCCTAAACCAAAATCTGACGCATCAGTCTGAATTGAAAAAGGTAACGAAAAATCAGGACACGAAAGTATAGGTGCAGTGACTAAATTTTCTTTTAGTGTTGCAAAAGCTTGTTGACAAGAAGGTGACCAATAAAAAGAAGCATTCTTTTTAGTTAAAGCATTTAACGGAGCAGTGACCGATGAAAAATTTGGGATGAATCTCCGATACCAGCTCGCCATACCCACAAAACTACGAACTTCCTTAACAGATTTCGGAACAGAAATATTAAGAATTGCAGCTATCTTATCTGGATCTACATTCAAACCATCTTTATTCACAACGTAACCCAAATATTTCAACTCGGAACGACAAAATTTACATTTTTCCTTTCTAAGTGACAATCCCGCAACAAATAATTTAGAAAGCACCAGTTCCAAAACTTCTAAGTGTTTGTTAAAATCGTTAGTACAAATAATTATGTCATCTAAATACGCAAAGCAAAACGGTTCAAGCTCAGGACCCAAGATTCTATCAATAAGACGTTGAAAGGTTGCAGGTGCATTATGTAAACCAAATGGCATTCGCTTAAATTCAAAAAGACCACGACCAGGAACAGTGAAAGCTGTAACTGGCTTTGCAGAATCCGAAAGAGGGATTTGCCAATACGCTGAGCGTATATCCAAACTAGATAAATAACGTGCATCTCTTAACCTATCCAGAATTGATGTGACATAAGGTAAGGGATACGCATCTTTTTTAGTAACCTGATTTACTTTTCGAAAGTCGATACAAAATCTATATGAATTATCTTTTTTCCTTACCAAGACTATAGGACTAGACCATGGACTTGAAGACCTTTCTACTACCCCAAGCTGTAACATTTCATCCAATTCCTTATCAACAATTTTTTGTAACGCGGGTGACAAAGGATAATACCTCTGTTTAATAGGATCCCCCGAGGTATGTATTTCATGAGTAATTATATCAGTACATCCTAATCCCACAGGTTGTTTTTGAAAGCAAGCATCCAATAAAGAATAAAGTGATAGTTGTTGTTCTGGAGATAACTCCTCGAAAGAACGTATATGCTCCAATTCAAAAGTATCGATCGAACCCACATCTGTATTAAGAAAAGACCACTGTCCTGTACGGAAATCTGGTACTACCCCCATCAATTTCCAAAAATCAATTCCAAGAATAAATGACTGAGACACTTCTGGCATAACCAATACTTCAATAAGTCTAGTGCGTTCCTCTATCGTAATGGGTAAAAGTATAGTTCCTATAACTTGACAGCCTTTTCCATCTGCTAAACGACAAGCCATGACTGACGACGAAGAAAGTTGAAAACCTTGACGTTGTAACATTTCCCAACCAGGCCCCCCTACAATGGTACGTGATGCACCAGAATCCAAAAGACCTTTAACTGGTTTATCTAAGATACGAATATTTAAGTAAGGACGTTCATCACCTCTTACACTAGCCAAAATAAAATCTAAGCAATAACGATACCTATCCTCTAAACCTTCAAAACTACTGGCCGAATTAAAATCAATCGTCGAGTCCAGTACTCGGCTTACTGGCTCCGACGACCATTTCCCGAACATTTAAAACAATTATAACGCGTAACACCGGGCTTACCACATCCATAACAATGGCGATTAAGTGGTTTGGAACATTTTGAAGACAAGTGACCAATTTCTTTACAATTCCAACATATTATGGGTTTCTGTGATGTAGAGGGATTACTAGTAAGGGCATTTACATTAGCAACTCCTGATGAAGAACTACTAGTTACCTCACATAAACTTGATTGATTTTCGTGATGAATATATGCTAAATCTGGTTCTAATAATTGTGATCTTTTAGTAGGAGGTGGTTTATAACTTTCAATGGTACTTTTCCTATATTCTAACTGCCTACCAATAGTAAGAAGTTGTTCTAATGACTTTATAGGTGCCAAACCTAAATGAGTTTGATAAAAAGGGGTTAAATTTCTTACAATTACTTTCAATTTCTGATCTTCGGAAACAGGTTCTGACAATCGACTAAATAAACCTTCCATTGCCGCTAGATATAAACCAATTGATTCGGATTGACCCATCGTTCTTTGTTTAATTTCGTCAAATAATTTTTCGTCATAGTCCAAGGGTTGAAATTCTTGTTTAAGAAGTGTAACAACATCCGCCCAAGAAAAGATAACATTCCTACGAGCTCTATATACTAATAATGCTTTCCCCTCTAATAAATCAGACACCGATTGAAATAATGTAACTTGATTAACTCCCCTGGATAACGCAAGTTCCTCAACTCTAACTAAAAATGCATTTAATGATACTGACCCTTCCCCACTAAATTTTAAATTCCACTTAGCAACTACCCCTGATCTACTCTTATACGAAGTGTGTGCTACCGCTCTATCCCTACTATTTTCTTCTGAACTATCTGAACTTAATATTTCCTCAACTTCATCGACCTGCGTAGAATGAGTAATTGGATGTGGAGAAGAAGTGATCAAATTACTGGTTGCTGACACTCTTTTCGCAATAGAATTAAAATCAGTTTTTAAATTAGCTAAATTTAATAAAAGTTGACGTTTCTCCCCACTCTCTGTTTCCCCTGAAGCATTCATTCGTTCGCATCGCTGTAGAGTATGCATCCACAAACTACTTACACGCTTAAAAATGTTAGATGAACAATCTCCATCAAAATTAGCTAGAAACTCCTGTAATTCCTCAATGGATTTCTTAATGGCATTAACATCTACCGAAAATTCAATCTTATGATGAATAGGGGTTATTGACTTATCAGCCTCTAATTTGAAAACGTTTCGAACAGATTTTCGGAGGTGTTCGACCCCCAAATTACTTGGAAACCCTCTACAAGAGAGTTCATAACGCAACTCCTCAGAATTTAATCGCTCAACATAAAATTTCCACTTTGAAGTAGACATTATGAGATAAAGAAGACAAAATTAAAGCAACAATGAACAATATGTACCAAAAAAAATTATGCCAAAATAATAATCAATTTTCCTATCCCCAAACTAAATTAATTACCCGATACCAAACGACGAAAAGTCGAGGCCCCACCACGTTGGGCGCCAATATTTGTGACGTGCACAAATGAAAAAATATACTAAATTAAAAAACTTTATGGACGTCACGAAATAATACCTACTAACTCAGCTTTTGATGAGAGCATTGGGCAATGGGCCTTAACGTCGATCGGTAATAAAACTAAAAAAACCAATTTGTGATAAAATAGAGGGCGCCACAAGTTTTTATTTACTCAGTTACTGAAATATTCAATGGTTCATACAATATATAATATCTTAAAAACTTGAAAAAGAAATTATCGCTAAGGTGTTAATATTTAAATATGAAAGATGATTATCAATACTGTAATGATATCGCAAATAACCTAGCACAAGATGAGAACTCGCTGTACCTATATACGAGTTATCTTAAAATAAACTTTACTTCAGGGTTAATAACGAAGGCCTTTGTATATTAACTTCCTACTTATTTACCTTACATCGGGTATTTATTTACCATGATAAACGCAAACTCTTGTGAACAGTTGCACAATTGCTAATATTGTGTAATTAATTGAAATCTGAATGTTAATACAAAATGATGTAAAATACTTCGATATGTGTAAAACAACCTTTAGTGATACGCTATTATAACCCTACTTTTATAATGAAAATAAACAATCTGTAAATTTATGAACTTTTAAAATTAAAATGAATGTGAAAATTAGTGTTTTAATAATTATTTAAATGTGATAATCAATTTAAACTATAGTGACTTTAACAAGTGAGTTGAAAATAAATGTTGTCGACTTCATCGTTTCATTTGGATCCACGCAGGGGTTTGACGAAATTAATAAAATATATCTCTGACCTTATTATATTTTGTAGGTTCACGTTCAATGATGAATATTAATCGATGTTTACCAAGAAGTTTCCCCCGTGCTTGTTTTAACCATTTATACGATGAAGATGAAGTTTCCAATTATGATTACACGAAGATCGACAGGAAGATGGTGACCAACTCTCTAATCTCCCAACTACAAAGCTCGACTTCTTCAAAAGAAAAAAACCAAATCTAACAAAGAAGCTGAAATGTTTCTCAATGTTAATGATCGTAACTATTCGAAATTATATATACCGACCTCTCAAGATATTGTGTGGAGCTACAAGTGTGTGCTATTCAACATCCCCAACTATCCGCTACCAGCGTGAAATATTCACCTATTTAACTAAATATCCAATTAATCGACACTAATTAAGAATATTTTTACCTACTCACTATTAAACTTTCATGGATCCTTCAAATTAGAAGAGATTTTTCTAAAACCTTTAACGAAAGTTTAACATCAGGAATGTTGAACTAAAACGAAGCACGTTCTCTTACAAAATGATCGACGGAAACGGAAATCTACTGATAAGCTATCACTAATTTTAAAATGGAACCAATTTGACAATTTCGAATAACTAAAATCCCTAACTTCCACTAGCTACAAATGATATGCAACCAACTATGCGTGACTGAACAAATTGAAGCGTCACAGTAATTAGCAATGTTTCCTTTTGGTTTTGTTTTTTTTTGTGAATTATGACATTGTCTTAATTTATGTTGTAGGTCCTATTGCGACAAATTCAAGAAGGTCCTAAAATTTCCAAATTTGTGGTACAAAGAAGGGTAAACCACCGACCATTCCACTCGCAATAGTACTCTACCATTATCCGCTCGACCAAGAACACCTCTCACCTGATCACAAACCCTCTGCAGTACTGGAAATAATCGCTCACTGTTCAACGGATGATCTAAGTCTTCTGGTAGAATTAGAATTAGAATGGTGGCCAAATATATACTGGTAGAATGCATCCTGGTCGGTATTCCTGAAATTTGAAAGGAATATGTTGTGGAGAGGGTGGGTCGCAGAATGAAGTATTCACTGGTAGGTACTTGAATAATGGTCAGAAGATATGATCGGAAAGTCAGACTTTCCGTGCTGTATAATGTGATCAATAATAGGCACCTTGAAAGTCTCATTAGAGGGGGAAAATTTTGGAAAAGGGGGTTGTGGTATTTTCTCAGGGGTAGTTATAATTATAATAACAGAGAAAGTTCTCTTGAATCCTGGGAAAGTGAACAGTGGCAGCACTGGCAGCGCACACACTTGGGATGCTGACAGCGAAGGTGAAAGGTGAGGAAGGCGGATGAGTGGCGTCGATGAATTATGCGAACGGTGTCTAGCATTAGAAGAACTGTTCTTGGACAATTCTACACCCACCCTGTATACCTTAAGATAATAGGTTAAATTCATGAACAGACTTATTTAAGTTGCGTTACATGCATTGAACTCTCTCTATACATACTAGATCGAAACTTAAATATGGAGCTTTGGTATGGTACCCTATTTACAAAAAATATGAACAACAGTTGGAGTATATTCAACGAAAGTTTTCAAAGTTCTTGTGTTTCAAATGCGACGGTTATTATCCCGAACGTGGCTTGGGTCAAGAAATTATGCTCACGAGACTTCAACTGGTAAAGAGCGGTAAATCTGAAAACCAGACGACAAGGACAACAAATAAGTATTAAGTTCTTGTATAATTTAATACATTACCTTGTAGATTGTAGTTCGTTACTTGTTAAAATCAACTTTTCTGTTCCTAGTATAATCCTTAGAACGTCATCTACTTTTTATTGTACACCCTGTAAGACTAATGTATTGAAAAAAGCACCAATATCTGTTATGTGTGACAACTTTAATTTAATATCAGCACAAGCAGATATTTTTAACGACAGCATAACTTACATATTAACTAAAATTCTTTAAATTAACTACCCATGTGGTACTGTACTATTTATTATAGTCATAGCAATGGTCATAGCATAAATTCATAAATGTTATTATTTACTTACTGGAAGCTAAACGAATATTATTTTGTTGGTTATTTTAATATTATCCTGTATATGGTTTATAACTGTTTGGATAATAAACTAAATAAGTAAATAAAATTTAAAAAAATAAAAAAAATCTGGAACGCTCACTGGGCGGTCTCTGCCATATAAACGCTAAACGCATAGAAACGTCGCGAGCCGAGATAGATATCGCGCAAGGGACATTCCTGTCCTTTTCGTAACGCTTTACACATGGAGAGAGTAGCACCGTAGCACTAACCAACATGTACTCGAGAGAAGGACAGGGATGTCCCTTGCAGTGAACTCTATATATAACTGGAAGGATAACGGTTACTGCAAATGCTTTCGTAATTTGTCCTCGACTGTTAGACAAGCACCGCTACTGCGTGAGTGGATCCCTATTTCTTTCTAACGTATTTGTACAAACGTGCGAAGGCGTGGTTAATACTTAATAATGAGAAATAAACACAAAATATTAAGAATTTCACTCTTGTATATATAATTATCGTACACTTTATGTTATAATTGTGTATTTAAAAATTAATCATGAAATAAGTGTCATAACCAAACATTATTTTTAATATCCATAAGAGAAATGTAGTAAGATAAGGATAGCGATCCCCGCACTAATTTCCCTCTTGCTCTAACAGAACCGATCAATTTTTATATTCGACGTTATCCTTCCAGTTACATATAGAGTTCACTGTTCCCTTGCGGGTCCTCTCTCTCGGATCGGGCCGGCGGCCGCAGTAAGCGTCAAGCGTTCCAGTATAATTAGAGTTCAGTGGTTACATAATAAACTCTTTAGTCAATGGTTACATGAATGCAACCATCACTTAGTGCCAGTACCAACCAAAGATTAGAAAGTTAGTTCCCTACAAATAATAACCTAGTTTACTGTTTTTGTTTTTCAAAATGTTTATAAAATCATTTTATAATTCTATTTTAAATTTAACGTTCACCCCTTGTGGAAACTACTTAATAGCGGGAGACATTTATGGACATATAACCGTATTTAAGTAAGCAATAGATCTATAATATTAATAAAGTTAAACATGAATTTTTAGTTTGTATCGTCTCATGAACCCAGATCTTAACGGATCAAATCTAGATACATCGCCTCACAATTCATTCACAGTACAAGAAGGTGTGCAAATAAACAGTATACTTACAACAGAAACATTTTTAATAGTCGGAGTGGTTGGTGAAATATATGGCTATGATTGGAAGATTGTTAAAAGTAACAAAGATGGAAAAGTAACATGGAAAATTGAGTTGCCTTATAGTGAGGTTTTAAATAAACCTGATGTTAACTGTATGGTTGCTAAAAATGGAATCTTGTATGCTGGTTGCGGAGATAATAAAATTTACGTTATCAATTTGGAAGGTGGCCACATTTTAAGAACACTTATGGGACATTCCGATTACATTCACAGTATTTTTAATGCGTAAGTGATTATTTCAAAGGTCTGTTGTTTAATATAACTATTTAGAGGAGACGAACTTGCTTCTGGTGGGGAAGATGGTGTTGTAAATATTTGGGACGTACGCGATAAACATGTCACATTCAAAATAGAACCTTACAAAAATGATACAATTGTTAGAAATAATTTGGGTAAATGGATCGGAGCGGTATCTATTAGTGATGATTGGCTGGTAAAATAGTTTTAAATTTGAGTCATGTAGTTAGTTAATATAAGCTTTACAGTTGTGCGGAGGCGGTCCCAAGTTATCATTATGGCATTTTCGTTGTTTGTCTCCGTCAACAATTTTTCCTATTAATGACCAAGGTATTCATTATGCAGAAATTGTAGGTGACAAACTGTTAGCTGGAGGTCGAGCAAATCATTTTTATAACATGGCATTTAATGGTGATGTTGTTTCGCAAATACCAACTTCATCTCTTACTATTTTTACCGTCGCACATCAAGAAAACCCTTATAGGGCCATGTGTATTGCCGGTTCTAGCCCCAAAATTGACATTTGCAGTAATTTTAGTTATAGAGATCAAGTTCTGACTTTAGAATAATTTTTGTTATGTTCAGTTTTTATTAGTTGATAAATTATTTTAATAATAATCATTTTTATTACCTAAATTAAAAGGAAAGTTTACACAATGGTGTCCTTTAATTTCTAACTTTTTACACTATCACCCGCTCATTTTGCTCTGCTTCACAGTCCATTTAAGTTTTCTTAACATTTTGCAGGTTGTTACGCAGTTGGGTCACTTCGAAAAAAGGTGTAATCTGGCTTTGTTTTTATTCTTAATATCCTTCCTGACCATTTGGAATTTGAGATGTTTACAAATTAATAATTTCTTATTTATGGAAAAGTTGTGAGTACCTGCCCATCCATTGTCCAATAGATGTTTTTGAGTTTTAGATCCCGTTTTTTTCTTGATACATATTTCGTATTTTAGTTTTTGTTAGTAAAATTGATGTGACTGATTTCAGTTTCTTCCATTTATTTATCCATTCTCTTTTCATATTATTACAAGTAGTTTATAGCATTCTTATTTTTACCTGGTGTAAGTAGTACAATGTCGTGTGGAAATGTAACGATAGATGTATCATGTAATTCTACTGGTATGTCTCTGATGTACAGAAGATACAATACTAGTCACTGCACATTTGCGGTACACAAAATATCATGAAATCCAGTATTTATTTGAATTGAATAATTGAAGTGTCCATTTTATAATTCTATATAGGTACATTGGTCAAACAGTTTGAGGGTTGATTTGATTTTTTTTTGCATTTTGATGAGAATTAATTAGGGATATAACGGAAGTGGTTTTATCGGAACCAAATTGGCAATCAGAGTTTTTAAATTTGGTTTCTCGGAACCGGAATTGGAATCGGAGGCGGAAGCAGAAGAGATATGTATTAAGGACAGGTCTAATAAAATTAAATTACGAACATTATTCAGTCTATGTTCATTTCAAAAAATTACACACAAATAATACTGGGTGGAAAATAAAAATAATTGTATTTTCTTAAATCTTAAACAGGAAAAGTAGTAAATAAACTTGTTTGTATGCTGTGCTTCAACCACCAAGTACAAAATCAATCGAAAGTTCCGACTTTTCGGAATCGGAATTGAAGCTCCGTTACATCCCTAGAATTAATATACCAAAAATCTGCTTAACCTTACCTTTGACAATGACATGTTGTAGTTCAATCAATGAATGTAGAGTGCATGGAATATGCAAGAATTTTTGACTTCAGGACTTGTTAGGAGTAGTTAGTAGGTAAATATACTAAAGGTTTACACCCATGGGTGATGAATAGGAAGCCATTTTTCGATTATATCTCAGAAACGGTGGACTCTAAAATTCTTGTAAGTGAAGATTAAAGCTAATTAAATTTCCTATAAATAAAATAAAAATATGGGAAACAAATATTTGACCAATAGTTAGGTAAACATAATTTGTTTGAAAATTATCCATTTTCGATAACGTATGTCTCGAAAACATTTGGAAATTCGACAAAAAATAATTGTATAGGAAATTAGCTTTAATTTTCACTTAGAATAATTTTTTCTGGAGTCCACCGTTTACGAGATATAATCGAAAAATGTCCTCTCCCCCTCCCCTACTTAAGCTCATTTCTCAGGGACGGGGACTTCCAGTATGTTTACCTGCCAACTACCCCTGACAAAGTCCTGAAGCCAAAAAGTCTCGCATATTCTATGCACTCTACAATACTTCCTTCATTGACTGTACTGTCCATACTCATTTCTAGAGTACCATGGAAAACCCAAAAATGCCTCCCCTCCCCCATTCCACATTAAGCTCACCTCCCAGGAGCGGGGAGTTGTAGTATGTTTACCAACTAACTACTCCTAACAACTGAACCCCCTTTACAAATACATACATAAATTTCTGCAAGTTACACTATTTACAATGATACTATTTTGCTAGCGGTAACACAATTTATATTGTGGCGGTAACACTATATTGAGCACAACTACCACAACTTAAATAAATTAAATGAACTCCAATCAAGTGCACTGCAACGATTATGTCTATTTGACATTGATATTCAAGAATTAGCACAATAATAATGACACACACACATTCGCGCCCCAATTATTTGATGTTTCATCTTTCTTTTGAAGGCAGTGGCAGACAAAGGCAGTAACTTTGTCTTTGTATTATTGTAGTTGTTACAAAATTTGGAAATACTGTAAGAGAACGAACGTTTGAAGGATTGGTATAGACAATAGGCCTCTGTGTCTCAAGTTAAGGTGATGTACATCAGTACGGAAAGTGATCTTTCCATAGGTACAAGTACGGAGGCATCTTTTTGGTTCAGATTTTATGGAAAAACGAGCATGAGTGAATTAGTGAAGGAATCTTCTTTCCATCATATTGAGCCAGCCTAGTTTTGGTGATGTATGTGAGATTCGTTCATATTTCCTAATACCAAATACGTATCGAAGGCAGGAGTTCTGCACTCGCTGGATTCTATCACAGTCTCTGGTCAACAGACATGGCCCATATAGTACCTACATCACAAAAATTGAACTGTAATAGAACCAGAGAATCGCAAAGTACTGCCCTATGAAAGGTACTAAGAACACCTCAGCTGGTTGTAAGCCGATGAGCTGGTTGTAAGCTTAATAAAGTTGCACTAAAATTTACCGGGGATTCCAAATATGCAACAATAAATAGGGTGTGCTATTTAAAAAAATTACGAAAAATTAGTTTGAAAATGTCAATGTTTGGAATGATGTTTGGAGCAAAAAAAAGTGAACATCCCGTATGAAATAATTTAATGTTTCGTTACGGTTGAATACTCTGATTCAACCCAAGTCCACCACCGAACTTACGTAAAAACAAGAACAAAACGTTTAAAAAATATAAGCTTATAATGGAAGGGTTGATATTTAGCCAAAAATATGTATTAATTAATAACTTTGCAACGCCGCGTATTAATACAAAAATAATGTACGACTAAAAAGTTCACCCAATTTAAAAAAATATAGATACGTTTTATGCACCATACTTTTTGGAGACATCCTGTATGTGTCTAACTAATTTGCAAATGTGCTTCATCCAACCTAATTGCCATTCCGTATATTTATTTTTTTGTAAATTTAACAATAAAGCCGTAATAAATAAAACTTCTCAAAACCTCCCCTTAGAGCTTAGAGTGTAGATACTCATACCAGATTGCCGCGCCTAATACCAATTGCTCTGTAGTCTGTGTAGTAGCTCTCTTATCTCAAAAATCTAAAAATTATTTGAATGAAAGTTTCGGCGAACCAAATTGTTCATATGTAATTTGAATTTACTTATTTCACCGTTTTGGTGCTATTTGACAATTTTCAAAAAAGGCGTTTTACTGCATAGCAACGATTTTGTCATACCCTTCTTTTCATTCCACGAGAAGCAAGTAGAACACTAGAAGTGGGCGTTGTGACCAGAAAAAGAAAAGTGAACGTTACGGCGAACGTCAGTGGAGGTTGTGACCAGAGTGGACGTTGTGACCAAATTCAAAGGTGGGCGTTGTGACCGGAAAAAGATAAGTGGACGTTACGACCAACGCGATATGAGGAGATGGCCGTCGGTGGAGGTTGTGACCACGGTGGAGGTTATGACCAAATTTAAAAGTGGACGTTGTGAGCAAGATTGCGGTTTAGAAGGTGGTGGGCGTTGTGTCCAGGACGCAGGACCCCTCGGAACGACTGCTCTAGAAGTAGTACAGCTAAGTCGGTGTCCCTATAGTATGCGGTCTACCGCCAGAGTGTGATCTACCAAATTTCACCAATTTTTTCTCCCCTCAAAATAAATACAAGTTTTATAATAAACATTTATTACAAAGGATATTTAAAAGTTTGTGTATTTATATATTTAGAAAATTAAAGATTATTATTGTGGCGTAGATGTTGTAAGAAGACCATTGTAAAAACTTTCGTGTGAGGGCGGACCTCTGTGTACATGGGGGCGAAGCATATTGAATCGTTGTTAGGACCTCTTAAGTTTTTTTTTAAACAGGTTCGCGTACCTAAAAATACTTTTAATATTAAGACGTAGGTATTTTTTTTGACCTAATAATAATCAATTAATTAGTGGATTTTAAGGGAGGTGGACAAAAGAATTAATGGATTTTGAGGGCGGTGGACTAAAGAACTAGTGGACGTAGCGGCCAGTGAACAAAAAAATTAATGGAATTGGAAGGCGGTGGACGAAAGAATTAGTGGACGAAATGGAATGGACGAAACGTCACACAATCGTTTTTGAATTTTTCATTCCTCACCATTTTTATTCGTTTTTTATGGTACTGTGGCTGCGCAGCCCAAGAAGTCGACGCTTTTAGGAATCTGTCTTAGAGATAGAATTAGTGTCTTCAGACTTGCTATTGTTTAATAATAGATTATTTAATTTAAGCATCACTCGCCTAGTTTTTGAGAAGCAATTGTCGACTGTTTGATAGCGTCATCTAAATTATTTTGCCGAGATATTACAGAGTTGAATCATCAGCGTATAATATGCATGTTAGATTGCTTTTTAAGTTTAAAGTCTAAGGCATATGTCATTGACGTATAATAAAAATAGTGTTGGTCCGAGTACAGAACCCTGTGGTTTCCATTTGTCACTCTTAATCGGGCTGATTCTGCCTTATTGAAACCAACATATTGACTCCTTCCAATTAGGTAAGAGACTATAAGCGACCCACTTAACTCGTCAAAACCATAAATCATAGTGAGTTTGTCCACTAATATCTTGTGCGATACACAGTCGAAAGCTTTCGATAAATCTAGAAATGTAGCTACCGAAAACATTCCGAGTTCAAAGCAATTTAACGTTTTTTCAACAAAAGACGTAATCGCATCATGCTGTACTGTTATTTTTACGGAAACCGTATTGTTCTTTATAAATTAACTGATTAGCTTCCAAGTAGTTTACAATTTGTCTGCACAATATTTTTTCAATAACTTTGGAAAAAATTGGCAATAAAGATATCGGTTTGTAGTTTCCGCGAGTATTTTCGTCGCCTTTTTTGTGTACCTAATGGAAGGACCGTTGCTAATTTTAACTTGACAGGAAAGTCAGAAAGTGTCAATACCTACTGCTTATAATACGGTTGCATAGTCATACCATACGCATCCTTAGTGTTACTATTTTTAAGTGATCTCAGCGTGTCTCGAACTTGCACTTACAACACCAGATCAAATTTGAACGAGTTGGGCGGCATTCTCTTGAGTTTGCAAGTGCTCGTCCAATCAAGGTCATGTCTGGCTTATTCATTGATGATTTTTAATGAGATATCAGCAAAGTCTACCTATTAAATTCGTTGGCAGTCAACAAACCGTCAACAGCCTTTTTATTTCCGGATTATGAGAGCAGATAACACGCTACATATAGCTTTTATACGGTTTCCAGAATTGGAAATATAGTTATTAGTGGAGACGCCTGGCTTCGGATTCTACCATCATAGTTACACACAGTGGCAGAAAGTCTGATATTTGGCCCAATCAAAGCTATTGCTATATAAATCAAAGTAAGACGTAGCCCCAAAAAATTTGTGAGGTAGGTAGTTCACGCGTAGGCGTAGCACTACTACTTTAAAATTTAACGATTGTACCTACTCCGGGTTGCGCGTGGTGAGACGAGACGAGAATCACAGCGCGAAACCTAAAACACGATTCGTTCACATCATAAAAATGATCTACTACTCATACCTTTGAGAAAGTCTCCTTTCTCAAAGACTCATACACTCAACTCTAATTTTTTCAGAATTTTCAACATATAAATTTGCTACCGTGTTAGTAATTAATTAGTTGCATCTTAGATTAGTGTTGGTGATTTTCAGTACCAGAAATTTCTTGACAACGAAGATGGAAGAAGTTAATACCATTCCTACTTGTGATGTTGACATCCCAGTTTCTTCATCTTCATCACAAAACAATGTACAATTAAATTACAAGATATGCATCATATGCCAATCAAAAGACGGCGGTCCTCTAAAGTACCCTATCGATTCAGGTCGTGGAGACGAAGCTGTAGTGTACCAGGCATTTATTATAAACATAAAGTCCTTCGACCAATTAAATGAGCGTTAAAAGGTGTTACTGTCGATGATTTAATTCAAAATAAAGCAAAATGGCATAGAAATTGTCGCAAAAAGTATACTTTTGATAAACTATAAAAAGACAAAAGCGAAAGATGACGTGAAAGAAAAGTGTGATAACGATCAGCAACAAAATAAACGAAGACGTGCAAAACTTAACAATACTCTACAAATTTGTGTATTTTGCCTGGAAGGCAACGAAAAGCAAGATCTTCACCAAATTGAGACAATGGAACTTAGTACCGGACTACAGCGAATGGCACAGGAGTTGGGTGATTTTAATTTATATTGATGTCAAGATTTCCTTCTGATTTGATTGCCGAAGCAGTTAAGTACCCCAAAGGTTGTTTTACATCATTCTACACTAAACACAGAAGCTCGAAACGGAAAGAAAATACCCAAAAGAATGAGGAAACGGAAGTGGAAACAAGAGGGTTTGTAGAAATAGCGACGGAGGTGGAAAATGGTATTGCAGAAGGAAAAACTCAGTTTCGTCTTCAAAATCTTTTCTTTGATTATCTCTCCTTCTTAAAAGTAACTTTGGTATTGAGAAAACCGTAAACAAAACTAGATTTAAAGAGTAGCTGTTGACCTACTTCAAGGGGTCCCTGAAACTCAAAGTCGCCATTTTTGTAATGTTTTTGGTTGTTCGTGCATTTATTTGTTCATTTCTCAATTAGTCAATTTAAAATGTAAAATAAAACGCATTAACATACAAAGTTGTAATTTATGCTGTTGAATTTGAATTGACATGTATTGGTATAGGGGTAACCTGTTACATGCCCTAATGTAGGACCCTGAAGGACCCTAACTTGGGGCCACCCATATTTTGGTTCAGTACACTATTAGCTACCAATGTGCCAATTTTCAGGCTTCCTGCCAATGTGTAACTATTATTTTGTCTTACAACTCCACTATAGGTATTATTGGCTTTGATTTTTGCCCTGTTTATTTCTGATTTGTACACCTTTCTCCTAAGTTTTCTAAGTTCGAATAGTGCCTCAGTTTGATATTTAAGATACAAAGTCATTGACCATTTGAACTTTATCACGAAGCTTAACTAAGTTATTGTTAAACCATTTTATGATACTGTCATTTCTCCTAACATTTAACGCCGTAACATAAATTAATGTCATTTAAAAATTCTCAAACAGAGTTTATTAGCCAGTTATGAAACGCTTGAAGACCCTTATCGGTTATTGGACATGATTCGTAGGTTACATTTACTGGTTTGTCCTTTATACTTAAGCCGATTGATTGACCTACTACGATAACCCATCAGTTTGTATAGTGTTGGTACAAAACTGCTTAATACAAAAATTTATAAATTTAGTAGTTTTAGCAAAGTTTCTTGGTTCTAGTACTGTTATCCACTAATAGTATACAACATGAATACCTTATAACTTTATTTAGTCCACACTAATGATTATAACACATAATTTACATTCTTAGTTATATCAAAACATAACATGTACATCTACTTCTCTTAATCCTCTTTTTCCACTTCTACCAACCTTATCTCGTTATAATTATATACATGGTAAAGCATTATATCTACAACACCCTCTCTTAATGATTTACCTAAAACAACTAATTCAATATTCCTAATATGTAAAACAAACAAAAATAACTTATAATGTACTTCACATTTCTCAGCCCTCTCTTATTCCAAACCTATTCCTAGTCTATTTGAACATAACTGATTTTTGCATTGTCCTTTTGTAAGCATGTCAGCCAACTGAAACTTGGTGTCTATAAATTCCAATAACATGACCTTGCTCGTAACAGCATCACAAACAAATTTAAACTTCAAATCAATGTGTTTCACCCTCTTATTACTTTCTGGATTTCTGATTAATGCAATACAGCCTTGATTATCTTCGAAAACCCTAAATCTTGAGACATCAATATGCATATCATTTAATAGTTTTTTAATGAATAAACATTCACAAGTAGCTGAACATAACGCAATTAACTCTGCTTCTGTACTTGAAAGCGCTACACAGTTTTGTCGTCTTGTAACCCAAACTACACAGTTCCCAAAAATTTGCACTATATATCCTGTTATGGATTTCCTGTTATACACATCTCCAGCCCAATCTGAATCTACATAACATGTAATTGGTTGCATATCCTCACTTCTTTTAAATTTTAAACCCATATGTGACGTACCTTTAACCCTTTCATGCATAGCGGTCACTACAGTGGACACTTAATTTTTATTTTTTTCTATTTATTTATAACGCAAATTTTCAACTTTTACATGCATAAGAACATTTCAGTGATTGTTACTATTATAATAGAACATACGCCATCTATATTTGTTGTGTGCAGTTCATTAAGTTCGAATTTCTATTTAACGAGTGCAGTAATCAGCTGTGAAAGATGGATGACGAAAATGTTAAATCTTTGGATGTGCGAAGCTTTTACGGACTACCAAAAAGAAAGGTAAAAAATTATTTTTTAGGTAGTCTATTATATGAATAAACCTTGTGTATTATATAGATGTAAAAAAAATTATTGTTTTTACGTAATTTTGTTCGTTTTCTTATTGTACACTATAGTGGACTTCATGCATTCTTGACTTGAATAAATTTACTACTACAGTGAAAATACTTTCGAAGCAACACATTTCATAAAAACCAATATTGGTCAAAAGTTGACCGTTCGTGTTTATATTTTTATACGTTTGTAATATCTGTGCCTGGAACGTTTTTTCTAATAAGTTTTTTGTGTTTATGAAATTTTTGTGCAATGCTACTAGTGAATCAGCTGATTTTTGTGTGATTTTTTATTGTATTGCTTCTAGAGTATTAATTTGCACTCTACTACTAGTATGATACTTATTACAGGTATATATTTTATATTTTATATTTTACAGAAAGTTAATTTTGAAGACGTCTACGAATCAAGTACTGATGATGAGAGTGATCTGCTTCCAGGAGTATCACAACCATCATATACGGTAAGAAACGATGATTTTGTGAATAATTCGTCGGAAGAAGAAGATGAAGGACTATTGATAGAAATTGAGGATGAGAATGAAGAGGGTTCAGATGATAATGGTCACGAAACGGATCCTGAGGAATATCAACTTCTAGAAGGTGATGGAATCGAAAGCGAGAGTGAAAGTGAAATTCCGTTACAACAACTTAGAGACAGAATTGGAAAAAAAGAATGGATATCCCAAGACAACGAAAGAGGTCCAGCAACAATTCCACAATTTTTAGGATCTCCCAAGGTAAATGCAAATACTGATTCTGTTGTTGATGTATTTCTATCCTTGTTTTCTGATGACATAATCAATAACATTGTATATCAAACCAATTTTTATGGACAACAAAATAACAGAAACGTTGGTTTGACCAAAAAAGAATTATACACATTCCTGGGCATAAATTTGGTAATGTCATATATTAGATACCCACGTTCAAGATTGTACTGGTCTTCCGATGATGGTCTTCGCATGAACTTGATTGCAGATGCCATGTCTGTAAACAGATTCGAGACCATTCTAAGAAATCTTCATTTTGTGGAAAATCCCGATGGCGAACCCAGAAGAGTTAAAAATAATGCTACACCAAGCAAAGCAAAAACAAAAGATGAAGAAGATAAATTGTGGAAGTTGAGACCTTTTCTGGATAAATTACAAACAAATTTTGTACAAGCAATGGATCCCGAAGAATATCAGGCAGTAGATGAACAGGTTATCCCAATGAAAAGTCGAACAAGTATAAAGCAGTACTTGCCTAAAAAACCTAAAAAATGGGGGATAAAATGTTGGGTACGCGCAGACACCGGTGGTTATATGTACAGGTTCGAAATTTATCAGGGTGCGAAAAATAGAGTTCCAGTTACCTCTTTGGGAGCTTGTGCAGACGTTGTCGAACGCGTATCTGATGATATTCATCATAAAAACCACAAACTTTTTTTTGACAATCTATTTTGCTCTATACCACTTCTTGAAAGTCTGAGAAACAACGGACTGTATGGAACAGGTACTCTTCGATCAAACAGAACCCAAGGTGCTGACAAAAAACTCCCTTCGGATAAAATTATGAAAATGCAGCCAAGGGGAACATCGTATGTTGTTACCAAAAACAATATCTCAATTACAAAATGGCACGATAGGGCACCGATGCTGGTAGCATCTTCGTGTGCAGGTAAAAATCCTCAGGATATCGCTAGTAGATATTCAAAATCAGAAAGAAAAATGATTGAGATTGATCGACCTTATGCAATCAAATTTTATAATAAAAATATGGGCGGGGTTGATCTGCATGATCAACATCTAGCCATGTATCCAATGCGTCGAAAAAATAGACGTTGGTACATAAAAGTTTTTATGCATTTTTTCGACGTAGCCGTTATAAATTCATTTATTCTGTTCAAGCGTGATGGGAAGACAGATAAAGACTTTTTGGAGTTCAAGGGTACTTTGGCTAAAATGCTCATAAATATGGGAAAAACTGAAAGACCTGGAGTAGGAAGACCAAGATCAAGATCTACAACACCCCCTACAATTCTAAAAAAGAAACCCATAAAACAAACCTCAAGAGAAATTAGGCTGGAACCTTTGGGCCATTGGCCTAAACTTCAGAAAGTACAAAATGCCATGAGGTGTAGGTCATCGGCTTGCAAACGTAGAACCAAATATATTTGTAAGAAGTGTGATCAATATTTGTGTCCAGATTGTTTTGAATATTATCATTCTCCTGCTCATTAGAACAGTCTAATGCATGAGGTACATTGGAGTGTACATTTAAGTTTTTGTTATTATTTTGAAAACCAATAAAATTTTTATCTAGATTTATGATTTATTATTGTTCATTGTACAGTTTTTGATACGTTCAGGAATTTTATTTATAAAAAGGAAATACTTTTAAAAGTTATGCGCGAAAGGGTTAATGTAACGTAATAACCTTTTTAATCCATTCCATACTTCATTTGAATTTATTTCTTGAAACCTACTGTAATAATTTATTGAATAACTTATGTCTGGTCGTGATCCCAGCATCAAATACATTAGACAGCCGATTAACTGTTTTGTTGGTTTCTTCTCTATTTCACTTTCTTCCGTTGGAGTTATTTTTAATCTTGGATCAATAGGAGTTGTACAAGAGTTGCAATTTTCGAGATTAAAACGTTTAAGTATTGCTGCAATGTACCTCTCCTGGCTTATCTTCATAATTGCATTTTCTCTATCGTACTTTATTTCCAATCCCAAGAAGTTTCTTAATTCTCCCTTATCCTTAATCTCAAATTGTTCCATCAGTTCTCTTTTACATTCATTTATGATTGTTAGATCTGGTCCTGAAAGTATTATGTCGTCAACGTACAATAGTAAATAGAGGATATTTTCATTTTTCATATCTTTTATATATAAACAATAATCTGCTTCGGATCTATTAAAGCCCAATTTCATCAATGATTCGTTGATCTTGTTGTTCCAGCATTTACTAGACTGTTTCAATCCGTAGAGTGATTTTCTTAGTTTTAAAACATAACCATTCCCGCATTTTACTCCTTCGGGTGGATAAATGTAAACGTTTTCTTCGAGATCTCCATTTAGGAATGCAGTTTTTACATCTAACTGCTCAAAATGATACATATTTTGAGTTCCTACTGATAACAATGTTCTGATGGTCGACATTCTTGCTACTGGAGAATATATTTGGTCATATTGAAATGATTCCTTTTGCGCAAAACCTCTCACCACAAGTCTAGCTTTATATTTGTCTTGTACTTTCTTTTCATATGGTTTCATAGCAAATACCCATCTTGTACTTAAGACTTCTGCATTTTCTGGTATCTTCACCTTCTCCCATGTATTATTTCTCTCTATCGAATCTATTTCTTTCTCCATTGCTTCAATCCACATTCTCTTGTCGTCTCTTTTATCTATTTCTTCTATTACTTCTGGAACATTTTCAACATACGATATTGCGTCGAACGCCATATATAATTCATAATCTGCATATCTCTCTGGTATTTTAACATTCCTTTTTGTTTTTGTATTATATCGTTGATTTCCGTTTATCCCATGACCTTCATCGTCTTTTATTGTGTCAAACTTTACTTTTTCCTGTTCTATATCTTCTTCTATATTCGATACATTTTCTTTAGTTATTTCTTCATCCAAGTCCATCTTCACCGTTCTTCTCTTGTAATAAAATTCATCTTCATTAAATACTACATCTCTTGCGACGATGATCTTCTGTTTTTCTATATCCCAAAGTCTATACCCAGTCGTTGTATATCCTATCATTATACTTCTTCCCGTTTTTTGATCAAACTTATCACGAAATTGTTGTGGTATATGTACGTATGCATTACATCCAAATATTCTCATGTACTTTAAATTCGGTTTTTCTCCATTCCAGATTTCAGCAGGTGTCTTATCTTCTATACAGTTATGTGGCGACCTATTTATAATATATGCTGCTGCTCTTACTGCTTCGTTCCAAAATTGTTTTGGCATAGCTGCCTCTTGTATCATCGCTCTCGCCTTTTCTAATATTGTCCTATTATACCGTTCTGACTTTCCATTTTGTTCCGGTGTATAGGGTGATGTAAAATCAATCACAGTACCGTTATTCTTACAAAAATCTTTCAATATTCCAGATGTGTATTCCCCACCATTATCACACCTTAAGACAGCAACTTTGCAGTTAAATTTAGTTTGTACTACATTGACATATTCTTTAAAACGTTCAAAAACATCACTTTTATTTTTTATAGGATAAACATAAACAAAACCCGAATAATCGTCTATAAAGGTTACGAAAAATCTTTCATCATCATGACTTACAGGCTTTATGGGACCTACTACATCACTATGAATTATACCCAAAATTTTCTTTGACTTAGTTCTCATACCAAAATTCAATCTTGTCATTTTCCCTTCAACACAGGATTCGCAAAAATCAATTTTATTCAATTTCAAATCTCCTATTCCACTTACCATATTCTTACTTATCATTTTATTCAAATTTGTATTACACATATGTCCTAATCTTTTGTGCCACAATTTAAAATTTTTATCTTCAGTTTCTACACTCATACATTCATTTAAATTTACATCAAATAATATTTCATACAATACATTCCTCTTACCTATTCCTATTAGACATTTGTCTTTGTACAATAATACCTTACCCTGCTCAAATACTACTTTTATGTCAGCTTTTTCTAAACGCTTTACAGATAACAAATTTTTCCGCAAATTTGGAACAAAAAATACATTTCTGATTGTACATTCAACTGACTTTTCATGAACATAACTTACTACTTTTATATTTCCAATACCAACTGCTTCCATGAAATTATTACTCTTTGCTACAGAAATCTTAATTGGCTCATTTAAATACACAAAATCAAAGAAATATGACATGTCATTAACTAAATGATTTGTACATCCTGAGTCAACACAAAACAAAATACCTTTTGTACTTACATGAGCATCTTGCATTGTATTATTTGAATCACTCATAAAACAGATACCATCACCATCAGCTTCTTGTGTTTGTACCAAATTGCCTTGTTGATTTTCCATACTTCTACCATAATTGTGATGTCCACCGTCATATCTTCTGTAACCACCACGACCTCTAAATCTTCCATTGAAACCTCTTGTGTAACTGTTCTGATTGAAACCCCCATTTCCACGTATTCCACTTGTTTGACCTCGAAAATGACCTCTCGGAGTGTACCGGTTCTTGCAATCTTTCTTAAAATGTCCTTTTTGACCACATAAATAACAATTTCCTTCTTTGTTTGTTGCAACAAATGCTGCTGATTTAACACTTTCACTGCCTTTATTTCCATCATCACTGCTTGTAGCTCTTCTTCTGTCGATTTCACTCCTTAATCTATTTTTTGCCATTTCAAAGGTTAGATCCTCCACACCTTCTAATATTGTAATAACCGTTTCTAAAGTTGGAGGCATCGCTAGCAATAATGTACACACAATGTCTTCTTCCTTTAATTCTGCACCTGTCACTTTCAATTGTCGAACTGTTTCCTCAAATTCAGATAAGAAGACTTCTAATTCATTCGCATTCTGTAATTTTATCGTCATTAATTTCTTTCTTAAAACCATTTGTGCCGGAATTCCCTTTTTTTCATAACGTTCTTCCAAACTTTACCACAT
This sequence comes from Pyrocoelia pectoralis, assembly GCA_036250285.1. Taxonomy (NCBI): domain Eukaryota; kingdom Metazoa; phylum Arthropoda; class Insecta; order Coleoptera; family Lampyridae; genus Pyrocoelia; species Pyrocoelia pectoralis. Next base: position 30,535,275 of record CM070077.1, read on the forward strand.
GCTGTAAGCTGTGCTTTTATCTCTAACCAAATCAATCTGACTATCATTTAAACATTGAACTATGTATGATTTACACTTGTTATCCATATTTCTTGCTTGCTTTTTTTTTACCTCATCATTGTAATCGGTTTCAACAAATTCATTTTTTATACTTTGTAATACATCCTTCTCTTGAAACAAGACGTTCATTCTAAATTTCCACGTGTGGTAATTATGTGCATTAAGTAGTTCAATATTAAAATTATTTTTGTTTAAACTTTCAGAAGCCATTTTCTTTTCTTAAAAAAACCGCGTTTCCTGGGCACATAACCTTTAGTAGTTTTAGCAAAGTTTCTTGGTTCTAGTACTGTTATCCACTAATAGTATACAACATGAATACCTTATAACTTTATTTAGTCCACACTAATGATTATAACACATAATTTACATTCTTAGTTATATCAAAACATAACATGTACATCTACTTCTCTTAATCCTCTTTTTCCACTTCTACCAACCTTATCTCGTTATAATTATATACATGGTAAAGCATTATATCTACAACAATAAATGCATATATTTATCAATACAATTGATTCCGCGGGTGGCTGTTTGAATAGTGTGTATGAATCCATATGATTTTAGTAAGTCGCATAAAATGCGTGTTTTACGATTATTAGTGCCGAATTGGATGTTAAAGTCCCCCACTATTACAATTGGATAATGCTGTGATTCAGAAATGTAGGTATTTTAAAGTGACATAATAGTTATTTACGTAACCAGTTATGAAAAGACTAACTTTATTTGACGAAATGTAATATTTGCCAAATCGAGCGAGCGAAGCGAGCGAGTTTTGCAAATTACATGAGTCAAATAAAATTAGACTTTTTCATAACGTGTTAAGTACAAAACTTTATCTAATTCCGTAATTTTATCTACCTTTTGATTTTTTAATGAGAACATTAATCTGAAATGAAGTAGTTTTAAGTTCATGGTTACTATGGAAACAAACATCGAATTTTGACAATAATTAACCAATTACTTATAGTTTCAAATTGTCAGTTGTGTAATATTATTACATAACTACTTTACATAACTGTGATGAGACAGTTTTGAAAAAGATCACGTTACCTAATTTTAAACAACAACGTAAACTATCACTTTTATTAACGGAATTAGATAAAATAAATTAAAATCACCTTGTCTCTGTAGGTATATCGAAATAACTAAAGGTTGTGTGATGTAACAGACACCAGGTTTCGCGCGCTTACCCAAAAGGTACACCAGCCACATACGAATGTCGTATTCACTGCCATCTTACCCTACATTGTGTAACTACTGATGATGTCTATTCACCGCCATCTTACCCTACGTTGTGTAAATACTATTGCTGTCGCTTATCGAGACCTGTGAAATGGTAGGAAGTAGGGAAACAAACCAACAAAGAAAGTGAACGTTTATATTTAGTGCTCCAAATAAATAAAAGAGAACAACAAGCAAAATAAAACCAAAAACCCACTCTAACAATTTGCAGGAGCTCATTTAAAAATCAAAAGGGAAAGTGCCGAGTTCACCTAAGGGTACCGAGGGAAGAACTCGCAAGAAACCCTCGGTTACGTCCTCATGCAATTAAAACACAAAATAAAACAAAATGCACAAAATAATCCGATGACGTGAGAGAGACACAATAACGTTAGCAAGAGCAAACACTGAAACCAAATAACAGCAACAATTGAATTCAGTTATTTAAGTTAAGGCATGAAAAGCAATACGGACAATCGGTAATCAAGGCCACGGGTCACTATGTGCAGTCTCTAACACTTCCTCCCTTGCTCTCGACTACTAGGTACTACTACATTCGGAAGACAGGCATTAAGTACATATAAATGGTTAGTTATTCGGGCCCCCCCGAAATGTACCGACTGACCTGGTTGCGACCTTAATCGGCCAAAGTTGTAATTTCGAGAAGCATGCTGCTAGCTTTGGTTAATACAGTCCAGCATCCAACTCTACACGGGAGAAAAAAGACATCGTTAGTTACATACACAAAAGGCCCTTGCACACGTGAGGAAGCAAAGTAAGATTCTGATAGCTATGCTAAAAGCAAGTGGTACTTACAGGAAACCGAAAGTCCATGATAAAATAAGAAAATTGATAAATTACAATTAAATATAAGTAATATAACTGAATTCAAAATATTCACATAGATATAAAGCAATTCCCTCGCCCCTAAATAACAGGTGGTTGAAAATATGCATGATACAAACACGTGCACACAAAACATAAAATGGATCCCTAACGGTATACAGTTACATATATCAACAATGAACAAATCTAATTATACATAAAATAAAATAAAAGGGTTGTTTAAAACATAGTACATAATCATCAAATAATACAATTTAAATTCAAGTTATTACCTTTTGCAAAAAAGTGAACACACCACACAAAATAATTACAAAATTGACAAAGACTAAATACACCTGTTGCTTGGTTGAAATACCGGATCAGATAAACGGAAAAACACCCCAAAACTACCCTCACAAGCGTCTTCCTCTCCATCTTTGTTTTTCTATCTTTTGTATTGCTCAAAGTACCGTTAATGTGTCTCACATCCCGTCATCGGCCTTACTGCAGTTTACATTCAAATCTGGGCTCTTCAGTAGGGACCGGGCAGATGACGTCATTAACCTATTTTTTTACAGCTCTGAGGCAGGGCAACATTTTTTCTAATCGTAATAGCACAGCCTATAATACTCCTATAGTGTTCGCATGTACAGGTTGCGCACGTTAATAAAGAGAACGTGAGAGTTGCATTCACAATTGTCATTTTAGCCCGCGTAAACTGACGTGTTTTATGCATATACGTATATTTGTTTATACGTATATGGTTTTATGTAGCGTTTGATTGCCCTCAGAGCTGTCAAAGTCAGCTGGTGCCCGGACTCTGTTGCCGAGGTATATAGAATGGCAGCCACTTCACAGTGTAGTTCCCGTGACAGACTGTTTATATGGTTTAAAGTTTTTGTGGGTGAACCAGCCCTTTTTAAAATTAGAACACCACATGACATTGATACCATACATACTTTGTATGAACAAGTGTCACAAAATGGGGATAAATATTGATTAAATGACACCCATCTATTTCATTTAATCGTCATTATGGGTTCTGTAAGTTCTGTTTCATACGGCACAAACAGGAGAGTGTCGTCTTTTATCTGGATTCTATGTTGGGAGCAAATGGGAGCGTCATAATGCCGGATTGAGCACAGGATTTTTAAGCCCTCTTGACCACTGAACCACTGAATGAACCATGGCGGAAAGTTTTAATATGTTTCCATGCTTATCTCCCTTATTTAAAACGAGCTATTTATGTATAAACACGTCGTAGTATTGTACCTACTCTGTGCACGCAGTCATTAGGTACATCACTCGTCCACCACCTGCTGATAACAAAAAAGCATCTTTGCTATGAATTTTATCTATAAATTCTCCGTGTTATTTTATCTTGTGCAATTAAGGCATTAAGCGTACATTGATCGACGTGCTAATGTTCACACATTAGTCATTTCAAAATACAAAACGAATATTTTATCATTTCTAAATTTCGGTAGCTATTTTTAATTACGCTATCAGCTATTATTGTTGATGAAAGTGCAAGTTCCCATGACCGGAAAATAAAAAAAAACCCGGCGCTCTTTGTAAATGTCGAGTTTACCTCTGTTTTTTCATTTTCACTTTCAAAGAATTTAACAATTTTATAATAATACAGTTTTTGAAAGTTTGAAACAAACACAACAGTAGATTTGGGGTTTTGGTGCCAAAACTTACACTTTTAAAGTAGATATTTTAGTTTTGATTTTATTCAAATCGTCACCCAAGCAATTACCCAAATAATATAGGTAACGGACGTAGACAGCGATAGATTCTAAAACCTTGCTAATAATAGGTGATCCCTGCAAATAATTGTATAATTTGGACACTACCTTTGTTCAACACCGTTGCCAATTCTCGCTTTGGTCTCGTTAAAAAATTATAATAAAAATATTTACATAAAACACGTGGTGTTATGGTGAGGCATTTTCCACAAATACGTATTTTCGTTTATCATTATTCATTAATTTAAATAGATAATAATATTATAGTGGGAAATTTAATACTTTAATTGTATTAACTATGGCGTAATGACCTGCATGATTTATGAACTAAGCAGATGTACTTTTTTGTAAATTACAAATGAACAGTTTTGCATTAAAAAGTGGTTCGATTATTCTAACTCGGGATTGGTTACTCTATCACGTAGTCGTTTCTGCGTTTGCCTGATACTTTACTTCCCTTTCCCCCAAGTTCGAAATCGTAATCGGGTACAAGCATAAGGTGAAGGTGCACGCCGCTGTATGATTCAGTTCAGTTTGACGTTTTACAATCGTCATTTCACTAACTTTAATATAAAATCAAAATAATAACAATAATGTCAACCGCATGTTGTATTAATGTTTTAAACGGTGGTTCGCTACGTGTACGTAGCAGTAATTCGATATCATCAACTGCTTATGATTGTTGTAAAGTGAAAGATGTTCGTTCGTGCCCTAGTGTTATGTCCGCTGAAACTAAAAGACTTCTACCCCCTAACACAGAAACCGTACAAACAAAACCTTTCCCTATAAGAGGTAGGTAAGAAGATTTTAGTTACTTTTTTTAAACAGCAATTAGAATTTATCAATATCGGCGTTTTCCACCTTGAAAATCAGCTGTTAAACATCAATGCGAATGGCGTCGGCGCATAGCGTCGTTTTACACGTGCTTTTTCACCCCTCTCTTAATCTCATCCGAAGTTACTTTTTTTGTCTAAAGAAACTAGGTGCGTATTATGTATTTTTTTTAATAGAGAAAATTTAAACCTGTATACCGAGTGTAGTTTTTCCATTCGGAGTACGCGATCGGTTTATTGCAAAAAAATATATATCTATAGTAGTTATAAATACGCGTGAGGCAATTAAAAATATACCTCGAGGGGATTTTTAACCTAATTGTGACCGTTTGTGCGAAATATAAAAAAAGTTGCACAAGTTCAGAGTACAATACATACGTAATAATCTTATTTGGTGAAAGGTGTTTTATCATTGAAAAAATTGTGACAAGAGGTCATTTGGCAGGTATTCTCCAAATCTAGTTAATCGACCTGCTCAATTAAATAACTTTATTCTTTTCAATCGTAGGTACTTTAGTACCTTATACCAACGTAATTTCAGAAATTTCATAATTCTGAGAAAACGGAATGAAAAACAATGTGTTATCGCCAAATTTGTAAGGTGGTTTGGTTAAAAGTTTCGTTACTTTATCTATCTTACTAACATTCCTGCAGCCTGCAGAAGTTTATACTTAACAATATTTTGTATGATTATGTTATCAATGAATTTTAACTTCAAAATTGCGCGTACATGTACAAGATCAAGTACGGGCGCGATACAGAATGTCCGAAAGTAGGGACTTTCCCATATAATGTATCTACCTATAGGTAATATATTTACCGACGAAACCCACCAAATTTTGACCAATGTAAGCAGCGACCAGTCTTACAACCACAAAATAATAAAAACCATATAAACGAGATTAGTAGCAAATTCAAAATTGATGTAACGACGATGAAAATAGGTACTTTACACACGCAGTGACAGATTAAGATAATATCAATTCAGTCACGCCAACTAAAACAATTGAAGGCAAGTGATTGCTTGTGTTACGGGTTTCGAAAATTCGACCAATAAAATGTGCATTTAAATGTGGAGGTAATTTTTGGGGAGGAGCTTAACGATTTCTGTTTGGTAAACAAAGAATAGGTAAGTAAGTATGTACATATGGTTATCGCGAAAAATATTATATGCGCAACTTCGCACGCGGTCTTGTGGCTTTCACTACTGTAGCTTTCACTATAAGAAAACTTCGCTGATTGACGCTGATGCAAGTTGACACATACATAAAAAATTTTCAGCTCGTCCAGCTCTATCAAATCAAGGCCATGTTTTAAGATGGCGACCTTCGACGCCTTAAAAACTGTTAGTGGCCTTGACCGAGACAATGGCCATAAACTACCGTAAGATCTCCACTAAGATCATGTGTGATAGTCATGCAAAATGTTGGCCCCCGAGCTCTTGCGGTTTTCGAACCTATCATAGTGGCGGACGGACCGACATGCACTTACACAATTTTCAATATAGTCAAAAATCTTACGCAAAAAACGTAGCACCCTAAATATTTCAGCCGCTATGAAAAATCTAAGAATATACGAACACACGTCAAGTGTTATTATTTAGAGGACCATTTCGATCAAATTACATTACACCGCTCGCGGAGCTGGAAACAACCCCTTAAAATTTAGATAGGAAGGGGGATTGAGTAATGCCTCTTTTTAGAGGTCGTTCAATTACATTTTTAAAAATACCACATACTTTACCTTTTTTCGGTACTTTTGGAGAAATCAAGTAAAAACCGTGAACAGTAAAACACAGTAAATTGATAAAAAACATTTTTTTATTTTGTTGTTGAATTATTCTTTGTCATTCCCGAAACTTCTTACAGTCAATAGATTGTTTTGCCTCTGACCTCGAGGTGTGCACTAATAAATGTCCACATTTTTCACTGCGTCGTCGAGTCTCTTACTTCGCACACTTTGCTAATAAAAATGTTACATCTTATATTCAAAAAATGTCCATCACGAGTATAAAATTCTACAATTCCTGTTATGGTAACATATTAAACCTTGAAACTATGTACTTCACTTTTATGGTGGTTTGCTCTTTAGAGAGGGTAATGTAGATGTGTCTTTGTCTTTGGTGTTGTATCCTTGTTTATCGTCTGCGCAATCTACATTTTACAATCTCTTGGCCGTGTACTTTATTGTAATTTTAGTTTTCCGAACTACAGCTTGTGCTTTTGTGTTGTGTATGAAGCAGCCCAAATCGAAGGTTAAGGCACTTTAGAGAATCTCTCGCGAAACTAAATAAATTCAACAGCTTTTGACGACGATTTGGACAAAAGGATTAAATTTTGTGAAACAATAGCGTATTTTATAAATGCAGACCAGAATATTGTGCACTATATTTACTTTAGTGATGACTGTGATGAGTATACTTTTTTACTTAATGGAGGAGTTAACAAACAAAATTGCTGATAATGGAGCGATCAAAATCCGCGACCTTGTAGGGGAAGTAATTACACAGTATCTAGAGAAAGGGCTTAGTATGTTTGAAATTTCAATTAATCCAAGGATCGTGTCTCGTTTGCGAAAATCATAAATAATGAGCTCTACTTCAATCAGTTTGAAGAAGTAATAAGCTCCTTAGTAACTAATGTGAAAAATCAATTTGATCCGACTGGTAAATATGATTTTGCAACAAGATCTTATTCACAAGATGGAGCGCCACCACATTACTTTCTTCCAGTTCGACGGTAGTGGCTAAATTTGTAAATTATAGATTCCATTGCGTGACAGATGCATTAGTCGAAGAGGAGGACTTGACGCCTCTAAATTTCTTTCTATTGGGGTTGTTTACAAAAAAATAGCTGCAGTTCGATATAATTTAATCAATTTTTTATGTTTTATTTTATAACGTTCACGGCTCGGTTCACGGTATTGGTTGATTCTCCAAGATGAACAGAAAAGGGTTAAGTATCTATGTTGTATTTTTGAAAAGGTAATTGAGCGACGTTTAAAATGAGGTACACATCACGCAACCATGATTTATGTTTTCCTAAATGGCAATACAGGGTGTCCCAGTTGAAACTTGACACATTTTAAACGCGATTATTGACTAAGATAGAAGTAAGTTTAAAATTTCGAAAAGTTTTTTCCGAGTTTCACAATCACATTACAAAATTTTCTCAGTTATACAGGGCGAGTGAACGAAATTCCCTACCTTCAACTAAAAATTACTTGACACTAATGAGAGTACACGCACTTACAAAAATTCACAAACCTATCTGCTTTATTTGTAAAAATTAAATACACATTTTGACATTTTTCAAAAGCTAAAGAACTCGGCTTTCGAATAGTGTAAAAATATGCAGGGTGTTCTATTTAAATAAGTTAAGTACAATTTCTTTCCCATCGCCTTGTATAACTGCGAAATTTTATTACATTATGTGATTAGGAAAAAACTTTTCGAAATTTGAAACTCATTGGTTGAAAATACTTAACCGAGATAAATAAGACTTTCCATACCTTCCGCACACAATATAATACAGGGTGTCTCACGGTGACCGTCGGTTAGAAGTATATCAAGAACTGTAAAAGCTAGAAATTTGAAATTTTGCATATGCGACATGGAGTGTTTAATCTATTAAGTAAAAATATTTTCCAAATGGCAGCACTTCCGGAAATACCGGAAGTGACCATCAACTTCTTTATTTTAAATACAAACCAGGCAATTTTTTTTCACATTCTGATGTGTCATAAAATGTTTAGTAAGTATGCTCAAAATAATCGGCGTATCAATTTTGATTGTTGAGAAAAAAAACTTTTTTCACTGAAAAATGTCAAAATCTTGTTTAGGAAATAAAATTGAAAGTCGAAAGTGGTAAAAGTTAGGGAAATGGGATTTTAGGTTCTCAATGTCAAAAGATTGAGACACAATTGTCTGTCATGGACTATAAAAAATTGCCCGCGGTTACGTATCTATTTGACGTTATTTCCAGACTTAAGAAAAACTTTAAAAAGTCTTTTTTTAAATGGAATGCCTATTTAATTATCGGCCCATTCGATGCAGAAATAAATTTCCTTTAAATTGATATACCATGTTCCTATACCTAAAATTAATGATTACAGAGTTATTTACATTTTTCTAATTAAATTTATAATTACATACTTGACAAAACATGGTTGGCTATGAAAATTTTCAAAAAATTTTTATTCAAATGTTTCTTATGCTTTTATGATTATTTAAAATTCTATCTATGCAACTTCTTGACTATCCAAGGTCTCTTTCCGCCGAACGAACAGAACTTTCAGGGAAAACATTAAAATATCCCAATACATTGGTTTCTGCAGCGTCATTGGGGATAATTGGCTTTTCCAAATTTCGTGGCGTATTTACTTCGCCCAAATTTAGAATATTCTTTTCAATCATCCCGATTTTTTGTTCTGTCATTGTAGGTAAATGCGGATATCTTTCGTTAAAGTGTTGAGTGATTCTTTATTCAATGGTTAAAGGTTCTGCAGGTCCGAAAAGTAATACGAGGAGACTCGCCATGAATGTAAAACAAATTTAGAATATCAGCGTTTGTGTATTCCATATTTCCCAATTAAAAGCAAATATTAAGCGCAAAAATCAAAATTCAAACAGATAACACTGATAACAAACGTAAATGTAGCGTAAACTTTCAAACTGATAGCTAACTGACAACTGTCATCATAAGAAACAATTGAATAAAAATTTTTTGAAAATTTTCAAAGCCAACCATGTTTTGTAAAGTATGTAATTATAAATTTAATTAGAAAAATGTAAATAACTCTGTAATCATTGATTTTAGGTTAACATGGTATATCAATTTAAAGGAAATTTATTTCTGCATCGAATGGGCCGATAATTAAATAGGCATTCCATTAAAAAAAAGAGACTTTTTAAAGTTTTTCTTTAGTCTGGAAATAACGTCAAATAGATACGTAACCGCGGGCAATTTTTTATAATCCATGACTGACAATTGTGTCTCAATCTTTTGACATTGAGAACCTAAAATCCCATTTCCCTAACTTTTACCACTTTCGACTTTCAATTTTGTTTCCTAAACAAGATTTTGACATTTTTCAGTGGAAAAAATTTTTTTTCTCAATAATCAAAATTGATACGCCGATTATTTTGAGCATACTTACTAAACATTTTATGACACATCAGAATGTGAAAAAAAATTGCCTGGTTTGTATTTAAAATAAAGAAGTTGATGGTCACTTCCGGTATTTCCGGAAGTGCTGCCATTTGGAAAATATTTTTACTTAATAGATTAAACACTCCATGTCGCATATGCAAAATTTCAAATTTCTAGCTTTTACAGTTCTTAATATACTTCTAACCGACGGTCACCGTGAGACACCCTGTATAGAAGATGGCTTATTTATCACGCTGGAGGTATACTTTTTCTGTTGGATATGACATTATATTTTTATTAGCTGTTAGGTATAACGCTTTGTTTATTCAGTTTGTCACTGATGATGAACGTATGCCACACGTTCTTGTATTAGGTATGTGAATATTTTAAAAGAAGTAAATCGTAGACGACGTTTCTATATGATTGAATTTCCAGTGAGGTTTGTTAACAAAATTCTATAGTTTACAAATTGGAAATTAAGGGAACTACTGACGTCGAAATCAGTCACGTAAACCGACCTTAAGCTTTGGTCGATTTACGTCGTCTGAAGAATACAAATGACATGACGTTAGGCATGTAATGTATTAAGGTTCAAAGTAAAATAAGTGTAAGTATGTTTGCTGCATTAAAAAGTGAAAAACAAAGGTCTTTGTAGTATATTATACTTGTAGCGATTATATTAACAGGGAGAAATTGATGTTCTAATCGATAAGCCAATTTGCATAAAAAATTCGTCATATATTGGTTGTGGAAATTTGCTTAGAAGGTCGTCAGCATAAATGAATAAATCATAAAAAATAAGGGGAATTTTTGTACTTTACAAGCTTTTTTGGAGAGTTCAAGGTACAGGTACTTAAGTAAATATGTCTTATCAAAATTGCTTGAGAATAGAAGCACGTGCGAAATTCATGTGTAGATATAATAGTCATTTCCTGTTTAAAATGAGTTGTGGAACTGGTTGTCTAAGTACTCGTTCCTAATTGTTGCAAACAACTGCTCCTTTAGCCATTTTACCTTTCAATTAGAAGGTCTTTTACTATTAGGGTGCTTTATATAAATCTCACTTCGATTTCCGGCGAATATGGGATTAAGAAATATTAGTCGTTTCGTTTACCGCCTCGATTACCGCTTAACTTTATAATCTTCTTCTCTTAAGGCTCCTAAGGAGAGCTCTGTAGTTCAAATTGGTAAAATTGCTATTTTGGACGTAATCATCTAACAAAAATTAAAAAAACTATGCATAGGTCAAATTCTATGTAGAATAGTGATCAATTAATGTAAACCTTCTGGCTGCAAATTAAATATTTAAGTTACAATCTTGGTCGAAAGTTCTGAAGTAGAGGTACTACATTTACGATTTACGCAACTTTCGACCAAGATTGTAACTTAAATATTTAATTTCAAACCAGAAGGTTTACATTAATTGATAACTATGCTACATAGAATTTGACGTATGCATCGCTTTTTTAATTTTTGTTAGATGATTACGTCCAAAATGGTGATTTTATGGTCATTTTAGCAATAAAAATGGCGGAGCTGTCCTTAGCCGCCTTAAGTTCAACCGTTGAGTGAAACTTTTCACTCAACGGTTCAACATTGAAACTTGATAAAAAGGACGTGACAGTCAGATGTGTGTTTGTGTCATTTTACATCTGCAACCCTTTCTTAGCTTCACACCAATAGTAATCATTGGTCGCATAAAAGATAACAACAAAAGCAACAGAGAGAAGCGAAGAAAAGAAAGTATATTGAAGTTACTGTTTCCATAATATAGCTGCAACAGGTGTATTTAAGTCGATTTACCAAAAAAAGCTAACAAACTATTTTCGTTTTATTTTTTTGTTGAGACTACTCACTACTAAAAAAATTTTTGTGTGTAGGTAATGTGATATAAACGTTGAAATAAAACAATGACTTTTTTCTTACGAAATAATGGGCATTGTTAAGAAATCTAATTGCAATGTTTAATCAATTATAATCTGTAACCCATGATAATCATACTCATACATAGTGTCGACACGAGTTGCTCTATTTTAAATAATTACCATCGGTCTTACTTGTTATTACGTTAATATATTATATTTTATATTTATTTCAAGTTTATGTAGATCTTTCCATTGAAAAGAATTATGAAATCGTATTTTCGTAAAAAAATCTCGAAATTCTCACCGCTAGCGCTACTTAAAGCGTTGTTTCGCACTGGTATCAATTTCTATGGCATTAAATAGTACTTATAATAATCTACAAGATCCTACAAGAAGATTATCAAGAAATTTTTTTGTTCCCTCGGAAACCATACCAAAATGAATTTTCCTATTGGTTCTAAATTAGTGTCGTTTTCGTACGATTTTCAGTAGGTACAATTTTCCATTACTTAGTAATGCTATTGTTCTTTCTTCTAAGTTGCTAGTTGCCATACTGGAGATTTCTTCAGCGTTTACTGGAAAATGAAAATCTGAATATTAGAGGACTGATGTGATTACATCAAGATGAATGTCCGGTACACATTAGTCATCTGTACAATTTATTTAGGAGAATCCCTAATATTTCGCGTGTGTTGACTTTCGGATCCGTCGAATAACTCGTAGTATAAATTTCAATTGTCATTTAAACTTAAACGTCAAATATTATTGAAAGAATTGGGAATAAACTCATATGACATTATCGCACTCACTTTCTCTTAATAATTAAAAAAAATCAGTAAGTAATATATTAGGTGTACCTACCATTTAAAAAAGTTATCTTCATCTCTAAAATGAAAATAAATTTATGTTATGCGCGCAAAAACGTTATCTGTCATCTAATAAACCATAATCGTAACTATTATTATACTATTTCTCACTATTTAAATATAATACTCTTTTCTATTATTTCTTTTAAGAGAGTTCAACCGTTAACTTTCGGCGAAATATTACTTCCAGTTCCAGTACAAAATCACCACCAAGTAAATTTAGAAAGGGCTGTGAAAACTGAATGTCTAAAATTGAATAGTGGATAAAGTGTTGACATTTTTCTCGTGTAGTTATGAGAAAAAATTAAATTTGATACAAATCAGTTACAGCTGCAATAAGTAAGGGTAATATATCATCACTACAAATTTCCCTGTTAATATTGCTTTTGTTTATCTTTGAGAATAAATGTACATAATAATTTATCTTGTTTCGCGTTGTTGCAAGCTATAAATAAAAGTACATTTCCGAGCTTTGTCGTATGCAAATAATGATCAGGTGCATATCATAGTAAATAATTAGGTATTATTAAACATCCCATAAAAAACAGCACACTTATAGCAGACTGTAAGCAACAATATATTCTTGATGATAAAAATCAGGACTTTATATAATAATAATAATAATAATAGTAGGGAGCCTCGGGGATGTTAAATCAGTAGTTACCAAAGCGTCATGGAGACCTATTGGATTGTAAAGATTAGGTCCTAAATCGAAAGAAAAGGTTATGTTACGTTTGCCATTTTTCTTGGGAGGGAGCGTGTATGAGATATTAATCTGACGATTAGTTAGTGGGGGGTGGCCATAAAAAGGGGTAAGTAGAAAAAAAAGTTATTCGAGCGTGTCGGATATTCAGAGGGAATGTTAAGTGAACTCAAAAAAATGTCGTATTCAAGTGACTGACGATTTGGACGCGACCAAAATAAATATAAAAGTGTTTCTTTTTATTTTCACAATATTTCTGATTAGTTTTCTTTATTTATTAACAAAACCAAATTCCAACGACCGACGTCAAATGTAAGCACTGTTGTATTTGGAAAAAATAAAGATGACAATATTTGACAGTCAAACTAGATTTTGTTAGTTTTTTTTAAAGATTTCTCATTCGTTTTTTTTTTATTTGTTATCCAAAATTAAATTCCAACAATGCTTAATTACTATTTGAAAAAAATATTTAATTGGCGTTGAATCTTGAATATAGAAATAGAAAAGAAACGAACATTCCAAAGTTTGTAAAATTGGCATGCGCAGTAGCGAACCTTAAACTAAACGTCATTCCGGAATGTAGAGCTTGTTCATTTCCTTGTGGCGAAAACGTTGTATGCGCAGTAGACTAAAGTGGGCTGTCCTAAGATACTTACGGGCAACTGAACCCGTTTAAAATCAAATCTAATGCCCAGATTACAAATGAAGGGCGGAGTTATTAGGTAAACTAACCGCCATATCTGACATTGGTTTCGCCACAAGGAAATGAACAAGCTCTATGTAACTATGTATGTATTCAACCCGAACCCACCCGTACAGTGCACCAGTGTAGAGCACTTCGATTGAATTTTTTTTCGAATTTAATTTACAAATTTCTGAATACATCTCACTGGTCATTTAACTTTGTCCATTTCTAACAAATTTGCATTTGTTGTTGAGAATTAACAATAGGATTTTAAAAAACAATGTAATTTAAAGATGTGCGAAATGCAATTAAAATACTTGAGATTTACGGGCTGTTTGATTGTTTGCTTTGGCATTAAATATTATACTTTTTCCGAATCGCTTTGTAGTTAATAATGACAACTTGTCGATATGAGTAACAATTACATATTAATTCTTCTCTATACATAAATAACCCAATTAAATGAATGAGCGGAGCAGATTTATTGCTTATCTATAAACTATAATTAAACTAGAAGTCGTTAAGTATTTCTCTTTGGAATAGCGTTAATCATCAATTGTAGTACATCAACTGTCTTCACGACAGATTTATTTCGAAAAAATTGATTTTGTCTTATACATTTCGGATTAATTTCTGCTGTCATTATTAATCTTTCATTTTCATTAAACTATTGTCGTTGTCGGTGTAATTGAAAGCAACTAACATCGGTCGTTCGTTTTGCGCATCTTTCTATGTACCACGAAAAAGATGTTAGCATTTTCGATATTAATTAGTTCTAACGTCCTCTTGACATTTAAGCATTATATGGGTAATTCACTTCTTGTTACTTATCCATATTATACATACGTATACAGGGTGTCCCACTGCTCCGTAATCGGTCGATAACTCAATATGGGTTGAAGATACAGAAAAAAGTTTCAAATAAAAGTTGCTTTGATTTGAATTGCGCATTTTTTAAAAATATTCTTATATCTACAGTATGTTGCATTTTCACGTAGCAGGATAATGTAACTTTTTTTTAAATGGCACACCCTGTATTTTTTTCTCTTAATGTATCGACCAACCATATTTATATCACGCCTGAAATTTTTTTTAAGATTGGATGTGCGGTTGCCAAGTTATTAATTATTTTGTTAAAATTTGGTACAATTCAAGGTCGGACTATAATATTCATAACTAAGTTATTCTTCAAAAAAGGAAAAATTTATTTGACGAATAATATTACCACAGGTAATATTACTCTAATGTCGTGTTACTCTACAAAAAAAAACTAATTGATTAATTTTATACCGAGTGTTTAAAATGAGAATTCAAACTTTGTGAACTTTAAATAGAATTTATACGAATATTTTAAATGGAACACCCTGTATTTTTATTTACCATCAAATTCTCGACAAAAAACCCTATTCAACGGTGTATTATTTCCTGGTATTATTTTTTGTACTTTTGTTAATATTTACGATTTTTAAAATTTCACGTAAAAAAAGTTTGTTAAAAGTAATTTTTATTTAATTATTATTACAAAATACCGTTTAAATAGTTGTTATCAACGCAAAAAAACAAAACTCAAGTCCTGTGACTATCTTAAGTTCTAAATAATTCAAGCAAAACAATAGTCAGAGATGCGCGCGAGAATTCGATTTATTGTACCCTAATAAAGTAGAGGAGCCCGAGGAGGCCCTGTTCCTTGGCCGCCAAAGTCACCAGACCTTACCTTTATGGATTACTATCTTTGGGGAACTGTTAAATCTCAAATATATCAACAGCTGCCACAACACGAGATGACATGAAAATTTGAATTCGAGAGGCGTTGCAATTTCAACCGATTACTCCTATAACTAAACAATGTGAGATTATTTAGGGTTAGGCTTCAAAAGTGCATTGATAGTCGAGGAAATAAAGCACTAAAATAAGCCAAACCTACCAAATTTTTGTAGTAAGACGGATTGAGATGGGGGTTTTTGCATTCGCTTCCTAAATTTAATAGGAAACTTTGTACCTACTTTTCATCATGTTTTTTTTCGAAATTGCATTTGTGCAGTCGAAAATGCATCCTGAAAAATGCATTTACATAGAAAAAATTAATAACTTCGTTATAAGCTTCAAGAATCGACTCAATTCGAGTACAAGGGGGTTTTCGAGGTCGCTGATCCCGAATATGACCTCCAAATTGCCTCACCGCCCACCTGGAGCTCAGGATGGCTGAGCAACGTCATCTCCGAAGCTTTTTCTGAAATTCACTCTCAAATGATTCTAGACATCTCATACGAAGTTTGTTTGGGTTTCTGATTCCAAATCAGGCATCGGCAACCGTACCCCGCGTATCTGTTGCCCCACATCCGGGCGTCAACGTCATCCTCTGAAGTTTCACTGAAGTTTCAAGACTATAGGGAACCGAAAATTGTTTCCGGGGTTTTTTGGATAGCTTAGGTCGAATGTGGCACCAGATACTTGCTAACGGACACCTGGTGCATCACACAGCGGCGCCATCAACGTCATCCTCTGGAGTTTCACTAAAATTTCAAGCCTAGTAAACCGAAAATAATTTGTAATTGCTAATAAAAGGAACAAATTAAATTAAATTAAATTGAAACTAAATATTTTATAATATTAACTTACATTTAGATGATAATGTTATTAAACAAAACTTAAATTTTTTTATATAATATCTCAATTTTATTTCACAAAATGAAAATGTCCACATCTATTCAAATGTTCCATTATAAGTTTTACCTCATGATTTCCTGATATGATCAAACAAGTATTAGAATGAAAGCATTTGAGCGAAAATTTCAAGCGAAACTCCAGAGGATGACGGTGATGCCGCCGCGGTGTGGTGCACCAGGTATCCGTTAGAAAGTATCCGGGACCAGATTCGATCTGAGCGACCCAAAAAAACCCGGAAACAATTTTCGGTTCCCTATAGGCTTGAAACTTCAGTGAAACTCAAGAGGATGACGTTGATGCTCGGATGTGGGGCACCAGGTACGCGGGGGACGGTTTCCAATGCCTGATTTGGAATCAGCAACCTTAAAAACCCTCGGATGAGATGTCTAGAATCATTTGAGGGTGAATTTGAGAAAAAGCTTCGGAGATGACGCTGCTCAGCCATCCTGAGCTCCAGGTGGGCGGTGAGGCAATTTGGAGGTCATATTCGGGATCAGCGACCTCGAAAACCATCTTGTACCCGAATTGAGTCGATTCTAGAAGTTTATAACGAAGTTATGAATTTTTTCTATGAAAATGCATTTTTCAGAATGCATTTTCGACTGCACAAATGCAATTTCGAAAAAAAACATGATGAAAAGTAGGTACAAAGTTTCCTATTAAATTTAGGAAGCGAATGCAAAAAACCCCATCTCAATCCGTCTTACTACAAAAATTTGGTAGGTTCAGTGCTTTATTTCCTCGACTATGATCAAAGTGGAAGACATTTTGAACATTTACTTTAATGAGAGATATTGTATTTATTTTCTATTTTAATTTTCGAGAAACACCGTTTATTAAAAATTCGAGAAATACCGTTTACTAAAAATTTTGTTTTAATTATTTAGAAATTAAGATAGTCACAGGACTTGAGTTTTGTTTTTTTGCGTTGATAACAACTATTTAAACGGTATTTTGTAATAATTAAATAAAAATTACTTTTAACTAATTTTTTTACGTGAAATTTTAAAAATCGTAAATATTAACAAAAGTACAAAAAATAATACCAGGAAATAATACACCGTTGAATAGGGTTTTTTGTGGAGAATTTGATGGTAAATAAAAATACAGGGTGTTCCATTTAAAATATTCGTATAAATTCTATTTAAAGTTCACAAAGTTTGAATTCTCATTTTAAACACTCGGTATAAAATTAATCAATTAGTTTTTTTTGTAGAGTAACACGACATTAGGGTAATATTATTCGTCAAATAAATTTTTCCTTTTTTGAAGAATAACTTAGTTATGAATATTATAGTCCGACCTTGAATTGTACCAAATTTTGACAAAATAATTAATAACTTGGCAACCGCACATCCAATCTTAAAAAAAATTTCAGGCGTGATATAAATATGGTTGGTCGATACATTAAGAGAAAAAAATACAGGGTGTGCCATTTAAAAAAAAGTTACATTTTCCTGCCACGTGAAAATGCAACATACTGTAGATATAAGAATATTTTTAAAAAATGCGCAATTCAAATCAAAGCAACTTTTATTTGAAACTTTTTTCTGTATCTTCAACCCACATTGAGTTATCGACCGATTACGGAGCAGTGGGACACCCTGTATATGAATTACGGAATGTGTTATGATATGATTCACTTAAAATATCAAATGTTTCTGACAACGTTTGGTAGTACTACTACCATTATAGAATTAGTTAATAAGATAAGGGTCATTTAAATACATGTAGATTAAAAATGCATTACGCGTTGCAATAATTACATTAGTACATAATAGTTGGTCTTAACAGCGTAATTCATTTCCTGTATGAAACCTAGTAAATGCATCACGATTGAATAACTGAATGTTGGTGCAGTAATTCAAACGCGAAAATGAGAAATTAGTGAAGCCGCATTGAGGAAGATTCCAATTAGTTTTTTATATTGGTATACGCTTTAGAACAAAAATAAATTTATAGGTAATGGCCTTGAATAGGTACTTTAATGCGCATTATGCACAGTTATCTTAATTATTTTTCTATTTTAGGAAAATAACCGAGCCCCACTTGTTCATAAAAAAATCTTATAATAATGTGATTCAACTGAATTCATGAATTATTCAAGTTCATAATAATTAGTTTAGTGGTTTTTGTTATGCAACAGTTAGTTTTACATTCGTAAATTGTCTGAAGAGTTTCATTTATTTTCTCTTCAGGCGGACATGAAAATTACAACGTAAATGCAGAAATACAATTTTTTGTCATTTCTGTCTTTTGAATATTTTATTGACTCCTTTTCCTTGGCATGATGAAGACAGACATATATTTATATCTACCTATAGGTTAATTCGTTGGCTTGCGTTTTTGTTATGCTTTTTGAGCGTGGTTAATACTAATCATTTGTGTTTTAAGGTTGAAATAGCTAAGGTCGTAAGAAAATGATACTGTTTCCCTCCAAATTGTAACTTTTTTTTTCGTATGGTAAATCTATCCTTACTGCGCATTAGTTTTGTGGAATTTTTTTGCTCAACATTATAATTCTTTTAACACCTCGATTGGTTCGTAAGTATGTAGTGATAAAATATGTACGAAACGTATGAAAAGTAGTTTGTTCCATTGCAAACAACATTGTAATATGTATTAGTAAATAGTAGGATCTTTTTTGGTTTTATATAACAAAAAAAAATCATAAGAACATTTCTGTACAATAATACATTTACAGTAACTGCAGTCTGACATATAGATATAACTACATCGCGAACGGTTTTAGACGGTCTTTCCAGTCGGTATATAATAATAATAATAAACTAATTTATTGCATAACTTAAAAAAAATGGTGCGAGTCCATCTCTCATGGAATATTCCAATAGTGAATACCATAAATGGGCCACTCTGTACATGCCGCATAGGAAATGCTACGTACCAATATTAATAATAAAATTACTTAATTTAATCGATAAAAACAATAAAACCTAATTGTAATAATGAAAACAAGTAATTACCCTACTTTTTTTTATAATTTTATCATTAGGTACTGTTTACAAAATTTGTTTATTATTACAATTACTTTTATATCATAGCTGTTTTATACCAAAGTTTACTATTGTTGTAAAGTACGGTCTTCCGACTGCTCATTGGTCACATATACCGTTTTACTGTCATACTACGGAGAGTAGTGTCAAAGAAGTAGATATGTCATAATTTATTGTATTGTGAGATGTGCTTATTGTAGTACCTACTTTCTATTTCATTTACATTATTATCACTTATCACTATTCTAGAAATGCTCGCTTCAAGCTTTAAATAATTCAATTTTTAAGGACATATTTATGTGTGGTATTATCAATGGTACCAAATATTCAGATAATTCTTTGTACCAAATACTATGAGTAGAGACCAATTAGCATCCTACGTGAGTAGCAGCACAAATACAATAATATTTTTAGTAATGTTTCATGTGCGCGCGTTCTTTTGAAATTCTCTTTTCTCCAATATATTTAAAATACTATAAAAATTTTCTTTTTCCCAGCCAGGAGATGTCCATTACGTTGGACCCCCCACCAACAGAAAAAAAATTCCGACTACTTAAAAAAATTAGTGCTAATTATGTGCTAATTTGTTACCGTATTCAAAATTTTGTTGCTCAAGAAAAACAGCAGTAAATAAGAAATGAAGTGGGTGGGGCCAGTTTAACGTAAAGCTGGACCCCCCCCCCCCCCCCCATAAAAAAAAGCTATTGCGTACAAGAAAACGAATGAATGTCAGGCGGGAATTTGTTGCTAATTTGTTGCTGTAAAATAGCAATAACTAATTTGCAAAAAAAGTTATGTAGGTATCCTTTTACAAATGAAAACGATTAATTGTAAAAGACAAACACCATACATGATTTGAGTTTCCCTAAAAAAGGATAGCGATAGAAAATTAGATATTAAAACATCAATCAGTTTAAGAAAATGTAAATTAAAATTATTAGGCATACCTACCCTGTACCCACTTCGCTAAAATAACCACGATGCGTTTACCGCCCCCACGCGACGCAAGTAAGTCACATTGCCTTTATTTATTTGCATTTACAACTTCATGCTAAAATAGTTATTACGTAAAATTGATCATCACATTAAAATTAACAATAATTTACAGATTAACGCGTTTGTTACTAAGAAAATGAAGGAGAATCGATACGCCCTCACGCGGGACTTTTCGTTGTTTTAATTTGCATAAACAATTTGTTGCTCAAATAGTTATTGCGTAAAATTGTTCTTCGCACTATACTTAACGATAATTTATACATAATGAAATTTGTTGCTAATTATAAACAATAAAAAACGACGGAACATCGATGTGCTCTGATACGGGACTTTTCGTTGTTTTAATTTGCATAAACAATTTGTTGCTATAATAGTTATTGCGTAAAATTGTTCTTCGCACTATACTTAACGATAATTTATACATAATGAAATTTGTTGCTAATTATAAACAATAAAAAACGACGGAACATCGATGTGCTCTGATACGGGACTTTTCGTTGTTTTAATTTGCATAAACAATTTGTTGCTATAATAGTTATTGCGTAAAATTGTTCTTCGCACTATACTTAACGATAATTTATACATAATGAAATTTGTTGCTAATTATAAACAATAAAAAACGACGGAACATCGATGTGCTCTGATACGGGACTTTTCGTTGTTTTAATTTGCATAAAAAATTTGTTGCTCAAATAGCTATTGCGTAAAATTGTTCTTCGCACTATAATTAACGATAATTTATACATAATGAAATTTGTTGCTAATTATAAATAATAAAAAACGACAGAGAATCGATGTGCTCTGATACGGGACTTTTCGTTGTTTTAATTTGCATAAACAATTTGTTGCTCAAATAGTTATTGCGTAAAATTGTTCTTCGCACTATAATTAACGATAATTTATACATAATGAAATTTGTTGCTAATTATAAATAATAAAAAACGACAGAGAATCGATGTGCTCTCATACGGGACTTTTCGTTGTTTTAATTTGCATAAACAATTTGTTGCTCAAATAGTTATTGCGTAAAATTGTTCTTCGCACTATACTTAACGATTATTTATACATAATGGCATTTGTTGCTAATTATAAACAATAAAAAACGACGGAACATCGATGTGCTCTGATACGGGACTTTTCGTTGTTTATAATTAGCAACAAATTTCATTATGTATAAATTATCGTTAAGTATAGTGCGAAGAACAATTTTACGCAATAACTATTTGAGCAACAAATTGTTTATGCAAATTAAAACAACGAAAAGTCCCGCGTGAGGGCGTATCGATTCTCCTTCATTTTCTTAGTAACAAACGCGTTAATCTGTAAATTATTGTTAATTTTAATGTGATGATCAATTTTACGTAATAACTATTTTAGCATGAAGTTGTAAATGCAAATAAATAAAGGCAATGTGACTTACTTGCGTCGCGTGGGGGCGGTAAACGCATCGTGGTTATTTTAGCGAAGTGGGTACAGGGTAGGTATGCCTAATAATTTTAATTTACATTTTCTTAAACTGATTGATGTTTTAATATCTAATTTTCTATCGCTATCCTGTTTTAGGGAAACTCAAATAATGTATGGTGTTTGTCTTTTACAATTTTAATCGTTTTCATTTGTAAAAGGATACCTACATAACTTTTTTTGCAAATTAGTTATTGCTATTTTACAGCAACAAATTAGCAACAAATTCCCGCCTGACATTCATTCGTTTTCTTGTACGCAATAAGCTTTTTTTTGTGGGGGGGTCCAGCTTTACGTTAAACTGGCCCCACCCACTTCATTCCTTATTTACTGCTGTTTTTCATGAGCAACAAAATTTTGAATACGGTAACAAATTAGCACATATTATGTAATTAGCACAAATTTTTTTAAGTAGTCGGAATTTTTTTTCTGTTGGTGGGGGGTCCAACTTAATGGACATAAGTTCATTTTTGTTTAATCTGATTACTGTCTTCAAACAATTGATTTTTTAGTGTGCTACGACAATGTTGTATCAATTTTTCGGTATACTTGATTGTTCAAGAACAGCAGCTATGAAACAATCGGATTGGTTTCTTTTATCAGCCTTAAAACTGTAAGTCGCTTTCATTCAAAGTATCAAATTTAGGAATTAATCCCCCTTCAGACACTTATACATGTTTTATTGAAAATTTTTAATTTCTTATTATCAACATCGGCATTGTATGTTTTGGCCTCCTTCGTGTGACCTTTCATTCTATGTTCCGGAGCGTATCTTTTACCTATTTGCCATTTTATCATGAAACACCCAACTTACTTATCGATGCTTTTTTGAAGATTAAAATTTCCTCATTCCGTTTCGGTACAAAGTTTGAATTTTATCAGATTTTTCAGTTAAGTTGAATTTTGTTATCTTGTAATGAGTAAATAACCGTGTATGATTAATAAACTTGATGACCAATGGACAGTAATAGTTATTTTTTTAACAGTACCTAAATAGAAAAATTACATTGCAACTTTCTGATTACAGCCAAATAAGCAGAATAATGATGATAAACCACGGTGTGGTGTGACTACTGTTCTCAATGAATTACATTGTTCTACATCTACGACTACGTCATACCCTCAGTCTATACCTACTATGTACTATATAGTTCTCAGAAATTAATAGAATATGTATAAGCGTAATAAGACCACATAAGACTATGTAAAAAAAACTAATTACAATGGGTATATTGTTCAATTTGCAAGCATTTCTTAATATATTTAAGTGCTGGTAGAAGGAATTCAGTTTCGTGTATAAACAAAATGAATATATTGTTCGTGTAAATATACCTAAACACAATTACAACAATGTAGATATTATCCATAAACGTAATTTATTTATAACTGTTTAGTATTTTGAACAACTATAACGCAAAGAAAATCAGTTGTTAGGTTTGATTTCAATAATAATAATAATAATAATAGTAGGTATGTATTAGCTACCTCGCTCGTTGGTCTTAACCTCTCGCCTGGGTGACGCGGTGTTGAACCCGTCCAAGGAAGTCGTTTTTATAAGGCGGAGAAAAACTGAAACAGGCCTTCTTCCTCAGATAGGAAGTAAAATCCTTAAGTCTCGTGCCGTTGAGATGTTCGGCACGATAAAGATCCCTGGTTTGCAGGTGAAATTCCCTTAGCCTGGCCAAATTCTAGTAAGCTTAGTGCTAATAACTATTTTATACGTTCACCATTTATAGCTATGTCTCTTCAAACATTTTTTCTGGTAGAGGTGGTTATGAAGTTTAGACCCATTTTTCCATTTACTTAATCTACAAGAAGGTAAACGCAAAAAGTTCTTATTTCTATGTGTGAATTCTAGATTGTAGTACGTAATTCACTTTATTTGGTTTTGCATAACTGACGTATTAAAGAATAAACAAACATGGTAACGTGAGAACCTTAATATTAACGAAACTGAAACGACGCTCCTCGTGGTATCCAATTTTACCCACAATTCACACACTTTTGGCAACAAAAGTTTCGTCCATGGAGTTTCATTTAATCTTCAACCACCCTCAGAACTCAGAAGTAGTAGCGCTTCCAAAAAACTCGTATTGTAACATGCTTCAATTCAAGTAATATAAAATATAACAAAGATTTCAATGATCAATGTTGTCTGTCTTTTGTTGAATGAGTATAAATAAAAAGCGTCCACATTTTCAGTGATAAGTTTTTAATCAGTGCCATACATACCACAGATGAACGCATTTTTCTGGAAAACGTTTGAAGATATGTAACTTTTCAAACGAAGCCATCTTGACGCCGCGCCGTGTTTGATGTACATTGTACAGTCAAGTTTGAACATGAAACCTTCTGTGATAAAGTCGGATTCACCGGGTTTTAGGTATGACTCATTGCAGTAAAGTATGATAATCAACGTGACATAGTTTTCTGTTTCTGTAAATAAAAGTATCAGTAAAATGCAATTGAGAAACGTATGTCGTTCCGTTTATTTATGTGCAAGCAATGAAACGTATGTCCGTACGTTGAAACAGCTGATCGAACTGGATTGACAGATTACACAAAAATTGACGGTAGGAATTATTTATTAGTTACGACATACGGAGCGTCTGCATTGATGCATACGATTTGTAGCGATGAGTCATACCTAAAAACCGGTGAATCCGACTTTATAATATTGATGTAAACCAAAGCTTTGTGTACTTGAAAAGTTCTCTTAGTTTAAATTTCCGTTAAGTTTTATAAACATTATGAACCGTAAAGTTACTATGAAAAAATGAATTTTAGAATGGTTCTCTATCCTATCCATTTCTCTTTTTCCAAAATAGAACATCTATAATTCAAAATTGATAATAATCGATTTGGATGGAAAATTAGAAGGGTTTTGTTGCCTCACATTTTATTTTTTACTGTCTGTTAATAAGCTTTTATTGTTTTGTCTGAGATAAAGGAGCACTTACTTGTACCTATGTACTTCCATATTACGTCAACGGTCAACCTTTAATCATTCCACGTGTTGCCATTTTTGGAAATAAATAAATAAGTTCATTAATTATAGATTAGTGGTAATCAAATTGTTAAAAATCAGTAAAGAGATATTTGACTTATACATCATTTGTTTATTTACATATAAGTTATTGGACGTTTAAAAATACGCGTACGATGCAATAATAGTATTGATTGATCTTTGCACCAAATTCGTAGATCATCGTATACGTAATCAGAATCACTGATATGAGTGTATATTGAATTAAATAAAAGAGCCAGTGCACGTCATCAGAATAATTTACCTGCCAACATTACCATTAAATAACTATGTCTAAAACCGCTAGATATAGTTACACATCATACACCGTGGTTACTTTTCACTTTTGAATAGGTAATGGTAGAAGTTAATTACTATCGGAGTAAAAATGCAAGGCCTCTGACTTTAAGTGATCATAACAAAAAAACTGAGGGGTGAAATTTCTTCATTTTTGGGCAGTACATTAGTCATTTATATATGTTTAACATGTGTAAAAAGCAAAATGCTAGAATCAGTTGTTTAACTTTTATTTTAATTAACAGCAATAAAAACGCTGTATGTAGTATTTTCCTTGCTGACGGTCAGTTTTAACTTATCATAAAATTGTTATTGTTTCATAAATTGTTACCAAATTTACAAATGTTGTAGCACACATACTTCTGAAAAGTCGACAGCCAATAAATATTGATTATTCATATGATTAACTGGTTTTATAAGCCCTAACCGAAAATGTGCTATTTTGCAATTTACGGAAGTTAAAGAAAAAATTCTTGTTGTAAATGCTAAATTTGATATTACTTAAATCTAACTGCATTATTCTCTTATTGAAAATAAAATTTGTTTTCTTGTAATTCCAAGTAAAATGTGTTGTTTATCGCGAAAGAAAGACGCACATATTCCCGCGAGAGGTAATCTACCACATCGTAAGCAGCGAGCGGCAACCCACAACAATGTGATTATTCTTTTGCATTGTACAAAACCATGCGCTTTACAGCAATAGTGTACGACAACAGCTGCCCCGCGCGGCCGCGCTTCTCCCCTCCAACTGGTGTATGCATCCTTTTTTCAAAATTTCTTTAAAAAAAAACGATGTATAATGACATTATTTTTGTGAATCGTGTTAGACCACAGTATAATTGCTTTAACCTTGTTATGTTACTGTCAAATTGTTAATATCGAACGTTCAGGTACTGAGTTACATAAGATGTCGTTTTGTCATTATAGCTTTAAGACTAATAAACCAATTGGCCTCAAAAGCATCTCACATTGACAAAAAGTATACATTTTTCAAATATATAAGTATCTACCACTCAGTTTCAATAATATAGCCGTAATTAATTTTTAAAGTGGAGCGCTTGTGCGATTTGAGTCATAATTAGCGCTTTTTCTCACATACACTGATACAGAAAATTAACGATGTGTTGCAAAAATCTAAAACTGTACACCTTTTTGTAGGAATAAATGATCTTTTAAATGCACTTTATTTCATTAAATTATGATTGCTAATTACTGAGATACAAGCTTCTAAAGTCAGAGGCCTTGCATTTTTACTCCGATAGTAGTGTACCTAGGTATTTTTGTTTATTGCAACGTTTTTGACATATCGTATTTGCCATCGTCTTGTAGTATGACGTTCATCTTATCTTATTTTGTTCATTATCATGAAAAAATAAAACCTCATAAGTCCCAATTCATGAATAAATAAATGTACCTACTGTTTGCCTATTCAAAGTAATCATTTTTTTTAGTATCGGGACGAAAAAAATCGCTCAAACCGTTGAATGATAAATTTAACTGTCAAATTGTAATTGCTAATTATAGAATGGCTTAATTCTTAAGAAGGGATGACTCATAAAATAATAACGAATATAATTAGTTCCAAAATTCAGAATTCTACCTAAGCAATTTCCAAAATATTAAAATTTTTGATAAGCATAATACAATAATTACTTACTTTGTTCCTATGTTGTAAGCTAGTACCGATTTACGCATTTCCCCCAATAAATAATTATTTACTATATATAAGTCACCATTACGTGACCGTTTCACCGTTTCTATGCAATTGACAATAATTTTAAGTCGAATTTTAATAACAGGTTTGTATAATCAAAGTAACGTCACAAACACTTATTAATATCAAATTTACCAATTTGCCGTAATTTCTTTTTGCGTGAATACAATTTTCAGAAAATCATTTGCACGCTTTAGTAATAATGCACTGAAATTATTAGGAATATTTATTTTGAAAATTTTTAAAGTAATCGGAACATGTACAAATTATCATCTGAATTTCCAAAACGTGATCAACTAAAAATAATTTATAAAAATACGTCCAATTATTTATTAATAATATAATCAAATTCCTTGAAGTGGTAATTAATTATAGTACATCATGAGTTATCAATCATACTAGTTTATATCATTTTTTAAATGAAAATGAGTCTTAATTTACTTCCGCTGCACAAACCGAGATTACGTGATGCAAAAAGTGTCCATAAAATTATTATTATTATTATTATTACTATGTATAATAATAAAATAGACTCCCGCAATCTAATCTATAAACAGTAAGCACCATACCATTTTTAAAACTTTAGGTTGATAGTGATCGGTTTTTGGTGTTACAGAACTAGCAAAATACATCTAAATCGTGATTTTTGTTCATTGTAATTACATAATTAATCCTGTTACATTGGAAAAATGTCTAGACACAATTAACACCTCTCAGTTGACCTTGACACGCTTTTCGCTTTAAATGCTCATTATCCTACAGTTTATCTACATAATTATGGCGATAAGATTTTTTAAATATATTTTATGTACAAGTATACAATTAGTGGAGTTATGTGGTATTGTTTATCGTTTTTGGTTTTTATTGGCAATGTCACTCAAATTCGACCCTTACAATGTCATCTTTGTTTATAATAAACATTAACCTTACAATATTTGTTGTTTGTTATTCATGTAATTCATTTGTGGTGAATTATTTGTATTGAAATATTAGAGGTGACAATAAGCTTTGGAAAACATTTTCGTAAACTATGTTCAGTTGTTAATTACCGTTCCCTATTAATTGATTTAACATTGATTTCATTTTGAACTATGATATGACCTCGTTATGGGTAGATGACCGATAACGATTTATAAATAACTAATTGCGCCAAAAGTGATTGTAAAATGTGTTTAATTATGTAACTTAATTTATTTCCTTTATTTGATTATTTTTTTGTCACTTATTTGCAGAGCCGTCTTAGGGAAGGTCGGGGCCCCTGGGCACACAAAAATTTGGGGTCCCTTTGGAAAGTAAAAAAATGTGAATTACAGAAATAGTTATTTGTTCCACAAGAGAAGCGAGAGTTGAAACATTTTCTTCTCGTGTTTTACACAAATTTTTTTCTAAAACTGCATATAATTAAAAAAATGTTCATTAATTTTTGATTTAAGTATAACCTTAAGTTGTCAACGTTGACAGTTTATTGAATTCATTTGTTTTCCTGTAATAGATAAATGGTGTTGACAATACTGTTTACTTTCATCACAAGTGAGGAAAATGCAACTTTCCTCACTCATTTTACAAAAGAAAATACTATTTTCTAAGGCAGTTTTTGAAAAAAACATTTTACTGTTATGATTTTATATTTATTATGGGTAATTGGTACAAATGAAATACTTTTAATTAGGAAGCAATAGAACTTATAGGTAAGCGTAAGGTACATTATTACATAAAATGGTCCAGGTTTGAATCGGTTACGATAATGATTTCTTTCGGGATTTCCGTTCTGTAAAATTTTCTATTACACCCTCAAAGTCAATGTTTTAGGTGAGCGATAGGTATTTTTTATTATTAAAATGTTAAAAAATCTAATAAGGTGTCCGATTAATACTTCAACTTAGAAATGTTGACGGAAAAAATGCGCTATTGAGCACAAGCGTTGATCGGCCTTCCGGGGCCCTCTGAGGTCGGGGGCCCTGGGCACGGGCCCCGTGTGCCCTTATGGTAAAGACGGCATTGCTTATTTGTCTAAATACAAACTCGCCGCTCTTCCAAAATTTCTACTTGCTGCATTGTGATTTGATACTGAAGAAGAGCTGTTTGAGCGGTGCTTTATATTGATCCAATCTTTCGATACCAATCTGACTAACAAGGTGAAATATCGATAACCATCCCACCAAAACATAAAATCCAATAGTGAATTCACGAGTATTATTAATTTTGATTACACGTTTCTGCTTCTGTACTTATACAATTTATACTATTAGCTCATGTAATCGTATTCAGATGATCGAAATCTTTTTTCCATCATTATTTAGTAAAGTAAACGCTGCTCAGATATATGTATATCACACTTACCTTTCCAACCACCGAGCATCCATCGAGTCCATTTTTCGGTTTGATGTTCAGTTCCTTGAACGATTCTGACTTTATCTCTTCACGGCATAGTTCTTTCCAGCTTTAGGAATACAAAGAAGTCATAGGGGGTATGTCCAGCGAATCGTGGCCAAAAATACATGTATAGGTAGGATGGTGCGCTCGGGCGCATTATCGAGGCACAATTTTCACGTGTCCTTTTGAGAAAATTCTGTGCGTTTTCGGCAGATTGCTTCACACAGGCGGTGGATAACCTTAAGATGGTATTCCTTATTGAAAGAAACCCATGCTGCACTGCGCCATAAAGAAAAAAATGAGACGAGCCTTTATATTCGATCGAACCAACAGTTTCTGACCGGTTTGAGAAGTTTTTGATCGTTGTTCATTCGTGAATCTGAACAATGCCCACCGCCGTTGGTTTTGGTCAAAATTCACCAATTTGTTACTACACGTTTGATATCTAGAGCCAAATGATGTGCGGGGGACTCTAACTTGTTGCTCTCTTGTTTCTTACTTTTACTAATGCTTTGCTATCTTCACTTCTTTCTCCTGAAGGTTGCATCTGCATTGAAAGTGAAACCCATATTTAACTAAACACGTCTAAATGCGAAGTCTTACGATTCCGTTTTCCTCATCTTACTAGTGCCTTTCATGATAACTGATAACCGTCGGCTGTCCTTTTATTACATTTCTTGTACTTTGGCAGTTGTCGTCTCTTCGCAAATCTTCACCCAATGAAAACTTAATCTATTTTTATTCTATAGAATACCTTACTTTGACCTTTGACATTGGTAACACAATTTTTGTGGTTTTCTTTCTAGCTTTCTATGCAGTATTTTGTAATTCGATCTTACACTTCTTTCCAAGTACCTATGTTATGTGACAGCATTAGTGTTTTTTCGATTACTGTAATAGTTTTTTTCTTAATCAATGAGTGGCTTATCTATAGACTTTTCACTTTTGGTTCTTCAAGGTTTTACTTCTGAAATTTATTTGGAGGTGTGTTTGGTGATGATTATATTAAATTGATATTTTTCGCTTGTTTCTCTTAAAGAAGTTGTCGAAATGAAAATATTTTAGAAAATTAAATAAGTTTAATTTTGTATTTAAATGACATTTTCATTTTGACAAGTCGTTATGAGAAATCGCCGTAAAACGAAAACGTCACAAAGTTAGCTCACACTCCAAATTCATTACCAAAAACACCTCTAAAATATCACCGACGTGAAACTTTGGGACTGTCTGTTTACAAATCTTTTTTGACTGGACTATTTTAGTTCTGTTGCGTAACAGATTTATTCTTTGCGCTGTGCGCTGTAGTTTGAAACGAATCTTGACACTGCAGTAAATCGATATTTATGCAAACAAAATACGTTGCATAAAGGTTGCGGGGTCATCTGAGCAACGAAAGTACAAGAAATATCGGCAATCTTGAATGTAATTATAATTATAGAGCGACACCCTCACGCGGAAGATACGACAATGAGAACAGTTCACCGAGCTTATTGATCGCTGATGTGTAGTAGTAGTAGGTATGAAAAGAAGTACATAGATATATTAGACTTTAATACATTTAAAAGGAAAAGGAGTCATATACTTTCTTGCATGGTGAAATTTCTAATTTTCTTTTCGATCATCAGGCACGCATTGTATAGTATACTGAATAACATTTATATTGTGTAATTTTATGAAACCCACATTAGGCCGAATGAGAAAACAATATTCCTTTTGAGATAATTGCTTTAAATTAATAGCAAATGGAAATTCCTTAATACATTTTGAGTTCTTTTTAGGGGTTCCAATCTAATTATCTCATGTAATAGAACTGCTGAGAAAAAGGAGATTTCCGCTGTAATACAGAGATACAAGAAATTTCCTATTCAAAGAACAAAGAAATCACACCAATGAAAGGAAACTAATGAAATTACGTCTCCTCAATTGAATTATTGGTTTTTAATTTAACCAAGAAGTACAAAAGGAAGGGTATTATTCCTGTTCAATTTATTATTTTTATTATCGAGGCTTTGATATCAAATATATTCCACATGATAAGGGTGGTCAAGGAATAACATCTGTAGCGTCTAATGATCTTACTTACCCCCCTGCTTTATGGTAACACATTTTTGCATTACTTACTCTATAAGTTGTGACTGTTAAATCTGTTGTGTGACCAAAGAGTAATTTGTGCAAGAACAGGTAATGTAGTTCGCTATGTGTCAATTTACGCGATCTAGAAATGAATAACAGCAATTGTCTAATGTAATTTAGAAGTTCTCGTTAATCACATCACTAATAATAGACATTGTAAAAAATTGTTCACATCAACCGATTGTATCAAACCATTAAATTACAGTTATATAATTAAAGTTGAATAAAAATGAGAATTAAAAACCTTAAATTATGTAAACAATTAAACGAAATACGCAGTTTCAGGTTTCAGTAAATATTCCCAGGTTTAATTACAAATCGTTTTTTGGAAGATCATAATAACTTTTTTTTCATTCATTCTCTAAAATGAATGTTTTGCGGACTCTAAATAGTCCGCAAAATACATCTTTAGAGTACTAGTATGCTAATAGATATTTATGTATCAAGTACGCAAAATGATGTTTTAGTGGATGAGTCGAGTCGAAAACTTAGACGAATCCACTAAAACGTTTTGCGTACGTGATGCATACAATATTTTTTTGCATGAATTCTCTAAATTATCAAATTAATTTCATAAAAATTTAATTTGGTACGTACAGAACAGTTGTAAACGTCATATTTAGCTTTGACATAGTTGTTATAGCAACAACAAGTAAATTCGTAAAAAGTCAAAATAAAGATATCGTAAATACGTCAAAACGAATGACAATCCAGCATTAAGGTTGTTATAGTGACTTTAGCGTACTTGTCCTTTAAAGATGTATTTTGCGGATTGTTTTCAGTCCTCAAAATGGTTACTTTGGAGACAAACTCGACTCATCCACTAAAACATCATTTTGCGTACTTGATACATAAATATCTATTATCTGTTATTAGTATTACCATAGCAACTATGTCAAACCTAAATATTATGACGTTTACAACTGTTCTGTACGCGTCAAAATAAATGTTTATGAAATTAATTTGATAGTTTAGACTGTTTAGAGAATTCCTGCAAAAAAATATTGTATGCATCACGTACGCAAAATGCTCTAGCGGATTCGTCGAAGTTTTCGGACTCGGCTAACGCCTCGTCCGACAAACACGACTCATCCGCTAAAACATCATTTTGCGTACTTGATACATAAATAGCTATTTACAACCTATCGCTTCCTCATGCGACCGAATCGAACAAGGGATAGCGAATATCATCTTTCGGAGTAGATGGGAGTTCGAACATGGCAATTCGGGAGATGAAAAAAACTACGATTTAACCAATTCTTGCTGTGCTGTGCGATGGCACTGGAATGCGCGAGAGCGGAACATTTTTCTTGCATTGCTACCGTTCCTCTTCTGGAGCAAATTCTGCAGAAAATTTCTTTTACCGTCTCAATGTTTTTGTATTAAAAAAACTAGATTTTTATTTTATTGCTTCACAAAATTTGATGGTACGAATTTCAGATTTTTGTACCATTTTCTGGTCAAAAAAAAGTTTAGTTCCAAACGACTCTAATGCATAAAACCTAAAAAAAATTGACGTGTTGAAATAAGTAGTTCATCGAACTCACCGTTAAGATAATTTAGTTTTTCCTTCGTATTGAAATGCTTTAATGGTACTGCAACAATTACTCATTGCTATAACTTGGTACCTAGAGCGATACGGGACAATGGAATAATTGAATACAATGACGGTTTTTATTTCATTCGAAAGAATGAAAATTAACTAATTTTACAGAGACAATAATAAAAGTGAAAATAAATTAACTAACGTGGTTATAAATAAGAAATTTCGTTTTTCTTTTAAATTGGTATAATTCAATTCGTAACGTTTTCCAATAAGTGAAAAACATTATAACAAACAGCTAGTAAATCACGCCATTAATTACAATGAAATTGTTGTAAATTTAAAATCTTATCACAATCAATAGTCTTGTCTTTTACATTTTGAAATCTGAGTATAAATTAATTATTACCAAGGAATCGTTTTTGGATATTTTTAAAATCGTTCGGCAACTTTATACCGAGGCTAAGCGCAACAATTATTATTAAATTTTCATTCATTTCAGTTTTAAAATTATTTATTGATCCGATATCGGATTGCTTTTTCTATTGGTTTTGTTTTACATAAACACGTTGCGTGCAAAAATTTGTATATAGATTTAGGGCAATTTGTCACGCACGCTATTTATACATTGAGTATTTAATTACATTCATCCGATATTGTTTTTTATCAATGATATCACAATTAATTTGAACGTGATATTAACTGCACGGTATTATAACGGTCGGTTTATTCAGTTTCCGCATAAAAGGTTCGAATAGCTATCAAATATTCAGTTACGTTCGAAATTTAGAAATGTGGTGTAAAACTCGAACACTTAACAATAATGTACGTTTCATTTTCCTATATTCTGCAGTGTGCAAAACATTGATCGAACAAGCATCTCACGCATCTGTCACCGATTCAATAAATCTTGACCAAATCTTAATTAATTAATAATTACTTAATCCAAAAATTGAAATCTAAAAGATCGCCAACAACTAGTTTTGGGCAAAGCCGTACAAAAAATGGTTTCATTAGAGAACTCCCAAGCCTTTGCAATAGTGTAGGTATATAGGTATGGTAAGCTCCAAACCCTTTGATATGGAATTCAAATTATTTAGAAAGGATTTATGGCTCACATGTTCAGCTGAAGTGCTTTAAATGAAACCAGATAAAAGTCGGCATTTGTTTTCTTAATTATAGATTCCTTCACCTCAATTGTGTAATTTCAATGGAGAAAGAGTATATAAATGGTAACAAGTATCTATGAAAGGCATTTATTTTTCCTATTATTAAATCCGCTCCGCTACCTACTTATTTTATTGAGCGTATACATCGACCCAGAGCAGGAAAGATGCCAAAGTTATTCTGGCAAGAACGGATCCCGATCGCTGCCCCTCGTCGTCGCAGTCTAGCACTCTAAGCACTCCCAAAAATTCGATTTGGTTTTCTTTAAAATCTACAGCAACACTTCAGGTCACAGCCCGTTTCAAGTCATACAGTATGTCATGGCAGTGGTGATATAGTAAGTTCCACAAAACGAATTCAAGCCTTTAAATGTAAACTAGTGATTTTAATTCTTTTGCAGAGGAATTACAAAGGAATTGAAAAACTTTCAGAAAATGCAATATGTCAAACCTATCATCCAATAGATGTGTTATTAACAATATTCAAATCCTTAAAGCTCTTTTTGGTACAGATATTGTAGATTCGTACTTCTTTAAAGAAGAATATTTTGTTTGCTGTTGAATACACTAATATTAAGGTTACACTAATATTGCAAGGTCACAGCTCGTGGAACGCTTCATAGAAGAATGCAGCGAGCGTATAATACTCGTAGTACAGTACAAATGGATGAATTAAACACCGAAAAGGGATTAAATATAATTTTTCAATCTATACTTGAACAGCCTAACTCGCCTAGCAAAATCCAGAACCTTTGGTTTAGAAAGAACTGGAGGTCTTGATATTGCAAGCAATTGAAGGATTTGAGGGCGTTAATGCCAGCTGTAACTAAGTCTAAGTTCAGAACTACCAACAGTTGTCTTTTCACATGAAGTTTATGTTCCGGCATTGGAGAACCAACGAAATATATTCAAAAAAGAAAAACATCCCACAGAAGAGTTTGTTTTGGGTATAAGTATCATTTTGCACTTCTTTTAAGAAGAAATTCTATCCAATTTTTGTGGGTATAATTCAACAGGAAAGTATCGCTAGTTAAACACATCCCCACTTGATACAAATTTTTTAGGACAATGCCATGAAACGATGAGTAATTTTTAAGTCATCATCCATTGACTTTTCTACACTTTATCATCTTTTATCGGAAATGGTTAATTGTTTGTCAACTATATGCCTTTTCTTCGTTCAACTTTTAAACTAGAAGGACCGTTTGGAATAGTTCCTGGAAAAAATATTATTTTTGATTGGCGTCGTATTTACCTATAGCAGAAAACTGTAATCAAGTATAAATTGGGCAAACTAAAAGGTCACTCAAAATTCGTTTCACTTGGCCTACCTCAGATACAATCGTTGGCATAAATCTGCCGTGGTCCTACATAAGCTCGAGAATATTGCAAAGTAGATTATATTTCTTTACTTAAATAAATAATAATAAGCACGAACTCGTCCGTTATGAAAGTTCAGAAATTCACCAGGGCAACCTCTAGGTTAATTAGAACACCCTTGATGTGTCAGGTATACACGAAGGGGGTAAATGGTAATAAATAAAATACTCAAAACCTCCCCTTAGACAATGAATTTAATATGTGAATAATGTCAGACTAGATGATAACAATGGGATGAGTGGTTATGTTTTTTGTGTAGAAAGTCCACCGAAGTGAACTAAAACATTAGCCCCGATACTGTGATCGGCAACACTAATGGTAAATGAAGTTAAGTTTTTTGTGTAGAAAGTCCACCGAAGTGAACTAATTCTACACTTGTAGTTGCTGGTGTACACTAAATTATACGGCGATTAATGATTAAGACATGTCCTTTTGCCGAGTTGATCTTTAGGACGAAAAGAATGATTTAAGAAGGGGAGCCATTAATTTTTTAATTGGGGGCGGGGGGTGGGGGTCCTGTCTAACTCGTAGCTGCAACGTCAATTTTGGTGTCATTTTCAAATAAATCAAACATGTAGAATTCATTTCTGATACTTAATTTGCAATATTTTTCACAGAAACAGTCAAAAAATTCAAAAAAAAGCAACATTTTCCAATTTTTTGTACAAAATCGGCCATATCTATTATATTTGAATTGATAATAAAATAAGAATCACTTATTTAGAAAGCCTATTTAATCATCTTATTAAAAAGTACCCACATGACATGATGTATTGGTTTGAGTAATATGAACAAAAAAAAATTCTCGTCACAGTATCAAGAACACTATATTGCTTTCGACCACAAACTCATCTGACAGGAAAAGATGGTGCAGTTTAAGATAGAGCAGGCGTGTCTAAATAATGTCTGTTATTGATAAGGCCGCAGATAGTAATAAAATAAACTATAACGCCTTATTTTTAAATTTTTTAATAATTAAATTTAAAAAATCAAAATAAACGAGGTACATTAGTCTGGAATATCGTCTTCCACGTCGGCGTCGTTTAAGAGTGCCCCGCTGTCTATTACACTGTAAGAATTGAAATAAGGATAAATGCCAAAGATAATAAATTATTTATTAAAGAACCCATTCAAATATGTAAGTAATTCGTGAACCATAAAAATCGTACCTCGAATTATCGCAGTTCTCTCTGCAGTTACATAGCTGCGTGCATTGCGACTCTTTTCGATGAATAATGTCTTTATTATTTGCTTCAGTAGGTAAACACACATAGAATTAATTATGAACAAGACAAGTGAAACAAATAATCTCAAGGCGCAGTTCAAAAGAAAAGAAATCTTTTGCTCTTCCACTGAACCTTGGCGAAAAAGAAAAGCATTCACATAATTATTGTGCGACGTAACGCAAAGTAACGCAATAGAACTGACACAAAGGAAGTAGATAAAACGATTAGAAAAAAGATTGTAGACAATCATTAGGTTAATTAATACATTGTTGGGACAGTAACATTCGGTACAATTTGTATTTAAAGGTAGTGATCGTGTGATATGATTTTATGAATTCTGGCAAACTGTTGTACATAGTCGGAAGTTGATAGGCAAATCCACGTTTATACAAAGAAGTTCTATGAATATGAATAGAAATTAATCCTCTGTCCCCTGCAACCTTCCTTACAGGAACATTTGCTTAACTGACTGACAGATTCCAAGATATAGGCCTGGGTAAGTGGGTAGTCTATGTCCGCTTCCATACTTCTCCTGTGTCAGTCCATTCCCAGTCCGCCTGCAAGACAATGATTCAAAGGCTTGCCCCCATATATAGCCTGCCTCTTGAGAGCATCTTTTGTTGGAGGAATATTCTGCAGAGACCTATTTTTAGATGCGAATAAGAATTTTCTTGCATCTTTAACACTAATGATGTCAACGTCTCCACAGTAAAGCCGCACCGCATATTTTTCTAATGTATTAAATACATTCTGGACCAGTTCTTCTAGTGGGTTAGATAAGGCTTTGAAAGCAACAGTAACCCCGGGATATCGCTGCCACGTAGTCGTATTCCACATTAACGTTTTGCCCTTAGAATTAAACGTTGAAGCAGTATCACACGGTAACACCTCAATAGAAACTGACTTCGCGCAGTCGGCAGTGCGCGCAAGTAGGTACAAGCGCATAGGCGAGGAACGCAAGCGAGAAAGAGATTAAATACTATGAATATTGTTTCATAAATGGATTCTACGTTTCGAGTTTAGTCGAAAATGATACTAAACTTAATTTTGTAACCTAAAAAAGCGCTTAGTAACAAAAGACCTCCCCCTCACCCCCCACATCAAAAATTTGGATGGCTCTCCTTCGTAAAATGATCTAAGGGTTCTAACTATTCACTCTGCCAATGGAAACCTTTTAATCATCAAACGCCGTATATTGCAATTTTTTGTCGTGTACAGATGCCACTATTGTTCATAACGCAATTATTATAAAATCATGGCAATCTTATTCAACATTTAATTCTTCATTTTCTTTCTTACAGTAGAATTTTGGTCGGAGAGAACATACCATTCAGGTAGCATTTTTAGTTTTGAAGACTTTTGTACTCTTATGTTTTGACCCTAAAACAATTAAGGGAGCAGGAAAT
Source organism: Pyrocoelia pectoralis (assembly GCA_036250285.1). Taxonomy (NCBI): domain Eukaryota; kingdom Metazoa; phylum Arthropoda; class Insecta; order Coleoptera; family Lampyridae; genus Pyrocoelia; species Pyrocoelia pectoralis. The sequence goes on from CM070077.1 coordinate 30,573,638, forward strand.
TGCATAGACAAGATTTTACATGTACGTAAAATGCTATTGCCGAGCGGCCGGATCAGCATCCGGTATATTCCAATTGTGAACGGGGAACATTTCTCAAAAAAGTTTTGAATTGTCAAAACAGATTAAAAGATGTGTTAATTGGTTAATAATTGGTATGCTATTGATTGTCCAAAAACAACTAGTCTGCCAGATCAGAATGTGGAACAGTTAGTTATATCATTGCTTCTTCTATCTAATGAATTAAGCAAACAAAGATAGATTTTAATACCCACAACAGCACCGGGGAAAAATAAAATTATTGCAATTCAATTATCATTGACTAAATCCAAAACGGCCGTCCACCTCCTTTTTACGCAAGTAATGATCTATTCATGCAGTTGCCTGTTCATATAATTACGCGTATAATCGAAATTGTTCTTATCACCATTTCATAACCTAATAACAGATTATCTTCAATCAAAATAAAAAAAAACAAAAAAAGTAGTTCTTCTATATTAACTTACGTATTGTAAGTATCAATTAATTAGTCATTGAAGGTAATTATGCAATGTGTATTGCTATACGATTGACATAAATAAAGCCTTGACCGTGTCTTTTACCTTGAATTATAATAATAAGCAAGCCCTAACGTCTATTTTTGCATTATCACACCCACTAAATAAATTAGTACAAATGCCTACATCGTGATTTTTAAAATTTGGAATCGTGCCATAAAACCACACAATATTTATTGAATGTGTAAGAAGGATTCGTTTTCGCACGGCACGCGACTTAGTAACAAGAGAATTTGGCAACACAAGTATGCAACAATTCTCAATTTCAAAATGAGTTTCGGATTACGAACCAATAAGTAGTCGTTGGCCGATTCTCGTCCGCGAAGGTGTGTCCAATTTTTTTCTCAATGAAGTTGTTAGATTTGTTGTCGAAGACTAAAGGTAACTTCTACGCTAATATTATATGCATGATCATACATTCTTGTTCAGATTTTCAATTCATTTTGGAGACGACCACGTGCTTGCACCATGACACTTGTTATCTCTTCTCATGATCAACGTGTGAATTTAGCTTTTTAATATCATGCTCTTTTTATTTACTTTAAACTAGATCTTCTAATCTCGATCGAATACCATACCGTTAATGGCTCCATTTTCATATCGGCATCACAGTCCATTCAACTTATCTTCTTTTAAAAAGCGCCGAACGATAAGAATTTCCGGATTGCGAAATTTTCCTTTTCTTAATTAGGTAGATAAAGCTCGTAATTATTTAAAAATAGTTTGCTATTTTTCCTAAAGATTAGAGTTATCTCCATTTTCTGAACATTTTTATGCCATGTGATTGGTAAATTGTCTCATTACGTCGTGATTTGCACGCTTTCATGATGTGCACGTTAGTCATGTGTATAAACTGAGTTTTATTGACCTCTGGCGCATTAATTAATGTTCATTGCCTATTTGACTATTTTGTAAAGATTCCAAGTTCTCGCTTGGAAAATGTTCTCTCTTTTGTTTATTCGTTACGCCAAAAATACAAGCGATAACCTTTTATCGAAATTGGGCAGGACCCTGTTTCAAAATAAGATTTTTGAAATCTTCCTGCAATTTTGTGACTATCTACAGTACGTATTACTTTTCGTTTTTCAATAAGATTTTCGAGATAATAATGAACAAGAAGCATTGACTTTATACGATTCACGTCCATGGTCGATGATTTCTTGAAAATTCTGGGCACTTTGCAATAGCTACAATTTATAACGACTTCATATACATCCTTTTCCCTAACATCAATTTGATTTTGTTAGGAATCCCGGGAAATGTCTTTCTGTCAGGATTAGTGTGCACTTCATTCGTCGTAAGAGTCGCGGTTTTGATTTTGATTATCCTATCTTGGTCCTTAAGTTTAAATTGGAATCTATTTGGAAATTGGGCTGAGGCATAAGAATTATGCGGTTAATGGTAGTCAACTACGTGTGCATTAATCCGAGAAAAAGGTTATTAAACGTTTAATTGTGGAAATAAATAGCACAATCGAGTGTTTAAAAACCTTAGAGAGTAATCTATACTGCAGCAGAATCGTCATAGTTCGTTTACCAGAAGATTATTTCTGTTCGATAAATTTATCAAGCGGGCAAAAAACCGAGCGTCATGTAAAAATAAGGTGCTTCAACCGATAAGTTTCCATTCTAAACCGGTTACTATTTTCTCATTGAAATGGCACCATTAATGGTCTTCTCATGATCTGCCGTTTAGGAAGTGTATCAGTTATCGCAAATTTGTTTATCTTTATATTTACCTCCTCAAATTCAATGGTGTAGCTTCTTTTCCCCTTTCAAAAAATTTAGTTAGTTCTACAGAAATTGACGATAATTACCCAATTTTTGTAGTATACCTTAGAATAGATTATCTTCTGACGGTTATCCATTGAACAGTAGCATAAGGCAACACTTCATACGATAGCAACAGACGATCCAACATTTCTAAAATGATTGAGAACTATTATCACCTGTTTGATAATCGTATGGAAATCAAAAATCGTGAGACTTTGGGTTCTTATACCAAGAGACAAATTAAGTCTCCCCATTTATTGTTTTTAATTATAAAACAGAAATTGCGCATTTATTTGTTCGTTTTTAGAAGCATAGATTACAAATGACACTCAACTAATACCCGAAGTTATAAATGTTTTACAGAACGCCCGCTTGTGTTTTGCAATTGTAATTGTAAGTGTATTTGTAATCGCATCATTTGATTTGCGGTTTCTTTGGAATCTTGGTGTTGTGCCTTACCAAGCTTGTCTTTTGATATTTGTGTACTAAATATTAGTGTAGGTAAACTCCATAACATCTTATACTTGTTAATATATTAAATCAAATACTTTAATAAAGTATTTGATTAAATTTATAGATTCGCGATTCCCTTCCAAAAATGTTGTGATCTATGATGATCCATCTATCACTAATCTTCAGAAAATGTTCTACCTGTGTTTAAATTGCACATGACGATAAACATTTTTTCCCATATGGGTATTTCTGTAACATTAATTTTTGTCTTTGGCAAAACGTTAACACAAAATTTCCTTCTGCAAAACCTTCTTATATCAAGCGTAGGTACATCGACCTTGATCACTGTCAAAGTGATTCTGTATATTTTAATGAGCTGTGTGTCCGATGACTCAGTGTATACAGTTTAAGAAGCCATTTGTCAAAACATTTTCAGAACTGTTTATTATGCACCAATACGTACGTCTAAGCTATGGGGTAGGTATCTACTCTATACTTCGAGAGTAAGTATGTGCGCTCGAATTTTTGTTCGAATTTTGAAATTTTGACCTCGGATTCGCATTCTTGTTATTTTGTTGTATTATTTCGGTAAGTTGGTCAAAATGGCCGTCGACGATTGGAATTGGATTTCGTTATGGCCATTGGCCATACATTGAATTCCCAGATATTTAATTTATAATTTTCGTTGACGTATATATTCTGCTCCAGGGATTTAATATAAATTCAAAGTACTTATCTTAAGTCTCACAGTGTTACTTTTCTAATGTCAAATATTATGGTTTAAGTTTGTATAAATGTCGGAAAGTAATTTCTTAATTTTGTACCACAATTTTCAAATTAAATTTCCTAGGCAATTTTAAGCCAACGCCAGATAGTCAGCAAGTTTGCAAATTTCAAGTGTGCTTATACAATCTGCCAAATTCATACTACAGAACAGTAATAATAATATTAATATTATTTAGTGATATTAATACGCGTAGTGTTTACATTCGACGTTATAACATTGTATCTAATATTTGGCAATACTTTAAGGCTTTTGTTAGTCCAATAAAATTGTAAAACATTTATTTTCAAAATTGTTCAGTATTAATGTAATTAAGCTGTTTATGGCGCCAATACTGGAAAAATAACGCAGAAAACCGTGTTGTTGGATTGATTGCAGTCGTCTAAGCTTTAATAGTATTTTCTGGAAAGGATAGATTAATAGAAATGATGCAGTTTTTTGTTATAAATTGTATCATAACCATGACTAATTTCAATCCTTGGCAAATATCTTCTTGTATGCTGAACAAATGGTTGAAAGGAAAAACTGTGCTAAATTTTAAAAACGTATTTGTGAATTTTATTTTGTGTCATACTACAGTAGTTTGTTATGACTTATGAGATGACAGTAATAATAATAATAATAATAATAATAATAATGAAACCTTCACAGTAGACGTTGAGCAAATAACCTTTAACATACAAAACATTAGATTCTCATAGCAACCGGCGTTATTGCTCATTATTGTACCTCTGACATTGAGAGTTGATAATTACGCAACATTGCAAAAATGAGGAATATATAGGAAAAGTGACTTTGAAATTAATAATTATGTATATATATTCTAAATTGAAAATGGCCGTGGTTGCTCAAATACATACTTACCTTGTAAAGTCGGGGCAAATCAAAAAGCGTTGCACGTCACGAGTATTATATACATGTCAACAGTGTTGTCATATGGATTAAAACGGAATAGAATAAAATACGAAATGGAAGACAATAAATGACAGATGTCCTTGGTTGCAACATTGTGATTTTATTTATGATGCTGCCAACTTGTAGAATTATTTTACCCTAGAATATTACCTTTAATGACAATCCGAAAAATTAGTATTACATTGGTGCTGTTTTTACGTCATATGTCACGTGCAACGCTTTTAGGATTGCCGTGACTATATATTCAAATTTCTAAGGTGTCTCTGAATTGTTATCGACAATTTTAAATTCTTTGCTGCTTTAAATCTATGGCTTTATTTAGCTCAAATGCCTGTGGTAACTCCTCTAATAACTGCGAGACTCATCAGAAGAATAACGTTTGTTTTACTATAACTGAAACATTACCAACATAGACAAATAATTTTATATTATACACATTACAATTGTTTACTATTTTCATTACGTGGATACTTTAAACATATTGCTTAAGTGGTAGATGGCCTTGGCCAACCACATGATAATAATAATAATCTTTCCCTATCATGACTATTTATCCTTCTGCTTTTAATCATTCGACACTTTCACTTTTTCCAATTTGTCCGTAAATAACATAAATTTCATTGTTGATTTCAGTAACTCATTTTCAATTACTGTCTACGAGCGACACAATAACTTCCCCACTAGCACAAACGGGTGGCTATACGCTATACTACACTACACTAACATGGAGGCCACTTTTCAAATACTCTTCGTGTATTTATTAGAAATAGTAAGAGGTCGGTTAAATTGAGAAAAACGAATCCTTTTTTACGCCTATAATTGCAAAAATCCGTTCTGAAAAACACAAGAGAGTAATAAGTACATATGTACTTAAAAGTAAAACAATCCCATTTTTTAACATGTTAACTATGTGTTCATTTTTTATGAAAGATAATTTAACAAAATTTTCAGAAATTGAATAAAGGATAATGAGAATTTTGAAATGAACTCAAATTCTAGGTGTTTTAAATAGCTCGATGGTAGGTGGCCAAATCGTCAGGACGTGAAATCGGAAGCGCAAGTCTGTCCACGTCAAATGTGTGGAGGAAACAAGATCTATTCTTGTATATAAGTTGTCAAAAAATAAGCAATTTGGCATGTCGCTCTTGAAATTTAGCGAATTCGATCGCAAAACGAGGACAGATGATCCTAAACAATATCGAAAGTATTTTCCAATATTTCAGACATTTTGTCAGTGTATTTCTTCAATAATCCCAGACCTTGCATTTTTCTCCACCTGCTTTGTACCAAATGCAAGCAACTATGGATAGTTGCTGATATATTTCTCAAGCTTTTGTGGATCGCCAGCTTATTATCGGAAACAGCCATTTTTGAGCGACATTGAACGTTTACTTTGTTGCACTATAATACGAAATGTTCTAAAACTTGAGAATATGGTTTTTTATGCAAAATGTATGTTAGGTCGATATTGATATACGCAGGGGAAACCAGAGGAGAAAAAACACTTAAGTGCGATAGAAATGAAGATCACTTGCTACGCCTTACTAGACAGTAAACCGACGAAGAAATAAGACGAGATGTGAAGTAGAGGACATAGTATAAGATGTGAGAAAAATAGAAAAAGGGTGTAGGCAGTGCCGGATTTAGGGTACTTGCGGCCCTAGGCCAAATTAACCCGAGTGACCCCCGCCCCGGCCGCCCCTTAGGTTGAAAATTGAAATGTACCTTATTTCAATTGGTGTTTATTCCCCCCCCCCCCCCCCCCCCATCGTGGGAATAAACACCAAATCGATTCCGAGGAGCTTCACCTACTTACTTATTTCAATCTCACGTTAAAATAAGTGAGTACATAGTTGGGTTAAGCATAAAGCACATTTCATATTAATAGGTTTAATACGTAACGTTTATTTTAATTTTACTTTTTAAAATTGGTAAATGTTTTTTTTTACAAAACGCTGCGGCCCCCTTTTGCTTGCGGCCCTAGGCCGCGGCCTAGTCGGCCTAGTGGTGAATCCGGCACTGGGTGTAGGCACAACTCCTCAAGAACAGGAGACTTAACAGTTAACACATTTAGACGTTTTAAACTCCCATAATTTGCACTCAGATTGTTGGCTCGTTTTTTTGTAATTTTGCAATATACAATGCTCAAATAATTAATATTCCATTCAATTAATAATTGAAAATTTGGTACTGATAAAAAAAAATCTAAATTTAGTAATGGTAATACGAAGACTTAAATATGCTATAGTCGGTTTATTCTTAAATTACTATGGATAGGGAACTCCTTAAAATTGCTGTAGCCAATGATAAAATGTGTTTCACTCGCAAATAAAAGAATAAATGTCATTTATACAAAACGTTTCAAGCGAAAGTAGTACATATGACTACAGCATTATGATGGAATTTCCTTTACACTCCCTGATTACCTGCAATTCTATTGTATTCCTAAACCCTGACAGAATAAAGCAGAAGTTCTACAACATTTTTTTAAATTAACGTTATTCCATAAACGTATTATGTCTTGAAATACGAAAAAAATGTAGAACTTCTGCTTTATTCGGTTTGGGTTTGGGAATTGAATAAACATGCAATTAAACAAGTGAGACACAATTTACCATTGGCTACAGCAATTTGAAGGCGTTTCTTGTCCGTAGTAATTTAAAAATAAACCGACTATATGTTTTCAATCGATGTAGATGGTGCATTTCATGCAATTTTTTAATTTTCAACAACTTGGTTCGTTACTGTATTCAATATTCTGTCCGTCGGTCGGTCCGTTCGTCTGTCTCATGGTTCCTAGTGTGATAGAAAATTTAAATAATGGATCTTATGTAAAATTTGTTGCTGATTTCAGATCTCCAATCAGATTTTCGATGTAATTGAACTTCGTGCCCAAAAATATGTATAAATAATAGAATTTTCGAAGTTCGTTCGTGTAATCCCGCGGATTTCAACTAGCTTTTCATTTTAATATCATGATCGTTGCCGTCATTCATTAATGAAAAGCATTTTTGGTGAGAATTTTAATAATTGCATAATGGCACCCATAAGAAAACAAATGTTGCCAATGTTGGATATGAGTTCGCGAAATCTAGAAGGCATTCATTTTTAAAACCTTATTGGTTGTTCAATTCAATTTGTTTTCACCCTCATCTTACTTACGAATGGAGCAGATTTATTGTAGGTCATTTTGAACTTAGGTAATGAATTTGTTTTATTTGTTATATTTCTTCAATTTATATAATAATAAATTATATTATTATATTTTTAATTACGCTTTAATTTCTTTATATAAAAATTGAAGGAATATAACATATTTTCAGTAGTTTTACAAACGCGCGAAAATAACTTTTGAATACCACTGTCAAAGGATTACAACAGGTAATTTAGTCTTTAAAAAGACGCCTAAAATAAACATTACTATCTCCTTCTAACACACCTGACACAAATACAGATGTTTTAAACGCATAGTGTCTGTGTTAGTTCACCACCCGTGGCGACGATAATGTAGCAATCCATTCTCTCTATTTCCAAAAATATTGTGTGTTAGAACGAAATAGATATAAACTACGAATGTGTACGCCAAATAAAGCGCTAAGCCGAAAATCGCAAACATTCATTTTACAGACTATACCACTGCATTTCCAATGCGGACGTGAAATGATGCAGGTAGTTGTTTCGGAGGGTAACTACCTCTCCTCTTTGATATAAACCCTTAACAAATATAATGTACCTACATTTATGTCATGAACTATAGTATGCATAGCAATTGACGCATAAAATACGTATTAAAGATAAAACATTTAGCGACCTCGCTTGATAATATTTCATATTTACTGTTTAATCGCAAAAAGCAGAAAATTACGATTCATCATTACGCGTTGATCAATCGTCAGATTAAGATTAGCTTTAAATAAAGACATTGATTACATAGTTATTAAAAGGGCACGAATCTGTAAGGCACGAATTGATTTGTTGGTATAATGACTTTTGAAAAACTAATTGGTATGTAATTTTTACTTTTTCCTCATGAACCTTATCTCAAACATTAGTCATAGTCACCGTAACGTCATAGAGATAGTCTAATTATTTTTAAAAGTTGATCATCATTAGCTTTATTAGATAATTTTCTCACACGAGTTTCCATTTTCATTGCCTAATTTTGCCTATTCAACACCCTTAAATAATAAGCTTAGGTATGTGAAAAATTTGTGAATGTAACATTTTGTAATAACTTTAAGTGCGTGGTACTAATATTTATATATTATAATAATATTAATGTGATTAATTCCTATAATTTACGTATGAGTTTATTATATTCAAGGTTAAAGAAATACCACCTACCTAGTTATAATACTGGAAATATTTTCATAAATAAATGTGTTCCGTTTTTGACATTAACTTATTAGGAATACTTTTCGGTTTATTAAATTATATTGCTGTTTTTATTTTTTGTAACCAGCGTTTCTGTTTTGCCAAGTAAGGTACACAAATTACGGAAACCTTCGAAATTGCAAACCATTTGTGAAATTTTTTTGCAAAATGATTGCAAATAAAGGGCTTTTTATACGGCTCACCTTGTATTCATTTTGTTAACATTTTGAAAAAAGGAAAAAAACCCGGAAAAAAACACCGGTAAAAAAAAACCCGGAAAAAAACCCCTAGGAAAAGACCCCCGGAAATAAAACCCCGACAAATAATTATAGATGGCTGTGAATAAATTTTGTTGTTGATGAAGATTGTCATATGCGCCGAATGAAACATAAACGTTGAATAAATGATATAATAACGTCATATAGGTACCTTCTTTAGATTTATACTGCATTATATTTCACATCAATATTTCAAAATCATACCAATACCCAGGGTATCAAAGAATGAAAAAGTATCAATTGAAAAAAAATATAGATACGAAACCTGCAAATAACCTAGGCGCTTTAGTGGCAATCTACGTTTAATTTTAGCATTTTTTTTACTTCCAAACTTTGTTTAGTGTCATGTTGCCATTTTATATCAATTAAAAAAATATATAGGTACTACACCTGCAAATAACCTAGGCGCTTTAGTGGCAATTTTTGGCATTACTTTTATTTCCAAACTTTGTATATTTATTTATTTATATTTGTATATTTATTCACAGCCATCTATAATTATTTTTCGGGGGTTTTTCTTCCGGATTTTTTCCCGGGGGGGGGGGGGGGGGGGGGCAGGTTTTTTTTTTTCGACACCGGATTAAAAAATACCCCACACCTACAATGGTTAAAGAATTGGTATGATGAAGGAGCAGTGCCAGAAAGGGAACATAGTAACTTAAAAACAAAGTATAAAATTTCCATCTTACCGAAAATACATAAAGAAGACAGTCCCTTTCATTCCATAATCTCTTCTATAAATTCTGCCACATATAATTTTTTCAAATTTCTTTGCATCATTCCAAGTACCACCATTTAGGTAATACCAAAAAACCATTTTCTATTATAAATTCCATTAATTTCAAAAACAAAATTAAGAACACCAATGTTATCTACCATATTCTTCTTTCATTAGATGTGGTTTTTCTATTTACAAATATATCTACAGATTTGGCCCTCAAAATTATAAATGCAATAGGTATGGAAAAACTTAAGACATTCAACAAAATTAAAAAAAGAACAGTTTATTGAAGGCTTTGAATTTTGTTTAAACACAACTTTTTTCAAAATAAATTTTTCATACAGAATTATGAATGTTCCATGGGTTGACTCCACTGAACTCTATTGACTCTTATCAGTATCACTTATAATTGCTAATTTAGATTTATACCCTGTTCAAGTGACCAGCCGTTGCACGTCATTATTCGTGTACCAATACTATAATTATAATTTACTAAGCAACTTTAATAAATTTGCATTAAAGCCAAAATGTCATCGTAAGTACAGTTGGTATTAAAAGTCATTAATCGTGTAGGGTTAGCGACCATATTTTATCCTTGTCGCACACTCTGCAGTTCGTACTTACAACTTAAAACGTAGTGCGAATATAAACTCATAAAATATCTCGATGTTGTCACGTCAAGTTTTGTTTACTTTGTTAAATTCACCGGTACGCACTTAAGCTATTTTTTTTTTAAATTGCCTTACTAAAAACAGTACTTATCTGCAGTACTCTTATATTGTTTATTTCTGACAGTGATATTATAAGCTTATATTGTCATAGTTACGATACCAATAAAGAGTGTCATAACTCCCTTGGGATATAAAGCAAAAAGACGCTATAATTCCCTCTACGGCTCTTTTATGAACCAGTAACCTAGCAACAACCAAAACTGCAATCGACGATACCTGAATCAAATATACCGGAAATGAACAAATTTTATTAAACTCGGTCAGAAATAAAATTATCTATGTATCACGGGAATTAATAGGTCTCAATTACCTCGGGTAATTGCTGTCCCTCGGGCGCAAGGCCCTCGGGACGCAAACTTTACCCTCGGTAATTAAGACCCTTATAATTCCCTTGATACATAAATAACTATTATGTCTACATTAGTTGTTGTATTTTATTATTACATAGGTATACAGTATCTATTTGTTCCTAACCTAAAAACGTCAGTCTGACAACACGTACATTTGACAACGCTGATTACACGTCATTGATTTAGTAAGTTTTAAGCTATGACGTGCAACGGCTGGTGACTTGAACAGGTTATAGTAATGGAAAAATTAAGTTTTTCACCGTAATTTTATTTCGTAAATCGTAAATTCATTCATGTTTTCGAAATTAAAGTGTCCGATTCCTAAAGAACAAATTACAAATACAGTATTAGGTATACCAAATTTCATGTAACGACTACCAAACCAAAATACATATATTAGTACATACTTACTTTGAAAAACAGAAATCAGATGTAAAAGTTACACCAAAAAGTACCAGTTTGGTAAAGCCATACGGTCGAAAATTAACACACTTTTGATTATGAAAAAAACAGAAATTTTCTATATTGAAAAGAACTTGTAAAACAGATTATGTTTGGAAATGTTTCACATCAAAGTTAATGAAAACAATGTTTGTAATTGTAAAAACGATTTGTACAATCATCTAAAAAGAGGGAGAAATACAAAATTATGGTTTAATAATAGTAGGGGTTGACAAGTACGTAATAAAGTTTACAACGTGACAAGCCAGTAAGTAAAACAAATTTCAGAGTACCTAGATATTTCCATTCTATTGCACCTTGCACCACCTATATTATTTCACTTTCACACATGATTGCCTTAGCGCCGTTTCTTGTGCGCACACAATTTATCAAACCGAGCATAGGTATACTATTGAATCATAATTTTGTGTTTTTTCTTACTTTCCCTAATTTCCGAAATTTTACTCATTTATGTCTAGTAAGAAATGAATAATAAATTACCTGCACTATTTTAGTTTTCTTTGTTAAAATGGTGGACATTTAACTACATCCCTCAATATGAAAATGTAGCGTTCTTAAGAAATTCTAAAAATACCACGCACTTTCGATCTGTCTCGTCGTAATGAATACGAAAGTAGATAATAATTTCGTTGAACAAAGTATAATACGTCTGTCGAAAGCGGCGTTTTCTATTTTAGACTTGAGCTTGACATCCGTTGTTGTCACATTAGGTATGCATTATTTTTTTGGTATTTAAGAAGCTGTAGAAAATACAAGATAAGTGTAAAAAATGAGGTTTATACAATATACTATCAAAGTTTGTGAAATAGCTACAATAAAGTTGCCATTTTGCATTTTTACATTTTTTATACAAAAAAATAATGCATAATGTAAAACGTGTTTTACTGTTGCAATACCCGCTGTCTTTGTACTATGTTTTCTTTTGAATTTTGAAAATTCATTATAATTTGGTAACTGAAAAGGGCAACCCATGCAGCAGGGATGGAGAGGGGTTTGTAACAAAAAAATTGATGTGATCTGTTTATCTTTTTAATTTCTCGGTGCAGTTTAATTTTTTTGATCTCGATTGTTACCAGAAATTTTACCTTAATTACAGATTCAGTATCTGTATTATCATTCACTCCAGCTCACCAGAATTCAGCCATTGTAGCTCAATTTCATTCTGACCGCCCTCGTATAATAAAATAATAATTATACTAAAAATAGTAGGGAATAGATGAAAAGGAGGAAATAGGTCAATGCGAAGAAGGTATAGAAAAACGTATCAATGCAAACAAAACACAGAGAAATCAGTAGAGACTGTACGAGAAACAGAAAAAAAGAAAGAAATGGCAAAGAGAAAAATCATGGGAAAGGTTGCCAAATTAAAGCAAATGAAATGGAACAAGGAAAACGTTAACACAACACAAGTTATTGCAAAATCAAAAATACCTGAATTAAAAATAGATGATGTTGTAATTGTTCGTTATGAGAACCAATTTTTTCCAGCCAAGATGACAAAACCACGAAAAAATGGTTCTTTTGTGTCTGTTATACTATAATAATCTGGTGGAATTGATTGGATATGGTTTTAAAAGAAAGATGAACTTATTTATGAGTACGAAGACATCAAAGGAGTTAGAAATATCAATACATTTACATTTAAGCGCAAATTTTTTGTGTTTTCCTTTTTATTACTTTTTGTTGTTTACAAGCATAAAGAAAACTTATTCCTGCTGCATTACACTTTGAAATGGTGTACCTAAGTATTGCGAACAAAAAAAACTATATACAAAAATAATGAAATAACTCTTCACAATTTTGTAACAAAATTTTGGCCCATTTCCATTGTTGGAATGTTATTTATAGCTCTCAATCAAAGCATTTGCAATTCAAAAAAGCGCGGTTACATAGTGCTATCTAATACACGAGTCTTTTGGCAAGGTATCGAAGTGACGTCTGCTGCGCATTTTTGGTTCGGTTTAATAACTTTACTTTTTCTCCAATTTTTACTAGCAAATCTGCCACATGAAGATTTTGGGTCGTACGTTTTTTTTTTTAAAGTGAAAAGTTAAAGTTGGAATGGTACAGTCAATATGATTATTTTTCCATTCTACTTCCATTGATTAAGATAATTCCGCATCACTCTTCAAACATCCAGTTAACTGTTAAACTGTGTTCCAATCCGATTATCTGTTGTTTATTTTGATCATTATATGGCCTAAGATTGTCTCCATACTTTTTTGAAAGCTCGCAACTTTTTCTTACAAGTTTGTCCCTCTACTCCTTACGAACTTAAAAAAACCCTCATATGCGTATTCGATTTTTCTAATATGTTTAATTTTTAGCCGTTTTTCAATTTTCGTTTAGACGTTTATTTATAAAACGGAAGGCAACCGAATTAGTTTTAGTGTCAAGTGCGTTGCCTACATGCCAACTGATATTAATATACATACTTTGAATATCCAAACGTAATTTATGTATACATAGTAGTGATTTCATTATAAATTCTTTAAGCAAATACAGTGTTTTAAGGTTTGCGCGAGATGTTGTAGTGTTTCAAATGTTATTGTCTGTATCTTAATTTTTCTAAGGTGTGCTGTGGTATTAAAACTCAATTCAACAATTAAGATAAGATAATGAATTAATGCTAAAAAAAGGTTTAATTGTCAAGATCACATGACTAACGTAGTGGTGTCACACAAACACACTGACGATATCGAACGTTGAGAATTTATTTTTAGTTTTTATTGAAAGTTGTGTTAGGTAACTTTGTGTACGTAGGTGCACGCGTTCGTAGAGCCACCATTCATCTGTCTAAACAAAACAAAAATTTACAAATGTGCGTATTATTGAAATAAGTTAAAAATAAAGAGACAATAATTAATTAAGATCAAATTTCACAAATATGTTAAAACGGCGCAGGTCGCAATTTCAACGTTCCGTATCGATTCGAATTGGTAATATTTGTTCTTTTTATTAATATGCTACACGTTAATATTATTTTAAGCACTAATTATGTTCTTGTTACAGGTGAAAGGGCGAATTATGTCAACAGCCCACATGTTATTGCCATGGTCGGATTGCCCGCAAGAGGCAAAACGTATATTTCGAAAAAATTATCACGCTATCTCAATTGGATTGGCATCAACACAAGAGGTAAATGAAATTCTTGTTATATACTTTTTAAAATTTAGCGTTTACCCTTTTGCTTGTTGTAATTATACCATAAACGTGTCTTTGACACATTTATTTACATTAATTAAAAACATGTCTCACATATCTATTTGTTTCTTAAATATGGAATATATTAAATGGAAAAAAAGACCTTGATCATTTGCGTCCTTTTTTATATTTTGCTAATAAGCTTTTAGACTTCTATAATTAATATGACCCAACCCAACCGAATTGGTTCATTAGCATATAGTTACTAAAATTGTTTACTATTTGGTTTACACTGGATGAGATTATTAATGTACAAGAAAAACTGGAAATGGTTTCGATTTAGGTTGTAAACAATGTTTACCTACATATGTATTAGAATTGATTAAAGAAACATTCACCTGTAATGGACAAAATTGAAATTTAGGCGTAGCAAAATTATTTCAAAAATCTCCCAACATTTTTTATCGAATTTTACCATGGATTTCATAGTCCAAGATACAAAAGGCAGAATCTTCGCTGATGATGACGTGATATAATAGCATGACAGTAGGACCAGATAAATTCCGAATTGTTCAAAATGGCAACTGACTTGATTTCTTGCAGTTCTTAAAAATCTGCAAACTGGGCTCATTGTGACGTCATTGTAAGTCGCAATGAACTCAAATTAATAACTTTAAAATAAAGATTTTAGCGCTTGGACTTCTAAACACCGTGGTGCTAATGTTGACCTTACAGCAAAGCGTTATTTCAATTAAAAGAGTAGAATAGAAACATGTTCTTATGTTCTTATCCCCAGGTCTTACGCTAACTTCACATTACAGTTACAAACTTCAAACCAGAGAGAGAAATATTTAAAAAATGACCGTGAAACTTTCCCACTAAAAGAAAACCTACCTTAAATTTAAATAAACACCGTACAATTTAAAATACCCGACAAACCCTAATCATACCTAGTGCGTGATCGCAATCGAGTAGGTCCCCCTATTGTATAAGAGCAGAAATACACTGGCAGTTAACTATAATCGGGAGGGAGAATCAATACCAAAATCAAGCATCAAAACAGAAATCTTCCCTAAAATTGAGTTGCTTCGTCAAACAAAGCCGAAAATGAGAGTGCATGGTTCAATGGACGAATAACAAAAAGAAAGAACTGTCTCGTTTACACACTTAATTAAATAAGAATCAATTAAATTACAGCAACAGACAATAGATAAATCTTAAGACATAACATGAAAGTTTACATTGTTGAAGGTCTTCAATCAATATTACTACCAAAGGTTGTTGTAAATTACAAATAAATATTACATGTTACAAATCAATAAAAACAATTTACATCAATCACATTTACATACAAAAATAACATAGTTACATGAAAACAAGTTTTATGGTTTTAAGACATGAAAATATCATCAAAACTTGCAAGCGACAACCGCAGGTATCTGCATAGACAAAAGTTGTACATGTATAGTTGGGGTTCAGGAAAAACAAATTCAATATATCGGTTGTAGTACTTGTAGTAGACACCGGTGCATAACAAGTATAGAATTGAACGTTAAATTGAAATCTGACATCTCCATGAATTAACACACTTTTATATATTCAAAATCATATATACTTCAAAACAGAAGAGACTGGATGAGTTAATCTGACCCCTCGGATAGATAACTGGCTTGTCGTACGGAGTCGCCCTACAGTTGACATTCGAGAAGTAATGAGGACATATTTAATTGCTTCATTTGATTAAAACTGCACGGGAGAAGTGATTAGTAGCATACATTTCAAGTTAAAGTCATTCTTGTTAATTGATGGAAATGGCAAGGAATTAATACAAATATTGACAAAAAAGGTACCTACAGGTGTTTTCGATAGACATCTCATGTGAACGTTAGCCATTTTCTCTTGTGAATAATTTCTGTCGACTAAACTTGGTCTGATTATTTTGAACCATTAAGTTGACATCGATATCGATGCCATGGAAATACTAAAATTCTCCACCACCGAAAAGATTTATAGCACATAACTTTCTGCAGGCAGTGTGATTAAAAATTTTTTTTCCGAGTATGCAGGACGGTAAGAACCTAAAGTTGAATTAAACGCAGAAGTGCAAAACGCTGTGAACGAATTCTTAAAGCAGCAGCTACTACAAACTAAAAAAAAGCTAAAGAATCTATTGTGGAAGATGCTTCCTCTTAGAGATACACGCGTTCAAATATTAAGAAAGGCCGCGTTTATTATGTTTAAATAAGAATTTATTGTCTATATACAGGGCCTTTCAACACTGCGTCGCGCTTCTATAGTACCTACTGAAACCAAAAAAGTTTCATTTAAACGCAGCTATTAATTATTGTTAAAGGCGCATTTCAGGAAAATATTTTCACATGTACAGAGTGCTTCAATAACCCATGACAAACAAATTTTTTAAATGAAACCTTGTGTAATTTTACATGTTGAGAACCTCCTCCTACGACTTTTAAACTAACAGTTTAGAAGCAATAAATATTTCTTTAAAAAAATTTAATTTTCATAACTTCCTCTAAACGCGCGGCATCACCTTAAATCCAACTTTCATGTCTTTCGATTAAATTCTTGTAGAAGTTTGTGAAATGTTCTGATTTCCTTTATGTTCCATCTTATACAAAGTGTTCAAATTTAGCTTAGCATTTTTAGAAAATTTGAAACAACTTTTTTAAATGAAACATTCTGTATATCTGCTTGATCGATCTGAACCGAAGTATTACTGAAAATCAATCGGCAGGCTTTGGAATAAAATATTATTTATGGTTATTACAATTGCGTAACAACACAATATTGAACAATGAATTAGAAAAGTTTTACAAAATATAGCAAATGTTCAACTTCCATTCCGTACTAAGCATAAATTAATGCGATATTCAAACGCTATTTCTACTCCTTGAAGTACACGAAAAATACTGGCGAAGGCATCAATTATTCTTTCTCTCATATTATCCGATGTTGTTGGTTGCTCCGTATAGACAATATCTTTAACAAATTCCCCAAGGAAGAAATGTAGTTTGGTTAAGTCCTGTGACCTTGCAGGCCAATTAATGGCTTCGTTTCGTCCAATCCAACGGTTTGTGAATATCATATTAAGATATTCCCTAACAGTAACATCTCATCACTCATGAACAATGTGCAGCAGACCCATCTTGTTGTAGCCACATACAGTGTCTAATAATAATAATAATAAATTCTTTATTAACCATTATGTACAGGTAGTACAGAGGTAGTTAACCTTGCGGTGAGGTTCAGAATGTTGGCGAACCAACGACTGTTCTTTCACCTAAACTCAATGAAAACGCTGCTATAGAGTATAAGACAATATTAAAATACTGTTACACAAAATAGAAAAATAAAATAAAACAAATGCACTAGTTAAACAAATTTTTGCGCACAAGTGTAAGCACTTGTTTACAAGTGACAACAGAAAACCAAACTATGAGACCTGGCTTAATAGCAATGAAGACTTAAGCTTGGTTTTAAATGTGGAAGATGTTGGTGATGATGATGGGTACTTGGTCGATATTGGGTTTAGTACGTTAGCGATCCTATATGAAAATGAGAGTTTATAAAACGTTGTTCTATGTGGAGGAATGGTAATGAATCTTACATTAATGTTGTGGATGTCTGTTCTAAAACGTATTTTGTTGTACAGGTACTGTGGCGATTTACATTTAATGATATTGTGAAATAAGCAAGCAGAGTGCAAAAGTCTTCAGTTAGCCATATTCAACGATTCGAGTTCAATGAGTTTATGAGATATGTGCTCCCTCCTTCGTATACCAAAGATTAAGCGCATACAGTTGTTTTGTATCAACTGAATTCTACGTTGATCGTACTTGTCAATGCATGCATCATATACCACATCACCGAAATTAAAATGAGAAAGCACCAGAACGTCACGAGTATTTTTTAATTTTGATATTAAAAAGATGTCTATTGTTAATGTGTTCTTTAAATCTGAGTTTACTATCAATAGGCAACTCATCTCTCTGAAATTCTAGGTCAGACGATTGTCGAAAAAATATGAACTCAATACATACATCCACTGCTGTGAAATGTCCCTTCATCCATAAATTCATGAAAAATTTGGGATCAGTTTGTTTGTAACTATGCTCGGACTCAAAAACAAAACCCACTACGTTTTTAAAAATCAGTCTCACTGGAACTTCCGCTAACATATAAATAGTGAGTAATGGACAAGCTTACGCATAAAGTATTACTCGCAGTTATTTTTTCTAGTGAGTAATTAACAAGCTTACGCCTAAAGTATCGCTCACTTGTTACCCTCTTGGTTCTTATTTTATAACCTACTTAGTTTACCGAGGTTAATGGATTTATAAGTAAATAGAATTATGATATGTGTTTATAGACACTAATGGACTATGAAATATTATAAATATTATGATTGATTTATTAAGGTAATACTTCTTATTATATAAACTACTTAATTTAAAGTAAACTTTATAAATGTGCAAATATTAAGGTTTAGGTAATGCGAATAACCTACGCAAATCGTAATTATATGTAGCTTCCCCAATGCTTTTTTGACTTAAATAAGGATTTTCAGTAACTGCTTACAAAACTTCCAGTTCTTTTTCTTCATTGTTTACATGCTTTGTTCTTTCTTGCTTTTGATAATACACTACACTACCAGTCTCAATTAATCTGTTCAGCAATCGTCTTCTATCAGAATATCGCACAGCATAAACCCTACTAGCCAAAAAGTAATTTTTCTCAGTTTCCCCCAGTACGAATATCATATCAGGGACCTTTAGTAATATACATTTGAACAACGTAATTTTGCTTACAAAAAATGCTCATATATTAATTCTTTGTCGATCCAGCAAGCAGAAGACATACAGGGTGTTCGTGTTCCATTTAAGAAAGTTGAGAAAAGTTGTTTTGAATTTTTGTAAAAATTGTAAGTTAAATTTGAACATACTGTATAAGATGAAACATCATAAACGAAATCAGCGCTCTGACAACCTTCTACTGCACGAATTGAATCCAAATTTGACATGAAAGTTGGAGTTATGGTGATGCCACGCCTTTAGAGGAAGTAATGAAAATTAAATTTTTTAAAAAAAATAATTTATTGTTGCTAAACTATTCGTTTAAAAGCTGTAATATTTTAGGAATACATTTGTTCGCCATAGGTTATTGAAGCACCCTGTATATGTCAAAAGCTCCCTTAACCAAAGGTTAGATTCTAATCTTTGCCCTTAACAATAATTAACAACTACATTTGAATGGAACTTCTAACTTTTTTGGTTTCGGTACTATAGAAACCCGACGCACTTAAAATCTCCAGAAATTGGTGTTTATTCTATGAAAACCATTTTTTACATGAGGTGAGTTTGATGATTATTATTGTACTCCTTGCAATTCCACATGGTATATTTCTCTCATACATTGTTTATAACTCTTTGTACAAAGAGTACATACTCAAATTCGTATCCCTATATTCATCTTCATTTCTTTTTAACATGGCCTCTCCAACAAAGCCAATCGTCTCAGGTAATCTCTAGATATTTTGCTGTACTATGTGTGCTTTCTAGTTTCTAAGTATTATTTATCTAATAGGAATGTGTTGGCCCTCCTTTTCGTTGGAAAGTAGACATGTAGAGGTTTTCGCTTCGTTCAGTGTAATTTTCTAGCGTTTACTGCAGGTCATTGATGTTATTAATAGAATTAATTTTCTCTGAACGTACTTTGTGAAGCTCTATAAGTAATTGTATGTAACAATAAAAACAGAATTCTACTGATTTAAATTAAATTGAGTTAGGTAGTGGAATGATTTGTTTTTATTATTAAAATTAGTTATTAATACGGTTTTTAAATGAAAGTTGTAAAAATAGTTAACTAAGAAACAGTCTGTTCTTGAGGCATTTCGAAAGTAACTGAACCTTCTGCATATTCTTATTATAATTTGATTACATCGTCCATGAATAAATAGTTTCCTTTGAATAGCGATTTCCTTCCATTTCAGTTACATACTTTCGAAATGCACAAATCTGTTATTAACACAAATTATTTATTAATTATCAAATGTGAATGACATTTCATTGGTATCTACGATAAATCTGCCAAAATCCCAATTTTTATAGAAACTTCATTTTATCTTCGGAACCTTACTATTTAGGTAAAGTTTGATTTTCGAGAAGGTGCGTGTACGTCATAGACATTTTACATAGTTACAATTGTTGTCAACAATATAATAACAATAGTAACTAAGAAAAATGCCTATGACGTACACGCACCTTCTCAAAAATCAAACTTTATAGGAATATGATATATCATTTGAAAGGGTTTTTAATTGTCTTTCAAGTTGTTCGATAATATATAGGGTGTTCCATTTAAAAAATTGACTTTTCACCATTTTTGTACCTAGCGGCAAAATCATTAATTTGAAGCGACACTGTATAATGCAGAACAAACTTCTCCTTACCAAACTAATACGCAGGACCTTGGTATGCTATAACCAAAATTTCAAGTTTATACGAATCCCAATACCTAAGCGTTGAGTGAAAAGTTGTAAAGAGGCCAAACTACAGTCGCTCCTGATGGGTCTGAGAGTTGGGTCTGATATTTGACTATCTCACTCGACGGTTCAGTACCAATACGAGTAAGAGTGACACAGCAATAGGGTACGCAATTTTGCATTATAGTTTCGCCTCTTTATACCTTTCACTCAACGACCTAAGTAAGAATCATTACAATTGGAGCTATGCAATGTATTGAATAAAAAATAGGGAAAATAATTAATAACCGTTGGAGATGGGTATAGGAACCTATTAGGCAAAAAGGCTCAAAAAGTAATTACGAATCGAAAAATGTTAACATATACAGTGTGTCTCATTTGAAATATCAAAGTTGATACTATTTTTTGGTATAAGCGGCAACACTGCATCGCTGAAAATATTTTAGATCGTTAGATCAGAAGCAACTACTGATGTATCCAAATTTTCAGAATAATCCAATGTGCCGTTTTCCGTAAACGTTTAAGGTACCATCGACCGTGAGACACCCTGTATATTGTCTGTGCTACTATGAATCTTAAAGACGTTTTTCGTATGTACTCAATTTCGATATTAAGTTTTGAAGTTGGTTGAAATTAGAATTCCATAAGAATTCTCACCTTTTGAACTTGTTTCATTTGCATTTTTAGTACCACAGTGGGTATCAAAGAAATAACCGTATCTTATAGAGCTCGTCTTCATCCGGTCTTTATAACCAAAGCAGGTCAGCTTACCACTTATAAATTACATCAAAAGAATAGCAAGAAACTTTTTTAACCTCTGATTCAAGTGTCACTCTTGTTCAAATTGCTATTATTTGCCAAATCTTAATTTCTTGAAACCAATATAATATGGACCTACAATGAGCTCTAAGCTCAGTGATCTGTGTGTAATATTATTGCACTGAACTATTTTATATCTCCTTTGAGAGACAAAAAAAAAGAATTGTTCTTTTTGTGGTGAATAAAGATTTGTCTGTTGGACAATATCATCTAAGTAAAGAAATTTTTTTAACGCTTCTACTACTCTGTCTTTCACTATTGCCAAGTGATTAGATACTCTGCACAATGATGGTGAAGAATTTCTTTAAGCCATTTGTATTCAAATATTTTTTCTCTTATAGTAACAGGTCTCAAATTCTCCCGGGACAATTCTAGAAAGCTGCTTTCATAATCGTCCATCTTCATCATATGTGTTTCCGCCACAAGTTGTATAATGAGAATATCTGAATGAACGTGTTTCGTAGTTGAATTACCATCATTGTTATAGCTTTTGCTAATCTTTGGTGTTTTTTACCCTAAAAGCTTGGTGTATGTATGAGATAATAGGATAAACATTATTATGGTCTCAAATGAAATAAAATTCATCTAGTATTACACAAATTTACTTGCTCATTGAACCGGGTTGGTAGGTATTTTATTCCAATCTAAATTGAAGGTTTAGAATTTGTATACGTTTCAATGTTTTATAAAAGAAAATTATCAACAAGCAAAATGTTTATCAGACGAAGTGTTAAAAATATATAACCTACATTCAGGGCACAGAGATTGTGTAAACCGTAGATTAGGAAGTAAACAATGATAATTCCTTTGCAGAATTAACAAATTCAAGTATACCGTGCACACCAATACTATTAATTTTGTAACATTCAAATAAATAAAAGATGTTTCCTTCTAAATATCTGTTTCAATCAATTCCTTCTGTCAAGGGAATCATCCAATAATCGAAAACAATCAAACAATTCTACCTTCTTTAATTTTCGTTTAGCAAAAATTTAAAACAATTTTTACTTTCAGTTTTCAATTTGGGAGAATATCGTCGTCATGCTACTACGGCTTACCAAAGCCACGAATTCTTTCGTCAAGATAATGCAGAAGCGATGGCAATTCGAAATAGATGTGCAGTGGAAGCGCTTGAAGATGTATGTCAGTGGCTTGAAAATGGTGGTGAGGTAGCTGTATTTGATGCCACTAATTCAACATTAGATAGACGAAGAATGATACAAGAGACTGTTGTCGACAGAATGGGATTTAAATTATTTTTTGTCGAATCGGTTTGTGACGATCCAAAAATTATAGAACAAAATATAAAAGAAGTAAAAATAAGTAGCCCCGATTATGCAAATATGAATAAAGACGCTGTGCTTATTGACTTTTTAAAACGTATTGAGCATTACCAAGAAAAATATGAACCTATGGATGAAATTTATGAAAAAGACTTATCGTTTATGAAAATATACAATACAGGTGAAAAGGTTCTCGTTCACAAGCATGAAGGTCACATACAATCTCGAATTGTCTATTATCTAATGAACATTCATATCACACCTCGGACAATTTATCTCACTAGAGTAAGTTTTTATAAAACACCGCCACTTGTTTTTAAGAGTAAATTTCTAGCATGGCGAAAGCGAACAGAATCTCGAAGGCAGGATAGGAGGTGATTCGAACTTAAGCATCAGAGGTAATCAGTACGCAACAGCTCTTTCCAAATTTATAAAGGAACAACAAATAGAAGGATTAAGGGTGTGGACATCTTGGTTAAAACGAACCATTCAGACTGTTAGTGATGTTCAAGCACCTCAAGAGCGATGGAAGGCATTAAATGAAATTGATGCTGTAAGTTAATGTTAACTTGTATAATTTTTTTTAAATTGAGGGTTGTGTAGGGTATATGCGAGGAAATGACGTATGAAGAAATAAAGGACCAATATCCAGAAGATTTTGCTGCTAGAGATTGTAATAAGTTTGCGTATCGTTATCCAAGAGGTGAAAGTTACGAAGATTTGGTTGCTAGGCTTGAACCTGTTATAATGGAATTAGAACGGCAAGAGAATGTGCTGGTCGTTTCTCATCAAGCTGTTTTAAGATGTCTCCTTGCATACTTCTTAGATAAATCAGCAGGTAAGTCATTTGAATGATACATCTTTTCTTTTCATACTCTTTTTGGTTATTAATTCATTGATATTCCCGCACCTATGCCTTCCTATCAGTCTTTTCTTTTTGTTATTTAGACCACTCCTTAGGTATTCCGTCCACCATAATCTCTCCATATTTCTCATTTACCTTTCCTCTCTAATTCTTCCCCTTCTTTCCTGTTTCTGCGAATCCCTATCCTTTTCTGTCACTTTTTCTATTGTAATCTCTATCAGGCCTCTCTCCACTAGTGTATCCACTCCTTTCATAATAACTCCTCCTGTCCATACTTTATTTTTCCATTTTTACCCTTGTCCAACAGCTTTAAAGGATCGACCCTCCTCTCCTCCTCACCAATTCTTCCTCGTATCTAATAGCCGTCCTGCCTGCTTGGATTCTCAGCTTATCCCATTTTATGTCTTCCTGCACAATATGTTCAGGTGTTTCCCTATCCAGGCCCAAAATCCATTTCCAGTACCTCGTCTGGACCTTCTCCAAAGCCTATCTTTCTCTCCACTCTCAAATTCCAACCCCATGCATGATCATTAGGCTTTCCACTAATTGAATAGCCATCCCCCGTCTTCCCATGTCACTACTAAATGTTATTTCACCCAAACCCCATACTTGACCTACAACTTTTTTCCCCCTTTTGTAACTCCCTCCCATATTCCTTCTTTTAGTGTAATCAGTACGTTCCCCAACTCCTCTCTTCTCATTTCTCACCACCCTCTCATTCTGTGACCCACCTGTCTCAGTGCGTATCCCATATCGACCTCGCAAGACCTCTTTCCGTCCCTTATCTATTTTTCAGTAAGTTCCATATCTCCCCCTCATTTTTTAAACCCCTTATTTATACCTGTAACTCTGTCCTGAATTTCTTCCTCCCCTTCTCACACTCACTCCGGTACTTCTTCTTCAACTCCTCTTCAACATCTATTTTACCCTTCCTCCACTTCTTAATTCCTTTCCTCATTTTCCCCTCTAGCTTCCCGACATTTTTTGGTCCGCATTTCTTTTCTTTCCACTTTTATACTACCTCCCAATGTCGTATGTTCTCTTCTCCATCGTTTGACCCATTTGCCATACCATTTCCCTCGCCCTCTCCTCGGTCCATTTCT
The DNA here is from genome assembly GCA_036250285.1 of Pyrocoelia pectoralis. NCBI lineage: Eukaryota > Metazoa > Arthropoda > Insecta > Coleoptera > Lampyridae > Pyrocoelia > Pyrocoelia pectoralis. The sequence goes on from CM070077.1 coordinate 30,598,748, forward strand.
TGATTCTCTTCTCGTTCCGTGGCCCGTATTCCCCCCACTTCTTATCAACCCTCCTTCTCTTAATGTTACCTCCAGTTCTCCCCCTATACCTAAAGTTGGTAGCTTCAAATATATTGAAAATAATGTCATTTTTGATCAGCTGTGAATCATGTTAGGTAACATGTCACAATTACACACATGGTTATTGTGTTTTGTATTAATTTAAATATTTGTGAAAATAAGAAGTTGCATATTATATTTATGATTCTTATTCTTAGCAATCGACTCATCGTGACGAGAATGAACAGACATGCTATTTGTTACTTGTCATGGAAAGTTCATTGCTAAGAATAGTAAATATATAATAGATTTTATATTAAAAAAATACTATTGCCATTTATGTGTTCCAATCAACATCTAAAATGACTCGGTACTGGTGGACAAAGATAGTTTTTTAAACCTTTTCCAAACTTTTAAGTTCAAAAATGATGATGAAATTAATGCAGATAATGTTGAAACTTTTTATATTTACATTTATTGATCTGAATTTATTGCTTGGTCCTACTTGGTTGACGAAAAAAAACTTACAACCTTTTGTTGAACCTAAAGTAAAAACTAATAATGAAAAGCGGTTACATGTTCTTTAAAACATGTACTCAGAATTTGTTCAAAACAACTAAAGTGTTATCATCTTTAAGTTAAATTTTAAAAATTATATCGATAAGGGCTAACCTAAGGATAAGGGACAGTTGAACATGGTTCAAACATATTATTACCTCATCTAACTTACATTAGTAGACCTTTTTGGAAATTCAACCAATTAACTCCATTCACTAAAATACCATAGACACAAATTATTGTAGCAGTGAAAATGTTTACCAACCTGTTGTTAAACTCAGATCCAGCACTACTGGACAATCACCTTCTACTAATTCATCTTCAGCAGTGTTATCTCCCTATCTCACCTCTTTGAAATTTTTCCCAAAAAGCTTAAGAAACGCTCACTGTAATCTTAATAGTTTACAATTTTCAAAAATGTTATGGTGCATCATTTTCATTTCATATTTTACATTTTCTTAGTTCTGTATCTTCTATATTATGTAGTATTGCCTAAAGCAACTGAAATAAACTTTCAATTCCAATTATATTAGCTTTTCTTTATTTTAATAGTCAAACATTTCCTTTTATGGCAATTTCTAATTATTATGGATGTATTCAAAATAAATTAAATTATATAAACAAACGGTTGAATAATAGATTTGTATTAATGCAAGTATCTTTATTTTACACTTAGGTACTGCTGTGGATAAACCTTAGTACCACTTGTTCCTTTAATTCTTCATAATTCCCCAGACCGTGGAGTAGAAATCATACTTGCAGTGTGTTAATCCATGATCCCTGTTTGGCAATAACATAAGTTCGTCAATCAGTTATGTTTTTTCGTTTGTGTTGTAGATGAACTACCCTATTTGAAAGTTCCATTGCATACAATCATAAAGCTGACACCGGTTGCATATGGTTGTAGAATGGAGAAAATTAAGCTAAACATTGATGCAGTTGATACACATCGACCCAAACCAAAGGTAATTCAATTGATTATAAATAATATTAAGGCATTAGTTTGAACTAACCGCCATTATCTGTTATATTGCCTTTCCATACTTCTTTGCACGCTAATTACTGTTTCAGGAACCTGGGAAGTTTTGCGATGTGATCTCTGATTTTACTACTGACTAAATTAATAATATAAATAACAATAGCAATAATATTTAGTACAATTTCTACAATTTTTTATTAACATTTCAATAATTTTAATACTAAAAATTGATCAACTAATATATTCCATTAATACAGTAATACCTCAAATATAGCCTATGCTCAAAGATTAGAAAGTAATAACGACATTGTAGATACTCTTAGCAATATGTTTTACTGAAAGTTACTGTTTTTATATTTCTGTTAAATTTGAGATACCAACTATGTTATATGCAAATGACAAATTTAGATAGTATTTTTTTGTGATCTGTGATTGTCTCCACTAATATTTCACGTATTTTCTTCATTATTGCTTTTACTAATGTCTTCAATGCAGTTTATTGAGTGTAGATGTATTATTTTCCTATTGGAGAACATGCAAACTTATGATTCCATTAATCTTTATTGAATTATTTGAGTGACTTATTTGCAGCTTTTCGTCCCTCAATGAGAACGCGCATTTAATAATGTAATGTTAATTAATTTGCCAAGTATTTAAAACTACTTAATTTTTATATTGCACATCAAAGTTTATTTAACTAAAAACAAATAAAAAAATCAAGTTAAAAGTGTGGGATAACTAAAAAAAATGTTAAGAGGTTCACGCATGAAGCTATGTTCTAGTAGCAATTAAGTGTCAGTATTAACATATAGAATGTAAGGTTAAAGATATTTGATAAATGAGGAGAACCAAATAAATGGTGGGAGTATGTTTCGTTCTCATTGAGGAGCAGAAAGTTGTTATAAGATACATTTTCCTTCTAAAAATAATGGATGGTCCTGAATAAAATTTTATGGGAGATCTATGAATTTTGTATATGTAGTTGCCCAAATCTTTGTATTCAAAAGCAAAATCGATGGAATCAATCTTGTATAAATTTGAATATGCCACTGTTACCTAAATAAAATTTGAAATTGTTGGCTGTGATTGGCTGTAATCTAGATGTTCAAATTTTAAATTATAATAGTTGAACTGATTTTTAACAATCAAAAGCTAATTGCCATTTTGGTAATTAGTGGCTTACACTATAGACTTTAAATATAGTAACAACTACAACCTATGCTTTGCAGTTTTGAATTTCTTGCACAATATTTTTTTTTAGTTTTGAAAACTATGCACTGTGATATTGCTATTAAGCTCTTATTTTGTATGTTATGTAGGTCAACATTCTTTATCACTAATGGCTATATTACTGCTTGTTGCATTTTCTTATTGTCTTCTTCTTAGCTGCTAATATATACATGTAATAGTTTAGTTCTACAATTTTGTTATGTATTTATTAATATTTCAGATAATGGCTCGAATAAGAAATGTTATTAGCATGCTTACTATTATGATCAAAGTTATTGTTTTAAGTTGTTTACAGAATTCTAAATGTTAGTTATTTTGATTTAAGGTTCCTGGTGAACTCGAGGAAAGATTCAGAAAAAAAAAGATTGCTATATGATGATGCATGCAGTAACGAATTTAATGATTCGACTGAATACAGGGTGCCTATTTACTAATATTACTTTCTTCCTGTTCTTGTGATGTATTACAAAGTATATAAAAGTGGGTGTAAAACAAGAAAAATATCATATTTAGCACTGTTAAGAACGGAACCACCAAAATACATTTCTAGTTGTAGTGGGATTCTCATACATTTTTTGACATGATTTTCAAATCTACCCGCTTATTAAGAAAGAAAATTTATTTATGGGGTAGTTTATATTTGAGATATTATGTATAATGATGATGTAAATATAAATTAAATTAATGTTCATTATTGAACTTAATGTAATTATTTATGTAATTATAAATACAACTGTAACATTCTAATGGAATTTTTCAAAATAAACATATTTTGATGCTTTTTATTAAGTTACACAGTGATAATAAATAATCATAACAGTTATTTACAATATGTTCTTAAATATTAGTTCTACATCAAACACGTTTAAAACAAAGTAAAGAAGGATTATGTACACTCACATGCATATTCACACACTGTCATCTGTATTATTCACGTTAAAAACATGTTTGGCAGATCTATTTGCTTATTTTGTACAGTGGTTAAAGAAATGCGAAACTGGGTGCCAAGGATGTATTGGTGTAATTTTATCAAATTTCCACGTGTAAAACCATAAATAAGTTATCTCCTCTGGTGAACGACCACAGCTTTAGTTAGTTATGTTAAACATGATTTACAAACACCTTGATAATGGAGATAAGCTTACGTCTGTTTTTATAGACTTTTCCAAAGCTTTTGATTGTATAAACAACGAGATATTATTCAAAAGTTAACGTTATATGGTATACGGGGTAAATGTAATCAAGCTATTACAATTCCTCCAAAGTGTTAGTACAAAACGGCGTTGCTTAAGACAGAATTTTGGACCCATTATTGTTTCTACTTTACATCAATGATGTTGATATTGTTTAAATACCTATTATTGTGCCTTCGCTTATGATATTACTAGCTTCGTATAAAAATGTCGAAAGAAATGGCAAAAAAATTATGCAATAACCTTCAACAGTTACTATTATACGTCAACAATCATAAACTAAAGTTGGGGCAAAGCAAAAAGCGTTGCACGTCACGAGTATTATATACATGTCAACAGTGTTGTCATATGGATTAAAACGAAATAGAATAAAATACGAAATGGAAGACAATAAATGACATATGTCCTTGGTTGCAGCATTGTAATTTTATTTATGATGCTGCCAACTTGTAGAAATATTTTACCCTAGAATATTACCTTTAATGACATTCCGAAAAATTAGTATTACATTGGTACTGTTTTTACGTCATATGTCACGTGCAACGCTTTTAGGATTGCCGTGACTTTAACACTACATTCTTAGTAAAAAAAACATAATGGCTGTCAGATTGAGGAGACTTGAGCACCCCCAAGCACCATGGAGTCGTCATCCCTGTAATAGTTAATATCACTTAAAATTAAGGGCCATTTTTACTGTAAAATTGTAAATACATACAGCAGAGCGTCGTTAATCCGGATTAATTGGGACCGAACCTCATACGGATTATTAAAAAATCTGTATTTTCGAAAATAGGCTATTTTTATGCTTTAAAATTATAAAAACGTAACTCAAACCTTGAGAATTCACTTACATATGTATATGTAGTAGGTAAATATACAGTTACAGCTGTTGTATATTACGTAGTATACTTCACTTTAATGAAACTGAAATACAAAACAGGAGAAAAACGTGAAGTACAGTACAGGTACATTACAGTAAAAAACAAAACAAAACCGTACAGTTCATTCGGGCGTGAATCGGGATTATCGACGCTCTATTGTAAATCATTTACTTCGTTTAACTTATCCTGATTGATCGATGAATGAAACACGCAGTTGTGTATTACTATCTTTTTCTACATATTGAATACAATGTATACATTATTAGCTAACGCATTATTCCAAGAGTGTCGTCTTGTATGTCTCTTAAGAAGGATAACATCAACAACAAATTTCGTTTTCTTGTACGAACAGTTTTGATACCAACTTAACATAAATGTCAAATGTAGATATATGTTGTACTTAATGTTGTTTTCAAATAAAGAAAGGTTTGTATCAGCGCTCATATTTTTGCTTTAAATTACAGACGACGGTCATGTCGTGATTTAATGGATACATGACGTCATCGGGATAAGTGAAACGAAAGAACTATAGTGGCATTGATCGTATGATTTCAAACATTTCTCATTCTGCAAACATTGGTAGAGATAGTATCAATAATCATACAATACATGCAAATTGATATAGACAGTGATCACTCAATACAATAATCGCCTGTTTCTAAATAAGTTTCAGTGTCACCTCGTTTTAATGACATATTTCTTCAGTACACAAATATTAGAATGTGATTATCCTTTAATAATATATTAATGCAAGTAGATTCATTTTTAATGAACATCACATTATTATAAAAGTTTAATAAGAGACCTCTAGGTTAACTTTGGTATATGTGAATAATAAAAACACATTATTGCTTTGTTTTTGTTGCACATCACTACTACTTTCTGTGTTGTTGTCATTTTACAATGGAACAAAGATTGCAGCATAACACAACAGCCTTGTCAGCTGTATGCGTACGAAAAGCTTATAAACAGTATACCAATCGAGGGAAACCAAATATTATTTTAAATGGTTTAAATATGACTATTCCTAAACGTTGTATGTAAGTATTTAATCACCAATTATTTTTAAAACTATACATTTTAATAAAACCTAATTTTTATATTTTATCATAATAGATATGGGTTACTAGGTGCTAGTGGTTGTGGCAAAACAACACTTTTGAGTTGTATTCTGAATCGTAAAAAGCTAGATTCTGGTAAAATATTAGTTTTCGGTGAAGTACCTGGTTCAAAGGGGAGTGGAATACCAGGATCCAGAGTTGGGTACATGCCCCAAGTAAATTAAGAGTATTATCTGTACATATGGTCATATATTGTGTACTTTAGGAACTTGGCTTAATGACATCTTTCACAATTGAAGAGTCAATAAGATATTTTGGATGGATAGCTGGAGTAACGAAGGAGACGATAGTGTCTAGAATACATTTTTTAACAACACTATTAGCTTTACCAGATAAAACAAGGACCATTAGTTATTTGAGTGGTGGTCAACAGCGAAGAATTTCGTTGGCGTGCACTTTGATACATGAACCCGAATTGTTAGTTCTTGATGAACCAACAGTTGGTCTTGATTCCATTTTACGTAAGAAGATTTGGGATCATTTAATAGAAATATCTAGGAAATCTACAATCATCATCACAACTCATTACATAGAAGAAACTATGGAAGCAGATATTGTAAGTGTCACTTTTATTTTATAAATATACTATCATTCTTTTTCTACAAAAAAACCAACACGGAGAAACTCCAGAAGAAAATACAAACTATCATTCTTTGTATATATACTCAGTTAGTATTGATTTTTTAGTTAGTTAGTATATGTATATAAACAAGGGACAAAAATAATGGTCACTTAGATACTGTGACTTATGTATCACATAGAAGATGGTAGGCGATGTTTAACGACGATTTATAATTGATGAACGGAATTGGCGAATACGCTAAAACTAACCATCTCGTTCCATTATTTATAAATATTCACTTAACATCGTCTATCTACTAATTGAGTCACAGTATTCGAAGACCATATCACTACTTTTCCAAGAACATGAAAATAAATTGACGTTCAACAGGTACCGTACGCATAAATTTAATGCAATGGCTCGGAAGCTCAGTTATAAGGGGCGATATGGGAGTAGCTTAGATACGAGTATAGAACTTAAATTCAGCAAGCATAACGGTAATCGTGGTTATAATGAACAAATAATATAACAGTTAACACTTGGAATGATCTTTAATAGAACTGCTTCACAACATTAAATGAAACAATAAGGGGTTAACTTTTAACTTGGGAACGATTGAAATACACAATAACAAATAAAATGAGGGTAGGTAACAAAATATAATATATCAGCAACCAACTTGTTAACTGTACAAAAGTCAGTACATGTAATTAAACAAATCTTACCTACTTACACACCAGTAGCGTTGATTGCGCAACCACAGACCTGTTGAATTATCTAAACAAAACAGTTAATTAACAGAAATAGTTATGCGGAAAATAACTATAATAGTACGTCAACGGCTTGCTTTCTTTTTTTCCACGCCTACCTGACTAAAATTAGGTTTCGATAGCGCTTCGCGTTCTCCTGAAGTGGCAATGATAAATTTTCTCATAAAATGTAGGTATAAGAAAATAAAAAACGTGGGCAAGTGACACATCACCATAATCCTTATAAGATAAGCTTTCATTTAAGATACCACGCGATGGGTCATTCCATTTCAAATTTTTGGGGAGGTATTTGTAGGGGCGCAGGGACAAACTGAATTTACCTACTAGAAATATGCCAATGACTAAGATGCATGCATAATTCCTCTAGTTAAAAATAAGAAAGGAATACATTTTTAGTACATATTTAGGTTGAGTAAAGTTTTTTTTTCTGTCATCTTCATTTGTGGGCAACTTCAATATTTTTTATATTCCTTTTAAAGTTTGGATGATGATTGGGAGACGACGAATTATATTTATATTACACAAGGTGTTCTTATATTATTTACATAAAATAAATATCGTTAAAATGTATGGAAAAAATGTCTCAGGCATCTCATGTCTATATGAGAATAATACCAACTATAGTAGGTATCTCCCACAGGTTGGATTTCTTCGAGATGGATGCTTATTGGGTGAAGATTCACCACATAACATGATGTCACGATTCAATGTTGACACCTTGGAAAAAGTGTTTCTTAAATTGAGCATAAAGCAGAATTCTAGGAATATAGAGGGACCTGTAGACGTTGCCCTGCAAGATAATTTGACTGTGAACGACATTGGCTCACATGAAATGTACGGATGCGTTGAAAATTCGATGGACAGCTTTGGCGAAAACTTCACAAGTAACAATTTAAGAAAACAGCGAATGTTTGCACTACTGTGGAAACATGTTACGTGGATGAAGAGAAATCCGGATTCTATGTTTTTTTTCTTTTTTCTAGCTGCTCTACAAATTGTGACATTTTGTGTGGCAATTGGACACAATCCCAAAGATATAAAGGTCGGGGTTTTAAATTATGAAGTCAATCAGACAAATTGTAATTATTCTTTCACTTGTAACACAACACATTTGAGTTGTATCTACTTACAATATCTGCAAGAAAATGCACTAAACTTGGTAAATTTCATTTCTTTCCTTCATTGTTTAAAGTAAAGATAAGATTTACAGATACATCATTCTTCTGAAGAAGAGATGGTGAAATTTATAAACAAAGGAAAATTGTACGCTGCAATCATAATAAAAGCAAACTATTCAATAGGTTTACGAAATCGTGTTAAACAGTGGAATTTTGCAAGTTCAAAAGATTTCGAACAGTCCGAGATTGTTATTATTTGGGATACAACGAGTGAGAGTTTCTGCATTATTAGCCGGTTTTACTACAAATTTATTTTCAGATGCAGCTATCTCCAATTTTATTAAAATCTATCTCTATAATTGGTTCCAGTTGTTTGTCCAAAATTATTTGGAAAAGTGTAATATTAAAAAAAAGGTCTTAACTCTACCAGTACGGGTATGTTTTTAATAATACAGCAGCAGTGCACACTGATTTGTATGTCAAAAACAGATTCATTCACTATGCACATTCCAGTAAAAAAATTGATAACAACAAAAAAGAAAACTTATTCCACCACGTATACTAGAAGTAGTTATGTATTGTTGCAGATTGAGCAAGCAGTACATGGTTCGACAGAGTTACATTTTACAGAATTTTATATACCTGGAGTGATAATCACGTGAGTATAAATGCTAGTATTAATAGTATAAGCATAATTCAATTTCAGTATAATATTTTTTATGTGCATATCATTGACTGCATTATATCTAATAATGGATCGCAAAGGTGGTGATATGGAGCGAGTTTTAATTTATGGTGTTACTACAACCGAAATTACACTGTCATATCTAGGTGACACAATCAGTGTGTATGTTGGGACAAGTTTTACTAACTTGTGGAATTGTATTCCTTGGATTTGGTATGACACAAAATGGGTCATTGCTTTTAATTCTTAACCTGGGAGTTTTAACGGGATTATGTGGAATGGCATATGGTAAAATCCACACGAAGGGTATGAACTATACCAGTGTGTTTTTGTAGGATTATTCATTTCGTCAATATGCACAAAAGAGTTTTCGGCTGTGTCAATGAGTATTGGAAGTATAGTTCCAAGTTTGTTTATTAGTGGTACAATTTGGCCTACTCAATGTATGAGTGTTGAACTACAATGGATTTCATCTCTTACACCGTTAACTAAAGCAATTGAGGCCTTACGATGTATAATGTGTAAGGGATGGGGATTGAGTCATAGTAACGTTTATAACGGATTCATAATAATGGGAGTCTGGATTGTATTTTTCTTGATAATTGCAATGTTTTGTCTAAAGTTGCTTCAACGTACCTAAATTCGCTTATTTTATAATTGTAGAACAATTATTTATAGATTAATTGCATTTATATCTAGGCTTGATTTGTGACGTGTGTGTTATATACAAGAGGTCAACGCAAAGGCAATGGAATTTGGAGAAAGTAATGAGAAGTTTAAACAAGTCAAGGGAAAGTGATGAAGGAAATGTTCACTTCTGCTTAATGTTCATTTTGAACATGCACATCTGCTTAGAACAAGGTTGTATTGTTAGTCATTAATGTCATTATTATTTTGTTAACTTACACAATAAAAATGTTGATGTTTTACGATTACTTAATCCTTTATTGTGTATTGATAAAAGAGCGCTTGTAGGGTATGGAATACACAAGAAAACCCGTTATAATAGACTGAAATGTTTGTGAAATAATTAAAATTCCTACTCTATAACCTGTTATGGAAAAAGTATTTCTTTTCCACCACACACTTCCACAATCACTTGTGCATATTCAGTCGGTTGTCTTCGGTGATATCAAAGAGTAATTAATACTCTTTGGTGATATGCACCACTTTTGGTGGTATAACATAACAATATGGGTAACCGAGTTCATGGCCATTAATACAACTGATGAGATGAGGGAACACCCTAATCTTTACAAAATAAATCATTGGACCCATTACCAATGAAACCAATTTGTTAAGATCAGCAACAATGCTTTTCGAATAAATTTTACCAGATAAAAAAATGAGAGAGAAAATATTTGAGATAAATACTCAAAAGGTAATACTATTTATTTACCTATCATACATTCAGCAACTAGTAAACACAAAATTATTTTAACACCTTTAGATTAATATTCATATAAATAGAGCCGTTTTACATTATTAAAAATGTAATATTTGGTTACTGATGAAGTGTCATTGGATCAAGCTCTGGCTCAGGTTTTTTCGCAACACCAACAATTAATTGCTTAAGATGTGCAATTGCTAGACCTGGATTTAGACCCTGAAAATAGATAAGAAATTAACATATTCAATTGAAAACTTTTTGTAACATACCTTTGGACATGTACTAGTGCAATTCATAATAGTGTGACAACGAAATACTGAATAAGTATCCTTTAATTTTTCCAATCTTTCACTAGTTAAAGTATCTCTTGAATCGATGATCCATCTATATGCCTTAAAGAATGCAACAATCAGTTTTTTATCTATAGATAGGCCCAGGGAGGTTTTTATGTTATTTACATCTATTGAAAGAAGGCAACAGCCCAACAAAAATGAATAATCACAGTTAATGTTTGTTACCGATAGCAAAGAAAAGCACATTGTGTTGGTACTTTTTTGAAAAGTGTGGAGAAAGGCTATCTAGTGATAGGCTAATCAGCTAGATGAAAATTCGATGCAGCTTCTGAGTGAGTTTGAAAATGAAAGTTTTTCAGATTTTGATGAAGGGAAAGTAAAGAAGACACTAAATTAGAAGAATATTATGTGGTATTTTATTGGTTTTATAGTCAAGATCTCAACACATTAGCTGCGCGGGACGCACATGCGCGGCCTTACTATCCACAATTGGCTGGTGGCACTGAATTATACTATATACTTTTAAAAAAATCCGGGGGAAAATCGTGTAACTGTCCACTCTTAATCACCAATTTGATTGACCTCTATATCTCTATGCTAAGAATAAAGATGGATATAGAGTTGGTAACCACATTAAATGCTTGTATCCCCCCTCTAGACTACCAGATTAAACAAAGTATTAGTATGTGTTCGAGCGAGGCTTACAACTTGAATGGTTGACTTCAAACTGTGTTGTAGCGATCAGTGCCGTGCCGAATTCGTTTATCAGTTTAGTATTACCATTGTATTTAATGGTAATGATATACAAATTCCACACGGCACTGGATCGCTAAACGCAGCTTACAGTCGACCATTCAAGTTGTAAGCCTCGCTCGCATACATACTAATACTTTGTTTAATCTGGTAGTCTAGAGGGCGGATACAAGCATTTAAGGTGGTTACGAACTCTATATCCATCTTTATTCCTAGCATAGGGATATAGAGAAGGTCAATCAATTGGTGATTAACAGTGGGCAGTTACACGATTTTCCCACGGATTTTTTTTAAGTGAAACGAGCTATACAACTGGAACGACTCCGTATTGCAGTTTACCGAACGAAAACCGAGCTTCACTGTTAGAATAGCACGGTTGCATAGCGGGTATTTCTCTCTCACTTGTGTAGGCGTGGACAACTAATTCTCCACGCGATGTTATAAATCGAATAAGTTACTGTTTTCAAGAAAAAGAAACCGAAATATAACGGCCTGAGAGGAAAACAGATAGAGATACCCGCTATGACGCGGTTTCGTTCTAACATCGCGGACCCTATTTTGAACATGGCGCAGTCGTTCCAGATGTAGTATAATTCAGTGGCTGGTAGTAAGCAAACCTTACGCTTACCCAATTGAATCAAAATTAAGTCAGTACTGGGATAGAGTGCACGTGTGTTTAATACGTATCCAGGTAGAGGTTAACCTTGCATTCACTAAGGTCAGTTCGGACTTTTGTTGCAAGTTTCGTTACTTAAACTATGTGAATTTAAAATTAAGCAACTTATTATTAACTTTAACACTATGAACTTCAGGGGTAGTTTTATTACAATAATATGAAGTAATTCTACTCATTTTATAACAAATATAAAAATAAAATACCTTAGTAAAATAGTAAATTTAACATGTGATTTGCTATCTTAAGTGAGACTTCTGTATTTTTAGATGGTTTAAAATTTATGGCTGGTCATTACAAATGGTTTTAAATTTTTGCTACATTTACTCCTTGATATTATCTAATAGAAAAAATACATCATTTCTACATATGTCCCATTTTTCTATTAATAACAATACATATTGTTACTTTTTAAACATTCTTTAATGGGTTTTATGTATGCCAAACAAAGACGGTGATACTACCAAGTTGCGGATTGCATACTCTACAAAAATGCCTCGCCTGTTTTAACGTTGTGTCCTTTCCAGTTAGAGTTCAATGGTTTTGAATGACCCTTCAAAGTATGACGGTAGAGTATACAGGGTGACCCAGGGCTGTGTGATTAGTCCATAACTTTTATGCTATTCAAGATATCGACATGCGATTTTCACCGCCAAGTAAGCAAACTTATACTGCACAGTTCCTATAAGTATAGGGTGGTAAACCAAAGTTATGTTTTTTTTAATGGGACACCCTGTATATTTCTACATTATTAGTTTTTACATTAAAAAATAATGGCACTTTGTACAGGTCACTATGGGTCTAGCTCTCTCCGTTTCGGCGTTATTCAACGTTTTGTTCGAAAAAAGGCCCATATTTGATGGATCACTGCCCAGTAGGTCATGGATGTTTTTCGACTAACTTGCCACAGAAAATTTTAGAATAACTTGGAATTTTAATAAATAGTTGACTTTTGGTCCATGTATGTACATACAGGGTGTGCTGAAACGCAAAAAGTCTAATAACTCTTTTATAAATGGAACACCCTGTATTTCTGTTCACGAGTCAATTAAGTTTTTTATAAGCTTTTCACTGATACGCAATTTGTATGGTCAATTCTGAATAGTTACTGAGATTTTCCAGAAGAACTATTGTAATTATGAAGAAGTCACTAAAAGTGCTTCGAAATCACTGGTCATGAGGAAAATTCTTTGGCAGCCATAAACAAAATTATGATTTTGACAGTACTTGTACTTTTCTCCACAGTGAGCACCCCCGCTGTTGTGAGCATGAACATAACGGCTAAAATACAACATGGCCATTGAGATCAATTCCAATGTACTGTACATCTCAAAATTTATAGGTTAGCTAACATAAGATGGATTTGTTTCTGGTGATTTTAGCAATTTCTGATTCCTAGTTAAATTGCCAGAAATTGTATCATTAACAGCATTTTGTAAATTGGATCGAAGGATGTTATTATGTTTTTCATTCCATGCAAACCTATGAAGCGTGGCTTCTCCCGATATTTTGATCAATAAATCTTTTGAACATACCTGCATTAAAACCGCAGGTCCTAAATACTTATCGCCAGCCCACCAATAACTTGGACAAGATGTAGAACAACAAGCACATAAAATACACTCGTATAAACCATCTAGTTTATCACGATCCTTTACGCTTTGTAAATACTGATGTTTGCCAATTTCAACTTCATCACTAAAATTTATATTATATTAAAACCAGTCAATAAAGTTACTCGCATACTTACTGACGTTGTAAATACGGTTGAATTGACTTATACTGATCATAAAAGTGCGTCATATCTGGTATTAAATCCTTAACTACATACATGTGAGGCAAAGGATATATTTTCATAGGTTTACTTAAATTTGAATTAATTTTTCTAAAACACTAAGTTAATCAGTATCAACAATACAACGGAGGAATACATTACGTAATGCAAGCGAGGCTGTTAAGACCGTCGAGATTCATTGAACACGAACCGCAAATCCCTTCTCGGCACGAACGCCGGAACGTTAATGTAGGATCCACCTCATTTTTGATTTTAATAAGTGCGTCTAATACCATTGGACCACAATTATTTAAATCGACTGTATACTCTTTTTGATAAGGTTTTTGATTCGGTTGCTCTGGATCCCAGCGATAAATTGAAAATTTTTTATTTCGCGGTTTATCGGCAAAAACTGCTGCGGTCCTGTGAAAATTACGTATCTGGAAGGTACCAATATGTTTAAATTTTGGTTGGTTATATAATTATTGTTTCCAACTACTTACCTGGACTAATCCATTTTTGCACACTTTTAAAAATTGTAATTCATTCGCCATTATCACTTTATGTATGTACTTCAATTTAGTATATTTGTTACAATTTTAAATGATGACAGCGAAAAATATCGCCCTTCAATTTTGATTTTTTTATTCCAAATTTTGCTTTACGCAGATACGGACGCATCGGATTCGTCGTCAACTTCAGTTGACTTTTTACGTCTGCGAACGAAGTGTGACAGAAACTTATGGCGCGAAATTTAAATCTCGTTTTGAAAAGAAAATTTTCTCACATACTGTAATGTTGTATCTTTCTAAGCTTCTTCCATATACGTATATGTCTTCCAGAGACAATACTCTTCTTCTCAAAAACACTAAAGTTTTGTTTAATTAAGTAAATAAACCAGTGGCGTAATAAAGGGGGGGTTAGGGGGTTTGAACCCTCCCCGAAAAAAGTTAACATTCTGCCAGTCTACACTAAATTCTAAACATTGAACTGCTATACGCAACTGCAAGGGATACGAACTATTCCAATGCATTGTAGGTATAATTAGAGTTCAGTGATTGTAGGCGTTGAAGGCAGAGAAGACAGATGCGGAGTAGTTACTTCTGTCGCTTTCTACAAAGATTGTCTAATCTTTGGCTTTCTAGCTTGTTGTGGTAGTAGAGCAGACGTAACCACAAGACGTAACTGTCAACATATTTTATTTTATTTCTCGTGTTACGCCGTAGAGTATGACTTTGCGTGCGAAGAAAAGAGATAGAGATACCCAATCGTTGAGGGTTGCCTAACTTTGCTGTGGCTTTTTTTCCAGTTGCGTATAGCGTACTTGCGTACAGTTCAGTTCAATGATTCTAAATCACTAGGGGCCGTTCAATTATTACGTAACGCAAAGTACCTAGGTACCCAGTATACTTAAAACGTTACGCTTGTGTTACGGTGGAAGGGAGGTAAGCCAGACTTCCCTGTACGTAACGCGTGCACACTACCTACCCTACCTAAAATTGGATGTGATTAAATTAAACATTAAAGTCACAAATCACAAATCATTAAACTTAAGAGGATAATAATAACCTTTGATATGTAATTGGGTTTCCGTTACGTTATTCTGAAGGAAGGGGTGCCAATGACCTTTGCGTTACGGCGCCGTTGCAAGGGGAGGTAAGGTTACCAAAAACGGTCACTTTTTGCGTTACGTAATAATTGAACGGCCCCACATTGTCAGCCCTAAATTTTCTCATTACAGAATTGGGGATAGTTGACTCGACCTGACGAACTCTCACCCCCCCCCCCCCCCCCCCCAAATAAACACACAATATAATATTATAGCAGTTTTTATTTTTAATAAAATAATGAAATGTCTAAAATCCAGCATTCTATTTTATTCGTCTCTATGACTACGTTTACACGCACTGATTTACGCCGGAGTTATAACATCGGTAGTTATAACTCCTGTTAGGCAGTACCGTTTACACGTTGAGGTTTAGCAGGAATTATAACTCCGATTTAGAAATAAATTTGCCGTAGTACCAATCTTACCAATATATAAATGAAATGAAATGAAAAAATAGATTCTTTCTTATAGTGAGGTTATAAGGTGCCTTTCATTTTAATTGAATTGTAATCGTATTGAATATGAACCAATATGAATATACAGACATACACCTTACGCAGTATCATGTGCGATTTTATTTGGGTTGGCAACAATCGTAGTCGCCTGTTTACACGTACTTTAACACCGGAGTTGACAGAAATTCCGGTGTTAAATAAGTGCACTCCTCTTTTCCAACAGGTGTAGAGTTATAACTCCGGTTTAGTAGTTCCGGTGTTAAAGAGCGTTTACACGGCATCTTACTCCGAAGTTATAACTCCGAAGTTATAACTCCGGCGTAAATCAAGTGCGTGTAAACGTAGTCTATGAATATTTATGAGGCTTTGTACAAACGTAGGTACCTATTAGGAATGATCAATATGTGCAACACGAAAAGCACAAAATGTAAAACATTCGACCTCGCATATACGATCTTAGGAGTATATAGCACAGATAAAGTAACTGTGATTATAGGGTCTATTTCTGTCGGGCTCACGAATTTGCTAATAATACCAGAGACAATGATAATGTGTACGTAATTAAAAAAATCGTTTGGAACGCACACAACTCAATTATAACGTCAAAATTGGCATTTTTGGGTTGTAAAATATCTATATATACAGGGTGTCTCACGGTGACCGTCGGTTAGAAGTATATCAAGAACTGTAAAAGCTAGAAATTTGAAATTTTGCACATGCGACATGGAGTGTTTAATCTATTCAATAAAAATATTTTCCAAATGGCAGCACTTCCGGAAATACCGGAAGTGAGCATCAACATCTTTATTTTAAATACATGCCAGGCAATTTTTTTTCACATTCTGATGTGTCATAAAATGTTTAGTAAGTATGCTTACCATAATCGGCGTATCAATTTTGATTGTTGAGAAAAAAAAATTTTTTCACTGAAAAATTTCAAAATCTTGTTTAGCAAATAAAATTGAAAGTCGAAAGTGGTCAATGTCAGAAGATTGAGACACAATATGTCTGTAATGGATAATAAAAAATTGCCTGCGGTTACGTATCAATTTGACGTAATTTCCAGACTTAAGAAAAACTTTAAAAAGTCTCTTTTTTCAAATGGAACGCCTATTTAATTATCCGCCCGTTCGATGCAGAAATAAATTTCCTTTAAATTGATATACCATGTTCCTATACCTATACCTAAAATCAATGAAACAGAGTTATTTACATTTTTCTATTTAAATTTATAATTACATACTTTACAAAACATGGTTGGCTTTGAAAATGTTCAAAAAATTTTGATTCAATTATTGTTTCTTATGATTCTAGATTCTACCATTATACCATATTGTCCAGATGGAGCCAGACCATGCTGTGGGGCTGAGTCGCACCTGGCCACTACCCGGCTGCGGCCCCGATACGGTATGTATATAGTCTATGCTACCCAAGGTTTATTCACTTAATAAACCTTGTATGCTACCTACCTGTAGCCTGTAGTCCATATATTTAAGCAAAGAATTATATAGTCTTTGATTTAAGTATAATATAGGTATACTTGTATACCTACCGTACAATAAGTATAAGGCCTCGCCACATAGCTTATGTCATGCTATGCCAATGTAAAACACAGAAGTAGAAACATGAGGTGTTTTCTTTTTGCATTTTGTGGTACACTTAAGGCACCTCTGTCAATACCCACCATTCGTTTTATAAAAATAATTTGACTCAGTTCTCAATAACCCTATTCGTTTTAAAAGCTTTATTTAAGTTTTATATTAACCTGAGGCAGAAATGTCTACATGACGCAAGATACTTCAATCACGTGATGATTGTGATTTTACCTAACCCTGTGGCACAACTGTGGCGATGCAAAAAGAAAACACCTATAGTATTTACTCATGAACTGTCATCGTTGATAAATAAAGCTTTTAAAACGAATAGGGTACCTAATTGAGAACTGAGTCAAATTATTTTTATAAAACGAATGGAGTGTTATTGACAGGGCTGACTTAAGTCAACTACAACGTGAAAAAAGAAAACACCTATAAATTCTGTGCATTGATAAAGCTGTGCCTATGCGCTTTCGCAAGTCGCTCTCACAAGCGCTATCACAATTTACTATCCCGTGTAAAATTTACGAATGAATGTCTCATGTGACCATTCTTCTTATTTCATAATCCTTGGATCCAGATGGACCACGGTATAAATATATGAGATGGACGGACAAAAGGACAAAACGCAAACGCATTTGAATTTTAAAAAAATTCGCCAAAAATTACACCCTTAGCGACATCTGTCAAACACTTAATTAAATGTATCCTGGGTAATCACCATTTGAAGAGGGAACTATTATTCACTTATTATTTCCGTGATAATACGCAGGCAAATTTTACATTTCACACATTTTCTTATTGGAAGTCGGTATGTTAACATATTATCGTATTGAAAATAGAATTTTTCTAAACTACTTTGTTTTAGTGAGACATCCAGAAAAGAAACTGGAGGCATTAAAGATATCCACATTTTTCTAGGACGGATTATCTGTATTTACAGTACAGTAAGTATATTTGAAAGGGTAAATTAAAATTGCATGTGTGCATGCTGGATTATATATGTATATGTGACACGTCGACTGCCTTGTAGGCAAATATATCATTTCGATTTATTTGTAAATTTATTCCTAATTAATACAATGACTATCACTCCTTTACATTTTCATTTTTAGTTAAAATTATTTTTTTGGTTATAAAGAAAATGTCTTTTTGAGTCCATATGTTCAAAGTTCGTATTTGCCCTTTGCCACTCTTATCAAAAATGTTGCAACTTTTATATAATAGATTTTCCTGAACTCTTCGAAATTTTTTTTAGTGTTGCTGTAACGACTTGGCGCGACAAAGGACAACTCAAAAATGCAGCAACCAGTGATCGAAGAGGGTGCGGCTTATGAGCCTTCCAATTGCAGATACGATGATCTTTTTCCCGCACTACCAGAATCAGCCCCTGCAGTGCAAAATGTTAACAACGCGATGGGTCAGTGGAATAACGTTAGAATGCGAGTAACCTCGACTGTCGTCACTCAAGTTTTTAGGTATTTATCAAATCTTTTTTATATATCGACACTGTTTTAACTGTAAATCTTATGTTAAGAGTACCTTTTGAAGAACGTAAGCTTGATCACAGTGAAAAATTTGGCGAAGGCGAATCCATGTCGACTTGTCTAAATATCATGAAAGATACAGGTGCACACATCGAAATATCATCTAGCAAAGATCAATCCCTTACATTTCTTGTAACTGGAAAGCAAAACGAAGTGTTGGAAGCTCGCAGAAAAATTTTAATTCACTTCCAAACACAGGTAACGTGAGATAATTCGAATTACTTTCTTTTTATTAATAATAAACAACCGATAGGCGAGTAAGCAAATATCGATTCCAAAAGAACATCATCGTTGGATCTTAGGAAAGAAGGGAGAACGTCTGAGGGAGCTTGAAAAGGTAACTGCGACAAAAATTAGTGTACCCTCCATGAACGATAATTCTGAGATATTAACTATAATGGGCACCAAGGAAGGAATTGAAAAAGCCGAACATCAAATACGTATTACTTCGGACGAACAATCGAAAAAAGCATTCGAACGAATAACTGTACCCAAAATTTATCACCCGTTTATTGTAGGAGCGTACAACGAAAATTTAAATGCAATGATTAATGAAACAGGTGCAAGAATAAATGTTCCTCCTCCGTCCGTAATGCAAGACGAAATTACAATTGCGGGCGAAAAAGATGGCGTTTTAGCAGCTAAAGCAAAAATTGAAGCTATTCACAAGGAAATGGAAAAACGCTGTACCACCGTCTCCGTTGAGGTACCAAAATCGCAACATAAATACGTCATCGGTCCAAGAGGTTCATACATTGCGGAAATTTTACAACAAACCGGTATTAGTGTAGAAATGCCTCCATCAGATTCGGTAACTGGAACTATTACACTTCGCGGACCTCACGATAAATTGGGAATCGGTATGTATCTTTACTTGTTTTACACGCTTATCCTAAATTGCGAAATCTAGCTTTAAGCAAGGTGTGCGAAAAGGCCAATTCTGTATGTACCACTGACGTCGAAGCGCCTTCCTGGATTCACAAGTACATAATCGGTCGTAAGGGTGCCAATATCAAAGAAATAACCCAACATTTACCGAAAGTTCACATCGAATTCACGGAAAAAGAAAATAAAATCAAAATCGAGGGTCCACCAGAAGAAGTTGAAAAGGCGAAAGAACAAATTGAAATGAAAGCTCAGGAATTAATATCGAAATTGGTTTTTGAAGAAATTAATGTCGATCCGCGTTTTTACAAACACATTATAGGAAAGAGTGGTGCTAATGGTAAAAGCGTTTAAAATAGTTAACTGTCTTATTATATTAAGTTATATTGTTTAGTGAATCGACTTAAGGAAGAAACTGGTGTTCAAATCAATATCGACGAAAGTGGGTTAATTCGTTTAGAAGGTAATCAAGTAGAGGTGCAAAAAGTTAAACAGGAATTAGAAGAGATGGTTTTCAAATTGGAAAATGAAAAAGAAAAAGAAATAATTATCGATCAGCGTCATTATAAAAATATTATTGGTACAAAGGGTGACAAGATACGGGAAATTCGTGAGCAGTTCAATCAAGTACAGATCAATTTTCCCGGTGCAGGTAATTATTATACATTTCTAGCCATTTAATCGATTTTAACATTGTCGCTGAGTTAAAAAAATGAAGCATGAGCAAATTGAACTGTTTTAGTATGTAGCATTAATTAAAGTCAGAATAGGAATCATTTTTGAAAAATTTTATGAAGTGACTCATGAAGAAGACTCATTTTAATAAACATGTCAGAACTTAGATTTATGATTGAAATTTGGGCATTCTTTTGACTTTCCAAATATGTTACAAGGGCAATTATACCAAAATGTTACTAAACATTGTTGCCCTCGAGTTACTAGTTGCAGTTGCGATTAATAGTATAGGTACCTTCTTTTATCTATATGAGATGTTTCTGTATTTAACTGTTGGGTAAATATTTCGGAATAACTAAAAATAGTTTATTTCGATTCTAAATGCTAATGTCTTAACTACATGACATGGTGGGTCTGTACAAGTCAGGATTATAAAATCATAATTAATTAGTGTACGAAAAGTGTGTGTCTTGTATTTGGTGACAACTGCTATGTAAAGATGAGGAACAAGATTAGTAAAAAAAAAAGTGACAGATAGTATGGTTCAGGGTTACAATAACGATATGTCAATGGACAAAACAAAAAGAAGTACAAGAACATTGTCAGATTGGTAACAGCAGAAAAAACTTTAAGATCCCTAACTAACTAAAAGCAGTATAAATGATACAAACATGGAAAAAAACTCCATGAAGTAATGCTGAAAGAACTAGTTACAGAACTCAAGGAAATGCAATAGTACAAAAAAAAATTTATGAACCATATTAGGAGACAATGGGGGGTAAGGTAGAAACCTTAAAAGTTTGCTCTTATCCACGGAGGCAATATTTTTGGCACTTTTGTCAATGAAATACGCCTGCAAATACAAATTTACAACATGCCGCCAACAATGTCAAGTCAAAATATGATTGAAACTTATTGAGACTCTTTAGGCTCTTTAACTAATAAGTCATGGGGAAGCTCCCTCTTTAGACAAACATTCGAAGGTCACACACATATTCAAGCTGTAAAGGTACCTACTACAAGGTTTTAAAAGTGTGCTATAATTCCCTGTACAGTAGTTCAAAAACACTGTAGAAGAGGGTTCAGATGGATAAAACACTAACGATATCACACTTTTTTTGTGTTTTTATTTAATGTGCTAAAAGGTATAAACAAACTTTAGAAGAAGATGTAAAATACAGAGAGGATTACAAGGAAAATAAAGTAAAAAATTAGAGCACAGAGGAAGGGTGGAAGAAAATTGAACAATATGTCACAAACAGCAGAAAAAAGTATAAATGAGACTGACAGAAAATGGGAAGATTGATTTGATAGCAAACTAAATTAAAAATACATATGTTACACAGTAAAACTCAAACACAATGTACAAAGAACAGCCAAAAAAATTAGAAAAGAAGAAAAATTGATGGAGAAGAACTGGAACACTTGCGGCTGTTGAGCACAACACAACAAACACTGAAACTAGAATAATATTGTAATATACCACATGCGTTTCTACAGCAAACTGTCATCATCAATGAACAATATTGTTGCATTCCTGTTGAAACGTGTATACAGTATAATAAATTATTATTATTATTATGGTTTTTGCTGTTTGTTGTGGTGTTGTAGTAAGGAGAAGAAAGGAAATAGAAAGCACTTACAGACATAATGTATACTTGGGGGTAAGAAAGGAAAAAAAAACATAGCAGAAGAAAGTACAATTGTAGAGCGATGGACGGAATACCACCAGGACTGGTTAAAAATGTGGAAGAATTCATTGAAGGATGTACACCGTACAAGTTATTGAGAATGATCAACAACCATCAAACTGAGATTGATATTAAAGAGATAATAAGAAATCGGAAAAATTTCAAAAGCTCTGGTAAGGGTGGTCTCACAGCACAATTTTTTAAAGAAGTCGAGAAGAGTTTGCAATACCTAACAAGAATGGAACAGTGATCTGCCCGCTACAGTCAATAAAATTAGTACAAATTATGTCAAAGAACACAGAAAATGTAGTTAAAATGGGAGAAAAATTATCAAGATGATTGAAAAGTGAAAGTGGACAATATCTTATTCACTAGTTTATCAAAAGCGATGCTTTTGTCTATCTTATGGATGTGACATAGGTTTGGTAACAAGAAGTAAAGAAAAAGGATTAAAAATTAATGAAAACGAAAGGAGAAATTTATTCAAAACAAGTGTTTAGTGATTAGGACAGAAGCACGATACACATAAACACGGTATGCTGATTATTTGTATCAAAGGCGTTCGCTTAGCGCATGACGTCACCCGAGAAGTAACGGCGTTCGGTGTAGTCGTAGCGGTACATCTAAATAACGATAACTCCTTTGTTTACAACTTTTTGAAAAAAATATATTAATAAAAGTTTTAGGAATGCTTATAAAGAACATTTTATATAAGGATAAAATTTTCACAAATATCAACCCTTATCGAGATATATGGAAAAACTGATTTTTCTGTTTCATTACAAAATCGGTCATAGTTTTCTTGTTTATCGTTTCTCAGAAAAATTATTCAAGTAAAAGATGTAGATATTAATATGATCAATATTTTAGATGTATATAATATTTTCACAGAAAGCAACCCTTAACAAGTTATTTCGATATTTCTGAAAGTAAGCAACCCTTAAGTATGAAATCGCTCGTATCTTTTTTATTTGTAACTTATGAGGAAAAACATGTGAATAAATATTATAGAAAATTATCTTTTGAGCATTTTATGTCGGTATGAAAATTTCTCAAAAGTCAACCCTTAACGTGATATATCGAAAAAACCAGAAACGGTCTATATTTTACTACAGTGACATTATTGTTATATAATTCGGTAGGTATATGGATGTAGAAATAAATGTAATTGCTCAAGCTAAATCTTCACAATTTCCCACTTTACGTCCACAATTTGCATGCTTTATAAATAGTATGTATACGTGAGTTTGCAATTTTCCTTCGCAGATGAGACGTCAGCCGGTGCGCATCAGCATACCGTGTTTATGTGTATCGTGGACAGAAGAAGGTAGATAATAATAATAATAATAATAAGAGAAGGAAAGGCTTTAAAAGAATTGCTGATAGCGAATTGGTTTTATTCACTGCAGAAATATTTGTTGTTTGTGAAGTCATGCAAGTAATTACCATTTTGTAATTTTAATGTACCTTGTGACAATTATTTTATGGCTTCGATGCATTTTGTGTATACAAGGATTGCTCTAACATTATTATAAAAAAGTTTCAAATATGAGGGACGAGAAGAAAACAAGAACCAAGATTTAGATGTAGAAGTAGAAAAAAACCTGATAGTTGAGGAAGCGATAAGAGAAGACAGTAAAATCATGCCATGGGCCTATTGTGTCATAGGAAAATAAATCAATCTCAAAAGTGTTTACATAAATATCAACAGATAAAAGCAAATTTTTATACTATATGTATGTGAATTCAACAATTTTACTATCCAATTAACTGGTCTTTTTGGTAACCATTAATTATTGTTATTTAAAAATGAATATTGTTCATATTAATTATCTCTTATTTGAAATTACTATTAATGTCATATAAATTTGAACAAACGCCCTTTAATCGACATTTCAAGTCTGTATGAAGTTAGATGATTTTTGAGCATTCTGCAGGATTGTTATCTTTGTTATTTTGTGGTTAACGAAATAACCAGGCAAGGAAATGAATGTGGTTTTAATGAATTTTGTTTTGTTATTAATCTCATTAGACCGCAAACACACCTCAAATAAATTTTGTTTTCACTGATATGGCAATTAACATATTTGATTCTACTATTCATATCTTGGTACTACTTATTGAAAGTTATCGTCAAAGAAATTCCACAGGATGTGTAAATTCCATTACTAAGATGACAAAATTTTTAGTAATTAATTGATTTGAGCTTTTGTTTGAAACAAATGTTGTGAATAGTTTCAGAATCATTCATTTATCATTATTTCGCATATGTACTGAAAATTGAGCAAACACTTGACCTCTGTACTTAGATGAGGCGAGCATTCAATTAAGAATGAGGGACATGTCAGCACAATATTCTTCTTGGGACGTGCTCTACTGCCTCACAAAACCTTCTGTGGATGCATATCTACTCTATTTCTTTAGATGTCTGGTAGCCTCTCCATTATATTTTCGGGTATTATTAATTACGTAAAATAAGATCCGCAAAATTTTTGGAAAACGCATTCTGAGGCTATTTTGGCAATTTGATTGAAGTAAAGGAAGCTGATTATACACACATAATGGGAACTATAGAATGTTTATCGGTTTCCTAAATTTATTGTTAATAATATTATGTTTGAAATAACTAATTGAATTGTGTGATAATTTTCATTATTTTCGAAATTGCCTTAAATTTGGAAACATATTTTTTACTTCCATATCTTTTTTTTTTGTTATAAGAGTTTTTTTTAAATTAATAAAATGTTATTCCATGTCAGTGATCAATTACCCAAAATATTTTTCCCATTAGTATTTAATGATATTTAAAAACTCATTAAAATTGTTGTTACTTACAAATGATTCAAATTCCATTTCTATAAATACTAATTTCCTATTATTTCAACCCTCAAGGGAGAGCACTTCACAGTTAATGTAAAAATTTCTTTTATGTGTAAAACAGGGGAAAGAAGTGCTTTGTTAGCTTTTAGAGTAGTTTCAAAATCTTGTGGCACTCGAGATGCGCGGCTGGATTTATTTAAACGCGATACTACGATAGTAATATCATATGAAGTTCTATAAATAATTACACCTATATTTATTTACTTTACATGTTTAGAATGGCATTTTACCTTGGTACTTGGTTTGGCTCGGTTCGGTGCAGAGCTGCTCGGTTAGCAGAGTACTCGTTACGTCTCTAAAAATAAATAAATCCTTGAATTTACTATTTTCAAAGGCTTTTAAGAAATTCAAAAACTCAATTTATTCATATGTTTCTTTAATGTGAAAGTGATATTTGTATACCTCTATTGTAAGTGATTTGTTATTGACTTGTCCCATATCATGCACTTTGATCGACGGATTAATAAAAAATATATTATATATTATAGCAATGAGTAGTTAAAAGTAATGTAATATTATTTTTTTTAGGTGATAAACGCGATGTTGTGAAAATTCGTGGTCCAAAAGAAGACGTAGATAAGTGTCATAAGTATTTAGTAAAACTTGTAAAAGAATTATGTGACAATTCGTATCAGGTGGACGTGCCAATTTTTAAGAAATTTCACAAATTTATCATCGGCAAGGGCGGCGCAAACATTCGTAAGATAAGGGAAGAGACCCAAACGAAAATTGATTTACCCGCCGAAGGTGATAAAAATGATGTTATTACTATAACCGGTAAAAGGGAAAATGTTGAGGAAGCTCGTGAGAAAATTCGCAAAATTGAAGACGAGCTCGAAAATATTATTACCGACGAAATTACAATACCGCCTCAATTTTACAATTCCATAATTGGCGCCGGTGGAAAATTGATACGTTCTATTATGGAAGATTGTGGCGGTGTCGCTATTAAATTCCCAAGTGCTGAAAGTAAGAGCGATAAGGTTGCCATTCGTGGTCCGAAAGAAGATGTCGAACGTGCCAAACAACAGCTGTCTGAACTAACTAATGAAAGGCAATTGTCTAGTTATACGTTGGAAGTAAGATTCGTCACAGTTCTAAAATTTTAAATAACGTTTTTTATTTAGGTACGTGCCAAAGCCCAACAGCATAAATTTCTTATTGGTAAGAATGGGGCAAACATTAAAAAAATTCGAGATTCTACCGGAGCTAGAATAGTCTTCCCAAACAGTTCCGATGAGGATAGGGAATTAATTACAATCATCGGAAAGAAAGATGCTGTAGAGCAAGCAAAATCAATTTTGGAAGAAGCTATTAAAGATATCGTATGGATCTTTTGCTTGTTTTATGTCTATTTAGAAATTTGTTATAGGATAACATTATTGAAAGTGAAATGACCGTCAACCCTCGACATCACAAACACTTTGTTGCTAGACGTGGAGAAGTTTTACATCGTATTAGCGAAGATTGTGGCGGTGTTATGATTTCGTTTCCTCGCTCTGGGGTACAAAGTGATAAGGTTACTTTAAAAGGTGCAAAAGATTGTATTGAAGCAGCTAAAGGTCGCATTACGGAAATTATCCGTGATTTAGAATCAATGGTGACAATTGAATGTATTATTTCACAAAAACATCATCGTACAGTGATGGGTGCTAAAGGTCATAAGGTGCAAGGTATTACAAGCGAATTTGATGTACAAATTAAATTTCCGGATCGTGACAATATGGGTTAGTATAATAAAATTAATTTTTATTGCAATGGTTACATTAGTAGTAAACACTAACACATGTAGAACAGTTTTTTTATTTCATGGTTTTGCATATGGAACACGTTATAGTTATATATTTTTTAAACCACAAATTCTTTTCCAAAAATGAGTTCAAAGTCACTCGAGTTCGATTGAGCTAAAAACCAATTTCATAAAACAAAAACAAGTCAATAACCATAATCAAATATCGGTAAAAAAAGATAATGTCATGTGAAATTTCCATAAATAAGAGTACAAAAGACTATAAATAGTGTAGTCAGTTTCGACCAAAAATTGACACTAAAGGCATTAAACCTAATTTTTTATATGAAGATATACAGTGTTCTGTTTGAAAAAAATTGGATGGATAAGTAACATTACTCAGTATAATTTTTTTAAGAGAGCCATTGACTTTTTAACTTTTCCAACCCTTAGTCTAAAGTGAAAATCTCAATTAATGTTGACAATAGCGAATTTTCTTACTTGAAACATAAATATCAACTGCCTTTGAAACAATTGGGAATAGGCTAATAGGTTCTATACATTTTCCCAAGAACATACTGGGTGTTCCATTAAAAAAACATAACTTGTGTTTACCACCATGTACAATATGAAAATATTTTTTGTTATCCAGAAAAACACTACCATCTGAAGAAAACTCCATCTCAATGTCATTTTTAATAATAACACATTTGGCTATATGCTTGGATTACTGGTATAATACGTGCAGGGTTAGTAAAAAGAACTGTAGCGGTCAAATATCTCTGTTCTTAAAAGTCAGATTTTGTTAATATTTGGCATTCAAGTATGATCGAAATTGGTGCATATATTTGCAATGTTGCTATATTTTTATCATTTCTAGAATAGGAAAAAAATTCCAATTAAATTTTTTTAATGGGACACTATATTTTTAAGTTTTTAAATTCAGAATAAAAAACCATATCCAGAAACATATTTATATTTGAGTTGTGTTCATCAACGACACCAAGAAAAATAACATGAAGTAAAAAAATAAATTATAGAAAGAACCAGATACTTCACTACAGATGTTTACAATAAATGTTCAAACTGTATTCCGTTTACAGCTTGATAGTGATATAACCGATCGGTAAACTCTCTTACACAATTCTGGATCATTTGTGGAGTAATAGTATTGATTATATCAACAGTTCTGTTATGTTGTATTAACCTTTCATGTTTCATTTTTCTCGCTTTCTTGATGAACACAACTCAAATATAAATATATTTCTGGATATGGTTTTTTATTCTAAATTTAAAAATGTAAAAATATACAGGGTGTCTCATTTAAAAAAATTGAGTTGGAATGTTTTCCTACTATTCTAGCAATGATAAAAATATGGCAACATTGCAAATATATGCGCTAATTTCGATCGTACTGAATGCCAAACCTTAACAAAATCCGACTTTTAAGAGCGGATATATTCGACCGTTCCAGCTTTTTTTACTGACCCTGTAAGGTAAATTCCAGTCTAGCTCTTCTTAGTCATTTTTTAGCATTGTTTGTAATTATATTATGTTTTTTCAATGTAGGAATTAAAAAACGTATGCCGTTAACACATTTAATCTTCCTTAGTGAAGTCTAGTAGCTCATATTACCAATCACTTTACCCATTCTCTAATTTATGCATTGCCATGAAAAGATGAATGTGGCCACTGCTGACTCCTTTTTTTACATTACAGTTACATTATAGTACCGTAGACCGTACTTACTTATTCCAACATTTGTTAGCACCTTCACCATTTTATTACCAGTTTGTAATTTCATCACAATTTCAATTGTTGGTTACTTTTGTTAATATTTCTTTCATAAATCCTGAATGTATTTATTCTAGAGCCCTATTACAATGACGATGGACAGATTAATGGAGATATAAATACTGAGCCTGTCCGATCATGTGATGTTATACGTATAACGGGAAAGAACGAAAATTGTCAGAGGGCAAAACAGGCCCTTCTAGATATCGTTCCGATCACCATTGATGTCAGTGTGCCATTTGATTTACACCGTTCCATTATTGGACAAAAAGGTCAAGATGTTAAAAAACTCATGGATACATATGATGTCCATATTGTTCTGTCTCCACCTGAAGATAGGCAAGATATTATCAAAATTACTGGAACTCCCGCTAATGTGGATTCAGCAAAAGCAGCGGTAGAAGAGAGGGTTCTTGAACTAGAAAAAGAACGTAAAGATCGTGAGTTGAGATCGTTTTCAATCGATATTGATGTAAATCCGGAGTATCATCCTAAAATTATTGGTAGAAGAGGTACCGTTATTTCTAAAATTCGTACAAACCACGATGTACAAATTACCTTCCCCAAAAGAGGTATGTTAAGACATTTTTGTGCTCTGATGTTTATCCTACAGTAATTAATTTTGTAGGCGATCCTGATGAACAAAAAATAATCATCACCGGTTACGAACAGAATGTGTACAAAGCCAAGGAAGATATAATGAAGATTGTTAATGAATTAAATGAATTTGTTAAGGAAGAGCTTACAATCGACTCAAAAGTTCATTCACGTTTAATTGGTGCACGTGGCAGAAACATTCGCAAAATCATGGATGATTTCAAAGTTGATATCAAATTTCCACGGAGTGATGATCCCGATCCAAATCTCGTTATTATTACGGGAATGGAAGATAATGTTTTTGAAGCTAAGGACCATTTACTTATGCTTGAAGAAGAATTCGTAAGTATCTCACAGTTTAGAATCTGGCCCCATCCCCATTTCGTGTAAAAGTCCTAAGGCACAGATTAATATGTAGAATTTTATCCCGTACCTTAATATTTTCTTAAAATGCTATCAATAGTTCAGTTACTCGCTGGTTACAGGGCAAAACAAAAATATGATGTATTTTTTTAATGTAACACCCTGTATATTATTACATTTTTGAAAAGATCTTTTTTGTGATGTCAAAAGTATATCATATGTTGTCTTTATCTTGAGCCGTTATTGAGTTATTAATCGTAGAATAACACAGTTACTTAATTACGGAATTGTTAATATTGTCAAAATAAGCCGTGTAAATGATAACTGTTGTGTTCACTGTTCATTAATTAAATCACTAAAATGGTTTATGTCAATTATCAAACACAACATTTGTCATTTACATGGCTTATTTTGACAATATTAACAATTCCGTATTTAAGTAACTGTGTTATTCTACAATTAATAACTCAATAACGGCTCAAGATAAAGGCAACATATGATATATTTTTGAAATCAGAAAAAAAAGATCTTTTCAAGAATGTAATACTATACAATATTACAAAACGAGCAATAATAACGATAAGGGCTGGGTAATTCATAGTGAATAACCCTGTAGTTTAGGGTCGTACACAAAAAACCAAACACTCTGTATAAAAACTGTCTATCGCCATGAATCCTACATAAAAAGTGCGCTGAGGAAGATTTTCCCAAAATCAATCATCTCTTCTCTACATATATAAATGGATAAAGTGATGACTGACTGACTCACTGATCTATCAACGCCCAGGCCAAACCAATGAATGTAGGAACTTGAAATTTTCAGTGAACCTTCCCCTAATGGGGTTCATCCCCTAAGTGGGTCGAAATAAGGGTTTGAAGTTATGGAGTTTTGATTTTATTAGTAAACATTGTAAATAAAAGCACAATGTTATTACTGTCAAACTTAAAATATGTAATGCAGGAAAAGTTCAGACAACTTTTATTGGTAGTACGAAGTAGAGACGTAACGAGTATCAAAAAGTGCTCTGTCGGCCGAGCCCGAGCATTTTTGGGTTTGTGTTCTGCAGAACCGAGTACTCGGCCGAGCACCAAGTACTCGGCCGAACACCGAGCAATCGGCCGAGCGTCGAGTACTCGGTCTAACGAGTCCTTAGTATTATTTTATTGTAAAATTAAAACATTTTATTCACACATAGTTCATTGAACACGACTGTCCTCCAGACTAACTAACTCGGCTAACAAAAATTTATTTTCTATTTAAAAAAATGGTTTAGCAAAGTAAAATAAATTACTTACAATCTAATTTCTTGAGGTTGTGATGTAAAAACAACAACTTCTCTCTCACCGTTGCGTTCATTTGTTTAATAGACCAGTGCAGTTAGGTTTAAAAACAGCCCAAAAAGAGAAAAATTAATAACAGCACGGCGCTAGGTGGAAATGATAGCAAAAAGTATGTAGAATTCGGAAAGAAAAAATGCAACACGATCAGAGGGGGGCGGGGGAAATGGGAGGGGGTTTTAGATGGTACACACGGTTTTTAATTATTTACAGCGAAACTAAGCCTCGTATCGAAAAACTTTAAATAGAAAAGTTGTAGGTATTAAAAAGTTCTACAACCTTTGCATACAACATTTTTTTACATAACCTCAAAATTTCCTGGAAAATAGAAAAAACCGCGTTTTTCGTTTTGAATTTTTTTCTCCTGTGAAAATGAATATTTTTTCACCATGTTTGGTGGAAACATACCTTTTTATGTCCTAAATAAGCTGGAATTTTTTCAAATAAAAATATTAATTTTTACGTCCTACATTGCTCGAAAACTGGAAAAAGTACCTCAATTTCAGTCAAAAAGTCTGGTGTCAAAACTCAATTTTTTTGGCAATTTCCGTGTCGTTTTTTATTCGTCGAAATGTGTACTTTTAGATGGTTTAATGAAAAATTGGCATCACTATAGAAAAATTTGCCGAAAAATGCGAAAAACTGAAAAGACGTGATTTTCAAACAGAATTTTTGTAATTGGGTTAGTTCATAAAAATAAATTTCAAAATAAACATAAGATTCTGCTTTTGAATCGTGTTTGTAAACTATTGCAGTTCAAAAAAGTTAAATAAAACGTACCATTTCCGAGAAAAAAAGAATTGAAGTGTTCAAACATGAGCGTTCGCGCTAAATCAGTTTTAAACAGATAGTGACGTCACGTACTGGGAAACGCCCACTGTCAGTCGGCTATCGTTGCGTTTTTGAAACTGATTCTTACGATGGTGGATGCAGGTTATTTGAAAGCTATGTCGGATAGTCTTCCTCGAGTAGATGTTTTTATGTTGGCCGAGTTCTTAAAGAAGGATGATCGATTTAATACTGCAGAAATTCGTGGAGCAAAAGCTTGAATAAAACCTAACAATGTGAAATTTGTTTGCTTGACAGACTCTTACTACGCAAATATTTTGCATATTGCATTACTTTACTCGTTTACCACGTCTCATGTATATTTATTTTTGTCAATTACTTAAACATTTAGGTTTGCTTAGTAAGTAACTACATCTTACATCAAAGTGATCCTCGCAGCAGTAGAAATCCGAAGAAGTTATTTTAGAATAATCTCTTCTAGCTGCTTTGAACCACATTTTTCGAATTTTTACGTCTCGAGGCATTGTCAAAAATGTCTTTTCAGGTGTTGTAAAAGTCGTATTAGTGCACATAGGCACAAAACACCACTTGTAACACTTTTTCGACGGCTCCATGATCGCCAAACAATCATTCGTAAATACCAGTTTAGCTGAAACACCAGTATATGACGTCATGCCGCAGTCGGCACCTGTCGCTGAGTTGTCGTGCAGTTTCGACGCTTCGCGATTTAAAATTTGAAAAAAAGCTGTTTAAATTATTCTAACGCCGCTTATTTTTGCAATATCGAAGACATCTGACATCTTTGCATTTATTAAGCGTATAAAAAAATTATGTGAATTAACCCAATTTTCCGTTATATGTAATTATTTATTACAATTTACAGTAAAAATCCTTGAAAATTATAACATTTATTGTTATATCAATAAATAAAGCAATTGCAAACCCTTAAAGTATGGAAAGTTGCAAAAAAACATGAAAATATAATTATTTATCCGAATATTATTGTAAGGTTTTACGCGGTTTCATAAAGAAAGAATGGTTACTGCAATATTTTTCCATCTAAAAAAGTAGATTTATTGAAACATTAATTGTTTTATAAAAATTTACATTGAAAATCTCCAGCTTGGTTGAAGCAGACTTACTCCCCCTTCCCCTTGCAGGATTAGGGGTTCAGCCTCGTCAGTACATCGTTTTGAGTCAGTTTTGGCCTCTTCGATGGTAGTTCTTCATCTCCGGATTCGTAAAAACTGTCAGAATCTGTGAAACTGAACGCAACAATAAAAAATGTGGCTGTAAGAAGCACAGGTTGAAATGTACACATTTATGCACTAACTGTGATAGTTCTGAAAAATGCTGCAATTGTATGCACTGACGAGGCTGAACCCCTAATCCGTCAAGGGGAAGGGGGAGTAAGTAACAGTTTTTACGAATCCGGCGATGAAGAACTACCATCAAAGAGACCAAAACTGACTCACAACGATGTACTGACGAGGCTGAACCCCTAATCCGTCAAGGGGAAGGGGGAGTAAGTAACAGTTTTTACGAATCCGGCGATGAAGAACTACCATCAAAGAGACCAAAACTGACTCACAACGATGTACTGACGAGGCTGAACCCCTAATCCGTCAAGGGGAAGGGGGAGTAAGTAACAGTTTTTACGAATCCGGCGATGAAGAACTACCATCAAAGAGACCAAAACTGACTCACAACGATGTACTGACGAGGCTGAACCCCTAATCCGTCAAGGGGAAGGGGGAGTAAGTAATAGTTTTTACGAATCCGGCGATGAAGAACTACCATCAAAGAGACCAAAACTGACTCACAACGATGTACTGACGAGGCTGAACCCCTAATCCGTCAAGGGGAAGGGGGAGTAAGTAACAGTTTTTACGAATCCGGCGATGAAGAACTACCATCAAAGAGACCAAAACTGACTCACAACGATGTACTGACGAGGCTGAACCCCTAATCCTGCAAGGGGAAGGGGGAGTAAGTCTGCTCCAACCAAGCTGGACATTTTCAATGTAAATTTTTATAAAACAATTAATGTTTTAATAAATCTACTTTTTTAGATGGAAAAATATTGCAGCAACCATTCTTTCTTTATGAAACCGCGTAAAACCTTACAATAATATTCGGATAAATAATTATATTTTCATGTTTTTTTGCAACTTTCCATACTTTAAGGGTTTGCAATTGCTTTATTTATTGATATAACAATAAATGTTATAATTTTCAAGGATTTTTACTGTAAATTGTAATAAATAATTACATATAACGGAAAATTACAAAAATTCTGTTTGAAAATCACGTCTTTTCAGTTTTTCGCATTTTTCGGCAAATTTTTCTATAGCGATGCCAATTTTTCATTAAACCATCTAAAAGTACACATTTCAACGAATAAAAAACGACACGGAAATTGCCAAAAAAATTGAGTTTTGACACCAGACTTTTTGACTGAAATTGAGGTACTTTTTCCAGTTTTCGAGCAATGTAGGACGTAAAAATTAATATTTCTATTTGAAAAAATTCCAGCTTATTTAGGACATAAAAAGGTATGTTTCCACCAAACATGGTGAAAAAATATTCATTTTCACCGGAGAAAAAAATTCAAAACGAAAAACGCGGTTTTTTCTATTTTCCAGGAAATTTTGAGGTTATGTAAAAAAATGTTGTATGCAAAGGTTGTAGAACTTTTTAATACCTACAACTTTTCCATTTAAAGTTTTTCGATACGAGGCTTAGTTTCACTGTAAATAATTAAAAACCGTGTGTACCATCTAAAACCCCCTCCCATTTCCCCGCCCCCCTCTGATCGTGTTGAATTTTTTCTTTCCGAATTCTACATACTTTTTGCTATCATTTCCACCTAGCGCCGTGCTGTTATTAATTTTTTTCTCTAAAAATATTATCTGCACTGGTCTATAAGGCGTTTTATTTCAGTTCAGACTTAAAGTCAACTAAATGTTGGACAAGTATGAGTCATATTAATACGATGGTAGGTGTTGTGCAAGCGAAGCAAAAAGGTATAATTTTAATTTATAAAACGCCGATGTCGTAACTTTCGTCGTGGAATGTGCGCATCGTGCGGAATTGCAGGACGATGCAAAACGGACCGAGCTTTTTTTAGAAGTGCTCGGCCGAACCGAGTACTCGGTTTGGCTCGGTTCGGTGCAGAGCTGCTCGGTTAGCAGAGTACTCGTTACGTCTCTAGTAGGTACGAAGTTTGCGGGATCAGCTAGTCTTTAATAATAAGAAAGTTATGGAGCATTAAAGAAATCGACTAAATTCGAGAAACGCCCCCTAGCGGCCAAACGATTAGAGATAGCTGAATTCTGTTTATGTGAGTGATTTTCTCATTAAAATTGAGCTCCCAGACACAGAGGTTCATTTTTTCTATCTCTTAAAACAAAGTGTGTTTCCATAAGAAAGTGTTTAATTTGGACCACTCAGTACATAATTTGATAACTCAAGAACTTGTAGAATACTCAAAAGGGGGTGGATAACCTATAAGGGAAAGTTGCACAATTCATGATTGCTTTGGAAAAAGAACAATACAAACTCATAATTGTAAAACTGGCATGTGCAATAGTATTGCTTGCAAATATCGATCCTTTTTAATGTTACGGAACGGTATTTGCATTTTTATGATAACGCCAGTTATAGACAAATGCACCAAGTTTTGACATAAAGCTGCACATTTTCAAACAATTTAGTGACTTGCGGTCATTGTATAATAATAAGAAAACTGAATTCTTAGCTTTTCTTAGTTGTCTGGTAATATTCTCTTATAGGGGAAACGTTGAAACGCCTTGGTGCATGACTTCGTATACTAAATAATTACCCTTATTTATTTACTCTTTTGATCCATGTCTTCTCATCCGAGGGGTAAACCGCTGGGAACTTTGGTGTACAAAAGTTAGGAAGTGAAGGGAAATATAGGAAGTATCGAACAAAATATTGGAAGTCACATTAAAGAAACAACATTAAAAGTCACATTAGAATTATTACACTATTTTGTATTGTAAATCATAGATATAAAAAAGACTTTCCAATGCAGACGATATCTGTTTGCGCGCGCATGTTTGTCGCGACCACGTGACCATCACGTGACGGCATAATATAACTTCAAAATTATTATTTCCAAATACGTCATTGCTGTGCTTGTTTTATTATATACCCTGTTCAAGTGACCAGCCGTTGCACGTCATTCGTGTACCAATACTAAAATTATAATTTACTAAGCAACTTTAATAAAATTTGCATTAAAGCCAAAATGTCATCGTAAGTACAGTTGGTATTAAAAGTCATTAATCGTGTAGGGTTAGCGACCATATTTTATCCTCGTCGCACACCTTGCAGTTCGTACTTACAACTTAAAACGTAGTGCGAATATAAACTCATAAAATATCTCGATGTTGTCACGTCAAGTTTTGTTTACTTTGTTAAATTCACCGGTACGCACTTTTAAGCTATTTTTTTTAAATTGCCTTACTAAAAACAGTACTTATCAGTACTCTTATTTTGTTTATGTCTACATTAGTTGCTGTATTTTATTATTACATACAGTAAACGCCAAACAAAATCCGTTGCACGTCAGCAATCAGCTGATAATTGACGTCTCTGCCGTAAATGTAACGGCATAAAAATCGTGAAAATTCGACCTGTAAAAATTAATTTCACCAGAATTTTATGATCGCCACGTTGGTAACCATGGATTGTTTTCAGCAACGTTGCCAATGCCAATTCCATAAGGTATCGATTTTGTAATGTTTTGTTGTGGTTATGTTTTGACTGTCACAATTTTGAAGTTTTGACTTGATTTTTTATTTATTATAACTAATAAGTTACGAGTGAACTCAGAAGTTTTATTTGTGTTACCTTCTTTCAATTACAATCTGGCGACATTGCCCCCAATCTACGTCACTTACATTATATGACGTGCAACGGATTTTGTTTGGCGTTCACTATAGGCAGTGAACTCAAATATAACTGGAAGGGACGCTCATGTATCTCGCAATGCACTCGTTGAAGCAGGCGCAAAAGACAAAGATAGATTGAGCTGGTAATGGTGGTAGTACAACTAACCTTGTCTGATTTGTTATGTTCGTTGACTATTTTGCAGTTCCTTTTAATTAATTATATGTATTTTATTTCATACAAGTTAAACAAGGACAACAATTCCACCACACCGCGGGTTGCATAAGTTACAAAACTGCTTCAATGTTCAGTATTGTTGCTTCCCTTCCAGTTATATTAAAGTTCACTGACTATAGGTATACAGTATCTATTTGTTCCTAACCTAAAATGTCAGTCTGACAACACGTACATTTGACAACGCTGATTACACGTCATTGATTTAGTAAGTTTTAAGCTATGACGTGCAACGGCTGGTGACTTGAACAGGGTATAGTTGTGGTGCATAAATAATGTGAGATAAATGTGGAGAATTTTCAAATTGAGACTGTGAGTCATGTTTATAAAGTTATACTAATTTTATTGTTACGATTACGATAGGTAAATAAAACAAAGTCTTTTATCTCGATTTAAAGCTAAAGAATCATCTCACTCCGCACTTTGTTTTTAAATTTTGCAATGATATTTTCGAGTTTCTGTTCTGTGTAAGTATATTTTTATCCAAGAAATACCAAGTAGTACGGAAGTATTTTTCTTTCACATAATATCCAAATAACTACATTACAATTTTAAATCCTACCAGCGTGACTCAAAAACCATAAAATATGTACAACATTGATAATTTGATTCTTTAGCTGTTATCTGTAAAGCGTAGTCTGCTATACTGAGTTAATTTATATTTCGTTGTGACAGATGGATGAGGGAAATTCGAATACCGCAGAAAATGCTAAAGAAAATGACTTTTTTCAAAAACTAAAGACAGAAACAGGAATCACCTTACCCGAACAATTAGTAAATATTTTAAAAGTTACTGGATACGACACTTTTTGTTCCATTTCCAACCTAAATGAAGCTTCACTTGAGAAAATAGAAAAATCCTTGCGAGAGGATTTACCTGACGTACTGAGTCAGGAAAAAATTAGATTAACATACGGTGTTTACAGTACTAAACCTGAAAAATTTAAACTGCTGTCAGGTCATGGAGATATCTTGTTAAGAATACCTGAAATTCTAAAAATGAAACAAAATAAGCATAACTCTTCCAGTGAGATTTCTACTTTCAAGCAAACACAGGGAGTTTCAAGGAATAAAAGTGAAACAAGTTCAATAGTCAACTTGTAGTCAACTTAAAAGATGAAAATGCTCATATTATATTGATTTCATCAACAAGTCAAAATTGCGCTGAAAGTATAAAACCAGAAGTATCAACTTCTTCTGTACTCACAGATATTACAAATGAAAACTGCTATATAAACGGGAGTAAAGACTTAGATAAAACAAGGATCCCTCTTTTTTTATGAAATAAATTTTATTTTGTTATTTTTCAAATATTTTATAATAATAAATATTTTACTATAATAAATAACAATAATTAATTATTAATGGCCACATCACTCCCTAGACCATATGATTTCCTATTCTTTACAATAAATAATAATGATTAATAATCAATAATTGTACTATTTTATCGTTGTCATAGGCAAATATTTTTACACATCGGTAATAGAGATTATTAATTAGTGGACAGTAAATCTTAGAGAGCACTATGTTTTTATCTGGTTTTGGTATAAGACCTATAAAATGATCTCTTACACATTACTAACTTTATTATTTACACATGAAAAACATGAAAAAAAAAGTAAAGGGAAATATAGGAAATACGGGAAGTATGGAGGAAGTACGGGAAGTATCAAAGAAGTACGGATGGAATAGGGGAAGTATAGGAA
This sequence comes from Pyrocoelia pectoralis, assembly GCA_036250285.1. Classification (NCBI taxonomy): domain Eukaryota; kingdom Metazoa; phylum Arthropoda; class Insecta; order Coleoptera; family Lampyridae; genus Pyrocoelia; species Pyrocoelia pectoralis. The sequence continues at coordinate 30,637,577 of CM070077.1, forward strand.
GTAGGGGAAGTTTATTGTATACTTCCTGGAAGTAAGGAAGTATTATCAATTAGGGAAGTTTAGTGTACTCAATTTGGCCAGCGGTTTACCCCTCGTTCCCATCCCATACATCTAGCTTTTTTCACTTTTTCAAACAAAGCCTGTAGTAATCTTTTCCTAAGTCACTTTTGCTGCAAATATTTATCTGTTCTGCTGTCCTCCTACATTTCCTTTAAAGATTTTATTAGATTATATTCTCTCCCTTAACCAAATGTGAATTAAAATTTGTTGTTAATATTAAAAATAACTGTAATTTTTTTTTAACAGTTGCAAGATGTCATTGAGAGACACGAACAAGCTTCACCATTTGCTAATGCGGATGGCCCAAACAATCGTAAAGCTGAAGGAAACGGATTTGTTGTACAGGGTGGACCGTGGGAACAAAGGGCACCTAATACGGCTAGCGTAACAGAGTTTCCCTCCTTTGGTGGACATAAAGTTGATGCACATCAATCTTCTCAAGTTTTGGGCGTCTGGGGTTCCAGACGTTAAATTGAAAAGACCGTCGGGTAATTTACGTTCAGTCCATACCATTTTTATACTTAATTGTCTATACCAATGTAACATTTTTGCTAAACATACAAAATCACTGCCAATATTTAAATAAATTTAATAGTTAATTTTATGGACTGATTCGTAATAATAATTTCTTTGTTTATGGAGGGCATAATGCGACATATTTACTAACATTTAGAGTAAGATCATTTAGCCCATTTATGCAACCTCTTCCCTCACTGTTTGCTGCATTACGATAGGCCTGGCTACGACACTGGACTCTGACATGGAACTGAATCAACATTGACGCGTACGATTTTATTACTTTTAGGTCTTCCTGCCAAGTTAGTATACAACGAACGCTTGGCTACCTAAAGGCCTAATAATGGCTCTAATCATCCAGATGGAGATGTTATGATTGCATAATTTTTACTTATTTCATGGATGTATATCACTTTAGAATATTTATATAAATCATTATGTTTGTTACTAATACGTGCATGAATTTTTTAGAAAATAAGCATATTTTTGTTGGTAATTTTTTTTCTTTTCTTGAATATTTAATATATACATAATTTTTGTTTTGTTTTGAAATGGTCAAGCAAACTTGTCATAACCTCTCTGTTTTTGTGAGGCGGTGCACGGTGCCTTCCTCTTTTATATGACCGTACTCTAATGAAGCTTGTACAATATACCATTAGTGGGTGTAGGATATATTTTTTATTAATTTGTGTTTTGCGATTTACAGTTATCTCTTATCAAACTATAAATATGTATTATGAATGATAATTATTGTATTATGACTGAACTTACTGTTGAATTGGTACAATTATTTTGAGTTCATTTATATAGTACTTGAATATTTTTTTTGTATATAATATATACATATGAGTCCTTGTGGTCGATTTTGTTAGCCCAGGACTACCTGAGGGAGAGAAATATAAGATTTTAAAGGAGACTTTGTTATTACTTTCCTTCAATCGTTCCCATTCCACATTAAAACCCTCTTATACATACTTAAAAGTTTGAAATGTATACATTAATTGGTAAATACTGTTATGATGAAGTACATTTATTTGTTAACCTTTACCTTGATAAGTGTAAAAAATAATACAGTAAGAAGCAAACTACAAAAACAAGACGTCCTTAGCCACGACCTCACCTAACAATTAAATGCAACTTACAAAACTGTAATTTACGCTACTTGAAGTGGAAGTCCCATAGTTACAGTAAAAATTTACAAGTTCTGATAACCCTAAAGGATCTAAATCATTATTTTTGATTAGAAAGCGTTTGTGTTTATAAAATTCTAAAGTTTCATTACAGTGAAGTTTATTGTCATTTACTTGCTTAACGAAAATAGGAAATCTACTGTATGATTTTTAAGCTTATGTAGAGCAGCGACAAATGAATCCCAAGGTTTGTATTTGAGGTAGGCCAAATTCTTTAAAACAAATATTGAATGATCTTTTAGTTTGCTCAATATACACTTGCTTACAATTAATTTTATATATTCCTGACTCATCGTTTATATTTACTGGGCACTTAGGGCACAGTATACACGAATGCTTAGTGTTTCCTACGGCCTTTGTAAACGATCTTTTGCAGTTGAGATCATTTGCAAATTTAATTTGAAAACAATATTTTAGGCAGACCTCTGTATAGGAACGATAATTGGGTAATTTAACATATGCTTACCTGTTTAAATCTTCAGAGAAATCATTGTATACAGCAATTTTTTCACATAATTTTGTTTTGAAAAAGGAAAATTGATCAATGTGTGAACCAAAAAGTTGAAAGATGCACCTTTATGCTGTACATGCAATGATTGGAATCATTAGTTATGAACCTGGTTCTAAAGTACTACAACAGATAAGTAGTGTCCTTACAGTAAATGTCTATATCGGAAAGGAGATAAAAAATGTGTAGATTAGTTTTAAAATCTCGTGGCAGTCAAGATGCGCGGCGAGATTTATTTAAACGCGATACTACGATACTAATACGAAGTTCTATAAATAATTACACCTATATTTATTTACTCTACATATTTAGGATGGCATTTTACCTTCCGATGTTCCTCGACGTATAACGTCGTGCCTACTTTTCGAAAGTGTTTTAAATCCCGCCGCGCTTCTCGAGTGCAACGAGATTTTGAAACTACTCTCTCTACCATCAACTCAGCCTAGCAGAGTTCCTGAAATAGTAGATATATGTTGAAAGCATGAGTATGAGTAAGGATAGGCTAAGTCATGTAAAATTGAGTTAGACAGGAGCTATATTCATATTCATATTATATTTAGTAAAGGCAATTGTATGGACAATTATTTACACGTCACAGTCTGATATACTCATACATTGTATTTATTATAAACAAAACAAAGTAACAGCATCGATAAATTCCCCCTCATTGTATAGAGGTGTCGACAGGAGAAACGCTTTAATTTTACGTTTAAATTTGGCGAAGTTCTTGGTACTTCTGACACGTCCGGGCAAGCTGTTGTAGAACGCCAAAGACTTGTACTCTGGAGATTTCTTGAAGAACGAATGACGCGGTTTGTCCAGGCGTAGTTTGTCCTTGTTGCGGGTATTGTGAGAGTGTACATCTTTGCTGGTAATAAAGTTATGTTTACATTTGTGTATATAGGTGACGCAATTGTACACGTAAATGGAGAAGAGGGTCAAAATTTTGTAATCACGAAAGACGTTACGGCAAGTTTGATGAGGTTTTAGGTTAAAAATAAGTCGCAACACTCTTTTTTGCAGTACAAAAACACGATCAATATGCGCACTAGAACCCCAAACTGCAATGTTATAGTTCATAGCCGAGAATACAAGCGCGTAATACACACTCATCAATGCACTTCGACGGAGGGTTGCCAGGTCTTCGGGTTTCACCCGGAGTTTCCGGGTTTCCATTAAATTCTACGGGGTACGGGTTTACACTCCATTCCTCCGGGGCGCACCATTACACACGTCAATTGTCATTTTTTCCTATAAGACTCCGCAGCGTCTACAGTCTACACGATATCGAGAATTTGCGGCGTTTGTCGGTTTAGCTTTAGCCACATTGTAACAACGAACTCTTGTCGGCGTCTCTGATGCTGCCGTATCGAATATTTTCTCAAAATCTACTGCGCAGCTTGCTGCTTGCCAATATTTGCACCGAAAATTATGGCAAATGTAGGTACTCGATTTAACGTACCGTATTTGGCCACAAATTATTATGACGACCGACGAAGGGCTAAAAGTAAAAAATCGCATAATCAACCACTAAAATTTGGCACCTGGAGAGAAAAACTCATAATTTTGTGTAAAATTTTTCGAAATTTCCCGAACCTCTTCGCCGATACCAAACAGAAGTATATAGGTAATAGGGGCTGATACGACTCTCCTCGTTTCTTTCCCGCGTGCACCTCTACTCCGGGTTAAGCCTTATTTCAATCTGGCAACCCTACCGGGTTCGACCAAGGGAGTTATTCAAATTGAGAATTAGATAATACGCTTTATTAATCCTTTTGCAGACGTCCATCACGTGGTCTGACCACGATAGTGCCCAGTCAATGTTCATGCCTAAGAATTTGGTGGTAAATACACTAGGGATATCATGATCGTTAATTGAAAAATGGAAGGCATTGCCAGTTGAATATCTGGAATGAATTTCAATAAAGACCGACTTATTATAATTTATCGTTAGTCCGTTGTTTACGCACCATGAGTCAAATTTGAGTAAAACATTCTGGACATCATCACGCACATCTCGGATAGAGCCACCACTCACCACGACTGTCGTGTCATCAGCATACATGAAAAGCTTACCACTTGTAATATATTCTGGTAAGTCGTTTATAAAGAGGAGGAAAATTAATGGTCCTAGGACGCTACCTTGTGGCGTACCTATGTCCACTCTAAAGTTGTCAGAAAGCGCACCACTTAATTTTACTTTTAGAGTTCTGCTCGTTAAATACGAGAGTATTATAGTTATAGTTATAGAAAGAATCGTTAATGGCATGTAAGATTACAACCAGTAAAAGAAAACGTTATCATCTTAATAAAGGGATTACAAAGAATCTCAAGAAAAATTGGAAAAATGTCTGGCCCCTTATTCTCGAATCGTACGACACGATAGCGCATACGCTTGTCCTGTAAATAACGTATGAAATTTTCGAAAGTAATTCTTCGAGAACACACTTTTGAAAATTTCATGCGTTGTTTACAGGATAGCATATGCGCTATCGTGTCGTACGACTCGAGAATAAGGGGCCTGGTCGTCTATAAGAAGTAAGTAAATGAGGAAGAGTTGGTATCACTTAAAGTCAGTTGAGCTTCTGGAGCACCTCATTTCCTATATAAATGCATTTAGTCCAGCTGATCCTGAGCGGTTACAACCCCTCTTTAACTATGACTACCTAACCAACCCTCTTTTAAGCGAGTATTGGGATTGTTTGCGAACTACTCTTAGTGGGTACCAAGGTTTCTCAGGTATGGTACTAACCTTGACTAAAAATGTAATTCTTCTTTTGTCAGCAACCCAGAGAGTCACTTTGTAAAGAGGTTGATGGGATCCATATACGATGATATAAATGTATCTCAAAATGGGGGTTACAGCGAATAAAGGTGAGTGTAAAGAGGAATCGAACAAAATCAAATACAGCACTCCGCATTCGTGTACTTGAATTGCATTGTTCACTCGCTGCGGTTCGTGGACGAACACGCAGTTCGCGTAACCTTCCTCTCTCTTACTGTAAATAACTATTAGTTCACATATTTTCCAACTATCTTGTTTGCTTCTGTGAGCCGGTAGTTTAGTATGTAGGGAACTGTGCTGTGTTCACTCGTGCTCATGTCTATCTGTTTACCCAACAGAAATGGTTATAAGCTCCTCCCCAAAAATTACCGCCACATTTAAATGCAATTTTTTTATTGGTCAAATTTTCAAAATTCAGAACACAAGGAATCGCTTGTTTGTAATTGTTGTAGATAGCTCATGGAACTGTACGCTATACGCAACTAGAAAGGAAAGGCTAATGAGTAACACTGAAGCCACAGCAAAGTTAGTCAACCCTCAACGAATACTTATCTCTATCTCTTTCTTTCGCACGCAAAGTCATACTCAACGCCGTAACACGAGAAATAAAATAAAATGCGTTGGCAGGTTTGCTGTACTACCACAAGCTAGAAAGCGACAGAAGTACCTACTCCGCATCTTCTGGCTTCAACACCTACAATGCATTGGAATAGCCTGTATCCCTTCCAGTTGCAGATAGCGTGCAATTCAATGAGTTACCTGTAATCTGTCATTGCGTTTTGGTGTTTTAATGAGTGTTTATAGTACCTATTTACATCGTCTCGTGACTTGCTTCAATTCACTGTTAATCTTATTTATAATTTTGTGGGTGTAAAACTGGTCAAAATTTGGTGGGAGGAGCTTAACTATATCTGTTGGGTAACAGTTTAATGCATAAAATTCATTTGCAAATCAAAGTAATCAAACCAAAGCTAACAAGTGGTGGAACAAGTACAGATCCGTGGTGGATGAGAGTTACATTTTTGTGCGAAGAAGGCTTAAAGCTGCATTTATAGTGTCGGTATCGGTAAGCAATAAGAAATAAGAAATAAGCGGTAAGGAAATGAACTTATGGATAACCTGTATATCATTTATAGTAGAAATAAGAAATAAGCAATAAGCAATAAGAAATAAGGAATTGGTTCAATTTTATTTCTTACCGTTACCGTTACCGAATCGGGAATATTCGTGTACAGCTGTGAGCTTACGAGCTAAGAAAAGACAGATGACATCAATATAAATCAGGTGTTAAAGAAATATTTGACATTTGAGTGAAATATATCTCTTATTTAATAATCGATTGGAAAATATTATGTCAAGTTGATTTTAATTTTACAATCGTACATTAGGTAACCTAAGAATCGTACCATAAACACAGTAATAATTTAAATTAAACCCGCAATGCGCATGCCTACTCTGTTACCGTTAAAGAACTATAAATGCGTTTTTATTTCTTACTGCTTATACGCCTGGTCCGTAGCGCCCGACGCGCCGTCGTGCGGTTAAAGTTGCAAGTTGTTGACTGACAGTCACAAAACACGTAGTTTTGTGCCACATAACATGTTATGTGTTTCTGTTTTGTGCTGACAGTCACGTTGACAGAGGCAAGCGATTCGTATACTATACAGCCGTGAAACGCAGTTTTTTGTATTAAAAATCGACGAAATGATCGGGAAATCCCAGGGAAAGCTGTGTTACGTGCCTAGCTGTCTAAACACGCCGAAGAAAAGTCACGGTTTCACATTTTATTCGTTCCCCAATCGCGAATATGACTTCACAACTTTTATTTCAAAAGGATTATGGAGGTAGAGCCAGCGACAATTACATTCTAAATGATTCAGGATTTGTACAGTTAATTGAGCCAGGTGATGAAATTATGGCCGAGGGTTTCCACAACTAAAGTATGATCAAAGCTTCTAAAACACAACACCGTACCTACTGATAATGCCGTCTTTTCCTACGAATCCACAACTTTCTCACGATGAAGTTTTGGAAGGTTATAAAATAGCATCGGTCAGATTATCTCCCTGCAACATCATTACCGTACGTCGAAAAAGTAATGTATATTGCATTAAGGATGTAATGAACAGACTTATTAATGAATTTGAGGAATCTGAGGGACGCAAAGTTAACAAGCTGTTGACAGAACTCAAGTTTAGGTGATAATAAAACCAACACAATTGGAGATCTTTGGCTATAATATGCAGGTTAACGACGAATTTTTAAGAACAATATTCATCCAACGGTTACCAGTTATAGTACTCGCTCTATTTTGACATCTAGTAAAGATCAATTAGGTCACTTAGCAAGTATGGCAGATAAATTGTAAAGTAAAACTCTAAACCTCCCCTTTAATATATATAATATTATATTAAAGGGGAGGTTTAGAGTTTTACTTTACAACTTACCATTCACCCCCTTTTTGAGACTTACGAACTTCATCAATAATGTCAAATTACGCCTACCGAGCACCCACAGTTCGTACCTTCGAAAAACTATCCCTCCAACTGAAACGTATCAACCTCAACATCTGGTTTACAAGCACTTGCATCAAAAGGAACGTCATCCCCAAATTCATCAGATATTATATTAAAGGGGAGGTTTAGAGTTTTACTTTACAACTTACCATTCACCCCCTTTTTGAGACTTACGAACTTCATCAATAATGTCATGGCAGATAAAATTCATTAGCAAATTTTAATACAGTGCATTCCATAAGTCCATCAGAGCACATGCATTGCAACCTGAACCTGGGTATAATATTAGTTCGATTTCTTTAGTTGTAACTTGCCCTTGTTGTCAAATTCACGATATAGAAGAGACACAAGTTGCTCTTCCATATTTACAATTACCGCATTTTCATAACTCGTCGGTGATTTCAAGAAACACATATCCCTTAATCCTTATTGTGTCAATGATTCCATCTGGACTGCAATCCAAATAAGGTTGTTTGGAGCAGATTATCAGTTCTCCTTTGACGTAATTTGTCATATCCTGGAACGGGTTTCTCTATTTTCAAACCGTAACGCATAGCTGGAGAAGAAGAATGGTCGTGCGTGTCCTTCAGGAAGTTTTGAGCTAGTATATGGCAACGTGGAAGTTTCTCCCTTTTTTAAGCTTTTCTCGACAAATCGAGTGCGTGAAACCCGCACGGTATAATAGTCGACATGTTGCGCACTCGTTACGCCATCAAAACTGTATGTAAAATTTAAAAACCACGACCTGCCGTACATGTGTAATCACAACATTTTAACGGCGTCAGTCAAAAACTTAGCGGCTCTACCGATAGGGCGGCGTTGGCGTCGCGTGGAGAGAAAGCGACCAGGCGTATTGCTTATTTCTTATTGCATACCGATACCGACACTATAAATCCAGCTTTACACTTCTCAGTTCCATCTATCTATTTCAACGCATTAAATATAGCTGTGCAAAGGGAAAACGCCGCTTCCGTTATGGGAACTTACGACAGCCACTTTGTTAAAAAATGAATGACATTTTTTATATCCTTTAAGATATTTATATTTATTTTATTAATGTTAACCAAGATAGTATGAAATGTTTTACATAACTTAATTGGAAAAATTTGCAAATCTAGTCGTTAGGTGTAAAAAAAGGTAACTGAGTGAATGTATCCCATAGACTGTAATTGGAATGAATTAAACAAAAAAAATTCTGTTGTCTGCAGGTAAAACACTAAATAAATAAAATAATCAAAGTAGTAAATTATTATTAAACAAACTTTATTTAAAAAAGCAATTATCACAAATGTAACAGTTAAAAGGAATCATGTTAAACAATGACATTAAATAAATTTGATACATAAATAAAGGAATAGTTAAGTATACTACACATATATAGGAAGCCACTTTTTTTTTTAAAATAGTAAGACTACAAATTTAATTTGATCGATACTATTCCGCCTCCTAGAGACTTAGTATTAGAAAATCGTTTATCGCAATTTGAATTTATTCGTAACAGTTGATAAAAATAATATAACTACAAGAATGACTAAATATGACTGCTCAAAAATTACTAATAAAAATCAGTCAGCACCAATTAAAGTTGAGCATAATTAACATTCATACTTCTTCACACATACTTTTTATACAATTCATATATTTATAGTCTTATGTATACACTTACATCTTCCAATGGCTTTAAATTACAATTTATGTCAGACACTAATACTACAACTGTTAAGAAATACAGACAAGGGCATTAGATCAAAATAATTTAGTGAAATTTAGAGTGTTAAGTAATATTACTGTAAGACCGCCACCCATCTAATGGTAAACCCCCTTGACTTTGAAACTAAAAAGAACTAGCCAATGGAAAAGAAAGCTAAAGTGGGAAATGTTACATAACCATCTTCGGTTTAATGGTATGAAACATTTACATTTCTTCAATTTATCATTGTAATATTTACATTAAGTCGAAGGCACAGTGAGTAGTAGATACTTAATTGACTTAATATACGTATTACATTTTTTCAGCACTTTCTTCATTATTTATATAAAAAACCTATATTTAATATCTACATTTCATTATGATTATGTGAGGTAGTCCGGACTGGGCTCAGCCATTGGTTCGGGGGTGGTAAACAGAGGATTTGGAAATTCCGGTGGATGCGGTAATGGTCCTGTTGCTTTTGGTCTACGTCGATACGCCATTAGCCAACAAGAAACGGCTACAGCAACCGCCACTAGCGCTAAAAGTGCTGTTATAACCAAGGCTATTATAAAACCAATCATCGACACACAAATATCCTCCGCCCTCTGAGCATTAGGAGCTAAAAATGTTACGGTAAATAATAATTTTTCAAAATATTACAATGTACCTTCAGTCGGATCTACAAAACGTTGTTCGCGTCTTTCAAATGTTAAAATAGCATTTGACTGTAGAGTGATTTCTTCTCTTACTTGTCCACTCATTAAATCTCCGGGTACTAACACATCTGTGTTATTTTCTGAATCTATGGCACGTTTTCGTCTTCCAAATGCATTATACCCTCGACAATTGACCTAGATAAAATTAAAAATAAGTAATCCAAGCCTCATCGTTTCAGTATCGTATAAATCTACTTACCGGTTGACATCTTCCAAAGCACACACGTATGTTGCACTGGAATCTAATATTATCGCTGCTTGGGAATTTAAAGGCGTTAAAACTGGCTAACAAACTTTGCGTATCAATATTGTGCTCCCACTCTCCGAAGATTGTGGGATCAGTTGCGCAACCATTTTCATCTGTTACTATATATTCGTTTTCGACATTATCGCCCATAGTTTTTGCGATACAGCTTCTGGCAAATCCTCCATATATTGAACCGGGTTGCACTTCGACTTGAAGCATTAAGTTATCGCCAATTTCCGCCGAGTTTACTTCCTGACCAGTTTGGGTGACAATCTTCATCACACAAGTCGGAGGAGGACCTGTGTTAGCTATAGTTCCTGCCGTTGTCAACATAGATACATTAAAACCGAGTGTAACATTTTGTTCTCCGGTTTGGTATATACATTTAATGTGGTACGCTTGGGCTTTGTATGTTACAAGTTTTGGATGTTTTTGGATGACAAGAACAAAGCTAGCTTGACCCTGTTGAATATAATAATGATAACAGTTGTGTTTCTCAAATAAAATACTCACATTAACATGAATTAATCCGCAGTTGCCAAATTGTACTTTAAATATTTCAGTTCGCGAACGCTCATTTGATGGAACAGTAATGACACGTCGACATTGCTCATCTTTACTATGTCCTTTTACATATAGAACTCCATTAAAACCTTGATCAGTTATATCAATTTGGATTTGCACACCGTCTGAGAGGCAACTAACTTCCATATCGGGTTTAGGGAAATCAGTTCTATGGTGCAAAATACTTGGCGCTACAAATATTAATTGTATAAGTTTTCCTTAACATTCCCAGTGTAAGTACTTACTGCAATCAACGTCGGGATTTCCAGAATAACCAGACTGACACTGGCAGACGGCTTGATGATTAACAGCATTACAAAAGGCGTATTTTCCACACTTCGTTGTTAAGCAGGGATTATCGCACGTTTTCGTTATAAGATTACAGAATTTATGATCGGGACAGTCGTGATTGTTTTCACATTCGGCACCAGGTATAGGTGTACAATTTCCATGTATATCTAAGCGATAGCCATATTCCACGGGACAGATGCACTTACCATGTTCGTCGACAATCATACCACGCTCAAGTGCACAAACACAGTGTCCCTGTTCGTTTATCTTAAAACCTTTTTCTATTTGACAGTAAATACATTCGTCATTTTCATTAAGTGCTGTACCGGGTGGGCATTCACATTTACCATCAGGTGTTATTTGGTATCCCTTGTCCAATGCGCACAGAGATGCTACAAGAAAGAATATATTACAAGAAAAATTTATTTAAATAAAAAGAAAGAATATTGGTTTAAGTTTCCCACTACTATCGGTACTAGTAAAAATGCCTTTAGAAGCCTGTACGAAATTAAGTACATTTAAAACATCAATTATTCCTACAAAAAGGTATACAGTTTTAGATTTTTGCAATACAACGTTAATTTTCTGTATCAGTGGATGTGCAAAAAAGCGCTAATTATGACCCAAATTGCACAAGCGATCGACTTTAAAAATTAATTACGTCTATATTATTGAAACTGAGTGGTAGATATTTATATATTTGAAAAATGTCGGTGTCGGTGTGAGATGCTTTTGAGGCCAATTGGTTTATTAGTCTTAAAAGCTATAATAATTAACAAAAGACATCTTGTGTAACTGAGTACCTGACACGTTCCATATTAATAATATTGATAGTAACATAAAAAGTTAAACCAATTATGTTGTGTTTTAACACGATTCAAAAAATAATGTGTTAATATGTGAAAAAAGGATGAATGCTTCGGTCCGCGCCACAACAAAGAATAATCACATTGTTGTGGATTGCCGCTCGCTGTGTACGATGTAGTAGAGGTAATATGTGCGTCTTTCTCTCACAGTAATCATAGCACTTACTTATAGGTCTTGGATGATCTCGTGAACAACACGTGACCATGTCGCAGGTAACTATAATTCGTCAAACTTTTATGTAGGCAACTTTCCTAAAAATATCGCCCGTCATTATGAAACAATAAGCACGCGTAATTATGACTGAACAGTAAGTAAATAAAATAAATTACATGATAAATATGAAATTTGTTGATATATGAGAACGAGAACACGTTATTTACATTTTGGCGCCTTTTCCAAAGTAAGTCGATGTTTTTATACTTCACTTACTACCAAAATTTCATAATTATGGCTCCTCCTACTCGCAGCTACGCGGTCACGTGTCGTTCACGAGATAATCCAAGACCTATACTAATTACAAGAAAACAAATTTTGTTTTCACTAAACGAATAATGCCGCTTGATTTCAATACTAGAAATTTATCATCTAAAACAAGAATTTTTTCTTCAGTTTCTGTATATTTGAAAATAATGAAATGTTCGGTTATAGCTCATAAAACCAGTAAATTATATCAATAATCAACATTTATGGGGTTTCGACTTTTGAGAAATATGTGTGCTACAACATTTACAAATTTGGTAACAATTTATGGAACAATAACAATTTTATGATGAGTTAAAACTGACCGTCAGCCAGGAAAATGCTAACTACAGTGTTTTTATGGCTGTTAATTAAAATAATAGTTAAACAATTGTCCCATTTTGATTTTTACACATGTTAAACATATATAAATGACTAATATACTGTCCAAAAATGAAAATAATTCACCCCCCAGTTTTTTCATTATGACCACTCAAAAAGTCATTTTTACTCCAATAGTAATCGAAACTCTTCTCAGGAGAAAAGGATAGGTACAACATAGTTCAACAGATAATAATACTTGTCTTTAACTGTTTTGCTCTTTCAATTGGTAAAAAGGTGTATATTTTGAAGCTTGGAATAAAAGGTTCTTTGAACAAAACTTGTCAGTTCAATTTTATCAAAATAATGATTGTATAATATGCAATGTAGAATTTTGACAGTTCGCATAAATAAGTGCTGTTTTTAAATTTCGTTTAATTTGCAAATAGGTAGGTACATAGACGGTCGTGTGATATTTACACTGAGAGAAACTAATGCAGAACAATGTTGGAAATTTTCAATAACAGAGACTTTATAGTGCTCAATGTAAGTGAGTGTAATTACACCTCCAAGCAGAAATATGAAGCTCACTACTTTAATTTTCATTTCTTGCCCAGATTGTAAGGCAAGGGTTTTTTATTTTGTAATTACTTTACCAATCCAATTGCAATCTTGTGAAGAAATAGAACAAATTTTTGTTGTTTCTGTATTATTACAAATTTAAACCGTGTTGGCTGGGTTTGATAATAAAGGTGGAAATACTTACCAGGTTCACATCTCACAGCAGCATTACCATTGTAACCTGGCAAACATTCGCAGACCATTGTTCTTACAGGTAAGGTATCTAAAACCTTGCAATCGGCATTTATACCACAAGGTTTAATTAGCGAACATGGATTATCACATTTTCCATTTATACAAGCTGTGGTCAATGGGCAATCCGAATCCGAACGACATTTCTCTTCTGCTTTACCGCAACCGGTCTTTGTATCTACATATCCAGGTGGACAAGTACATTCCACTTCATGATTATAAACCTTGCACTCAGATGATTCATCGCAAGGTTTTCCCGAAGCACATGGGTTTTCACATTTCTTATTAACGCAAGCTTTATTTGTTGGACAATCAAGATTCGATCGGCAACCAATGGCAGCACAAGCAATGTTGGGATTACCCACAAAACCAGGCTCACATTCACAAACTGCACGATGATTATTTCCATAGCACATAGCTTCATTGCCACAAGATGTTCCATTGGCTGCACACACCGGTACACATTGCCTATTTATGCAGGAATGTTGTCCCGAACAATCGCTATTAGATCTACAACCGACTGCTACACATTCAATTTCCGGATTACCCCAGTATCCATGTTTGCATACGCAAATAGGTTTGTGATTTTTAATGAGGCATTCCGAGTTTGGTCCACAATTGCAAGGAGTTCTGCAAATACCAGTATAGCAAGCTTTATCATTGGAGCAATCATCGTCAGATTTGCAAATTCCAACTTCAATAACTGGTTTGGTAGGTTCACAAGTGCCACTACCACTGCTAATATATCCGGGAGGACAAATACATATCATTGTACGTAAAGGTACTGTGTTTGCAACTTCACATTTCGCCGGTCTCTCACATGGTTCAAAAGTTTTACATGGATCTTCACATTTATTGTTGATGCAAGCTAGGGTTGCTGGACAATCTGGATCTTGAAGACATTCTGGTTGTGGTTCGAGACGACATTGGACAAACGGATTTCCAATATAACCAGGTCTACATCTACACAACGCTACATGATTCTGCACTTTACATTCAGCTCTTGACGAACATGGATTGTCATACACACAAGGATTTACACATTGAGAGTTTACACATTGACGTTCGCCTGGACAATCACTGTTTGTTCTACATCCAACTATTAAACATCTTTCAAATGGATTGCCTCGATATCCACTTATGCAACGACATTCCGCTTGATTTCCGCGCACGTAACATTCTGCATTAATTCCACACTGTTCACGTACTAAGCAAGGGTTTAGACAATTTCCATTGATACATGCTTTTCCTGAATCACATTCTGAATTTGATCTGCAACCTACTTTGTGACAAACAGTATTGGGATTGCCTTCATAGCCATCTTTACACGAGCAAATAGGTCGATGATCTCGAACAGTGCAGGAGCTATCGGTGCCGCAATTACAAGGGTTGCGACACATTCTGTTGATACAGGCTTTGTCACTCGGGCAGTCTGTATCGGAAGAGCAGCCAGGCGGAACTGGCACTGTAATAGTGTGACATTCACCATTTTCATTGGGCACCCATCCATCGGGACAAGTGCATATCATGGTACGTACTGGTATGGTATCAAGTACACTGCAGTGTGAGGTAGGATGACAAGGTACTAATTCCAAACATGGATTAACGCAAGCATTTCTAATGCATGCTAGCTGGCTGGGACAATCAACATCATGCTCACATTCATATCGTCCGATTTCTGTTATTTTAGGTGTACAGTATGCTAAAGGATTGCCTTCGGGTAAATGTGGTGGACATACACATCCAGCAGCATGATTTTGTACATAACATCTAGCATTTTGTGCACATGGTGGATTAGCAGTGCTTGAACAAGGATCAATGCAACGCTGATCAATACAGGCTCTATTAATGGGACAATCTGAATCGGTGTGACATTCGACCCTTTCGCAAGCATCTAAGGGATTTCCAGCATAACCATCAGGGCATTTACATGCAGCACGATGACTGTTTCCGTAACAGATAGCTGTGCTTGAGCAGGGATCTCCCAAAATACAAGGATTTACACATTGCCCATTGTAACATTGTTGATCATGAGCACATTCATCATCGGATTGACATCCAACTAAAAATAAAATCATATATAAGAAATAAAATGAATAGAACAGCAAAATACTTACGCTTCACACAACCAATCTGTGGATTTCCTGAATAGGCCTGTTTGCAATAGCATATAGGATAATGATTTGTTACTTTACATTCAGCATTGGGGCCACAATTACATGGACTCACACATCGACTATTTACGCAAGATTCAGATCCAGCACAATCAGAATTAGATTTGCATCCTATTCCATGATCGACAGCTAAAATGTCATCTGTTAGCTGTTGTTGTTTAGATCATATATACTACTTACGAGGAATACACTCTATTTTTGGATTTCCTTCATATCCAGATGGACAAATACACACCGATTGGTGATTATTTACAGAGCAGAAAGCTCCAACCGCACATGGATCAGTAATACAAGGATTGACACAAATATCATTTTTACACCGTTGGTAGTATGGACAATCATCGTCTTTATAGCACTCAGGTAGTGGAATGGGTGGTGGATATATTGGCACTGCAATTAGGCAACATGTGATCATATATTTTTGCAAGAAAAATTTTTACCATTAGTGCACTCAATGTGTGGATTACCAAAGTAACCAAAGGAGCAACTACATACTGCTTGATGATGAAGTGAATTACATTGCGCATTATAACCACATGTATCGACTTTGCAAGCTTCAATGCAGTGACCCTGTATGCATTTATCGGAATCACTACAATCTGAATCAGCACGGCACTGAGGTTGTCCAGAATCAATTGTTCTGCAATGCCCGCTGCTGTCAGCAATTGTGTCTGATGGACATTGACACATTACTGTACGTATTGGTAAGGTATCTATTACTCTACATTCTTGATCTAAGTTGCAAATATTGGTAATGCTACATAAATTTTGACAATTAGAATTAACACAGCCATATTGCGAAGCACAGTCTGAATCACTCTTACACGTTGTTTTGACTTCGCCAACTGCAAAAGGTAATTACATAAATCATCTTAAAGAATAGAGGTGAAAATCTTACTTGAGCAATCTACATAAGGATTTCCAGATTGTCCAGGTGGACAGTTGCAATGCGGTTGATGATTACGTCCAATACAAGTTGCAGTATCAGCACAAGTATCCTCATTGCAGACAGGTCGACAAATTCTGTTGAGACGATCACAAGCTTCATGGTCGGCACAGTCTTCATTGTATTGACATATTCCTGTGATACAAGAGCTGAGAGGATTACCTTGCGTTCCACCGGGGCATTGACATTGTGCTTGGTGATAGGTAACTACGCAGTCAGCTCCACGACCACATGAATGAGAAGCACAAGGATCCACACACTTATCATTGACACATTGTTTATCGTAAGGACAATCACCATTTACTTTACATTGAGCTATAAAAGAATATGATTATATAATATATAACACAGAAAAGTGATCTATAAACTCACGTTTATAACACTGTTGTTGTGGATTACCACCCCAACCATCAGGACAGAAACATGTTGGCCTGTGAAGTATTGTGTGACATTCTGCCTGGTATCCACACGGGTTAGAAATTGAACACAAATCTTGACAACGCTGATTGGTGCATGCTTTATTTGATGGACAATCTGCATCACTTTTACATTCAGGTGTAGGTTCAGGTGTACCTATCAAAATAAATTAGAGCGACACCTAGCATAGGTGATAAAAAACTTACGTTCGTAGCATTTAATAAATGGATCGCCGTATAGACCACTGGGACAACGACAAACTGCCTTATGGTTAGCTGGATGACACTCGGCAGTTGTTGAGCATAGATTTCCAATAGTACAAGGATTAACACACTGTCTTCTTATGCAAGCTTCGCTCGACGCACAATCATCATTACTCTGACATCCCACTTCGTCAGTTGGAACTAGACAATAACAAAATAATTAGCGTGACATTTCAAAAAGGGAGATGCTGTTGGCATGGAATAAAAAGGTTAGGAAAAGGATATAAGCGAAAATCCTAAAAGAGAATTTTTTTTCATATTAGTGCATATGAAATGATGCTTACCTTGCTTACATTCTATGTCGGCATCACCTACATAACCTGGTAAACATAAACATGACATTGTTCGCAGTGGTAATGTATCAACAACAGAACAATCTGCATTGATACCGCATGGTTTTGTTATGAGACATGGATTCTGACAAACCCCACTAAAGCAAGCAAGTTTACTTGCACAGTCGGCATCTATTCGACATTGGTAAGGAATAATTGGTTTATCTAAAAAAATTTTTTATTTAAAACAAGAAATAAGGTGCAAAAAACATACCAATTTTGCACGAGTCTAAAGGATTTCCATTGTAACCAGGTGGACAAGAGCACAGAGCGCGATGACGATCAACAGTGCAAAGTGCACCTGTACCACAATTACAAGGATCTTCACAACGTTCATTTTGACAGGCTAGGTTGAATGAACACTCATCATCAGTGATACATTCTGGTCTTTCACAACGTTCATATGGATCTCCCTTAAATCTTTCGGGACAATAGCATCTAGCTCTGTGATTATCATCTGATTTGCAATAAGCGCTTAAACCGCACTGAGTATATGAACAAGGATCCACACATTCATTATTAACACATGCTTGGTTAAATGGACATTCTGTATCACTGCGACAGCCAACTAAAACACTTATGTTAATAAAATCCCTTACCCAGACTAGATACCATTACTTTCAAAGCAAGCACTTTGAGCATTGCCTGAGTATCCCTCTTTACATATACAAATTGCTCTGTGTAACTGAACACGACAGTCCGCATTGCGTCCACATATATTTATACCTTCGTCACATGGGTTGCGACATTGTTCACCGATACATGCTTTATCATTCGTACATTCAGAATTTTGTGTACATTCTGGTTTCACTTCTACAAAGGATGACATAAAATACAGTTTAAAAAAGCCAATTTAACTTTTTACCTTCCTTTGGTTTCAATGTGCACTCAACTTCTGGATATCCGACGTATGTACTGGGGCACGAGCAAATAGCTTTATGATTAACAACTTGACATAAGGCATTTAAGCCACACGCGTCTATACAAGGATCATGGCATCTTTGTGAATAACAGGCTCTATCGCGTGGACAGTCTTGATTGATTACGCATTCTGGATAAGTGCAAACAGCAGCACCGTTAACGGCTCTGCAGTTCCCATTAGTGCGACACGGCGATGGATAGCACGGATCTTTAGGTTCAGGTTGTTCTTTTACACATAGTGTAAATGGATCTCCAATTAATGGCGGAGGACAGCTACAAACTGGACTGTGGTTAACGGTGAAGCATTCTGCACCAAAACCGCAAACTCCGGGGCACGGATCAACACATTTTGCATTAACACACGCCTTATTTCTAGGGCAATCGGCACTAATAGTACATTCAGGTTTACAACCACTTGTCGCTGGCGTGCCTTGGAAACCAGGCAAACACTCACATATTGCATTCTCGTTTGATACACGACAAATAGTGTTTAATCCGCATGGTGATGGATTACATGGATCTTTCGGTGTTTTATCTAATTATGAGAGAAATAAGTATTGAAGATTTGAAAATAATAAAGTTTACCTTCAGGAATCACATAAGAACAGTATCTGAATGCGTCTCCAGTATAACCGTCAGGACAGGAGCATATGGGTATATGATTTCCTACTGTACATATAGCACCCACACCACATGTTCCTGGACATGGATCTTGGCATTTGTTACGGATGCATGTTAAACTCATAGTACAGTCAGAATTGGCTAAACATTCAGGTCGGCATCCTTCATGTGGATTTCCATGATAATCAGGTAGACATTCGCAGTAAGCGTAATTGTTTTCAACTCGACAATGAGTATTCACACCACAAGGTGACGGATGACATGGGTTTTCTGGCTTAGGTGTCACAGGTTGTGCTAGAACGAAATAAATTTTACTACAGATTTCAGTTACATTATGTAAAATAGGTATGAACAAATATGTACAATGTATTTTAATTAGTATGGTAGAACTCCATCTGTGCTTAACCAGGTTAGTCAGGGTGGTAAAAATTGTCAAGACTACAATGGTTCCTATAATGATTTAGACTTAGCGTGTTAATCCGGTTGAATTTTTGAAAGGGGAAAAACAGAAAACTGTGTCCAGTTTTCTGACCCTGTACCCTTTGATACGGTGTAGGAACCATATAGTGTTCAATAAAAGCTATTATTATTATTAAATAATGTTTTCAATGGAATTATTCATGAGTATAATATAATAGTTGATTAATTACTTAATTAAGCATATATACACAGGGATAAATTTTCATTTCATTACAGGGTAAGAGATCATTTTCTGGTAACTTTGATTTACCCCCACAAGCTTTATATATTATTTGATATCTAAATAACTTACTTGATTTTTGGGAACAGTACGTGAACGGATCGCCGTAATAGTTGTCAATGCATATGCAGTTAGGGATATGCGCAACCACATGACATTCAGCATTAACACCACAAGATCCAGGACATGGGTCTTTACATTTCTGGTTAATGCAAGCTAAACTGGTAGGACATTCATTGTTGCTAACACATTCTGGTCTGCAATAAGGAGCTTGACCTGTGTAACCCTCTAAACATGTACACGTGTAGCTATTTCTATCTGGAGATGTTATGCATTGTAAGTAAGGGCCACATGGTGACGGATTGCAAGGTTCCTTTATTTCTGGTTTCTTTTCAACTAAAGAGGGACAGTTAATGTCTACATATTTATTAGAGATCATCTTACTTATAACACTACAACGAATGAACGGATCCCCTGAATACTGTGGTGGACATGTGCATATTGGATTGTGATTAACAACATGGCAGAGGGAGTTAATTCCACAAGTTCCAGGGCACGGATCGACGCATTTTTTATTTACGCAAGCTTGATGTAAAGTACATTCTGCACTGACAATACATTCTGGTTTACACCCAGGTGGACTGCCTGTGTATCCAGGTAAACAAGAACAAACAGCTTGTTCATTGATTTCACGACACTGGCTATTTGGTCCACAAGGCGATGGTGAGCATGGATGTTTTTCAACAGGAGCTACATCATTTCAGATTAAAAAATAAGCTGCCGATAAACAAAGCCAATCAACTTACGTTCATATTTTACACAAAAACTAAATGGATCGCCACTAAAGCCATCCATACAATTACATGAGGGTAAATGGTTTATAACCGCACAATTTGTATTTTGGCCACATATACCTATACAGGGATCCACACATTTGTTATTAATGCAAGCCTTATTGTGCGCGCAATCTGTATTGAGGACACATTCAGGTCGACACCGTTGGTAAGGATCTCCAAAGTAGTTTGGTATACAGGTACAAATTCCATTATCGCAATTTGCATTAGGACCACATGGTAAAGGCGCACATGGATTTTTAGGTATCGGTGCTAAAAAATATTATTAGAATACATAACATGTGGCACAAAAACTTACGTCTTTCTGGTTCAGGATAACATATGTCAAAGGAGTTTCCTAGATATCCATCAGGACAAGTGCAAATTGGTGTGTGGTTTATAACGCTACATTTAGCATTAACGCCACAGGATCCACTACAAGGATCTCGACATTTTTGTTTAATACATGCTAAATTACTTGGGCATTCTGAGTTTACAGAACATTCTGGGCGACAGTTTGGAGGTGAACCAATATAGCCCACAATGCAAGAACAGGAGGGTGTTTCGCCAATCTCACGACACTGTGAATATGGTCCACATGGTGATGGTGTACAAGGGTATTGCGGACGTGGCTGTGGTATCACTTGAGCTAAATATTTCTATTATAGATGGCCGTTGGTAAGAAATATATAAAACTTACTTGAAATAGAAATACATCTGGTGAATGGATCACCAGAATATCCAACATTACAACTACATATAGGATTGTGATTAATAACTTCACATCTAGCATTAACTCCACAAGTTCCAGGGCATGGGTCCACACATTTTTTATTCACGCATGCTTTAGCAAGAGGACATTCTGAGCTTACTGTACACTCAGGTCTACAATTGGGCGGTGTACCAATATAATTCGGTAAGCAAGAACAAACAGCTTGTTCATTTAATTCACGACATTGAGCATTTGCACCACAAGGCGATGGATTGCATAGATTAATGGGCTTCTTTTCATCGGCTAAAATGCAAGGATTAGTTAAAAAACTGCACATAAAAGTTTGACCATACGTTTTTTGTATATACTGCAGTAAGTGAAGGGATCTCCCGAAAATCCATGTTGGCATGTGCAAGATGGTAAATGGTTAATAACGTAACAATCTGCATTTTGTCCACAAGTTCCTGGACATGGGTCTTGGCATTTATTTTGAATGCAGGCTTTATTAGATGGACAATCTGAGTTAAGAGTGCACTCAGGTCTACACCCTTCATATGGATTACCAATATAATTATCAAAACAAGAGCACGATCCAGCACCATTTCTTTCTTTGCAAATAGCATTTGAACCACATGGTGATGGATAACAAGGATTGATTTGGTCAACTGCAGTTGGTCGTTTTTCTAAACAATTAAATGTGAATACCTATGATTATTTTTCATGTTTAATTACCTTCAATGTTACACTGTCTGAAGGGATCACCAGCATAGCCTGTTATACAAATGCAATTAGGAGTGTGACTGACCACTCTACATTCAGTATTAATTCCACAGGATCCTGCACATGGATCTTTACACTTCTGATTAATACACGCTAAATGTGGTTGACATTCTGAGTTACTAACACACTCAGGTCGGCAATTTGGAGGCGTGCCAATGAATTGAAGTAAACATGTACATGATGGAGAATCTCCGGATACCTTACATTCAGAATAGGGTCCACAAGGTGACGGTTGACATGGATTGATTGGTTTAAATGGAGTAACATCTCCTGAAATATGAACTATAAGCAAATGTGAATACAGTTTAGGCAAAAACTTTACGGATTGGTACACATCTTATAAACGGATCTCCATCATAGCGATCAGGACAACTGCAAATGGGATTATGATTTACTACATGACATAATGCCGATAATCCACAAGTGCCAGGACATGGATCAATACACTTTTGATTTACACATGCTTCATTTAAGCTACATTCGGCGCTAACTACACACTCCGGTCTACAGGAAGGTGGTGCTCCAATAAATCCTGGTACACAAGAACAGACGGCTTGTTCATTTATCTCACGGCATTCACTATTTTGTCCACAGGGTGACGGATGACAAGGGCGTTTAATTTCGGGTACTAAATTTTCAGATATAATATAAGCTCAATATTTTTGTTAATGGTCTTACCTCTCACTTCTTGACAAGATAAGAAAGCGTTACCTTCAAAACCTTGCAGACAAGTGCATGTTGGAATATGATTTAGAACAGCACACTCTGCATTTTGTCCACATGTTCCTGGACATGGATCGATACACTTATTTTTAACACACGCATTATTTTTCGAACAATCAGTGTTTAAAACACATTCAGGTCTACAGCCTCTATATGGATCTCCCTGGTATTCAGGTAAACATGTACAGATGCCATTTGAGCATTGGGCATTAGCCCCACAGGGTTGATGTTCACATGGATCTACCTTTTCAGCAATAACGGCTAAAAATGTTTATTAGGTGAATATTCCATAATAAACCAAATAACTTACGGGGCAACAACTGGCAGCTATTGAATGGGTCGCCAGTAAAACCAACAGGACATACACATATGGGAGTGTGGTTAATGACACTACATTGAGCGCCTAAACCACATGAACCAGGACACGGGTCTCGACATTTTTCTCTTATACATGCCTTGATACTTGAACATTCAGCGCTAATGGTGCATTCTGGTTTACAATTCGGAGGAGTTCCGCTGTAACCAGATACACAAGAGCATGATGGAATACCACCAATATCTTGGCATATAGAATATGGTCCACAAGGGGATGGTATGCAAGGGTTCGTTACCTTCGGAGGTGTAACTGGCGGTTCTGTTCATAAAATAAATTTAAAAGATATAATAAAATATTACTGCAGAACAAACTAAAGTAAAAAATATCTTACGTGGCATTGAATAACATCTGGTGAAAGGATCGCCTGTGTACTCAATGTTACAACTGCAAATCGGACTATGATTTCGGACTTCGCAACGTGCATTTAATCCACATGTTCCAGGACAAGGATCAACACACTTTTGATTAACACACGCCTTGTCAAGACTGCATTCCGAACTGACTGTACATTCAGGCCTACAACCAGGTGGATTTCCAATATAATTAGGTAAACATGAGCAAACTGCTTGTTCGTTAACCTCCCTACATTGACTATTAGGTCCACATGGAGAGGGATGGCATGGATTTGATGGTTTCTTTTCGACTTGAAAAAACTGATGTTATACAATGTTATTAAATTTAATGATAGTCTTACTGTCGGTGGAAGTAACAGAACAATATTTGAATGGATCACCAGTATAACCACTTCTGCATAAACATGAAGGGAGATGACTTATTACTTGACAATCGGCATTTTGACCACAAACGCCTGGGCATGGATCTGTACATTTGTTTTGAATACAAGCACGATTTGATGGACAATCAGAGTTCAGAACACATTCTGGACGACAACCTTCATAGGGATTTCCAATATAATCTGATAGACATGTACATGAGCCTGCATTATTTCGTTCCCTGCAAACAGCATTTGCTCCACAAGGAGAGGGAATGCAAGGGTTGATACGTTCAGGTGTAATTTCTGAAAAAAATTATTACAAGATGTTGCATTGTATTGGGCAGGTACTACCTGGTGGAACTTGGCAATAACTAAATGGATCGCCAATAAAACCTGTAGAACAGACACAGTTTGGAGTGTGACTGACAACACGACATTCTGCATTAACCCCACAAGTACCAGGGCATGGGTCTTTACATTTTTGATTAATACACGCAAAATGGCTGGGACATTCAGTGTTACTAACACATTCAGGTCGGCAATTAGGAGGAACACCTATAAATTCAGGCAAACACGAACACGAAGGTGAATCACCAACAATTTTACATTGCGCATTAGAACCACAAGGTGATGGTTGGCATGGGTTAATTGGTTTGCGTTCCGGTTCATCCGCTGAATAAATGAACATTGGCAGGCTTATGTTAAAAATGTCACTCTACTTACTTATAAGGTAACATCTAGTAAATGGATCTCCTGAGTGTTTATGTGGACAACTACAAATTGGATTATGGTTTACCACTTGACAATCAGCGCCAATACCACAAGTGCCTGGGCAAGGATTAATGCACTTTTGGTTAACACAAGCTTGATTGAGTTGACATTCTGCACTGACAATACATTCAGGTCTGCAAGTAGGTGGACTACCTACAAATCCAGGTACACACGAACAGACAGCTTGGTTATTAATTTCACGACATTGGCTGTTCGACCCACATGGAGATGGGTGACAGGGATGCTTTTCAGTAGGCTCTGAATAGGAACAAAATAAACTTTAAATCATTACAAGAAGCAAATTTTACCTTTGAATTCATGACAGAATACGAAAGCATTGCCTATGAAGTTTCGTAGGCAAGTGCATGTTGGTATATGGTTGATAACAGTGCATTCTGCGTTTTGTCCACACATTCCCGGACATGGATCTATACATTTATGTCTTATACACGTTTTGTCTTTGGCGCAATCTGCATTTAGAACACATTCAGGTCTACATCCTCTATATGGATCGCCATGGTATTCAGGCAGACATGAGCAAGCCCCATTGTCACATTGGGCATTAGGACCACATGGCGAAGGGTTACAAACATCTATTTTCTCTGAAGGTTCAACTAAAATACATTTGTTAGATGCACTGTCTACACAGGAAATACATTATTTTATACTTGGCGGTTGTAAATGACATTGGCTAAATGGATCTCCGATAAAACCATCATTACAGAGGCACACCGGAATGTGATTGAAAACGTTGCAGTGAGCACCTATTCCACATGAACCAGGGCAGGGATCTTTACATTTTTCACGAATGCAAGCTAAATTACTAGGACACTCAGCATTAATGGAACATTCTGGTTTACAATTAGGCGGACTTCCAATATAATTTGCCAAGCAAGAACAAGCAGGCGAACCCCTAATATCTTGACATTGAGAGTTGGGTCCACAGGGAGATGGCACACATGGATTTTCAGCAGGTTTTGGAGTTGCAGGTGGTGCTAAAATTAAATTGGTAACATTTTTCCAAATTGAAAATACAATCAGTTTACTAGGCATTGCGTAACATCTAGTAAATGGATCTCCTGTATGGCCCACATTGCAACTGCAAATGGGACTGTGGTTGATAACTTCACATTTGCTGAGTAAACCACAACTTCCTGAACAAGGATCACTACACTTTTGATTAATGCACGCTTCATTAAGTGAGCATTCTGAACTAACTGTGCATTCTGGTCTGCAACTTGGAGGACTACCGATGTAATTAGGAAGACAAGAACATACTGCTTGTTCATTGATTTCACGACATTTGCTATTAGGTCCACATACTGATGGATTGCATATATTTACAGGTGAAGGCGTACCTGTTAATGAATATATTAGATGACCAATAAATTAATTGCGGAAAAGAATGACTTACGATCAGGTTGAATAACATTGCAATATGTGAAAGGATCGCCAGTATAACTTATTCTACAAGTACAAGATGGCAAGTGATTGATAACATGGCAATCTGCATTCTGGCCACATGTTCCTGGGCAAGGATCTACACATTTTGTCTGAATACAAGCTTTATTCGAAGCACAATCAGAGCTCAATATACACTCAGGTCGACATGATTCATAGGGATTGCCAATATAACCGGGCAGACATGTGCAAGAACCAGCGCCATTTTGTTCTCTACATTGAGAATTTGCGCCACATGGTGATGGTACACATGGAGTTGGTCGTTCTACTGGTCTTATTTCTTGTTTCTTTACTTCACAACTTACAAATGGATTTCCTTCATATCCAGAAAGACATGCGCAATTTGGAGTATGACTTACAACACGACATTCAGAATTAATTCCACATGAACCAGGGCATGGATCGACACATTTACTCTTAATACAAGCAAGATGGCTGGAACATTCGCTATTACTAACACATTCGGGACGACAATTTGGAGGTGATCCAATAAATTGAGGTAAACAAGCACATGATTGCCCATGATTAGATATTGTACATTGCGAGTTTGGTCCGCATGGCGATGGTACACAAGGATTCTTTGGTGCGATCTCAATCTCGGCTAAAATATTAAAACTCACATATAAATCTTCGAATAAAATATTTCTTACGAATTTGATGACAGCTTGTGAATGGATCTCCAGTGAAGCGTTGAGGACAGCTGCATATGGGGTTATGGTTAACTACCTGACAGTTAGCTCCTATTCCGCAAGTACCAGGACAAGGATCAATACATTTCTGATTTACACAAGCTTCATTTAGCTGACATTCTGAACTAACGACACACTCTGGTCTACATGTGGGTGGGCTACCAATAAAACCAGGAACACAAGAACAGACACCCTGCCCATTAATATTTCGACATTGACTGTTGGGTCCACAAGGTGATGGATGACAAGGATTTTCCGAGATAATTTCTAAATAATATCATTTTAGGTTAATACATATCTATCACTTAGTTGTATATTACCTTTCACTTCATTACACAGTACAAAGGCATTTCCGATATAACCTCGAGCACAACTACATATTGGTATGTGGTTTACAACTGAGCATTCAGCATTTTGTCCACAAGTTCCAGGACAAGGATCTATACATTTGCTTCTAATACATGTTTTATCCTTTGTACAATCATCATTTAAGACACATTCAGGTCGACATCCACTGTATGGATCCCCTTGATAATCTATTAAGCAAGTACAAATTCCAAGATTGCATTGAGCGTTGGGTCCACAAGGTGATGGATTGCACGGATCAGGTTTTTCCGGAATTTTTGCTAAAATGAGTTAATAAACTTTACAGATTTTATAAAATGATATGGTGATAGCTTACGTGGAGGTTTAGGATAACAATTATTGAATGGATCACCAGTATACTCGTCAGGACAGGTGCATACTGGTATGTGATTGATCACAATACACCGTGCATTTATTCCACATGATCCAGGGCAAGGGTCTTTACATTTCTCTTTCATGCAAGCACGACTACTAGCACATTCAGAATTAACTACACATTCCGGTTTACAATTTGGAGGACTTCCTATAAAACCATTCAAACATGAGCACGAAGGCGAATTGCCAATGTCTCTGCACTGTGAATTAGGTCCACAAGGTGATGGTGAACAAGGATCTACGTGTTTTGGTGGCTCTATCACAGCTGAAATAAGGTTACTAAAAATAGAGCAATATAGAAAGTGCAATAATCTTACGTTGCAGGTAACATCTAGTGAATGGATCTCCAATGTATCCACTATTACAGCTACAAATTGGACTATGATTGATGACCTCGCACCTACTGTTAAGGCCACAAGTACCAGGACAAGGATCGATGCATTTATGATTGACGCATGCTTTGTGAAGGTCACATTCTGAACTGACTACACATTCGGGACGACATCCAGGTGGGCTTCCTATATAGTCAGGAAGACATGAACAGACAGCTTGAGTATTCACTACACGACATTGACTATTAGGGCCACAAGGCGTTGGTTCACATACATTTGTAGGTTTCGGTTTCTCAACTAAAAATGTTATTTAATGTGAGTATAGGTATTAAATACCGTATTAGAATATTTACTCGTTGGCTCCACTGGGCTACAATATCTAAACGGATCTCCTGTATGCCCTAATATGCAAATGCAAGAGGGCAAGTGGTTGATTACTTGGCAGTTTGAGTTAAGTCCACAAGTTCCAGGGCAAGGGTCCTGGCATTTATTATTAATACAAGCGTGGTTAGAACCACAATCTGAATTTAGTACACATTCTGGTCTGCAACCTTCATAAGGATTTCCTATGTACTGTTCTTTGCAGCTACAAGCCCCTGCACCATTATGTTCACGGCAAACTGCATTAGTACCACATGGTGAAGGAATACAAGGTGTTAATTGATCTCGTGAAGGAGGTTGCACTAAAAAAAAGATATTATTAAAAAGCCACTAATATTGCACTGCTAGCCATACTTTCAAAAGTACATTGAAGGAAAGGATCACCGATATAACCATTGATGCAGATGCAATTAGGAGTGTGACTAACAACGCGACATTCCGCATTGATTCCACAAGAATTTGGACAGGGATCTATACATTTATTATTGATGCATGCTAAATGACTGGAGCATTCCGAGCTACTGACACACTCTGGTTTGCAATTTGGTGGTGCACCTCGATAATCGGGAAGACAAGAGCATGAAGGTGATTCACCCACTGCTTGACATTGCGAATAAGGTCCACATGGTGATGGTTGGCAGGGATTCACCAGCTTAGGTGGAATTATAGGTTCTTCTGAAAACGAAAACAAATGAAATATAAACCTATCATGTAATGGAATCTTACGAATTAGTGCACATCTTGTGAATGGATCCCCACTATGACGTGCAGGGCAACTGCAAATTGGATTATGATTGACGACCTGACAAGTAGCAGAAATGCCACAAGTTCCCAGGCATGGATCAATACACTTTTGGTTGACACAAGCTAGATTTAAACCGCACTCGGCGCTTACAATGCATTCAGGTCTACAATTAGGCGGACTTCCAATAAATCCAAGAACGCAAGAGCAAACGGGTAGATCATTTATTTCTCGGCACTGGCTGTTTGGACCACAAGGTGACGGACTACATGGGTTCAATATTTGGGACACTTTAGCTTCTGAGCACACTAAGAATGCGTTTCCTACAAAGCCTTCTCTACATGCACATGTTGGGATATGATTAATAACAGTGCATTCTGCATTCTGCCCACAGGTACCTGGACAAGGATCAGTGCATTTATTCCTAATACATGTCTTGTCTTTGGAGCAATCATTATTTAAAACACATTCGGGTCTACAACCTCGATATGGATCTCCAAAATATTCTGGCAAGCAAGTACAAATGCCTTTATCACAATTGGTATTAGATCCACATGGTGAAGGATAGCATGGATCTTCAACTGGTTTTATCACTAAATAATAAAGAAATTGAGATAGGTTAAATTACACAACTGTATACTCTTACTTGGAGGTTGTGGGAAGCAGTTATTGAATGGATCGCCTGAATAACCGTCAGGACATGCGCAGATCGGGGTGTGATTAATGATGCTACACTCTGCTCCTACACCACATGAACCTGGACATGGATCTCTACATTTCTGTCTAATGCAAGCTTTGTTACTAGGGCATTCAGAATTGATTACGCATTCAGGTCTACAGTTTGGAGGACTTCCGGTATATCCAGAAAGACAAGAACATGATGGTGTTTCACCTACATTTCTGCATTCTGCATTAGCTCCACAGGGTGAAGGCATGCACGGATCTACAAATGCAGGTTTGGGTTCTGATGGTGGTGCTAAATAAATTGTTATTAAATTTCAAAAAATGGTACTATATGACAATCTTACAAAGCATTGGATAGCATCTAGTAAACGGATCCCCGGTATAATCAAGGTGACAGCTACATATTGGACTATGATTGATAACTTCACATTTGGTATTAAGACCACAAGTTCCAAGACAAGGATCAACACATTTTTGATTTACGCAAGCTTTGTTTTGAAGGCATTCAGTGCTTACAACACATTCTGGTCTACAACCTGGAGGTGTACCCGCATATGTAGGTAAACAGGAGCATACTGATTGACTGTTAACTTCTCGGCACTGACTATTTGGTCCACAAGGTGATGGATGGCAAGGATTAACAGGCGTAAAAGTAGCTATAATTGATTTTGTACGTTAGGTATTATTATTTTAGGAATTAAATAGTTCATCTTACGTTCTGGTGATGCAATGTTGCAATAAGCAAAGGGGTCTCCTGAGTAACCTAATCTACAGGTACAAGAGGGAAGGTGGTTGACAACTTGGCAATCCGCATTTTGTCCGCAAGTTCCAGGACAAGGATCTTGACACTTATTTCTGATGCATGCTCTATTTGCGGGGCAATCCGAACTTAGAATACATTCGGGTCGGCAGTCTTCATATGGATTTCCAATGTAATCGGGAAGACATAAACATGATCCCGCTCCGTTACGTTCTTTACAGATTGCATTTGTTCCGCATGGTGTTGGTACACAGGGAGTTCGCACTTCATGTATGGGTTTGTCTAAAATACGCACAATATTTTTTAAAGATATTAATGTTGCGATAGGTACTATTAGATTATCTATATGAAAACTAAAAATAAAGGTAGTGTGAAATGAGCAAAAAATACAATATATAATTTTTATTTCAAATGTGATCTCATAAGGAGACAAAAATTATTCTGTAAAAAAGTTTGTAGGAAACATTTGTGTCAAAAATTGTTTCCAAGGTATTATTACGAAGATCGCTTTTCTATAGTGATTTGTATAGTATTGAACTCATTTACAAACTGACTTTAATTTTAGTTTTCTAGCGCCTTATTACTATTGTTAAATTTGTACGCAACAGTACCTTCAGAAATATTACTTATTTCTTTCCTAAAAAAAGACTGAAATGCGATTACGATTACTAGTATACCAGAGCACCATAATATTGGTCATTAGTCATTATAGTATAACTAAATTTGATTTTACATTATAAAGCAGTTTAAGCAAGCAGTAAAATATAGTGGTAAAATAATGTTCTCTTACTTTCAATTTGATTGCATTGTGTAAAGGGATCCCCAAAGAATCCATTGAGACATATACAGTTTGGAGTATGACTTATTACACGACACTCTGCATTTAAACCACAAATGCCAGTACATGGATCTTTGCATTTTTCATTAATGCATGCCAAGTGGTTAAAGCATTCATTGTTGGTTATGCACTCTGGCTTACAATTTGGCGGAGTACCAATGTAATTTGTTAAGCAGGAACAAGATGGTGATTCATTTATAACTTTACATTGGGAATGTGGGCCACACGGCGAAGGTTGACAAGGGTCACTAGGTAACTTGATTGATGGTTCAGCTAGATAAGTGTGTTTAAGTTTTGTTGTTGAAATTGTTTATATAACTCACTAATTAAATGACATCTAATAAATGGATCTCCTGAATACTGAGGTGCACAACTACATATGGGATTATGATTGACTACTTGGCACAAAGCATTAACACCGCAAGTGCCTGGGCATGGATCAATACACTTTTGATTACTACATGCCTGATTTGGGAAACATTCAGAGCTGACTACACACTCAGGACGACAAGTAGGCGGAGTACCGATATAACCGGGTACACAGGAACAAACCGCTTGTCCATTTATTTCTCTGCATTGACTGTTAGGTCCACAAGGAGATGGACTACATGGATGAGTTTCAGTAGCTTCTGTTTAAAATATTATTAATAATCACAATGAGGTAATAAATTAGGTTACCTTCAATACGTTGGCAAAAAGCAAATGCATTTCCTTTGAAACCATTTACGCATGTACAAGTGGGTATGTGATTTATAACGTTACACTCAGCATTTTGACCACAAGTACCAGGACAAGGATTTACACATTTGTTTCTAATACAAGCCAAACTTTTAGCACAATCATTATTCAAAATACATTCAGGTCTACATTCACGATATGGATCACCTTGGTATTCAGGTAAACATGTACAAATGCCCTCATTACATTCAGCGTTTGCGCCACAAGGCGATGGATAACAACGATCGGTTTTTTCAGGAGTTTTTGCTAAAAGATTCTTACATTAAATGAGAAATCATTTCGATATGTAATCAACTTTACGTGGTGGTTTTGGATAGCAACTACTAAACGGATCTCCAGTGTAACCATCCCAACAAACACAAGTGGGAGTGTGGTTAATAACGCTACATGAAGCACTAGTACCGCAAGATCCGGGACAGGGATCTCGACATTTTTCTTTCATACATGCCAAATTTGCCGAACATTCTGAATTGATTACGCATTCTGGTCGACAATTGGGTGGACTCCCTAAGTAACCAGATTGACAAGAACAAGATGGCGATTCTCCAATTTCACGACATTGTGAGTTTGGTCCACAAGGAGAAGGTACACATGGGTTGCGACTTGGAGTAATAGGAATAATTACAGCTGCAAATTATTGTTAACCCACTTGAATGTAACTAACTGCATAAAAACTTACGAGGTACACGATAGCAGTTAACAAATGGATCACCAGTATTTCCCGAAATACAGCTGCAAATAGGACTGTGGTTGATAACGTCACATTTTGCGTTAATACCACATGTGCCCACACAAGGATCTATGCATTTCCTGTTTACGCACGCCCTATTTGGAGAACATTCCGAACTGACGACACATTCTGGGCGGCAACTTGGTGGACTTCCAATAAATTCGGGCAAGCAAGTACATACGGCTTGTTCGTTAACCTCTTGACATTTACTATTAGGGCCACAAGGAGATGGACTACACGGATTTGTAGAATGTTTGATGGCTAAAAGCAAATGTTTAGGCTAATTTATTTTGGGTGTGT
Source organism: Pyrocoelia pectoralis (assembly GCA_036250285.1). Lineage (NCBI taxonomy): Eukaryota > Metazoa > Arthropoda > Insecta > Coleoptera > Lampyridae > Pyrocoelia > Pyrocoelia pectoralis. The sequence goes on from CM070077.1 coordinate 30,670,803, forward strand.
AACAACTCACTATCTTCAATTGGTATAACATTACAATAACTGAAAGGATCCCCTGTGTAACCAACCCTGCAAGTGCACGATGGCAGATGATTAACAACTTGACAATCAGCGTTATGAGAACAAGTTCCAGGACAAGGATCTAAGCACTTGTTTCTAATACAAGCTTTGTTGGATAGACAATCTGAATTGTGAGTACATTCTGGTCTGCATCCTTCATAGGGATTGCCGATATATTCTGGAAGACAAATGCAAGCTCCTGCTCCATTTTGTTCTCGGCAGAGAGCATTAATTCCACATGGTGATGGAGTACAAGGTGTTCTAATTTCCTGAACTTCTGCTTAAATAAATTTTTACATGAACTGTTTTACAATAACTGATGCTTACGTGATTGTAAGTGACATTGAACGAAAGGATCCCCAATATGATTTGGATGACAAATGCAATTGGGAGTGTGACTTATAACATGGCATTCTGCATTAATTCCGCAAGTTCCAGGACAAGGATCTTTACATATATTATTGATGCAAGCTAAATTAAATGCACACTCGTTGTTACTAACACATTCTGGTTTACAATTTGGTGGTGAACCGTGATATTCTGGAAGACAAGAGCAAGAAGGTGAATCGCCTGCAATTTTACACTGAGCATTTGCTCCACAAGGAGAAGGTTGACAAGGATTCTTTGGTTTTTCTATTTCACCTAAAATAAAATACATCAGTAACTACTACGAAATTAATTTAGGGATATTACGTATCACATGGCATCTTGTGAAGGGATCTCCTGTATATTGGACCGCACAACTACATATGGGATTATGGTTTACGACCTGACAGACTGCATGAACACCACAAGTACCGAGACAAGGATTCACACATTTCTGATTGACGCATGCTTCATTTAAAGAACATTCCGAACTAACAACACATTCAGGTCGGCAAGTCGGAGGTGATCCAATATAACCAGGTACGCAAGAGCAAACCGCCTGGTCATTTATTTCACGACACTGGCTGTTGGGGCCACATGGCGACGGATGGCACGGATTTACATTAGAAAGTGGTGCTAAAAAGAGTACATGTACAAGTTATATTAAGGATAAACTTGAAGTATACTTTGAACGCGGATACATGATGCAAAGGCGTTTCCACTAAAGCCGGGAATGCAAGAACACATTGGTATGTGGTTAATGACAGAACATTCGGCATTTTCTCCACAGGTACCAGGACAAGGATCGGTACATCTGCTCCTTATACAAGCTTTATCACGTGAACAATCTAGACTTAAAACACATTCAGGCCTACAACCTCTGTAAGGATCTCCTTGATATTCTGGTAAACATGTACAGGTTCCCGAATTACAGTGAGCGTTGGCCCCGCAAGGCGATGGGTCGCAGGGATCTGTAACTTCATGTTTTTTTGCTAAAATTCAAATTAGTAAAGCGTATTTAAATCATGGTCTGAAAATCTTACGTGGTGGTTGCGGATGGCAACTATTAAATGGATCTCCTGTATAGCCTTCAGAGCATGTACAAATAGGAGTATGATTAATCACACTACAGTGTGCAGAAATACCACAAGATCCAGGACAAGGATCTTTACACTTTTCTCTTATACATGCTAAATTGCTGGAACATTCCGAATTTACTGTACATTCAGGGCGACAATTTGGAGGGGAGCCCACATAATTTGATAAACAAGAACAGGAAGGAATACCTCCTACATCACGACATTGCGAATACAATCCACATGGTGAAGGAACACATGGATTGACTACAAATGGGGTGGAAGGCATTACAGGTGGGGCTAAAAAGTCTATATAGTTTACAAAAACAAATAATTACACATGGCTTACAAGGGATGGAATAACACCTGGTAAATGGATCTCCAGTGTAGCCAGGTGTGCAGCTACATATTGGACTATGTTTAATAACAGTACATTTAGATTGCAAACCACAAGTACCAATGCATGGATCATCACATTTTTGATTAATACAAGCTTTGCTTGAAGGACACTCAGAGCTTACTGTACACTCTGGTCTACAACTTGGAGGAGTGCCAATATAAGTGGGTAGACAGGAGCATACAGCTTGTTGATTCACTTCCTTGCACTTGCTATTTGGTCCACAAGGCGATGGTGTGCAAGGATTTCGCTCTTCTGGTGTGATGGCTGAAATATATTCTTATTTTTTAAAACATATACAACTTCATGGATGCTTACATTCCTGAATTGCACGGTTACAATACTTAAATGGGTCTCCCGTGAAACCAACTATACAGATACATGAAGGAAGATGACTAATAACTTGGCATTCAGCATTCTGACCACAAGTGCCAGGACATGGATTTTTGCATTTGTTTTGCATGCAAGCTAGATTCGATGGACAGTCGGAATTAAAAACACATTCAGGCCGGCAACCTTCATAGGGATTTCCTACATAATCTTGAGCACATGAGCAGGATCCAGCACCGTTACGTTCTTTACAAATCGCATTGGCTCCACATGGAGATGGCACACAAGGAGTACGTTGTTCAGAAGCAACAGGTGTTAACCTTTGCTCACATCTGGTAAATGGATCGCCTACATAATCCAAAATGCAAACACAGTTAGGCGTGTGACTAATAACGCGACATTCCGCATTGGCACCACACGCTCCTGGGCAAGGATCTTGACATTTTTGATTCATACATGCCAGATGACTAGGGCATTCGCTGTTACTAACACATTCTGGTCGACAATTTGGTGGCGAGCCAACGAACTGTGGTAAGCATGAACAGGAAGGCGAATCTCCTGAGAGTTTACATTGTGAATACGGACCACAAGGAGACGGTTGACAAGGATTAAGTGTAGGTGGTTTTTCTTCTTCTAAAAATGAAATTATAAATGAAAATCAATATAGGTAATAGTTCTGAACTTACTTATTAAGATACAACGACTAAATGGATCGCCAGAATATAAAGAGGGGCAACTACATATCGGATTGTGATTAACAACTTGACATGTTGCACCAATTCCACATGTACCAGGACAAGGATCGATACATTTCTGATTAGCGCATGCATAATTTAAAGCACATTCTGCACTATTCACGCATTCGGGCCTACAATTTGGTGGACTTCCCATATAACCTATAACACAGGAACAGACAGCTTGCCCGTTAATTTCACGGCACAAACTGTTTGGACCACATGGAGAGGGACTGCAAGGATGAATCACTACTGGTTCTAAAAGAACATTGTAAATATTATTTCTTTAAGAAAAGCATTACCTTGAATCAATTGACATGAAATAAATGAATTTCCTGTATATCCACGAGGGCAGCTACACATGGGAATATGATTAACCACCAGGCATTCAGCGTTATTGGCACACGTCCCTATGCAAGGGTCCACACATTTATTTTTAATACACGCTTTCAATTTGTCACACTCTGAATTTAATACACATTCAGGTCTACAACCTTGATATGGATCACCTTGATACTCTGGTAAACATGAACAAACACCATTATGACATTGTGCATTAGAACCACACGGCGAAGGATTGCATGGATCTTTTTTAGTAGGTTCAACATCTAGAAATCGGTAGTTTATTAAATTGCACAACAGCATTCCAAAAACTTACGAGCTGGTTTTGGATGGCAACTGGCAAATGGATCGCCTGTAAAGCCATCGGGACAAATGCAATTCGGTGTGTGATTTATTACACTACATAGTGCGTTTGTTCCACATAAGCCTGGGCACGGGTCTCTACACTTTTCTCTAATACAGGACATAGCACTGGGACATTCTGAATTAATGCTACACTCGGGACGACAATTTGGCGGACTGCCCATATAATTAGGTAAACAGGTACATGATGGTATATCTCCTATATTGCGGCATTGTGAATTAGGACCACAAGGAGAAGGCGCGCAAGGATTTACATCAGCTGGTCGTGTAATCGCAGGTTGAGATGCTAAATGAAGAATCATTAATATATCTAATAATTATGTGTCAAGAATTATTAGCTTACGAGGTAATTGGTAACATCTGGTGAATGGGTCTCCAGTATATCTTGCTTCGCAACTACATATTGGACTGTGATTAATTACTTGACATTTTCCATTTAAACCACAAACACCAGGGCAAGGATCTGTACATTTTTGATTAACACATGCCTTAGATGATGCACATTCAGAGCTAACAATACACTCTGGTCGACATGCTGGTGGGGAACCTGAATAATTAGGTAAACATGAACAAACTGCTTGATCATTAATTTCGCGACATTGACTATTGGGTCCACAGGGCGAGGGGTGGCATGGCTGTTTAGGTGTTTCAACTGAAAACAAAGATAATAATTTCCTTTGTAAATTGCGCAACAACTCACGTTTTGGTGGTTCTTCAAATTTGCAAAATCGGAATGGGTCACCCGTAAAGCTTGCTCTGCATGTACAGGCAGGGAGGTGATTAATAACCTGACAATCTGCATTTTGGCCACAAACGCTTTGACATGGATCTTCACATTTATTTTTGATACAGGCTTTGTTCAATGAACAATCTGAATTTAGTGTACATTCTGGTCTACAACCTTCATAAGGATTTCCGATATATTCGGGGAGACAAATACAAGAACCGGCCCCATTTTGTTCTCTGCACTCCGCATTTGCGCCGCATGGATTCGGTGCACAAGGTGTTCGATGTTCTTTTGGCGGAGAAATTGTATGTAGGGTACATTGAGTGAAAGCATCGCCGGTGTAGTCCTTGAGGCATAAGCAATTCGGAGTATGGCTAACCACACGACATTCTGCATTTATACCACAAGAACCAGGGCAGGGATCCACGCATTTTTGGCCAATGCAAGCCAGCTGAGCAGAACATTCGCTACTACTAACACATTCAGGTCTACAATTGGGAGGAGATCCAATGTATTCTTGTAAACAAGAACACGAAGGTGAATCTCCAGAAATTTTACATACTGAATGTGGTCCACATGGTGAAGGTTTGCATGGATCAGTTGGAATCAAAATTGGTTCGTCTGAAATGATAGTGTTCTTAGTTTGAAGAATTAATGCCACTGGAAATTTATATTACCAAAACGACATCTAACAAATGGATCCCCTGTGTATTGCGGTGAACAACTGCATATGGGGTTATGATTAACAACTTGACAAACTGCAGACGTACCACAGGCACCAGCACATGGATCGATACATTTTTGGTTTATACACGCTTGATTTAAAGAGCAATCAGAGCTAACTATGCACTCTGGTCTACATGTTGGTGGAGTGCCAATGAAACCAAGCACACATGAACACACTGCCTGTTCATTGATTTCCCTACACTGGCTGTTTGGGCCGCAAGGAGTAGGGTTACACGGATGCAGTTTAACAGTTTCTAAAATATTGACGTTGTTTTAATGATTTAAGAAATTAATGTTTACCTGTGACACGTGAACAAACAATAAATGCATTTCCTGCATACCCTTTAGCGCAAGTACACATTGGTATGTGGTTAATTACGTTGCATTCTGCGTTTTGACCACAAGTACCGATGCAAGGATCCGTGCATTTATTACGCACACAAGCTTTAGTTTTAAGACAATCAGAATTTAAAACACATTCAGGTCTGCATCCTCTGTAAGGATCGCCATGATAGTCTTCCATGCATGTGCACTCTCCATTCTGGCATAGCGCGTTGGATCCACAAGGTGAGGGATTACAAGGGTCTTTTTCTACAGGAGTTTTGGCTGCAAAACTATTTGTTACACAGAGAAATTCTAGCTATTAAGAATCTTACGTGGTGGAGGTTGTGGATAGCAGTTACTGAACGGATCTCCTGTATATTCCTCGATACAAGTACAAATAGGTGTGTGGTTAATAACAGTACACTGAGCACCAACTCCACATGATCCAGGACATGGGTCCCCACATTTCTCTCGAATACATGCTTTACTACTTGGACATTCAGAACTAATGGTACATTCCGGTCTACAGTTAGGTGGGTTGCCTATGTAATTAGGCAGACATGAGCAAGCAGGCGATTCTCCAATTGACCGGCATTGTGAGTTTGGTCCACAAGGTGAAGGTAAACATGGATTCACATCCGCAGGTTTTGGAGTAGGTGTTATGCCTAAAAGTGATATATAGAACATTGAAAACACATTCAAATTTCTTACTAGGAGCCGGGAAGCAACGCGTAAATGGATCTCCTGTGTATCCAGAATGACAACTACATATAGGACTGTGGTTGATAACCTCACAGTTTGCTTGAAGTCCACAAACCCCGGGACAGGGATCGATGCATTTTTGGTTAACACATGCCTTGTTCAGCGAACATTCTGAACTAACTACGCATTCTGGGCGACATGAAGGCGGATTACCACTGAAATTAGGCAAACAAGAGCAAACAGCCTGTTCATTTACTACTCGACATTGACTATTTGGCCCACAAGGTGATGGATTACAAGGCAGTTTTGGAGTATCTATGGCTACAAAAAAGATTAAAAACACGTACGAGTTGAACATGCAGCTTACGTTCAATCTCTTGAATTGTATGGCAATATCTAAACGGGTCTCCAGTATATCCAACGATGCAAATACATGACGGTAAGTGATTGATAACGTGGCAATCAGCGCTTTGGCCACAAGTGCCAGGACAAGGGTCTTGACATTTCCCATTAATACATGCACGATTTGATGGACAATCTGAATTTAAGACACACTCAGGTCGGCACCCCTCGTAAGGGTTACCAATAAATTCGGGTAAACAAGAACATGCACCGGCGCCATTTCGTTCTTTGCATTGAGCGTTAACTCCGCAAGGCGACGGTTGACAAGGCGTCAAAGATTCTTGAGGAATTTCTAAGAAATGTGAGCATAAGATTTTTCCATTTAGGTATAACAAAAACTTACTTGAACTAGTGCAATAAGTGAAGGGATCACCTACATATCCGCCATTGCAAACGCAGTTTGGGGTGTGACTTACGACTCTACATTCAGCATTTTGCCCGCATACTCCCGCACACGGGTCTTTACATTTCTGGTTAATGCAAGCTAAATTACTGCCACATTCGCTGTTACTGACACACTCTGGCCGACAATTTGGAGGAACGCCTACATAATCGGGCAAACAAGAACAAGAAGGTGAGTCGCCTGCTACTTTACATTCAGAATACGGTCCACACGGTGATGGTTGACAGTGATTTATTTGTGGAACGGGTTCATCGGCTGTTGAAATATTTTTTTAGTGCACACCTAAAAATTATGTGAGCGTCTTACGGATTTTGACACATCTGGAAAATGGATCGCCTGAAAGATCTGAGGGACAGCTACATATTGGATTATGATTTAATACTTGGCAAAGTGCGTTTAATCCACAAGTACCAGGACAAGGATCAATACATTTCTGATTAACACATGCTTGATTTAATGGGCATTCAGAGCTTCCAACACATTCTGGGCGGCAAAGTGGAGGACTTCCAACAAATCCAGGTACACAAGAACAGACGGCTTGACTATTGATTTCACGACATTGGCTATTAGGACCACAGGGAGTTGGTAAACATGGATTTCTAAATTCAACTAAAACATTTGTGTGATTAAGCACCCTTAGGTAAACATGTCATGGTATAATTACCTACGAATTTATTACATGAAACAAATGCATTACCAGTGAAACCATCAGAGCAAGAACACATTGGAATGTGGTTAACAACCGTACATATCGCATTTTCACCACATGTACCTGGGCATGGATCAATACACTTATTTCGTAAACAAGCCATCTCTTTGCTACAGTCACTGCTCAATACGCATTCTGGTCTACATCCAAGATATGGGTCACCTTGGTATTCCAGTAAACAGGTACAAACACCTTCATTGCATTCGGCGTTCGAACCACAGGGCGAGGGATTGCACGCATCTGACTTAACCGGATCAACTACAAACAATGTCAATTTAATTTGCTATATCTAAATGACAGATTATCTTACGTGGTGGCGGTGGTTTAGGATAGCAGTTCGAAAATGGATCTCCTGTATATTCATCAGGGCATAAACAAATGGGGATGTGATTGAAAACGTTACATTTAGCTCCTAAACCGCAAGAACCCAAACATGGATCCCTGCATTTTTCCTGTATACAAGCCAAGTTACTGGAGCACTCTGAATTAATCGTACATTCTGGTCTACAATTGGGTGGACTTCCAATATAAGTTCCAAGGCAAGAGCACGAGGGGGACCCTCCAATATCTCGACATTCAGAGTTGGGTCCACATGGCGACGGAGCACATGGATCTTTGATTACTGGTCTTTCAGGTAAACGCGGTGCTGGAAAGCAATGGTTACTTCAAGTGGCACGAAAACACGTACTAAGCGCTTACGAGGTGTTGAGAAACATCGCGAAAACGGATCACCAGTATAATCAACACTGCAACTGCATATTGGACTGTGGTTAATTACGTGACATTTTGCGTTAATTCCGCAAACTCCCGGACAAGGGTCAACACATTTTTGCTGTACACAAGCGTGGTGCAGTGGGCATTCGGAACTAACAACACATTCTGGTCTACAACCAGGTGGACTCCCAATATAGCCTGGTGAACAAGAGCAGACAGCTTGTCCGTTTACTTCCTTACATTGACTGTTTGGACCACAAGGAGAAGATTGGCATACATCGGTTGGTCGTTTGGCGGCTAAAATAGGTATATGTTAAAGGGCTTTCTCACAAGTAAAACGTAGTGACTTACGTTCAGAGTAAATATTACAATATCGGAATGGGTCGCCACTGTACCCTGGTATGCAAACACAAGATGGCAGATGGTTAATAACTTGACAATCTGCATTTGGACCGCATGTTCCTGGGCAAGGATCTTTACATCTACTATTGATACAAGCTAAACGAGGTGCACAGTCTGAATTTAAAATACATTCAGGTCGGCACCCTTCATATGGATTTCCAATATACTCGGGTAAACAAATACAAGCACCAACACCGTTTCTTTCCTTACATTGTGCATTTGCACCACAAGGAGAAGGTTCGCACGGTCTTAACGATTCTGGGACAAAAACAGTCTCGGCTGAACACTGAATAAATGGATCTCCCTTGAAACCCAATAAACAGGCACAATTTGGAGCGTGACTGACCACACGACATTCCGCATTAGTTCCACAACTTCCTGGGCAAGGATCTTTGCATTTTTGATTTATACATGCCAAATGATTGGAGCACTCGCTGTTACTAATACATTCTGGTTTGCAATTTGGAGGAGATCCTGTGTAGCCTGGAAGGCATGAACATGAAGGTGAATCACCTGACATCTTGCACTGAGAGTTAGGGCCACATGGAGAAGGTTGACATGAAGCTTTTTGAACGGGAGTTATTTCCTCTGTAAAAATTAATAGGTAATGTACACGATACCAATTTAAAAATGTCTTACTTATTTCCTGGCATCGAACAAATGGGTCACCCGTGTATTGTATGGGACAGCTACATATTGGATTATGGTTAACGACTTGGCAGGTTGCTAATAAACCGCAAGTACCAGGGCAGGGATCGATACATTTTTGATTCATACAAGCTTGGTTCAATGGACATTCACTGCTGACAACGCATTCAGGTCGACAAGTGGGTGGGGAACCTATGAAACCAGGTACACACGAGCAAACGGCTTGCTCGTGAATTTCACGACACTGACTGTTTGGTCCACATGGAGATGGATTACATGGGTGTTTTACTTCTATTTCTGAAAGGACTACAATGAAGGGTGTTACCTAATACAATATTGACGTACCTTTACTGGGCGAACATAAAACAAATGCGTTACCCTCAAAGCCTTTTGAACATATACACGTAGGTATGTGGTTCACAACGCTGCATTCAGCATTTTGTCCACATGTACCGGGACATGGATCTACACATTTTTTCTGAATACACGCCTTGTCTTTTGAACAATCATCACTTATCAAACATTCTGGTCTACATTCTCTATACGGATCTCCATGATATTCAGGTAAACAAGTACATAACCCTTTAAAGCACTGAGCATTTGATCCGCAAGGTGACGGGTAACATGGATCTGAAATTTCTGGTATTTTTGGTGCTAAAATATTCGCAATTTAGTAAAGATAAACATAAAAAGGGACTTACGGGATGGCGCAGGATAGCAATTACTAAATGGATCACCAATGTAACCATCAATGCATTTACATGTTGGGGTATGATTGACTATAGAACAGTGAGCACCTACTCCACATGATCCAGGACATGGATCAATGCATTTATTACGGACACAAGCTTTGTTGCTAGAGCATTCCGAATTTATTACGCATTCATGTCTGCAATTGGGCGGACTTCCAATTAAACCTGGCAAGCATGAACATGATGCCGATCCACCTCGATTTCGACATTCAGAATTTGATCCACAAGGCGATGGCATACATGGATCACTTGCAGTCGGCAGGCGTATAGGAGGGGGTGCTAAATTATTTATAGAAAAATAAATAAATTTGTCTATGAGAAAATGAATAGATAAGCTTACGTGGAAGTGGATAACATCTGCTAAATGGATCTCCAGTGTATTCATTGTTGCAACTACATATAGGACTGTGATTGATAACTTTACAATGAGTATTGAGTCCGCAAGTTCCAATACATGGATCAATACACTTATGATTAACACAAGCTTTTGTCGCAACACATTCTGTACTCACAACACATTCGGGTCTACAACCAGGTGGACTACCTGTATAATTAGGTAAACAAGAACAAACCGCTTGTTCATTTACAACACGGCACTGACTGTTAGGACCACAAGGTGATGGATCACAAGGATTTCTACGTTCTTTTTTCTGAGCTAAAATAAATAGGTAAAGACACAACAAATTCTGTGAATGACTTACAGTCAATGAGGAGAATGTGGCTGCAATATCTAAATGGATCTCCAGTGAATCCAGATGTGCACGTACAAGATGGTAAATGATTAACTACTTGACAATTAGCATTTTGACCACATGTACCTGGGCAAGGATCTTGACATTTATTTCTAATGCAAGCACGATGAGAGGGGCAGTCAGAATTTAGCACACATTCTGGACGGCAACCTTCGTAAGGGTTTCCGACGTAATCAGGTAAACAAGTACATGATCCAGCAGTGCCATGTTCTTTACACTGAGCGTTTGGTCCACAAGGTGATGGTACACACGGTGTTAGATGTTCTTGTTCTATTTGATTTATTTTAGGTTGACATTGAGAGAATGGGTCTCCAGTGTATCCAGCAACACAAGCACAATTAGGAGTATGGCTTACTACCTTACATTCAGCGTTAACTCCACATGTATTTGGGCACGGATCTTTACATTTGTTATTGATACAAGCTAGGTGAGATACGCATTCGCTATTACTAATGCATTCAGGTTTGCAATGAGGTGGCACTCCAATAAATCCAACGAGGCAAGAACATGAAGGTAACTCGTTCAATACTTTACATTGAGCATTTGGCCCACAAGGCGAAGGGCTGCATGGATTCGTGGGTTTTGTTTCCAGAGCTAAAATTGTCTGTTAAGAAATAGTAGAGGGGATAATTAACCTACGTTTTATGTAACATCTCGTAAATGGATCACCAATGAAGTCACGTGGACAGCTACAAATTGGATTGTGGTTGACAACCTGACACAGAGCGCTAACCCCGCAGGTACCAAGGCATGGGTTTATGCATTTTTGATTAACACAAGCTTCGTTTAACTGGCATTCTGCACTGACTACGCATTCTGGACGACATGTTGGTGGGCTACCAAGGAAACCAGGTACACAAGAGCAAACGCTTTGGCCATTAATTTCGCGACATTGGCTGTTGGGACCGCAAGGTGAAGGATGACAAGAGCCTTTTAAGGGCGACTCTAAAATAATACCATTTGATTCAGACTGAACATAGTAAAAAGTCGAGATACCTCTGATGATATTACAAAGAACAAATGCATTCCCAGTTCGCCCCGAAGGACAACTACACATGGGTATATGATTTACAACTTGACATTCGGCAAATTCGCCACAAGTTCCTAGACAGGGATCTTGGCATTTACTTCGGATACACGCTTTATTTTTGGAACAATCACTGCTTAGAAGACATTCTGGTCTGCAGCCTCTATACGGATCTCCTTGGTGATCAGGTAAGCATGTGCAAACACCGGAGTTGCACTGCGTATTTGCACCGCACTGATCGCAGGGGTTGGTTTGTTTAGATGGGACTGCTACAAAAGATTTAATTAATTTCAAGCAAAACTTGTATGAACAATGTTTTACTTGGCGATGGTGGTATCGGGTTACAGTTATTAAAAGGATCGCCAGTGAAACCTGAAAGGCAACTACATATGGCTGTATGTTTTGTTACATGACATTGCGCATTAATTCCACATGATCCAGGACAGGGATCTCGACATTTTTCCTGCATACAAGCTTGATTACTAGGGCATTCTGAGCTGATTGTGCATTCTGGTCTGCAATTTGGTGGGGCACCTATATAACCAGGTAAACATGAACAAGATGGAGTTTCGTTAATTTCGCGACATTCTGAATTAGGACCGCACGGAGAAGGCGCGCACGGGTTAACGTAAACCTTTGGAGGACTCGGAGTTGGAGCTGAAAGGTAAATGTATAGGTTTCACTTTGAAAAAAGTGAATCTTACGTGGTATTGAATAACATCTAGTGAATGGATCGCCAGTATACCCAGGGACGCAACTGCATATTGGACTATGGTTAATAACTTCACACTTGGTACTTAATCCACAAGTGCCAATACAAGGATTTGAACACTTCTGGTTAATACATGCTTGAGTCGGCGGACATTCTGAACTGACAACACATTCTGGGCGACAAGTAGGTGGGGTTCCTATATATCCTGATAAACACGAACAAACTGGTTGCTCGTTAACCTCGCGACATTGACTGTTTGGACCACAAGGTGTTGGACTGCACGGATGTGATGGCTCTGATTTTGTGGCTATAAATTTGTTAATGTAACTGGTGAATTTGCACGCATTTATTCTTACGTGTTACAGCTATACTACAATAACTGAACGGGTCTCCCGTATAACCTGATCTGCAGATGCATAAAGGTAGATGGTTTATAACTTGACATTCTGCTTGTTCACCACATGTTCCTGAGCATGGGTCTTGGCATTTACTCTTAAGACACGCACGGTGTGACGGGCAATCGGAATTATACAAGCATTCGGGTCGGCAACTTTCATATGGGTTTCCTATGTAGTCTTGCAAGCATGTACACGAACCTGCACCATTTTGTTCCTTACATATTGCATTGGTGCCACACGGTGATGGGGAACAGGGGTGACTGATTTCACGGGGCGGGGACACTGAAATTGTTTTTGTATCTTTAGTATTCGCATTATTTTACCACTAAATATTGTTACTGCTTTTTGTAGTTAGGGTTTGCTTGTGGGGGTTTAAGCGTATAAAGCATTTGTTACTACTTTTTTTTAGAGATTTATCATGATTAAGCTTATATTCGATCACCTTATTTTCATTTTGGGAAAGCCTAACATAATTATTAATCTAATGAGTTAATTGGGTTTGCGTGGGCTAGAGCGGGGGATTTTGTTGTATGCTGGAAGCCTTTGTTGTTATCGTTGGAGGACTTATCTTACCTTCAGTTGTCCTCTTAAGCGTAAAAGCATTATTACAGCAAAAGCAATCATGCAACACCAAATGTTACTTATGTAACCTTCACTAACCAATTGCAACATACTTTTAAATACCTAATGGTATTTGCATGTTTCAATGAAATAAAAAATTACTCAATATGCAATGTATTCATACCAACTCCATCGAAATGAGATGGCAGGTTCCAATACCTAAGCACTAGCAGTTATATTTCCTTGCCAATTACGCTAAAGCTTTCGCGTCATGAGCATGAACAAATCTAATATTTAAAAGTATGTCGCACAATTAAATAACCTTTTAAGCAATTTTAAACAAATTAAAAAGTTTGGAGCACACTTTCATGTAGAAGATTTAAAAAGTATTTACAATGACAAGGTTGATGCATCATTCATTGGTTTCTACCTAATACATAAAATTATGAATCCTAAATATATTGTTCCAAAAATTGCAATGCACGTGTTTCTAGTTAATATCTTGAAAAGTACATAGACATTAGCATAAGTAAATAGGTAATTCATACTAAAAACTTTAAAAAAATTCAGATATAATCAAATAAGGCACAAATATTTTCGTAACATAAGTACCTACTTCAAGTTGCATATAGGATCTAATTCCAACATATTTTGTGAAGGTTCTATGACGTATATACTCTACCTAATCAGTTTTTGTCTATGCGATTCATATCTTTGTGTACATTTCTCTCTGTATTTAAATTATTATTCATGTCTGGATTTTCTCGTGTAATATTTTTAAATAACGTTCTGGAAATTCTTTTTAATTTCCTCTCATTGCTACTAGGGGAGCTTCACAGTTTCACTGATTTCAATTTGAAATTTCCATTTTTTGGGTAATTTTCCTTAGGAATCTATTTAAAGAAATAAACCTATTCATTGTAGACGAGTGATCAATATGTAAAATTTTGAGTAATGAATTTTTACCATTGCTGCCAAAATAAAGGGAGGGGGAACTATAATACAACGTGTTATTGAACAAAATTGAATACTTGATATTACCAAACAAATCCAAAACCGCAATAATTTCTTATCTCCGTCTACCAACAGAGGGCCCAACTTGTTGCAGGAACAAAACGGTCAACTTTTCTAAAAAAATTCTAATGATACCAAATGTTTTTTTCACTGGTATTGGTACAAAAATTAATAAGGGAATATTAAAAAAAAATTATGTCAATAGCTCTTATACAACTGAATAAGATGGGCAATAGTGTCTATTATTGATAACGATATCGATAGCTGTTTTTTAGATGACAAATAAAGTATTGAGCATAACATTATTAGAGATAACTTCGATTCAATCGAAGATGTATACGCAACGACGCCATCAGTAATCAAAGAAAATGATCTATTTCATAGAATTATAATGAAAAAAGAACATTTTGTAGAAGAAAACAGGATGTTTCAATATAAAAATTATTTTTTCAAAATACCACAAATTGGCAAAGCAATGGGAATTTCGAATTCGGAACCTACTTTTGAATAACGTTATAAATTGGTGTTGTGTACCCCGTATACAGGGTGTACCAATCTTACGACAAAGTACTGTATATGGCTTATTTCAAGAGATATCAAAAAATGTTGAACTATACAAGGTGTTGCATAACCCGTTACAAACCAAACATATGATTTTTTAAATGAGAGCCCCTGCATATTATGCCAAATTCGGATTGTCCACATTTTTTCGAATCTTTTGATATAAGGTTTTGCTACGTTATACAGAGTCCTTTAAAAGTTAAAATTGTACCTAAATAGCTTGCTGTACGTTACAGAAAACGACAATTTCTTGGCTAATCGAGGTTGGTAATATGATGTAATACCTCCTCATTCGATTACATTTCAATTATTTTCTCTCTTTGTGTACAGGGTGGATCGAAACTCGGACCTTTCATTTTCTTTCTTCTTTTAAATGGAACACCCTGTATTTAATTGCATAAATAGAATCTTTGATTATGTAGGTAGCTTTAATTTTTGTTAAGCATTCCCTATACCCAAAGTTTATAAAAACAGAGTTATTTTGTAATATTTATTGTAAAGTATAATTATTAATCTATTATGTTACAGCAAGCGTTGAATTTAACAAAAAATCATAAATAATAAATACCGAGATAAATACTGATATGATTTAAAGTAGAGAAACTAATTTTATTTATACTAAATAAAACAAGATAATCTAAACTACAATCCTAACCGTAATATTAAACTAAATGTTACAAAATGACTCTGTTTTTGGTGGTGTCTTGTTTTATTTAGTATAAATAATTAGTTTCTCTACTTTAAATCATATCAGTATTTATTGTTTATGATTTTTTGTTAAATTCAACGCTTGCTTTAACATAATAGATTAATAATTATAGTTTACAATAAATATTATAAAATAACTCTGTTTTTATAAACTTTGGGTACTTATAGGGAATGCTTAACAAAAATTAAAGCTACATAATCAAAGATTCTATTTATGCAATTAAATACAGGGTGTTCCATTTAGAAGAAGAAAGAAAATGAAAGGTCCGAGTTTCGATCCACCCTGTACACAAAGAGAGAAAATAATTGAAATGTAATCGAATGAGGAGATATTACATCATATTACGAAACACGATTAGCCAAGAAATTGTCTTTTTCTGTAACGTACAGTAAGCTAGAGGGCGTTGATTTAGCTACGATTTAGCTACTCTTTGTGAAACAGCTAACAAAAGTACCCACTCAATTAGTAAATATTGTCGCTGTAATGGGTTAGTCCTAAATGAAAATAAATCTCAGATGATGATGTTTTCGACGAAAGAGATTAACTATAGTCTATTAGTAAAGATAAACAATAGAAGTATCAACCAAAATACCTCGGTGAGGTTTTTGGGAATTTATATTGACTCAAACCTGTCATGGAACACACATATTGACTTCATTGTAAAAAAATTATCCACTCATAATTATGTGTTGGGACGGCTAAGGGACAGTGTTAATATGCAAACGCTTTTGACATACTACTATGGATACGTTAACTCAATACTAGCATATGGCTTAATATGTTGGGGTAACAGCCACAGAATTAATGAAGTTCTGGTTATTCAGAAAAGAATATTACGAACTATATGTTCCAAAAATAGTCGATACTCGTGTAGACATCTCTTTAATAAATTAAATATTTTAACTATAATATCCATGTATATTCTGAAGTCTATTCTTTATGTAAAAAATAATATGCGAAATTATACAAAAGTGGCTGATTTGGGTGAGTACGATCTAAGACATGGTTTAAATATAATTTTACCAAAACATAAACTTTCTTTAACTGCGAACAGCTTTGAAATACTATCAATACAGTTATATAACAAATTACCTATGATGCTGAAGGGACTGTCCAACATCTCACTATTTGAGACTAAAATATAAAAGATATTACTAGAAAATACAATTTATTCGATTAATGAATTCTTAAACATTAACTTCGATGCTTAGTGAATGTGTAATGTCTATAGATATACATGTGTTTTGTTTATAATTGACGATCCTGTGCTTATATGTAAGACCAACGGAATATGAAATAAATAAATAAATAAAAAAAATTTTAACATAAACGCGTCCATAACTTTTAAGGGCTCTGTATAACGTAGCAAAACCTTATACCAAAAGATTCGAAAAATTGTGGGCAATCCGAATTTGGCATAATATGCAGGGGCTCTCATTTAAGAAATCATATGTTTGGTTTGTAACGGAGTTATGCAACACCATAGTTCAACATAATTTAGAAATATGGTCCTTAAAGACATCTATTATTTTTCTTAACAACATTTTTTGATATCTCTTGAAATAAGCCATATACCGAACTTTGTCGTAAGATTGGTACACCCTGTATATGTGTAGACTTAAAAAACTTTCAGCCTGTGTCTCCGTAACGATATCGATTTAAAGTAAACTAAACATAGATTATTTTTGGGCCCATAAATGCGCAACTTGTCTCGCATTTAACCGACGTCAGATCTTCAAAGGTTCCAATATCCTCATGTACATACATCATTTTATACTGGACACAGTGTAAATACATCGGTATTATGATACTTAACAAATGGTCAAGGCCTAGAATGTATTTATAAAAAGGGGATGTTCTTCTTGATTTTCTGCATAAAAATAGCCCTTGTATTCATATTTAGATTCTGACCAAAGAATAGAGGTACCTATAGTCCTATACCCAACAGATGTGTGAACTGATAAAAATTAAATCTTCAGGAGAAGAGAGACGTTTTCAAAACAAAATACATGTGTGAAAAGTATATTGACAATCATAGATTTATTAAAGTGCCTTTGAGATTTCCTCGAGCATTTCCTACATACTATGTAGCCAATTTTTTTAGCTTTTAGTAACTCAATAACTTACTATTCTTCCTTAGAGCATGTACTTTCCAAAATATTAACAAACAAACGTGTAACTAGATTGTGAATGTGCAAGAGCAAAAGATATTTTGAACTGCGCCTTGAGATTATTTGTTTCACTTGTCTTGTTCATAATTAATTCTATGTATGTTTACCTACTGAAGCAAATAATAAAGACATTATTATTATTATTAGCAATTCTAAATCTTTTCTTAAGGAAATTTCATAATGATAAATGAATTGCAAATAAAATGAAAAAAAACACCTTTTAGTGTGCTACCAAACTTAAAAAATATTAAAATTTGAAAAATCCTACCTGGTGCAGTAATAATACATCCGGCAAAAGGATCTCCGCTATATCCAGAAAGACAGCTACACACAGGACTATGGTTTATAACACTACACACAGCATTCGAACCACATGAACCGGGACACGGATCGCGACACTTCTGATTAATACATGCGAACGCACTTGGACATTCTGGATTAATAATACATTCTGGTCTACAATTAGGAGGAACACCGGTATAATTCGGCAAACACGAACAAGCCGGACTTTCGCCGCGCACTTGACACAAAGAGTTCGGACCGCATGGTGATGGTTGGCAGGAATTTATAGGTTTAGGTTTCTCTTTTACTTCCGGAAGACATCTAGTGAATGGGTCACCGATGTATCCACCTTCACAGCTGCATATTGGATTGTGGTTTATAACTTGGCATCTTGCACTGATTCCACAAGTTCCCAAACAAGGATCCTGGCATTTATTATTTAAACATGCTTGAGTTAATGGACATTCTGCGCTCACAATGCATTCTGGTCGACAAGTTGGTGGATTACTGATGTATCCAGGTTGACAGGAGCATACTGCTACTTCGTTAACAACTTTACATAAACTGTTAGGTCCACATGGTGAAGGATTGCACGGTTCAGCTGATTTTTCTGGTTTTGTTGGTACTGGACGACAAATTGTGAATGGATCGCCTTGGTACTTGGCGATACAGCTGCAAGTAGGGATGTGATTTATTACATCACATTCGGCATTCTGACCACAGGTTCCTGGACAAGGATCAATACACTTATGGTTACTACATGATTTGTTTGGTGAACAATCTGTATTCATTGTGCATTCTGGTCTACATCTCACATATGGATCTCCTTGATATTCTGACAGACAAATACACACCCCATTACCTTCGCAATAAGCATTTGGACCACAAGGTGATGGATTACAAGGATCCTGTTTTGGTACTTTAGGTTCTTCAGGTTTAGGTGAACACTGTGTGAACGCATCTCCTTCATAACCATCGATACAAGTACAAATTGGCAAATAATTTTGTACACGACACTCGGCATTAAATCCACATGAACCAGGACAAGGATCACGACATTTTTCGGTAATGCAAGCTAAATTTGATGGACAATCTGTGTTAACAACACATTCTGGGCGACAATTTGGTGGAACTCCAACATAATTGGGCAAACAAGAACAGGAGGGTTGTTGGTTGATCACTTTACACAATGAATGTAGGCCACAAGGTGATGGTAAACATGGATCTGCATGTTTGGGTGGTTCTATCGGAAGATGTACCTCATAGCACCTTGTAAATGGATCTCCACTAAGTCTTTCAGGGCAACTGCATATAGGATTGTGGTTGATTACTTCACACCTGGCACTAATTCCACAAACCCCTTTACATGGGTTACTGCATTTAAATTTATAACAGGCCTGATTTTGTGGACATTCAGAACTGACAGTACACTCTGGTTTACAATGTGGTGGTGATCCGGTATATTCGGGCAAGCATGAGCACACACCTTGCCCATTTACATTTCGACATTGGCTGTAAGGTCCACAAGGTGATGGCTGACATGGGTCATGCACAGGACTTTCGGTTGGGTCTAAAAATAAGGGTTATTGTTATTTAATTATTCCAGTCACAGCAAAGTACTTACATATAGCAGTTGGTTCAACTCGACATCCAGCAAATGGATCTCCAATATACCCTGCAACGCAACTACATGTGGGTACATGATTAATAACTGAGCATTCAGCATATTGTCCACATATACCAGGACATGGATCTTGACATTTGTTTCTTATACAAGCTTTACTGGTAGGGCAATCAGAGCTGAGTACACACTCAGGCCGACAACCTTCATAAGGATTGCCTTGGTAATCTTCAATGCAGGTACAAGCACCGGCACCATTTCGTTGTTCACATTTTGCATTAGGCCCACACGGCGATGGCTCACAAGGGTTTTGTATTTCAGTTTTTTTAATTACACATTGAACGAATGGATTTCCTGTATATCCGTTAGCACAAGAACATGTAACCATGTGAGAAATAACTCTGCATTCAGTATTCTCACCGCAACTACCAGGACACGGATCTTTACACTTATTGTTAATACAAGCTTTTGTGCTTGGACAGTCCGGATTTATAACACATTCAGGACGACAATTTGGTGGATTTCCTGTGTAGTCTTGAATACATTGACAAGAAGGTGTATCGCCCACAGCTTTACAAAGAGAATTTGGTCCACATGGTGACGGAAGGCAAGGATTAATTATTTCAGGTGGATATGGTACTTTCGGCAAATCATTACAACTTTGGAATGGATCACCTGTCTGCCCTTCTCGGCAACTACATATAGGGCTATGGTTAATAATCTCACATCTAGCTGCCAAACCACAAGAACCGAGACATGGATCTATGCACTTTTGATTTACGCAGGCTCTTGTTGGAGAACATTCTGCACTTACAATACATTCAGGTTTGCAAGATGGGGGCGTTCCAATATATCCTTGTAGACAAGAACACACACCATGATCGTCTATATTTTTACATTGGCTATTTGGACCACATGGAGAAGGATTACAAGGATCACGTTGAGCAGCGGGTATTAGGGGTCCACTCTTTCGACAGTGAGTGAATGGATCTCCTGTGAAGAATTCAGGACATGAACACACAGGGATGTGGTTTACAACATCGCATGTAGCATCTAGTCCACAGGTTCCTGGACATGGATCAATACATTTATTACGAATACAAGCTTTATCTCTTGCACATTCATTTCCATGTACACATTCTGGTCTACAAGCCTCATAGGGATTTCCTTGGTATTCAGCAAGACATTTACATACACCTCCTGGATGACATTCTGCATTAGCACCACATGGCGATGGATTGCATGGATCTGTAGGTACTTTTGGCTCAGATATTACTATAAGGGAACATTGCGTGAATGGATCTCCTGTATGTCTTTCTTCACATGTACAAATAGGTAGGTGATTCAATACATGACATTTTGCATTATACCCACAAGAACCAATACAGGGATCTTGACATTTCTTATTGATGCATGCTAATTGACTGCCACATTCTGTATTTAAAACACACTCTGGTCTACAATTTGGAGGACTGCCAATATAATTCGGCAAGCAAGAGCAAGATGGGACATCTCCATGCATTTGACAATGAGAATTAGGTCCACAAGGAGAAGGGTAGCATGATGGTGGCCTTTCTGTTATAATTTCAGGTTCAATCGCTGTTTAAAAATATATGTTGTATAAGTAAATTAATATTGTTAGAAACTTACGCAAGAGATGACAATGTGTAAATGGATCCCCAGTATGTTTAGCTGGACAAGCACAGATTGGATTGTGGTTCTTTGCTGTGCATTGTGCTCCTATGCCACAGGTGTTTGGACAAGGATCAGCACATTTTTGATTAACACAAGCTTTATCGGCAGGACACTCAGAACTAACGACACACTCTGGACGACATTGCGGAGGAGTACCAATGTAGTTTGGAAGGCATGAGCAAACTGCTTGACTATTGAGAGATCTGCATTGACTGTTTGGACCACAAGGTGACGGTTGGCAAGGATTTGTTTGTGGGGGAGCTATAAAAACGATATTATTAATCTGAGTAACACGTATTTACCTCATTACGTGTTGGCGGCAGTTCGCGACATTGGAAAAACGGATCCCCAGTAAATCCAGGTGCACAAATACAAGCAGGAATGTGATTTTCAACATGGCACTGAGCTTGAATTCCGCAAGTTCCTGGACATGGATCAACACATTTGTAAGAAATACAGGATAATGAGGGAGCACATTCGTTGTTAGTTTCACATTCTCTACCGCAGCCAATTTCTTGATCGTAGGGGTTACCATCGTATCCAGGAGCACAAATACAAGAACCCGCCGAATTTCTTTCTCTACATTCTGCATTTGGTCCACATGGTGACGGGAAGCAAGGTGATTGAGGAGGCGTCCTTTCAGTAGCTATAAATTTAATAATCATTTACCAATTGTAGACGAGTCAATTACAGTAGCTGTTCTTACATGTAAGTGGAACCAAATAACATGACGCGAAGGCGTCACCCATATAACCAGGCAAACAAGTACATACAGGATTATGATTTACAACAGTACATTTTGCATTTAATCCACAAGAATCAGAACAAGGGTCTACACATTTTTCGTGAACGCATGCTAGATTATTTGAGCATTCAGAATGCATGGTACATTCAGGTCTACAGTTGGGCGAGCGTCCAACATAGTTTGGAAGACAAGAACATGCTGCAGAATTACCAACCACCTTACATTGAGAGTTTGGTCCACAAGGTGAAGGGTTACAAGGTTCAACTTTTGGAGAAATAGTAGCTACTATAATAGAAATTATAAGAGTTAGAAAAGTTTTTAGCAATTGTGTACTTACCTTCAGTTTTTTGACAACTTATAAATGGATCACCTGAATATCCAAGCATACAACTGCATATTGGGTTATGGTTAACAACTTGACATTTTGCATTAAAACCACATGTTCCGGGACAAGGATCTTTACATTTCTGTTGAACACATGCTAGATTTTGAGGACATTCTGAGCTGACAACACACTCTGGTTTACATGTTGGGGGTGTACCAATATAGCCAGGGTTGCAAGAACAGACTGCATGGTCTTGAATCACACGACATTGACTGTTAGGTCCGCAGGGTGAAGGTTCGCATTGATTTTTAGGTTGCATAGCTACATAAAAATTTATTAACAAAAATGCTGTAACTTTTTCAGAAGTTATTACTTTTTTCCATAAGTTGGCATGATCTAGTGGGATCCCCCGTATAGTCTTGTATACAGATGCAAGATGGTGCGTGATTGAAAACTTGGCATTCTGCATTTATTCCACATGTTCCAGGACAAGGATCAATGCATTTATTGTTAACACAAGCTTTAGCTTTTTCGCAATCGGTATTGATGACACATTCGGGGCGGCAACCAGTGTAAGGATCACCAAAGTATTCAGGTAGGCAACTACAAGATCCGACTCCTCTTTGTTCTTTGCAGACAGCATTAGCTCCACACGGCGATGGGTTGCAAGGTGTTCTGGGTTCTTCTGTTGTTGGTACTATAAACAATTAAAATGTAAATACCTATCCTATTTGTAAAGAATACACAATTCTTACTAGGTGGAATTGGTGTACACAGTGAAAATGGATCTCCAGTGTAACCAGAAACACACTGGCACACTGGAGCATGCTTAATTACAATGCAAGTTGTAAATGAACCACATGAACCAGGACAAGGATCTTTACATTTTTCGTTTTGACAAGCTAAATTTCCCGGACATTCGGCATTTATTGTACATTCGGGACGACAATTTGGAGAGCGACCAATATAATTTGGTAAGCATGAACATGCTGCTTGACCTCCAATTACCTTACATTGCGAATTAGGCCCACATGGTGAAGGTATACATGGATTTCCAGTATCAATAGGTTTTTCTAAAATATAGACAGTAGGTACATGCAAAGAATATGACATGCAAAAATAAAATAGAAACTCAGTACTATAAACAGAAAATGTGTAGCATCAGTAGGTTTTGTCATTAGAGATTGTGAAAGCTTAATTTTCCAATATTGAATATAAGGAATTTATTGAGTAGCTTTGCAACTATGTATACATAAAACCAACTAATGCTGCACTCACCAAATCTACATATAATAGAAAGAAAAGAAATTGAAATCTTACTTTCTTCTGGTAGACATCTAACAAATGGATCACCCGTAAAATCGGGTGAACAACTACAAATAGGGTTATGATTAACAACTTGGCAGCGTGCATTTAGGCCACATGTACCAGGACAAGGGTCCTGACATTTAGTCTTAATGCATGCTTTATCCTGTGGACAATCTGCACTGATCATGCATTGTGGACGACAAGCTGGTGGTGTTCCTATATAATCAGTTTGACATGAACACACTGCATGTCCATTTACAGCGCGACATTGACTGTAAGGGCCACAAGGTGAAGGTTGGCAAGGTTCTTCATGCACAGCTATTTAAAGAAAGAAAAGTAAAATAAAAGAGTAAAAGCATAAAGATAGATCTTACTAGGTTGTGGTATATGACAGGCCGTTAACGGATTTCCAGTATACCCAGATATACATGTACAAGAAGGAGCATGATTATTTACATAACATTCGGCATTTATTCCACATGTTCCAGGACAGGGATCTTTACATTTATTATTTACACATGCTTTATCTCGTGAGCAATCTGAGTTTGTGACACATTCTGGTCTACAACCTGTATATGGATCTCCAAAATATTCTGGCAAACAAATGCAAGATCCAACTCCATTTCGTTCTTTACAAATAGCATTTGCACCACAAGGAGATGGATTGCAAGGGTTACGTGTTTCTGTTGGTTTTTTAACTAAAATGTATGTGATAAAATATGTATAATACAGTTGTGTGAATTTTCTTACTGGCAATAATTGAGCACCCTGCAAATGGATCACCAGTGTACCCTGATTGACACGAGCAGACAGAACGATGATTTATTACAACACAAGCTGCATTAATGCCACATGAACCTGGACATGGGTCAATACAACGTTCATTTTGGCAGGCACGGTTTGGTGAACATTCTGAATTTATGGTACATTCTGGTCTACAGTTTGGAGAACGTCCTATGTAATTGGGTAGGCATGAACATGCTGGCGTATTACCAACTACACGGCATTGAGAATTTGGGCCACATGGGGATGGTATGCAAGGGTTAGCACTTGGTTCATAAAAGGGTTTTTCTGCAAGTGTAAGGTTTAGTTCAAGTATAAAGGCATTGAGTAACGTCTTACTAGGCTCTGGAATACATCTGACAAAAGCATCTCCTGTAAATTCAGGTGGGCAACTACATATGGGATTGTGATTTACAACTTGACAACGGGCATTAAGTCCACAAGTGCCCAGACAAGGATCTTGGCACTTGCTATTAATGCAAGCTTTCATTTGAGAACAATCTGCACTTATCATGCATTCTGGCTTACAAGTAGGAGGTGTACCTATATAACCAGATTCGCAAGAGCATACCGCATGGTCATTTACAGCACGACACTGGCTGTATGGACCACATGGAGATGGAGAACAAGGATTTTCTACAGGAACTAAAGAATATAACGGTAAATGAAGTAAAGTGTTAAATTAGTTAGGTACGTACTCTTTGGAGCATCTGGATGACAAGCCACTAATGGATTTCCCGTATAACGTTCCAGACAGTAACAAGATGGCGCATGATTGTTTACTCTACATTCTGCATTTAATCCACAAGTTCCAGGGCAAGGATTTTTACATTTATTATTTACACAAGCTTTATCACGAGAACAGTCTGTGTTTATAATACATTCAGGTCGACATGATGTGTACGGATCTCCAAAATATTCAGGCAAACACACACAAGAACCTGCACCATTTCTTTCTTTACAAACGGCATTAGCGCCACATGGCGAGGGGTTACAGGGATTTCTTTTTTCAGGTGTAGGTTGAACTAAAATTTAATATAAAAATGTGGAACAGCAGCTTATTTGAGATTTTACTTTCAACACGTGCGCATCCATTAAATGGATCCCCTGTGTGACCAGGTTCGCATTGACATACAGGTGAATGCTTAACAACAATACAGTTGGCATGGATGCCACAAGAACCTGGACAAGGATCGACACATTTTTCGTTAACACATGCCAAATTTCCGGAACATTCTGCGCTTATTGTACATTCGGGGCGACAATTAGGTGCACGACCTATATAGTTTGGTAAACAAGTACATGCTGGTTGATTACCGACTACCCTGCATTGCGAATTTAGTCCACAAGGTGAGGGTGCACAAGGATTTTCTCTTGGAACATCAGGTTTGTCTAAAAATGTTACTGATAGATTATATGAAAAGTGCACAGACATGATGTCGTGCTTACGTTGCTTCAACAGACAACCAACAAACGGATCACCAGAATAATCTGGGGGACAACTACATATAGGATTGTGATTTAGCACCTGGCAACGAGCATTAACACCACAAGTGTTTGGACAGGGATCCTGACACTTGGCATTAATACAGGCTCTATTTTGGGGGCAGTCCGCACTAACCATACATTCTGGTCGACATGATGGTGGGGTTCCCACATAATTTACTTGGCAAGAGCAAACTGCATGACCATTTGTTACACGACAATTACTATATAATCCGCATGGTGATGGCAAGCATATATTTTTTGTTTCAGTTGGTGCTACAGGAATGAAAAAAATTAATATACTGCCCTTAAATTATAAAGAGGAAAAAGTTCTTACTAGGCAGTGGAAGATGACAAGATCTTAAAGGATTTCCTGTAAAACCAGGTAAACAATGACAAGACGGCGCATGATTATTGACTGTACATTGGGCATTAATTCCACATGTTCCAGGGCATGGATCACTACATTTTTGATTAACACATGTTTTATCTTTTGAGCAATCAGTATTTACAACGCATTCAGGTCTACATCCTGCATAAGGATCGCCAAAATATCCAGGTAAACATGAACATGATCCTGCACCTAATTTTTCTTTGCAAATTGCATTTGATCCACAAGGTGATGGATTGCATGGACGTGGATGTTCCTCAATTGGGGGAATGACTGTAATTTTAAAAATAGTTCTCTCTTGATAAATTTACATACATTTGGGTTATTGTTAGTATAGTAGTTGTTGAGCCACCACTACATTCGGATCAATATTAACACAGTGGTGTGTGATTTATCATTCTACATTCTGCATGTGATCAGTGTTAAGGATTTTGCAAAGTTCCATTTTGTGACAATCCTAGGTTTACATTGGGTCTGGTGCATATTACCACAACAATTAGGCAGATATGAGCAATTTTGTTTTGCATTATATAAGAACCAGATGGTTCTAAAAAGCAAAGCATGGAAGCAGTGTATGTGACATTTTTATATTATTCTATAACAATGTAAAG
Organism: Pyrocoelia pectoralis; assembly: GCA_036250285.1. NCBI lineage: Eukaryota > Metazoa > Arthropoda > Insecta > Coleoptera > Lampyridae > Pyrocoelia > Pyrocoelia pectoralis. The sequence continues at coordinate 30,698,128 of CM070077.1, forward strand.
GGAGAATGAAAAGGGTCAATTGGGATGTGTGCATTATAACAGTACGTATAGTTCGGCCGCTGGATCTTTACCGATGTATGTTCACATACAACGACGTGCGTATCGGTCATTCGACTACTTTATTACTAAAAACAAACAAGGACAAACTGACTGAGATTTGCAGTTTGTCTTTGTTTGTTTTTAGTAATAAAGTAGTCGAATGACAAATACGCACGTCGTTGTATGTGAACATATGCATCGGTAAAGATCCAGCGGCCGAACTATACAGGGTGTTTAAAAAATACGTTCGAATATTTGGCCCACTTATAGATCTCATCAGTACAAACAAAAAAGTCAAAATAAACATAAGTCCAAAAATCAGCCGTTTCCTAATTACAGCCTGTTTTTCAAATTAAAATAATTGTATGGCAAAGCCATTTTTTTTTTTTTTTTGCATTTGGGGGTATTTAAAGACATTAGTTTATTCAAATCCTGTGAATAATTTAGATGAGTTGCGAGAACGAATTGAACATGCCTGCCAGACTGTTCGTATAAATCCGGGACTCTTTGAGAGAGTGCGGCGTTCACTTTTACGGAGATGTGAAATGTGTATACAAATGGAAGGAGGACATTTTGAACATCTTCTTTAAGAATCATTAATTTGTAATAATTAAAATGTATTTATACTGATATTTGTTCATGTTCTAGTAGAAACCTCGTTGAAATACTCCTACTGAGTGTAAATTATTTTAATTTGAAAAACAGGCTGTAATTAGGAAACGGCTGATTTTTGGACTTATGTTTATTTTGACTTTTTTGTTTGTACTGATGAGATGTATAAGTGGGCCAAATATTCGAACGTATTTTTTAAACACCCTGTATATACATAATAGCATCATTTTTACAAATGGGATCATAGTTCAACGTCCTTAACTTTAGTTTTAGGGAAAAATGTATTAAATAAAATCTACTATGTACCTATAGCTAATATCTAAAATGGTTCAAAACTAGATGAAAATGACCTTATGTAAAATTATTTTCAAAGCTATCAACTATACCGGGTGAATGAGACCACTCGTATCAGTAGTTTAACTAAAGAACGGTGAGTCGTAGAGAGACAGGGTAAAAAAGTGATTATAAAAGCCATAATAAAGAATCGAATGGTGATATTATTATTTCTCGAAGGAGTCAGCATTCCTCCAGGTCTCGAACTCCAAAATTTTAAATGGCACCATAAGTTGAAGAAGGTATTGTTTAAAAGATTGTTAAAAAAGAATAAAGTTTTATAGGATAAATTATTTTATTACTGCCACCCCTTTTAAGTAATATTCGACTAAAGTTATTACATTTGAAATTCATTGTTAACAAACAAAATTGAAAAGTCGACTTTTAAAATCTAGTTACCAATGTTACATGTGTTCTTTCCTTTCAAGAAGTACTTAGAGCCACTGTTACTGCTACGCACTGTTGAGCTCTTCTAGGTACACTATCAGTGGCTCTAAGTACTTCTTGAAAGGGAAGAACACATGTAACATTGGTAACTAGATTTTAAAAGTCGACTTTTCAATTTTGTTTGTTAACAATGAATTTCAAATTTAATAACTTTAGTCGAATATTACTTAAAAGGGGTGGCAGTAATAAAATAATTTTTCCTATAAAACTTTATTCTTTTTTAACAATCTTTTAAACAATACCTTCTTCGACTTATGGTGCCATTTAAAATTTTTGAGTTCGAGACCTTCTGGAGGAATGCTGACTTTTCCGAGAAATAATAATATCACCATTCGATTCTTTATTATGGCTTTCTTTTATAATAACTTTTTTACCCTACCTCTCACGACTCACCGTTCTTTAAATAAAGTACTGATACCGATGGTCTCATTCACCCGGTATATAAGGATGCATTAGAGATACAGAATGTTAGTCCTATTTGAAAAATTGCCTTTTTGAGTATTCAAAACTTGAACCAAACAACGCCTGCACAAAATTTAGGGGAATGAGATCACCCCTATACCGCCGTGTTAATTCAAAGGGGCGTATCTACAATAACATAGAAACTGAGAAAATTGATTTTTAATATTTTCAGTTATGCCATTAAATCATTTATGCTTAGAGGAATTTTAATTTTATACTATTGAATATAATACTGGCAGCAAGTACTGTGAGTACACAGTGTACAGATACAACCGTTTCAACTAAAAAAATCGTATACGCCTTTTTAATCTAACAAAGGCGGCTAATTTGTAGATATGCCTTTCTTTAAAAGCGAGTTTTCGCCTATATAACATTGAGATACGCAATCTCTTCTTAACACATACATAGTACTTTTAAAGAGGATTCTAAAAATACGTCTAACTCAATTTCTGTCGAATTTGCAGATACGCCCTTTTGAATTAACACGGCAGTATAAGTGACGGAAATTTGTAGTTACAGCTTTGTACTATTAAAATAGATTTTAATTGAAACATTTTTCTCCAAAATTAATGTTAACTAGTATGTACATTGTACAACTATTTAAAAAGAATGCACGAATTTTGTTTAAGAACTATTAATGATACCTACATAATAATACAGAAACTAATGCAAAAAGCGCATGCATATTCCTTGAGTTTTTATAATACAACCAGGTAACCATAAAGCATTCCCAATGACCTTCCTATACAAGATCATAATGATCAGTATTGAAAAACTACATACATATGGCATACAATAAATTATTCTTATTTTTTATACTTTTGAATTTTGGAATTTTTAATGAAAACATTTTACGTTTCCGTTAGATCTTAAAGATTAAAATGAATTCTATTTCACATAGAGCCAATATTTATATAAGATTTCACTACGACCAGACATTCACCATTTAATTTTTTTATAAATGTGCTTATTTAAACAGCACTTGTCTTAAATGTAGTTGTATGCATCTGGAGATCACATGTATAAATGATGAAGTAGTAATGAAACACTTACCTTGTTTCGGATTGCAGCCGGCAAATGGATCACCTTCATAAAGAGGAAGACAAACGCAAATTGGTTGATGATTTTGCACATTACACTGAGTGTTGAATCCACAAGAACCAATACAAGGATCTTTACACTTATTATTAAAACATGCCAAGTGGAGCGGACAATCTTGGTGTATTATGCATTCATGACGACAGTTAGGTGGTGCACCTAACATACCAGACAGACAAGAGCAGACTGCTCTGGAGTTAATAGTACGACATTCAGCGTTTGGTCCACATGGTGATGGTATGCAAGGCATGATAGGTTCCACTGGCGCTTTAGTTTCTATTTAAAAAATTAATAGATATTAAGTAATGCAGTAGACGAATAATAACTTACCTTTAATACATTGCACAAATGGATCACCGGTATGTTCAGATGGACAACTACATATAGGATTGTGATAAACTGCTTGACAATGTGCACCAAATCCACATGATCCGAGGCACGGATCTTGGCATTTCTTATTAATACACGCTTTATCTTGACTGCAGTCTGAGCTAACCAAACATTCAGGCCGACAACTAGGTGGAGCACCAAAGTATCCCGATTGACATGAACATACTGCATGACCATTTGAAACTTTACATATACTATTCTGCCCACATGGCGTTGGTTCGCAAGGATTTTGTGCAGGAGTTGCTAAACAAAATGTTAAAAATACTATATGGACATTAATGAAACTTACGTTGAATCGGTTTTGGTCGACACGCAGTGAATGGATCTCCGATATATGTTGCTAAACAAGAACATCTAGGTACATGATTTACAACTTGACATTCAGTGTTCACTCCACATAAGCCTTGACAAGGATCTCGACAATGGTGGTTTAAACAAGACAAATGAGGTGGGCATTCAGCATTTATGGTACATTCAGGTCTGCAACCACCAGCATATGGGTTCCCTATATAAGGAGGTATACAACTGCAACGGGCAATTCCATCGACCACAGAGCACTGAGCATTCCCTCCACATGGTGATGGATTGCAAGGATCTTCAGGTTGGCGAATAACTTTCGAACATCCAATAAAAGCATCTCCCTCATAACCATCGATACAATAACAGAATGGAGTATGATTCACCACATTACACTTAGCATTCAATCCACAGCTTTTTGGACAAGGATTAACGCACTTTTCTTTCAAACATGCTTTGTTTCCAGGACACTCGGAGTTTAATACACATTCAGGTCGGCAGAACGGAGGGCTGCCAATGTAATTAGTGTCACATGAGCAAACGGGACGACCTTGTTTTGAGGTGCAAACAGAGTTCGGTCCACATGGTGATGGGTCACATGGATTAAGAGGTTTGTTAGGATCTGTGATTATTTCGGTATAGCAATTAATAAATGGATCACCACGTAAATTAGATGGACAACTGCATATCGGATTATGGTTTATAACTGTGCAAAGGGCATTTAAACCGCAAATGCCTAAACATGGATCAACACATTTTTGATTAACACAAGCTTGCATTTGTGAACATTCAGAACTAACGATACATTCCGGTTTGCAAGCAGGCGGCGTCCCTCTATAATTTGGTAGGCATGAACATGTAGCATAACCATTGGAGGAAACTAAACATCTACTGAATGGACCACATGGTGATGGATCGCAGGGATTTGTTGGGTATGGTGCTGGTTTGGAGGGAGCACATGAAACAAATGGATCTCCACTATAATCAGATGGACAGTAACACACTGGCATGTGATTGATGACATTACAGTGCGCATTAACACCACACACACCAGCACAAGGGTTGACACATTTTTGATTAACACAAGCTTTCTTAATAGGACAATGAGTATTTAAAACACATTCAGGGCGACACGATATCCATGGATCACCAAAGAATCCAGGTTTACAAACACACGCTAAAGCATTATTTTTTTGCTGACAATATGCATTAGCTCCGCAAGTTGTTGTTGCACAGCTATCAGACTTATCCTCCGGAACTGCAATAGAAATATCTTATAATAAATATATTATTTTGAATATTACTTACTAATAGTTGGAATGGCACAATGTTCGAATGGATTTCCGTACAAACCATGATGACAACTGCATACTGGTGAATGCATGACAACACTACAATCTGCATTAATACCACATGATCCAGGACAAGGATCCACACATAGTTGTCCAAGACAAGCCTTATTAAATGGACAATCGGCATTAGTTAAACATTCAGGTCGACATTGTGGATCATATAATGCGTAGGGTCCTAGACATGGGTTACAAATTGCAACTTGAGTTCCGTAAACATCACATTGTGTGTGAGGGCCACATGGAGAAGGAATACATGGTATTGTTACATTTACTGTTGAAGTTGCTGTATGAATAAAAATGGTTTAAACCTTAAAGCAGCAAACACTCAAATCACTTACGCTTTGGAATACATTGGAAGAAGGCATCACCAATATATCCATCTTGACAAAGACAAGTTGCAGTATGATCACTTACTTGACATCTGGCATATAATCCACAAACGGCACCAAGTGCACAAGGATTTTTACAACGACGATCTATACAAGCTTTATCTGTTTGGCAATCAGAGTTTAAGGTGCATTCGGGAAGACAACCAGAATGGGGATCTCCTTTGAAATCTGGCATACATGTACAAACTGGTCTTCCTCCCATAACTTGGCATAAGGTATTTAGACCGCAAGGGCTTGGTCTGCATGGGTCTGGTGGTAAATATGTTGCCACAGAGTAACAGCGGGTCAAAGGATTTCCAATTAATGCGTGTAAACAAGTGCATATAGGGTGGTGTTTCTCTACTCTACAACTGGCATTAAAACCACATGATCCAGGGCATGGATCTCTACATCTGTGACCCATACAAGCTTGAGTATTGGGACAATCTTCATCAATTACGCATTCATATCCATGACAACCTTTGCTTCCAGTTGGATCTCCTGCTATGCCATCTGGACACCTGCACATAGAGCGGCCTTCCGGGGTTACTATACATTCAGCTCCAGGTCCACAAGGATTTGGTATGCATGGACTATGAGGTTCTAGTCTACATCCACTATAGGCATCACCAATATATCCTGGTTTACAATAACATCGTTCTTGATTGTTTGAGACATAACAATCCGCATTTACACCGCAAGGTCCAGGTTGGCACAAAATAATGGTTGGCATAAATTGTAAGCAAGTACGGTAAGGATTACCTCTTGTGCCTTGTGGACAAATACAAACTGGTTCATGATGTGGATCGCATATAGCTCCGTGACCACAAGGATTAGGTTCACACAAGTTTCTTTGGGCTGTACAACCACGAATTGTATTGGGACTTTCCAAATAACCAGGTAGGCAAGTACACTTAGCAAAACCATTGGATAAAACAGTACATTGAGTATTAGGGCCACATGGTGAAGGGTTGCAAGGATGAACTGGTAATGTACACGGTATATGCGGTGGAGTACCTTCATATTCTGGAAGACAGAAGCATACTGCTTTATTTCCAACCAGTCGACAACCAGAGTTAGGACCACATGGATTTGGATCACATTTACCACCATCTGGTACTAAAAGATTAATTATAGTTAGTCACTATTAAGTTTATTTGTTAACGATTAAGAATATTTAAAGAAATTGGTTAAATTTAGATTATCCCAACCGCAAAGTAAAGTATGTATTCTTACCGCACATTTTAAAAGGATTTCCAGTTAGGCCTTTGGGGCAATAACAAATTGGGCTACCGTTATCTATTTCACAAAGAGCATGTTGACCACAAGGATTTGGATCACAAAGATTTAAAGGTGGTTGGCACGAAATGAGTGGATTCCCAGAATATCCTGTAAGACATTTGCAAGTTGCTTTATGGCCTGTTACTTCACATATGGCATTGGAACCACAGTGGCAAGGAGAACTACATTTTCGATTGATGCAAGCTTCATTTGAAGGGCACTCATCATCAGCACGACATCCTTGAACTGAAACAGCATTATTATTCCCTGATAATTTTTAAAATAAATCAAAAAAGATACCTTTTTCACAAAATTTGAAGGGATTACCAAATGTACCGGGTAGGCATTCACAAGTGATGGCGTGTGATTTAGGTATACATTCCGCATTTTCTCCACAAGAGTCTTCGAAACAGGGGTTGATACAAATTCTATTCAATCGATCACATAATTTATCAGGTGGACAATCTTCATTATACTGACAGACCGATTTGTGATCATACACTGTCAATCATTACAAACAATAGTATGAGATACTACAAGAAAGAAGTGCTCACCTGGAATACATCCAACATATCCATTTCCTTGATATCCTTCTGCGCAACTACAGTCAGTTCCGTGATTTGTATTTATACAAATAGAGTGCTCTGTACAAGGATTGTGTATATCACATGGTCGTTGACAAGCTCGATTTATACATGCTTCAGTCACTGGACAATCATTGTTCGTAATGCAACTCACTACAGAGAAAAAGTGCAAAAAGGAAAAGAAATGAGATTACATCTACATCTTATGTACAGATAAATTTCATACATCTTTTGATCGAGTGCCCGCAATTCCATACCAAGTTCCAACTGACATTTTCTAACTAATGAGGGACAAATATTTTACAAGGATATGATATAATTAACAGAATATCCCACGAGATTGGCATATGCATTGGACTCTAGTTATAAAATGACAATAGGATAAAAGATCTTGCGAACGGCACTCTGTTGTTACTAAATTAGTGATTTAAATTCAAGGATAGTTAGTATCCTTGCTTTCGACCAATTAATTGAATGTGGAAATTAATTTATGTATTTTCAAAGACTGTTAATAATGTTATCTTACTAGGTTGTGATTTGAAGCATTTAATTGAGGGGTTTCCTTCATATCCCATTGGACATGTACATATTGGCCTGTGCATTTTCGCCTGACATTTAGCAGTGCTTGCACATGCATTTGTAAATTCACATGGATCTTGACAGACTGACATAAAACACGCTTCTGATTCTAAACAATCCATATCTGATTCGCATGGCTGTGGAGCTTTTGGATGACCAGGTTCTAGTGAATTAGATTTATTAGTAGAAAGTTAGACATTACATGAATTGTATGTCTTAGTATGTAATTCGACTTCTACATGTTAGAAAAGCTTAGCAAAGTTATATTAAAATTTATTGGACACCCTACAATATAACAATGTAAAGTATTATACTAATAGGATACCTCTATGCATACCTTTCCCTTATCCCCACTCAATCCATCTGTATATTTACAAAGTGTTGTGCAATTAAATACTGTATGTATGGCATTGTGCGATGGTGTTCACCAAGTCAACAAGCATTAATGAATATTGGTTTGAGGCAATTATGTTTTAGGGTAACTATTAGGAAAATCAATAATTAAATTAATTAATTGTGGAACAGGAATATAATTTTTATACAATTATGCCAATGTTAATTGTGTTTCTATAACTTGACTTTATTTTGGTAATGTGATGGTGTTTTAGATTCACTATACATATGTGGTTCCCAAATGTGGTCCTAGTAGTTCCCGGTTTACAAATGTATTAAGCATAACAATGGGTCCATATGATTAATTTTTAGTGCTCGTGTAAGGATAAAGTGGAATATGTTGTAGTGCTTCCAATTATGGTAACTAACTACTGTTGTCACAGAGACTCATGTATCAGTGTGCAGTGGTGTTGTGCATATATGTACAATTACTAGTCCTCCATGTGCCCATGTGCTATTAGGTTATTATATAGATGCATGTACAGGAAATAAAAATTGTAGGTACAATTAAAAAGCTGAAATTAGAAATACCTATTGATTAATAAAATTAGTTTCTTTATTTCAACTCAGCCATCGCCCATCAACCGAAGCAACTTTCCATTGTTGATATAACTCCTCCAGATTACGTTCGATTAATAAAGGAATTAATGGAATGCATGGGATTAGTTGCCAACAGCATTAAATAAATCCACATATAAGAGACTTACCTTTTATGCAAGCACCAGTAATGGGATCACATTTTATACCTGGAGGACAATGTTCACATCCAGGTAATACTGTTGGTCGTTCACCTAAGCATTAAACGTGAATAACAACAGTCACTTAAGAAACAGCACTACTTACGACCAGCAATACAGTAACAGCCATCACATTCCATATTTCTCCCGCAATCCAAATGTGATTGACACTGGCACACTATATAATGAAAAAAACATTTTAACATAATATATTAAAGTTAGCATAACATTACCTTTCACACAAATAGGTTGATGGTCTTTCACCTGGCAGTCTTGTTGTAAGGCACATGGGTTGGAAACTGAACAAGGATTTTGACATTTGGCATTTATACACGCTTGTTGTAATGGACAGTCCGAGTGAGCGCGACAAGAAATATCTGAGGAACATTAAGAACTTTAAAAATGTTATAAGAAATTGGGATTACGACAGAACCAAGAAAAACCGATCACACTTTACTGTAAAAAACAATAAAGCACTTAAGCTAAAAATTCAAAAAGCAGTACTACCATACTAACACAAACTATTCAATACAAGAAAACAAATGTTTATACAAAGTTTCCAATCACCCCAGCCACCAAGTTTGCACAGTTTTTACCGCCACCAGATTTATGTACATATGTACAAATGAAAATACAATAAAATACTATATAACAGATAAAACAGAAACACATGAGTTCTCGCAGAGAACTTTTGCTGTAGAAACGATCCATAATCAATCATGCATAATGGATCTTGAGGTTCCTGTAGTTGGACCTTAACAGCCTCATGCAGTTGTAACGATAGAGGCTGCAAAAGATCATGCTTGCATTTTCCTTGAAATCGAAGAGTATGCGACAGCACAAATCCCAAATATATATTTACTCATCATTACCTGGTACGATTTTACAATCAACTACATCTGGTCTTTGCTCTAATGGACACAGGCACATAGCAATATGAGACTGGGTTTCACATATAAAGTGGTTTCGACAAGGATTGTAGACTAAACAAGGATTTTGACAGGTATAGTTTACACATGTCATGTCAAGGGAACAGTCTTCATCATAGAAACAAATACCACGTGTTGTGGTAACAATAGGTACTGTGGTAGATAAATCACTAACAGAAGGATATGATATATTATTAGTTTCAGTAACATTTATAATAGTCACTGCATCCAAAGGAATACTAAATCCTGTACGTGATTCTGTAGGCTTAGAAAATTTAGGAACAGTAGGAGTCACATAAGGTGGTAATGCTGTAGTTACTATAACGACAGGTATTGTATATTCTACATGTGGTGTTGTAGTTTCTGTATATTTGTGAGTTGTGTGCTCCTTAGGAGTTGTGGTTCGTTCTGTTTCTGTTGTGTATTGTGATGGAATCGTTGCTTCGCTTTTAGTAACATGCTCAGGTGTTACTGTGACGACTGGTATTGTATACTCTTTGTGGGGTGATGTAGCTTCAGTGTATTTGTGCGTTGTGTATTCTTTAGGAGTTGTGGTCAATTCTTTTTCTGTAGTGTATTGTGATGGTATCGTTGTTTCCTTTTCAGTAACATGCTCTGCTGTTACTGTTACAACTGGTATTGTATACTCTTTGTGGGGTGAAGTAGTTTCAGTGTATTTGTGTGTTGTGTATTCTTTAGGAGTTGTGGTCGGTTCTGTTTCTGTAGTGTATTGTGATGGTATTGTAGTTTCCTTTTCAGTAACATGCTCTGCTGTTACTGTTACAACTGGTATTGTATACTCCTTGTGTGGTGATGTAGTTTCAGTGTATTTGTATGTTGTGTATTCTTTAGGAGTTGTGGTCAGCTCTGTTTCTGTAGTGTATTGTGATGGTATTGTTTCCTTTTCAGTAACATGCTCTGCTGTTACTGTTACAACTGGTATTGTATACTCTTTGTGGCGTGATGTAGTTTCAGTGTATTTATGCGTTGTGTATTCATTAGGAGTTGTGGACCATTCTGTTTCTGTAGTGTATTGTGATGGTATCGTTGTTTCCTTTTCAGTAACATGCTCTGCTGTTACTGTTACAACTGGTATTGTATACTCTTTGTGGGGTGTTGTAGTTTCAGTGTATATGCGAGTTGTGTATTCATTAAAAGTGGAGACACGTTCTGTTTCTGTTATGTATTGAGATGGAATTGTTGTTTCGTTTTCAGTAACACCATGCTCAGGTGTTACTGTTACGACTGGTATTGTATACCCTTCGTGCGGTGATGTAGTTTCAGCGTATTTGTGAGTTGTGTATTCTTTAGAAGTCGTGGGGTGTTCTGTTTCTGTTGTGTATTGTGATGGAATCGTTGTTTCCTTTTCAGTAACATGCTCTGGTGTTACTGTTACGACTGGTATTGTATACCCTTCGTGCGGTGATGTAGTTTCAGTGTATTTGTGAGTTGTGTATTCTTTAGAAGTCGTGGGGTGATCCGTTTCTGTTGTGTATTGTGATGGAATCGTTGTTTCCTTTTCAGTAACATGCTCTGGTGTTACTGTAACGACTGGTATTGTATACCCTTCGTGCGGTGATGTAGTTTCAGTGTATTTGTGAGTTGTGTATTCTTTAGAAGTCGTGGGGTGTTCCGTTTCTGTTGTGTATTGTGATGGAATCGTTGTTTCCTTTTCAGTAACATGCTCTGGTGTTACTGTTACGACTGGTATTGTATACCCTTCGTGCGGTGATGTAGTTTCAGTGTATTTGTGAGTTGTGTATTCTTTAGAAGTCGTGGGGTGTTCCGTTTCTGTTGTGTATTGTGATGGAATCGTTGTTTCCTTTTCAGTAACATGCTCTGGTGTTACTGTTACGACTGGTATTGAATACCCTTCGTGCGGTGATGTAGTTTCAGTGTATTTGTGAGTTGTGTATTCTTTAGAAGTCGTGGGGTGTTCCGTTTCTGTTGTGTATTGTGATGGAATCGTTGTTTCCTTTTCAGTAACATGCTCTGGTGTTACTGTTACGACTGGTATTGTATACCCTTCGTGCGGTGATGTAGTTTCAGTGTATTTGTCAGTTGTGTATTCTTCAGAAGTCGTGGGGTGTTCTGTTTCTGTTGTGTATTGTGATGGAACCGTTTCGTTTTCAGTAACACCATGCTCAGGTGTTACTGTCACGACTGGTATTGTATACCCTGTCTGGGGTGATGTAGTTTCAGAGTATTTTTGTGTTGTGTATTCTTTAGAAGTCGTGGGGTGTTCCGTCTCTGTTGTGTATTGTGATGCAATCGTTGTTTCCTTTTCAGTAACATGCTCTGGTGTTACTGTTACGACTGGTATTGTATACCCTTCGTGCGGTGATGTAGTTTCAGTGTATTTGTGAGTTGTGTATTCTTTAGAAGTCGTGGGGTGTTCCGTCTCTGTTGTGTATTGTGATGCAATCGTTGTTTCCTTTTCAGTAACATGCTCTGGTGTCACTGTTACGACTGGTATTGTATACCCTTCGTGCGGTGATGTAGTTTCAGTGTATTTGTGAGTTGTGTATTCTTTAGAAGTCGTGGAGTGTTCCGTTTCTGTTGTGTATTGTGATGGAATCGTTGTTTCCTTTTCAGTAACGTGCTCTGGTGTTACTGTTACGACTGGTATTGTATACCCTTCGTGCGGTGATGTAGTTTCAGAGTATTTGTGAGTTGTGTATTCTCTAGAAGTCGTAGCGTGTTCCGTTTCTGTTGTGTATTGTGATGGAATCGTTGTTTCCTTTTCAGTAACATTCTCTGGTGTTACTGTTACGACTGGTATTGTATACACTTCGTGCGGTGATGTAGTTTCAGTGTATTTGTCAGTTGTGTATTCTTCAGAAGTCGTGGGGTGTTCTGTTTCTGTTGTGTATTGTGATGGAACCGTTTCGTTTTCAGTAACACCATGCTTAGGTGTTACTGTCACGACTGGTATTGTATACCCTGTCTGGGGTGATGTAGTTTCAGAGTATTTTTGTGTTGTGTATTCTTTAGAAGTCGTGGGGTGTTCCGTCTCTGTTGTGTATTGTGATGCAATCGTTGTTTCCTTTTCAGTAACATGCTCTGGTGTTACTGTTACGACTGGTATTGTATACCCTTCGTGCGGTGATGTAGTTTCAGTGTATTTGTGAGTTGTGTATTCTTTAGAAGTCGTGGGGTGTTCCGTCTCTGTTGTGTATTGTGATGCAATCGTTGTTTCCTTTTCAGTAACATGCTCTGGTGTTACTGTTACGACTGGTATTGTATACCCTTCGTGCGGTGATGTAGTTTCAGTGTATTTGTGAGTTGTGTATTCCTTAGAAGTCGTGGAGTGTTCCGTTTCTGTTGTGTATTGTGATGGAATCGTTGTTTCCTTTTCAGTAACGTGCTCTGGTGTTACTGTTACGACTGGTATTGTATACCCTTCGTGCGGTGATGTAGTTTCAGAGTATTTGTGAGTTGTGTATTCTCTAGAAGTCGTAGCGTGTTCCGTTTCTGTTGTGTATTGTGATGGAATCGTTGTTTCCTTTTCAGTAACATTCTCTGGTGTTACTGTTACGACTGGTATTGTATACCCTTCGTGCGGTGATGTAGTCTCAGTGTATTTGTGAGTTGTGTATTCTTTAGAAGTCGTAGCGTGTTCCGTTTCTGTTGTGTATTGTGATGGAATCGTTGTTTCCTTTTCAGTAACATGCTCTGGTGTTACTGTTACGACTGGTATTGTATACCCTTCGTGCGGTGATGTAGTTTCAGTGTATTTGTGAGTTGTGTATTCTTTTGAAGTCGTGGGGTGTTCTGTTTCTGTTGTGTATTGTGATGGAATCGTTGTTTCCTTTTCAGTAACATGCTCTGGTGTTACTGTTACGACTGGTATTGTATACCCTTCGTGCAGTGATGTAGTTTCAATGTATTTGTGAGTGGTGTATTCTTTAGAAGACGTAGTGTGTTCCGTTTCTGTTGTGTATTGTGATGGAATCGTTGTTTCCTTTTCAGTAACATTCTCTGGTGTTACTGTTACGACTGGTATTGTATACCCTTCGTGCGGTGATGTAGTTTCAGTGTATTTGTGAGTTGTGTATTCTTTAGAAGTCGTGGGGTGTTCTGTTTCTGTTGTGTATTGTGATGGAATCGTTGTTTCCTTTTGAGTAACATGCTCTGGTGTTACTGTTACGACTGGTATTGTATACCCTTCGTGCGGTGATGTAGTTTCAGTGTATTTGTGAGTTGTGTATTCTTTAGAAGTCGTGGGGTGTTCCGTTTCTGTTGTGTATTGTGATGGAATCGTTGTTTTCTTTTCAGTAACATGCTCTGGTATTACTGTTACGACTGGTATTGTATACCCTTCGTGCGGTGATGTAGTTTCAGCGTATTTGTGAGTTGTGTATTCTTTAGAAGTCGTGGGGTGTTCTGTTTCTGTTGTGTATTGTGATGGAATCGTTGTTTCGTTTTCAGTAACATGCTCTGGTGTTACTGTTACGACTGGTATTGTATACCCTTCGTGCAGTGATGTAGTTTCAGTGTATTTGTGAGTCGTGTATTCTTTAGAAGACGTAGTGTGTTCCGTTTCTGTTGTGTATTGTGATGGAATCGTTGTTACCTTTTCAGTAACATTCTCTGGTGTTACTGTTACGACTGGTATTGTATACCCTTCGTGCGGTGATGTAGTTTCAGCGTATTTGTGAGTTGTGTATTCTTTAGAAGTCGTGGGGTGTTCTGTTTCTGTTGTGTATTGTGATGGAATCGTTGTTTCCTTTTCAGTAACATGCTCTGGTGTTACTGTTACGACTGGTATTGTATACCCTTCGTGCGGTGATGTAGTTTCAGTGTATTTGTGAGTTGTGTATTCTTTAGAAGTCGTGGGGTGTTCTGTTTCTGTTGTGTATTGTGATGGAATCGTTGTTTCCTTTTCAGTAACATGCTCTGGTGTTACTGTTACGACTGGTATTGTATACCCTTCGTGCGGTGATGTAGTTTCAGCGTATTTGTGAGTTGTGTATTCTTTAGAAGTCGTGGGGTGTTCCGTTTCTGTTGTGTATTGTGATGGAATCGTTGATTCCCTTTCAGTAACATGCTCTGGTGTTACTGTTACGACTGGTATTGTATACCCTTCGCGCGGTGATGTAGTTTCAGTGTATTTGTGAGTTGTGTATTCTTTTGAAGTCGTGGGGTGTTCTGTTTCTGTTGTGTATTGCAATGGAACCGTTGTTTCCTTTTCAGTAACATGCTCTGGTGTTACTGTCACGACTGGTATTGTATACCCTGTCTGGGGTGAAGCAGTTTCAGAGTATTTTTGTGTTGTGTATTCTTTAGAAGTCGTGGGGTGTTCTGTTTCTGTTGTGAATTGCGATGGAACCGTTTCGTTTTCAGTAACACCATGCTCAGGTGTTACTGTTACGACTGGTATTGTATACCCTTCGCGCGGTGATGTAGTTTCAGTGTATTTGTGAGTTGTGTATTCTTTAGAAGTCGTGGGGTGTTCCGTTTCTGTTGTGTATTGTGATGGAATCGTTGTTTCCTTTTCAGTAACATGCTCTGGTGTTACTGTTACGACTGGTATTGAATACCCTTCGTGCGGTGATGTAGTTTCAGTGTATTTGTGAGTTGTGTATTCTTTAGAAGTCGTGGGGTGTTCCGTTTCTGTTGTGTATTGCGATGGAACCGTCGTTTCCTTTTCAGTAACATGCTCAGGTGTTACTGTTACGACTGGTATTGTATACTCTTTGTGGGGTGATGTAGTTTCAGTGTATTTGTGAGTTGTGTATTCTTTAGAAGTCGTGGGGTGTTCCGTTTCTGTTGTGTATTGTGATGGAATCGTTGTTTCCTTTTCAGTAACATGCTCTGGTGTTACTGTTACGACTGGTATTGAATACCCTTCGTGCGGTGATGTAGTTTCAGTGTATTTGTGAGTTGTGTATTCTTTAGAAGTCGTGGGGTGTTCCGTTTCTGTTGTGTATTGCGATGGAACCGTCGTTTCCTTTTCAGTAACATGCTCAGGTGTTACTGTTACGACTGGTATTGTATACTCTTTGTGGGGTGATGTAGTTTCAGTGTATTTGTGAGTTGTGTATTCTTTAGAAGTCGTGGGGTGTTCCGTTTCTGTTGTGTATTGTGATGGAATTGTTGTTTCCTTTTCAGTAACATGCTCTGGTGTTGTATTCCCTGGTATTGTATACCCTTCGTGCGGTGATGTAGTTTCAGTGTATTTTTGTGTTGTGTATTCTTTAGAAGTCGTGGGGTGTTCCGTTTCTGTTGTGTATTGCGATGGAACCGTTGTTTCCTTTTCAGTAACATGCTCTGGTGTAACTGTTACGACCGGTATTGTATACTCTTTGTGGGGTGATGTAGTTTCAGTGTATTTGTGAGTTGTGTATTCTTTAGAAGTCGTGGGGTGTTCCGTTTCTGTTGTGTATTGCGATGGAACCGTCGTTTCCTTTTCAGTAACATGCTCTGGTGTTACTGTTACGACTGGTATTGTATACTCTTTGTGGGGTGATGTAGTTTCAGTGTATTTGTGAGTTGTGTATTCTTTAGAAGTCGTGGGGTGTTCCGTTTCTGTTGTGTATTGCGATGGAACCGTCGTTTCCTTTTCAGTAACATGCTCTGGTGTTACTGTCACGACTGGTATTGTATACCCTGTCTGGGGTGAAGCAGTTTCAGAGTATTTTTGTGTTGTGTATTCTTTAGAAGTCGTGGGGTGTTCTGTTTCTGTTGTGTATTGCGATGGAGCCGTTTCGTTTTCAGTAACACCATGCTCAGGTGTTACTGTTACGACTGGTATTGTATACCCTTCGCGCGGTGATGTAGTTTCAGTGTATTTGTGAGTTGTGTATTCTTTAGAAGTCGTGGGGTGTTCCGTTTCTGTTGTGTATTGTGATGCAATCGTTGTTTCCTTTTCAGTAACATGCTCTGGTGTTACTGTTACGACTGGTATTGTATACCCTTCGTGCGGTGATGTAGTTTCAGTGTATTTGTGAGTTGTGTATTCTTTAGAAGTCGTGGGGTGTTCTGTTTCTGTTGTGTATTGCGATGGAACCGTCGTTTCCTTTTCAGTAACATGCTCTGGTGTTACTGTTACGACTGGTATTGTATACTCTTTGTGGGGTGATGTAGTTTCAGTGTATTTGTGAGTTGTGTATTCTTTAGAAGTCGTGGAGTGTTCTGTTTCTGTTGTGTATTGTGATGGAAACGTTTCATTTTCAGTAACACCATGCTCAGGTGTTACTGTTACGACTGGTACTGTATACCCTTCGCGCGGTGGTGTAGTTTCAGTGTATTTGTGAGTGGTGTATTCTTTTGAAGTCGTGGGGTGTTCTGTTTCTGTTGTGTATCGCGATGGAAACGTTTCGTTTTCAGTAACACCATGCTCAGGTGTTACTGTTACGACTGGTATTGTATACCCTTCGCGCGGTGATGTAGTTTCAGTGTATTTGTGAGTTGTGTATTCTTTAGAAGTCGTGGGGTGTTCCGTTTCTGTTGTGTATTGCGATGGAACCGTCGTTTCCTTTTCAGTAACATGCTCTGGTGTTACTGTTACGACTGGTATTGTATACTCTTTGTGGGGTGATGTAGTTTCAGTGTATTTGTGAGTTGTGTATTCTTTAGAGGTCGTAGGGTGTTCCGTTTCTGTTGTGTATTGCGATAGAATCGTTGTTTCCTTTTCAGTAAAATGCTCTGGTGTTACTGTCACGACTGGTATTGTATACCCTGTCTGGGGTGAAGCAGTTTCAAAGTATTTTTGTGTTGTGTATTCTTTAGAAGTCGTGGGGTGTTCTGTTTCTGTTGTGTATTGCGATGGAACCGTTTCGTTTTCAGTAACACCATGCTCAGGTGTTACTGTTACGACTGGTATTGTATACCCTTCGCGCGGTGATGTAGTTTCAGTGTATTTGTGAGTTGTGTATTCTTTAGAGGTCGTAGGGTGTTCCGTTTCTGTTGTGTATTGCGATAGAATCGTTGTTTCCTTTTCAGTAAAATGGTCTGGTGTCACTGTCACGACTGGTATTGTATACCCTGTCTGGGGTGAAGCAGTTTCAGAGTATTTTTGTGTTGTGTATTCTTTAGAAGTCGTGGGGTGTTCCGTTTCTGTTGTGTATTGTGATGGAATCGTTGTTTCCTTTTTAGTAACATGCTCTGGTGTTACTGTTACGACTGGTATTGTATACCCTTCGTGCGGTGATGTAGTTTCAGTGTATTTGTGAGTTGTGTATTCTTTAGAAGTCGTGGGGTGTTCCGTTTCTGTTGTGTATAGCGATGGAACCGTTGTTTCCTTTTCAGTAACATGCTCTGGTGTTACTGTTACGACTGGTATTGTATACCCTTCATGCGGTGATGTAGTTTCAGTGTATTTGTGAGTTGTGTATTCTTTAGAAGTCGTGGGGTGTTCTGTTTCTGTTGTGTATCGCGATGGAAACGTTTCGTTTTCAGTAACACCATGCTCAGATGTTACTGTTACGACTGGTATTGTATACCCTTCGCGCGGTGGTGTAGTTTCAGTGTATTTGTGAGTTGTGTATTCTTTAGAAGTCGTGGAGTGTTCTGTTTCTGTTGTGTATCGCGATGGAAACGTTTCGTTTTCAGTAACACCATGCTCAGGTGTTACTGTTACGACTGGTATTGTATACCCTTCGCGCGGTGGTGTAGTTTCAGTGTATTTGTGAGTGGTGTATTCTTTTGAAGTCGTGGGGTGTTCTGTTTCTGTTGTGTATTGTGATGGAATCGTTGTTTCCTTTTCAGTAACATGCTCTGGTGTTACTGTTACGACTGGTATTGTATACCCTTCGTGCGGTGATGTAGTTTCAGTGTATTTGTGAGTTGTGTATTCTTTAGAGGTCGTAGGGTGTTCCGTTTCTGTTGTGTATCGCGATGGAAACGTTTCGTTTTCAGTAACACCATGCTCAGGTGTTACTGTTACGACTGGTATTGTATACCCTTCGCGCGGTGGTGTAGTTTCAGTGTATTTGTGAGTTGTGTATTCTTTAGAAGTCGTGGGGTGTTCCGTTTCTGTTGTGTATTGTGATGGAATCGTTGTTTCCTTTTCAGTAACATGCTCTGGTGTTACTGTTACGACCGGTATTGTATACCCTGTCTGGGGTGATGTAGTTTCAGAGTATTTTTGTGTTGTGTATTCTTTAGAAGTCGTGGGGTGTTCTGTTTCTGTTGTGTATTGCGATGGAACCGTTTCGTTTTCAGTAACACCATGCTCAGGTGTTACTGTTACGACTGGTATTGTATACTCTTCGCGCGGTGATGTAGTTTCAGTGTATTTGTGAGTTGTGTATTCTTTAGGGGTCGTAGGGTGTTCCGTTTCTGTTGTGTATTGCGATAGAATCGTTGTTTCCTTTTCAGTAAAATGCTCTGGTGTTACTGTTACGACTGGTATTGTATACCCTGTCTGGGGTGATGCAGTTTCAGAGTATTTTTGTGTTGTGTATTCTTTAGAAGTCGTGGAGTGTTCTGTTTCTGTTGTGTATTGTGATGGAATCGTTGTTTCCTTTTCAGTAACATTCTCTGGTGTTACTGTTACGACTGGTATTGTATACCCTTCGTGCCGTGATGTAGTTTCAGTGTATTTGTGAGTTGTGTATTCTTTAGAAGTCGTGGGGTGTTCCGTTTCTGTTGTGTATTGTGATGGAATCGTTGTTTCCTTTTCAGTAACATTCTCTGGTGTTACTGTTACGACTGGTATTGTATACCCTTCGCGCGGTGGTGTAGTTTCAGTGTATTTGTGAGTTGTGTATTCTTTAGAAGTCGTGGAGTGTTCTGTTTCTGTTGTGTATTGTGATGGAACCGATTCGTTTTCAGTAACACCATGCTCAGGTGTTACTGTTACGACTGGTATTGTATACCCTTCGTGCGGTGATGTAGTTTCAGTGTATTTGTCAGTTGTGTATTCTTTAGAAGTCGTGGGGTGTTCCGTTTCTGTTGTGTATTGTGATGGAATTGTTGTTTCCTTTTCAGTAACATGCTCTGGTGTTGTATTCCCTGGTATTGTATACCCTTCGTGCGGTGATGTAGTTTCAGTGTATTTGTGAGTTGTGTATTCTTTAGAGGTCGTAGGGTGTTCCGTTTCTGTTGTGTATTGCGATAGAATCGTTGTTTCCTTTTCAGTAAAATGCTCTGGTGTCACTGTCACGACTGGTATTGTATACCCTGTCTGGGGTGAAGCAGTTTCAGAGTATTTTTGTGTTGTGTATTCTTTAGAAGTCGTAGGGTGTTCCGTTTCTGTTGTGTATTGCGATAGATTCGTTGTTTCCTTTTCAGTAAAATGCTCAGGTGTTACTGTTACGACTGGTATTGTATACCCTGTCTGGGGTGATGTAGTTTCAGAGTATTTTTGTGTTGTGTATTCTTTAGAAGTCGTGAGGTGTTCTGTTTCTGTTGTGTATTGCGATGGAACCGTTTCGTTTTCAGTAACACCATGCTCAGGTGTTACTGTTACGACTGGAATTGTATACCCTTCGTGCGGTGATGTAGTTTCAGTGTATTTGTGAGTTGTGTATTCTTTAGAAGTCGTAGCGTGTTCCGTTTCTGTTGTGTATTGTGATGGAATCGTTGTTTCCTTTTCAGTAACATTCTCTGGTGTTACTGTTACGACTGGTATTGTATACCCTTCGTGCGGTGATGTAGTTTCAGTGTATTTGTGAGTTGTGTATTCTTTAGGGGTCGTAGGGTGTTCCGTTTCTGTTGTGTATTGCGATAGAATCGTTATTTCCTTTTCAGTAAAATGCTCTGGTGTTACTGTTACGACTGGTATTGTATACCCTGTCTGGGGTGATGCAGTTTCAGTGTATTTGTGAGTTGTGTATTCTTTAGAAGTCGTGGGGTGTTCCGTTTCTGTTGTGTATTGTGATGGAATCGTTGTTTCCTTTTCAGTAACATGCTCTGGTGTTACTGTTACGACTGGTATTGTATACCCTTCGTGCGGTGATGTAGTTTCAGTGTATTTGTGAGTTGTGTATTCTTTAGAAGTCGTGGGGTGTTCCGTTTCTGTTGTGTATTGCGATGGAACCGTTGATTCCTTTTCAGTAACATGCTCTGGTGTTACTGTTACGACTGGTATTGTATACCCTTCGTGCGGTGATGTAGTTTCAGTGTATTTGTGAGTTGTGTATTCTTTAGAAGTCGTGGGGTGTTCCGTTTCTGTTGTGTATTGCGATAGATTCGTTGTTTCCTTTTCAGTAAAATGCTCAGGTGTTACTGTTACGACTGGAATTGTATACCCTTCGCGCGGTGATGTAGTTTCAGTGTATTTGTGAGTTGTGTATTCTTTAGAAGTCGTGGGGTGTTCTGTTTCTGTTGTGTATTGCGATGGAACCGTTGTTTCCTTTTCAGTAACATGCTCTGGCGTTACTGTTACGACTGGTATTGTATACCCTTCGTGCGGTGATGTAGTTTCAGTGTATTTGTGAGTTGTGTATTCTTTAGAAGTCGTGGGGTGTTCTGTTTCTGTTGTGTATTGTGATGGAACCGTTTCGTTTTCAGTAACACCATGCTCAGGTGTTACTGTTACGACTGGTATTGTATACCCTTCGTGCGGTGATGTAGTTTCAGTGTATTTGTCAGTTGTGTATTCTTTAGAAGTCGTGGGGTGTTCCGTTTCTGTTGTGTATTGTGATGGAATTGTTGTTTCCTTTTCAGTAACATGCTCTGGTGTTGTATTCCCTGGTATTGTATACCCTTCGTGCGGTGATGTAGTTTCAGTGTATTTGTGAGTTGTGTATTCTTTAGAGGTCGTAGGGTGTTCCGTTTCTGTTGTGTATTGCGATAGAATCGTTGTTTCCTTTTCAGTAAAATGCTCTGGTGTCACTGTCACGACTGGTATTGTATACCCTGTCTGGGGTGAAGCAGTTTCAGAGTATTTTTGTGTTGTGTATTCTTTAGAAGTCGTAGGGTGTTCCGTTTCTGTTGTGTATTGCGATAGATTCGTTGTTTCCTTTTCAGTAAAATGCTCAGGTGTTACTGTTACGACTGGTATTGTATACCCTGTCTGGGGTGATGTAGTTTCAGAGTATTTTTGTGTTGTGTATTCTTTAGAAGTCGTGAGGTGTTCTGTTTCTGTTGTGTATTGCGATGGAACCGTTTCGTTTTCAGTAACACCATGCTCAGGTGTTACTGTTACGACTGGAATTGTATACCCTTCGTGCGGTGATGTAGTTTCAGTGTATTTGTGAGTTGTGTATTCTTTAGAAGTCGTAGCGTGTTCCGTTTCTGTTGTGTATTGTGATGGAATCGTTGTTTCCTTTTCAGTAACATTCTCTGGTGTTACTGTTACGACTGGTATTGTATACCCTTCGTGCGGTGATGTAGTTTCAGTGTATTTGTGAGTTGTGTATTCTTTAGGGGTCGTAGGGTGTTCCGTTTCTGTTGTGTATTGCGATAGAATCGTTGTTTCCTTTTCAGTAAAATGCTCTGGTGTTACTGTTACGACTGGTATTGTATACCCTGTCTGGGGTGATGCAGTTTCAGTGTATTTGTGAGTTGTGTATTCTTTAGAAGTCGTGGGGTGTTCCGTTTCTGTTGTGTATTGTGATGGAATCGTTGTTTCCTTTTCAGTAACATGCTCTGGTGTTACTGTTACGACTGGTATTGTATACCCTTCGTGCGGTGATGTAGTTTCAGTGTATTTGTGAGTTGTGTATTCTTTAGAAGTCGTGGGGTGTTCCGTTTCTGTTGTGTATTGCGATGGAACCGTTGATTCCTTTTCAGTAACATGCTCTGGTGTTACTGTTACGACTGGTATTGTATACCCTTCGTGCGGTGATGTAGTTTCAGTGTATTTGTGAGTTGTGTATTCTTTAGAAGTCGTGGGGTGTTCCGTTTCTGTTGTGTATTGCGATAGATTCGTTGTTTCCTTTTCAGTAAAATGCTCAGGTGTTACTGTTACGACTGGAATTGTATACCCTTCGCGCGGTGATGTAGTTTCAGTGTATTTGTGAGTTGTGTATTCTTTAGAAGTCGTGGGGTGTTCCGTTTCTGTTGTGTATTGCGATGGAACCGTTGATTCCTTTTCAGTAACATGCTCTGGTGTTACTGTTACGACTGGTATTGTATACCCTTCGTGCGGTGATGTAGTTTCAGTGTATTTGTGAGTTGTGTATTCTTTAGAAGTCGTGGGGTGTTCTGTTTCTGTTGTGTATTGTGATGGAACCGTTTCGTTTTCAGTAACACCATGCTCAGGTGTTACTGTTACGACTGGTATTGTATACCCTTCGTGCGGTGATGTAGTTTCAGTGTATTTGTGAGTTGTGTATTCTTTAGAAGTCGTGGGGTGTTCCGTTTCTGTTGTGTATTGTGATGGAATCGTTGTTTCCTTTTCAGTAACATGCTCTGGTGTTACTGTTACGACTGGTATTGTATACCCTTCGTGCGGCGATTTACTTTCAGTGTATTTGTGAGTTGTGTATTCTTTAGAAGTCGTAGGGTGTTCCGTTTCTGTTGTGTATTGCGATAGATTCGTTGTTTCCTTTTCAGTAAAATGCTCAGGTGTTACTGTTACGACTGGAATTGTATACCCTTCGCGCGGTGATGTAGTTTCAGTGTATTTGTGAGTTGTGTATTCTTTAGAAGTCGTGGGGTGTTCCGTTTCTGTTGTGTATTGCGATGGAACCGTTTCGTTTTCAGTAACACCATGCTCAGGTGTTACTGTCACGACTGGTATTGTATACCCTTCGCGCGGTGGTGTAGTTTCAGTGTATTTGTGAGTTGTGTGTTCTTTAGAAGTCGTAGCGTGTTCCGTTTCTGTTGTGTATTGTGATGGAATCGTTGTTTCGTTTTCAGTAACATGCTCTGGTGTTACTGTTACGACTGGTATTGTATACCCTTCGTGCGGTGATGTAGTTTCAGTGTATTTGTGAGTTGTGTATTCTTTAGAAGTCGTGGGGTGTTCTGTTTCTGTTGTGTATTGCGATGGAACCGTCGTTTCCTTTTCAGTAACATGCTCTGGTGTTACTGTTACGACTGGTATTGTATACTCTTTGTGGGGTGATGTAGTTTCAGTGTATTTGTGAGTTGTGTATTCTTTAGAAGTCGTGGGGTGTTCTGTTTCTGTTGTGTATTGCGATGGAACCGTTTCGTTTTCAGTAACACCATGCTCAGGTGTTACTGTTACGACTGGTATTGTATACCCTTCGCGCGGTGATGTAGTTTCAGTGTATTTGTGAGTTGTGTATTCTTTAGAAGTCGTGGGGTGTTCCGTTTCTGTTGTGTATTGTGATGGAATCGTTGTTTCCTTTTCAGTAACATGCTCTGGTGTTACTGTTACGACTGGTATTGTATACCCTGTCTGGGGTGATGTAGTTTCAGAGTATTTTTGTGTTGTGTATTCTTTAGAAGTCGTGGGGTGTTCTGTTTCTGTTGTGTATTGCGATGGAACCGTTGTTTCCTTTTCAGTAACATGCTCTGGTGTTACTGTTACGACTGGTATTGTATACCCTTCGTGCGGTGATGCAGTTTCAGTGTATTTGTGAGTTGTGTATTCTTTAGAAGTCGTGGGGTGTTCCGTTTCTGTTGTGTATTGCGATGGAACCGTTGATTCCATTTCAGTAACATGCTCTGGTGTTACTGTTACGACTGGTATTGTATACCCTTCGTGCGGTGATGTAGTTTCAGTGTATTTGTGAGTTGTGTATTCTTTAGAAGTCGTGGGGTGTTCCGTTTCTGTTGTGTATTGTGATGGAATCGTTGTTTCCTTTTCAGTAACATGCTCTGGTGTTACTGTTACGACTGGTATTGTATACCCTTCGTGCGGTGATGCAGTTTCAGTGTATTTGTGAGTTGTGTATTCTTTAGAAGTCGTGGGGTGTTCCGTTTCTGTTGTGTATTGCGATAGATTCGTTGTTTCCTTTTCAGTAAAATGCTCAGGTGTTACTGTTAAGACTGGAATTGTATACCCTTCGCGCGGTGATGTAGTTTCAGTGTATTTGTGAGTTGTGTATTCTTTAGAAGTCGTGGGGTGTTCCGTTTCTGTTGTGTATTGCGATGGAACCGTTGATTCCTTTTCAGTAACATGCTCTGGTGTTACTGTTACGACTGGTATTGTATACCCTTCGTGCGGTGATGTAGTTTCAGTGTATTTGTGAGTTGTGTATTCTTTAGAAGTCGTGGGGTGTTCCGTTTCTGTTGTGTATTGTGATGGAATCGTTGTTTCCTTTTCAGTAACATGCTCTGGTGTTACTGTTACGACTGGTATTGTATACCCTTCGTGCGGTGATGTAGTTTCAGTGTATTTGTGAGTTGTGTATTCTTTAGAAGTCGTGGGGTGTTCTGTTTCTGTTGTGTATTGTGATGGAACCGTTGTTTCCTTTTCAGTAACATGCTCTGGTGTTACTGTTACGACTGGTATTGTATACCCTTCGTGCGGTGATGTAGTTTCAGTGTATTTGTGAGTTGTGTATTCTTTAGAAGTCGTGGGGTGTTCTGTTTCTGTTGTGTATTGTGATGGAATCGTTGTTTCCTTTTCAGTAACATGCTCTGGTGTTACTGTTACGACTGGTATTGTATACCCTTCGTGCGGTGATGTAGTTTCAGTGTATTTGTGAGTTGTGTATTCTTTAGAAGTCGTGGGGTGTTCTGTTTCTGTTGTGTATTGTGATGGAACCGTTGTTTCCTTTTCAGTAACATGCTCTGGTGTTACTGTTACGACTGGAATTGTATACCCTTCGCGCGGTGATGTAGTTTCAGTGTCTTTGTGAGTTGTGTATTCTTTAGAAGTCGTGGGGTGTTCTGTTTCTGTTGTGTATTGTGATGGAACCGTTGTTTCCTTTTCAGTAACATGCTCTGGTGTTACTGTTACGACTGGTATTGTATACCCTTCGTGCGGTGATGTAGTTTCAGTGTATTTGTGAGTTGTGTATTCTTTAGAAGTCGTGGGGTGTTCCGTTTCTGTTGTGTATTGTGATGGAATCGTTGTTTCCTTTTCAGTAACATGCTCTGGTGTTACTGTTATGACTGGTATTGTATACCCTTCGTGCGGTGATGTAGTTTCAGTGTATTTGTGAGTTGTGTATTCTTTTGAAGTCGTGGGGTGTTCTGTTTCTGTTGTGTATTGCGATGGAACCGTCGTTTCCTTTTCAGTAACATGCTCTGGTGTTACTGTTACGACTGGTATTGTATACTCTTTGTGGGGTGATGTAGTTTCAGTGTATTTGTGAGTTGTGTATTCTTTAGAGGTCGTAGGGTGTTCCGTTTCTGTTGTGTATTGCGATAGAATCGTTGTTTCCTTTTCAGTAAAATGCTCTGGTGTCACTGTCACGACTGGTATTGTATACCCTGTCTGGGGTGAAGCAGTTTCAGAGTATTTTTGTGTTGTGTATTCTTTAGAAGTCGTGGGGTGTTCTGTTTCTGTTGTGTATTGCGATGGAACCGTTTCGTTTTCAGTAACACCATGCTCAGGTGTTACTGTTACGACTGGTATTGTATACCCTTCGCGCGGTGATGTAGTTTCAGCGTATTTGTGAGTTGTGTATTCTTTAGAAGTCGTGGGGTGTTCCGTTTCTGTTGTGTATTGTGATGGAATCGTTGTTTCCTTTTCAGTAACATGCTCTGGTGTTACTGTTACGACTGGTATTGTATACCCTGTCTGGGGTGATGTAGTTTCAGAGTATTTTTGTGTTGTGTATTCTTTAGAAGTCGTGGGGTGTTCTGTTTCTGTTGTGTATTGCGATGGAACCGTTTCGTTTTCAGTAACACCATGCTCAGGTGTTACTGTTACGACTGGTATTGTATACCCTTCGCGCGGTGATGTAGTTTCAGTGTATTTGTGAGTTGTGTATTCTTTAGAAGTCGTGGGGTGTTCAGTTTCTGTTGTGTATTGCGATGGAACCGTTTCGTTTTCAGTAACACCATGCTCAGGTGTTACTGTTACGACTGGTATTGTATACCCTTCGCGCGGTGATGTAGTTTCAGTGTATTTGTGAGTTGTGTATTCTTTAGAAGTCGTGGGGTGTTCCGTTTCTGTTGTGTATTGTGATGGAATCGTTGTTTCCTTTTCAGTAACATGCTCTGGTGTTACTGTTATGACTGGTATTGTATACCCTTCGTGCGGTGATGTAGTTTCAGTGTATTTGTGAGTTGTGTATTCTTTTGAAGTCGTGGGGTGTTCTGTTTCTGTTGTGTATTGCGATAGAATCGTTGTTTCCTTTTCAGTAAAATGCTCTGGTGTCACTGTCACGACTGGTATTGTATACCCTGTCTGGGGTGAAGCAGTTTCAGAGTATTTTTGTGTTGTGTATTCTTTAGAAGTCGTGGGGTGTTCTGTTTCTGTTGTGTATTGCGATGGAACCGTTCCGTTTTCAGTAACACCATGCTCAGGTGTTACTGTTACGACTGGTATTGTATACCCTTCGTGCGGTGATGTAGTTTCAGTGTATTTGTGAGTTGTGTATTCTTTAGAAGTCGTGGGGTGTTCTGTTTCTGTTGTGTATTGTGATGGAATCGTTGTTTCCTTTTCAGTAACATGCTCTGGTGTTACTGTTACGACTGGTATTGTATACCCTTCGTGCGGTGATGTAGTTTCAGTGTATTTGTGAGTTGTGTATTCTTTAGAAGTCGTGGGGTGTTCTGTTTCTGTTGTGTATTGTGATGGAACCGTTGTTTCCTTTTCAGTAACATGCTCTGGTGTTACTGTTACGACTGGAATTGTATACCCTTCGCGCGGTGATGTAGTTTCAGTGTATTTGTGAGTTGTGTATTCTTTAGAAGTCGTGGGGTGTTCTGTTTCTGTTGTGTATTGTGATGGAACCGTTGTTTCCTTTTCAGTAACATGCTCTGGTGTTACTGTTACGACTGGTATTGTATACCCTTCGTGCGGTGATGTAGTTTCAGTGTATTTGTGAGTTGTGTATTCTTTAGAAGTCGTGGGGTGTTCCGTTTCTGTTGTGTATTGTGATGGAATCGTTGTTTCCTTTTCAGTAACATGCTCTGGTGTTACTGTTATGACTGGTATTGTATACCCTTCGTGCGGTGATGTAGTTTCAGTGTATTTGTGAGTTGTGTATTCTTTTGAAGTCGTGGGGTGTTCTGTTTCTGTTGTGTATTGCGATGGAACCGTCGTTTCCTTTTCAGTAACATGCTCTGGTGTTACTGTTACGACTGGTATTGTATACTCTTTGTGGGGTGATGTAGTTTCAGTGTATTTGTGAGTTGTGTATTCTTTAGAGGTCGTAGGGTGTTCCGTTTCTGTTGTGTATTGCGATAGAATCGTTGTTTCCTTTTCAGTAAAATGCTCTGGTGTCACTGTCACGACTGGTATTGTATACCCTGTCTGGGGTGAAGCAGTTTCAGAGTATTTTTGTGTTGTGTATTCTTTAGAAGTCGTGGGGTGTTCTGTTTCTGTTGTGTATTGCGATGGAACCGTTTCGTTTTCAGTAACACCATGCTCAGGTGTTACTGTTACGACTGGTATTGTATACCCTTCGCGCGGTGATGTAGTTTCAGCGTATTTGTGAGTTGTGTATTCTTTAGAAGTCGTGGGGTGTTCCGTTTCTGTTGTGTATTGTGATGGAATCGTTGTTTCCTTTTCAGTAACATGCTCTGGTGTTACTGTTACGACTGGTATTGTATACCCTGTCTGGGGTGATGTAGTTTCAGAGTATTTTTGTGTTGTGTATTCTTTAGAAGTCGTGGGGTGTTCTGTTTCTGTTGTGTATTGCGATGGAACCGTTTCGTTTTCAGTAACACCATGCTCAGGTGTTACTGTTACGACTGGTATTGTATACCCTTCGCGCGGTGATGTAGTTTCAGTGTATTTGTGAGTTGTGTATTCTTTAGAAGTCGTGGGGTGTTCAGTTTCTGTTGTGTATTGCGATGGAACCGTTTCGTTTTCAGTAACACCATGCTCAGGTGTTACTGTTACGACTGGTATTGTATACCCTTCGCGCGGTGATGTAGTTTCAGTGTATTTGTGAGTTGTGTATTCTTTAGAAGTCGTGGGGTGTTCCGTTTCTGTTGTGTATTGTGATGGAATCGTTGTTTCCTTTTCAGTAACATGCTCTGGTGTTACTGTTACGACTGGTATTGTATACCCTTCGTGCGGTGATGTAGTTTCAGTGTATTTGTGAGTTGTGTATTCTTTAGAAGTCGTGGGGTGTTCCGTTTCTGTTGTGTATTGTGATGGAACCGTTTCGTTTTCAGTAACACCATGCTCAGGTGTTACTGTTACGACTGGTATTGTATACCCTTCGTGCGGTGATGTAGTTTCAGTGTATTTGTGAGTTGTGTATTCTTTAGAAGTCGTGGGGTGTTCCGTTTCTGTTGTGTATTGTGATGGAATCGTTGTTTCCTTTTCAGTAACATGCTCTGGTGTTACTGTTATGACTGGTATTGTATACCCTTCGTGCGGTGATGTAGTTTCAGTGTATTTGTGAGTTGTGTATTCTTTTGAAGTCGTGGGGTGTTCTGTTTCTGTTGTGTATTGCGATAGAATCGTTGTTTCCTTTTCAGTAAAATGCTCTGGTGTCACTGTCACGACTGGTATTGTATACCCTGTCTGGGGTGAAGCAGTTTCAGAGTATTTTTGTGTTGTGTATTCTTTAGAAGTCGTGGGGTGTTCTGTTTCTGTTGTGTATTGCGATGGAACCGTTTCGTTTTCAGTAACACCATGCTCAGGTGTTACTGTTACGACTGGTATTGTATACCCTTCGCGCGGTGATGTAGTTTCAGTGTATTTGTGAGTTGTGTATTCTTTAGAAGTCGTGGGGTGTTCCGTTTCTGTTGTGTATTGTGATGGAATCGTTGTTTCCTTTTCAGTAACATGCTCTGGTGTTACTGTTACGACTGGTATTGTATACCCTGTCTGGGGTGATGTAGTTTCAGAGTATTTTTGTGTTGTGTATTCTTTAGAAGTCGTGGGGTGTTCTGTTTCTGTTGTGTATTGCGATGGAACCGTTTCGTTTTCAGTAACACCATGCTCTGGTGTTACTGTTACGACTGGTATTGTATACTCTTTGTGGGGTGATGTAGTTTCAGTGTATTTGTGAGTTGTGTATTCTTTAGAGGTCGTAGGGTGTTCCGTTTCTGTTGTGTATTGCGATAGAATCGTTGTTTCCTTTTCAGTAAAATGCTCTGGTGTCACTGTCACGACTGGTATTGTATACCCTGTCTGGGGTGAAGCAGTTTCAGAGTATTTTTGTGTTGTGTATTCTTTAGAAGTCGTGGGGTGTTCTGTTTCTGTTGTGTATTGCGATGGAACCGTTTCGTTTTCAGTAACACCATGCTCAGGTGTTACTGTTACGACTGGTATTGTATACTCTTTGTGGGGTGATGTAGTTTCAGTGTATTTGTGAGTTGTGTATTCTTTAGAAGTCGTGGGGTGTTCCGTTTCTGTTGTGTATTGTGATGGAATCGTTGTTTCCTTTTCAGTAACATGCTCTGGTGTTACTGTTACGACTGGTATTGTATACCCTGTCTGGGGTGATGTAGTTTCAGAGTATTTTTGTGTTGTGTATTCTTTAGAAGTCGTGGGGTGTTCTGTTTCTGTTGTGTATTGCGATGGAACCGTTTCGTTTTCAGTAACACCATGCTCAGGTGTTACTGTTACGACTGGTATTGTATACCCTTCGCGCGGTGATGTAGTTTCAGTGTATTTGTGAGTTGTGTATTCTTTAGAAGTCGTGGGGTGTTCTGTTTCTGTTGTGTATTGCGATGGAACCGTTTCGTTTTCAGTAACACCATGCTCAGGTGTTACTGTTACGACTGGTATTGTATACCCTTCGCGCGGTGATGTAGTTTCAGTGTATTTGTGAGTTGTGTATTCTTTAGAAGTCGTGGGGTGTTCCGTTTCTGTTGTGTATTGTGATGGAATCGTTGTTTCCTTTTCAGTAACATGCTCTGGTGTTACTGTTACGACTGGTATTGTATACCCTGTCTGGGGTGATGTAGTTTCAGAGTATTTTTGTGTTGTGTATTCTTTAGAAGTCGTGGGGTGTTCTGTTTCTGTTGTGTATTGCGATGGAACCGTTTCGTTTTCAGTAACACCATGCTCAGGTGTTACTGTCACGACTGGTATTGTAT
Source organism: Pyrocoelia pectoralis (assembly GCA_036250285.1). NCBI lineage: Eukaryota > Metazoa > Arthropoda > Insecta > Coleoptera > Lampyridae > Pyrocoelia > Pyrocoelia pectoralis. Next base: position 30,729,014 of record CM070077.1, read on the forward strand.
ACCCTGTCTGGGGTGATGTAGTTTCAGAGTATTTTTGTGTTGTGTATTCTTTAGAAGTCGTGGGGTGTTCAGTTTCTGTTGTGTATTGCGATGGAACCGTTTCGTTTTCAGTAACACCATGCTCAGGTGTTACTGTTACGACTGGTATTGTATACCCTTCGCGCGGTGATGTAGTTTCAGTGTATTTGTGAGTTGTGTATTCTTTAGAAGTCGTGGGGTGTTCCGTTTCTGTTGTGTATTGTGATGGAATCGTTGTTTCCTTTTCAGTAACATGCTCTGGTGTTACTGTTACGACTGGTATTGTATACCCTGTCTGGGGTGATGTAGTTTCAGAGTATTTTTGTGTTGTGTATTCTTTAGAAGTCGTGGGGTGTTCAGTTTCTGTTGTGTATTGCGATGGAACCGTTTCGTTTTCAGTAACACCATGCTCAGGTGTTACTGTTACGACTGGTATTGTATACCCTTCGCGCGGTGATGTAGTTTCAGTGTATTTGTGAGTTGTGTATTCTTTAGAAGTCGTGGGGTGTTCCGTTTCTGTTGTGTATTGTGATGGAATCGTTGTTTCCTTTTCAGTAACATGCTCTGGTGTTACTGTTACGACTGGTATTGTATACCCTGTCTGGGGTGATGTAGTTTCAGAGTATTTTTGTGTTGTGTATTCTTTAGAAGTCGTGGGGTGTTCAGTTTCTGTTGTGTATTGCGATGGAACCGTTTCGTTTTCAGTAACACCATGCTCAGGTGTTACTGTTACGACTGGTATTGTATACCCTTCGCGCGGTGATGTAGTTTCAGTGTATTTGTGAGTTGTGTATTCTTTAGAAGTCGTGGGGTGTTCCGTTTCTGTTGTGTATTGTGATGGAATCGTTGTTTCCTTTTCAGTAACATGCTCTGGTGTTACTGTTACGACTGGTATTGTATACCCTGTCTGGGGTGATGTAGTTTCAGAGTATTTTTGTGTTGTGTATTCTTTAGAAGTCGTGGGGTGTTCTGTTTCTGTTGTGTATTGCGATGGAACCGTTTCGTTTTCAGTAACACCATGCTCAGGTGTTACTGTCACGACTGGTATTGTATACCCTGTCTGGGGTGATGTAGTTTCAGAGTATTTTTGTGTTGTGTATTCTTTAGAAGTCGTGGGGTGTTCTGTTTCTGTTGTGTATTGCGATGGAACCGTTTCGTTTTCAGTAACACCATGCTCAGGTGTTACTGTTACGACTGGTATTGTATACCCTTCGCGCGGTGATGTAGTTTCAGTGTATTTGTGAGTTGTGTATTCTTTAGAAGTCGTGGGGTGTTCCGTTTCTGTTGTGTATTGTGATGGAATCGTTGTTTCCTTTTCAGTAACATGCTCTGGTGTTACTGTTACGACTGGTATTGTATACCCTGTCTGGGGTGATGTAGTTTCAGAGTATTTTTGTGTTGTGTATTCTTTAGAAGTCGTGGGGTGTTCTGTTTCTGTTGTGTATTGCGATGGAACCGTTTCGTTTTCAGTAACACCATGCTCAGGTGTTACTGTCACGACTGGTATTGTATACCCTGTCTGGGGTGATGTAGTTTCAGAGTATTTTTGTGTTGTGTATTCTTTAGAAGTCGTGGGGTGTTCTGTTTCTGTTGTGTATTGCGATGGAACCGTTTCGTTTTCAGTAACACCATGCTCAGGTGTTACTGTTACGACTGGTATTGTATACCCTTCGCGCGGTGATGTAGTTTCAGTGTATTTGTGAGTTGTGTATTCTTTAGAAGTCGTGGGGTGTTCCGTTTCTGTTGTGTATTGTGATGGAATCGTTGTTTCCTTTTCAGTAACATGCTCTGGTGTTACTGTTACGACTGGTATTGTATACCCTTCGTGCGGTGATGTACTTTCAGTGTATTTGTGAGTTGTGTATTCTTTAGAGGTCGTAGGGTGTTCCGTTTCTGTTGTGTATTGCGATAGAATCGTTGTTACCTTTTCAGTAAAATGCTCTGGTGTTACTGTCACGACTGGTATTGTATACCCTGTCTGGGGTGAAGCAGTTTCAGAGTATTTTTGTGTTGTGTATTCTTTAGAAGTCGTGGGGTGTTCTGTTTCTGTTGTGTATTGCGATGGAACCGTTTCGTTTTCAGTAACACCATGCTCAGGTGTTACTGTTACGACTGGTATTGTATACCCTTCGCGCGGTGATGTAGTTTCAGTGTATTTGTGAGTTGTGTATTCTTTAGAAGTCGTGGGGTGTTCCGTTTCTGTTGTGTATTGTGATGGAATCGTTGTTTCCTTTTCAGTAACATGCTCTGGTGTTACTGTTACGACTGGTATTGTATACCCTGTCTGGGGTGAAGCAGTTTCAGAGTATTTTTGTGTTGTGTATTCTTTAGAAGTCGTGGGGTGTTCTGTTTCTGTTGTGTATTGCGATGGAACCGTTTCGTTTCCAGTAACACCATGCTCAGGTGTTACTGTTACGACTGGTGTTGTATACCCTTCGTGCGGTGATGTAGTTTCAGTGTATTTGTGAGTTGTGTATTCTTTAGAAGTCGTGGGGTGTTCCGTTTCTGTTGTGTATTGTGATGGAATCGTTGTTTCCTTTTCAGTAACATGCTCTGGTGTTACTGTTACGACTGGTATTGTATACCCTTCGCGCGGTGATGTAGTTTCAGTGTATTTCTGAGTTGTGTATTCTTTAGAAGTCGTGGGGTGTTCTGTTTCTGTTGTGTATTGCGATAGAACCGTTTCGTTTTCAGTAACACCATGCTCAGGTGTGACTGTGACGACTGGTATTGTATACCCTTCGTGCGGTGATGTAGTTTCAGTGAATTTGTGAGTTGTGTATTCTTTAAAAGTCGTAGTGTGTTCCATTTCCGTTGTGTATTGTGTTGACATGGCAGTTGCTTCATCTGTAATTATTTGGCCCGGTACTACTGTATCGTGCGGTATTGTCGTCAATTTACTGTCGGTTACTACTTCGATTTTTGTAGGTGTGATAGTTGTATTACCTTGCATGTCTTTTGTTGTCTCTTGTTCAAGGGTAACAGTAGTCAACATATGGGTGGTTGTATAATCTGTTAGTATTGAGGGTGAATTAGAGGACATAGTAGTGGTTGGTAAGTTGGTATTTATAATTGGAAAACACTCTACAGATGCGTTTCCTTCGTATCCAGCTGGACACGAGCAAACTGTGTTATGTGCCTGTGCTTGACAGATTGCTGCCTTGCCACACTTGTTTGTGCAAAGGTCTACACATATGCCTTTAATGCAGGATTGTGTTTGCTTACAGTCATCATCCCTCACGCAGGTTTCGTCAGTTGTATTGTCAGCTGTGAATTATATACATACAAAAAAAGTTTAAAAATGTGTGTATGTACTATTAGTAAATAATCTATTATGTTAATCTAATTTAGGTTTCATATTAGTTATTATGAAAGATTTCTAATAAAGTGGGAACAGATCATTAATTTACATTTTTTATAATCATAGAAGTGGAAAGTTGTGCCAAAAGGTATATTTATTTTGACTTTATTTGTGAGTACGTCGTAGCAGAAAAAATGGGTCTATAATGCATACTTCAACCAAAAGCAATTTCACATTTTATTTTTGCTTCTCGGTAGTTTATAAAGTTTGGAGAATCCAAATTAAATGTTTACCTTTAAGACATCCGTGTTTAGAATCTGATATAAATCCTGGAGGACAAAACTTGCAAATTGGTCTGTGATCCTCCACAAAACATGGCGTGTCTGGAGGGCAATTTGCTGTTGGGCATGGATCTTCGCAGCGTAAGGCTCTGCAAGCTTGAGAGGGAGGACAACCGCTATCTCTCAAACATATCGATACAGAAGGACTGCAGTCTTTCATACAAATACAAATTGGATGATGGTTTAATACGTCACACGATTTTTCTGGTGGGCATGGAGCTTTTTTAAGTGTGGTACATGGATTTTGACAACGTCCTTCAATACAGGCCAAATTTGATGCGCATTGAGTGTCATGCAGACATTCAGTACTATCAGGAGCACAAGCTATTTCACCATATTCATTTACCACAAAACCATTTTTACAAACGCAAGTGGCTCGATGCTGATGGACTTCGCACTTTTTATTACCTTTGCATTTAAATGATGGTACCTTGCAGGGACTGTAGCATTCCCCCGATTTACTATTGCATGCCAAAGTTGTTGGACAATCTGCATTTGTAGTACAGAATACAGTTGTAGGTGGTGATGGAGTATTGTCACACTTTGGATCCGGATAACAAGCAGTATTAGCCATGCCAATATGACAATGAGGACAAGAACATCGTGGTCGGTGTTGTACCGTTTGGCACAAAGCATTTAAACCACAGGCGCCCCTTAAACTGCAAGGATCTATGCACTGGATGTTGATGCAGGCTTTTTCATTAGGGCACTCCAAGTCGCTATTACATTCTGCATCTACGAAGACATCAGGGATGGGCAGAAAAGAAAGCCATTGTAAGAACCGTGAAAGGAAATATCTCACAATACAAATAATACATGCTAATGTAATGAAGATAGTCAGAGAATGAGAGAGATGAAAGAGGCTATCTCAACAAGTTTGAATAAGCTGCAATATTTACAAGCAACAACGTTTAGTCAATTCAAGAGGTAATCTAATATACAGGTTAATGTGAGAATGCTCCTTTCATAGTTCCCAATCTGACTTATATTCAAGGTGCAGTTCAATAAAATGAATTATTGCGCTGCAGCTGTACACATTAGCTATACTAAGAATATGTGCATGGAATGTGTTTGTGATCTCATATGGAGTGTCGGAGTGATTGTAAAGACAGATTGGAACCCTGAAGTGTACATTCCACATAAGTAATAATGAGTTGAGTGAAGTTGATAGAACACATACTTTGAATGTCCCACTTACACCAGACAGTATCTAGCATAAATTTGACATCAAATTACTATAATGTGGTATGAAATTTGTGCTTTACCCAACCTCGTACACCTTAGTTACAATGTGTGTAATGTGTAATAAATGATTATGTACAAATATAACAATCCTATGTAGTCAGAATTTTTAAGTGCAACATTTTTACATTGTGGTGTTACATCTAACACTGGTTGTCGAAATAAAAAAAAAAAGCAATCAATTGTATACAATGTATGTGAGTGTTACATGGTAAATTGTTAAGAGGGGTTAACTCACCCCTGTAGCATTCAACTTCAGGCTGACCTGAGGTTCCAGGTGGACATCTGCAGACAAAGTCTGCTTGTTCTCTAATACATTCAGCATTCTTACCACATCCTTCAGTTCGACAATCCACCCGTCCCGGTTTCAAAGAACCTAAAGTAAAAAATATGTAGGTATCACTTAAAATCGTTACTGTAGAACTTACACTCAATGGTGGGATCTCCTAATGGATATTCGGATGGACAATAACACTGGGGTTTTGCTCTAACAACTTTACACTTAGCATTTACACCACAGAGCTGATCTTTGCACAAATTCACTTTAGGTTCTTCACAAACACATTTCTTGTAAGGATCGCCAGTACAATCTATGGGGCAGCTACACTCAATACCTCCACTCATTTCTCTACATTTCGCATTTTCTCCGCATGAACTTCTTGAGCATCCTTCGAAGATGTTTTGTTTACATTCTACTTTTGCATTTCCGATGTAACCTGGTGGACATGAACACTGCGCCTTTCTTCGTTCAACTTTGCATTGTGCATTAACGCCACAAGCTCCTCTTTCTAAACATGGATTTTTACATGCACCATCGCGCCCACACTTTTTATTTATTTCACAGTCGGTGTCAATTCGACATTCGTAAGGTGTACACGATGTACTGGGTTCACCTTGATATCCATCAGGGCATAAACATATAGTTCGATGTTCTGACACCTTGCAAAGAGCATTGCGCCCACATGCATTGTTGATTTTGCACGGATTTTCACATCTTCCCTTAATACATGATTCATCATTAGTGCAATCGTTATTTGATTTACATCCAGAGAAACAAGCGCCGCCTCTGCAGGTGTGTCCAGCAGCGCAAAGATTTGTTTGTGAACATTTAGCTCTACATCTACCCGATTTGCACACTTCTCCACATGCACATGCATTGTTATTTCGACAACTCTTACTACAATACCCCGCCTCATCACATTCACAGGTACCATCACACCGAATCATTGGTAATGTGCAAGATATTAAAGGATTACCTAAATAATTTGTTGGGCAGCTGCACTGGGGTACATGATTAATGACGCGACAGTCAGCACATGTACCGCAGGAACTATAACCTTCACAGGGATCTAAAAAGTGGACAAATAGAATGCAACATCACCTACATACACACTTACTTTGACATTTATTGTTAATGCATGCTTCATGTTTTTGGCAAGTGTGATCACTTCGACAACCTAGATCGCATAAACGGTTTTCACAAATTTGATTTATTCCACATGAAGCATCCGAATTGCACACCACTTTACAAACACCTTTAATACATTTCTCATCAGAGAGACAATTACGATCCCTACAAAAAAGTCTCTTTATTATAAACAAATACGAAGTTAGTTTCACTTTTCAGTGAGTGAGTGATGCAGATCTATGTAAACGAAAAAACTAATACTGCAAAAATACTTACGTGCGGCACATTTGTTGACATAAGCCACCGTAACAAACATTTCCAAAATTACATTCCGAATCGGAACTACAACCTGTCAAAGGCCTTTTACATGACTCTAAGGAATTTCCTACTAATGGTTGAGGACAAGAGCAAACTTTTTGATGATTAATAATTTTACATTCCGCGTTTGTTCCACAAGATGTTGGTAAAGCACAAACATCGATACACTTATTGTTGCTGCAACTTCGGTCAAAAGCACAACCATTATCACTTCTGCACCCAATTAAACACACTAAATTTTCACAAATTTCGCCAGTTCTACAATCATCATCACGTCTGCAAAGTGCCTTGCAAATGCCAACTTGTACATCACAGCGTTCATTACTCAAACAGCCTGTGTCAGAAGAACACACTGTTTTACATAGTTTCTCAATACAAGTAGTTCCATATGGACATTCTCTATTTTCTGTGCATGGTTGAGCAGGTGAACGTACACATGCTATTTTAGCAGTAGGATTAGGTACGAATCCAGTTCCACACGAACAAGTTGCCCTATGATTTGACACCGTACATAAAGCATTTGGTCCACACGGAGATTCAGAACATGGATTAATGCAGCGATTGTCGCGACATGATTCACTTCCACTGCAATCATCATCGGAATGACATCCCAAAATACATTTGTTATGTAAACAAATGTGACCCAAGAAACAATCATTATCAACTCGACACGTCAATATGCAAATGCCTTTCAGGCATTTCTCATTGAATGCACATTCATTATCACTAGTACAATGTGATAAGCAGGCTTTATCCTGACAGATTAATCCAGAAGGGCAATCTTGATTTGAATCACAGGCAGTAGGTGCTAAAAAAGGCCATTTTAATATTTAACACGAAAAAAATAATCAAACATACCTCTAATACATTCGACATTTTCATTTCCCATAAAACCCGCTGGACAAGAACACTGCTTTACATGATTGATAACTTTACACAGTGCATTAATTCCACATACCGACTTTGACTCGCATGGGTCTAAACATTGACCTTGAATACATTTAGCATTTAAATCACACTCTGTATCAACTTGGCAGGGCGCTGAAACAAAATAGTTAAATAAAATCTATTTTAAATAAAGCTACACTTACATCTACATATTTCCCCATAACAGTAAGTGTTGGAGGGACAATCTGAAGTTGTATGACAAGGAACTGGTTTCGGTGTACAACCAGTTTTGGTATCAACAGGGTTTCCTTCATATCCATTTGCGCATGTACAATGACCAACATGATCTACAGCAACACATTCAGCATTTGGTCCGCAAAGTGTGTGCTGACAAACATCTCTACATTTATTAATTCCATTATCTTTCACACACTCAGCTCCACTTGGACATTCGGCATTCAGGTTACACTCAACTGCAACATGACATCCTTCATTGTACGGATCTCCAACTGTGCCTGATGGACATTGACATCTAAATGATCCTCTAGAATTGTGACAAGTTGCTCCTGGTCCACATGGTGCATCAGCACAGAAATCAATTAAATGGCAGCTTTTATGCGCATCTCCAGTATAGCCTGGTTGACAATAGCATAATTGTTTATGTCTTTCTGCTGAGCAAAGTGCATTTTTTCCACAAGGATTCCGAGCCAAGCATGCAATTTTGCACATGTATTGTTCACAAAATTTATCATTACTACATTGATTGTCTGTTTCACATTCAACTTTTTGACAACCTACTTTATCATCGTTCGCATTACCGCGATGTCCTGGCTTACAATGACATACTGCCTGATGATTCTCCGATGAACATTCCGCATTTCTACCACATATATATCCATTACAGGCTTCAACACATTCAGCTTGTCCTAATGAGTTTGTGATACATTTTTCATTTAAAGAACAATCATCATCCGAGTGACATTTAAATTCTTGAATGCATATATTGTTTGAACAGAATTGAAATTCAGGACATGAAGAATTTGATTTGCAAGTTGGTTGACAAATTTCTTGTATACATAACTGATCTTGAATACACTCACGAGAAGATGCACAAATTGCTAAAATGTTTGAGCTAATTTAAGGATCTAATTATAATTAAAACACTTACCGGTACAAACACCAGCAGCACATCTACTACCACCTGGACATTGAGCATCATTTGCACAGTATAAAACAGGAGTGCAACCTAAATGTGGGTCTCCAGTGAAGCCAGCACGACAATTGCAAACACCTACGTGATTTGCAGCAACACAATCAGCATGTTGTCCACAAACTTTAACTAAAGAGCAGGGATCGACACATTTTGAATCAACGCACGCCTTTGCTGCCAGACAATCGTTACTGTCTGAACACTCAATTACAGAACATTCAACATGCGGGTTGCCTCTCGTTTGCACAGGACATCTACAAGTAGCTACATGCAGTTCAGGAACACATTCGGCATTTCGGCCACAAGCTGCAGGATAATCACACGGATTTCTACAGCGATTATCGCTGCAGGTAGCAGATGAAGGGCAATCGGCATCAGTCAAACAATCTCCAGGTTTACGACACCCTGTTAGGAATGGATCTCCAACTAAACCATCAGGACAAACACATGTAAATCCTCCTTGTGAATTCTGACAACTAAGAAGATTAAATTAAAATTTGAATATACATGTAAAATTAATAACCTACTTAGCAGATTGGTGACATGGGTTACCACTTATGCATTCATCAATATCAATACACAATCCTTTGCTTAACGTGTATCCGGGTAAACAGGAACAAAGACCCATGTGATTTTCAACATAACAATTTCCTTTACCACAATCAGTAACATCACAAGGATCTATAAATAAACGAAAAAAGTGTGTTTATTTTTTGATTTTATCGACTTTCATACTCTACTGCAATGATTAATGACCATATAATAATATTTTCAGTGTATTTAATATAGATTTCCAGAAGTGTTTATTAAATAAAAGGAATTTCTCATGTATTTCTGGTAATAGCAACTAATAATTTTAGTTTGTATAACAATTGTGTATTTAAAGTGGCCATAGAGAAAGTTATGGTGTGTATCATATAAAGACAATACTTACTCATGCATTTGTTGCTGTTAACATCACAGTATTTATCATTTGGGCAATCGGTACTGATGACACATTCCACTTTAAAACACCCCACATGAACATCAAAAGGATCTCCTAAGTAGGCGGTTGGACAAGAACAAGCAGCACTATGATCGAATACATTGCAAATTGCATTGTTGCCACATATGGATTCAGCACAGGGATTAGTACATTGGCCTTCATGACATGCTAATGAATTACCACATTCGGAATCTTGATTGCATTGATTGGGTAATAAACATCCAGGTTCAATAAAAGGATCACCAATGTAACCCTCAGGACAGCTGCAACTATATGATCCTAGAGTATTTACACATAAAGCACTTCTGTGGCAGGGTTGATTGTTGCATTCATTTATATCAATACACTGATTATTCTTATTGAGAAATCCGTTTGCGCACTGGCAATTTCCACTTATGCAAATATGGTTCGCTGTACAATCTGCATTTGTCGCACACCCAATTCTACATATACCCTTTTTACAAACTTCTCCAGGCAAACAATTACTATCGCCAAAACATACTTTCATACAATTATTATCCAGGCAACGTTCGCCTACCGCACAGACTGATGCTTCTGAACAAGGTAAGGAGCATTGATTAGCAATACACATATGTGCCGATGGACAGTCATTTGTGGCAGTGCAAAAAGTAGAAGCTCTAACGCAACCTTCTTCTGGTGTAGGATTTCCTAGAAAACCAGGTGGACATTTACAAGTTGTTGAATGTTGCACACAAGAGCAAATCGCATTTGGTCCACAAACACCTTCTTGTTCACAAGGATTTTGACATCTGTTGTTAATACAAGCTTGATCATGTGGACAATGTTTGTTGCTACGGCATCCTAATAGACACATTCCATTGACACATGCCTGATTATCTCGACACTGGCTATGACCTATACAAGGTATCATACACATCTTTTGCAAACAACGTTCGCCATACAGACAGTCGTCATTACTTCTACAAACTGCTTTACATTGTCCATTGAAACAAACTTCACTTCCACAATCAGAATCCGCAGTACAACTTGTTGAAATTCTTATACATCCACTTTTAGGACCATGAGGTCCTGGAAGAAATGAAGGAGGGCATGTACATACAGGTGCCCGGTTCACTATCTGACATACAGCATTAGGTCCACATATTAATTCGTCGCAAGGATTAATGCATTTTCCATCTTGACAAACTGACTGCAAGGGACAATCCAAGTTGCCATTAGGACAATTACCTTCAGGGCGACAACCTGCTGTAACAGGATCGCCTACTGTATTTTGTGGGCATTTACAAACATGTCCATTTGATGTTGCTTCACATATAGCCGAAGAATGGCACGGATTAGGATTACAAACCTCCAATAGTTTACACTCAACTTCTGGTATCGGATTAGCACGATAACCTGGTGGACACTGACATGTTGCTTTGTGATTTTCTGATATACATACAGCATTTAAACCACACGATTCTTCTTCACAGACATCGGCGCATGTGTGTGTTAATCTGTTGCAGAGTTGATGAGGTGGACAATCAAGATTATAAACACATGGAACTGTTCTGCATCCACTGCTTAGATTAGTCGGATCTCCAACATAAGGACCTGGTGGACACTGGCATTGGGGTACATGATTGTTAACTATACAAACAGCATGCGGGCCACATGTAAGGCTCTCACAAGCTGACTCACAAATTAGTGCATCAGATTCGTGATGTTTTCTACATATTTGATGTTCAGCACATTGTGCATCTGATACACATTCATTTTGTATTGAAGGTTGGCATCCGCTGCGATCTTTAGGATTCCCTGTAAAACCTGGCAAACATTGGCAATGTCCTTTATGCGCTTGTGCAACACAAATAGAATTAGATGGACAAGTAAATTGTGAACAGATTGGAATACATTTTGGAACACCTAAAGCATCTAGTACACATCTTGCAATTTGCTGACAATCGTTGTCTATAGTACAATCAGGAACAGAAGGTTTTTCGCAAACCGAGGAAACGGGGTTCCATTTGTAGTCTGATTTACAGACACATGTAGGATGCTTGAATTTATCTAGTTGACAATATTCGTGTAGTCCACATGCCACGATTGCACAGGGATCCACACATTTATTTATTCCACTCATATCAATATCACAGACAGACCCAGAAGGACAATCGACATCATGATCACATTCTTTGGGTGGTTTCCGCTCTTCTAACTGACAGCCCACCACTAAATCACTAGGGTTACCTTTATATTCGGGAGCACAAATACATGAAGATCTATGACTTGCACTAACACAAAGAGCATTAGGTCCACACTGTACTTTGCTGCATGCATCCACACATTTTCTAACACCCTTTCCTAACTGGAAGCATATTTCTGAATCCGAGCATTCAGCATCGTTATGACATTGTCGACGTAATTTACAGCCTGATATTAAATCATTCGGATTTCCAAGAAATCCAGGAGGGCAAATACAACGCCCCGAATCACATAATGCTCTAGGCCCGCACCTTATGTCTTCACATACATTCTTACATCTTCCATGATCACATAAAAATCCTGAAGGGCATAGAACATCATTACTACAAATGCACGACTCTGCATCAACACATAATCCTCCATCCATCTTTGAGCATAATACAAACGGATTGCCCATATAACCTTCTTTACATCTACAATCGTAACTTCCGAGAGTGTTGATACACACTGCACTATCTCCACATGCATTATTGTTACATTCGTCTATATCATGACATTGAATATAAGGATTTCCGTTGAAGCCTGGAGGGCAGTCACATTCCACACTATTAAAGGTTTCTTTACATACAGCTCCAATACCACACTTGGCAGTTGCACAAGTTGCTCTTTCAGAACTGTTACATTCAGTATAGGGATTTCCAGTAGTACCTGGATCACATACACATTGGTTTACAATGAAGTATTCACAATGAGCATTCTTCCCACATCCAGGATTGCAGGTAGGTTTTTCAATAGCTAAAGATAATGGTTGATCACATTTGGTAAAAAGTGAATGTACTTAAAACTTACGTGGTACACAAATAAGATCTGGATTGCCAATGAAGGAAGGTTTACATACACATTTATTTGTGATAACATCACAATGGGCATCAATTCCACAAACCACACCTTCACAAGTTTCTTTGCAGCGTCCTCCAATGCAAACACTTGGATGTACACAAGGATTTGTTGCTGAACATACATCTGTTGTGCATTCTCCTCCCGGAAATGGATTTCCACTGAAGCCTTCAATACACTTACAAGTAGGACCAGTATTAGTTACAATACATTGTGCGCCGGACGAACAAAGGTACCCATCACACACTGCAATAATGTTAAAGTTACAAGAAAATAAAATTCTAAATGCTAATTGAAGTAAGTGTGTACAAACCACAAGTCATTCAATTAAATTATAAATTTCACAAAATACTTACTTGAAACACATTCTCCTTGATTGTTTTTAGTATATCCCACTGAACATCTACACCAAGCAGCATGATTTTCAGGTTCACAGTAAGCATTAGGTCCACAAAGTAGTGCACCACATGGACTGATACAACTACCTTCAATACAAGCAAGTGTACTAGCACAATCACTATTAGTAGCACACTCGGTTTTACTGCTGCCATCTAAATCAAGAATACATCCAGATTTGTATGGATCGCCAACCATTCCTTTGGGGCAAATACATTTGTAACCACCTTTTTCATTTAAACAATGAGCAGCATAAGCACATGGGCTGCTGGAGCATTCATCTACGTCAACACATCCTTGGAGAGGATCTCCTTTAAATCCATTTAGGCACATGCATCTTGGGGGGTCACTTGGTGTACACTTTGCGTTCATTCCACAAGGGAATCTTTCGCAAGGATTTCTACAAGAACCATCTTGGGTATCACTAAAGAAAGGTGGAGGACAAATGCATTCTCCAGGTTGAACGCATTTCTCATTAGCAGAGCAATCATTATCATTAATACATCTTTTCTGGGCTGGTGAGCAGTGACCATTGTACGCATCTCCATCATATCCTGGCGGACAATGACATTCATAGGAACCTTGAGTATTTACACATTCCGCTCCATAACCACACACTTGATTTACAGAACACTCGTTTAGATCTTCACACGATCCGTCGATCAATGTTTGATAACCTTTAGGACATGCACAGTAACTAACACCTCCCGTAATTGTTATACACTCTGCTCCTGTAGGGCAAGGTTCACCTTTTGAACACCCTGCTAGCACACAATTACCATCCATTAACTTGTATGGCGGTTGACAGCGACATTCAGGAGAGTTGCACTCTAAAAAGGTTTGCATTAGAGAAGAAACACGTCATATAAAATGAAAAAAGGTACCTATACACTCAGAAAATGGATTTCCATTATATCCAGGTGGACACTGGCAATCATAGCTTCCTGGTAAATTTTTACATATGGCGTTTAATCCACAAGCTGGTTTATCTCTTAATTCAGTGCATTCGTTTATATCTCTACAACCACCAGTACTTTTATTTCTCACATAACCTTGGACACATATACAGGCACTTTGACCCAAATAATCATCCGTTATGCACTGTTCGCCAGATGGACATGGATTTACAGCCGAACAAGTCATAGGCTGTTCTGTCTTTGAACATCCAGATCTATAGGGATCACCGGATGTACCACCAGGACATTCACATGAGAAACTTCCTGGTTCATTTTTACAAATTCCACCAAGTGCACATGGATTTCCTGTACATTCATCTATGTCTACACATCCCGTGTGGCTACCTGTGTAACCTGCACTACAAATACATTTTGCTTCATGATTTAGCAACATGCAATGTTGATTTGGTCCACAAAATATTGATTCACATGGATCTGTATGCAATGTAATCACATAAGAATACGTAATATAAAGAATATTGTATACTTACGTCTACAGTCGTTACCAATGTTCGGTTCTGGACAAATGCAGCGCTTTTGAGAATCACAAATTGCATTTCCTGGACAATCTCCTTTAGCTTTACATTTAACAATTTCGTTACACTGTGTATGTGGATCTGGGTCAGGTACAAAACCCTCGGGACACAAACATGTGTGTGATCCGGGTTTGTTTTGGCAAATGGCACCTATACCACAAGCATTGGGTTTCAGACATTCATCTATGTCAATACACTGGCTTTGTGCATTTCCTGTATACCCTTCAGGACAGTAACATGAAAAGCTGCCGGGTGTATTATCACATACTGCATTTAGACCACATTTTCCATTTGTACCATAGATTTTGTCACATTCATTAATATCTGCGTCGTTAAAATTGGTTAAAAAGTAATGATTTTAAATATATCACTTACCTATGCAACCAGCTGCTATATCACTAGGATTGAATGTCCAACCGTCTTCACAAATGCAATATGCTTCTTGCCCATCTGGTTTACAAAAAGCATGTTGTCCACATTTCACATCTTCACAAGGTGCTTTACACTGTATTCTCGGAGGTGCTCCAATGTATCCATTTTCACATTCACAATGAAAACTACCAGGTGTATTTGTGCACATTGCAAAAGTTCCACAAGGAAGTGTCTCACATTCATTAATATCCACACAAGTTGCACCTTGAGGTACGAAACCTTTTTGACAAAAGCATTGATTTTCTATACATTCTGCATTATTTGTGCAATCGAAATTTGATTTGCATAAAATATTGACATCGATCTAAAAATTGAGAATTAAAGGTACACCTCCAAACAGTCTGTTATGTTTACTTGTTCACAGGCAATTTGTGGTGATGGGTTCCCTCGATATCCTTGAGGGCAAATACAGTTGTAACCCGGTGACGCATTTTCACAAATAGCATAATTTCCGCAAGGTTTCTCTAAAGTGACGCACTCATCTATATCTACACATCCTTTGAATGGATCTCCTGCGTACTCCTCCTTACAGGAACAAATATATCCTCCAACTGTATCTTTACACACTGCATTCTTGCCGCATGGATTTGTTTCACATTCATTTATATCTACAGAAATGTTGTTACAATGGGAAATTTTCAATAAAAGTACATAAAACCTAAAGAAAATACTGCAAGAAACAGAACAGTAAAGACAGGATAAGATATAAAAATTTGCAGAATATGAGCTCTGAAAGTGAAATTAAATCATTATCACAAAGAAAAAAAGGAACAAGATAAAATCTGTACAAAAACATAATTTGGTGAAACAGAAAGCAATAAATATAAATAGATGAAAAAATGGAGTTAAAAGCGTAAGCGAAATTTTTTTAATAAAAGCACTAACTTTCGCAATATAACTGCCCTTGGCCAATAAAACCGGGAGGGCAGATACATTTGTATGATCCCAGTAGATTAATGCATTTAGCGTTTATCCCACATGAGTTAGGACGACCACATTCGTTGATATCAAAACATTCTTCATGAGCGGCACCGGTATATCCTTCTGGGCATAAGCAACTGAAGCTCCCGTTAGTGTTGACGCATTTTGCATTTTGTGCGCACGGCTTTGACTCACACTCGTTAATATCTAACGACAGCATTAGTGCATGGTTACCTTTCTTGGCAGTAAGCAAGTCACGTGTAAATGAAGAGTGATTTTCACAAATAGCTTGTGTTGGTTAAAAACTGTTATTCACACTGATTAGTTACTACATAATAGTATATTCTTGTACAACAAAGAAAATCAGTCTTCACGTTTGTTTCATTTCGGATATATACATTTTTATGTAAAACCAAAATTATTTTAAATACCTGTGCATTTAATTAATGGATCTCCGGCATATCCTCTAGGACAAGTACAGCTAAAGGTGCCTTCTAAATTTGTACATTTTGCATCCTTCCCACATGGATGACGAGCACATTCGTCGATGTCATCACATCCGGTAGTGTAAGCATCTCCTTGGTAACCAGGTGGACAGGTACACTGTTTATGACCATCTAAATTGGAGCAGATAGCACCAAGTCCACAGGCATTTTCATCTTCGCATTCGTCAACATCGATACACTATAATTATAATTTAGGTACACCTATTGTTTTAAAGACAATGATAAATTACGTACGCCATCGTATGGATTACCACGATACCCAGCTGGGCACGTACATGTGTAATTTCCAGGTAAATTCTGACAAAGTGCATTTCTTCCACAAGCTCCAGCTTTCGCGCATTCATCAATATCTAAATTAAGATATTACTAATTTGTAAAAAGTCTATCACAAACACATACCCAAACATGCAATTTCGCCATCGCCATGATATCCAGGTGAGCATTTACACACAAAATGAGCTGGTACATTGCAACACTCGGCATTGGCAACACATCGTGATGCAATAGCCGGATCGTCACATTCATTTATGTCTATAAACAGTTCTTAATCAAGTACAAGTTTAGTGTAAAGCCTTTACATCAATCGTCTGATAAATTGAAATAGAAGTCCTTTCATGTACAGGAGTTTCTATTTTTTTATATAGTCCTTATGTAAGTAAGAATTAGAGTCAGGAGAAGCTCAACTATATGAATGTGTTCATATTTCTTTCATGCTACATCATTATTTGTAATAAAAAAAACATAAGATATCTTCAAAACATAATATAAGGGGCACAATTAAGATTTGGTTGAATCGGATAAGACTCTTGCACAGTGGTGTATTGGGGCCGGAACGCACCGGAACGGCGTTCCGTTACTTTTTTCCACAGCCGGAACGCGTTCCGGTACCTTTTTTGGCGATAAAGAAATAGAATCTCTCTGCCAGCACTTTAATTTACCTTATGGGAAAATATAAATGGAATTAGGGATTACTTGGCTTGTGATGGACGTAACATTTCACAAAATTTGGATTATTTAAAAAAAATTCCAAAATAGTAGCTTCTAGTTCTTCAGAATGCGAGGGTGGTTTTAGTAACAAGAATAACGGGGAGAACATTACGCATTCTAAGTGATCATGTTCCAAATTTATTATTTATAAAACTTCATGGGCCACCTTTGGAAATATGGTACCCATTATTTTACGTAAAAACCTGGTTGCGGTCTCATAGATCCGCTCCGCTAGCCGCTACTGACCAGCAAACAAAGCAGAGGCAAACAAAGAAAATGTCTGTGCCCTTATTTTGGGGTTTCTAGTTTCTATAAATTATATTTGCTAATATTTTATATATTATGTATATGTTTTAAAATTTATATTTTGTTTTTACTGAGAATGGCAATTATTTTATTATTTTGGGAAATAAATTTTTCTTTCGAGCGTTCCGGTGCCTTTTCATTTACCAATACACCACTGCTCTTGCACTCATAAAGGTGGTAAATCAAGTATTTGTTTTATTCCCGATAAAACAAATAAAAATAAAACGTATCACAGTTGCTTGGAATAAAATAAGTGTGATAACCCAGGCATTGATCACGATAATAAAAAATAACAAATTTGAAAAAACAATAATCTATTTCTAGGGAAGTGCCCACATTTGGAAAACGTGTAGGTCCTATAACCAAAATGATTTACAGTTGCCAATGAGACAAAAATTAAAAAATGATTGTACGAATACAATCACATATAAAAAAGCTTGAAATCCATATCGAACAATGAAGCAGACAATTTAAACCTACTAAAATACAAGAAACAAGGAACAAGGGAAACCGGATGGATAAGAATAAAAGAGTGGTAATAGGAAAAAATATCGAACACCTTTATAAGAACATGAAAACATGTACAAGATGCTCTTCGAAAAATTAAAAAAATTTAACCACTACCTAGGAAGGTAGATCTAGAGAATCTTTAAAGGTAACAGGTATAAAAAATTTACCTACTGGCTTCTCTTACACACAAATGCTAAAATCTGTAAAAACAGATGTATTAAAAAAAACCATTTTAAAATAAAAGTACCAAGATGAATTGTGGATGAACTCTCGTATGTGAGGGAAGGGCATGTCGACACAGTTTTTGGATAACTCTAAACAGAAAAAATAGAACCCAACCTCTTGTGCTAATGTAAGCAGTATGCGATAAGCACAAATTGAAAAAGAGAATGAAACTAAGCAGACTACTGGGAGTTACTTCGATCTTAAAAGATTGTAGTTCGCTAAGATGTTCACTAATTAGTCTTTACTTAACTTTGTAACAAAAAATATAATGTTCACACATTCGCGACGTAGAGGTTGTTTGGAGGTATTGTTTTTAGCAGATTTTGTAGTGCACCACTGGTGGCGCACGACACCTCTTAACTGTTATTTTGTTTGTGGTCGTCGTGCGCCACAATGGCGCATACGCTGTCTGCAGCAAATGTATTTGTTTCTCACAATAATTTCTTTCAATTTATGTTCCAATCATTTCAATTGATCTAAATAAATTCTTATTGAAAAATGTTATTTTGTTAACAACGTAATCTGATCCATTAAAAACTCAGATTTTAAAACGAGTGTGACATGAACTTACTTGTAACCGCAGTGTACTATCCAAGACCTACTTGCAGCCTTTGAGTTTGTACCAAACATAAGTTGATAATAGCGTGTACCATATGTGGTACATGCCGGCTGATGGTTATAACCGGGATGTACCCCCTGTAGTATACGTCGCGAATGTGTTAATAGACATTACGATGTGGTTAAATCACTTTACATATTTGCCTATAAATAAACAATTTGTTTAACAGTTTATTAAACTCTACATATAAAAAAAACTATAATATAATGGTAGGTAATAAAAAAAAAAGAATAACACTTATGCTGTAGATTGATCACGCATCATAATGTTGTGTCTTTGAAGTATGCGTAAGACTGTATCTTTAAGAGTTTGGGGTTTGCAGTACTCTTCGAGCCAACTAAATACCCCGGCGGAGAGTTCCGAAAAGTTACTAACCGAAACGGTTCGAAACGTCATGAACAGTTGCTCCATTATCAATTGAAACACGGAAAATTTAACTTCGTCCGATACCCGTGTTTCCGTATGACTCGGTTGTGACTGTTGAGCTTTCACAATTTGTTCGTAGTTAGTTTGCATAATTCGTAAGGCGACGACTTCCTTTCGTAACGCATTTCGTTCGTCCTCTTGTTTTTTCTTTTGCTGCTGTAAGTATTGAATGTAGTCAATCGATTTTTGGAGTACAGTTGCTTTGCTTAATTTATATCCGGAAACGTCCGTTTGTTGACATGTTGGTACTAACTCTTGTAAAGTATCATAACCTTTTTTAATAGCATCGCGACGTTTTTGTTCGGCTTGAGTATGTGCTTCGCGACGACGTTCTTTATAACTGAGTGGTGAATTTTTACAGTCGGGCTCATCTTCATCGTCTGTGTTATGAGAAGCCATCGAATTATGTAGTTATTACTGTTAAACACAAGTTTGTTCAATAGCGAATTATTACAACTGTTTTTCCTCATACCTTTTGCTTAGAACTTGTCCAATTCGAGGTCACATGACATGATACTCAGAAACCAGTTTTTAACTACTACAACCCACTGTTCACTTAATTATACAAATAATAATTCGATTTTTAAGTTAAATCGTTAAATTGTAGAAACAACTCCGCACATAAATATCACAAAGATAAACAGCTGATTTTCACTGTTCAGTGCTACCAACTTCGTTTATAAAATGTTCCTATAACGAACACTGCGCATTTACAATTCAAACCGAAAGATAAACGGTCAATTGAATTATAATTTGAAACATGGACGTAAAACGAATTTCAACTCTAATTTCTTAACAAACTTTCCATACAAAATGATTGAGTCACGATGGGGAATGAACCGATGAACGCGTTACACGTTACTATTATAAAACGCGGGAGTAACTGTTTATTATAGAACGAAAAAAATGCTTTAACGGCGATTTATTTTAAAAATTTAACCAGTTAATTTCTTTGCGTTACTGTTAATCTTAATAACGGGCTACGCTAATGTGGTTTAGTGTGCAAAATGTTTAACTTAACTTTCTAAGCAATAATTTACATAAATATGTGAAACACTTTAGAGTTTAGATCATTGATCTAAGATCTAAGGAAACACTCACCAGTCACCAGTCACCACATTTCAGACAAAGGATTTAGGATATTGTTTGTTTTTTGTTTCAGATGTATAACAGCTTCACCTACACAGTTCTGCACAAATCTGTGGAACAGTGGCGGGGGCTAACTTTATAAATGGGTGGTGCACAGCTGCACACAATTTTTAAAGTCAACAGAACAACAGAACTACTTCCACAAAAAAATCGATTTTAGTTGTGCTATACGATGTGCCGTATTTTCTTTACCTAACTATGTTCTCTGATAGTAGTCTTTATGTGGAGGAAATGGAATGGAATTCAAGGCGGTAACAGAAGCTCCATCACATTATGTTATAAAACATCTCCATAAATGACCCACTTAATTAGACTTCATATACAATAAAATGATTTCTGTAAGTAACATAGTTAAGTATACCCAAGTATACCTACTGCTGCATGCGGAAATCCATTGAATAAAGAATAGAGAGGAAGGAGTATATGGCCTCGACCTTGAAATCAAAGTGGTGGCAAAATGGCTACTAACACGTTTCCTGTTAAATAGAAATTGACAGAAACAACTGCCATATTAAGAACTCTAATTGGAGTTCAGTGACTGTAACAATCAACAAATGAATATTTCAAATTTTGCAGCTTATGGTGAACTGTTAACACGACTAAAATGTAAACCTTTGAGAAAGGATACTAAATGTAAACAAAGATGACTCAACAGTGGTGTACAAATGGCTGAACTTCCGTCACCAATTTTTATGCAGCAATGATACGATACTCTCCTTCCTCTCTATTCTTTATTCAATGCGGAAATCACAGGCAACGAGGCAACCAGGTTGTGGACAAGCTTGCGAATGCTGCAAGCGAAAAAACCTCATAGGACCCGAAGCATTGGATTACTTATAACATAGCCAAAAACCCACTGACCTGATACAGGTCAGTGCAAAAACCAAAAAGGAAATTCAGGAAATACTCACAAGAGAGCAGCAGAGATTGGTAAAAAATTTCAGGGCAGATCAAGATCTTCCTGGAAAACCAAAAAATTCTGGCAAGTTGCCACGAGACTTCCCTCGTATTAACACTTTTTTCAAAAAATAAAACTACTGAATTCGGAAAAAAAAACGTAAAAAAACTGCAATTTTATCTTATAAAAAAATGAGTGCCGCCATTTTAGGTTACACCGGAAGTGACGTAATCAAAGGTAATACCAGCATTTTCGTCCTTGGCCCGAATGTAATTCATTAGCATTTCGATAACTTTAATAGTTTCTGAGTATCGAGCGTTGCAGTCACTTTTTAATAATTATTTTTTTTAGCACTTTTTTCAAAAAGTAAGTAAGCACAATCTATATTGCTGAATTCAGAAAAGAACACTCTTAAACTACATAAAAAAACTGCAATTTTATCTTATAAAAAAATGAGTGCCGCCATTTTAGGTTACACCGGAAGTGACGTCATCAAAGGTAATATCAGCATTTTCGTCCTTGGCCCGAATGTAATCGATTGGCGAAAACCGCATTTCGATAACTTTAATACTAATAGCTTCTGATTTTAGTTTAGAGTGTTGCAAGGAATGTGTACGTACAGACTACAGACCACAGACGACAGACGGAAATTTTTTTTCATATTTTGAATCTATGTATTCAGAAACGCAAAGATATGTAAGAATTTGCATAGGTCACATTTTTTTTTTGGAACACTAATACAATGCTTCCCTTTTACTTCGTACTTGGGAAGTAAAAAGGGTTATAGCAGTAGCAGCGTCCATCTTAAAATTAATGAAACTTACAAGTAACACAAATGGTCATTTGCTGCCCGAATAAATACCTGGAGTGACCAATTATCCGTTATGCAGGGGTAGTAGTGAAGAAGACGAAACGCCACCGCCACACCTCGTCATCTGTCAAAATAAAATGATTATACAAAAGGAAGCAACGAAGATTCGCTGCGCTAAAGTCTTGGGTGCGGGGGGGGGGGGGGGGGGTCACACAATAAGTAATCGGTCGCAGTGTATGGACTATTGCGAATGGGTTAGTTTGAACACACATTTTGCCTAAAAATTGATTTTAAGTGCCCATTTTTTGTTTAACCGCCTAAAAATGCCTAAAATTCCATAGGCTACTGGCAACCGACCATCGGCAGAGATTTATTGTAGGCCAGATGTAAATGTATTGTTCAGAAATTTTATTACTGACCCTTTTTACTGCCCGAGTACGAAGTAAAAGGGAAGTACCTACATATTGTACCTATTAGTGTTCCAAAAAAAATTGACCTATGCAAATTTTTACATATCTTTGCCTTTCTGAATATGTAGATTCATAATATGAAAAAAAAAATTCCGGCTGTCGTCTGTAGTTTGTAGTTTGTTGTCTGTAGTCTGTCCGTACACATTCCTTGGAACGCTCTAAACTCAGAAACTATTAAAGTTATCAAAATGCGGTTTTCGTCAATCGATTGCATTCGAGCCAAGGACGAAAATGCTGACATTACCTTTGATGACGTCACTTCCGGTATAAGCTGAAATGGCGGCAAAAAATTTGTTTATAAGATAAAGTTGCAGTTTTTTTAATGTAGTTTAAAAGAGTATTTTTTTCTGAATTCAGCAATATTCAGGGTGTCCAGAAATGAAGGTGCCAAACGAAAATCCCAGTTAGTAGACATTATTTTATGTCGATTTAACCCAAATTACCTTAGTCCAAAAATGCTTCTTAAGCGAGCTGGAGCTCCTTATAGATGGTGCCATGAAGTACTTTTTTTTGTAATATCTCAAAAACGTTTCGATCGAAAATGTGTAAACTTTGCACAATGACTTACCTTCTGATCACACATCGGTCGCTGTAAATAATACTTCCTTGCTGCGGCCATTAGCGTCGCATGTGGGAGGGGCCGCCGACATTTTGGATTGTATTTTTTTTACATTTATTGTGTCAAATTCGAATTCTCTAGGGTCTTTTCTAAAAATAATGTGTTCTTGTTTCAAATCGTTAGGATGCACCCTTCTCGAGAAAAATAAATTTAAATAAATTAGTAATTTATTAATTTATTTAACTAAATTACTCTTATATCAAGTTATATCAAAAACAACAAATTTTACAGTAAGTGCTCTACATGACGGCCGCCTGTTTCAATACATATTAGGTACAAAAAAGTACTTCATGGCACCATCTATAAGGAGCTCCAGCTCCCTTAAGAAGCATTTTTGGACTAAGGTAATTTGGGTTAAATCGACATAAAATAATGTCTACTAACTGGGATTTTCGTTTGGCACCTTCATTTCTGGACACCCTGTATATTATGCTATACTTATTTTTTGAAAAATGTGTTCTGCAACGCTCGATACTCAGAAACTATTAAAGTGATCGAAATGCGGTTTTCGCCAATCGATTGCATTCGGGACAAGGACGAAAATGCTGATACTACCTTTGATGACGTCACTTCCGGTATAAGTTAAAATGGAGGCACTAATTTTTTTATAAGATAAAATTGCAGTTTTTTTATGTAGTTTGAGAGTATTTTCTCTGAATGCAGCAATATATATTGTGGTATATTTATTTTTTGAAAAAAGTGTTAATACGAGGGAAGCCTCGTGGCAACTTTTTTAAGTTCGTAGAATATATGGCCACCAGATGTTTTCTTTAAGGACTCTAAAAGTGAAACACTCGATGGGTGGGGTCCTGCTAACATTCCTCCGCAAATCGATCCACGTGCGTCGGAAATGGACGGAAAGCAACATTCAGCGGGTTATTGGAACGTACTCGTTTCAAAATATTATTAGAAAGAAATGAAAATGACGACCGAGAATGCAGGTTAGTTGCGAGCGGTTGCCGAAAATATGAATGCCGGGAGTACTAGCAATGATCGAAAATTCCCTTTGGGAAAAAGGCCAAATGCATAAGCTCGATTTTTCTTTATACGCGAATTTCGTTAGGAAAACTGACAGATGTATTGGCCCAAATGGGCAAGAAAGATCTACTGTTATGGTTTTAGAGCATCAGTTATAATGTTTCAACCGTGTAATAGCCAAAATGTCAAATGACAAGCATAAACAAGTTTATGGGTAAAATAATCAATCCCATTGATTTCTATTCTATGCGGTATGAATATGCGCTCTTTTTACTTAGGTACGTTGGTTGCCTTACAATTGGTTAATAGGGAAAACTTGGAACACGGTAAATTGCATGCGAGGAACACGCAGGTTACTGAAATGGAAATTGGCTCTACATCCACTATTGATTAAAATACATAAATAATATTGGATTATTGTTCATTTATATTATGCGTATCGTATCTTGAAAAACGATTACGTTGTTATTGACTGAATTCCATTTACTTTTAATGATATTCACTCTGTTAATTGATTTTCAAAACATTTAAATTGTGACAACTGCGTCAGAATTATTACTGTATATACGTAAATTTCCTTCTCATCATAAATCAAAGGCAGCGGTCAAGTTCATTGTCCTCGTTGATTGAAAACCAGACCTAATGCTGATGTGTAAGAGATAGGTAATAATTTGAATGAATGATTGATAGAATATATTGGTATTGGGCATACTTTCTGTAGGTTTGATAATGTACCTAGGTACCTACTCATTTGATGATATTTTGTCCATAGTTTCGCAAAAACGATTGATGTAAAGGAGGAAATTTCAATGCCTAAAGCATCTTCATTTACATTAACTTACCCTCGCAATGAAATCCGTCTCCTTGGTAACCGGGAAAACACGTACATTGAAAACTTCCTAAGGTATTGGTACAGTGCGCAAAGACGTCACAAGGCCTATATTTACACTCATTTTCATCTAAAAATATATCATTTGATTAATGAATCAAATAAATTTAATCGAATTATATTATAGGATTGAATTCGAACCGTTGCCAAATCCTCTCATGGAAGACTTTGATTTTATCCATGAAAATTAGCTGCGTATTTTTTGCACGTAAAATTTCTTTTAACGACTAACATTAACGTGTTACAACATGCCAGTCGTGCGTTAGGTGCGAATAAACGACGATTAACATATTTTGAATTAGCCATGATTACACAGCACAGGTACAAAAACAAAACAAAAAAACTTACCTGGCACTTGGCAACTGCAACCGCCAAAACCGTCGTTGCAATGACAGTTATTATCGAGACAGACACCATTTTGACAAACGGTCCCATCTTCTTTTCGGCAATCATCTGTAAGCACAGATACATATTACATCGTTTCAACTCAACGAGGAAATTGCAGCATTCTATTCGAATTCGAACCAGAAGATTTTTGCACAAAAACTAGTAAGAAACGAGGAAGGTAATTTCATAGAAATGCATGGAATACCAGAGGGCAAGCACGAAACGATCTGAACTTGTGTACACATACATCCAATTTAATTTGTATTGAAGTACCTTTAGAATGTTAAGAAAATGATGGCGATTAAACTTTTTATTTGGAAAAATTCTAAAAATAACTTTGTACGTTACTTTTAACACGACTACTGCTACGGGTGGCCAGTGAATTTGTTATGCATCATTAAAATACAACAAAATTGTTTACATACAAGAGGAACATTAAGATATTGTTAGGATAACTATTATCTTTACGGCGAAGGAACGTTTACTAATTGAAATCATTTCTTTATGAATGATACGATTAGGTATTTCAGTCATCTTTCTTTGAATGTGCCACGAAAATAAATGCACGTAGTTGTGGTTGTGTGGTACAAATTGTATTGAAGGTATTTCGAAGAACGATTTTGTAAAGTTGAAAGGAAGTACGCTATTTCTTCTACAAATTGAAAATAAAACAATTACCATGAGCTTATCGTGGACATTATCGATGCATCGCAATTTTTACAACATCCTATATACATGTAATTAATTATCGTAATTAACAGTGACTAGGATATCTAAGACGTTCACAACTTATACATAAAACATCGAATGGATTTCTTATGTAGCAGGGACCAGAGCCGTCCTTAGGGTGGAGCGAGTGGAGCGGCCGCTCCAGGCCCCGCGCTTGCTGAGGCCCCGCGTCCGCGGGGCCTTACTCGCGCTGTAAAACTTTTAGGTTGAGATTTTGCTCTAAAAAGTTTTTAGTTATTAAAGTACTTATTGTTACCAACTGACTGTGCAATATATGTATGAATGGCTCTTATGGTTAAAGCATCCTAAGTTACAATAGGTACAGGACGCGAGGCCCCGCGCTACGTAAAGAAAATTGTTGATGAGATGAAAAATGACACTTTTATAAAATGTGCAATAAACAGTTTTGAGGTGCGACCGTGAACTGCCCATGAATGCGGGTAGAACAAAACTGAAAAGTCAGTCAGTCAGTAGGTTTTGAGTGAATGTAAAGAAACGTGAGATACGTCTCGAAATTAAAAGTGAACAAAAAAGTGTTTTTTTGGTGAAGACTTAACTGAGAGGTACTTGAGAAGTACCAATTTTCGAAGAGTAAAAGAAACGATATCTATGGTTAATGGAAGTGAGTTCGCGTGGAGTGACCTATTTTCAAACCGAAATTTTTGTTAGCTGTGGACTTGAGACCTGTCTGTGAATCTTAACACCGATTTAATTAAGAAGTTGATAATGGTCAAGGTCAACGATACGAGTTCGGGAATACCGAGCATTAGCATTGTTAGCGCGAGTTTACAGATGGGAAAAAGGCTTAAGAAAGACAAAAATTACCGTCGCGTCGGTGAATCTTGTGTGTACCTAGTATACTGGTCGTACGGAGAAAGATTGCCCCAAGGTCGGATGCGCACTCGTATAATTGTAAATTTTCCAAGCTTGGCAATCATATGATACCAGTGGTGTCGCCGCTAAATTCCGTTTAATTAACATCTATGGCTTGAATATTAAAAAAAAATGATTTTTGTCTTAAATGAGTATATGTGATTTAATTTTACATGTACACGTATTTTTTCTTACTTGTTACTAACACAGCTTAAATACACACAGCTAGCCAACTCTCGGCGGCACCTTTGATGTGGCGGTCTACGAGTAAGCGAGACAGAAGCCTTGCTGTCTCTGTCGCACAGAGGGGAAAAGTCAGGGCCGGATTAAAATGATTATTTATTCAATCTTCCTGACAGTACCGTAGTAGTAGGTAATTTTAAAATTTATTGGATTATGATATTTTTTGAATCTACAGTCCTCGCCAGGAGTGTTTACCGCTACGTCATTAATGCCTGAACTAGCTATCCAATTTGTTTATACTGCCTTCAGTGCCTTCTCATATTAATCAGCGAATTAAATAAAAGATGGTGAACATTCGCAGTGCATTTGACGAAATCGACATACGGTATTGAATAAGCAAATGTAATAGAAAGAGTAAACCTATAAACACGAAATCAATTTGTGCTTGGGTATATCTGAGAAGACGGTGAGAAATATCAAGTTTCGAGCTGCAGCTAACCCTGTTTTAATTTTAACAAGTACGGGTAAAAACGACCACGCAAGAAACTAAAATCAGACGATCTACCTGCAACATATCCAAAATGGGCATAAGGAATACGTTATCCAACATGTATGCACAAAGTGAGTAATATTACATCACAGTTTCACAGTGTTTTACAGATGTTTGACGTAGGTACTACATTTTGTTTACAGAAAAGCATGCCACAGTTGCAAGTTTAAATACAGAAATTCGTAATAGCCACATATTTAGTAAGCGACAGAAGTCTTCACCGTGCAATCCAGTCGCTAGGATTCAAATTAAAAAAAGACTCCAACCGTAGAGCTTTATTGGAAAAAAGTTACATTGCAGAAATGCGAATTAAATTTCTTAAGCAATACATTAAAGAGATCAATTCACCGAATCGTCTGCAAGTTGTATTATTATGGATGAAACTCAATGAAAGGTGGATCTAGTCGAAAGGAAATCCGGGACAATCATGGCAGAATGAAGACATTAGGAGTGTATGAAAACCTGAAGGCTACGATGGCAAGAGATTCATTGTTGTTCACGCTGGATCTGCCAGAGGATTTCTACAAGGTGCTGCTCTATTATTTCCACACTATTCAAAACCGAGCTGTATGGTCTAATTAAGTAACTTTAAATACAAAAAAGGTATGAAGTAAGTACATACGTGAAATAATTAGAAGCTATGGACACGAAGTATTAAGTTTACCACCACATCACTGCGAGTTTAATGCCATAGAATTAGTATGGGCGGCATGGGCACACACAAAGGGATATTATGACAGGCATATTGGACGAGATGGCTATAAAGATGAAAACGTAATTGCTATGTGGAACAAAGCTTTACAGCAGTGTGATGAGACTGTATGGGCTAATAGTGTGCGACATACTAAAGAAACCATAAAAGAGTGGTATAAACAGGAAGAAATGTTGGACGTCGCAGTTGACGAACTAATTATTAACGTGGGAAACTGTTCTGAAAGCTGAGATGTAGAAAGTGACTCCGATTAGAAGTCTTAGAACACTTTGACAAGCAAGTTTCTACAACTTACAATTTGTAATAAAAGTGTATTTCATATTTAATACAATTTCTATTAGTAATGTATTTCAATCATGTAAGTACAATATATTTTGTCGTAAAATGCTGTTAATTCACACATTTCCTATGTAATGTTCAACATTAAAAATGTCATCTTCGTACGAATAAATATGTACTTCCATTTTATTTATTCATGTAACTTAATATGCATTTTGTGTAATTACAGTATAATAATGTTACCATCATATTGTTGCCCAATATTACTGAATTGGTAACAATAAGAAATTATGATTATGAAACGTAGTAGCCTTGCGAGGTGTAAATAATGCAGCTCGACAGTTGAGTTCTTCGATGCAAATTGTTTAACCTATAAATTGAATTCTATAATTATCAATTGTTTAATTGTTTATCAGTAACTTACCACACAACCATTCTCCTACTTTTATAGTTCCGCTGCAATTACCTATTAAATGTTTTCATTTTGTTGAAAATTGCTGTTTGGATTAGAACCTACAGCTACATAACCTGCAGACTACAAAAATAACGTACCGAGCACCTGTTCAATTTCAAGGATACTGTTTTGGTAATAAAATAGAGTTGTGCAGCTTACATTTTTAATAAGTCTTATATTATGATATATGATATTATATGATGATGTCCTGTTGGTTTTTTGTCACCCATTTT
This sequence comes from Pyrocoelia pectoralis, assembly GCA_036250285.1. Classification (NCBI taxonomy): domain Eukaryota; kingdom Metazoa; phylum Arthropoda; class Insecta; order Coleoptera; family Lampyridae; genus Pyrocoelia; species Pyrocoelia pectoralis. Next base: position 30,758,822 of record CM070077.1, read on the forward strand.
ATTAGAGTTTACAAAACAAAACTTAAAACAAAGTTCTACAAATCGTAAGTACGCCTATGATTGCTAAGGCAATTCCCGACTGCACGTCAAAGACATCTTTTCCCCTAAGAGGCGGAGCATAAAGCCTGCGCGAAGGGATCGACGCAAACCGTTCCCGCCAAGAGAGTGTTATAGCTGTGTGTATTTAAGCTGTGTTACTAACATATAAATTTAAAAACACTGCGAGTTTTATTTCCTCATAAAAAGCAACGCCAGTGTTAAACGTGGAAAAAGCAGTTTACATGCCGATCGCTTCCGAATACACGAAGTTCACCTGCGCACCCGAAGCAATCTTTCTCCGTACGACCAGTACCTACCTACTGACATAAAATCAGGTACTGTTTTTTTACAAATTCTTACTAATTTTAAAGAATACGATCCGTTATTGAGTGTTGTATATTGACTGTATATATTTATAAAGGTTATTCGTTTTTGCATTCTTACTTGTATAAATGACTTCTTTTTTGTATACATTTGCTTGTGACTGTGGGGGGGGGGATATTTGGTTTCAAAAAGGCCCCGAAAAACTTTTTGCGCCAGGCCCCGCTTTTCCTAAGGACGGCACTGGCAGGGACGGCGATTTAGAAAAATTTACGTGTAAATTGTGCACATTTCTTCAATAATTAGGATTATTATTATTAATTTAAGTATGTCCCTTGAGGGGGGGACTGAGCTGAGTTGTTTTAATACCGGTTTCATTAAAAAAGGTTACCAGATTTATTGCGAAATTGACCTACAATTCTTTGCATAAAACATAATATCGGGACACGTAGAAAGTTGTTTTATGAAATTGTAATTTAGTAACGATAACAATAAACAAGATGTTGACGTAAATTTCTTTTATTCAACTTTAATCTGTGAATGAAGATGCCGTAAAAAAACTAAAAAAGACTAATTAAAAGTAGTCAAGGTTGTTACGCTCCTTGCTGGCGAATAATGGAAACCGCAAAAAATTGTAGTACCTATTGCAAAAAAAATTAACCGGTCAAAACTTGATGGAATAAAAAACAAACGCGAAGAGTAATAGAAAGAAATACAGGTAGCAAACAGTATTTATTTCGATATAATTGGCAAAACGCGCTCCTCAGAAAAAGGTTAGCTGAATAACACCATGGTCATAGATGCTTTATCACTGAATAAAATTTGTCACTTTTGAAAAGGTCATGATCTGATGTGCAATAAGTAAAATATTTCTCTTTCTGTCTGTCGCGTAGACGCTCTTGGTGATACAGACCTCTGCGATAGAAATTATATACCTATATACAGAATCGTCTCGTTACGTCGGTATAAAGCGAAAAAAAAAAGATTTTGCTTATGATTTTTATAATTTTATGAACGTACGTAGGTACTTACTAATAAATACCATTTCAAAAATTATAAAAATCAATTAATGCCTACTATGTATTTTTATAATCAAAATTAATTTTTTTTTTAATGAAACGACAAACGATTTTGAATATAGGCTCTTCTATTATGATATAGGTATGTATGTTGAGTGAAATCTTATTTTCGTCTCAGGAGTTGCACTTCAAACCCCAACCTTTTGGTGAGACTCTGTCATTTTACATAAAATACTTACAACTGCCATACTATATTCCGAAAGTGATTTAAAAAATTGGATTTTGGAGTGAATTTTAATATTTAATATTTTAATTGCTGAGATGTATACTAACACACAAAAACTGTTTCCACACTACGATCCCTTTCATAATAAATACCTAAGTATTAAATTGTTAAACAATTTTTTAATCCATACGTTACTTCTGTTCTTTCAAAATTATTTTAATCACACTAAATGATAATGGAATTTTCGGAATACAGGAAATGAAGTATGTACGCTTAATTACCTTAATGTTAGTAGCATATAATGAAACCACAACCGTGTCTACACCAATTTTTGATGGAAAACGTCTCGTTATAAAGACTCTTACGTTATACATCGTTGAATCTTGAATGTTCATTGTAAGTGGAAAGAGATTTCAAACCCTACGATAGAGCAGTGGTTTCATAAATTCCCTTCTCCATTCATAAAATATGTTGAAAGCGCTCTCAATCATCATCAAAACCGGCATCCTATTATATTTGATATTATAAGAATTTTATCTGCTTGTCCAGTACGTTTTATCACAAAACTACTTTTTCCGCTTGACAATTTGCACGAAAATTTCGTGTTTCTTCTGAAATTCTCAAGTATTTTTTTTAGATGACCTAAACTTTAATTTGTGAGAGCTTTCACAAAACCGATCATTTGCTCATTTGGAAAAATAACACGAGCAGTTATTTTTCGTGAAAACATCACATTTACGGCAGAATTAGATCAATCCATAGTTTAAACGAAGTTTCGAATTGAGTTTCGATACTTTTCACAAAATTTCCTTTTCTCTGCAAGTTGAAGAATAAACTTTTTAATTCAATATTCGCCATTGCTAATTGTAACAGAAGGGTAATTTAGAACAAATGTGTGTAAAACACGAGAAGACAATGTTTTTCCAATTATCGCTCTCTCAAACTTTAAGCTCGAGTTGCTTTCTTGTAACTAATTTCTTCCTACTTGGTAAAGAAAACTTTCTTCATTCACCAAAAACAGTTAGAAAGTGGAATTCTCTAGAAGGGCAGTAGAGAGAAGCTTTTCCCTGAAATTCAGAACTTGGAGCTTTCCTCTTTTTACCTTTATCAAAATTGTTTCATTCAGTGAAATACATTATCAAAGTGCGATTGTAATTCTCACTGCGTTAATCGTTGCGATTTTCATTCAGAGGTCTATTTCCAGTGAATTTGAGCCAAATTATGGTACTTGGTCCAAAATTTTACACAAGCGATCTACGTTAAGATCGTTTGAAAACTGTTTCCTTAATATATCTTCTTCTATTCACCCTTACGAGTTCCACTTCATCTTTTATCCTTTCTGCCACTTCCCCGACTTCCTTTCCCATGTCCATCGAAGTCTTCCCTTTTCTGTCTTCCTGGCTATATTGATTTCATTGACATTACGTTCTTCAATCTAATCTCATCTTTGCGCTTTAAATCTTTCCCTTTTTGATTCCTTGTCATTATTCGTGTTTCAGATCCAAATGATAATTATTTAATCAAACCCGTTGCACCAGATTTGTAGATATAATATTATTTGCTTATTTTTTAGGTTCGTTATAGAGAAAAAACGCGAATTTTAAGAAATTCTAACGCAAAATCGCCTTTTTCTATGAACATTCCATGAAAACCCAATTTGTCCTAGAGCCACATTTTTTAAGAAAATTCGATATTTGTTACGAATACGAAAACTGACCGGAGTGTTTTATCTAATGACAGTACGAAATTCATTAGTGACAAAGACACTTTATCATTGTGATCATTTAACTAGGTACAAGATATATGATGTGAATTTTTTGCAGGACATACTTCCTTTTATTATCCCTGAAATCGGATTGAAAGTGTAGTGGAATTCTGTGGGCCACTACAAATAATAAGCGTACTGAAATCATAGCAAAACAAAGAAGATGAGGTTGAGGATTCACAAATAGTAGAAATCTAGAAATAAGTTGTTTGTAGAGATCAAGGTAATCTATAGAAATATTAAGAAGCAATAGGTAACTAACGAGAAATTTTATGTTCAAATTTAAAATTTAAATTAGGTACTTATTGACTGCAGAAATCTTTATAATATAGGCTTTTTCCAGTAGCTATGTCCGAACTTTGACTTTGAATTGTTCTAACGTTGCAAGTGGCAGCACTGCCACTCTTAAACATTTATGTTCTGTCATAGTCACCATTTCACTATGGAGCGCTATACAATTCAACAACGCGTCGAAATAGTTAAAATTTATTATAAAAATTGTGAGCTACGAAAATTTACGGCCGAAATGGTCGTCCAATCGAACGATCAGTTCAACGAATTATCGCGAAATTCGAGCAAAATGGCGCGGTTGAGTGATTGAGCAGTCTCTGTACGACACCGAAACGCGGCGGTCAATATTGCTGCTGTTGCTGAAAGTGCGGCTAAAGAAGCAAGCCTTTCCATTATTCGTCGCGCGCAAGGAGTTGGCCTTACTGTGACCTCAACCTGACGAGTTTTTCGAAAGGACTTGGGCATGCATCCAACTGACACAGGAACTAATGTCCCAAGACCACCAAGCTCGTCGTAGTTTCACTGATTGCACTCTGGAGCAGTAGGGAACGGATCCAAATTTTGGCGAAAAAATCATCTCCAGTGATTTTCGGATGAACGGCTTCATCAACAAACAACATTACTGCATTTAGGGAGAGAGAAATATCAAGAGTTTACATTGGATTCGGAGAACTTACTGCTTGGCGTGGATTTTGGTCAGGTGGCTTCATCCTCCGAAATGAGAATGGCCAGTTAATGGCGAACGGTATCGTGTCAAGATAACCGACTTTTTTTGGCCTCAGTTGGATGACATGGTCACTATGGACCTTGACGACATGTGGTTCCAACAAGACGGTGCATCGGGCGTTAGGCGTTACATTGGAGTTTTTACAAGAAAAGTTCCCGCGTGTAATGGCCGCTAAGATCGTGCGATTTAACGCCTTTTTCTCTGGGGCTACGACGTCCTAATTTACTGGTTTATGGCAACAAACCAACAATAATTGTCCAACTGGAGATGGAGAACAACATCATTAAAATCATTGGTGAGATCCAGCCCAACTTATGCAACAGAGTGATACAAAATCGGATCGAGTCCTGTAAACGAAGCCGCGGAGGCCATTTAAATGATACCATTTTTCAAACAACGGTATTCTATTGAATGTACTTTAATCCGCAATAAAGGTTTCCATCATATCCCACTCACAACGCTTTTTATTCAATTATAAAGTTCGGACACGCTTAACGAAAAACCCCATATTATTTTTATTTGAGAAGACATCCATTTGTCTTTGAATATAATAAAAAGCCACAAGTATTTCTGGCAAATCAAGAAATAAATACCTGTATTCAAAAATGTGGTTATGATCTTAAATCCGAAATATGTTGTTTTACTTTAGTCTTTAATCATATTAAAGTTTTTAACCAACAAAATATGTTGGTACAATGGATTTTGTTCAGTTAAAACTTGCCTTTCATGTTTAGGTATACGTAAATTATGAAGAAATGGCGTCATTTAAACCAGGTGAATTTAGATGAAAATCAAAATTAGGTTGAACTCTGATGATTAATGACGAAGGGTACTATAATGTATATTGTATATCGTATTGACATGATTGGTAAGTATTGTACCTTCTAATCTCTAGAAAATATCAATTTATTCTATTCTTAGTAAATCCAATTTTAAACGTTAGAAGGATGCTAAAATTAGGTAATTTAAGAGGCTTTCAAATTTTATTTACAAAGTGAGCAAAAAGTTCGTTGCCTTTAGTTCAACACAGGTTAATTACTGAAAGTGCTTTTTGTTAATTTAAATGAAGAAGTAATCGGAGTACGATCTTTATTACAAAGTGACATAATTATGAAGAAAATCAAACCGTTTTGATAAAATTTCAGTTCATCCATCACATTGCAGCTCTTAAAATAAAACGCAATGTGCGTATGCCAAATTTAGAAATGATAGCAATTCCTATTAAATTTTACAACTGAGGTATGGATATCTTCAAATTTCTTCTTGTCTTGGTAGGTAGGCTGACTAATGGAAAATACCATACAATTATGGTAAAATACGAATCCCATCCAGTAAATAAATTTTTGTAATGATACCCACGCATTTTCTGTTGCAGTCACCATTAAGTCAAATTTAATGTTTATAAAAATTGCTAATTTCTTGAAACTTGATAGCATAAAAAACTAATGGAGACAGGTTTTTTAACATTTTTCAAATTAACCCCATACTAGTTTCCAAAGCAACAAGAAATAGGTATCTATAAATAGAAATATACTTAGTTAGGTAATTGTTTATTTTTCTAACAGTTAATTCCGTTATCTTCCAACATTTCACACCCATTCTCAACCCACTAATTTACGCGTGGATGTATGATTATAATCGGCAATAAAAAAAAATGTAGTCGCCATTATTGGTTTGCTACAATCGAAGGCGATCTCCTTTTTGTTAAACTGCATTTCTGAATCTATTACCGATCACAAGGCAGACTGTGATTTGTTACGAACTCGTTTCATGAATTATTTATAGCTCAAAGTATTACAGCAACAAATATTAATTTTTTTTTAAATAAATTTTATTACACCACTCACCTGTACATTTCAGTTCTTTTCGTAATTCATCGGTTCCCATAAAACAATTCGGCGTACCGTCGCATAATTTCGATAATTCGAACAACTGTAATACGTCCGTCGATTCGTTAACTTGACATCCAAAATAACCGTCTTCCAAATTTAGAAAAAATACCTCTCTTCGTATACCAAAACCAATTCCGCCGAAGGATTCGGCACTCTGAAACAAAGGAAAAGATATAAAAACGTTAGTTTGGTATGCTATTGTTTAATACCACGACCTTTTTTTTATCGAGCACAAATGCTCTTCGTCAAAGCCAAAGCTTAATAGACTTTTTGCTCGACATATAAAAATTAATCTCGTGGCATTTACTTAAGATATTAAACAGAGATAAGTAAGTAGTAATTTGATCTGCATGACAAAGCTCGTAAAAAGTAGCAACATTTAACTCGGGATGATATTGGCGCTATTTAAAATTTATAATCTTCATTAAGGGGTAATTATATGAGCGAGAAAAGAAAGGAGTCGTGTCAATATTTTTAAAGGACAAAACCTTGTATTATTAACCACCGTTGCCATTTTTTTAAATTAAGAATTTAATAACTGTTAAATATGCATAATGGTTTTTTGTAATATGCATGAAAATAGTACACGATTGCTATAATAAACACAACCTTGACACAGCCTTGTTTACAAAACGTCGCTCAAAATTAAGGAAGTTATATAAACGCTTCATACTCTTTACTTATCTTGTCTTTCGATTGCAATTAAGTTACAACATTCACCCGTAAACAGATTTCGTCCAGGCCAGGTGGTCTAATGAAAATTAGGGCGTTAAAGCATTATTCATTAAGAACGGCGATTCGTAAAGCTATTCAATTTGGAGAGGTCGCGTTTTGAAAAAATAAATTCTCAAAATTTTGATTCACCTCCAATTTTACCCAAGGGTAACGAACAACATTCTAAAGTATTGTTATTCACATGTGTTAAGTGATCCAGTGACTTTGAAGAACAAGTTCACTCAAACGTTACAGAAAATACATTTATTTTAACGGAACCACACTAATTTCCAAAACTCATTAGCGTGAGAGACAACCTTGCAAACGAATCTTGATGTTAATGCCGATCAAGTATTTACAGCACAATAAAGGCCATTGTCAATGTTGAGTGTGTCATCAACGAAGAGGTTTACAACGTTGGACATCAGACTAAGACTATCTACAGAGATATTTTTCAATATGATCATCTCCATGAGAACAATCGGGTAGAGCTTAAAGCATTCCTTGAAAGGTTAATGCGTTCAAGTTTTACCAACAAGAAAGGTCCTCAACAGTGAATAGAATAAGTAGGAGCACTCGTTACCATTCTCTAACTTTGCCGTTTCATGGATATGAGCACTGTATAATGATTAATAGCAAGAGGTACATCTAACTACGTGGTTCTATTTTGTCATCAGTGAAACACGTAAAAAATTAATGCAATTCAGATAAAACGTACGTAGTATGACACGATTTTAAAAATAACCAACTAAACTACTTATGTAAGATCCTGAAAGAAGCATTTTGCCATTAAATGTCCCGATACTTTATAACAACCTGCACTAATGTTATTTAAATACGATACGATAAATACTGGCAGTAACCACTATAACCGCATAGGTACAATCATTCTCTTCGAATGATATCTCAGCTCTTTAAAAAGAAATTGCACATGTCCAGATCCAGACCACGATATACCGAAAAAAAACCACTATTATTTAGTAAATGATTTAAATGAAAGATTACTTAAGCGCATTATTGCACGATTCCAACCATCGATAATTTTATAAATAAATGGCTAAAGGATATTGCAAAACCGAAGTCAATTGAGTGATACAACAATAAGAAGAAAATCTTGTGTTAATCGTTTACGTTTTACAGGTAACTTAATACGTTTATATTAATTACATTCAATACCATCGAAGATCTTCAAAGCATTTAATCTTTAATTACAAAACAGGGAAGCAAGATTGTTAACGTATGTTTTAGTAACTACATTTAAAGTTACGATCAGCGGATCTTACAAAAATCAATTTTCCTCCTTCTGTCCTTTTAAAACACATCGTTTCTTGTCTTTGTTACGATGCTAACGTACAGCGACAATTAGCGTTGAAATACCTATGTAGCTGTCTTAAGCTTCCTCTTCCATTATCTTTACTATACTATAAATTATGCTTTAACCGCAATTTATGTGCTTGTGAGAAATTCCTTTGACCGTAAATGATACGATATAGATAAAGTTAAGGCGTCGCAAGGATTTGATCGAGGACCGATACTATTACAATAATTATTTACTTTGAATTTGCGTTAAATACACCTATACAAAATTTAGTTATCTCAAGGCATTTCTATAATATGAGAAGAAGAAAGAAACGGCAACGGATATAAAATCACAGAGCGAAACTTGAAGTTAACCAACCGTTATCACAAGGTCCTTTCAGTTTCCGTAACGACTTTGTTATTAATATGGTACAGTTAGGATTTCTTTTTGTGTGAATGGACGACGTACGCCCTTCAATTTTGTATCACATTTGAAGATAAAGTATGTGAACTTGTACAATTGTGTGATCATCCATTGGATAATAATTTTCACTGCCTTAACGCACGAGTTATGTTTAACCAACGCCTAGGATCCTCTAAACTCTCTAAAAATAGATGATTCCAGTTCCTCACAAAATCATTACTTACATAAATTTGCACCATACACCCGAAATATATTCACTTATAATATCCCGAGGCGTCGATTCTATCCGGAAATTTTTTTGAGTGCATCGATGGCAATGTATAGACGAGTGCGATTTCATTGCCATCGATGCACGAAAATAAAATTTCCAGGATATGAATCGATGCAGAGGGATATTCGGTAAGAAAATCGCACGAAAAATATTACGTTCAAAGAAATTTATTTTTCTTTGCGGAAATATTTCCACTCGTACGCAGGACGAAAATATTTCCGTGGAAATATTTTATATTAATAATAATAATAATAATATCTTTATTATCTTTACGATAGATTGTACTCTACATAAGATTCGTCATAAATTAATTAATTACACACACTTATCACCTATAATTAGATTGTAAATATTGGTCTACATGATAAAAACAATTTTGAATTAAAAATAATTTTAGTCTGTATTTGAACTGCTGTAGTTTGTTAGATTGTACGATATTATTTGGTAGATTATTAAATATTTTTATTCCTAAGCAGGTTGGAGTCATAGAACCAAGTTTAGTCTTTTTGTATTGCACTTTAGATTATTTCTATTACGTGTTTCTTTTTCGTAGAATTGGCTATTTGTTTTAAAATATTTTTTATTTGTAAACACAAACACGCTTAGTTCATATATTAAAATACACGGCACAGTTAAGATTTTATATAATTTAAAAAATTCTTTGCACGATTTATCACATTTTACACCTGCAATTGTCCGGATTATTCGTTTTTGACATATAAATACACTTTTCCAGTTGGTAGACATACCCCACAACGTTATACCATATCGCAACCTACTGCTTACATGCGCATGATAGACCATTAGCAGTTGTTCTAATTTTAATATTCGTTTTAAGTTTTTAATAAGGTAGCACGCACAATTGAGTCTTTCAGTTAATTTGTTGCAATGTATTTTAAATGATAGACATTCGTCAATATAGACGCCGAGAAATTTTACTACCTCTTGTGTTGGTATTGTTTTATTTGCTATGGACAGTTCTAAAGGGTTTATGCTTTTCTGTCGATTGTGAAATCTCACGCTTATCGTCTTCTTTAGATTCATATGTAAGTTATTGTTTTTAAACCATTCCGACATTTTATGCATTACAATGTTTGCTTGATTCTTTAATATGTCGTCGTTACTATCAGATAGAATCAGCGTAGTGTCGTCCGCATACAGAATAAAGTTAGCTAGTTTATCTAGGAGCCCAATTTCATTAATGTAGAGTATAAATAGTATTGGTCCCAAAATCGTTCCTTGTGGTACGCCTAATTCGGCCTTGGTCATCTCCGAATTGATGTTTTCTAATTTACCGTTATTGACTTGCGGTAGACATACATACTGTTCTCTATCCGTTACGAACGACTTGACCCATGAATAAGGAATTCCTCTTATTCCGTATGCTTCCATTTTTTGTAACAAAATTGTGTGATTGACGCACTCGAAAGCTCTGCTCAAGTCACAAAACACTCCTATGGGAGATTCGCCGTTTTCCATCTTATTAACAGTTATTTCAAAGAATTCGTGTATCGCAGTTAAAGTAGACTTATTTTCTCTAAACCCATGCTGATTCTTATTAATTATATTGAATTTTATCAAGAAGTTTAATATCCGGTCCAGAAAACCATATTCAAATATTTTCGAAAAGGAAGTTGTGATAACTATAGGATATTGCCATGGTTACCACAATAAAGCAAGGTTTTCATTGGCTGTTGAATCTTTGTGTGCGATTTTCACAGTAGTTATTATATAAATCATTGGATAATTTGCATCAATTATTTTTAATGTCTCGTTATCGTTTTCCATATACGATGCAGTAAATCGTTATATATAAAACTTTCGTATACAAGCAAATCTTTACCAAATACCAATTTATAACCGTATCTATTTGATAATTTATTATAGACGAAGAAAACTTAAAAATTGAATTTATGAGATGTCAACTAAAGCGGCAACAAGAGAAATTCAACGATAAATAAAATGTATATATAACAATTACTTGAGAATTATCTCACTGGCATAGAATAATTTTGGGCTGATTGACTATCTGCGGAAAAGTCAGTTAGAAAATTGTGAATTATGATTATCAAATAACAAGCACATAACGATATGACGATTTTTCTTCAGCCATACACTCCACACCATTTGGTAGATGGAATCGAAATTCAAAAAGCCGCTTCGTTCTTCAGACGTCTTCACGTCTATCACACGAATAACTTGTTCCTAACGAGTCTTTACAGTTGCTTTTCAATATACGCCTCTTTATCTTTGAGACGCTCCACTTCATTCTTCTTTGACAACTTTTGTATTGTTTTGCTGTAATCACTGTTTGCACGTCTCTATCATTACCTTCACATACTTTTTCTTGTAATACCCACATTAAATTCAGTATACTCTTAAAATATGGCACTACAATCATATCCTTCATTATTATGGTTATTGGCATATATGTACACTGCTCTTAGGTTGTACTTATACAGTGACGTAGCCAGAGGTTTTACATTGTAAGAACCATACCATTTCGAAGAAAAAGATTGTTTTATTTGATGAACCATCGCATCGTTCACAAAAAGCTGTGGCGACAGCTATATGTAGGTTTTTTTTAGGTTCGAGAAGGCATGTCTTTAGACAAAATTTGAAAAGTCCAAAATTGATACCTATCGGTCGTTTACCTTGCAGTTTCAAGTTTTCCTTTAAGACGTTAATTTTTAAAACAATTTCAAAATTTACATACGGTATTATCAATTGCGTTGTAAAATAATGTTTTGTACAACTTTTCTCCTTCTTCTTCAGGCTATTGCCCTCTCTCTGTCTAATTCCAAATGACTTTTAACTTTGCCACTAATTTTGAACGCCCTGTATACTCTGTGATAGGTTTGCAAATGTATTTTGTGAACCCTTATGCTTTTACTTGGTGTTTGTAAAGTATGAATGTTTTGCATTCAAAAAAGAGCAAAAGGTGGGCTATTAAACATCCCTCCGCAAAATGCAATTTTTTTTTAAATCATGATATCTCAAAAACAGTTGAAGATAGGTATAGCCGATAATCTAATTCTAATATATAACGCAGAATCGATTGTATAATTCAAAAATGCAATAACACAAAGGGTGTTCCGTTTAAAATAAGATGAATAGCGATTTCCGGTCCTGCCGGAAGTTGTACAACATCGACAATATTTTAGAACAAAAGAAGGCTATGGCTTATCCAAGGGCGTACGCAGCTTTTTGGCTAGGGGGGGCAAAAAATAAAATTGTTTGGAAACGTGTTTAATATTTATTGCCTATGTTGTTACCCCACAATTCTTTTCAATACATTTAAGCATCATACAATTCCCCTGGGGTACAAAAACTATTTATTTAGAAGAAAGGCCAGGAAATGCTTAATTTCTGCTTAAATTATATGACCAGTAATAAATTTTAATATTTAGTACAATTCGTTTTGCGGCCAGGGGGGGCATCGGCCCCCCCTTGCCCCACCTTGCGTACGCCCTTGGGCTTATCCTTATCCTGAAATTTTCAAATTCATAAGTAGTAAGGGACCCTAGAAACTTCTAATAAACAGGTTCCGTGATATACCCTGTAATCCTGTATAGATGCGTTAATCCATTTACTCCCTCCAACGTGAAGGTGGGAGAGGCATTTCAATTCTTACTATGTGCTTAAACTTTGCCTAAGTTGCGCCTTACAGCTGAAAGTAGGTACTATTTACATTTCAATAAAAAAGGCGAATGTTTCAATAACGCGGTGCAACCATGCCATGCACTAAACAAATTGTAAGTAACATTTTAGGATACAATACTTGGAATCCCATTACTTTTTGCTGCATACAAGTTGTACACGTTCATAATACATTCCTATACAGGCCACAAAATACTCAAAGCGTCGTTAAAAAATGCAACCATTGTTGAATGGTTTATTTTTTCTAAACCTTTCATCTAGTGTAACCAAAATATTTGAATTACAAATTGAGACACTTCCGTTAGTAGTAAACTCACTAAATTGTTACACACTTAACACCTCACTTACAGTTTTCTTTTCTTTTGGCATCATAGGTTCCGGTCGCGAATTAATCTTCAGCTAAGTAAAATGAAAGTACAATTACGATGGTTATCTCAGTATGGGCTTGAAATTCTTCAGCTGTAAAACACCCTTCCAAGCGGATTAAGTTTCTTAAGTGTAAATACGTCAATAAATCAAAATTGTTAAAAGCATAAATCCCATCTTAGGGTGATTTGTTTAGGTTATATAAAAGGTACCTAACCTCTTGTTATAAATCCTTTTCCTGTGCAAAATTTGCCTCTAATGTACAAAAAGGTTTTAGAAAAAAGTTTGCCTTTGATTGTATTTAGAAATTACTGCATAACGCGTAGTACAATAACGCAACTATGATTACTGATTACTTTATTCAAAACCACCCACCCAACCCTGTTGATTAGCTGTCTACATAACCTAAGGTTAAGTTTCTAGCCCGCTTGGTGTTCATGTCCACTAACTAAAATTAGTACGTACTTTCATGTTTAGTTAAATGAAAGTAATTCTATTATTTGTTTATTTCGTTCAAAATAGCTATAAGCTAATTACATTTCCATGTTAAATTTTCTTATATTAAATTATTTTATTGTTTCTTTTCTTTTAATTTCAGTAAAGCTACTTATGTAGACTTACGTTGTGCAACTCCATTAATAGGTTCTGTTACAATCATTACAGGTAACTAAACAAAGATGTTCGTGGAATGACTTGTTATTCATATAATTAAACTGAGACTGATTTCCAAGTATCACCAACTGGTTGTGGGTATTAGTAACGACACTACTAGAATTTTGCTTTAACTGAACGAATTTGATCTTCAGAAACTATATCCCATCCAAAAAGGAGCAGTATTTGAGTTTTCCTCCGCCTTCGGAAAACAGCTTAGCTGGGTTTTAACCCATAACACATCACCTATGAGCGAACGGTTTTTACCTTTAGACCACGATACACCTACAGACGGTATGCCGATGCGCAGTATCGACGTCATCTGCGATGCAAACTCAAGCGTTTATGTATGTATAAAGCATGCAAATTTTGGACGTAAAGTGGTAATTGTGAAGATTTAGCTTGAGGAATTACATTTATTATTAAAGTAAAGTAATTACTTTTTCGCTAGGTATTTACACAAAATATCAATCAGAAATTGAATTTGTGACGTCATGCGCAAAGCCAACGCCTTTGAGACAAATAATTATCATGCCGTCTGTAGGTGTATCGTGCTTTAGACCACCGATGCAGCTCCTCAGGTTTGTGTACAGTTTGTCTCCAACCATAAAACCTACCTATTGAAGATGCAATTTTGCTTGCGAATGAAAATTTAGGCTTTCTATTGTACGACTTATTGTCACTCTTCAACAATTTTAGGAATAAATTATTATACAGTCTTGACATCCCCCTCGATGAATTATTAAAACTGTGGCAATCGTATGTCAGGAATTAAATTGAACAATTTAGGTTTAATGGCCAATAAATAACATAAATAAAATAATTTAGGAAAAACAACGTCGATAATTTATTTACTAAAAATCCCAAATACCTAAGAGAATTTATTTTACAATCTCGCAGATTCTCGAATGCGAAAAAGCATCCATAAATTTTAAGTAGATGTGAATAGCTTCGTTATTAATGATCAAGTCCTTCATTTTGAAAATAAGTTTCACCTTAAATGTTTTAAATCGCAAGTTGAATCAATGTTTCAATCCCAGCTTTCCAGCAACAATGATACAAAAAACGACGTGTTTCAGGTGTTTCCATTAAACTTTAATATGAAAAATGGCTTATGGCCCAAATGAGCAATTAATCTCAACCGAATCTATAATTTTATAAGATCTTTACTTATAGTTTTATACATAATTCAACATTAGAATTGAAAAAAAACCGGCGATGAAGGTGATGGCAAATAACATGAAAGCCTGCAAAATAAACCGGAATTGGAAATTTAAAAAAATAACTAAAAAATAAAATGATCTTGTGTTATTGAATTTTTTTGCTTTCTTTGTTGCGAAGCGCTAAAGATAATTGGGTGTTGCCAATCAGGTTATGGCCTTTAACTAAACTGAAAAATAAAAATTCCATTTGCATTTTCGTTTCTGCACACGTGCCAATCAAAAAAAAAATTCACGAGGGGGAAAAATACGAGATAGGTACACGTTTGTAAATTAAAAAAGTGGTGGTATGCAATACCCCCCAATTCGGACAGCGTTCCCCGGCGTGCCGCGTCACCGAAAAGTAGGGGTACGCTTGTGTAATTTAAAAAAGGTGAGGGTGTGACATCCCCATGCATCCCACCTCCCCATTCGAGAACTGGTTAGAATGCACTATACCGTTTGAATTATTTGTTAGGCATCAATCTCTTTTTTATTAACGGAAAAACGATATCATTAACGACGTTTTGAAGGCTTTAGCAAATGTAATCTTGATCTACCTGTCTTTCATTTGATATCATCCACTCGATCATCATTAACTTTATATATCGACTTATTAAAATAACTAATTAAAAAGCAACTCAAAATACCACCAAGTAAGCACTGAGTAATTTATAAAATTATAGTAAATTTCAAGTTGCGAAGATTAGAAAAAAATTAAATTGCTACTTTCATTGCATTCTACGTAATTGGAACTTGTTCAGGTAATGTCGATGTACTCTTATAGGTCGTTTTATAAATCAAATATGATTTAAATTGCAGCTTTTTATATTTTACATTATTTGCAGATGCTTTAACCGCAACATTCCACTTTCGTTAAGTCAACACCTCAATTTCTATTTGCTAGTAAATATTGCAGTTGGGTGTAAATGACTTTATCGGTCACGTACCTCTACTAATATTTGAAGTTGAAGCTTTTGTGCCGAATGTTAAAAAAGTCTAACTGCGAATGTGACGTACTTCCACCAAGAGATCTTGTACCAAACCGTATATGGAAAGACATTCGGTCAGTTTCGAAGGACGTACCAGCATACTAAAAGCCTACGCTAATTTATAAGTCCTGTTAAGATTCTTCTAAATATTGCGATGACTTGTAAATGCAAATTAAAGCAATGAGGAAAATCGTTAATTAACTGATTATAAATTAATGAATTTTAAACCTATTGTTATAAAAGTTTTCTAGGTAAAGAATCTGGAACAATTAAATACACACGGTAAAGTAATGCGGAAATTTAATTAATCTTGCTAGTTGGATAAACATTGTGCTCCTTTTTAGTCTGACGTTTTTGAATTTGCAACTTTACTTTAAAGAGTTTATGCGTTGAAGATTATACTTAATTAAAAGCGTAGTGTGGTGAAAAAAACAATCACGACCTATAATAAAGCAATTAGTACCAATTACGCCATTCATTTGGCCATTAGATGCATGCACATAGACAATTAAAGTATAAAGGTCGATTATCGCTATTACGTAAAAAACAGACAAGTGAAGACGTTGTTAATTAGCAGAAAGAGAGAGGGGGGCTCGTCAATTTACGATTGGGATACTGCAGTGTGCAAATTTTTAATTATAGCCTAGGCGTGTTTAACCGTTTATAGGTAAGTATCTTGATTAGATAAAACAAAATGGCTTCAATCACGGTTATGCAAATATAAACCGATCTTTAGTCTTTACAACAGTATATTAGACCAATTTTAATATCCTCACGGAAGTGTATTGATTGCATAAACTGTAATTTGTACGTGGACTTTCTTTGTGTAAATTTGTATTTAAGAAGAAAATTTGTTTACAACAATTTAACTCCACCTTCACCTAAATAAACATTTACAAAATTTACATAATTATTTTTTAATTATATATCCTATTTATGTAAACATTTCAAAACAGTTACTATCTATTAGTATTCAATGTTCGTATTAATTTATTAATATTAATGTAGAGTCAACCAAAAGCTCTCATAAATCATAAGTTGACGGTTTGCAAATTAGTGTTGTCAAACGCAAACGCTCTTAGAGTTAGTCAAAAAGGCATCTACCGTATATAATAAGATGCAAATACCTAATTGACGATTTAAATGTATTTTTAAACACACCTGCCAGATCGTCATCAAGCGAATCATTTCGTTTTCCCCTTTTACATCAACAACCAGTTTTTATTAAGAGTCGGCATTCAAAGTCTTTGAAAATGATCTTTAAACATCTCATCTTAAGATTGTGACTTTTCAGTACTACTAGTTGTAATTACAGATTACAGTACTTCCGGGTGCATTCACTTTTTTACTATAAACATCTGCAAGTAATACCTTTTTCTATAAGAATTGTAGCATTTTTATTGCACCAATGATGCTTTGAATAATTGCTATCAGGGGAATGTAGATGCAATATGGTGTCGTTCAAGCGTGAAAGTAATTAAATTAACCTGAAAATGACATTTCCTCAGTGTGAGTCTCATGAGATGGATAATAATAATAATTAGTCACATACACATGCAAGAAATTGCACTTAGAGGGCGTTGTACGCTCAGTCCTTGCCCTCGTCGCCTTCTGAAGATTCTTCTTTTGCAACCTTACGTGGGCGCAAGACTACATCTAACTACAATTACTCTCTAAAGAATGAGGAAATGTGATAAGGGGTATTTTACACAAATTTAAGTACGCTGACCTGGCAGACGTAGACTTTTTATTAAAGGATTCACTGTCAAAGAAAAAATTAACAGTACTCTCCTCTGAACCTTGAAATGATTACATACAGTTATCCTTTGTTAATTTCTTCATCTAAGCTGTCGCTTGGGATCAAAACTGTGCTGCTGCAAAAGTGAATGGATATTACAACCCAATTCTTTCATCATTTATCTTCCGATAAATGAATTATAAATTTTACGAGATTAGAAAGCGTGATTTACGAATGTGTACGTGAGAAATGGTAGTCTTCTTCAAGTAGTAAGCGGTAAAGCGCATATAGGTATGATACAAATTACGTAATTCATCAAAAACAGAAAAAAGATATAACTGGTCCTGTAATTATAGGTATTTGTAACGGTTAATGAGCTTGATGATGAGCATGAAAGACTACAACACATTACTGCAGTTCCACCATCCTACAATACTATGTATGCATAACAAAACTTAATTATTTAGTTGATGAAAAGCATTGCATGGAACAAAATTTTAACAGTTACATTAATCTAAAATTGCAAAGGAGAACGGGAATTTGTTTTGTTCGCGTGTCATTTAAAATCGACTATTAGTGAAAGTAAAACACCTTCGGCCTGTCTGCTCCTTTACATAATTTTCTCGAAACGACCTTGTTTTTTTGTTGCTCTAGAGTAAATATTTATAAAACTTTCTTATATCTTTCTTTTCTTTTACAAATATAGCTAAATTGGCAAACAAATTTGACCAATCGGCTGAACTGTAAAGGTGCAGCACCGGGGCGTCGCCAGAAACTTTTCCAGGGGAGGGCCACTGCAGCAGGTTATTAGAAACTTGAAATGTTGATTTCAAGGTTTGTCTTGCGATAGACAATAATGAGGTGGCAAAATAAGGTGAATTTTTAATATCGCAGGATTTATGCGGGAAATACAAAGCTCGTACCAAAGAGTATGCGTTAAGTATATACTACTGACGAGTGGCGAACCTTGTGGGCTTTGGAGAAAAACATTAATTGGAATTATACTAAAATCAAAATTGTAATGTCAATGTCACGCATTTAAATTTATATAAAAATGTAGAACGGAAGCTTATGATTGCCGTCTTCTGCCCTTGCAAAATTTTATAGGATTGAGTGGGGGCAGTTAACATATTTTAGGAATATTAACTCGTTTTTTTCATTATTCCTTGTGCACGACTAATTAGTGATTTGAATAGATTTCTTTCATGATTTGCAAGCTATTTCTTGTATTTGTGACTTACAAATTAGGCAAACAGCGTAATTTAACGATTTCATTTCAGACAACAAGGATATTAAAACTTCCGTATACGCAAATGAAATAAAAAGTATACGCGAAGAAAAGATATAATGGAAATTGAGAAAGAAAGTGTAAGTATGGAACTACCAACTCAAAGAGTCACTAGAAAACGTACTAGGAAAGTTACTATGTAGAACTGCTTCTGTCAGCACAAACAGGGATGGAACATGGTAAATGTAAGATGTGAACAGCTGTTCTAATGAGGGGGGAGCTGATTAACCCGTTACATTTACCCTTTTCCATCTCTGTTAGTTATCTGTTTGTGCTGACGGAAACAGTTCTACTATAGTATCTTTCCTAGTGACTTTTTGACTTAGTAGTTCCATAGTTATACTACTAGTGTATGTATCAAACAAGAAGAAAGGTTGTATAATGTATGCAAAACCGTAATGACAGGACCTATCCAAATCGTTGGTGATTGTTAACGATAACGTCCGCGCCTCTCTATGCCCTATAGAGCAAATTTAGGCCACCTTTGGTGCATAACTTATCAGCTTCGCCAATACAAAACACTACGTCTCATAAGTATTTTTGACAGTTCTTAACCAATTCAGTTCAAAAAATGTATGCCATTGGTTTTTCAGAGGTGATAATCAAGTTCTACAGCCAAGTAGGTAATTAAACAAAATTTTGCTAACGCATAGGACTGAACCGTTTGGTATAGGTCTTGAGCACAAACTATCCTCATGATAGCTTAGCATAGTTGTTTTAAATATTTATAAATAATGAGTCATAACAAAATATAATTGTACGGACAATATTTTATTTCTGTCACTTCCTCCTTTCCATTTCGGACACACTTACATGGTTTGAAACCATTAAACCTAGGTTGTCAATAAACCATGCTTTTTTAAAGGCCTTACGTAAGAGAGGAACAAATTACGTGAAGCTAAATAGTAATTCTTGCCTTTTTTGCTGTTAAAATGATCAGTAAAAATCCAGAACGGTCTCGAAGAAGCAATATAACACTTGTGGTGCAAATGTCTAGATTCCGTTACACGTAATGATCTTCGTGAAAGTGCTTTGAGCTTTACTTTCACCAGTTCATATAGCGAATTCAAACTCCAGGAAAGTTTCAAATTTACAGGTGAAGAGGTTGGCAATAAGAAATAACTGAAATAAGCAATAACGGTCACAAGAGTTCGAGTTCTTCCAGATCTAGAACCTTTTAAAATTTTTGTTTTAAAGAAAGGAGCAGCTGAGAAGAAAAGTGCTCATTACTGAAAATGTGGTTAAGAAAGATTAGCGAATAATCTACAGTGAAAGTTGTGAATATCTTGATATTGGAATGACTGCAATTCATACAATTCTTCACAGAAATTTGAGGATTGACATCAATAGGTGTTAAAAAAATGCAAGGATTTTTTCCATCCTCGACACTAACATTTGCTATTTGTTTGATTATGAATTTTATCAGAAAACATAAACTTACGAAGGATGTCAGAAATGGGACCACGTTAGGGGAATCTTAAATTATCGAATTATCTTTCATATACAAGAAGGTCTGTCAAAAATATTTTCCAAATGAAAGCAAATGGTCACAACTTCAGAAGTCAAAGTTTACAGAAGGTTCTAGAAAACCCGGAAGACGCAGTAGATATGAACGATAAATTGGGAATATATAAAATCAATTGTAAAGGCTGTAACCAAGTATATATTGGGCAAACTAAAATCCTTTTTAAAGAGCACCAAGTTTAGAAATTGAGATGATGATGACGAAACGCGTTCGATTTGATAAACTTTTGTTTCGGTTTATTTCTAGATCTCCAACAAGGCGAGTGATGTTTTCGTTGGTTACTCCAGCTGTCTTTCTTTAGAATGGCTTGGTTGGCTCTTGGTTGTCTAGATTTTGGTTGTATAGATAATAAATCGTGACATACAACTTGACTCTATCTTCTCTCCTATTAATTACATGTTATAAATTTTTAATTTCTCACATCCCATGGCTAAATCAGTTTCCCCATTCTTTTCCAGTATTTAAACTGATATCCTTGTTATTACTTTATTGTATTTTTTCAAGCCTATCTGTGTCATTTCATCATAGGAGAAAATAATATAATAATATCGTCTGGACCAGTTTGTTATATCTAATCAATGTCTGTAGAGGTTTGGTCCTTTTAAGGATTTCCTCCATTTCTAAGATAAATATAGTGGGTTTAGACTGTGACTATGTTTTACGAGTTTGTCCAGTTCAAATTAAAATAGTTAAAAGAAACGGCAAAATCGTGGAGAAAATGATCGGATGAATAAAATGGACTCAAGCAATTTTAAGAAATTCTCTATTTTAGTCATTGAATGCTAAACCATCAAATTCAAGCTTAAAGGAGGCCCTTTTGGACTTGGTACAATTAAACTGTACCATTAGTATGTGCACTAAGGTACAAGAAAATGAAACATTTGTAAGCGACGGTGTAGTGATAACCATTAAACCCAATAAAAATGCAAATAACAAGAAAGAAAGGAAAGGAATGAGCTAACAAAAGTAGAAAGAAAGAAAGTAAAGTGGTTGAGGTAAGTTTTCTAGATAAATACATGATTTCTGTAGGATCAAAAGGTTTACCATTACAAATTAACACTTATCTCTTAAAATGAGAGTTCTTGCAAAACAAAGTGGTCTTATTTTTTTTGGAAAAACATATTGCGTCGACGAATACGAACGAACTATGTTAGTCATCGATTGTTTTCAGAGATGTCTCAAATTTTGGGATCAGCCATGTTCAAAATCTTTATTTATAAACTGCATGCATTGAGAAATAAGTAAATTTGATGGTTTTGCATCATTGAGAATAATTTTGATAACTCGTTTCACTCCTGTGATTTTGATCTAATCTTCGGGGAACTTTCCCAATTTTCTATTTTTTTGCCATGTTAAGTAGGGTATTTCGAAAAAATGCACTTAGTATGCAGGATTTGTACTTGATATAAATAGGACTGTAGGAAGTAAGTTAGTTTTGCTGCTATCTAGCCTATAAGATTGAGAAATTTGAGAATTTTCTTATAAAACCACGTGCATATCTAGTACTTTCCATTGATGTTTGATGAATAACTGCGTTATAATGGAGAAGTTTCCAATTTTTTTCTGTAAATTAATTATGAAAATATAAGTAAAATAAAACAAAAATGTGAAAGAATCATTAAAATATCTCTACAAATGAAAAAGTTACGAGCCTTTAAAGTGAAGAATAATTTTGTATCTTGATCCAGCGTGTGACGTCACTTTACCTGTTCGTATTCGCTTAGTACATACGTGTACGGTTATTGGGGTGCACTCAGTTGCGCCTATCATGCGTGTTTTGTTTATTGCAAGATGACTGATGCTAAAAAATCCTCCTACAATACAAATAATGTATTGCCTCTAATTAACTCGATTAGGTAAAATGACGTCACACTACTGTCGTTCCGCGCTAAATACGTAAACTTTAATAACTTATTTCTCAGTCATTTATTGACGGATTTTAAAAATTTTTGTACTGGTATATTAGTTTTGATCTATATTTTAATGTTAATTCGTTAAATATAGTATTATTAACATCAGGAAACTTCTCCATTAGCTGTCTCAAGCACAATAAATAATAATAATAATAATAATAATAATAATAATATTATTAATATTATAATATTAATAATATTATGTTCATTTTTTCTTTTCTATAAAAAGTCACTAAGTCACGAATAAGTGACGCCAACGGAGAAGCCTAGGAATATAGGGTCTCTTTTTGTTATTGATGCGCGACGCTGCGTTCATGTTAATGCCTTCGCGGAAAGAGGGTCGACGGGACGTGGCTTTTACAAATTGGGATCAAATACACCGAGGCTTCTCAAACAAATACATTATCTAAAATGTGATCAGCGTTGGTTTTATCAACGTCATTTAATTTAATGAACATAATATGTGTATAGTATTTAGTATGTTCACTTTTTAACAGCAACTTCAAATTTATATTGTATAGATATATGTATTAGTAGGACTAATCGTAACTTGATTTCGATCCGTGCGATTAGTTAACCAGGCTTGGCCTGAGTATCGATAACAATCGAAGTACATAATAATAATAATAATAATAATAATAATAATAAGTATCATTATCCTAACAATGCGGCGTAACAATTGCCTATTAATAAATGTCTTTCAAAGAGATAATTAAAGAGGGCTCATTTTGAGAAAATAAAGTGTGTACTGAAGATGCATAAATTCTACCTTGACAATTGAATGGTATCAATGGTCGCATACGTAATTGAATTTGATTTTATCCCGGATGATATCGATATAGAATATAAAATGAGGAAAATATTACTCTTTTAGAACATAAATTTATAACATTCTATTGTTTTACTTTTATCTCTGTAAGGAAACAGCGGGAGTTCTTTGCATTTAAATGTATGCAGTAAGTACGTAACACAACGTAACGTCGATTATAAAAGCAAAACGTCAAACATTTTTAACGGATCTTTATTCTTCATTTTATTCAATTAGATTAAAACAGTTAATTGTGCGTATGCCAATTAAATAATGGATTAATTATAAAATGCCAAAGAAATGTTTACTAAACCGCTTCATCGTTGCAAATTCACTCTTGAATAATTTTTCGAACTTTAAGTTACTTTTTATAACGGATATTTTTTTGGTCGTACTTTTTTTTAATACAATATTTATACAGGAATTTAGCTATAGTTGGTAATAAACAACGGGAATTTGAGTTTATTGCATGTTAACGTCTTGTCTCTCATATCTAACTGCCTCATTCTGGCATCTGTTATAAAATATTTGCAAACAATTTTAATAGTATGTAGATGTATTCAAACAATTTTCTCTCCCTTTTTTTTGTTTTGTCTAAGTTTTTTTATTTTATTTTAGTTCAGGTAAGCGATTAACATTGAGTTTTCTTGCTCTTGACTTAACATTATAATCTTCTGCTGTACCTTTCGTTATTAAATTAATGCACGCTCTATCAAGACAAGGCGATGTGCATTTAAGATTGTTACGTAATACATAACATCAAGTCGTGGATGCGTAGTCAATTATTACTTGTTTTAATTACGACTAATATTAACATGTATTATAATATACAAGATTTAAGTATGTATTTATTTTGACACGAGCTGATGAATTCGACAGACATCAAATTATAGAACTCACATAACACACTTTTTTATTTAAAGAATTTGAACTAATGTTTTAACAGCAATTACAGAAGGTTTAAAGTTCAAGAGCACAGCAATTAAAGTGAAGTTTGCTGGCTAACATAATATTTTTCTAAAATTCTTTAATGTAGTCACCGGAATTTCCTTCCCTACTATATTGTACCTACAGTGGTATAGCTACAGAGTTTTTTTTGGATGTGCAGCTCGAATGGCATTAAACTATCTAGGAAATGCATGTTTATGGGAAAGTAACCCATATTGTAGTCGTGTTCGGTCAGGATTTCACCAGCAATTGGGCGTTCACAAAGATTGCGATGCGCTGTGTTGTTGTCCGTGAAACGCTTGCTTAGTTTACAGTGCCCACAAAGTACGCCCACGAAAAAGCGCAAATTCTTTCTTGACCAAGTGCAGAAACGCAAGGTGGTTCCTTGAAGGTCTCTTTCGCATGACACCAGTCTAATATTAAGTACTTCTTAGCCCTACATGCTACATGCCCTTTGAACTCCTACAAGCTAGATGTTTGGTACATGCTCTAGTGAGCAGCAATTTCGCGTGGAAAACGTTTGAAAAAACTTCGTTAAAGATTTACCATCTTCAAACGTAAAGATTGTGGAGAAATGCTCGGCTCTACTTATTTACAGTTTTCGAAGTCTGAGATCAAATATACTGTTCCCTTCTACGATAAACGAGAAGTTCTCATTTTGCATCCAAGCAAACAAAACAAGAAACTACTTTGGTTAGCACTTAGCAGCAATTTTTTCGGTTTCAACTCCTCTTTATATTTTTCCAGTTTATTACACATTTATGTCACATATGGTTAGTAACATCTCATACAATTTTTTTGGTACCCATTTAGAAAAACTAGAGAGCTCAAATGATCAAGGCGCCCATACTAACTAACTGAGCTGGACGTAGCAAGTAAGATAAGCACTCGCAAATTTTATTTGCTATCGGAAGCATCTACAGTTCATAATTTAGAATTAAGTATCATCCCCGTCTACTTGATCTACTATCAACCAGGCAGCGTATGTAATTACAATTACCCTTTCGGTCGGTAATGGTACTTGATAGAATTGGTCGGATAGTGTGTAAAATGAAAAGGATGTTACTGACCAATTCTCCAACGTTGCTCTGTGCATTCCAGATGTTCACTTTGGTGAACACTTCTTAGGTTTTTGAAGTTTTACTCCAAGCTTCCCGGTTGTTGTCAAGTACTGGAGGATGTAGGATAAAGGACATATTCTCACTTCGCCCCAATCCATGACAAGTGCAACTATCTGCCAACATTCAGCATGCTCATAACTACACATTCTCATAACATAACTATACGCATTCACATTCGATTCGCCATCAATAGATTACAATTTTGTAACTCTTCATAATGATACATAGTCTCAAAGGGGCAATGATAACGATGATAACGATCCCTACTGCAGCTATAGAGACCCTCTTGAACCTATCGCCAGTAAACCTAGCAATTAGGGCAGAGGCGCTCAGAGGGGCATACCGGCTGAGAGTTAACGGCGAGGAGGGATCGTCAAGGGGGGGGGGGGGGGGGCACTCGCTCATTTTTGACGAAATCTCCAGAGATAAAAGCCTTAATATGGCAAATGAGAGCATACCCAAAACAGTTTGTCCCACCAAACTGTTTAAGACAACAATCCCCTCTTGGCACCACTGGGAGAATAATTCCAGTAAAGCAAAGCTGAATGGAATCGTATATTACACAGGCGGCTCGAAAACCACTAAGGGCACTGGCTCTGGAGTATACGGGAGCAATGGACGGAGCTACAGAATTTCTGTAAGCCTAGGTCAACAAGCGACCGTGTTCCAAGCCGAGGTATATGCAATCCTGACAGCGGCTGCTCAACTATTAAAAGAGAACCTTATCAAAAGGAAAATCTTTATAGTGACAGACAGCAAAGCAGCGATTGCAGCAATAGACTCATATGTGGTAAATTCAGGGCTAGTCCTTGAATGCACACAAATGCTAAACGCACTAGGTAAGTGCAACTCAGTCACACTAGTGTGAGCACCTGGGCATGCGGGAATCGCAGGTAACCAGGTTGCTGACGAGCTTGCGAGAAGGGCAAGCGCAAAACCATTTATAGGACCCGAACCGGCTTGTGGGATTACCTATAACACAACCAAAAAGGAGATTCAGGCAATACTCACGAAAAAGCATTGCAGACATTGGTCGAAAATCCCAGGACAGCGTCATTCCAAGATCTTCCTGGAAATCCCAAACGGGGACCTAGCTACGTCCATCTTAAAGTTAAGCAGGACGAAGATAAAACTTGCGACAGAAATGGTCACGGGCCACTGTCGCCTGAACAAACACCTGCATAACATGGAGCTGATCGATAGCCCGACATGCAGGGGTTGTGGTGAGGCAGATGAAACGCTCTATCACGTTATTTGCCAATGTGAGGCATTCATAAAGGCAAGGGAACACCTACTTGGACATGAAAAGATTACACAAGAGGAAGTAACGAAGATTCGCCCTACTAAAATCATGGACTTTGTGAAAGATACAGGTATTCTTGAAAAGTAGACAACACCGGGGAGCACAATAGACCAAACGGTCGCAGTGCATTAGGACCACCCCGAGCAATAATAATAATAATAATAATAATAATAAATATTAATATAAGTCAAAGCTATTAACACATACGCTACACCGGCCCTTACTTATTCCTTTGGAATAATAAAGTGGACCAATACAGATTTAGAACAGGTACAGCGAAACACACGTACATTACTCACTAAACACCGAATACATCATCCACACGCCTCAACAGTAAGACTATACCTTCCTCGTTCACGAGGAGGTAGAGGCTTAACAGACATAGCCCTGTTACACCAAACACAAATACACAAACTACGAGAATACTTTTATAACAAATCACACATTTCAGCGCTACACAAAACAGTCACACTTGCAGACAAATCTTACACACCCTTAAATATGAGTAATAGAAACATCACACCACCAATGAGTAGAGATACGTACATCACACATAACATACAAACTTGGACACAAAAGACTTTACACGGACGATATCCACAGGAGATTAACGAAGACTGTGTTGATATTATAGCAACGCATGCTTGGTTAACCAAATGTGATATTTTCCCAGAGTCAGAGGGTTTCATGTTTGCCATACAAGATCAGGTCATTTACACACGAAATTACAGAAAACACATAATTAAAGATAGGACAATTACACATGATCTTTGTAGACAATGTTCGCAAAGACCAGAAACTATACAACACTTTATATCAGCATGTACATGTCTAGCACAAACAGAATACAAACACAGACACGATCAGGTAGCTAAGATAATACACCAAAAACTCGCCACAAAACATAACCTTTCTACTGATAACACACCCTATTACAAATATACACCGCAAGTTGTACTTGAAAACACCACACACAAACTATATTGGGATAGGACACTACTCACAGATAAAACTGTATATAACAATAGGCCAGATATAACATTTATAGATAAAACACAAAAAATCATATACATAATAGATATTGCCGTTCCCAACACAAACAATTTAGCCAATACACACGCCGAGAAACATCGCAAATACACTGATATAGCTCAGGAACTTAAAGCGCAATGGAGAATGGGAACTGCTCTTACAGTACCCATTGTTCTTAGTGCAACCGGAGTTATACCAAAAACAATACATCACAGTTTGCACATTTTAGGGTTAGATAAGAACATATACATACAATTACAAAAGGCAGTCATTATCAACACTTGCCACATAGTTAGAAAATTTCTAAACATAACGGAAGATACCGCACATCACTCAGAACCACATCACACACTTTCAACTAATATCATTCAAACACAAAATGAAACACAACACTCAATCCTCCCTTCACAAATTGAAACTCTGTTGCATACACAACATAACATTATAGAAAGTCCATTACCAACACACAACACTTCAACAATCACTCATGTAACACCTCTGACTCGTTCTCATGCACTCAAACGTAATCACACAATATACTCACAGTATCAGAATTCGCAATTAACACAAAACACAAACAACACATTACCCACTCGAGTGCAACCTATGCGTCGAGCTAAACAACAAAAAACGCTTACACAATAACCATAACACTTTTTCAAAACATACATATTATGTTCATTTTTTCTTTTCTATAAAAAGTCACTAAGTCACGAATAAGTGACGCCAACGGAGAAGCCTAGGAATATAGGGTCTCTTTTTGTTATTGATGCGCGACGCTGCGTTCATGTTAATGCCTTCGCGGAAAGAGGGTCGACGGGACGTGGCTTTTACAAATTGGGATCAAATACACCGAGGCTTCTCAAACAAATACATTATCTAAAATGTGATCAGCGTTGGTTTTATCAACGTCATTTAATTTAATGAACATAATATGTGTATAGTATTTAGTATGTTCACTTTTTAACAGCAACTTCAAATTTATATTGTATAGATATATGTATTACTAGGACTAATCGTAACTTGATTTCGATCCGTGCGATTAGTTAACCAGGCTTGGCCTGAGTATCGATAACAATCGAAGTACACAATAATAATAATAATAATAATAGTCTTAAAGTGCGTTGAGCGATGCTTTTCAGATATATCTTAATTAATTTATTACATACTTTCGATTATTAATGATGAATAGTAATGTGATTTCTAGTTCAGCCTGTTCGAATTTTTGTATGTACAGCTAAAGCACTTTCATTTGTAGCGTGCGGCACAGCTCATTTCTTGGAACGTTGTTATTGCTATCTTTAATACATCTGAAAGGTCAGCTTATCCATAAAGCAAAGCATTAAAAAATGTTTCTCATCTCACATTTTCGTTTGAAGGCTCTTAGTAGCTCTGAGGGCAAATATGCTTGGATTGGTACTCTTACAAAAGTTGTTACCAACGCAATGAAAAAAATATGGAATTTTGTTTAAGTTGTGAATTTTCAACGATTAATGCTGGAGAAAACAACAATTCTATTTTGATTCATCCACAGAATCTAGTTCTGGTGAAGAAAGCGGTATTTCTTTTGTTCCTTAAACTAATGTTGTGCCCAGTTGGCACCCATTCTTAAAATTGTTACAAGGAGTAACAAATTTTGAAATATACGGCAATTGGAAGCATGAAGTTAGAGATAATTTATGAACTGGGCAACTCAAGCAGTACATTTAGCGGTGTATCCACTTCCAAGGTTGTGTTTAATTAGTTTAATACTCAATTTTAATTAGTATGGTACATCGAGGTAGTACTCAATAAGAAAGTTGTAATTTACTTGAATTTACAATATTTACGTGAAAGCAGTTATTTCAATAAGACCAACGATGCGTTCTCATGGGAAGTGCATTCCATTAATGAAATTTTAATAACAAGGTATTCAATGTGATAATTATCATTGATTGATTTCAAATCAACGTTCTGTAACAATGTTAAGATTACTCAAGCTGAACTATTGTCTAATTCTAGAACAATAATTGCAATGTTGTGTGGTGAGTCATGAAACGATCTATTTGATCCCAACACTTGCCTTCTCGTAATTTTTGATAACCATACAATTTCTTTCGTCACGGATTTTGTATCCTCGTGTGATTACTTCTACCACTGTTATGATGTCCAAGTAATTTGAAGCTCAAAACCTTCTATCGCAATTTCCATAAAGTTGATGGCCATTTGCAATAAGTGGCAAGTAACTTTAAAACTAGCGATTCATGTTTGTAATTTGGTTTATAACATTGATATAAATTGTTATCAGAAAACTATTTCTTCTAGTCTTTGTATCTACTACAAAAAACGCTACCTACTAACAATTTAATGAAGAACAAAGGTGAAACGTATAAATGTTGGTAGAAGGTAACAGAACGTAAGTACATACTTTAAAAGTATGAAAGAGAAAGGAAATTTATTAATTTAATAAGGATTCGCGAACAACGGTATATCATAGTTGCATTTCCTCACTGCAGGCGTTTAATTAAATATCAAGTTCAAGAACAAAAATCTAATTACGAAGAGTAAAAATATAGAATGAGAATTAAAAATATAATGCGTATTGTCTAGTTTTCTAGCAACGAACTAAACAAAATTGCAAGCTTTCTTGCACTATAAAAGGAGTGTCGTGCTCTACTTTGTACATTTTCCAAAAACTTGAGAAGTAGATCTACTCGGTAGGTATGTATAATTCGTGGTGGTGTGTTGAATATAATTTTATTTAGAAATTTAGTGGTTGATGAATGTAACCGCTTAACGTTCGTAATTTATGGTAGGTCTTGGTTCAAAGCGACTACGTTCATAATTTGGGCACTCCTTCAACTTCATGGTGGGCGAATGTCTCCCTGCATAATTAATTTCAATTCATTCATTCATGCTCATGGTTTAACACCAAGTAGATGACCAAAGTACTTAATCGATTTGGAAGTTTGCCTATACTGCTTCCTTCGAATTTTGGCAAAAAACAAAACATGCGTTTTAGTTCACTCTTGGCCAATTATACTTTTAATTATTTTTTATAATTAACAAACTTGTAATTTTCTAAAATAAAGATTATCTTTACTGCGCTGTACATATCTATTCATTCTACTGCATTATTCTTCAACGTTTTCAAGTTACTACTGCAAATGGCTTCCAAAAATGTTCTCATTGTCTCACGAGACCTTTATATGCAGATGGTACATGTATATATTCTTAGACAATAGAACCGCATTGCTTTGACCTACATAACATCAATCGTGAGAAAAAAAAGTACATTGTATGATGATTAAAAACGTTCTCAATGGTCGTCAATTACACCTGCGGAGTACTATAAACATGTACTAATGCAGTGATAAGATGTTTTAATAGTTAGCGTCAGCTGTTTCCATAATTATACGCCAGGAATGAAAATCAGTTAGGTTTCAAATAATTTTCGTAAGTAAACCGTAATTAGCTAGTCATCACGTTACAAAATTCAAACTGATTAATGGATGACTTTTTTGTTCTATTCAATATTTTTTTGAAAACAGTAAGAAGATACCTACGCAAATCGGAAAGGAAATTCTTGAGATTCCAGAAGACTGCCTTTTTTTGGGTCATTATATTAGTTAGGTATAGTCATTTTTAGGAAACTGATTTATGCGGATTAAGTTCGAGAGCCGGGAGCTTTTATTTCTAATATGTAGTCGTATGCTGTGAAAGTTAATAAATGCATTATAAATTAGCAGTATTATGCACAAAATGCATGGAAATTGATGAATATCAATTATAAGAAGTGGGCGGGGTAAAAACAGAGCCAAGGTATAGGCTATGCTATAATACAAGGGAGTCGCAATTATTTATACGATAAAAGAACTACAATTATTAAGTTAAATGGTTCAATTTATAGCTATCCTACATGAAACTAGAATACCATATTTTTTTAGATTCGTAATGAAAGGGAGATGCTTGCGTGTTTATCTTGCTGCTTTGAAACAATTTTCTTGTCAAGAGTTCACACTGAGCTTTGACTAGATAGACTAAATGTATGTTAGATATCGTTGATATTAATTATAGGTCAATTTAGCTCAAGAGGTAAATGTAAATTTAAGTTTATTCAACAACCTTAGGTATGGTGCGCGGACCTCAACTTCTAAAAATCATGTTCTCAACATTCTTTAGGTGGCGATTACAAAATTGCAGTAGGTAGGCAGTGTACGTACTTTGTCATATTATTCACACTACAAAAACAACGCATATAATGGCTGAAAACATTCGTTGGGTGAATGAAATTTGGATTTGTAACCTGATTATAAAACAGTGATACCTGTCTTCTTAGTCATGCAATGTGACAATTTAAGAAGAATTCGAACCATTAAAACATGTAGAAAAACGCGGCGCCGAAACAGATTTAGCTGAGTTATAATGTAATTGAGGTGGTATTTCTATGTAATTACGATAATCTGAAATGTCACAATATCAATGGTCTATAATTGCATATTATGTACAATTTGGAGTTTAATTATACGCAAAGGTACTGACAGGATCGGTGCACTTACAAAAGCGTAAATCTCAGAATGTATCCTTGAATATCTATCTGCATTGGGTTTGATGCACAAGTTGCAATTAAAGAAAGGGGGTGTGGCAATTGCGAGGATTTTGTGTTATAGTTGCACTCTAATTTAATGTAATTATAACTATTTAAGTCTGTAAAAGTACAATGTGAGCAATGGAATCTCTTGCAACTGAAACTGGGCGGTATTATACATGGAGACTTTAACGACAGGTGAGACTGCAAACCCTACGCGCGCTTTTGAATGTTAGGTAATTGATGTTTGATAGTTCATTGTAACAAATTTTCAGCAACTGAATATGCATGAATCACCTTCTGAAGAAACTGAAATTTAAATGGAGCAACCAGTTTCATATACTATTTATAGGTAGGTACACATCCTTGAACCTACAACCAAGTTTACCTTATAAATCTATGCTTTTACCATTTGACGGTCGACCGTACATTTTCTCCAATCGCGCATTGTTTTATAAAGCCTGCAGCGAATAACGATCCGGTAAGACTAATGCATTTAACATAGCGTTTCTTTGAATAGTTTTACGTTTACGTTCGCTTGCACATGCAATAATCTCTTGTAGCCATAACAGCACACTGCTACTGAGTAATTATTTTAATTATATTTGACGGATGTCGCTTAGATCCATACTATACAATATACATACAGTAGTTTATACATGTATGGTTGTAACTACTACGAAACGTCAACGACTCAAGATACAATGAAACATAAAAGCGGAAGTACGTGACACCGGATGCACAGAAAAATTTACCATAAAATTAAAAAAGGGGGTAAAAATGTTCTCGTCTACTAAAGATAAAAAAACATTTTTTTAAAATTGATATCCGTTATATAAACATGATTATGTAACTCTCACGGAACAACGGTTACGGAAAAAAACAAAAGTGGTAGAAAATAAGATGAATACGGGAATTTATGAAGTAATTCAAACCGTGCATAACGGATGAACGTTCATTTAATAGAATACTTAAAAGTAAACAGTACTTTTTAGAAAAATTATATAAAACTGGATCTTCAAAGTATTTTCGTGATGTTAGCGGTATACCAATTAAAAAAAGGTACGCGTATTCGTTTAATCTTACGCAAATTAGCAAAAGGATTTCTGTTATAACCTGACCGGTTAATGACGTTAAAATCCAAGATAACTTCTGTAGCCATGTTTAAAAATATTGTGTTGACTACTATGTCAACAACCTCAATTATTATTAGTTGAATCACAAGCTGCGAACCTATCGTGAAGCTTTACAACCAAATAAAAATTTTTATTTGAAATTGACCAATTTTGACATAGTAACGGTTTTTTTCAAATGTGTTTTTTAATCAATAGGATCTACGTAACCGTAAATGCATTTTTATGAAGGCTGTGTATATTAATGGAAAAATTGGCCCAGATACTTTATACGTAATTAACGGTATCTCCAAAGCACAATAACGCCTTGATTTAGAATCGTTAACAATGCACGCTTGTTCTGTTTAAATTACGCTATACAAAAATGGCAAAAAGACCTTGATTTATATAAAGTTCATGGTAAAACTTCATTTTAGAATTGACTCATTTCCAATAAAAATCTAACGGAATTTCATCAGAATAATCATGGAACGGTGTCGCGATAATTATACAGATGGCATTTCAAGCAATGTAATATTATTCTGTCATCGTTCAAGATTAATATAATACTTATTCGCGAAAATTACACTTCTCAGTAATTAAAGGTTGTATGACTGGTAAAAAGACACTTTTGAACAACAATTCCACCATATTGCGAATATTTTAAAGGCAAGCCAGTGTTTTAACCTTCCTTCTTGTAATCTCATTCACTTTCAAAAATGTATTACATAATTTAAAATTCATACTATAATGTACCGTTGAAAATAGGAGCAAATACCTAACTAGTAAACAATTACATAATTCCTAATACACCAATCTTTGTCTTCACCTGTCTCTTATTCATTCCGACGACGTTGTTATTCCAAAGTCCATATAACGTAGTTGTGGTTATTTATTCAATGACATTGTACGTACAATATAATTTAAATTAAATTTAATTATGATGATCTAACAACGTCCCGTTTTTTTTCCTTTCGCCTCACTATTAACGGATGCCACCTACGTTATGTAATAAAAATGGACAGAAATATTTAAAGCTTGTTAAAAAATAATAGCGAACCGAACAAGCTATTGTCAAAGGCTAACGATTGAAAGGTAAATATACTATTTAAGCTTTTAACAATTACATTAAGTTAGTAATTTGTATTCACGTGTGCATTGTCTAAAAATAAACAACAATAAATAAATTGATGGGAAAGTCTACGTCTACGATTCTTTGATCCTTAATTTCAATGGTTTCCTTTTGATTATTTAAATTATTCATATTACAAGGTATTTGTACGCGCTGTGACTTCATGCTGGAATAAAACACTTTCATCAGGTTGTGCCTATTTTGTCCTACAACATAGCATAGCATAAATATTAAGTTGAAGCGAAAGGCTCGGATTCCTTCTTCGGGAACACAGTTACATACGTAGGTATTTCATATGAAAAACTGCCCTTACATCTAATTAATTCTAAATTATTCCAAGCAGACCTATATGAAGTAATCTCTAAATTGGGAGCTAAAAAATTGACTTTGATTTATGTCCGTGTCCAATAAAATCCGTTTTAAAGTCAAGTTTTTTATAAAACTATAATACGGTACTCCGTAAATGGGTATACGGACGTATAATTTATGATGCACATAAATTGTGCATTTACCATTGGAATAATTCTAGATTTTCCTTTATTTTAAACTAAACAAAAAGGTATTTCTCTAATATAGACGTTAAATTTATAAAAAATAATAATTATATAATGTCGCAACATAGTTGGTAATAAATCGTATCTATGATAATAGCCAACAAGTTAATGGCAAGGTTAGAAAATGAGAACCGTTCTAGAGCAGATACATACTAAAAAAAATTAATAATTACATCTTAAAGCTTGTTTTGTAACGTTAACGCGAGATGATTAAAAGTGCAATGTAACTGGTTTATACAGTTCATCTAAGATACTTTCTATTTATTAAAAATTTCAAGTTTTTGTATTATACAATTTTTATAGCGCGTAAAAGTGCCTATAATAGGTACATCATCCGCATCCATAAAACACTTTCTCTTGAAATCCTAAAAGGATGTTGATTTGCATTGTATTCAATATGCATCATTCGATTTCGTTACCTCTTGCATTAAATTCAATACGAAAATCGACAATAAAATTCCATTTTCGTTTAAATGGGTACAAAGCTCTTTTTAAGGTGGGTTGGACAACTTTCAATCGTTTTGTGCATACGTGGGATGTGTCTATATACGTAACATAGGAAGAGGTTAAAGATCAAGGATTTATTACAACATATGGCCATTTTTTTTGTCACAACGCTATCGTTTAGCAAACAAAAAGAATATGCAAATTAAATAAGTGAGATAATGGACATCCAAACACGTGGGTTGTCAGATCTACCGGTGTACCATGACTTTCACGTCGGCACTTTGCTCGAAATTTTGATCATACTCAAGCGTTTATGGTTGGATACACGCTTTTGATGGTTAATGTGCATGCCATCATTTATTTATTCATGCCACTTTATTACTTGTAATTTTTAACAAGTGTGCTTATTAATAATAATAATAATAATATAAAAAGGACCTGTTTTTCTGACATTAAAAATTAGAAATTACTGCTCATGTTACTTTAGTTAAAAGACCGGTAGTACGTGAAGTATTACAATTGCCGAACATCTCAAGTTTTGCATATTTGCCTCAATTTTCAAGGCCGTTATGTCAATATACGCGAATAATAAAAAAAACTACAAACTTTAAAATAATTAAATACTGCACGGTTTAGACGACGTACATGTTCATGACACGTTAAAGTGTATTTTGACCCTAATTAAGTAAACAAGTTCTCTGTCTAGATGTAAAAATTACATACTTTCGTTTTCATTTTGAAATAACATGTATATATATAATAGATAGCACTATAAAATATTAGTACGAAACTACAAGTGACCCAGTTTGGATACTTTCAAACAATACTTTATTGTATCTGGTTTTATTGAGCAATAATTTATTAATCATAAAATAAGGTTTCTAATTACTTACCGTTGATGTATGCAGCCATAACCAAACGACAAGCGGTAGAATTATTTTCATTTTTGCTGTAACAAAAAGAGCACGTATAAATTTCTTTAAATAATCCTACGGAGCACCATTGCCATTGATTTCAACTCCAGACTAATAAAATCAGAGTCGTGCACGTTCAGACAAAAATCATGCATGAATATTAAATTTCCTTCAAACCGTATTTATTATGAACATGATGCTGCAAGTAGGTATATTATGAAGTGTTGCACGTTTCTTGTGTTCGTGTGTAATCTTCCAGTTCAATTTTAGAAAAGAAAAGCAATGCTATATAAAGTATGAGGAATTTTAGGTAATTTATTATAGTTTATTGAAACGCAGTGGGAGATCCATAATTCGTAATAGTATGTGGTATGACACTCGATTCTAGTTAAAGTTATGGATATTAAATTTTTTTCTTATGATGCAACCTAAGGTCGATTGGAGTTGCGATATTTTATATTAATTGTGCCATACTCAGACATTTGGCATTATAACCAATTAAGTACTATCCGCTTCAAATTAATTTCAAAATGGAAAG
The DNA here is from genome assembly GCA_036250285.1 of Pyrocoelia pectoralis. NCBI lineage: Eukaryota > Metazoa > Arthropoda > Insecta > Coleoptera > Lampyridae > Pyrocoelia > Pyrocoelia pectoralis. The sequence continues at coordinate 30,795,618 of CM070077.1, forward strand.
GACAGTTGATTTCCTTGAGTGCTGCCACTATAATTCGACCATCACACTTCAATAATGGTAACCAGGTGACTAAATTATTTTGTTTTTGATAAGGTTGTGAAAGTATACGCTAAGTAATTATGTTAAAACAAATGTGTGGTCAGAGTACATTTTGATATCTATTGGGTAGGTACAAGAGAAAGTGTGAATAATGAAACGAGCTTTTTCACTATTAAGGTAGGTTACTATGTAAATTAGTGGTTTTTGATAACTTGAAAAAATAAAACGATTCTACTTCTCAAAACAAGGTGTAAGTTTTAACCTTCTAAAATCGAAATGCAACCAGTTGTATAATAAAGTCGAATGGTGTGGAAATTTTCCAACAGGATCTTCAAAATGTGAATCCTTTTCTTTAAACTTGCAATTCAAAATATCAAGGAACTTTTTAGGTGCACGACAAAATAGTTTTGCGAAGTCAGAAGTGTTTACCAGATACATCGACGATTACATCACAATATAGGTTAGCCCTAAGGAATGTTTGAAGAATGTACAAACAATTTAAAAAACTTTCCTTACCATGGTACTAATGAGGGGATTGTTGTCCATTACAATTTGTTATTATCAAATTATTATGTAGACAAATGTACTAAAAGTACGTTAAGACCAAATTAACATGAATTCTCTTATTTGCTGTCTCATTTGGACGATCCAAAAACGATTTTATGGTAAAATTTATAATTATAATATGTAACGTCATAAATTCGGATTGGTCGTAAGTACTCTTAACTGATACGGTATATAAGTTAAAATTCATGCAATTTTTATGTTACTGTCTCAGAAATCAATGAACAGAGTTGATATTGATTTATTTCAAGTACATGTTTGTTAGAATAACCCAATCATAATTCGCTATACTTTTTAAATAATGATGGTGAGAGCGCAATTTGATGTGCCCTACGCGAATCCATATCTGTCAGCATTTTTCAGTTCATCTTTGGCGAAGCGTATTATTAAATGGAACTTTCCTTCCGAAGAAAAATGGATTCCATTATGAAACTATAACGTTTTAGTTTGAGTCAAACTAACTTGAGTGTGACCGTTGAGTGAACTATATTCAATAAATGCTAGCAAATCCAAGTTTAATGGATTAAAATGTTGAACAAGCAAAATGAGCCCTCTTGTGCTGTTGTTAATGGCGTTTTATATGTTAAACAGTGTGATTAATGGGAAAAATATACCTTCTTCTTCTAGTAAATCGTGATCATTAAATGATATTCTATTATCAATATCATCGCTTATTTATGTATTTGTTGCTTTTCTGTACCTAAGACTTCAGTTTGCATTGTACCTAGGTTAGCCTGTCTCATCACAACATCCAACACATCCACACATTGATTGCATACTCCTCTTGATTTGGAAAAGGATTTACTTGCTTTCTGTTCAATAAACCTTCCATTTTCTTCTACCAGTTTTTTATGAATTATAGAATGCTTAGTACAATCTTAATAGCATATTAAAAAACAAGTTTCATAAGACCAATCTCGAAGCACGAATTCAAGTTCAAAAAATGAGTGGCGTAGCCACGAGTTATTTTAAAGGACGAGTTCTTCAAAGCGTTATGAAAGTGTTTTTTATACTTTTTTTTGTAATTTGCCCTTTTTAAGCCGCTTTTAACCCTTTCACTGCCAGCTCCGATCTGTCTACTACCGCTAAACACCAAGCGCATTGGAACGGTCGAATCTCGCTACGCGAATTCGCGTGCATGGCGGTAGAGATAGAAAACGCGAATTTACGTAGAAAGATACTTTGTTTGCCGTTGAGATCTGTTGTTGTCAGTTTCCGAATTAATGTCCTTTTTGATGTACTTGGTAAGCCGTCCATAACATTTGCCATCACAAACACTAACACTTTACAAGAAAATTATCATACTCTAACTGTAACGCCACAAAGTAGTTAGCGTCAGAAATACGTATTACTGCGACGCGTTATCGCGTGTCTGGATATTGAGCTAAGCTTCTTTGTCGAGCCTTATATCTGGCAACCAACTTTACACACATGTAGTATAGAACCCTATTAACACGCCGCTTACTCTATATCCCTCTATTTGAAAAGCCAACTAAATAATCTTAAATGTAAAGTCATATTAGGTTGTACGCGAATTCACGTTCTTGGCGTGTGAGATGGTACTTGCCTCACGCGAATTCGCGTGCGTGGCAGTGAAAGGGTTAAACAAATTTTTTTACTTTTAGTCGATTTAAAATTTTCGTGGTGCTTGGTAATTTCTTAATTTTAAAATTGACAATTTCGCCTTTTCTTTTATCCAAATTCTGTCACAAAACACAAATATGGAATATGAAATTTAAAATGTCCGTGAAGGTTAACTCCGTAAATCCAACGCACACACAGTTGTGGTTGCAGTCAATGTTTGTATATTCCTTTAACAAGGAAGCGGGGCTTTTGGACAAAGCTAATGCAAACACAGATAGTTGAAGATAATGTGGCAATAATTCCTTTTTAATGTTTAGAAATATCCCAAAATATTCTTCCAAGTAAAAAAAATAAGCAGCTTTGTTCTTGGCAAACAAACGTTTTCTGGAGAAATCGTCAGACATATTGCTACATCTCATCAGTGACCTGATGATGTAAACATATTATTGGATGATTAATAAACTTACTTACTTACATTACTTCAGATTTTTTAATTTATAGTTTAAAAATTCGTTGATTTTTTTCTTTTGATATGTAAGATAAGTAGTACAGGGTCATAAAAAATGAACCTTACATCATATTAAATAAAAACGTTTCCCACTTAAGAGGTGAGATATATCCATACAGTTACATCATCTGGATGGATTGATTATAATAAAAGTCACCCCCCCCCCTCCCACAACTGGCCCAAGAAAACCCATAAAAACTTTCAATGGTGCCAATGATGCCAGAAAGAATATGGACATTGTTTATAGGTTCCAAAATAATACAACAAAGCCGTTTATAACGAAATATTTCAATTTTGAAACCTAGCCCCAGCTTACATTTCCCTTTTTAGATCAAAAAGCTACATCCAAGTTGAAAAATATAAAGAAAAACGAACAGAAGCAATTGTGTAAGAATGTAGGTTGCATCCAATTCCAGAAAAAATCATTCACTAAACTAAAAACAGAACAAACCATTTTGTAGAAGAAGAAGATTTAGAAAATAGTCGGGTAACAAGAATTGGTTTTTCATAGAGTTTTGCTTCTCGCTTGCATGGTGCAGTGTTTCGTCAAATAACCTGTACCGCAGAAGATGAAGCACCCCAAGATTCTGGGGATGCGTGCAAACATCTAGCTAAAATATGGGAACAATTTCACATGCCACATTACTTCTTCAAATGAGACATTGTTGGATCAATTTACCTGGACAACAACAGTGGTGTTAACTTTGATGTTGCTAATAGCATTTCCAGCAAAGTGTAATTAGCCTTTATTTACAACTTTTTTGTTGTATTTTCAAGCTTCTTCAGACTTCTACTATTTCCGCATTTTAAGAATACAAAAATACGTTTGATTTTTTCTAATTAAGATTATTGAAAATTATTTCTACTACATACAACCACATAGATGCTGTTATTGGATCAGAGATCGCCTAAAAAGCTATACTAACACAAATAATTTACAGTTTACCGAAGCAAACATGATACCTGAGAGGGCGGAGTTAACGCTGTCGTCATTTTCAGAGTATATTCTGGTTAAGAAGTATTTCGGCGGTAAATTTAAATATTTGAAAATTGGACGTTGAACCGCAACACAACTAAGTACTTTCTGGTCAACTAAATGTTACTTCGCTAATAACTACCTAGATAGAATTAATGGAGACGTTATTAATGCCAAAGAATTATCCATTACAAATGAAGCGATTACATTTAATAAACGTTATTGCAAAATAAGTGCGTGCATAAAAATGCGTAACATGTTATTACTGTCAACTGTTAAGTATAAATTTGAGTTGTGACTGTACTCAAATAAATATTTTTGTGTGATTGGCTAAAAATCTTGCCGCTTCAAATATAGCTATTTATGATATGACTATATTATCTGTGATATGAGTGTTAAAAGTACTGTTTTATTTTGTGAGTGAAAAGTTTGCGAAACGAGCTTTTTTAGTTCATATACCGGGTGCTGATCTGGCCGCTCGGTAATAGCATTTTACATGTAAAATCTTGTCTATGCAATTTTCTGCTCCCCTATCTAATTGTTTTAGGGCCCAAACAGAAGAGTACAAAAGTGTTCAAAACTAAAATTGCTACCTGAATGGTACGTTTTCCCCGACCAACATTCTACTGTAAAAAAGAAGATGAAGAATTAAATGTTGAATTAGAATTTGCAAAAATCACATTGCCATGACGGCGGTCTTTTTGAGCATTATTTACTTTGATCTTAAAAATTCTTTGATTCTTATTATTTTCATTTGATTGTTATACCATTGAATAACTAATATGAATATTAGTTATTCAATGGTTATACCAAAGATTATATTGGTTATACTTACCTTTTTATTCTTATTATTTAAATTAAATTCTACTTATAAAATTATTAAGTATTAATTAAGTTTAAATTCTTAATTCTTCATTTTCATTGTTACAGTAGAATTTTGGTCGGAGAGAACAAACCATTTAGGTAGCATTTTTAGTTTTGAAGACTTTTGTACTCTTATGTTTTGGCCCTAAAACAATTAGGGGAGCAAGAAATTGCATAGGCAAGGTTTTACATGTAAAATGCTATTACCGAGCGGCCGGATCAACACCCGGTATTTTCCGTGTATCTTGTTTGCGTCGGTGAGATGTAGTGGTTCAATTGTGTTTCAATAAAAATTTAACTGTGTCGAAAATGTAAAAGGCCTTTTGGAAAATTGAATAATGATTATTCCCAGGGCGAGGTTTCCGGGGAGGGCGGGCGGGGGGGGGGGGAGTTTTCTTCAGCAGATCCATTACTTTTCCATTTGTTTACAAGAGTAATTCCCTTCAATATCATGTAAGGTAGTTCAATTGAAAACTATCGAGTGGAAATCAGTTCACCTACATGGTGTTATTTTAACAAACATGCACACATTCCCCTTACGTAATTACGACATCCAGCACTCCGTCATGCCCTGAGTGCGAAGGGGTTGATTGTTAGTTAATCTGTCCGTTTTTTTTCCATAGGTTTTTGAGAGATCACATCGTCTCCCTTCTTATTATTACTTTTGCTACTTGAGCAAATGCTAATCCCTGCTCGCGATTACTAGATAAAATAGATCTTTATCGCTAGCTGATTCGGAATTCGCTTCTGTTGTGCGAAATGAGATAAAACATCAATAGTTGAAAGGGAGAAGATGAAATACAATTTTCACTATATGTATTTGCCATCTTACATACTTGATTCACTAGAACTCCCGGTTATGTCTTGCATCAGTTTCACTTCCATATTTGGAGTCAAGTTCTTTTTTCATAAAGAAATTACAAAAATCCAAAAGTATTATAGACTGACGTTGGCACAATAGAAAATGCTTATCATGAACCATTAATCTAAGCATGAAATACACATAAATGGAAAAATATCCAAGTAGGTAGGTATATCTCGAAAGAAAATGGCGAACAAGACATACCATGTAGGCATCAACCAAAACAGGGATTAAATTCTACTAAGATCATAAAATGGAAAACACGCAAGGAAACATCAGAGTTGCAAATTCCTACATGTTATTTCCTTGAATGTACTAATCAATACAAGCCGTTGATTTAAAATTTAAATTCAATCTCGATGGCACATTCCAAGTTTTCTTAAAAAAGGTTTCGCAACTTTCTAAATTTATGTATACTAATTTATCTTAGTAGGTGCTAGATGGTGTGAAAAAAGGACAGTTAAATAAGGTACCTATACCAACATGAGTTACAAAATGAGTTGATGATTGGGCACCTGTTCGTGTCATCTGCTAATTTTAGTGGAATATCATTTCCTCATGCGATGTTGCCATTTTTGCGTTAAAAAGCGTAGACATAGAAACTGTGTACTTTATTAATTAACAATGAAGTTTATTTAACGTCATGGGTTTAAATTTCCGATTGGTTTACAGTTATGATCACGAGTAATTTGCAATTAAATTTGATAATTCAATTTGATACGCTTCAAATATCGTTTCAAAAAATCTTTTAAACACATACCTTACGGTAAACCACAGAAGTAAATGAGCCGACCGCGCCTCATCTGACGTCACGGCGCCGTGTAATGCCTACACAATTCTTCGAGGGCATTGAACACATAATTTGCATAAAGACCACCTCAAACCTTAGACGTAGAAGAAATAGGACACGTTATATAGAGAAAAAAAAACGGTCAAAAAAACAAGCGGAATTTAATACACATACTATAATTTTCAAGGCAATTCTCACTGGCAACTTAGGTACCAAGTAACTGGCTTCAATTCATAAGCTTCTCTCGACTTAATTAGCTGGTAACGATTTATACAAATGGAAAACACGAAATGTGTTATTGCATGTCTAGAAGATTTTAACGATGAATCAAAGTGCAAACCATCATCGTATACTGTGAGGTGGCCAAATTATAAGGAAGTAACCCTTACAAATGTGAAAATAATCACAAACTTAATTACATCTACATTTAGTAAAATAACCGAAATTAAGACCATTTTGGGCTACTAAGTTTAATTTCGATATTAAAACATTATAATAATCTCCAAGGTGATTCCACACATCCGGGTAACATCGCACAATTACATATTACTCACAAATGAATCTTAATTGAGAAATCAAGAGTTATGTTACAGATGAAACTTAATATATTTATATAATTAATTGTATTGAAAAACGTGTAGAGATGCAATGGAAATTTCAATTATGCCGCCAGATTTATTTATAACTGTGTTTACTTAAAAATAATATTGTCCAGGTGTTTTAGAGTAGAGGCTGTTTTTAAAATATTTCAAGGATTTTTTAACACTTTTGAATATAAATTTGCTAATGGAAGCAGTGGGTACAAAGAACAAGTTGATATAATCGCATTAGTTAGTTTAATTATTATGAATTTTTCATTTCTATTACCAAGTAGACCGAAAGATATTTAATAGGCACTCGGTTAATTACTCTAAGTTGTAAAAATCCTCACGCTTTCATGTTTGCATTTTCAATTTCGAATTCTGGCAAAAAATTAATGGATATAGTGTTGGATGCACAATCTAAGATTTCCTAAAGACCATTGTCAAATTTGTTTTATGAATGAGGTCACCAAATTTGACCCCAACATGCTATATGATTTAGAACCCAATCAATATGGTAAACCTGTAAGCCATCTTTTTTGAACCGCATTGTAAATCACTAAATGAATAAAGTAACCTCTATAAATGTCAAGACACTGAAGATTTTGATTACCATGCAGTATAATATGAAAAAGGATCATTAAAATTAACTTTGCATATCGCCTAGGTTCGTTTTAAGGGCCTCATTTTTACGACCTGTACCATAATTAATGAGGAAGTGCAAAGACCGGAAAGGTTATAAAAATATTCACGTCCTAGAAATATCCATAATGTAACTGTGTAAGTAAGCCTTGCACCACTTTGCACAGCGTCAGTGTTGTAGAAATAACATACAAAGAGAAAGTTATTTGGTTTAAGATAAAGCAGTCACGACTTTAACAGTGTTAAGTGAAATTTCTATTATACCTAATCTTATTTAAGGAAACATTATTTTTAGCGCCATCGACAAAAACGACAAACAGTAATGGAGGTTGCATAATCTTAAATAATCACAATAATCATCCATGCAAGGTGCATGAAAAAACTCACAGTAGGTATGTTAAAGCCAGGACAATATACTTCTTACGTAGACGTCGCCTGTAAGTTCCTACAATAGCTTGATCTTTGACCTGGTCGTAGTGCAAAGAATGTTAGTCAACGTCGACGTCATCCAAGGACTGCCAGTTATATAAAATAAATGCACTTTTCAATACTCTAAAAAGCTGCCACAGATGCTTCTTATACAATTAAAAAAAAAGTTCGATGCCGGAAATTTCAAACTTAAACACCTGTTAGCTTGTGCCACCCTTATCTAAAAAGACGAGTTTTTATATCTTCAGGTATAACAGACTTTTTAACCATGATCAACATAAAGAAGACGGCACACTTTAATCTACTTATTTATTACATTTTTAAGTTAAAAGAAAATTATTATACGAATTTGTTTACACTTTACACTCTTTACAGTAACAAATTAAATTGTAATAAATTTATTGAGCGGTGAAAAATTGACGAAATAATGCCATTCATTTTGTGAACTAAAACGAGCTATAAAGCAATTGAAATTGTCACAAGCACTAATAATCGTAAAAATTAACGATTACATTCTAATTCGTTCGTAAACACGTCGACAGAAACCAACTTTATTTCCTTATAATTTACATATCTGCACAATCAAAGGTGGTACCTACTTATTCAGAAATAAGTAGGATAATCAAAATAAATAAAGCTGAATTTAAACGTTAGGAGCTGCAAACCTATTACCATTACACAATCCTACTCGTATTACGTAAGAAAGTGCAATGGTACCAATAGTGTGTAAGGAACGATCAATTGTATCCAAATCTGCTAAGGCAGTCTAAGTCTTTGCTCAGTTCTTCTTACCTCTACAAAACTTGGAAACAAAAAAGAAACGAATGTTCGCATTTCAGCCTTCGGCCACAACCGAAACGGTGAAATTTTATAGGCTTTTATAGCCATCCTTCAACCAGGATTCAAGAATAGAGAAGAAATGGAGTTAATGGATCCTGAGGATGGTGGTTCAGTATTTGTTTTGAAAATTTGTTCTCATATTGACTAGCATGACGTCAAGTTTGAGGAAACCCCCTGAACAAACTTTAGTGTCTCCCGATTTTCCGAATCAGAACTTTAAGAAGCAAGTAATGCACAAAAACAGTATGGTTTCCGAATCACCTCAATATAAGATTTTCTTTAATTTAATTTTTGCTTTGCTGGTCCCCTTAGTACTAATTTGGACTGAAAACCACAGAAGAATAACTACTTACAGCGTCGCCCGCAGTTGGAATGGAAACTATACTACCTAATCATTTTTTTAACCTAATGATTGTTCTAAATTTTTTCGTCTCCGCACTAAGAATTTTTTCTTTACTTTACGCTTACCTACTAATTAAAATTAATTAATTAAAAATTGAATCATGTCCATCATATAAAACAAAGAATTCATGATTTGAGGTCACAATCACAAAGGGATGATTAGATAAATAAAACAACGACAACCTCCCCTTTAGCAATGCAATTTAATGGATGAAAATTGTTATGTTTACATAACAAACATAACAATTTTCATTCATTAAATTTCATTGCTAAAGGAGAGGTTGTCGTTGTTTTATTTATCATATAAAACAAAGTTCTATCTAGTACAACGTTTCCTAAAGTGTGGGTCGGGACCCGGCACCGAGCCGTAGAAAAATTTTGCCGAGTCACGCAAAAAAAATTGTAAAAACACAAAAAAAAATTTTTAAGTACCTATTAGTTTTTTACATCAATTATACGTTATACACTAGGAATAGTGGAAAAGTGTGCATTTGTACTCTTTCACATAGCTTTATCGCCCGCGTCCGCGCGTTGTGCTGCTAACGTTGCTAGTTTACTTCATTTACTAATTTTAAATGAATATAATTTTAATTACTTTTATTTTTCTTATATAATTATTTTCACATTTTTGTGTATGAAATAAAAAAAGAAACAATTAATTAAATTTTTAATTAAAAAATAAGATTTGTTTTGTAAATAAATGGGGTTTTTTCATAAGGTGGGTCGCCAAAAATTTTAAAACCTCGTACCGGGACGCGGTCAAAAAAGTTTGGGAAACGCTGGTCTAGTAGATTGTGATGATAGGTTTAAACGAAGAAAGAAATGTGCAAATGGGCAACTTTTTAATGAGCGATATATTATGATAAATAAGCTTATAAATGACCAAAAACTAAAGTTCAGGTTGCGTTAAAATAGGTGACATTTTTGCACCTCAAAACTACCAAATTAAATTACAGATGATCTGTATGTTACTGAAATAAGAATGTGAAGAAGTCTAGATTACAACGCCGCACAATGCCGCAACATCTAAACGTTAAAGTTAACAACAATGCCCAACTTGACCACCATCTTAACGTCCACTATATCTAAGGGCAAAAAGTGCATCAACGCCAAATTTAAACGCCTTTTTAAACTTCAGTTAGACGTTATTTCACGTCGGCGGGCAGTTTATCTGGAGGCCTTAGTGGATGTTGTGGCTAAGTGGGGCTTGTGACCAATATTAATTTCGTCTGTTGGGGATATGAGCAGTAAGCGTCCATGGACTTTGTGATCAGTATAAAACAACAGACAATGCGGTGGGCATTGTGACCAAATTGGACGTTTAAAAATGGACGTTGTGATCAAATTGAAGATTTATAATGTTTATAACCAGGTCTGTAGCAGTGCACAAAGTGTTACATTTTTTTGAAAGTTGCGACAAGCGTTGTGGGCGATACATAATTGGAGATTACACTCAAATATCATCTGACATCTCTGAAGGTTCGGATACTCAAATACCATGGCATCGTAAATTATATTGATGAAAGTAATCCTAAAACATTGCTAAATAACAATTTGTTTGAAATTCTAAGATAGGATCTATCTTAATAATATTATGTGTGTGGACCATGGCATAAACAGCAAGGCCACGTGCTACCCACATACCAAGTGACAATTTGAAAACTTGTCAGACCTCATATCTTCAAAACTGTGACATGTAAGTAAAATTTCTCGAAAACGTTTCTAGAACATTGAGGGGGAACCAATATCACTCATATAGAAATCTTCTGCAACCCATCCCTTAGACTCCAGCGATCCCACCCCTATATTTTTCAATTGAACTACCTCATGTGTAATACATCATTGGAAAGCTCTTAAAAAATGCTATTCATCAGTACCAAACAAAATGTTAATTAAACGATTGTTTTTTAAATAATACGAAAAATAGTATTTATATCAATTTAATCAAATTTATTGTTTCAAATGTCAAATTAGGTACTATTTTCCAAAAACAGCTTATCTTTACAAATAGGTAGTCAAAATGAACAGAAAAACTTAAGTAACAATAACCCATAGAGAATTATACATTCATGAGAAAAGAATTTGTTATTGACAATTTTACTCATGGATAAAAAATCGCATTAGCCGCAATGCAATTGTCACTTTTACAGCGACAAATGCAATAGTAGTTTTTTCACTTTCAAATTCTAATCAACTATCGCAGTATCCGCGCCCGCCGTATAAATACATAGTTTGACAGTTGCCAATAATTTATTGTATGATGATTGCGTTATTTTAAGAATGAGTCGATTTGGTAAAGTTACGAACGGATTTCTAAATTTCTTGTTCGTTAAATTGTCCTGCCGAATTACACTCGAGGTTTGTATTTATACCGAGTAAATTTGTGTTGTTTAAATTCTAATCTGTTTCCTTGCTAGGCAACAGATTCTTATTAAACAACCCAAATTTACTCGGTAAAATACAAACCTCTTGTGCAAGTATAAGTGACAATTTAACTCCTGTATAAAAAATCGCATTAGCCGCAGTGCAATTGTCACTTTGACAGCAGCATAAGTTAGCTGCAACTTTTATAGAGACAAGTGCACTACTTAATGGTTTTTTTCACTTTCATTTTCGAATCAATCATCGCAGTATCCGTGCCCGTATAAATAGTTGACTCATTATCGATTTGGTGAATTTACTATAATCATATTTTGAACTACATTGATGTTTCTAAATTTCTTGTTCGTTAAAAATGGTACTGCCGAATTATACTCGAGGTTTGTATTTATGAAAAGTAAAAAAACACACAATACTCTTGTGAAGTCTTTTAATCTCAACTATGATTTATTGTGAGGTGACTAGTTTCGACCAACCTAGGCCATTATCAAACCATTAAACAATTAACAACTGTTATAATAAAGTAAGGCGAGCCCTTAAAATTGTATAAGAGGCCCCCTGAACATGGAAGGATTGTATAATTAACGACAAAAAATTGAACTTTAAATTTAAAATCAACAAGTTAAAAACCCAAAAGGGGGTTGAAGCCCACTAGGTAGAACACGTAGGCCGTTGGCCGTACACGCAGGCCGGTTTGTATTTATACCGAATAAATTTGTGTTGTTTAAATTCTAATCTAGGCAACAGATTTTATTAAACAACCCAAATTTACTCTGCAAGACACACACACCTCTTGTGCAATTATAAGTGAGAATTCTACAAGCACATCTCCAAACACAAGTTACCTGAAAGCTCCTTTAATTAGAAATCCTCTGATAAACAGAAATATTTTGTGTTTCTTGACTTACAGATCGTAATTTTTTACTATCTTTTTGAAGTAATGCTTTGGATTTGATATTAACAGCGATGAATACGACATACAACTAAAGTTACTGAAACTTTTTTTGCGTTTTTCAATAGAATAATAGATTAATTAACATCTTGTTTTGATGAATAGTGCAATTTAAAAAATAGGGGTGAGATTGCTAGAACGTGGGTTGCAGAAGATTACGAGTCATAGTGGTTCCCTCTCCATGTTGTAGAAACGGTTTCGAGAAATTTTACTTATCTATCTGTTATAGTTTGGAAGATATGAGGTCTGGCAAGTTTTCAAATTGACACTTGGTAGGTACCTATAGAAGTTATTGATATACATACATAATTTGCTCTACAAGATTTTTGGTCTGTTCTTTTAGAAGTTTCTTGTTACAATGCCTTTTTAACTTAAGTATTAGTGCTTAGTAATCGAAACAATCAAATTGAATTCGTAGCATAATCGCTAGTATCACAGAAAATATTTCATTGTGAGTTTGTTAAATTTTTTTCGAAATGAGTGATTTGTAGAATGTACTGAAACAAATGAAAAGAAGTGTCTACGTTAAGAAACAATGTTCAACGTCGACAGAAATAAAGCCCACCGTTTTTCATAAAATACGGAATCTTACCAACCCTTTTCAGTAAAAGTGTAAGAAATAAGATCAAATATAGAGGAAAACTTTTGCCGATGCTTAATCGAGAGTGAAAAGTAGCGCGTGAATAAATGAACATCTTCAGACTCGGCAGCGAGAAAGAGTCTAATCCAGGATTAATTGTAATTACAATATTAAAGAATGATTGACAGATTGAAACACACACATTCTATAATGGCAGGATTAAAAATGATTAAAATGAATTTCGAATTAAATTACTTTTTCCGCCGATCGTTCAAAAATTGTGACATTTCTGACAGAATTTTGAAAGGAAAAGGACAAGATTCCGGTGCATATAGTCGTTGCTAGGCAGCCAACGATTACTGTAAGGAAATATTCATTTCTGTACTCTAAAGATTCATTTCTGTACTGTAAAGAAATGTACTTCTCCATGGATACCGACGTTCGTTATATTTTCAAGGCATCGCTTATTCTTTTCTTCATAAAATAATTCTTAGAATTTCCATGTTTTTAGTCTGTTTTTTAACGATCGGCGGAAAAATAGTATGTGTACCTCGTAGGAAAAGCAACATTCCCCGACTCTGTGTTGTTGGGCTCGGCTGACGCCTCGCCCAACAATATTCACATCGCCCGGGAATGTTACGCTTTTCCTACTCGATACACAATGTACTATTTCTCCATTTGGAAAGAGGTGAAAAATATTATCCAAGTTCGAACTGGAATCGAATTTATACCCAAAAAACTCAGTGTGAAATTTATTGTTAATCATATTATATTGAGAGTGCCGAGTTTAAAAAAAGAAGATTATTTGAAAGGTGATGCAGTTTCGATTGGATGGAACACACTTTCATGTCTCTGAAGCTTATAGAACATAATTCAGTAAAGGGATAGGAAAACTTCAATGGATTTACATATTACACAATTCGCTAATAAACGATGACGCATCAGAGCTAAATTTACTTGATTCTTGCATATTCTTACGTGCGAAGTCCTACGTCATAATAAAATACCACATGTATTAGTCAGCTATTCTTGTGCCCATTCTTTAACTTGCATTAATGAAAAGATCAAAAATTGGTAATGAAGAGAAATCGCCTCCAAATGATCTAAGCCTCCAAGATAAAAATGATATTCTGGACGTATCTCTGAGTCCAAACGATTATTCCTTTAGGTTTGGAATCACAAACTTTTTTATGATAACCTCGACAAAGGGGCACGTACACCAACACGTCTTTTATAAACGGATGCAAAGTGCAGTGGGTTGTAATGTAGGTTGTTGTATTTGCTCAGTTTGATTACAAAATTGTCTTTGACTTTAGAGTGGTCGACCTCGCAAAAACCCCATTTATAAAATGACTCAGAAAATCATTTAAATTTTATTGCCTAAATTAAACGGTAAGGCGCTAAGCTACAATAATGAAGTAAAACCTACATATTTAATCACACATGAAAGTGAAAGAAAGTAATCGAGTTAACGCAATGTTCGATACGACACATTAAGTTTTCGTGCCACCCACATTTTATTTGTGGTGACGTTAATCGAATGCGGCTAACATTTACGAGACCTTGCAATTATTGAAATGTTAAAAGGTGTTACTAAAGGTCTGATATATACAGGTATGCCCACGCGAGCGCGGTTTTTTGGCTAGATTTCTCTCAAAAAGTATATATTTCTAAGTCTAACCCACGCAATTGCAACTTTTCTCGCAATACCAAGATTTAGGAAACACGTTTCCGACATCTGAACGATTTAGTAGGTAAGGATTTCATAAGCGCGAGGGTGAAATAGGAAATACAGCGTATTTACGCAATAAGTCAACACATGTTTATTTAATTAAACGTCAGAGAAAGTAATGACGTCAAGTATTGGTGCGTAATTGTCACCATATTAATTATGATAAGTATGTAAGATAATAGAAAGTATGCGTGCAAGATCAACGCTCTTGAGGGGAAAAATAATCAAATCCGTTACTTAACAAGTTCTGTTGCTTTAATTAAATTATTTATATCGCGGGCAAAAAAAAGAAGATTGCTGCAGGGCGACCCATGACGTGTGAGATGCTAATTATGTTTTCAAAACATTCGGTTTAAATTTTACGATTATCTCAGATGAGTATAAAAATTGTTGAATAATACATCTAAGTTTATTATTAAAAATGTAAAAATGACAACTTTCAAGGTTTTTTAATGGTGATAAATATTGTGATTGAGTAAGTTTCAATGATCACACTTAAGTTATCTCATCGCACACCTCCGTGAATGTAATGCAAAATTACTGTACTAAAGGCATTTTTCTGCGGATTTGGATGAGACAACTAAACGGTAAGGTAATAATTTTGTGATATTTTGTTGACATTTACTTTTATTATGGCCATTCAGAACTGGAAGCATTATGTATTCTGTGACATTTTAAAATTTCTTTTCAAATCAATGGCATTTAATTTGGAAATTTAACATTCACGCAATATTTCCTACTCGATTAAGCAAAATTCTTGGCAAATCTATTTCTAATTTAATTTGTCATAATCTAACCGAATACCACAAAAGCATTTGGAAAGTGACAATTTGATCGCCCATTAACAATATGGAATTTCCTTCAAGGTTTTTTTCGTACAAGTACTAATAATTAACATTATAATTTTAAATTCCGATACATTTGAAAGCTAATTGTAATGTTTGCCAACATTTTACTTTCAATCGCACCTAACCATATGTTATTAAAAAAATCGTGTAACACCTATCAAATTAGGTTGTTAAGTAATCGATCTAGAAAGAGTGTATGATACAGGATGGGTTAAAGGGGGTAATTGTGAGCGTAATTTAATCACTTTAGCACAATAACCGATTACATTGCAGTATTTAAACACCAGAAGTGATGGGATTTAGGTCGCTCGGCTTGATTTCACCGCATGATCCTTATAATTATTCAAAAAAGTCACTCAGTTTGCCTAAGTTTGTTCCATTTTTTTTTTATTGCTGAAGCACTACACAAGCGGTTTTTTTCACTTTAGTATTAGTCACGTAGTTAGTGCACAGTCACTATTTTAATCGTTTTTAAAAATCCTAAAATGCGAGTTAATCCTGTTGCACACTATGTATGGTTAAATGGGTACGGCTCGGTGAAAGGAAATTATTAAGGAAATGGATTTTTGTTATTAAGAAAATTAAAGGAAAAAACTCACCTGTCGCCATGGCTGTTTATGCCAAGGCTTTTTATCACCCCTTTATCTCCACTTTGTACAAAGGGTACCTATATATCACTTACTACTCACTGTATGTCTTGTAACAGACTGAAGGTTCTTAAGAAGTTGAGCGTCTTGGAAGGCGACCGGCCGTGAAGACCGTGCTTGGATTGGTTCTTGTATGCGTGTGCTCGAACTCGCGAAGTCGAAGTCACTCACTTTGGTACGGTCGTCGAGCTCATAGAAGGCGATTTTCTCTTGCAAATTTTAACATCCCACATTCTCTAATGCAACAGCAGCAACAACCCACAAAAAAATTAATATAAGTACGTGGAGACTTGAATGATGGTGTAAGAAACAGACCCTTATCATTGCATTTAATTGCGGAGTTTTGACGTTTATTTGTCTATTATCATTATAGGAACGTTATAAATTATTCCGCTAACATTTGAATTCTGTTGTTCATTTATCTTTAGATTCTTTTATCGTGCGAACATATTAATAACGTTCAAGAAATTCCTCGACAGGATCGAGTTAGTTTAAATGATTTGCACTTTGAGAGCCAAGTTGCGGTCAATCGAGATTTTTGGGTTCCGTTAGAATGACTGCAATGTCTATAAAATGTGCGAATCTCACTATGGATAACTTTAAATCAGGTGTCTTTAAAACTATGCGTTATTAGAAGATTTATACAGACCGGTTGGTTAAATAATAATGAAGCGAATATAATATTTCCGGACGAGCTTTGTAATTTTTCAATTGTCAGATTTATGTCAGTTAGATTGATAAATAAACCTGTACCTGACGTCTTTTAATGTTTAATTCATCATTGTGAAAAGTGCGAACCCTTCTCTAATAAGGCTCTCGTGGGAGTACTCGCTTGAATTTTCGCGGCTTGACATTCATGAAAGGTCTTTCATTAAATGATCCCACACACTGAGACATATAGGACGGTTGCATCAGGTCAGTGAAAATATATGCGACGACATGATCGCTGATTTAAGGTCGTACAAAGATTAATGCACATGAGGAATGTAATTTCAAACGAAATTGCATCACCTGTCCATACATGCATCAACTACAAAGTGTCCGTGCATCAATGCAGGTTCCTAAAAAGGATATTAGGATTTAAGCCGTTTGTAGCTACGGACTACGGAATAAATTAAAAACATACCTACCTACTTATTATTACATACATCCTGACTTCAAAAAAGAAACCAAAAAGCAACATTACCACGTTGTAAATGAACGTCATATTCACATTCACGGTTGTATGTAGCCGAAGAATCTAAGTGAACTTGGAACTTTTCAAAGTGTTTTGTAACTGTTTAGCTACGTAGTTTTCATGCCATAAATCTGTACAGCCTGCAAGAAGAGAAACTGTGCCAAAAGTGTTAGCAATGATGAATTGTTAGTTCTCACTTCTCAGGGTGCGATAGAACATTCTGCTCTATTATAACAAGTTATACTATTTATTACGCATTCTACTGCATTAATACTAGTTTCTCTTTAAATGCAACTGAATACTTCGTCGAATGCATAATACACCAACACGATTTTTAGATGTCTGCATGTGGCCGAAACGTTTCACGGCATACCTATCACGTCGACTGTGAGTGTGACCACAACGCCGTATTTTCCAGTGTGTGCAGAACCCCAACGTCGTTGAATGCCTGCAATGTCGACATAGTTTTGAGATTGTCCGACGGACACTACGCCGTCATCGGCGGAAAGAAGATAGATACTATGCGCAATGGGATAAATGATAAAAATTTAATAATAGGAACACCATGCTGTGGGCAGAACGATGACAATGCCCATAATATCACTAACTTTGTTCTAATCACAGAATAAAGCACTGTGCTTTATTCTGTGCTGTGCTTTATTCTGTGGTTCTAATAATAAACTGAAAATATGTGCAATTGTTAAATTGCGAAACTTCTATTGGGAATAAATTCGTTGCGACTTGGCCTCTTGCTTGGTATCCCTGAACGGTTCACGCGCGTTCTTTATTAACATTTTCCTTAATTTGCAAATTGTGGTTTGATATAACAACGTTAAAGTCATAATTTTAAGCGAATTTTTTGAAAATTAATTTAAAAAATGCTATTGTTTGCGTTTTGTTTTCCCCTATAAATTATTTCTCGGGACGCCGTATTGACAACTAAAACTTTAATAATATCCATTATACGCGCGTCGATCAATTTGAGTCTTTCCCTTTCTTGGAATATCAAAAATCTTTATAGGTATATATGTATAGGTACCAATTTCTATAGCAATACAACCTACTGCAATGTTATGATAAGAAATGGGTAAATTTGATGGTTTTGCATCGTTGAGAATCCTATTGATAAATATCAAAAGTTTCACTCGCTACTAACGCCAATTATGAAAAAAACAAATTTTGTTTCCAAAACCTTTTTGTGATTATTTTTTAGCGATATTTTTTGAGTATGCTATGTGTGAGTTATTTTATTATTCAATACCGTCATCAGCTCATCAGCAAAAGAAGTACCTACCTCATTAATCTATAACTTTTGCAGGAAATGTTTAAGTTCCTCGTTGGATGTAAATTTTTGATGTGTTTTAGTTAGCGCCTCTATATTCCACTTTCTTTTCTAGGTTAGCCAAGGTCAAGGGCGTCGGCAGGGGGGCAGGAGGGGGCCATGCCCCCCCCTGGCGCCCCCCCTGGCGAACTCTAATAAACTCGCGGCTCGTTCTGTTTTTGGACTACAAATGTGTTAATTTTTTTTATATACACCTATATCGAAATAAATGTAATTAAAAAATAACTGAAAATATTTTTGGCCCTCCCCTGGAAAACTTTCTGGCGACGCCCCTGGCCAAGGTACACTTAATCGTTCAAAAGAAGTGTACATACCTATGTTAAAATGGTTCACCTTCAAAGTAACACTCGTGTACAAGGCATTACTACAAATTTCTTCTCATTTCATGAGCGAAACACTTTTGCCAAACCACTTGATCTCTTCTCATCGTTCCTTTCACACACGTTTGTCTAGCTAGCACATGTTTATACCTACTTGCTTCAATTTAAGTTTTGATAAATATAGGTGAAACATAGATATATGATATTGGGGCTATGAGGATGGATTAAAAGCTTTCCAAAGTCACCGTTAAGAAATACACTTTTCCCAAATATTTTTATTCCATTTCATATGAACCAAAAAAACGATCAAAAATAGCTAGCGCGAATTAAAGTAAGTACCGTACCAAATCGAGAAAAGCTGCTATTTCGAATATTTTAAGTGGTGACCATGTAAAAGTCGTCGTTTCGACATCAACAATTCATGTTTAAAGGATACGTGCCGGTACGGATCTAGTAAAGTAACAGAAGAATCAGTGACGGGATCCTGGCGTAAATTATGTCAAGTGCGTGTGTTCTGGATGATGAGTCATTTGATCTCTAAATGTAATGTATTGGTTTAACAACTTGGTGTTCTGCGTCTTTTACGAAGTCGAAAATGATACTTCTGTGTTTTTCACTTCCTCATGTGTAAGTTTTTTTAATTCAAGTGTAAGTAAGTTGTTAGTTCAATATTCATCCGACTTAGTTTTAAGATATACCTACTGTAGGTTCCTAGAAGTTCTTGGAACAGTAAAATGTCCGTCTCAGCTCACACGACTAATCACATGACGTTCCATAGGTGACAAGCTATTTTTTGTCAGGCACTGTTTCTATACAGTTATAAAAGGTCAAACTCTGTCAACCTTAGAATTAAATTGTAACCATGTATCGCTATCCACACTGGTATGTGGCTTAGAACATTTGGTACAAACTGGTTTGACATTCACATAAGATCAAGAAAATAGCTACGATTCCTTCGTTTCCTAAAACCCTCTTGAGTTCTACCTTTACAGCTACAGAGAGTATTGGTCTTGGGTAGATGGCAGCGAACGAATTTACCATAGTGCTCTGTTTGTCTTGCTTCATACTTTATCAACAAGATACTTTTCATTTTGAAAATCTACTGTTGTGATATCGCTAATTTTTACTTCTGCACCTATTGATTTTTACCGATTCCTTCACGTGTACTCAACGATTTCTTAACGCCTGGCGACTTCTCTACTGAAGTATTTCTGAAGGTTTTCCTTGTTCGATTTTGAAGTTGGTCTTGAAGGTCGAACGACTTGTCAAAAATGTACCACAGTAATAATTTTACAGCATTTTGCTTCATTTTAAATTCCAATGGTTGCCGCTTTTACATCTATGAAGTATCAATGTTCTATAAGCTAATACCACATATCCAAAATCTTCTTCAGCATCTAGTACCCCACTCTACTCTTTTTTCTACCTATCAATTTTGTTTCCAGCCAATTTTCTGCAAAGTTCATCTTTATGTTGCGTTTCGACGCTGCGATTGTGTAGTTTTGGTGTCCATCGCATTTCATCATGCTTCTCCATCACCATTTTCTCGTTGCGATTTCTCTATGACGTTCTCTCTCTCTCTCTCTAATTTTTATCAGGTTTATTACGAGCATGAGACAATTTAGAGCTAATAGTTGCATTGTTCGTTGTGTTCATATGCCATGCTGGGAAAACACACGTATTAAATAACCCTTTTTTAAGTTATTGGGAATCGTGGACATTTGAGAGGAAATCCCAACCTTCTTCTAGCTATTGGTGTCGTTTAAATTCGACTACAGTCAAGGGTAGAAATAGCTAGTCTCACTTGGTATGGCGCGGCGTTTAGTAAATTGAGAAATCTTGGACATATAGCTTCTGGCCTTATGCTCTCAATGAGAAGTAGCTGGATAAATTACCATCTATCAAAATGTCTTTCCCAAGGGTGTTCTTTAATAAGTAAATTAACGTTTTATCAAAGTTTCATGAAGATGGGGATATTTGCATATGTTTCGATTTAAATATGGTAGGAGGTAGGTCAGTTTCAAAGCTGCATCAACTGAATTATGGGGTTATATTTTTTGGTTTTAGTAAAATTTAACAAGGTGGTGAAACGCCAAGTTCTGGCCGAAGGCCAATTAAGAGCACAAATAGATATCAAAATTACATCAGGCTGAAAGCTGTTATCAAACCCTCCGGCAAACGGCGGCAATCATGTAAATGTGATAAAATGACTGCTGACAGTAAAGCCATGTGTAATATAGATCCCCTTCTTCTGCACCCCCATCTTCATCAAGCTTTTATAAAACGTTAAGTTTACGAATTAAAGAATACTTCTTCTTCTTGTACCTTCATAATACCAATAAGATCTACAAATCTATCAAAATGTTTTCGTCTTCTTGAAATTGGGTAACGATGCAGTAAGGGCCTAATCTCTAGAACACCTTGTTTGACATCTTTGTGCACCTTGCATACTCGGCGGATCTCCCCCCCTGCGCGATTTTTTATTTCTTCATTATTGAAAAGACGCCTCAAAGGCAGTAGCTATGTCAATAATGATGAAGAGTGCTGTAAAGAAATGGATTCGAAGAATGGATGAAGAATTCTTCATGAGCGGAGTGCGGAAATAAATCGAACGTTGTGCTGCTTAAATGAGTGCAGATTTCAGTTACGCCTCTCATCTTCTGGTCCGACCACTGAAATATAAGCAACCTGGAACGCGCACGGTGCATTTAACCTGTAGGAAATAAACCGAGCGTGCGATAGCAATAACGAAGGGTCATTTTGTCCTTGTTGTACTCATTCACAGTTAAGCTGTTGAAGCATTTTGATTGTTTTACGATTAATCAAATTAGTTTTTGTCCTACACTTTAAAAAACAATCGTGTTATACGATGGTTAAAATGTTAAATATTGTTGTTTTACAATCAATAAACAATAAAAACAAAGTAAAATTGCCGCCTTTCATAGTGACGATGGAGTTAATTAAAAATTGACGGTAAGCAATTCAATTGATTACTTATTGTTAGTAAGCAACTAATAACTATTAAGGTTTCTCTCGCAGTGTGACATAAAGCCTTGTATGCAATTCGTACATAGGAGGGTTCATTGACTCCCTACATATTTAGTTTCGCGTTTGTCGGAAAATTACTTATACGATACAATAACATAATCAGCAAGACAGAGACCAAATGACCCTACATTAATTCCCTTTCTGTCGGCTCGGCTGTAAGTTAAGCGTAAGCGTTCCAGGTTGCTTATATTTCAGTGGGTCCGACTTAACAAACTTAACGTCACGTAGTTCGTTCGTTATCAGTTATCACTATGTTAGTAAACCTACTTTTAGATGTCACAGTTTCAACCGTAATACTATGTAGTATTTTTATATAATACTTATACAGGGTGACCCAGGGCTGTGTGATCGGTCCATAACTTTTTTGCTATTCAAGATATCGACATGCGGTTTTCACCGCCAAGTAAGCACACTTATACTGCACATTATAAAAATATTTTGATTATATACAGAATGTTCCTATACAGAGTGGTAAACCAAAGTTATGTTTTTTTAAATGGGACACCCTGTATATTTGTGTATTATTAGTTTTTACATGAAAAAATAATGACACTTTGTATAGGTCATTATGGGTCTAGCTCTCTCCGTTTCGGCGTTATTCAACGTTTTGTTCGAAAAAAGGCTCATATTTGATGGATCACTGCCCAGTAGGCCATGGATGTTTTTCGAAAAACTTGCCACAGAAAATTTTAGAATAACTTGGAATTTTAACAAATAGTCGACTTTTGGTCCATGTATGCACACACTATACAGGGTGCGCTGAAACGCAAAAAGTCGAATAACTCTTTTTTTATAAATGGAACACCCTGTATTTCTGTTCACGAGTCGATTAAGTTTTTTATAAGCTTTCCACAGATATGAAATTTGTATGGTCAATTCTGAATAGTTACTGAGATTTTTCGGAAAAACTATTGTAATTATGAAGAAGTTGTTGATTTTTGCAAGTAGGCTGCTGTTAACGAATATCGCAAGTGATATGAAAGTTAATTTAGGTTTCTTGCAAGACGAGTAAAACATCCACTTGAGTTTCTTCATCAATCGTCCCTCCCAATATCTCCTTCTTTCCGATCACACAGCCCTGGGTCACCCTGTATGTGAGTAAGTGATTTTGCTCAAGTTTAGCTTTCCGTGAAACTAATTATTTACAACAGTCAAATTGGTTTGACAAAATTAAAGTCTCAAATATCACTAGGTACATACATGAAACCAAAATTAAAAGTACATTTGGGCCAATGAATATTACTCGAAAAGAAAGTGGTTTTTTGCGAAATGCCTATTGGAAGAAAGTGATCACTTAATTTATCATCACAAACTGTTAAAATCGGTGGAAGTTTTGAATAAATTCCTAATTGTACTTGATCTGCAAATGACTTGTGATGAGATCTTCAGTTTCACAATGCAATAAGCAAGTGAATATAATGAACAGCTTAAAAGACTTAATTGTAGCCTTTACAGAAGGAGTGAACTTTAACCAACTAGGAGAAAACCTCATCTCATACTGATATATCATATAAATCTATCAACTGGAAAATTGTAATTGTAATAAACCCTCCTAGCTCAAAAATGTGGCTTTCACACAAATCCTTAAAGTATTATTGTTGGAAATACCGCAATTAAAATAATCGCTTAAGTTATAGTTACTATAAGTCACTTTCAAGAGTGGCTCCTATTAGATATCTGAAAACAAAATTGTTGTTAAACACGACCTTCGTGGCTGTGACTCTCATGGAAAATATTAATATCTTGCGTTTATTCAATTATATATGCATATTTGTGCTAACCGGTCATAAATAGCTGAGTATTTTGGAAAATAATGTGTGCCATACCATGTTAATAACTATGACATCAAAACTGATTCAAGTTCAGGAATTAGTTAAAAAAAACCTTCCACAATGATGTAGCAGCATCTTGTGGCGTTTGCTGATATATTTATAAATACGTTAAAAACAATAAATAAAATACCATAAAATTAGAAATTACAAGGATATGACCTCATGCCAGTCATACCTAATTTACAATATATCTAATAGTTATTGGTCCAGTCACTACGATATGAATTGTCATTATTGTAACGAAAATTGGCTCCATTTTTAGTTTTTATTTGTGTCGTGAGATTCATTTCTAAAATGATGTGTTATATGACATGTATGCATATTGCTAGATTTTTTTAGATCAAGGATGATCGATAAAAACCATTTAATATGCAACTCCTTGCGAATTTCAATTTCATTTCAAAATCATTATTGAATATCTCAATTATTGTAACATAAAGTTTGGAAACGACAATTGTCACGCTTACTTATAGATACTTATTATGGCGTGACAATCACTCATGTGTTGAAGAAGAACATTATTCCAGTTTATTCAAGGTTGATTGGATTGTTATTCTAGTCAAGGTAAAAAAGATAAAATATGGCATGTTTGCTAGTTACCTAACAGTAATACAACTTTGCATAAAATTTGTGAAAAAAAATGGGGCCTAATTACTTCCTTACAAAATTACCGAAATCTACATAAAATAGGTAGGTAGGTGTTAACAGGAAAATGATTACGTATTTTCCGTTGGATCACAATTAAATATGTGTAAATTGAAACTTACAAATTTGAACAAAAAGTGCGTCCAAACAAAGCTAATTATACCACTTTATTAATTAATGTGTTACGTTTAAGTACCTAAATAATGTAAATATACCAACTGATAAAAATTTAAACAAACAACATAATGAAACCTTGAATGTAAAGACTTCTATAAAAAGCTGCTTAAGATAAAACAACAATAAAGTAATCGACAGCAAAATTAGACAGTTAATAACAACAAATTAGAAATTATAAGTAGTTGTTAAAAATAATGTAAAGATTCCTAGCATTTTTTAATAAAATCAAACACTTTTTGGAATGAATTTCAAATATTATTTCGTAATTGCACCTAGCATCTAACTTCGATCCAATTCCTAACGTTTGCGAGAGTGTAGAAATCTCATTTCATCCTTCAAAAGAACAAATAAGAAACCTTCAGAAAACCACATAAATTAAGCACCTAAAGCTATTACAATTTCCTTGTAATAAATGTTGCCATATAATCTGAAAATCGACCGTTTGAGTCGCAATGATAAAATTACATTTAAACAACCAGTTGAAAGGTAGGGGTAGGTAACTAATTTCGTCACGGGCGGCGCGGCGCGGCGTAAGTAATAAGCGGAAACACACATTTTAAAGTTACAAAGCCTGTTTAATTTATTTTGAAAAAATTTCATTGTTAACTCCTCAGCGTAGGTAACAATCCGGTAAGTATACAACTTTTTTTTGAAGTGTAGACATTTTTGGGGCTTGTGTGAGAGCGTCCACCAGAACAGCATTGAGAGAATCCTCAGGGATGCCAAAACGATTTTCGCGGAGTTCAAGTGAGATTTATGAAAAGAGGACCCAAAATTAATGTGATTAATGAGAGTAAGAAAAGCGTGTGTAATGGTATTGGAAGTATGATGTTATGTACGAGTAGGTATAATAATTTGTTAGCACGAGCAGGTATTATTTTACGCAATGTCAGTTTTGAAGGCAAACTAATATAAAAAAAGGTGCACTAACCGTTCAAGCAAATACGTCCCAGGAACTAATTGCGTGCATCAGGGCAAACTTAGTGAAAGAACCAGGCAGTTCACCATTCGTTGTCGAAGGATTATTGTTCTTTGTTGAAAGAAAAGTATTTTATTCGTTCCATAATTTAACATTTAACACAAGTTAACATGAAATCAGTGATTATAATTCTTAACTTGAACAATGAACATACAATAAAACGAATACAGAACAAGTACACATTTTTTTAATCTATTTACATTGTCATTGTCACCATGGAGTCAATGGGTGTATATTAACTGATGACTACCCCAGTTTTTGAGAATTTAATGTTTTCCTAATTACCCTCACCAAAAAATAGTTGCCAATTGATCTGCTGTTAGATTCGTAATGATAACATCAAAACTCAGCGGCAGTAACAGTTTTTCGATATGGTAAAATGCTATTTTGAAATATACATATCGCAATAACTTTCGTCCTAAAAACTATTGAATTGGTTAAATTTTGACCTTTCATGTACATGTACATACTGTATCTACTTTTTCTAACCAGTTTTTTTGTGGAATTGTGGAATAAATAAACCAAATGTAGAGCATTGAAAGCAAAAACAGCTTGGTTTGTCGAATTCTTGATATTGAAAATATCAAACATAGGAAGAATATCTACTAAACATATAAGAAAGTAACAAAGATGGAATAATAGGAAATGGTTCTCAAAAAGCCTAGAGTGAGATTTCTGCGAGAAGTAAATTTAGAGATTCATAAGGCAACAGAAAAACTACTGGAATGCACGCAGGTGAATAAATAGGTTTCACATTTTGTCTATCTTTTCCATCATATAATGTGATGGTGGTTGTAATTATGTTTAATATTTAAACTTTTTAATCTGTGTTAATCAGCAGCCCTTCAGGCCCTATATCTTATTCCTGATGTTCAGGGGATGTTCTTAGTTGGTCTTTGACCGTTTAAACTTGAAAATGAAGCCAGTATGGCTTCGAAACATGTAGCGCTTATTTATAATTATCTATAATTTTTAACTTTAAAACTTTTCAATTTCCATTATTTCGCTTCACGTTTTAACTTTTGTTTGATGATCGCCACTTTCCCAAGGATATAATGGTCCCAGATGGTTTTTAAATAAACCCTGGTATTCCTTTTTCATAAAAATTTTAACTTGTGAGTTTTGCATTGGCTCATGTTTTAACATCTGTTTGATGATCGCCACAATCCCAAGGATGTAATGGTCCCAGATGGTTTTTAAATAAACCCTGGTATTCCTTTTCTCAAAATTTCAATTTGTGAGTTTTGCATTGGCTCACGTGTCAGGTGCTTCGGCGCCTTATCTAAAAAACATAACAACGTCATCTCATCTCATCGTCTATCATCACACTTTTTTACTACGTAACTTAATTTTGGAGATTAAATGATATAATGGGAGGCTTCGAGTCTTTTTCTGAATTTACCTGTTCTTGCTCCCTTATTTTGAGTCCCGAACCACTACTTCATGATGTCTGAATAAAGAAACTTATGCCGATTATTTTACATTTAAAGTTGAAAATATCAATAAATGAACTAACGACGATTACAAAAATAATTGCTGACAACTAGCTTAGAAAATATAATTAGAAGAACAGCAGGGATTCTGAACAAAACGGTTTTGCACATATGCAGCATTCGTTATAAGACAACATAAAGAGAAACCATCAGAATATAACCGTCCAACATACATGTATCTTGATAGATCTAAAGTCGAGCGCAGTGGACCTCATAAAAACAATCAAGAGTAGATAACGAAATGATAGTTAACGAAATTAACAGCAGAGTAAACATGAAGGGGACTTCCCTCGTCTTTAGCATAGTAATCAATGAAAGTATAAGCAAGCTAAGCGAGAAGAAAGGGGAGAGAAAAAGAGAAAATAATTGCGAAATAACCTACCGATAGAAAACAAAATTATAGAGAAAGTAGCACCTTTCGAGTGTAGAAGAAATCCGTACAATACGATACGAAGAAACGAATGACTAAAAACGGAAACAAAAGCGACAATAAAAAAGACCGTCTTTAGACCGATTTTGGTACAACGTCAAACGGATGCGAAATCGCTCACAGAATGGTGGATAGATGCAAGATGAAAGTTTTGAGAAGAATAACAGGTGTAACATTAACCATCGAAATGAGCGGCCCAAAGAATGAAATGTGCCAAATTTTTGAGACGATCAAGAAAAAGGTGAAATGACTCTTGCAAAACTCGATTTTGAATCAAAAAGTTGATCTCCTGTATTTATTACAGCAACTCGAGTTTTGAAGTGTCTATGCCTCATACAGTTGTGAAGAGACAAAAAAATGTGGTAATCGCTTGGCGAAATGTCAGGAGAATATTCTTCCTTTCGTTTGACTAAAGAAGGCTGCTTGTACTCGCTTAAGCTGTTCACAATACAAGTTCGCAGTTTGACCCCTCCCCAAAAACTCATAATGTGTCATTCCGGTTGCCGTCCATCAAACACACAACAAAATTTTGTTTGGGTGCAAGGGAACTTTAAGAGTATGCAACACCGAATCAGCAGGCGACAACCAATGATAGGGACGTTTAGAACTGGAGTATAATATCCACTTTTCATCGTAGATTATCAACCGAATGGTTCATTATCGTTGCGTGAAGTGTTTGCCAAACAAATGGTAAAACGACTTAATTGTTGGAGATGTTTGTTCTTAATGATCTTCGGTCTCCCATAGCGTGCTACATCGGTCAAGCTGGGATTTCTCGAAGAACATTTCTTGAACCACTTTTGTGCTGTTCGATCACTTACGGCAACATCTCCGAATGCGGTACATATTTTTCGCGTCGCAACTGCAGCTTTGGTACGAAGTTTGCAGTCATAGAGTAAACAACCTCGAATTATAGTTATATTCGTTGCTATTTCAAAAATCGTACCAATTCATTTGGTGAGTTGATATATAATATATAAATCAAGAAGAGCAACGAGCACAGAACCTTCGGTAGATTATCATTTTTCAAGGTGCTCTTGATATTTTACCCTAAGCCGTAGTACGCAATTGTTGGTTTCAGCAGGATGGTGCACATGCGCATAATTCACGGGTGGTTAAGGATTACCCTTCAAATAGGTTTGCCAAAAGAGTTTAAGCACCAATTCTGAAACATCCTGGCCAGCTCATTCTTCCGAAATAATCCCGCTGGATTTTTTTCTTTGGGGGTAGGTACATAAGAAATTATGTCTACAAAGATATCTTTGGAATAGAAGAAGAACCCCAAAAGTTTGTACTTAACGCATTCCAAACTGTAACACCTGCAATGTTAAAGAATGCTTTGGATTCTACAGTTAGAAGATGCTATTTACGATTGGAAAACGAAGGAGGGCTTTTCGAGCATTTATTATAATCTTTTTTTAATTATTGGTATGTGTCATGTTTAAATTTTCGTTTCATCAAATGTTATCTGTTCATGTAGGACGCGTTGTTGATTGTTTGTAATTATGTACTTCGTTATAAAATTTGTGTTCAAAATTGAAAATTCTGTGTCATTTCATTAATTTGATGAGGAAAGCACAGTTAGCAATAGTCAATTTATAAATAAAATTCAGTTTCAATGTTATTGAGGGGGGATACAGGTTCGTACTTAGGATTTTTTCCGCTAATCGTAAAGTAAGTATAAAATCGCAATTAAACCATAAAGTGTGATACATGCTTGAATGCAGAATACAAAGCTCTTCTAATATTATGAATCAAAAAATCAGGACCGTATTTAAGAAAACAAAGTTGATGATGGTTACTAAAAAACGAAACGTCGGATTCCAATTTTCTCCATTCCATGTTAAAGAACGTTAAAAAGTACCTGTAGAAGCTTCTTTTACTTTTTAGTTAACATCAACGACAAAGTAACAAGTTCTCAAAAACGAAATCCTGAAAATTCACTTTTTGTCGCATAACTTCGGAACGGTTCGGAATTTGGTCAGTTTAAAAATTTCATTTTACTAAACTCAAAATTGCTAAACTTTTCTCCCATTTAACCGAAACTCTATCTCTTACCGTTTCCGAAATCCCCATAGTGGCCCTCCTTATCTTGGACACAGTGTATAATATTGAACGGGAAGGGGTTGACAAATAACAAACTCTACTGTTTGATGTAGGGAAAGTTGAAAGTTGCTGTACATTGATGTTGTACATTCAACCAGACCGAGTAGGTACATATATTATTACGCAAATTTGAATAAAATGGCTCCATTTCACAATAACTTAAAAAGATACTTAGACATGAGCCGAATTACACACATAAATTTGAGTAGAAAGGCCACATGGAATAGGTAGGTCAGGTAGGTGAACAATCATATTCGCATAAATTTTTTTAGGGCAATTTTTGACGATAATGGAGTCATTGCTCTTGCAAGTTTTCTCACGGTCATTATCAAAATTTGCCATTTCGATAAGTGACCTTACTTGGTAGACAGAACTGGTACCTATATAACTGTCGCTTTATATATGTATGTATGTATGTATGTAAATTGTTGTAGGTTTCATTGGAAATAAAATTTCGCAAATGTTACATTTGCATAATATCGGTCTGCATCTATACACCTCGAAATCATTTAATAAATGTGTGGATTAATCTGTTACGGTAGTTTTCTATGATCTCACCGCCTTATTTTAGTGCTTATGTATTATAAAACTACCGCAAGCTTTTGGATCAATAAACGAGCAATAAATAAGTCCAAAGAGGGCAATATGAGCTTGTTCGTCAAGCATTTTGGCAGAATTATGTTAAATATGTTAATAACCATACCGCGTTTTTCTTAACGCGGTACCTAATTTATTTTGAGACTTGTGGCAGTAACTGTTTTAATTCCTCAATTAAAATTAATAGACTAAACCGACTAAACTAAATACTTGTTTCTAAAACCGATCATAATTATTATAATTTCATACGCTTTCAATTTGGCAAACTTTATGTTTATGTACATCCAATCTTCTCTAGTATTTTATGGATTATGTTTTATGTTCAGCTTGCGATACTCATTTTTTGTTGGTACACTCCATTTTTATACTTATTCATTTGCCCTTTTCCAATTTCATAAGTATACGACCTCTACTTTTTGCACGAATACTACCTATAAGTATTATTAATGCAACATTATATTAATAATTTACCCGCATAATTTTTAAACACCGGCATGGCGACAGTGTGGGTTTGAATCATTGTGTGAAGTAATATATTTGCCTATTTGAATCAGTGCGCCTTTGATGACACCCAAATTCTCCTGTAGCTTTGAATATTCTTATAGACGCATCCTGCCGCCGCGCCGCCACCATTCACCCAAGTCGAAAGCCTCAATGCGATCCTGGACAGCCAAAGGTGAAGGATAGTTTGTGTTGCCTATCAAATAGATAGCAGGAAGAGCTTTGTACAAAATATTACCTCTAGTCCCTGATCACGTGTGAATGTCGAAGTCATTGCACTAAATGTTAAAGTAATATCTGAGTGTGGGAAACACTATACAGTGAACGGTCGTCTGTAATGACTTCTTGGGTGCGAGTAAACAGAGTGTGGCTATTCTCAATTATATCAGAACAACGCTTCACAATGGATAGCTTATAATCTAAGTAGATACAGTCTCCAACTCTGCAATCTGAACTTTTCGTCAGCCGGGCGAGGCGTAGAGAAGCTTTAGAAAGTCGACGAAACAGTATGTCGTACATAAAAGTTCAATAAAACGGCTCCTAGAACTCGAGTCTTGTGAGCAAATGTTTGGCAGCGTTTTCAAAGTGTATTCGTTTTAACGTTTGAAACATTTCTGGAATGCCAAAGCCGGACGGAGAGATTCATTTTGTCGCACAATAATGCCGCATGGTAGTCGAGTAAAGGCAATAAAGAAATATTCTTACTATAGATAATACAAACGTAATTTTTTTGTCTTCAAAATATTCTTGAGCTTTTCATCGTTGACACATGCGAGGCCATCGCCTACCAAAAAGAAACAAAATTGAGATTGAAAACAAAAAATATTTTCACTCTCTTCAGCAAACAAAGAATGACGTGGTGGTATTTACTCATCTAAGTGGTAAAACCGAGAAAAAGTTGTGCACTACGCTAAGAATAATGGTAGGTAATCAAACTACCATATGAGTATCTACTGTAAACTACAGTAGATCAAATACGTAGAACGAGTAGGATGCATTGTAAATGAAATTCCACTGTGATGAACATAAAATTGGCCAAGTATAACTGCCAGATGACAGTATTTTCTTACCTTCACTCATTACGTATTTTTTCACGTAATCAATGCAGTAAATATTTGTTTTTTCCATATGGGAATAAATTACGCTTATGCAACCTGTAAACGAACGAGAAGTGATCAAACTAGTTCGAAAAGTAGTTTTATACCTATAAAGAAATGTTACTTTTATTACATTGGTACGTAATTATAATGTTACAATTTATTATTCATAACATGTTATTTCATTTGAATAGTATAATCTATTTAATCTATAATTACGCTTATACGTTATACTACTGTAGGTAATCCAATATTAATCGTATTTATTTGTATGTTTAATAAATTCATTTCCACAGTTAAAGTAAGAAAAACGCCAATGCCTTGTTGATAACAGTTTCTTATGGAAATATGAGTTTAATTCAGAAAAGCTTCATGTTCTTAAATTGCGTTCTCAAAATTGTCTTGACTTTACTTTTAAGTATTTGATAAGCCAAGAATTGCACAGTTCACTGGGGTACATTAGAGAATATATGATGTGAAAAATCGGATATCTACATGAAATGTTGGCAATTGAGTTTTGTTTTGTCTGGAGGAGCTTTTCCATTCAAGGGTATCGTCACTACATTGTATGCGTTTAATTTTGTGGTTATAGTCATAAATTATTAAGTATTGTTGCTGGCAAAAAATCTTTAAAAAGGTCTGAAGAGACCATTAATCGATTTTCACCGAACAAATTTGTTTGGTATCTGAATTCGTTCTGTGTGAATGTAGTTTTTTTCAGGAACATCTTCAAAATGGCGTTTGAAATATGATATGTTCATCACTGAGTCGCTTGATTTGATATTTTTTCCTGCACGACTAATACAGCTAGTTTCTCTTTTATTACAATTTACTTGGCTTGAAATGAAACACTCCATAGTCCATACTGGTCCATGTCTGAAAATGGTGAAATAATTGGCGTGAAAGCTGAATATTGCGCAGTTATTCAATGTTACGTATTGTTGTGTGTGAAAAATTAATTTTGCAAGGAGGAGACTAAATGCATCATTTCCTATGACCTAAAACAACAAATTCTGCTCAGATCCAAAAGTTAAAAAACAATGAGTACGTTTGGAAACAAAGTCAAAACAAATGTTACATTTTATTATAAATATAATAAATATTTCTGTTTATCGTAGCTTAAATAGCCTTCATACTGTGCAAGACCAGTCAGATTGAAAGTAGAGGATCGCTCACATGCTCATTTGCATGATTAGAAGTGAGTCCACACCGGATTATCGAAGGTCGGCTTCCAATTCCATTCAGCAGAATCTAGGTGACCTCGCAGGGGTGTGAAATATTATATCCAAATTTGACACTTTTAAAGCCAAATGAGAGTGAGTTGGGAGGAGTTAGTTTAGACATAATGAATTTTGAGTCGGTGGTATTCTTTCTAACCCATTGCAGACAATAGATAATACTATCTTACAATATAAAAGCTTTTCCTCCGGATCGGTCATAAAAACAAAAAGAATGAGAAAATTAGGAATATCTCACGCTCATATGTTACAAATTATACAAATGTGAATGTACGGACCAAAGTATGTAGAAATAGAGCTGGTCCCTAATAGTATTCAATGTTTCCCTATGTCAGTGTTAGAACTCAGATGCTCGGGACAATTCCAGAGTATTGGACGGCTAATTTGAGAATATCAGTGTCTGATGTCTTGATCAGACATCTTTACACTCTTCTAGCATTAAAGAAGAAACATGCACCTGGAACCAGGGATTTTGTAAATTAAAATTAAAGAAGAAGTCTCTGTTTTGACAATGAAATGGTTAGCATATCCTGTATCTGAATGGGTATTAAACACTGGAGCGGAGGTTTTGCGTACCACGGTAAAATCTCAGGATCAAAAGTTGTAATAATTATTTACAATAAAATAAATTGAATTTGTAAACCAAGGTAAATTAATCCCTTTTCGGTCGGAAAACGGTAAGTAACCTGGTGGTAGCAACCTAAATAAGATAGTAGATTAGTATTTTACTAATAAGGACGGTGTAGAAACGTGATAAGTACTTCTAGTACCTATCTATAGCGATCTTATTTCTATCTAGTAGAGGTTTGTTTGCACGCACCCTAAACACCACCTCTCTCTTTACACTTCTCAGTACTTCATTTCGTTAAATGCAACAATAAAATGATCAATATACTCTTGAAAAGTGCTTGCATGTGCCCAATATTGCGTCCTAGTCACTTTGGTGAGACATCTGATGATGTAACGCCGCATATTAATTAATAAAAAAATTTATTAACATAAATAAAACCAAAAGTGAGTTTACTTCAAAATTACATACGTACACCGCGCATAACTTTGGTCTGAATGGTTAGCTATAATTATGTAATAGTAGACTCAGAAACACTAGAGCCCACTTTACACAGCAAGGGACCTATACCACTGCATTCGAAAGCGAAGGAGATCAAGGAGAATACCTAATATCTAAACAGGGTTCGAGACACAGAAGGGCCTGTCAAAAAAACTTGTCGGTCCAACCAACCTCCGTTGTATAACATTCCCATTTCAGATCGAAGAGGTGATTGTTCGGTTAGGGGTTTTTCGGAAGGTTTTAATGGAACATAATTAGCTTCACATAATGCTAATTAAATTATTGTATAAAGCCTGGAGCAGTATTATTCCCGTCGGCATTTTAATTCCGTTTTACACCATTATCTCATTTAGTGTCTATGAGTCTATGGCGCTGACCATTGAAACAGATTATTTATGTGAAAATGCAATAACTTGTTAAGCCGTTCATAGGAATCCAACGGTTTTAACCTCAACAGCTCGTAATTTTTGCTTGTTTACTAATTAGTATTTATGTAAAGTATCTTGATCATGCATAAATAGTTCAATAAATTATATTTATTTTGTCAAGACGTTTTGTCACATGCCACATAATTTAATTTATTGTTTTTATACTTCACTCTAAACTCTAAACCTCTCTAAACCTCTTTTAAACATCTCCGTGACCATCATGTTAAGTGGAATGAGTTAATTAATTAAAAACATAATTTGATTGTAGGTAATATCAACATAATGTAGTTGCGAATCACCTGGAACAAAAAGTTTATTTAATTACGTTGAAAGATATAATTTTGCATTAGTATTATTATGCATAAATCTTGTAACTGCATTCAAATGCAATCTATTTAATGTTATATGATGTCAGCGATGCGAATGAGGTAATATTAATTTAGTAGTAAATTTTAATTACTATTTTATTTATAATCTTTGTACGAGAAGTTTTGTACAAGAAACAGTTGAAATTTCGAGCGAAATATAGCCATATCGGAGTAATCAGGGACTTTTGAAACAAAATCGAAACAGATACTCATTTTTCTTCAGAAAAAATGTAACAGGACAAACAACTATAGTAAATACGCAAATCCTGCCAAATTCAATACTCCCTAAGGAAGTCATACGTGTTGTTATGTGAAGAACGCAGCATACACCGTGGTACGCAGCAAAATGATTATATTCAATTAGGGAAATGTAATGATACATATTTATTTATTTCAAACGGGACACGCCCAAACTAGAAAAACATGTACAATGAAATACATAATAGGTATACATTAAAATTATTTCAAATGTAATTTAAATAATTTCACATTTATTTTTAATTGTTTCGAAAATTCGTGACCATTTATCTGTTGTAATATCACAATCAGCACATAGTATATTAAAATTATTACAAATAATATTTAAAGGACTCTTTTTTAATATGTTTGTTCTTGAGAACATTGTATAAAAGAATAAAGATTTTCTGGAGTATCTTTGGGGTACATTCATGTTTATTTTTTCTAATAATTGTGGACAATTAATTTTGTTTCTTATTAAATTGAACAAGAATTTAGTACTCATTATAATTCTTCTAGTCTTTAGTGAAATCAAGTTATAATTAATAAGAGCTGTAGAATATTGAAAATCATGTTGCGGATAAAGTCCTGAGGATAGATATGTTAAATATTTCAAAAACCTTTTTTGAATTGATTCCAGATAATTAAGATGAGTATTGTATACAGGATACCAAATTAGTGATCCATATTCCAATACACTACGTACAAAAGCACAGTATAATACAATTAAACAATGGGTCTCGGTAAAATCCCTACAGTTTCTGTAAATAAAACCATAGGTTCTATTAGCCCTTGATGTAATATACGTAATATAATATGTAATATTGGAACGAAACAGTACTTATTATTTACTTATATTTCATCCTCAATAAGTTCTCGTCTCTGCATTGCTTCCTTTATTCCAAGGTTCCAATTTCTTCTTGGTCTCCCTTTTTTTCTCTTTTGTGGAGGTCTCCATTCCCGAATCTGTCGTGGTAATCTTTTTTCGTCAATTCGCCTCATGTGGGCATACTTTGTTATTAAACAATTAAAATGGCTGCAACGGAATTAAAAACGGAGTTAAAATTTTGCCCTTGATGTTTATTTTTCACACATGTAACCAATTCATTTGAAGGTTTTAAAAAAGTGAGAGTCTCGACGAGACTCGGACACGGTCTCATCACTAGTCTTTCGATTTCAAACCACCTCGGGTGCAGCAAAGAGCAATGTTTGTAAAAGATCATCTACAGTCAATTGCAGAACTGAAAACTGCAATCATCGCATACGCTACCTCTATCCCAACAGAAATGTGTTCAATTCCTTATTCAATCATAATATGCAGAACTTCACCTCCATAGCAATTGTAATATTTTCCATTTTTGCTGTAGTGGAAAGGTAAATTACATTCTTTAAAACAATTTAAAAAAGAATTAATAATATTCTGCTTAATGTCTGAATTATTCCCATAAGAAAATATCGTACGTGGAGGAAAGATCTATAGATTCACAGTAGCTAATAATAGGGGCGACGCTACGCTACTAAAGGGTAAGCCCCCACCCCTCCTGGTGTTTCATAAATCGCGTAAATTTTTGGAATATAATGTTCTATTCCTCCATCGGTGACTCTGTATAGTGTATTGATTGCCTAATTTAAAAATAGGTAAACATTTTCAAGTATGTATTCCAATTTTTTCTTGAAAAAATGTAAGACCCCCGCATAACAAATTTTGTTCCGGCGCCCCTAATTCAACAACATATTACCTACCGTGAAATCTATTTGAGTAGGACTATGATAAAAAATTAAAAATGGTTGTGACAATAATTCGCTCGCCATTGAGCAAAAGTGTCCAATTTAGCCAGTTGTTCTTATGATCAAGTTATAATCGTCGTCGGTTTTCGGAAGCGTCGTTTGTGGTTGTAATTATGGTATTCCTTGTGATTTGTAAATTGAAAAGGTCATTTGTTTCGGACCAGTCTAATAAATTTTGTTCGAAGAGAAAGTAGCTAAAATTTTGATAAAGAGAAAATATCCCCATTTTTTCTTGAAATGGTGTTAAGTATCTTAATACAACGTACGGATTATGGTATTTCATCTCCTCTATGAAAGTAAATTTAACGGTATTTTTTTTAATAAACTAAATAACTGCACAAAGAGACGCATTAATTAAATTATGCGTTTGTAACACTAATTTTTCATGGACTCACGCGTACGCGACCCAAAAATCCGTTACAAACAAACTATGATTGACATTCGACACATACGTATTAATATATAATTACCTACCTACGTTTTATTGCATAAATCAGTAATGCGATCGTGTATGTTTAGAAAACGAGATGTTTCTTTAAGGTCGTACAAGGTTACGTTTTACCTGTAATAACAAATACCTCGTACGTTATCTTCGTATAAGTAAGTAAGGGTTGATATTTATTACCATACGTGGTTTTCTATTTTATTACTTATAGGTAGGTACGTTGTACCGAAGTAACGACAGCAACGTGCAAAATAGGATGGATGTTTTTATGTCTTGAATTTACATAAGTATACAACATCTAAAAGTACAGTTAACACTTTTAAATCCCATCGACATTCGACTCTATCCATTATTGTTTGACTTTACTTAGCACTGGTTTCGTTAACATCTATTTATATTGGATTTTGTTGATTTAGGATTTTGTTTGATTAGCACCATCCAGTGGCGTAACTAGCAGGCACCGGGCCCGGGTTCCAAATCTAAAAATGGGCCCCCCCCCACCGTGATAAGAATTTTAAATAATCAATTAAAATAAATAACAAAATTTATTATTATCCCACAAATGTTAAGAAAAAAGACAAAGTATATCAAGGGGTTAACCTTGCTTTTTTGGCGAAAAAATGAAGAAATTTTTTGTTGGAAAAAAGTTTACCAAGGTGGCGGAGACCAAATGACTACATTTGAAATGGACACCATACCTTTAATTTTCGAGTTATGGGGATGAAAAAATCACACTTTGTAGCTAATAAACGGAACTTTTACTGTAATACAGAAGAAAATTAATTATGATAAATAATGTCCGATAAATGTCGTCCTTCCACGATGGCGCATTCCTGCAAACGGTCCTTAAAGTTCCTCATCAGAAATGGTGACGTTCCGTGGCCTCCCCGCTCGCCCGACCTCAGCCCCTGCGATTTCTTTTTATGGGGGTACCTCAAGTCGAAAGTGTACGTTGAGAAACCACGCACTATTCCACAATTAAAAGAAGCTATACGACGTGAAATCGCAGCAATTCCGGTTGAAATGTTCGAAGATGTGATGAGGAACTTTAAGCACCGTTTGCAGGAATGCCCCACCGTGGAAGGACGGCATTTATCGGACATTATTTATCATAATTAATTTTCTTCTGTATTTCAGTAAAACTTCCGTTTATTAGCTACAAAGTGTGATTTTTTCATCCCCATAACTCGAAAATTAAAGGTATGGCGTCCATTTCAAATGTGCTCATTTGGTCTCCGCCACCTTGTATTACAGTTATAATATTTAAATTATAAGTAAGATTATAAATATTTGGAGTGATGAAAACAGCAGGTCAGAATTCTCAGAAGCTTTATACAATACAATAAATACGGCGCATCTGTTTTGTTTATGATTGGCACGAGGTACGAGTACAAACAACAACACCGCTAGTAAATGAAGGGTAGGCCGGAAATTGTGGCAATAAAAATTTTGTTCCATAAATGAAATGTTACATTATGTCAACTTGCTGAAAAATAAAACTTACATTTTGTAATGCAATTTCTTATGAGGAATGTTTACGAAAATACAAATATTGGTGTCGTGACATCCGGGCCCCATACACCACGGGCCTGGGTTCCGCGGAAGCCGCGGAACCATTGTAGTTACGCCCCTGGCACCATCAATTAAACGCAAAAAAGTCGGCTTTCGTATTTTTACTGTCGTAAGGCGTGAAAGTTTTCCATACACCCTAACATAACATAACAATCGATGAATTTGACTAATTTTACTAGGTACTGTCGAAGTTGGTATGTCGTAGGCTTTTAGTGAAATGCGTCTTTTCATGAAAAACCTTGGCACATCGTGAAGAGCCGGCTGTGAGGGCGGACCTCTGTGTACATGGGGGCGAAGCATATTGAATCGTTGTTAGGACCTCTTAGGTTTTTTTGCACGTTTCTACATTAAAAGCCGGCTCTTCACGAAGTGCCAAGGTTTTTCATGAAAAGACGAATTTCACTAAAAGCCTACGACAGGTACACCTACATCCATGCTGTTTGTCTCCTTAATTAAAATGTTTTTTTCTATACCCTATATGTAATGGCACGATTTTCACCTGCATATGTGGGGCTAAAGTGCACATGAGTGACATGACACCAATCACAAACCAGTATTTTACTTATTTTCTATGAAATGTCAAACGTCAAAGTTACTTTGATGTTTTCGTGTCGACAATCATTATTATTTTTAGCTATTCGATGTAGTAATTACAATTGTGAGGAGTATAAAAAATAGTGTATTATACAAAGGGGAAAAGTAAATTTTAGCGCTCGCATAATTGCCCCCCTCCGGTATTCGCGCTAAAACTAAAATCACTTACTTTTCCCCCTTGTGGGCCATTTACCTTACCTTAACACATAAAGCCTTAAATATAATCTACTATTTTTACTTTACCGTGCATATACACACGTGTGTATTAAACTTATAGGGGAAGTAGTGTACTTAAACGAAAAAAATCGATCTCGAGGTTTTGATGAATTTCAACGTTTTGGGTCCTCCTGAGTCCAAAACCAGCATCTTTGAAAAGTGTTTGTCTGTGGGTATGGCTGTGGAGTCTAAACTATAACTAGACCGATTTTGATGAAATTTAAAACTAAGGTCTATAAAAAAACTTCATCGGGAAAACAAGCTTCTCATCAAAATCGGCCCAAAGGGGCCCAAACAAACTAAGGGAGTTATTTTGGGAGCAAACATTCAAATTTTAACCCAAAACTGATTTCCCTTGGTGAAAAGTTTAGACATGGTTACAAGTAAAACGCCGTTTCTCGTTTGTGTGTAGCTCAAGGACCGTTTACCTTAATTAAAATTTGAAAATCGGAAATTATAGCCAAAGGATGGCTAGAACTTTTACTTGTAATTGGTAAAGAACAAAAATTAAACGTAGCCAATTTATTGGTGCAAAAATTGGTCAAAAATTAAAAATTAAAAATTTTCTTAAAATTTGCTCGGAGCATTATTTTTATTTTTTGGAATGTTGTACATATAGTTCATGAAAAACTACTGGCACTACATTTATATTCCATAGGGAAAGGGGATGTTTGAAGTTGATAATTTTAAAAATTCATAACTTTTTTGTTAAGATGAAGAAATAAAATTGTACAGTGAAGTAGAGGACATATAATATAAGTAGGTATACCAATTTACTTCCGGCCTAGCCCAAAATGAACAAAATATTAAAAATATTTATGACATACCCTGTATATTATTATAGGAGAAAATCAGAAATCGTTTTCGGATTACAACTATAACTACACACTCTACATTAATTTTTTTATTTTTTTGAATTATTACGCAAAAACTATTTTATTTAATACGTCATTGTAGTAAACAAGGGAAAGTCGTGTGCCAGTTTACTGGTCATTTTATTAAAATTGTATCTCTAATAAATATCTACTTAATAAGCTTTTAGTTCTGATGTAGTATAACATCTACAATACTAATAGAGTAAAGTAATATAATTAATGGGAATATGTAAGCTGCGTACCTACCTATTTGGGCCTCCTCTTTTTCTTATGACAAAGTATTTTCAATAATGCTGTAGTTGCTTATAATATGCAGAAGACGCAACTATGATGATTAGATAATCATAATCTGTTACTTGAATCTGGCTTAAACTTAAACAATATCACAATCTTTTATAATTTATTTTATAAACCTTATTATTGATATTGCTACATGTCATGGCTGTTGTATGTCTGTTCATTTCTTCTTCCATCTACAACAAAATCCTTAAATCGGCTGGTTGGGTAAACAAACATTTCTTGTAGGGAGATTCATTTTTAGCATAACTACATAATATTCTTGTTCATTTTGTACTTGATCTTATGATCTCTGTTGTGCTTTTCAAGCTTTACGTCTACGTTGGTAGATTTCTTGTCTTTTGGCGAAACCGGTTTGATATGAAATATAGTTCTTCGTTAATTTTCACACTTAACATTTACCCCACATTAATTAATTAATCCTTTGTGCCTCGACATCACGTTATGCTCAATGTTCAAATCTGATACATTTCTCGATCGTTTGTCGTATTGCGAGTTTATTAACGATTTTTTAGACGCATTGTCTATGATTTACTTGGAAGGACTGAAACCCTTGTGGCGGTTAAACACAGCACTGCAAACACCTAAAACGACAATGAAAATTTAATAAATCGGGCGCGTTTCGGTAGCAAAGCCGTTATCATCAGCGAACAACTAAACGCAAATTACAAAAATGAGCTATCTACTTACAGCGAAAGTTTACCATCCTAACGGACCCGAATCACCATTATTGATTAGAAAGCGTTTGATTTTGTAAATTTCTAAACTGTCATACAGTGGAGTTCATTCTTATTATTTACTTGTTTAACTAAGGAAATAACTTTGTGATTATTCTCAAACATCTGTAGCGTAACGGCAGACTTACCCCAACGATTGTATTCACTCTTTTGAGTGATCTCTTAGTTTGCCCAATATACACATGGTTACAGTGGTTTTACATATTCCTGACTTATAGTTCATGCCTACTCCGTCTTTGTGGTTACCTAGAAGCTTTTGTAAATTACTTTTTGAAGTTTTCACCTTTTGCAAATTTTACTTGAAAAAGACAAACCTATTGTACTTATATGAACAATAATTCGGTAATTTAACATATTTCTCATCTGATCTGTTAGGACACTACCCTAACGTGGTTACGTTTCTGATATCCTTCTTAAGATTATGTTCATCGGTAAATCTTAAGGGAAACCATTATATACAACCATATATTTCTCATAGGTTTTCAATTTGAACAATTGTTATAAATTTGTTTTTGCATTTATTAAAATATACTTCATA
Organism: Pyrocoelia pectoralis; assembly: GCA_036250285.1. Classification (NCBI taxonomy): domain Eukaryota; kingdom Metazoa; phylum Arthropoda; class Insecta; order Coleoptera; family Lampyridae; genus Pyrocoelia; species Pyrocoelia pectoralis. The sequence goes on from CM070077.1 coordinate 30,837,983, forward strand.
TTCCCTTCGATATCTTCGAAAGGGAGAGGAATTGACCAATAGTTCTGTGGTGAGATCTAGAGATCTTTGGAGTTTACTCTGGAGTCTGGATTATGGATTACGATAGGAGGGTTGGGGTTTACTCTACCCAAGAGACTCCTAGCATTAGCATGAGATCAATAAAATGAACAGTAAAAACCTTGTTAAATTTTTAATGCTACAATACAAACGAAAAACAAATTTTTAATTGTTCTTGGATGCCCATTATAGTAGTAGTAGTAGTAGTATTTTATTAACACCAAATAAATGGTACATATTACTTCATATAAAAAAATGTACGACAAGCATTAACACATAATAATATTATAAACAATATACACATAGTAGTTTATTTAACAATCAAATCAAAACATTAAAATTTAAATTGAAGAAACTCTTCCAAAGAATAAAACGCTTTTTTGAGGAAAATGTACCTTATTGATTTTTACTGTCCATTACTTAATTTTTTGCTTACTCTACTATAGTTTCGTCTCTCATCAGCAATTATTTTAAAATTTTTATAACCAAAATGAGCTTTTAATACTAAAAAAGCAAATCGAAATAAGTAACATTTCTTGAATGGTGTTTTCAGTTTGGGGAACAAAGACAAAGTGACACGAAGCCAATCAGACGAACACGATGGGAAATCAGTCGGACGAACTTATTTTTTTTAGGTACAACTATCGCATTATGGGCAGAAGCTTTGTCGTGCAGTAAATAGCAATTTCCTAGCTGGGAATTCTGGCAACATTGCCAAAGAGAACATTATCTTCGCCCTTGATGCAATTTTTTTGGTCTTGACTTAGTTTGTGGATCATTAGAAGCACCAGGTCTCGTCAGCCCTTTCGAAAAATAGGACAAATAAGTTAAAAAACAAGTATGGTTGCGCTTCTGAACTAAAAATAACCATTTTGGTTCCCCAGTAGCCTAATCTGTAGCAAAAAAGTATCATGCAAATGCGTTTATTATTATAATATTGAAATAAAGGTAGGTTTCTTTAAAATGATGTAATTATCCTTCTTTTTATACCAACAGGTTACAATTTTCAAATAATTACATACTAATCATAAGTAGTGATTACCTACCTAATTTCAATGTGTGCAAATTGTTAATCTATCAATTTGGTAGGTCTCTCAGAAATGTAATTATCATACAATAGTTGTCAGCTCTATTCAACGTGCTGCCTTAAGAAAAAAGGTCAAATCGTTTAAATAATATGATTATTAGTTATCGGTAATTAAAGCCCAGTTATTTATTACTATATGCTTACCTGTAGGTATATGAGAATATGACAATCTAAAGAACATAATTGCCAATTACTAAGCAATCAACTTAAGCATTACTGTATTTAATGTGCAATGTGGGGAAAAATAATTAGAAAAACTTTACAGATGTGGGAAGGCAGTTGATAGTACATTGGAGCATGCCCAGATCCATTTGGCAGATACTCGGGAAGGCATGTGGATCAATTTGTTACGCGAACTGTACGTATAGAAGTATGGGGCAGGGGCAAGGTGGTGCCCATTAAAATTTGTTTTATTTGCTATTTTAGGCTGACCAGACGTACTATATTGTATAGTACAGTACGATATTTTATACCCTTGTCCTATATCAGACACTGTACTATATAATGTACTATATTTTATTGTAAAGCTCTATTTGTACGATATAATTTTTTCAAATTAAATATTAATCAAAATTGAGTTTCCTTTCATGAATTTTAAAGAATTAACAGGAATTTTATAATATGCTTTCACAAAAAAACGAGTTATTAAATGCAATCCATAAATCTGATCTTGTTGTAGATGTTAACGTAGAATGTGAATTTAGTTTCCTTTTTTTTATAATATAAAACTTCAACAAGCTGTTCTGTAGTTTGAAACCGACTGTACTATATTTTTATTTTAAAAATCTGGTCACGCTAATTTATTAAATTAACAGAAATCACAAAGGGCAGCCATGCACGATTTTTATTAGATTAGATCGATCGCTCTACGGAATACGGGCGATGACTTCAGCAAATAAGTGAATTTTTTATAGACAATTTTACGATGTAATTAAGGATATAAGTAAGATGTTGCAGGAATCGAACTATGTTATTTAAAAGATGAGCGAGATAAATGACGCCAATTAAGCCATAATAAATCCGTCACATTGCCATTTGGTAAACTCTACCAGGGGCTTTTTAAAGTAAAAATTAAGTGCAATCGATAACGGTAATTTTTTTAAAACAGTGCTGTTAATTAACTAACTTGAACGGTTTACATTAACAAATCTTAGACTTCCCACATAAGTTGCTCAAAGTATATTTTTAGCTCTGATGGTTCGTTACCTGAAACTTGATTACCCACAAAGCGACGAGAACATTCGTGCAAAGAATTGCTAGGGTTATAAATTACGTCTACATTTTTTTGTACCTCTTATTGCGTTTTATAGACTTTAGTCATTTTTTTCTAATGTCCATTTAACATGATATAACCACAGGAAGGTTATTAGATGTCCTTGCTGCATCTTCACTGTTTTTGTGGTCATCGTACAAAGGATTTGGACTCATAATTAATTAAACGAAGGTTTACTTTAATTACATCAACGTTGATTTGTGAATACTTTAAGTAAATACTTAAGGAAGGTAATTGCACTTGAAAGCTTTTAAAAAACAATTTTGCATTTAATTAAATTGTATTCAATGCTATAAATAGCCGTGACTAATATTTTTACCGGAATAAAATAAGACAATATAGAGTAAAATTGCTTTGGGGTATCACCCAAAAGGTAGCTAAACCATAATTTGTTGAACCTAAACCGAACAATAGACTATTTTAGATAAATTATCTTCGAAACAGTATTGCAATAAAACCGTTTTAATGATGGATGAAAAATCTTCCTTCCAAAAATTTATGTACATGTTCCACCTACCATGCAAAATCCTATATGAATGGGTGCTAATTCCGTGAAGAAGTTTATTGTTTGTGAACGTTTCGTGTGTATGAAAATAAAATTTAATGACTAGTAAAAGAAAAAAGAAATTGAAGGTTTGGGCGAATTTTCTACATCAAACAAATTTGAAGTAAAAGATTTCAAAGTGAGAAATAATTGGACCGGTTTGATAAATTTTTGGTAGGTGCATGTGGCTCATTGCTGAAGCCGGTTTATTTTGCTGATTAAATGCTCGTTAGTCAATTGAATACGTATTTTTTTTCAACTCGTATACTCAAAATGGCGGTTTTAGGTTTACATGAGTTTTCTTGCCCATTACAAACACTCGTCACTGCTTTCATTCTTTTTATTATATCATTGACAAATTGTTACACGACTTTTTTATCATGTAAACATGCGCTTACCGAACCATATGAGGTAAAATTTAACGTTACAGTCATATTAAGCAGTAAACTTACAATAAGTATTACCTAATCTCAGAATTAAGCCCTGCAATAATACCGATTTTCTCCATTTAAACATCGCTGGTAAACTCACCGAAACGTTTATGACACGCTGATAATGATCTACAATATGTCAATTACGACGTTCTTATTCCTGTCATTACGTGAGGTTTTGCATTCGTGGGCAGGGTAACCCTAACCATATACCACGATATTTACGGTCGTACTTCCTTTCCTAGAATTCCATCCCCTCTTTAGCAAAGCGGTTACCACAGAATTGGCGGTTACTCTGACTAGAAATTTAATTCACTCTCGCGTCATGCGTATTTATTATTCCTTTGAATATAATAATCGATTGCGACAATTTTGATTGAATCTTCATTCCTAGTATCGACGAGCTTCTGGAAATTAGTTTTAACCATTCGGAAATAGCAAGGTGGTTGCTTAACTCAGGGTCGGTTCTAGGGTAATCAGCGCCTGTGTGTCAAGATGATATGCACCCCCCCCCCCCCCCTCCTGTCGCTATGAATTAATGTTAAAATAAACTTCTTTCACGTCGATTGTTTTTAAAATTCCATTCTCAATACTTCAAAATGCGAAATTACTGAGTTAAAAAGTTTGGGCTGAAACCATTTGTATGTTAAATTCTGTCCTGGTCAGAGTCGGATTTACCATAAGGCCCTAAGTGAGAAACAAGATTAAAAACACCCTCGTATTTGTGCCGTGCGAGGCGACCCGTAATAGTGGATGAACGGGTCCTGGTAGTTGAATCAACCTTGGGGTGGTTTGAGATCTCCAAGGGCGACGACACACTACTTTGGCCGGAATTTCACTTAAGGCGGGAGGTCGTGGTTAACCCATCTCCATCAAGCGGCTGTGTCGTCGGGTCAGACCATCGACTGAGTAAGCTTTTGTAGGGTAGTGGCAGCAGACTGATTAGCGGACGGTGTGTCGGAAGCGAAACCAGGCCTGTTTTCTGCTACCCTGGGAAGCTTATCCCTCTAGTAGCCTTGACGTCTGAATGGGCGCCCCCTAGTTGGGATCCGTGGTGGGTGGGGAGCTAGGGGGATGAAACCGAAAGATCCAACATGAACAACACAACCACACCCCCAATCCCAAAGGGAACGTCCCAAGACACCCCTCAAACTCAGCTGCAGGTTACCAAGCCTCAGCTAAACATAAAAAAGTAAGCGCATATCCGGCGCCGAGCAAAAGAGGAGGAAGAAAGGCAGGCTGACCGTCCACCAAACCGACCACCTCCCGTGGCTCAGCCCCGACTCGGATCCTAGATTCAACCCCGATGAGGTAGGCCAACGGGTAGGGGAAGGGAAAAAGAGGCAAAGGTCGGACGATTCAACTCCGACCCAACCGCCGACAAAGAAGTATAACAAGTACAACTGCGCAACTATAACTGTGCAAAAAGAACTGCGCAAAAATATCTGCGCAAGTATAATTGCACAAGTTTAATTGCGCAAGTATAACTGCACAAAATAACGGCGCAAGTATAACTGCGCAAAAACAACTGTGCGAGTATAACTGCGCAAAATAACTGTAAGTATAACTGCGCAAATATATCTGCGTAAGCATAACTGCACGAAAATATCTGCGCAAGTATCACTGCGCAAAAAATATCTGCGCAAGTGTAACTGCGCAAAAATATCTGCGCAAAAATAACTGCGCAAGTATAATTGCGCAAAAATAACTGTGTAAGTATAACTGCGCAAGAATAACTGTGCAGGTATAACTGCGCAAGCATAACTGTGCAAGTATAACTGCGCAAAAAATAACTGCGCACGTATAACTGCGCAAGTATACCTGCGCAAGTATAACTGTGCAAGAATAACTGCGCAAGTATAACTGTGCAAGTATAACTGCGCAAAAATAACTGCGCAAGTATAACTGCGCAAAAATAACTGCGCAAGTATAACTGCGCAAAAATAACTGTGCAAGTATAACTGCGCAAAATAACTGCACAAAAATATCTGCGCAAGTATCACTGCGCAAAAATATCTGCGCAAGTATAATTGCGCAAAAATAACTGTGTAAGTATAACTGCGCAAGAATAACTGTGCAGGTATAACTGCGCAAGTATAACTGCGCAAAAAATAACTGCGCACGTAAACTGCGCAAGTATAACTGCGCAAGTATAACTGTGCAAGAATAACTGCGCAAGTATAACTGTGCAAAAATAACTGCGCAAAAATAACTGCGCAAGTATAACTGCGCAAAAATAACTGCGCATGTATAACTGCACAACAATAACTGCGCACAAATAGCTGCGCAAAAATAACTGCGCAAGTATAACTGCACAAAAATAACTGCGCATGTATAACTGCACAACAATAACTGCGCACAAATAGCTGCGCAAAAATAACTGCGCAAAAATGTCTGCGCAAACATAACTGCGTTAGTATAACTGCGCAAATATAACTGTGCAAGTATAACTACGCAAGTATGACTGCGAAAGTATAACTGCGCAAGTATACTGTGCACAAATAACTGCGCAGAAATAACGGCTCAAGTATAACTGCGCAAAAATAACCGCGCAGGAATAACTGAGCAAAAATAACTGCGCAGGAATAACTGAGCAAAAATAACTGCGTAAAAATAACAGCAAGTATAACTGCGCAAAAATAACTGCGTAAAAATAACAGCAAGTATAACTGCGCAAAAATAACCGCGCAAGTATAACTGCACAAAAATAACTGCGCACAATAGCCGCGCAAAAATAACTGCGCAAAATCAACTGCCTACTTATATCGGCACAAAAATCACTGCGAAAAATAACTGCGCAAAAATAACTGCGCAAAAATGTCTGCGCAAAAATAACTGCGCAAGTATAAGCGTGCAAGTATAACTGCGCAAGTATAACTGCGCAAGTATAACTGTGCAAGAATAACTGCGCAAGTATAACTGTGCAAGTATAACAGCGCAAAAATAACTGCGCAAGTATAGCTGCGCAAAAATAACTGCGCAAGTATAACTGCACAAAAATAACTGCGCATGTATAACTGCACAACAATAACTGCGCACAAATAGCTGCGCAAAAATAACTGCGCAAAAACAACCGCCTACTTATATCTGCACAAAAATCACTGCGAAAAAATAACTGCGCTAGTATAACTGCGCAAATATAACTGTGCAAGTATAACTGCAAGTATAACTGCGCAAGTATGACTACGAAAGTATAACTGCGCAAGTGTACTGTGCAAAAATAACTGCGCAGAAATAACGGCTCAAGTATAACTGCGCAAAAATAACCGCGCAGGAATAACTGAGCAAAAATAACTGCGCAGGAATAGCTGAGCAAAAATAACTGCGCAAAAATAACTGCGTAAAAATAACAGCAAGTATAACTGCGTAAAAATAACCGCGCAAGTATAACTGCACAAAAATAACTGTGCACAATAGCTGCGCAAAAATAACTGCGCAAAAACAACTGCCTACTTATATCGGCACAAAAATCACTGCGAAAAATAACTGCGCAAGTACAGCTGCGCAAAAATAACTGCGCAGAAATATCTGCGCAAATACTGCGCAAAATATAACTGCGCAAATATAACTGTGCAAGTATAACTGTGCAAGCATATCTGCGCAGTGAAAACAAACTAGGTACTGTTCTACAAGTCCATATTTAAACCAATAAGTACTGGCATATGGTATCCAGCTATGGAGTACGGCATCCACCTCTAATATTGAAATAATCCAAAGATTCCAGTCCAAAATGCTAAGCATTGTCACAAATGCACCTTTGTTTGTACCTAATAATGTAATACTTACTTACTTACTTAACTAATAATGTAATACACCGTGATCTGGACATACTTACCCACGATTAATGAGGAAATAGTGCTTAGAACCAAAACCTACAGGAAGAGAATATTTGAACATCCAAGCAACTTGGACAACAGTTTCATGTCCAATAAACCGGAATTACGCAGACTAAAAAGAAAAATCCCTCAAGACCTTCAGCAAATAAGATTCCAGGATCTTCTGCGCTTGAGGGATGAGTCGATATGGGCACATCCCGCGCAGGGAGTTAAACAAAAAATTAATTATATTTAGCAGTTAGTAATGAATAAGAAATAATCAAAGACTTTTGTTACAGAATCTTATTTTATAACCTATTACAAAATACTTTTTTGAAAGAAAAATTAGGTTATTTCCTAATAACATTTTTTCAGTGCCATAGATCCATGCAATATATTTAATCCTTGATATAAATATTATTTAAAAAAATTAAGTGTAATTTTTTTGCTTCACAAAATAAAAGAATCATTTATGATGCAATAAGCATAACTTTATAAATTGATAACTCAATTAATATTTATTCGATTAACACGGAGCTTCACGTCATTTTATTGGAAATTTAATTGTCTTTGCTAACAAAAATAGAAAAAAAAATCGATTTTGCACACTTATAAAAATTGCTTGCGGCTATCCCTAGTTGGCCCTTGCGTGAGTTGATCACCAACCATTACAACTGCGAAATTAAAGCTTGCCTATACTTAGGTTAAATTTTATATTTATTAGCTCGCACGGCATCTTCTAATTAAAACATTCATGGTCGGACAGAGCTTCGTAGGTGAAAAAAATTAGATTAAATGAGGAAACATTCAAAATTATACACAACAATTTTTGACCACTCAAGTAAACGCTTCGGGCGAAGGAAAATCAAACAAAAATTCGACTTTAAGTCGAAAATAATTACATGCCGCAATAATTTTTTAAATCGTCTAATAAGAATCCCAAACAAAATAATAATTAAGTTATACGAATTTACAGGAGCTTTAAGAAAATTAATAGATTATAAATCAACATCCTCGTGTGTAAGAAGTAATAATTGTATAGAAATAACTATTATTACGTACATTTCTGTAAAAGTCAAGGTTTTCTTAAGATCTCTTTGAGCATCTGTTACACCGCTTTTGTTTTATTCCATCAATTGAATTAACAATGATTTCCAAGGTCCATGATAAAAAAAACTTCTTCTTTAGACAATTATCGTAATAAACTGTAAAACCTTCGATATGTTAATTAAGAAAATAAAGTTTCTTTGGAAAAAATGTATTGTTACAATACACGTAAGCGAGCAACACTTTGAATAGGTATATCTCATGCTAATGTTAACAATTTTTAAGCGTGACTGGAAATGAACTGAACAACAAATATTTCATCTTCATCGAACATAAACTAATTCGAAAATAAAAAGTAGCCTTTACAAAAGGGTTATAAAAAATGCGTTAATGAGAAATTAACTCTTTGTTACCTTATATAATGAAGAAGATAAACAGCTTTTATAAAAGTACCTGCCACGCATGATTAATAACAAAAGGGAGATGATGATGATGAAGTCTGCTGTCAAATTTGATACAGTATTTTTTCAAATCTGTTTCACACTTTTCTCATGTCTTTTAGTGTCTAATAACAATAATAACGACTTGCCTAATTTGTTCGTTACCCATTTATTTCATCAGCGTTTTAACTAATTGTGAGCTTTAGTCATCTTTTATTGTCGATATGCGAACCGTAACAGTTTTACAATAATCTTTTGAGGATATCTCGGAAACAAACAAGAGAATTAGTAAATATCACGGAGCATGATTTTATTATGCACTATAGATGGCCAAGGTTTCAAATGAAATGTAATTATGTTATTTTATTATAAACTTGTAAGGTATAGTAAAAAAATTTAAAAGCAATTAGAAGTTACAAAGTGAAGCATAATTGCAAAGGTGTACTGAAACATTTTTCTTCCTAGTGTAGTAACATATATGTATACCTATGTATAAACAAACAATAGACACTTAAAAGTCTGATCTGATATTCCTGTTCTTCAATCTGAAAGGCATAGCGTATCGCAAAATGAAGAATGTCGTGTAACTATTAGCACACTATTAGTATTACACTGCATATGGTCATAGAAATGCAACTAAGTACGCTGGGTTATTAATTTTTTGTGTCTCTTTTAAGGCAAACTTTTGATAGGATAGAAATTTGTCACCTATGTGTATATATGTTCACAGCGTATTTTGGAAAGAAATAATGAAGTTGCTGAACCTTTTATAAAATGTGTCTCTACTATCTTCCATTCACCACACATCGATTTATAATGAAATATTTAAAAAACAACCGAACCAGGAACTGTTATACTTTATTTATTTTATTTCATGGTTATTGGTGTATTTTAAAATATACCACATGAGCAAAATTTATTAAAACAAGTTACAACAAATTAAAAACACATAAGTACTGAAGACCACCTTGACGATAGTAAAGAATTACTTAAAAATTTGTCTTGGGAAGGTTTATTATGATAGTCATAGTTTGGATGACGAGTAACAATCAAAGAACATTAATGTGTTGATAATGAGAGCTACGGTTAGAGTAACTACAATCTGTAACTCAAGTTTAATGAGAATCCATTACGAATTAATAATACCTTTTAACGTCTTCTCTTTTACAGCTGTAAAATGTTTTCTGAATTAACATTTCTTTTGGGATTTTTACGAACGGAATGCTATAATGTCCCTACCTAGCTGAAACGAATGGCGCGCACACAGTTAACAAACTTATCTGCTTCAAAACAGCACTTGGTTAAGGGTTATTTTACACACCAATTTAACAGCCTTTAATTATAGCAACAACTCGGTATCAGAATACATAAGTTCAACCTGAAAAAGAAAACACCATCAATCAGCGACCATTTTTTCTACACAATAAAATAAATAAATAATACAGGAAATATAATTACTATTGTAAACAATGCAAACGCAACTTACAAGAAATTATTAAATCATCAACTTTCTACGGTCAATTGTGGACGCAGTTTACAGTTGTTTCACTAGAATTTCATTTCATTTCATTGTAATTTCTTTTTAAAATTTTCCAAAAGAAAATAATGGATGTTCAAACCGCGCTCAATAAAACTGAGTAAAACTTTTTTATGATATTCGTCCAACTCGTTAAAGGCACCCAAAAATCTTTATTAACTTCACTCAAATGCGAATTGGTTTGTTAACAAATGTAAAATTGTAAATTATATAACTTGTCCCAAACAGTCACAAGTCAGGCGATCTCGAGGCCCTGGGATATCGCCAAAACGTGAAATTAAACTTTCTGAGAAAGTGGCTCGAACAACTTGCATGGACACACGAGCGGCGTGTGCGGTGGCACCATCCTGTAGGAAAAAGCAACCAAATCCAGTTGCAGTCTGCGAAGTTCGCCACGCAAGAAATTGGTCAGCGTCTCGCAGTCATGTTCCCGTCGGTCACACTTTGCTATCAGTGATTAGATTACAACATCAAAGGATTCATTAAATCGTAAAATGCGTATTTCGAAGGAAACATCCATCATAAATAACGTTTATGTTTTTTCCAGAATATGGGCAGCATTGGCAAGATGGAGAGTTTACATCTATGATGTATCAATCATTTGCCGGCCGGGCAGGGGCAGGTTCTATCGAGTGCCAGTAGCGTGGCAGACGTGGCCTGAAATTGCGGTGCTTATTCGTTCTCCTGCTGCCTGCGAGATTCGGTCCGTGATAATGTTTCTTAATGCACAACACATCGCGCCGATCAAAACTCATCGTCAGCTCTGTCAGACTAACAGGTCGGACATCATGAGCAAACAGATAGTGCGTCGCTGGTGTCGGCAATTTTCTGAAGGTCGTCAAAGTGTCCATGATGGAGGGCGCAGTGGGGGACCGTCCCTCTTCACCGATGACCTTGTGGAACTGGTTCGGCAGCGCATCGTGGAGACCCGTCGCTTCACGATTACGGAGCTCAGCAGTCATTTTCCGCAGATATAGCGATCCTTTTGCATGAAATTGTCAAGAAATACGTGCTGTTCAAGAAATTGTGTGCCAGGTGAGTGCCGAAAAACCTGACACCCGAGCACAAAACAAAACGCCTCGGCGCAGCGCTGACATTTCTGCTCGTGGTATCATGATGACGGCGTGGTATGTTTACTGCAGGTGTTGTGCTGCTCTATGACAGTGCTTGTCCACATACAGCGCGGCAAGCAGCAACCGTTTTGTAGGTGTTCGGCTGGAAGCTGTTTGAACATCTCCCATACAGTTCTGATTTCTCACCCAGCGATTTTCATCTTTTCTTGCACCTGAAGATTCCTGTCCATTGGGCAACGTTTTCAGAAAGACGAAGAACTGAAGAAAACTGTGTCACACTGGTTCCAGTCGCAGGCGGCGCACTTCCACGAGACTGGTGTACAAAACTTGACCACGATATTGCAAGTGTCTCAATTCGTTTGGTGACGATGTCGAAACATAGCTCAAACATTGCTGCACCTGTTGCCAATAAAGTGTTGCATGTAACTATATATATGACTATTTACGTGATTAACAAAAGCAAAACTTCTATTCAATTACAATTTATGACCATATTAAATACCAATCGACGTCACCCACTCTGAGAAATGCAAAGTATTAAAAACTTTAATAATAATTTATATTTATTAACAAAATTTACATAAACAGTTAAGATCCTTAAATAAAAGTAATGCTGAAAACAACTTTGAAAATGAAAATCCAGAAGTTCGTTATAGAAAGCACCGCTTTGGCTTGACAGGTTATAGAATTAAGACATTACTTACATTAATTGCAACACGAAACTTTTAGTATCAATTTCAAAAAAGTTGTAATAAACGTTTGATTTTGGAAATGCTATACATTAAAATTGACGATAAGTTCCTTTGCAATAGTAAAAAAGATTTGCCCAACTAATATTTATAGTTACCTAACTTCCAAAATATTATAATTGTCATTCGTTCATATCACTATAAAATCATTTTTGTAAATCTTAAAAAAATCTTTAAAAAACCGGAACGAAAGTATACTATTGACAAGAGACAGGAAAACCAAATAAAAATATATACCAAATAATATAATTATTATCCTCCCAAATATGATGATCATAACAGCAATATAATGTTTTTCTCGAGAAAAGCGATTAAAGAAAGGCTTAAATTTGCATCAATTTATTATAGAACCGACACACTCACGCATTTGAATAACAGAACAACACACCATATAAGTAATGCCCATTGATTTAAAGAGCGAACTTACACCGCAAAAGTACCACCAGACCTCCCACATGTGTACGTCTGATTACTGGTAACAACCTTATTTAAACTTCATGTCACCCTTAGCTATACCGGTTAAGGAAATATAATGGAAGAAAGAATCTTTTAATCAAAACGTACGTGTTTAAATTAATTTAATTTTTTCCTCTAAACTTGCACGCACGCTTGCAAATCTCTTAACGTGCATGTAGAGTTGGCGAAGAAAAATATTGTGACAGCGACAGGACGTTTGCAAAATGAATTATGCACGAACGGGTAAAGTACAATTATCCGATTGTTGGAAATGTCGTGGCAAGGAAACGAGATTTTTTTAATCTGCGTGAAGTATTCGCGATTTATTTAAAGAGCTTACACGAGGCTTCTTAATAAATAAAATCAAATTAAAATTCTTCCAGGGATAATTGACACAACCACAAAATTCTACACAATGCACGTTTGAAAACGACCTTTTGTTCTTACCAGAAAAAATTTCGATTGTTTTGCCAAAGATAGGGCACTAATATCAATGGACACAAGCCTGTTGTCTTCAGAAACACTAACTTCCAAATTATTTGATGCTAAATCGTCCCACTATTGTGTAAAGTAATCGTTGACAATAATGTAAATCTAGCTAGAAATGACTAGGTTTATTACGCAGAGGCAATAACTTCGCACCTAAAAGACGATAGAATAGAACTAGGACAGAGCATTTTTGTCAGTCAAGTTGGTTGTAAGGATAGAACTGATCGAAAAGGAGTCTAAAGAGATGCATGCAAGAGAACTAAAGAATACAAAAAAGGTGAAAATGTTCCAAAAGGCGAAAAGGCGATGTGGAAAAAGTTTATGAAAAGATTGTGAATGTTGCGGAAGAAGTCATCTTGGCAAATGTAAATACTTAGAATATGCCTGCAAGAAATGCAGGAAAAGGGGAAATTTACTACGTATGTGCAAAAAAAGAAGTGCAGTCTGTGGAAGAAGAGAACAGTGACAACAGTGAAGATAGTGATAGTATAGAGGTAAAGGATCAAACATTGTTTTTTTCTATACCCTATATATCATGGCATGATACCTGCATATGCGGGGCTAAAGTGACTAGGGAAAAAATGGACATGACGTACCACTATGAAATGTCAATTGTCAAAATTACTTGTTCTGCGTATTTAAATGGCGTCATCGACAATCATTATTTTTAGCTATTATAGTAATCACTATTTTGAGGGGTATAGAAAAAATATTGGAAAATACACGGGGAAAAGTAAATTTTATAGCGCTCGCATTACTTTAGTACGAGAGAGAGTTGACAATGAATGCTGTGCTTTTCATTTCTTCGACCTATACTTCACTAACACTTTTTCTATGCGAAGTTCAAAAAGATCGTTGATAACCAGATGCTTCCATTAAGTAAAAGTTCGCAGAATAAAAGTTCGGCGTCTACATTATGATATTAGTTTCCGTTCCCAACGAGAAAGTCGTTGACTAGATAAGACAAGAAAATGTATGCACAAATTTACCTATAATAATCATATTATTACAATGTAGTTTATTTTTTTCGATTTTCTTTATACCGGGTGCGACAAAAGTCAGTTAACGCTATCAAAAAGAATCGCGCGCAACTACGTTGTATGTTTTTGTATCATTTTGTAGTTTTTTTAATAATACACTAAGTTTTTGCACTCCGTCATTGTTTGTTTGATTAATATGTAATCCATCTGTTAACTGACTTTTACCGCATCCAGTATTTCACTTTATAGTCGTGTACACACATAGAGAGAATGTATCTCCCATTGCTACAGATTGTTTCCATAGTGATTGAGTAAATTTTCCACACATTTTCAACTATTTCCGGCTTTACTCACATCAATCAGGTAATGACTGCCTAATTTTCTCTATTTCCCAAATTTTGCAAGTAAACCAGTCCCGTTAAACGACTCTTACTCAACGAACTGATTTTTATTATCGTTATAAACATAAACAGTTTCTCGTACGTTTAAAAAGTGAATTTTCCACATTTATCTAAACTGAGCGATCTTGGAAAAATTACTGTTGCCAATTGGAATGTTAGTACCTTTATGTAAACAAAAAACCTGGCAGTTGAATATACTAGGCTTCATTTATGGAAGGATTTCTCTAGCTCTAATTAACTAAACTTAGGTCATAATTTTAATATCTTTTTTGAATTATGAAAATGTTGCAGAGATGAAAGTAATACAAATGAACTCTATTGTTGGTTGAAGACAACGATCATTCTCAATGTAAAACTTTAACCTTTAACTAACTAATAACTTTACTGAACTTGTACCGATCAAGCTTCTCATTTTTCATATTATTATATTTAAAGATGTATTTTTCGGTTTCACCGGGTCACATAGTTCATTTAACACTTTTGATCAATTCCATTTCCTGTTTCTACATATAAATAGATAAAAATTTCTCTACGTATAAAGTTCTGTCCTCCCCGAAATTGTGAATATGTGCCCCATCCAAGCTCGTTCCAAAAACGGTATTTACACTTTATATCGTGGTATTTACAGTAGTACTTTTCAAAATCTTTTTCAAATCATGTATCCTTCATCATCACTTGACGTACGCAAAGAATAACGTTTAATTAAACATAACTAAATATTTAAATAAATTTAATCTTACAGACTTTCACTTTCAAATAATCATACGAAGCGACAGTTGTCACTGAAAAAATATTTTTACAAAGTTACATAACTAAACACTATAAAAAATTCATCAATTTATTAATGTCCAAATTCAGACATACTTTCATTCGTCTTACACAAATTTGTAAAAGCAATCTTAAATCTCTAAAGTATTACATCGAGCAGAAATTTTGATTAAAATTGCACTTTTGTCGATCTTGATAATACATAATAATCTACAATAATGTATAATACTGTTTCGAAGAGTATAATTATTGCAATAATTTTAAAGCGATTGGTACTTCCTTGTCTAAATGTGCTCAATCATTCGGTACTCTTACAAGAATCAAGATGAACTATAATTACTAAAGAAATTGGTACGAAAAGTGTTGAAACGGAATGTTGAAACGGAAATTAAAAATTGCCAACCTTGATATAAATGAAATTAACATTTGTGGCGCCAATCATATAGGTAGCAAGAAGACAGTAGGTAAGTTACGTCAAGTTAACATTAGCATTTTCTGTTTTATATACCGACGAAATATTTTATTAATGTGCTATTAAACATAGATGAAAAATGTTGCCGTTTTTCTATCATTATCATTAATTATTTATTATTAATCGGCATAAAATGAAAATTTGAATATTCACTTTCGCCGATGTGGATATGGAGAAGCGACTTAGTCGTTATGTTTGTCGGAATCAATAAAACGATGTATCCCTAAGAGATATTTCAGTTTTATTAGATTTCACAATTACCATCTGAAACCAAAGATAGCATAATTATTTTTAGTATTTGCAAATATAACGT
Source organism: Pyrocoelia pectoralis (assembly GCA_036250285.1). Taxonomy (NCBI): domain Eukaryota; kingdom Metazoa; phylum Arthropoda; class Insecta; order Coleoptera; family Lampyridae; genus Pyrocoelia; species Pyrocoelia pectoralis. Next base: position 30,853,915 of record CM070077.1, read on the forward strand.
AGGTAGTCTGTGTGTCTTCATTTTTTGCATCACTATGATTTTGTATTAGATTATAAAGAAAAGTGATGTTATTCATCATCCATCTAGAATCCAATGATTGCAAGTCAAATATTGACAATCGTATGATAAATACTTCTAGTGGAAAACCTCCGTATGTTTTGTAGTATCAAAATTTTAAGAACATTCTTTATATAGCCTCTAATGTATATTATAAGTTGGATTGTAAATTAGAGAACAATATTCAGGTTTTGGTCGAACTAAAGAATAATAAAGCAATTTAAAGCTGATTGTGATGAGAAGCCTTTACAATTCCTAATTAGTAAATTATGAATCCCAAAGTTCGATTAGCAGAGCGAGTTACTTGAGTTACATGACCAGAAATTTAAGTTTGTTATCAAATGTCACTTCTAAGTCTTTGATTGAGTTACACTTCTGCATTACAGAAGACTTGGTAGAATAATTAAACATTACTGTACTTACCTTCCGCGTATAAGACACTACTTTGCATTTATTAACATTAATTGTTACACTGCCTGCATAATAAATTATAACATTTTGACATTATTGTCAGATAATGAGGAGAAAATTTTTAAATCATTTGCAAATAATAGTACATATAGCAAGGTAAGTTACAATAGGACCTAGGTTGAATCCTTGAGGCACCCCAGAAGTTGCCAGTATTGGCAATGAAAGAAAATTGTTAAATGTAACATACTGCAAACGCTTTTCAAAATAAGAAATGAAAAAATTTAAGAGATTTTTTATGAAAATCATGTGGCTATATCTTAATGATGAGTGTATTGTGAGGTATATGATGAAATGTTCTTGTATTATCTGTATAGTGTATATACAACATCCACCTGTCCCCGCATGCCAGATTGAAAAGTGTTGATCGTTTGATCATGAAATCGTGATGGTCCTGAGGTATGAAGCGTCTAACAGAAGGATAAAATGTATACATAGTACTTTGTTTTTACATTTCCTGATTAGGTACGTTGCGTCGTGTACTTCACATTTCCATTTTATTTTTTTTAATCATGTGCATTAAAACACACCTTAATTCATATTACAATCATTATCATTAACATAAAAAACTTCAAATTTAAACATACCTACAATTTTAATTACTCGTAATCGTTGTTAAAAAAACTGTAATTCCTTTGATGTCAGTTTTGAGGCCAAGTTTATACATATACTTATATGTAATTTAAATATTTAATGCATATGACTAAAAAACTATTTTTTCTACGAAAATTAATTGAATTAAATGTTGATCCATGTAATTTACACTCGAGCAAGAGGTGTTGAGTACAAGACCATTAGTGTCTAACAAAACCACTTGATAAAAAACTCATACTTGAAAACAAATGAGGCTATTTAATAAATAAAAACCATTAAAAACGAGGAAAGATACTGAAAAAATGTTGATTAATTGTCTTATCTATCGGTGGTCGTCATTGAATATATGAAATCATGTCTTTTTTTATTTAAATTACATCTTATAGAATGAAAGAGAAAGTTTCTTGAAGGTTTGACTTTAAGGGTCTCGTTGGTCACAATGTCTTGCTCTAAATTGGTTTGAGTAAGAAATCTCTAGTCAAGCATGTATCAGAACAACCAATTATATTTTCATTTCCACCATTTGCTTCCTGACCTAGACATTTAGGTTGATGGTAAAACCAGACTACTTTTCCCAGTTTCCGAGTGAATTTTAATTGATTTTTTTAAATTAATTATCTTTTTAGGGTTTAATTAAATTAAGCCCATACATGTACAATTGTACAACTCTTGCACTTGAAGACTTACAGCACTGAATACAGAGTGATGAATGATGATGAAGTTCCGTATAAAATTCAAATTTTGATAAATGACTAAAATATAAGAAAAACTTCCCATAAAATAAAGGTCGCTCACAAGAGAAACAAAGGTAATCTCAATAGGACCATCAGAGAATTGAAAGAATTGTTAATGCAATACAAAGACAAATGCATTCAAAATTACCTAGATAATCTAACAGCTACCGAATCAACGGATTATTCACTATGTGAATTATCTTTTCAAGAACCGACAAGGAAAAAGCTCAGGGGCATACCGTAGAGTTGAAAGCAAAGAGATATTCAAACCTTTTACATCCGAACATTCTTACGAAAGCGAAACAGAAATTGATGAACTATTGCAATCACCTTTCCAAATGGATCTGCCCCACCACAAAATTAAAAGAGCAGGAATAAAATATAAAGCAAATCTAGCTGAAATAAATACGTATCAAAAAAGGACCTGGATGTAATTTAATTTAAATTAAGCTACTGCTGTACGATCCGACTGAGCGTTTGTTTGATTTCCTGCAATTTCATGTTCGAGTTCAAGTGCTTCCCGCTAAAAGATTTCCGGACTTGGACACATTACGGCCTTAGTTTGGTTTACAATATGGGGTGTTGTATAAATTATTTCGAGTAGAATGTAGGTATTTAAATGTATTATGTGTTCATTGGTTTTTATGGAAAATGTTGTCTTTAAGTTATAAAATAAAAAAGGAAAATGAAATTCCTGGCGATAATCGTTCACGTTGAGAAAAATGTAGGGAAAAATTCAATGTAATCTCAGAATCTATATTGGGATGTAAGTGGAAGCAAACGGGAAATCTGGTAAAGTCCCAGTGGGATCTCTGTACTGTAGCTTTGCACTCCCCTTTCATCTTTGTAATCAGTGCAGACCCAGAGCTAATCTCAAGTTGTGTGGAGGTTAATCTAATCATCGATTACATTGGTATGCGTCAGTAATTTCTATACCTTCCCTTAATTTGAGTAGACAACCACTGTATTGTTCGTTTTTTGAAATAAAATTTATTCTTCATCCGTTTCTTGTGTTGTAATTTTGTATAACGGTCACGCTGACTTACTTTCATGAACGAAATTAAGGAAAAGTTAGTTGAGAACGTAATAAAGACTGTTAATTACCGCTGCTGCTAATAAAAGGGGAGAGTTAAAGCTGGATTTATATAGTGTCGGTATCGGTAAGCAATAAGAAATAAGAAATAAGCAATAAGCAGTAAGAAATAAAAACGCATTTAGGTATAGTTCTTTAACGGTAACAGAGTAGGCATGCGCATTGCGGGTTTAATTTAAATTATTACTGTGTTTATGGTACGATTCTTAGGTTACCTAAGGTACGATTGTAAAATTAAAATCAACTTGACATAATATTTTCCCATCGATTCTTGAATAAGAGATATATTTCACTCAAATATTTCTTTAACACCTGATTTATATTGATGTTATCTGTCTTTTCTTAGCTCGTAAGCTCACAGCTGTTAGCTGTATATAAGGTCTTGGACTATCTCGTGAACGACACATCACCGCGTAGCTGCGAGTAGGAGGAGCCCCAATTATGAAATTTGGTAGTAAGTGAAGTATAAAAACATAGACTTACTTTGGAAAAGGCGCCAAAATGTAAATAATGTGTTCTCGTTCTCATATATCAACAAATTTCATATTTATCGTGTAATTTATTTTATTTACTTACTGTTCAGCCATAATTACGCGTGCTTATTGTTTCATAATGACGGACGATACTTTTAGGAAAGTTGCCTACATAAAAGTTTGACGAATTATAGTTACCTGCGACGTGGTCACGTGTCGTTCACGAGATCATCCAAGACCTATACGAATGTTCCCGATTCGGTAACGGTAACGGTAAGAAATAAAATTTGAACCAATTCCTTATTTCTTACTGCTTATTGCTTATTTCTTATTTCTACTATAAATGATATACAGGTTATCCATAAGTTCATTTCCTTACCGCTTATTTCTTATTTCTTATTGCTTACCGATACCGACACTATAAATGCAGCTTTTAGGGCTTACATGTCATTGTAGGCGTCTGCACCACAGAGTAGCAGTAGAACATTGTACAGTAGCAGTCTAGCAGAGAGGTCATCCACTAACAAAAAGGTTCTTCGTGAATTAAAAATGACTTTATTGGTGCTTTTGCATTTGTCGGAACATCCTAAATCTATACGTGGGCGAAGCATTTTTGCATTACTAATCTTTGACCATCAACTACTATCGGAGTAAAAATGCAAGGCCTCTGACTTTAAGTGATCATAACAAAAAAACTGAGGGGTGAAATTTCTTCATTTTTGGGCAGTACATTAGTCATTTATACATGTTTAACATGTGTAAAAACCAAAATGCTAGAATCAGTTGTTTAACTTTTATTTTAATTAACAGCAATAAAAACGCTGTATGTAGTATTTTCCTGGCTGACGGTCAGTTTTAACTTATCATAAAATTGTTATTGTTTCATAAATTGTTACCAAATTTACAAATGTTGTAGCACACATACTTCTGAAAAGTCGACAGCCAATAAATATTGATTATTCATATGATTAACTGGTTTTATAAGCCCTAACCGAAAATGTGCTATTTCGCAATTTACGGAAGTTAAAGAAAAAATTCTTGTTTTAAATGCTAAATTTGATATTACTTAAATCTAACTGCATTATTCTCTTATTGAAAATAAAATTTGTTTTCTTGTAATTCCAAGTAAAACGTTATGTTTATCGCGAAAAAAGGACGCACATATTCCCGCGAGAGGTAATCTACCACATCGTAAGCAGCGAGCGGCAACCCACAACAATGTGATTATTCTTTTGCATTGTATAAAACCATGCGCTTTATAGCAATAGTGTACGACAACAGCTGCCCCGCGCGGCCGCGCTTCTCCCCTTCAACTGGTGCATGCATCCTTTTTTCAAAATTTCTTTAAAAAAAACGATGTATAATGACATTATTTTTGTGAATCGTGTTAGACCACAGCATAATTGCTTTAACCTTGTTATGTTACTGTCAAATTGTTAATATCGAACGTTCAGGTACTGAGTTACATAAGATGTCGTTTTTTCATTATAGCTTTAAGACTAATAAACCAATTGGCCTCAAAAGCATCTCACATTGACAAAAAAGTATACATTTTTCAAATATATAAGTATCTACCACTCAGTTTCAATAATATAGCCGTAATTAATTTTTAAAGTGGAGCGCTTGTGCGATTTGAGTCATAATTAGCGCTTTTTCTCACATACATTGATACAGAAAATTAACGATGTATTGTAAAAATCTAAAACTCTACATCTTTTTGTAGAAATAAATGGTCTTTTAAGTGCACTTTATTTCATTAAATTATGATTGCTAATTACTGAGATACAAGCTTCTAAAGTCAGAGGCCTTGCATTTTTACTCCGATAGTAGCTATTAAAGCATAAAACACCCACACATCTAGCTACATATATTATTGCCGTGTGAACACAATTTTTTGCATTGATTTTTTGCATACGTAAACCTTCTCGCATTTAGTGAAATATTATATACTCCCTTCAAGCGTACTGAGCTTAAAGCCCATATGAAAAATCGAAGCTATTTTGCATTTTTGATTAATACATAAGTGATACAAAAAATACGTAGATCCTCTCCGGCTGTACAACAGATTTATTGCCTAACCGTTAATAATTACTGATTTCCGTTCAAACCTTAGAATCGTGAGCATTAGGAGAGTTTTCAAAATTTGATAAAGAAGTATTATGTTACTTTATAATTTATTCTTATCCTTCATCTATAAAATTAGTTAGAAATATCATTTCATTTTATTATAATGGTTACCGCGGTGTGGCTCAACCGAAAAGGAACCGTTATAGGGTAAAATGCAGAGCTGCGAAAGCGTGGTTAAACTAGTTTGTAAATTGGATATTTTTGGATTAATTAATGGATTTAGGGTTCATGTTGGTGGCCTTGCTACGTCGCAAGGTCGAAGACCATCATTATACTTATTATTATACGAGAACCGACATGGATGATAATTATCCACTTTAAGCATCTTATTACTGTAACTTACCGTTTATTATACCATGAAAAGTCGTAAAGCGAGCTTGAAGAATTACATTTTGAAAAAAAATTAGTCTAATTACATACATACTTTGATATTCGTAGGTATAACTTTGAAAGTTGTAGATTTTGTTGTGTTGCGTTTTACAACCATGCAATTAATGGGTTTGTCATATGGCTTGTCATAAAACTGTGTTGTTTGAATGTTATGTTACCTTATAAAGTAAGGGAGATGGATAATAATTTTACGGCAATTACAAATTATTAGGGAAAGTTTCTATTAAAGATAGATAAGTACTTTTCAGAGATTTATGAAAGAGTTTGCCTATAATTTAATTTATGTGCGTGAAGGCTGCCCATAATAAGCGTTTACTTGCTTGGGTACATTAGAAAGAGAGAAGTTGTCTTTTAGTGAAAAATCTTCCTTCATTCGATGGTACACTATATTTATAATAAACAGACCGCTTTTGCTACTGCTACTCCATGCGAACCAGTCACTCAAAGTGATTTGTGTCATGCAGTGCAAGAAGAGGTGATGTGAGTTGAAAACCAATTTAAAAAACGGTTTTCTGCTCCAAAACTGCATTATTAGAAAAATTCGAAATTATACAAACCATAACCTTTGACGGGTCTTTTTATATGTTATAAAGTATAATTTTTCTTTCTTGTTTACACAGTCACAGCATAATAATATACATATATGCTGTGACACAGTCAACTAAGTAGAAAGATGTTAACATGCTAACAAAATTCATTCTTGCCAAAATGCAATATTATATTGGCAAGTGTTCAATTATCAAATTTTTCCTTGCAAATTGTCAAAATCGTGGAGTTTCTTGTCCCTCGCCACACCCCCTGCATAACGGGTTGTTGGCCAGTCCCATGTTGTGCAAGTGTTTGTTCGGACGACAGTAGCCTGTGATCATATCTGTCGCAAATTTTATGTTCGTCCTGCTTAACTGCAAGATAAACACTGCTAAATCTCCGTTTGGGTTTTCCAGAAAGAACTTGGAATGGTTCTGTCCTGAAATTTTCGACCAGTGTCTGCAGTGCTCTTTTGTGAGTATTGCCTGAATATCCTTTTTGGCTGTGTTATATCATATATGTAATCCCGCAGGCCGAGTTGATTCTTATGAGTGATCTCTCGCTTGCAACCCGCTTGCCTGCGATTCCTGTGTTTCCAGGTGCCCACACTAGTCCTAAATTTACTACATATGAATCTACTGCTGCAATCTCTGCATTACTGTCTGTAACTACAAAGATTTTCTTTTTGGCAATAACTAAGCAGCCGCTGTCAGGTTTGCATATTCCTGGGAACACGGTCGCTTTTTGTCCTAGGCTTACAGAGATTCTGCAGCCCTATCCATTGCTCCCGTATACTCCAGAACCAGTGCCCTAGGTATCTCCTTAATCATTACATGAATCCATGTTTGGACATTTCTCGAAATGAGGATACCTCTGCCACAGCCAATTGTGCATGAAATACTTAACCGTTGCGTCTCTATTAGTTTCCCCCCTAATTTAGGGATATAAGCCACATGAGGACACTTCAATACTGAAAAGGTGTATTTAAAAGACGTCAAGTGCTTTTCCCGATTTCATGAGGGGCAAATGGATTGCAAATGTGGTTTACGACCATTTTAACAACAGTTAGGTGTCGGTCATCTTTCACAATTTAGCGAATGCGTCGAATGTTCGTGATTTTTCCATAGCATCACGCACACTGTGGACTCTGATAGCAAACAGATAATTAGATCCTTGATGGAAAAATCCGTTTTATGAATCACTGTAAGTCACTAACAGGCTACTAAGATTCAGTGTTTCATCCGCTGTATGGCAGCGTCCTGTAGCAACTACATGAATTCGTTCCATAAATAATCTCTTATCATCATCTTGTGTTGATTCCCATTCACAATTATCGTATCACCAGCTTCATTCTAGAATAAATATGGACCAATCACGCCTCCCGCCCATAAATCCCACCATACAGTTACTTTCACTGGGCACAGTCGTTTCTCAGCATGCACTTGTCTTGATGACATAGGTATACGCCGATTTCGAAATGAGCTCGCCACTAAAGATTATTTTTGAGAAAACTTATATTAAGGCTCAATGAACAAACCTACGACGTAACTCATGATCACATCATTTTAATTTTCGAGTCAAGCGTATCTTGAAAGATATTTCTTTAAAGTGTCATGTAGACTTGATCTTTTGATGTTGACTTGCTGTGAACGTTTATGAAGTGACAATTTCGGGTTTTCATCAATACGAACCCGTACCACAGCAATATTTTCTTCTAATCGGGCACCAAGTTGTGTGTTAGCATTTACGCATCTACACTGTCAAATTTCTTAATAAAATTCTGAATAATTTCTTCCGAAATGTGTAGTACGGCATTTTCTTGCAATTTCGGCAAAACATTTCTCATTTTGGTAACGATATTGCACAATAAATATTATGTTTTATAATGGACAATCGCTCCATCTTGATAAGTCGCAAGCAATAGCAAAATTTTTACTTGACTATAGAAACACTGTCAATGAAGAAATTTAAATCGGAAAATTTGGACACCCTTTATAAGTTGGTTTTTTACACAGAATATTACAATTACAGCTTATACCTTTACTTTCCTCCTTAATACATTATTTCATGATTAGCACTTTAAATTAGTCTTGACCTTGACTTCAATTTCTTAACTAAGTTCCGTTAAATTAAAACAATAATGTCAATAGCGGTGTATTAGACCTCTTACCAATCACTCATTTTTTGAATTACCTAATGCAAATTGTATAGCGAGGTACGTCCCAAAAGTTTAACAATAAATCAGGCGCGTACCGAATGGGGGGGGGGGGGTTCTTGGGTTAACCCCCCCCCCCCCCTGAAATATTCATTAAAGGCTCAATCTCTGTTTCTAAACACAAAGAAAAAGAATAATAATATTAATTTTGAGATTACAGCTTTCATCCCGAAGAAATAATCAATCGTCTTGCGCGTTCATCTAGACGTCTTAACTTTGTTATTTAGATTATTATTATTTAAAAAAAATGCTACTTTTTATGTTGTTTCTACCCCCCCCCCCCCCCCCCCCCCCCCCGAACTAAAATCCTGCGTACGCCCGTGCAATAAATTAATAAATGTTACGCCAACGATATTTAAAATACCTAATTGTATTAAATCAAAGCGGTTAGTAAACTGCATTGTCTTTTCACAATAAAGCGGAAGTAGTACTGTAAGATTGTCACTTTGTATGAGTATCATTATAAAAACGCTAATGAAATGATTTAAATTCTCATTACGGTTATACTTGCGCGTTTAGCTTACAAACAAACAATAGACAGACTACTCAAGAAGTACTACTAATTTGGCATCCAAATCATTTTTATACTAAATTTAACTACCGAATGATACTTAGCAAACTTGTTTGATTGATACAAATTGTTTAATTCGTATACAATTTTTTAATCAAATAGAAATTCTAAATTATGTTATTTTCAAGATTTTCCAGAATGATAATAATGTTAAATTTATAGTACCGGTTGGATGTGTAAGTGTAGGTAGTTGGCAATCTTATATATCTCTATTTTAGTATATAATCATGTATTATTATGATAACGCATCTTGCACTTATTGTCACTTGTAGTACTTATATCATATATTTAAATTACACCCTTCAGCTAGATTCATTTTTATATAACGGATTTAATATAGATTACTCGTTGATTATTTTAAAAGTAGCCGTAAATTGCTTCAAAAATAAGACTTGAACACTGCTGGTGAATAGTATAAAGTAAAAGCACAGTCTGTGGTAAAAGTATGCACTAGGAAATAAATTGTTAAGTACTAACGGGATTGATAATGGCGGTGTAACCTATCAAGTTTATATTTCATCTAACTAGACGATGATATATAGGTACCATTATTAATATTTCTGTCGTGATTTAGGCCAATCTGCAAAGATTTATGGATATTACAGTAACAGTTTTAGCTTTCGTTTTTCTACGCTGACAACATCAAAACGTTTAGTTTAATGCATCTATATAGTATAATAGGTATATAAGTACTATAATGTAAAACTGTTTGTAACAAACGTATGTATATGCATTTATTATTAGATACATATGTCAATTAATTAATAGCGTTGCTTAATCTCCACGACAAAATTATTTTGCAAGAGATAATACAAGTTGAAGCTCAGTAATTGGTTCGATGTCGTGAACATTTTCATTTAAAATCACACTAAGAAGATCTAATTTGTTGTGAAATCTCTGTCGTTATACAGGGTGTCCCAGTGCTCCGTAATCGGTCGATAACTCAATGTGGGTTGAAGATACAGAAAAAAGTTTCAAACAAAGGTTGGTTTGATTTGAATTGTACATCTTTTAAAAATATCTTTATATCTACAGTATGCACATTTTCACCTGACAGGAAAATGTCACTTTTTTTAAATGGTACCTACACCCTGTATTTTTTTCCTTCTTCATATATCGACCAACCATATTTATATTACGCGTGCATTTTTTTTTTTTATATTGGATACGCGGTTGCGAAATTATTAGACTATTTTGTCAAAATTTTGTACAATTCAAGGCCGGACTATAATATACATAACTCAGTTATTCTTAACGAAACTTCCCTCGTATTAACACTTTTTTCAAAAAATAAGTATAGCACAATGCAAAATAGCTGAATTCAGAAAAAATACTCTTTGAATCCCTTTTACTTCGTACTGGGGAAGTAAAAAGAAGAAATTTATTTGATTAATAATATTACCCTAATGTCATGTTACTCTACAAAAAAACTTAGTGATTAATTTTATACCGAGTGTTTAAAATGAGAATTCAAAGTTTGTGAACTTTAAATAGAATTTTTTACGAATAATTTAAATGAGACACCCTGTATTTTTATTTACCATCAGATTCTTGACAAAAAACCCTATTCAACGGTGTATTATTTCCTGGTATTATTTATTGTACGATTGTTAATATTTGTAATGGTAATGCTCTACAATTTTCTACATATTATAAAAGTCTCCAACGTATCACACTTTTCTGCATGGGTAAACGGCATTTTCAAACTATTGCCATTGAATAAGTAAGTTATTCAATGCTATTACTTACTAACACTTCTCATTCTTAAAGGTGACAAATACAAATAAACACAAGAATATTACAATTTGATAATTTTAACCGGAATCCTTCCAACTTATTTATATTACTTATATGTTGATAAAAATCTGAAAAAAATATTAGAATATCATCTATGTAGTTGATACAAAAATCTTGAAGTTGATGGCGACGAATGGTGTTGGCGAAATTTTTAAACCAAGACTTCCATCCAGGACCGGACTGGTCACACGTTCTATTCCGAGGATGTGGTTTGATTTCCACAATGGCCAATTGTTCTGTATTAGGTTTTTTCTCGTACATGTCTAGTGTATTATAATGCTTGTCATCATGTGAACCTCTACAAGGCGAATTCTGGAACAGGACGTTTTCCCCCTCAGCACTACACTGCATTCCTTCCGAACGCATCCCTCATTTACCCATTCTGACTGCAGAGGATCTGACCTCTAAAGAACCTCCGTCACTTCTGTAGTCAGGAGTGACGAAGGAATGAAACACGTTGCCTTTTTCCTTTCCACTTCACACCAGTCTTCGTCGTTTTCTAGCAATATGTGAAGAAATTTAAGTACACATTATAACCTTTCCAAAATAAATTAATAAATTTGCTGCACTTTATCATTATCTCAATACGATGCAACTCCACTGTGACCATTATACGAATTACCTCAAGCCCAATGACAAAGTAAGTTGGAAAGTTACACTTTTTGCATAGCTCTGCATCTTTCTAAACCAAATTTGTAATCTCCTTCAGGTTACCACAAAAATCGAAATAGTAAAGGGTGTAACCAAGCATATATCGCCAAAAAGAGCCTCAAATAAATAAATAAGTAATTCGAACAAATACAGTAGAGAGTAATAAATAAATCATGTTAATTTTTCGAAAAGCACATTAGAACAAAATGAAACCACAATATTTTTTTCCTAGTAATATTCATAACTAACATTAAGTTTCATTAAACCTTATATTAAAACGAGATGAATATTTGACCCTTTAAAATTTAAATCATTTTAAAAAGTATGACGCTTACTAACATTTCGAATAACTGTCGTAAATACTCAACTACTAAACTGTATTTGTGCAGTTATGTTTATACATTGATACGCATATCATTCTTCAACTACGCCTTCTACCAATAGAATTTTTAATCTCTCAGGTTATTTCAAATCTATCATGCCTGTATAGCTACTTTCCAATTATGGTAACTCGCGCAATTTTCTCAAAAATGGATTTACCTTTACGGGATTTTGTGCGGGAAGGAATAATTTAAAATAGCAACGAAAGGTCACTATTTATCCATGAAACGTTGTAAATTACTCACCAAGGTGGTCCAAATCCATATGACCACAACTACTAAAATGAAGAAAAAAATGAAAGAAAGCATATGTGCTGAGATTTGAATTTCGATACGTTTAAAAAATGGGTATAATAAATCAGGTTGGGATTTTCGCCATATTCGCCAACCACTTAATTTGTATATCATTACTGTCACAAAGGCTGCGATTATAAGTACCTAATATCTGCTACACAAATACATCAAGATTAATGCTCTCCCCGCCCACAAAGGGTTTTCAATTTTAAACGATCATTTGTGACTAACAATGGTTTTTTTTATGATTAAAAAAAGAATTAATGACACCTTTCTCGCTGTCAAGCCATACATTTAATCTGTTAGTACCAGCACCAAATAACGTACAGTGTAAAATATATCTTGTCATCCTATAGACAAAGATAAGATGAAGGCTCATTATAATAAAAGGGAAACGTTCAAGGTTAGTAATTCACGTACATCATCTAATGAGGCTCTTTAGGAAACCAATTGGGTAACTTATTACTTAATTGTTTAAACTGCAAGGTGCAGTTATGATTATTACAAAAAAAATCTTAATGAAAACAAGAAGAGGTCAATTGTAAATTAATATGAACGTTTAGCGAATAACCAATCGATAGTAAATATAGTTATTAAAATTTCAAACCGATTATTTGTTCAATGCCAATTCAAATGATAGGTAATAATAATTATATTATCTAAATAATTCTTTACTCTTCCAATTACTGTGATGGTGCAGATCAGTTCTAATTTTGGTTTGCTACCATCATTTAGTAGACTTTAAGTAGGTAAATTTATGTATTAGCTGGAAATGTAAAATTGTTAATTAGTATCTACGAATATGGCATGAAATCTGAAGGTTAAAAATAACTCACCGGACTTGAAGCATTACATTCTTGTTAAATTTTATTGATGTGTAACTTCTTCTATGGAAAAAAAATGTCATCAACCAACCTGCAAAAATGTTTATAGAAATATCTAATGTCATGTAACGAACGTTTTATAAGGGTCTTGTGTGTTGAATGACAGTACAAATGTAATCAGATGATAGAATTTAAAGAATGACATTACTTAGCCTTATAAGCACAACATTTATTTTGGTAGCTTATTCTACCACAATGAGTCATCGCACAAGAAAATAAGTTAAATGCAGTATTTTTTTCGTTTATCGCAACAATGCGCACGACCCTCAACTTTTCTATCAAGCAACAGGACATCATTATTCTTATAGTACCTAAATTACTAAATAAGCTCCAACATTTAGCGTACTGTATAGTTTATGCCAGAAATGAGTCGTCCTCATTAATTTATTTCCAGTGTTAATGCTATAAAAAGTTGGTTACTCTCTTTTTGATTTGGCCTCCAAAATCTACATTAAAATCACAGCGGCCATTATCGCAGGTAAAAATAGTTAAATCAAAATTTTATTTGCAAAACAGGATGTCTTAAATAGGTGTATTCAAAGCTTAACATTAATTTTTATTCCCAAGATTTCTTGTAAATTATTATTATATTATTAGGTGGTTAAGCAGGTTCTCATTGTGGATTTCTAAAAATTGGTTTAGTGAAGAAAAAGAGAGCCGTGCGCTCAGGAAACAAATTAAGAAAACAAATATTTCACTATCTACTTAAATTGACATTTTCATAACATTACATTACAAACAACTTTTATTTAGCATTTTTAGCATATGAGCTTGTTATTAACCCTCATCCGTTTTGCAGGTTCAACGTTAGTGCATCTATTACAACATGAAATTCCACATTTTCTGTAACCACATCGTACAACACACCTCACTAAACAGCAACAAAATGTTATGTTATGCATCGTTTTGAAAACTACTGCATTGTTCGTTTTTGTAGGATATGGAATCTGTCCCACATCGTATAGGCACATCCTTACGAGTCTGGAGGTAAATCTTTATCGACACACTGCTGTTAACCGAAAATTACCGGTTGATAGTTCTGCTGGTTTGCTAAAACGTTGCCATAGGGAACAATAAAAATACCAGAAGGAATATAAATTTTATCACGGACGTCAATCAGAGCAATTTCAGAAACTGTTGGAGTAAGATCTATCAATAATATCGTACACAAACTGGATTACACCAGTTTTCCTCGTCTTTTAAGGATGAAAAATGCTTGCGAATGGGCTTATCTTTTTCAGCAGCAGCAGCCAAAATGGTATCTAATGAATAATGATTATCCCTTATTAACAATTAAACTTGGGGTCATTATTTTGTACCCGTAAGTTGACATCGATGTGATAGAAACATTCAAATTCACCATCACCAAAAAACTTTAAAGCAACCTTCTGCAAGCAGTGTGATGTTAACATTTTTTCCGCCAATGAAGGACCTTGCTAATAGAATTTAAAGAACCTAAAACAAATAGCAAAGAGGTCATATATTTGATTTATAAATTTATTGTTTTCTTTTCAATTACAATAACAAGACCACAGAGAGATAAAAATGTGGACAAAAGTTATTTGAAATTTTTAATTTTATACAATAAAGGTAGCAAAAAAGTTATTTCGATTAAGGATGCAAAAAACGGAATAATGAAAATGTAATAATAATTTGTAAATATAGATGTTAATTTTGAATTCAAAAAATAAATAACATTCTAAGATTATAATAATATCATTATGTTGAGTGTATTATTACTGTGGTATAATCAATCAATGCACATATAGCAATAATTGTGATAATGCGCAAAAAAGTATAGGTAAGTATGTATAACCTTAAAGTTACATTTGAAAGTTTTTCATTATTCATTAAATACAAAATTACTTAATCAAATATTTCAATAAAATGACTATATAGAAACGTAAACATATAAAAATTAAAATATTTGTAAACAAAGCCTCCCAAACAGATCAGTAGGAAACACTAAAGTAGGAGAGCAACACAATCATAGCCGTCAACTACTCTTCATCAACTGCTTTACTTTCGAGAATTTGGATAGAATTGCCCAAAATGTTCGCCTTTGGTCGCTGGTCAACGTTAAAGGTGCAGATTTACATTTTACCAAAATGACCAGCACAGCTTTAAAAGCCATACTGATCGACTGACGATCTAAATAATTAAGTACAACTTGATGACAATATAAATTTCTCACGACGCGGAAATGTCTATCTTAATGTTAACTTAGTGGATTTCAAAAATTGTTTCTGCAGAAGAGTTTCTGTTTAATAATAATTCAGTGTGTTAATAAATCCAGAAATAGTATTTCCGATTTGTACAGAACATAGCAGTTTATGACTGAAGTCCTACATAACATTTAGTTACGTAGAAATAGGTAAAAAAACACATTGAGGTGGAACTAATTGGAACAGAAATGATTCTTGTTGTAAATGGTAGGTAACAGGCTCCTAATCAACATACTAAAAATATACATCCGTACTGTTGCGCAAAATTTGTTTTTTTGGCCGCCATCTTGAAAAAACATAAAAATCACAAAAAATCATGTGTGGTATCAAATTAAAGGAAATTTTACGCTGAAAAAGAATATTATATGTATTGGTTTTTAAAAGTAAAATTTTTTATAAAGACGAAGGTTTTTATATCCAAACCTAGTTTTTTTTTTTAAAATAAAATCTAAATCGAATCGAAACCGTTTTATTTATTAATTTTTTTTAAACTACCCGTATCGACAGTTTCTGAGAGGCATCGATAACGTAGCGTTGGGTTTAGTATACTGTCGTATACAACAATACTTTACTTTGAAGAAAGAGGTCATTCCGTCATTCATGCAGACGGCGACGCAGACACACTAATCGTCAAAGAAGCTTTAAACATATTCCAGGAAAAACATGTCACTGTAGTAGCTGATGATACGGATATTTTAATCCTACTACTATATCATTCTTCTAAGAACGTTGTAATGCAGTCTGCCACTCAATCTGATAAAGTTCGTGACATTCAAGCAATGCAAAGATCTATTGGCGAGGAGGCTTGCAAAGCTTTACTTTTTGTACACGCATTAACAGGATGTGACACCACCAGAGCATTATTTGGCAAAAGTAAATCTTCTGCCTTCAGGAGTATCATAAAATCCAAAATCTTATGCGAATGGGGTTCGCATTTTGGATCACCCGAAGAAGTTATTGAGAAAGAATTGGTCGAAATTGGCTGTAAAGTTATTGTGTCACTACATGGAGGTAACATCGACACAAGCAGCCTGAATATGCTTCGTTATGAACAAATGGAAAATTTCGGCCGATCTTAACAGACTTGAGCCCAGCACCAGACAAACTCCTAAGTATGATTAAATGTTCCTGCCAAATTACAGTTGATGAGCCATGTAACTCCATGAAATGTACATGTCGCCGGTATGGAATTGAATGTTCAGTTGTTTGTAAAAATTGTTGTGGAACGGACTGTACAAACACAGGAGACAGTTTTGATTTTGATGAAGATGAGACGTAATTTAGTAGGAAATAAGGTGATTTTATACTATAAATTATACTACATATTGATAGTAAAACATACTTTTATAAAAATGTTAGGTAAGCTAAATGATGAGTGTAGGAAAAAAACCGTATTTATGCATAACGTTTTAAAATACATGTATTAGATTTTTTTTTCATGAGAATTTTTTACTTTAAATAATCAAAATCATAATTACTTTTTTAATTTAACAAATTTGTTTTAAATTCTAAACCAAGATAAAGCTACTTACGATTTTTAAGCCCCTTAGATTAATAAAAAGTAGTTTTTCAACACTGTAAATGCTTTCAGTTTTTTGGCCACCATTTTGCTATTTCGTTTTATTATTTTAAACCAATATCATATCCTTTTTCAGTTTGAAATTTCCTTTAGTTTGATACTACACATGATTTTTTGTGATTTTCTAAAATGTTTCATGTTTTTTCAAGATGGCGGCCAAAAAAACAAATTTTGCGCAACAGTACGGATGTATATTTTTAGTATGTTGATTAGGAGCCTGTTACCTACCATTTACAACAAGAATCATTTCTGTTCCAATTATTTCCACCTCTTACACTATTTCTACTATACTAATTGGCAAATATGTCAAAATAAATACTGTAGGTACTTGGACATGAACTATTTTTTATACTTACTCTGAAATTATAATTTTTCCCAAAAATATTATAAAATTGTAGGCTACTACTCCCCTCTAGAGAACCAAACTACCAAACACCTTCCCTGTGATTTCTCTTTATAGTTATCAACGTATAGTTCTGTTTGGGGTTGAGGGATGTTGGGGACGTTAAATAAATTTTACGAAAAGTTCCTATGTTGACTCATCTCCGTACCACACACCATGCAGACCTTTTTTGTTCTCCAATACTTAGTAAGCGGTTGAAATGCTTCCTTGGCTGATGTTTTCCTACATCCTTCATGGATTTGTATGATACAAAAAGTGTCCAGAATTTCCGTATACAATTCAAAAATTTCATTATATACAGGGTGTTCCATTAAAAAAAATTAATGATTACTGCATACCTTCTTCTTAAGACACCCTGTATACAATTTTCTTATGTCAAAAATCCGCAACTAAAAATACTAATCGACAACAAAAATTACCTAAATTGTAAACGAATTTGTTCGTTTCA
The DNA here is from genome assembly GCA_036250285.1 of Pyrocoelia pectoralis. Taxonomy (NCBI): domain Eukaryota; kingdom Metazoa; phylum Arthropoda; class Insecta; order Coleoptera; family Lampyridae; genus Pyrocoelia; species Pyrocoelia pectoralis. Next base: position 30,871,826 of record CM070077.1, read on the forward strand.
TCTTGAAATTTGCTAGCTGACTCTGTAAAGTGATGGCAATCGATACCGCAATAAGCTATTAAATTTTAATTTCATATAAAAAAAGTTTCGAGAATTTTTCAGTATTACAAACTTGCTTACAAAGAACAATTAAACAATTGGTGAATGGCACACGAACACATGTATCAAACACGCAACTGAAATGGAAACTTCTCTATGTAGGTTTCCCCAATCATTACAACGTGGGTTGTGTTTAATTTAAATTGAAATTGGAAACATAATACAAAAACCTACTTGTATCTTGCTCCAATAGGATAAACGCATTCTTCTGCATGTTCCTTCATTGGTCATAAACAAATGAGATCTAAAGATTTATTAATTCAGCTTAGATAATTTCAAAGGAAGATGTTAGGATTTGAAAAGAGAAGGAAAGGCCATAGTACAAGCATAATATTACAAGAATTTTTTATTGCCATTAATCAGTCTGTCCAAAGTGTATAAATTAACAGTAGTCATGTGGGTATTAGCGGAGTCGAGTTTTCCTCCATGAACATATGCAATCGGCGTCATAATAAATATACAAATAAAAGCAACCGCGGTAACAAATTTGAACAAAGAACATTAAGTTGCCTTCCAATGTACCCACTCTTCTTGACCTTTTCCTGGTAAATGCAAATCAGTATTCGCCATCATCGATAACTTTACCGCCTTGGCGTGGTGGACGTTACTTTAAATTTACAAAATAAATTTTATCCGTAAACTGTTCAACAAATACAATAAAATCTCGTTACGTGAACTCAATTTCAATACGTATACTAACAAAATGACCCCTAACAAGTATTTCTTTACTCGTAAAGTAGCCCCCTTGATCTGATATTGTACTTCTACATGTTATTGTTACGATCACGAAACGTGATCATTGAATATTTATTCACTCAACCTTTTCTTTCTCACCCTCTTCCTTCTGCTTGGTACGTTGTGTTGAAAGGAAATTTTAATCTATATTAACAGATTTTCAATTATGCGATAAATCAGTAGACCATTTTATGAAATCTGGCAGGTACGTTATACGTGACGACGTATTTGCATTATATTTGCATAAGTATTAGCGTTCAAAGAGGGATAAGTCTAAATTATATATGAGCTATGCACATATAGAGATCTTTATTAACAAGGTTCTTGTACTTCAGTTACAACTTGTATTCCGTGTTCTCTGACTTTTGCATAGGTAATTTTGTGTGAGTAGGTAACTGTTTCTGCTGGTAGTAAGAGCACATACGGTTTGAAAAATTGAAATTATGGCCAATTCAGATTATTCAACTTTTGAATCATTTATTCGTTAATTTATCTCCAAATGGAAAACCAATCCTATATCCCCCGAAGCGTCCATTTATATCACTTTCACGTATGGTCATTAATTAGGTACTGCTTTTTTTCGAATACCACATTAATTTTGTTGACATTTAAACGTGACGAAGGACGACCAAAAGCGTGTAAGTAAGTAAAAACTTTGACCGCCCATTAAATGAATGAATAGTTAGTATTTATACGAAATGAGTTTACAAATACATTCTATAATATTTTGTACAACCTATCACAGAAATACACCTTAATTTCAATAGGGTATAATTAATAGATAATAATTTGTCTGGCATGGCGCAATCATTTAGTAAAACTTCTTGTGAATTAGAGCTTTTTGTGTGTTTATAAAACGTTAAAAATACCATCTGCAATTTATGTATTATAGGATTAGAAAAATCTGTTTTGAATGCCTATAATTTATACACAGAATTAAATTGTTAAGAAATTCTTTATACAAATTTTCTAAAAAACGGATCAAACACGGGCTATATTTCAAATCTTATTTTAGAAAGTGAAATGAAAATGTTGAAAAATACTGGTTGCTCAATTTTCAAATATTAGATCTAAAACATGGTTCCTGCACTTGAAAGTACCGAGGTGTTTGTTATACCAGAGTTTCAATACAAGATATGCTGAAATTAGAACAAGATTATTTTATCCTTCAACGTTCAATGGCATTTCAGGCGGTGGAAGGGCAAGGTACCCAAAACAAATGCTGAGCGGAGCGAAGAACCGAAGATAAGAAGTAACGGTGAAGAGCCAAGACAAATCGAAGGAGAAATTACTCAATGAGGGAGAGGTTACAGGCGAACGTGCATAAGTTCATACAAATAATAGTAAACAGCAAACACCTCTAACTGGCAATATCAATAACCAGGAAAGAAAAGGTGGATATGTGTTAATTAGAGACCTTACACCAATAAAATATTACAAGACTCCTGCTATAAGAACTATGAGGCAAAAAACAAAGCCGAACCTGTTCTACGAGTCGTTTGACGTCCTTGGCGTAATAATAGAAAAATGTCAACCAAAAATTAACCCTAACATAGCGGCTCCATCAATTATATTTAAATTTGCGCTCACGGTTTTCACAACTACGCTTCATTTATTTTCATTGCATAAAACATCCATAACTGAATAAGTGTTAATTAACAGTAAGTAGCCCTACTATTCTCTGGAGCCGAGATCTAGCGTATAGTTGAATTTCGAGGTAATTTTACAAGTGATAATTGCAACTTTAAAATCCTCTTCAAGAACTAGTATATTAGAATTTACATTCCAAAAGACCAAAAGTCGTATGAAGAACATTAAATAAAAAATTATCAAAGTACAGAAACTTGAGTGAATAAACAAACGTATACCAAGGAGATCGACACGTGCAAAGGAGGCGCATTACAACAAATTACAAAATACCAAAATGTTAACGTATAAATACAGTAGGGATACCTAATATGCAATCGAGTGGCAGACAAATATAAAATTATTACATTACCTACATGAAATACAATAAAAGAAGAGAAAATAACTTTAAGAGATGTTAATACTTTCAAGACTGGGGGAATATCAGCTTAAATTTGCAAAATGTAGGGGTTGCAAACAATGTACCCTACGTTGCCAGCTTCTTTATTCAGTTTTCATCTTTCGCCGTGTTCCTATAATAACTGATAGCAGGACGATGCACACATTCGAGTTTGGATTGGATGACTTGAAAGATATGACCCAAAAAAATTAGTGACCAAACGCCTAACGCGATTTCATAGTGATGAACACGGTAGGGGTGTTACAAGTCTCACTGCACTGTAGATACATCACATGGAAACAAAATTACACAAGAAATCCCCAGCACAACAACAGAAAAGTGGAAGGTCTATGCACAAATTGAAAAATCAGTAAAATAAATTGGGGAACACTAACCACTGTAGACTGTATACACTAACACGACCTGTAGAATGCCACGAAGGGAGCCTGGTTGCTACCCACTTTACTGGAAGCATAAAGGTATCGCGTAATCATGGAGGAGGTTCGCACGCAGGTTGTAGTGACAGAAAAAGAATAACTCAAGAAGACAACACTTAACCGAGAGAAAAATTTCAATCGTAGGTTAGACGAACGAAAAATGCTGGATACCATTAACAAACTGCCCCCGTATCATCAAGAGTTGCTCAAAATAACAAAGAACCAGAACATAAGTAACGGAGGCGTTGGTTGAAAGTGCGATCCTACACATAAAAATTACCTACAGTATAATACATATACAGGGTGAGTTTTTTTTCATTATTTGTATGGGGATCTCGGAAACCATAAGAGTTACACATTTGCTTAAATGGGGAAAGATTTGCTTCTTTGGAAGACTAATCCAGATACACCTTTGTTGATTTAAGAAAATGCATGGCTTACTAGATATTTGTAAAAAAGTAAAATTCTCCAAAATCGTTTCAGCCCTTTAATTCGTTTATTTCTAAAGATAGATAAAAATTGTTCAAATACAATTTGTAGATAATTTTGTGCCGAATAACGTCACCGTACTAGTTTTTTAATTTTGCTTAGCATTTTGAGGTTATGAAGCAAAGTTGAATTTTTTTAAATGGAAACAATGGTTGGCTATGACATATTTTAATAGTGCATTGTTTTCTGATTATAATGATGTAAGGGTTGTATCACTTATTTTGATAAATAAAGGCACACTACACGTTTTCCTATTATTAGGTCTACCAAAAATCACATCCTGCCATGGAAAACAAAAGAAATTTACAGTAAGTGTTAGAAATGTACACAATTATTATCGTCACACCTTTAGACTTTTTTGTATTTGGAGGAATAAAAGATGCAGGAGCTGCAGGAAGTTGTTATTAATGCGTTTAGCAGATTAGATGTAAATGGGCGTAAAATTGGGAAAGCTGTTACTCCGTGTTGAAAAGGTGCCACAATGTGTGTCGATAATAATTTCTTTTGTTTTCCATGGCAGGATATGATTTTTTGAAAACCTAATAATAGGAAAACGTGTATATTGTGGCTTTATTTATCAAAATAAGTGATACAACCCTTAGATCATTACAATCAGAAAAAAATGCACTATTAAAATACGTCATAGCCATTGTTTCCATTTAAAAAAATTCAACTTTGCTTCATAACCTCAAAATGCTAAGCAAAATTAAAAAACTAGTACGGTGACGTTATTCGGCACAAAATTATCTACAAATTGTATTTGAACAATTTTTATCTATCTTTAGAAATAAACGAATTAAAGGGCTGAAACGATTTTGGAGAATTTTACTTTTTTACAAATATCTAGTAACCCATGCATTTTCTTAAATCAACAATAGGTTATCTGGATTAGTCTTGCAAAGAAGCAAATCTTTCCCCATTTAAGCAAATGCGTAACTCTTATGGTTTCCGAGATCCCCATACAAATAATGAAAAAAAACTCACCCTGTATAAATATACCTACCTACTCCAAATGTACGTGAAGGTATGTCTTTAATTTTATTGTTGTTTTATCGGTACAAGTAGGATATTCCGAATGTGGAAAAAAGGGATTTTAATTAATTTGAAGTCCACTTAAGTCCACACTACATTGATATTTCTTCGATAGTTGTTTTGCCTCGCTATTGCATCTGATGGATGGTGCTACGATATGCTGACATAAAAAAAGTGAATCTTTGTTCAAAACACGTTTAGAGAGAATTCCTACACTTCTTTTCATAATCAACAATTCACTTGAAAACCAAAATTCATGCATATATACGATCTTGCTAGGTATATCTGAACGGTAACTCCACCTGAAGGAAGGTATATGAAATGCAGATATCATCTCATGAGGCACTATTACCTATAGTAAAAGTAATACAGTTTTTTTAATACGTGTTAGGCTAATGGCAATTTTTATATTAGGTATTACACTGGCAGCAATTTGTGGGATAACGTTATACGGCCATTATTATTCCTTCATCAATTAGGTATTTCCTTTCATAATCTAGAAAATCTTACTTTATGACAGACAGCTTCCGTTAGTGGCAGATTATTCCCGTAACCGAGATATACATTAATTTGATAGTCTTTACATAAAAAGTTACAATATAATTGCCCAATGTAAAAGAATTTCAAATTAAGTCTTCATTTAAAAATTTATAACCACGGAAGATTGATGATTAAAAACTCATTTAATGTAGCTATCTATACAATTAACACTTAGTATAAAGGTAGTAATTTTTATAGAAATTGTTTAAGACCATAAATAATTAAAGTTTTATTACACGTACAAGTTCTGTAATAAATTTGGCTGTTTTTTTTTCAAAATGTATTCTGTACAATAGAAAACACATTTAAATCATACAGCAGACATTGTAAAGATTATGTTCCTCCCATTTTTATTGTATATCCATATTTGTTTACCAACGACTACATATATTTCTTATTGCATTGCAATAACGGTTTACACTGCAAAGTGAAAGTTGTACGTATATCACTCTGTCAATTTAATGGTCGATGTAAAGGTCAAATTATAACATTGGAGAGCCGATAAGAAATACTAACGGAAAGGCTGCGCGACATGCCATCGACATCACTCTGAAACCACCATAAAAAAGTAACACAAAACGTTTAGGTAATAAATGGTTTTATGAACCGATTATAAATCTGCAAAATATCACCGTTGCAATAGCAATTTCTTTGACTGCAGAACGCGTCGAAAACAAGGGGTTGACCGTTGCAGAATCGACTACCCAAAAGTGTATGTAAAGACAATTTTTGACAAACTGTTAACGTTATAGAAACGGTAATGTATGTACTATCCTAATTACACAGTAGGATATCCATTTCAATTGTACTCAAAAATAATTCTTGCATTCATTTTATAACTAAAGTTTATACAATTAAGAAAATGAACAACCCAACAAAGATTTTTAGACAGGCAAGTAAAAGTTATGGAAATTACTAGAATGGATCGATTTTTGTTTTGTAGCAAAGCTCTTTCCTCAGACTTCTAATATGTCGGCAGGATGCTATTTTGTATTAAAAATTCGATACAAATGATACTTGTTTCATTAATATTACTAACAAAATAGTGTTCTGTTATATTTTTTCATTTTTATGGCCTTGTCGTTGTGAAACACTGCATAATTCTATATGCACAGCACGCCATAACGATAGCAACCAAACCCCTACACAACATAAGTAATAAAATGGCCAAAGATCAAGACGTATTATAAAGTATTTAAGCCAAAACTTAAAAATGAGTAGCATACAAGTATTTTTTATTTTAATTTGTTGTATTAAATGACGTTTGTCGTCATCTTGGAAGTCTGAACCAAACTGCTTGCTTACAATAATTGTTACAAAGAAAAAATCTCCAGATCGGTGAAATTTTCAACGCATTTGTGTGTTACTTTTTTAACACTTTGTATAGCAAAGTATGTATCCTACATAGAAAATCGCCCCACCGATTTCGACGATAAAAATATAGAGGCAAGTCATATTGACCATATTATGATTAAAGGAATTTTTGTGTTGCAATTGGATACAAACTCTGGTATTTTTCATTTTGTAAAGAAATACCTTTTATTTGTTGTTGATGGCGTGTGCTTCAGCGAAAAATAAATTTAGTTATGTTATTGAAACATTTTTAAGCTAAATAAAGGAAAGTATTTCATTTTTTGTAAGTGAGATGTAACTGTAAAGCAATTAAATCACTACCGGAATTTTAAGTAGACCACACAAATAACTCTTCATTAACATTTTTTTCTCATCAATGTATCCATAAATTGCCTTAAGTATTCCTTTTTTTTGCCTTTTTCCGGTTCTATCTTTCCAAGATTCTTCCCGCTACTTACTTTCCTTTATATTTTAATGTTATGTTCGAGCTATTCATTAATTTAGATCTTTTAGTGCTTTTTACTTCGTGGAATCCATCTAAACCGGACGAAATATTGGCCAACTCAAACATATTATACCAAGGTATAGGATCAGTTTGTATCGTTTTTGCTTTGATAATGTAGAACAGAACATGGAGTTATAACACGTTCCTTACCATTAACAAAACATTCACTATAAAAGGCGACTTGTGAATCCACGGCAAGTTGGAAAGACTTCAGTAAAGTCGGCACCCCGACCTCTCCCGATCACTTCCATATTTGCCCTATATTTAGTGCTACATTAGTGCTGATTAATGCCCGAGTTTGGTAATTAGTGCTGGTAATCTCAGAAACTTATGCTAATTTCTTTTTCCGGGTGCCAAATTTACCTGGCACCCCGACCTCTCCCGATCACTTTCACATTTGCCCTATATTTAGTGCTACATTTGTGCTGATTAGTTCCCGAGTTTGGTAATTAGTACTGGTGATCCGAGGGGCTTATGCTAATTTTTTTTTCGGGGGGCGGGTAAAGTTGGCACCCCGGCCTCTCCTGGTCACTTCAATATTTGCCCCTACAATAGTGCTGATTAGTACCCGAGTTTGGTAATTAGTGCTGGTAATCCGAAGAATTTTTTTCGGGGCGCCAACTTTACTCGACGCCCGAAAAAAAATTAGCATAAGTTCCTCGGATCACCAGCACCAGCACCAGCTTTTTTCTTTTCCCTAAATTAAATGATGACTTAAAGAGGACGTCATTTTAAGGCTGTGGCCAACATCCAAACCAATGTGACAGACATGCTAAAAGCCATAGCGGTTGAAGCGTTTCAGTGCTGTTACCAAGAATGGGAACGACAATCCCCAATTGTGCCTTTCTCCAATTACAAATGAAAATGAAGGAGAATAAAATTCTTCATGTGACGCTTATACTAGGTACTGCAAACGGATATTTATTCAGGTACAAACGTGTCTCAACGGCACTCCGGATCCACTGGATCGGAACTGGAGCCTTTTCAGCAACAATCTCAATCCAGTCTCCACTTCCAAACCGCCGTTGCCCGAACTTGCTTTACATTCAATATTTTGCTGCTCTAAAGTGAGATTTTTGCATCTGATTATGTATAATAATAATTATTATTCTTATTATTAAAATAAGCACTAATAACGGTTTGTATCCACTCTATGTTGTAGTAACCATTTCATTTCAGCGTTCGAGTACTTACTACGTACTTACATATTAATTTAGAAATAGTTCCATGCGCGCGTCATTTTTTGACGTAAATGTGCTGATCTAGTGTTAACATCAATGCTGAGAGTGAGAGATATTCCAACACTTAAAAAGGCTTACGTGTCGGCATCAAGAATAAACGGCCTGAAAAGCTCGCAAGTGGAATCATTCCTTTACATTATAATGCTCGACTCCATGTCGGTTAAACAGTCCACTTAAGCGTATGAAAAGGGAAGTCTATAGAACATCCGCCTTGCAGTATCGATCCTCTACAACCCTCTAAAGGGGCGTCGATTCATTTAGGACGCAAAAGTAAAGATTGCCGTCAATAATTTTATCAGCACGGTATTTACAGACTAATTAAATAATGGGACTCATGCCTTAATCTTAATGGAAATTTCTTTTAGATTTGTTGAATAGAAAATGTTTTACGGCTTCTAAACGTGTTTCTATTGAGCAATCTTGATAGAAACTTAAGGTTAAGTAGTGAATTATTGCTGTATCCACCTTATTAATTTAACTTTCTTAAATGCAGCCCAAATTTCTTACCTTGATGACTCAGACTCGTCGGTTTGCATCATAGTGTTTAGTTACAATATTTATCAACAATCCACATGTGTTGGTGCAACTTTATGTAACCTTTCCTACAGTTAATGGGGCTGATATCATGGCAACGAGCAATCAGTGACTTGAATTTTTGTCTGTAAAAGATCTTAATATGGGTCTAAATAAACATTCCATTATCTATGGTAAGAGGTTTAGAATAAAAAGAAAGAATTCGACTGCAAAATAATCGGACACAAATTTGTTCCATTAAATTGGAAACACTTGACCATAGTCAAAAATAAGTGTCAGCAATCTTATTTAACATCAAGCAGCAACTAAGTAATACTTGCAGCTTAAACTATAATTATTACTAAACTATCTGAAAAAGGACTTCGATACGGATATCCGCATAATTTCGAAGGATTTACACATATTTGGATTACCACGCTTTAATTTAATACATTGAAGAAAAATTATCTTCAGTAAAAAATAGTGGTTCATCCCATTGTACCCTAAACGCAATATGTTTCGATTAATGTAATTCAGCTTTGCAACAAATATTACTGTTTTTGTACACGATCAAGGTAGTATCTTGACCGTGACCTTTAGGTACTTTGCAAAATGGAAGGTGCGAGTTAATAAGATACGTTATATGTACTTTCAAGACTGCATGCTCTATATCTACCTATCGTCTAATGCACTGTGAAGAAATTCTTTAGAATATCCTGTCGTATACTACATTAAGACAGTTACACAAGAAAGAACCCTTCCAATTTAGTAGCTTACGAAAGTAAATATATATATTACTTTCATTAAAGAAAACAAAACAAAGTAGGTATGCAAATTATGACATATGACGAATATATCCACATCATAAATATGACGAATATTTTACTGTGATCCGAAGTGGGCCGTATTTGTAGGTGTCAACCTCCATGGTAACAATAATAATAATCGAAATCGTGGACCTTCACATATAACATGATTGTGTGTACCGACACTATTCTCAGAAACCACATACTATTTACAATATTGTCGATGAACCTTTTCATATTAGTTGTAGGTGTCAATTTACTTTGTGATGATTTCCCATAACTTTACAATGCCGATGAACTTTTACCATTAGACAATGAGAACGAAAACAATGTAAACGACACTTTGCGTGATCAATTTTATTATAACAGCAACGTGAATTTTATCATTAAAGTGAGCTTTAATTGAATACTAAAATATTAATTAGTATATTAATAAAAGCAAATCTTTCCTGGCGTCAAAACCCACTTATCTCGTAGGTATACAGACAAAAATAACCTAGAACTTTACAGGTAATAATTTGAAACTCTTCATACTTGATAAATGTTCTTAATCACTACTATGAATTCGAAAATTATTTCAGATAAAAATTCTGACCTTCTATATTTAAAGTTCAAAAACTCCCACGAAATCCCAGATAAGGTTCGCTTCTTATTTGCTTAATGTGTAGGCTTTGACAGATATAAATGGTTACTTTTACTTTTTGCAGTCGATATAATTTTAGAACTTTTATCTATACTTTGAACTTTCAAATACAAGATCAACGACCAAAAAATTTTAATTTATTCATACGGTTGCTAGAAAATGAGAAATTGAAATTATGTCGAAAGCGTTACTTTAATACTAATTCAAAAAAGTAGAATACATTTACAGAAACCGTGTTATCAAAATTATATCTACAGCTTCAGTGGCGTATTTAACGGGCGTGCGAGTCGTGCGGCGCACGACTAGGCCCTCGCAAAACGAGGCCCTAAGGCCCTCCAAAAAATAAAATTAATGATAATAAATTATACATAATATGTATTACATTTTGTGTTTTTTCCATAATATAATAACTAGACCTTTTTTTACCCCCAGCAACCCCTAACTCAAGAATTTAAATAGGGAAAGGGAATCGTGCGACCCCTCATTTGAAGCGTCTTTTAATTCTCTATTCGACAGTATGAATGAAAATTAGTTTTATTCAATTTTTTTTCCCCCCCACGAGAAGCACCCTCCAGATTAACAAACTAAGGTGGGGGTATTGTTTGGGAAAAAAAATCGACGTGTCCGAGCGTTTTTTTAAGAAACTGGTCTAAATGTCCCAAAACGGACGTGTTTCCTTTTCAATGGCCCACCCTGCATAATGTGGCCCTCCCTACTTTTGCACGACGAGGCCCTGGACCTTAAATACGCCACTGTACAGCTTCCTTGATGGTACCACAGATGTATACAAACCACTAAATTTGTGATGGTAGGTACCTACTAAAGCAATACATTTTAAGAAAGTAAAATATTACAAAAAACCAATGTAAATAAACCAAAAACGTTAATTTATTACTTGTTTGTTCGTTTAACCAAATAGTCTGTGTTATATTATTTATTTATTTATATATTTAATTAATCTGTCGGTTTTAACTTGTTTGTCCATGTGTATCTACCACATGGTGCTAATCAATCTTATACTAGTAATTGGATCGAATGAGACGTTACTTGTTGGTTTTTGTGAACTACTAATTCTTCAGATAAAGGTTCTGGAACTTTATTATTTAAATTGATATAGTAATGTAGTAATTCTCATCAACTGTTACCTTTTGTACTAATTATACATTTTACGTGTTCTAATAAAGAACCTTGAGGAAGACTGGACCTTTACCAGTCGAAACGTTGGTTAGCCTAATGAAGTACATGAGGTCTCATTAACCATCCCACTTAACAAACTCCCTAAGAAGGTCTCCCAACTTCGAAGAAATCTATATAGTGCCATTTCGAGGAGTACACCAAACGTAGTTTATTACTTATATTAGATGCACCTAAACCGTCTTATATTTTATCTAAATGTCAAACTCAAATAATAATGTCGTAAGGTCTGTTAATTTTTACTTCCCAATTTCGTACTTTCATTTTTACTCTAATATTAGATACTCAATTTGTTTATTAAACCTGACATTTAATTAATTTTAAAATGAACAAAATGGCAATAAAAACATAAAGTAATAAAATTAATATCTAATTGTTACACTATTGGCACATATAATAATATGAATGGCTGTTTCGGTAGCGGATTTGACCCAGGGAAGCCTGTTGTAAACCGTAACACCATTTTTTAATTTTATTTATATTATTTCAGTCCCTTGTACCAGTAATTTTAGTCATAGCGAATCATGGTGGCGGATGTTGGTGTAAGCAGCCTTGCTGTGATATCGTATCACTGCCACAGTCAAGCAATATAAATTAGTTATTTACACTTACGTATTCTTCCCAGTATTGAAAGTGGCATTATCAAATTACCTAACATTTACATTTGCATTTGAATTTACAATTGCGTTTACGTTTGCATTTTCCTTTGCCATTGCCTTTTCATTATCGTTATCGTTATTGTTATCGACTTATCGTTATCATTATCATATACTTCGGTTCTTATGGATACTCAGGCTAAGTCTCGTTAACTAACCGCACGGATCGATTATTAACGTTATCATTATCAATTTCAATTTCATTGTCATCTTTTTTCATTTTCATGTACTTCGGTTCTTATCGATACTCAGGCCAAATCTGGTTAAGCAACCGCACGGATAGATCATCATTATCAGTATCATTTTCATTTTCACTATTACGCTCACTTTCATTTTCATGTATGTACTTTGGTTCTTATCGATATTCAGGCCAAGTCTGGTTAAGTAATCGCACGGATCGATCATTATTATCATTATCATTTACATTTTCATTTTCATTTTCATTTACTTCAGTTCTTATCGCCTGGAATTGCTCAAATACATCCTAAATGTAATCGTTTCGCCATTGGTTAGTCATAATGCATGCTTCTCAACGAGAATGTTCTCTAATTGATCATAATTAGCACGTGTCGTGATTTCTCCTGCTCAGTATGATTTTAAAAAGGAATACTTATAACCGTTGGTGCTATTCTCGAAGTACGACTTTCTCAGCTTTATTGATTTAAGCAAAGCTTTTGACCGCACGTGTTGGCCAATTCCAATCAATTAACTTCCTTTTTACAAATTTGGTGAGATATAATATGCTTAATCAATGGCTACTTATCAAACCGTAGCCAATATGTCTATTTAGATGGATGTTACTCAGAAATTACCAAAATTGTATGTGGAGTCCCTCATGGTTTAATTCTGGAGCCGCCATTGTTTCTTTTGCACGTCAATGATCTCTCATCAGCAGAACGTACTTTATATACAGGGTGAATGAGACCACCCGTATCAGTCTTTTATTTAAAGAACGGTGAGTCGTAGAGAGGTGGGGTAAAAAAAGTGATTATAAAAGCCATAATAAAGAATCGAATGGTGATATCATTATTTCTCGGACAAGTCAGCATTCCTCCAGAAGGCCCCCAACTCCAAAATTTTAAATGGCACCATAAGTCCAAAAAGGTATTTTTTGAAAGATTGTTAAAAAAGAAGAAAGTTTTATAGGAAAAATTATTTTATTACTGCCACCCCTTTTAAGTTATATTCGACTAAAGTTCTTAAATTTGAAATTCATTGTTAACAAGAAACATTGAAAAGTCGACTTTTAAAATCTAGTTACCAATGTTACATGTGTTTTTCCCTTTCAAGAAGTACTTATTAGAGCCACTGATAGTGTACCTAGAAGAGCTCAACAGTGCTTAGCAGTAAATGGAAGATATTTGAACACATGTAACATTGGTAACTAGATTTTAAAAGTCAACTTTTCAATGTTTCTTGTTAACAATGAATTTCAAATTTAAGAACTTTAGTCGAATATAACTTAAAAGGGGTGGCAGTAATAAAATAATTTTTCCTATAAAACTTTCTTCTTTTTTAACAATCTTTCAAAAAATACCTTTTTGGACTTATGGTGCCATTTAAAATTTTGGAGTTGGGGGCCTTCTGGAGGAATGCTGACTTGTCCGAGAAATAATGATATCACCATTCGATTCTTTATTATGGCTTTTATAATCACTTTTTTTACCCCACCTCTCTACGACTCACCGTTCTTTAAATAAAAGACTGATACGGGTGGTCTCATTCACCCTGTATAATCCTTTTTTCGGATGATAGTCTTAGGTAACCAGAAGGGGTCTGGACACAACGGCCACTGGACACAACGGCCACTGGACACAACGGCCACATATCAGATACGTAGATTGACACTAAAGCGCCTAGGTTCTTTGCAGATTTAGTATTTTTTTTCAATTGATACAAAACATAATGCTAAACTTAAACGTAGATTGACACTTAAGCGCCTAGGTTATTTGCAGATTTCATATTTTTTTTCCTATAAATAGAAAACTCCTATTATTTGTGAAATCTTTATCGCAAACATTACCTTACAATTCTGTGTGGCCGTAGTGTCCAACTCGAACATTTTGTGAAAGTCGTCCTGAAGGAACAACAAGAACTTTTTGCGATCAATTTCTGAAACGAGTTCCGTATATTTAAAAAATCAACTCACACATCAAGAATTTTAATGATAATCCCCATGAGATGATATTTCCTGGAAAAACCTACAGGTGATAGATAAATGACTACCATATAGAACTTCAAAGTTATTAGATTTCCGTGACTATACAAACATGGATGAAAGGAATAAAATAAAACAACATGGAAAAATCGCGCAAAAAGACGATCTAACCTGTATAAACTGGATGATAATTAATACAATAAAACTATTTCTTCAGTTATTCAAGTTTAACTCTGACGTATCATTTGCAATTACAAATTTATCGCTAATATTACTAAACATACATTTTACGTAATTTATTTGCACTTACACAACAGTATAAACTAGTTAGAAGAATATTATTAACAAAACAAAATAATTAAAACCTGCAAATCGTTCTGATTCCCCATCATGTTGTATTTTCAAGATTACGTTTAAAGGATTTATGGTTCGTTGTGAAGAATTTTTCGTGATATTAAAAAGGAATATTAAAGTGGTAGCGTCTCGTTCGAAGATATCTAAGAATGGTAACATTAACTGGATTCAGGTATTTGAAGTAGTCTTTAAGTGTTGTTTTTTGTAATGATGACGACATTACTATGTGGGTTTTGGTCGAAACCGTCCTTGAAGGACCTTCAAGCGCACTGAACTCGAAGATTTTATATTTTTATAATTAGCGGCAACATGATCTTCTTAACATTTTATAATTGGCAGTATATGAAAAAAATATAATTATATACACATTACCGATCAAATAAAGATTATGTCAAAGATGGACTGAGATTGTGCCGTTTTTTTCTGCTGTTTGATTTGTAATTATCAAATAGGTAAGCGGATCTAATGTTGATTCACAAACTGTTGTTTACAAAATTTTAGATCATTTGTTATTTTTAGCAATTCATTCCGTAATTGGTGTTATAAAATTATGCAATAGCTACTGAAAGTCTTATAACTAGGTACGCTATTGTTTAATTATAAGACAGTAAAAAATCTTCGCTTGAATACAAATTAACTTTCAACACGTGATAATTAAATTATTACCTCAGAGTGTAAATCGGTACCAAGTATTTTAATATTTAAGATTGGAATAGGAAAATTAACTTTTTTCTATTATAATTATCTATTTTTTTCTAGAAACTGAATTTGTTGCAATTTGCGGTTATTGCCTAACACGTACCAAGAATTTCATTATTCATCAAATTTTCCTTTTTGACTAAAAGGATTATTCCTAGTGTAAACGCGATTTATAAAACGACAGGTCATACAGATTCTAAAAATTCTAACGTGGGGAAATGCTAAAATGCCATAGTTTTGTTTTCCATTGCAGCAATTAAATAGACTCACGCGTGATAATGATAACATTTTAGTAAAGTGTCTTTTGTCCCGATTAGCGTTTACTTATTTATTCAAATACGTTTTTGAATTAAATTTTAATCATATTTTCAGGGCTACACGCGTTTAGTATATTTCAATACAAGACAGTCTAGTTTTGCTGATACTTATGAACCATAGTTAATTAATTAATTAAGCGTCATCGGTTCTTATAATTAACATAAACAATTTTTCGTAGGTTTATCAGGGAAGCTGTTTAAGAGAAAAACGCTATATTTTACTAGCATAGATAAATAAATAAAACAAATTGCTTAAGGGGAGGTTGTCGTTGTTTTATTTATTGAATCAACCCCTTTGTGAGTGTGACCGCAAACCATGGATTCAGCGTAGATAAAGACTGTTTACTGCTATATATTTACCTAATGTAAGCCAACTTCGTTCTTCATCTGAGCAAACACAAAAAGAATCCGACAGATGGAATTGAAGTAAAAGAGCAATAAAGTTATTAATTAGATATTCAGATGTTGTATTCAACTGTACTTAATGATAAAATCTGACCTTATATCAACTAATCTCAATAGGTGTGAAACGGCAGATTGATTTTGACTGTAGCTTGTTGAAAAATAAAGACCAATATATGTATAAGCTAACTTTAGGCTTCGAATAGTACAGAGAAGCCTCAGTGGCATATCTTTCAGCCCCTGTTTGTTTTCTGGAAAATTCGCAAAAATTCCCCTTGTTTTATGTCACAGGCAATATTCTTTTTTATATCTACCCCTCTTCTTCCATAAGAAGACGATACGTGCAGTGCATCGGCGAAGCGAATGGCTGCTACAATTTATTCATTTATTATTTTAGTTTTATTTCAGGTAGCTTCCAACAGTCGTTTTGATGCTAAATACGGTTCTGGCATTCTATCATAGTCTAGCTTCGCTGGGAGTTGGAACACAATCTTCTAACATGGGATTGTAACGATATAGTTTTATAATTTATGATAATCTCAATAAATAATAATAATAAAGTGCAGTGATTCACCAAGCTTGACTTGAAATATAATAGCTTGGCTTGAGCTTGAGAGGCAAGCTTTTTAAGAAGAAAAGCTTGGCTTGGCTTGATGTTTGCGAATGCAGGATTGGCTTGGTTACCAAGCTTTCCCAAGCTTTTTCAAACATAGTCTTCCTGCCCCCGTAAGAGTAGCGAGGTTGGAACACATTGCGCATTACGTCACACATATATAGCTCATTGTCGGACTTTCGCAGAATTACTCAACTGCTGGTTAGTGGGCGATTATTAAACTATGAGTTCTAACAAATTATCTGAAAATTCCGAGGAGCGGTTATGTAGAACGTACATTTTCCAATTTATTTTATTTATTTTATTTTATAATTTATAATTTTTATCATTTTTGACTTCGTACAAATCAAAAACCGTTGCAGGACATCACCTGATAGCCGTATCATTTTACAATTAAAAACTAGTGTGTTACAGCGCGACGTGCAACGGATTTTGTACAAGGTACCGTTGCGCCCATTGCGATTTTGAGAAATATATGTCTATACAGGCCACAGGGTGTCTCACGGTGACCGGCGATTAGAAGTATATCAAGAACTGTAAAAGCTAGAAATTTGAAATTTTGCACATGCGACATGCCGTGTTTAATCTATTAAATAAAAATATTTTCCAAATGGCAACACTTCCGGAAATACCGGAAGTGAGCATCAACGTCTTTATTTTAAATACAAACCAGGCAATTTTTTTCACATTCTGATGTGTCATAAAATGTTTAGTAGATAAGTATGCTTAAAATAATCGCCGTGATTGTTGAGAAAAAAAATTTTTTTCACTGAAAAATTTCAAAATCTTGTTTAGGAAATAAAATTGAAAGTCGAAAGTGGTAAAAGTTAGGGAAATGGGATTTTAGGTGCTCAATGTCAAAAGATTGAGACACAATTGTTTGTAATGGATAATAAAAAATTGCCCGCGGTTACGTATCTATTTGACGTTATTTCCAGACTTAAGAAAAACTTTAAAAAGTCTCTTTTTTTAAATGGAATGCCTATTTAATTATCAGCCTATTCGATGCAGAAATAAATTTCCTTTAAATTGATATAACATGTTCCTATACCTAAAATCATTGATTACAGAGTTATTTACATTTTTCTGTGAAAGGAGGAATGATGTGATCTTCGCACAGTCACAGTCAAAAGGCGAATTAAATTTAAATTGATAAAGTCGATAATAATAATACTAAACTTGCAAAATTTTACTCTGAATTTTTTTGGTTTTTATCATATTATCATCAAAAACTTCATCGCTCCGAAGTACGCCACTGATTCAACAACACGGTGTTTTTTAATAACAATAATACCCAGTGTCGCATTTACCACTAGGCACTTGAGGCGATAGCTCGGGGCCTCGCTTTCTAAGGGGCCTCTAATCCCAGTTTTAACATTTATTTTTAATTAATTTTTAAAAGTCTACATAGACTATAAGCACGCTTAAAGGGCACCTTACACTATCAATATTATTGTACAATATACTGAAGAACTAATTTTTGTGCAATAATATTGACTGTTTCAGAATAAATATTGGCAATATAAGTGGGTTGTTCAATATATTGAAGGCATTCAATATTTTTCAAACAAGTTTGATATTTATTGAAGACCCGCCAATATATTGCACCATGTTATATATTTGGAGCGACGTGTGAAGTGATTTATTCAAATATTGCGCAATATTTCATCAGTCTGTGCATGTACTTGCACCTGCTTGACGTGTTTTTTCTCTTGTGCACCCCGCTAGAGTATCACAATGAGTGATGAAGTAAAGAAAGGTAAAAAGGAAGGTGAACAGGACTTTTCCCTGTACTACATTGAGGTATAAATTAATGAATTAGTTGTTTTTACGGCCCTGTGAAATGACACAACTCTGCTGTTGTAGGTTTATACGTCACTTCCAGCCCTATGGAAAATCAAGTCGGATGACTACAAGGATCGGGACAAAAAGGTCCAGTCGTGGACTACGTTACTAGAGGTGTACAACGAAATGTACCCCAATGCAACGGAGGATGATGTCAAAATAAAGTTCGGTTGGAGAAATGACTGTCCTCATTGGTGTATCCTGCTTTTGAATTAGTGGAGAAACCATGCCCAACAGTTGATTGAATATCTCTTCATTCACTGAGTTCACGAAGCAGGTTTCTATGACCATGAGTCGGTCGCCTCTAACCAATTTTTATCCAAACTCTCTTCTTCTTCCTCTTATTCTTCTCCAGCCTATTTAAAGCTGCGCATAGCGCTACAAATATGCCAGCAAATTCAGGATCCCCAACGGGTGATAGAATAGATGCCACTATGGCGAAGCAGAAAACAACACCCTGTGCGTACATCACAGTTTGGAAGCCAATGTAGGTATGTATTCAAGTCGACGACGCAACGCGTGCATTTATTACCTATCAACCTATCTTGTTTCGTTCCTTAATTATTTTCATCATATATGTAAAAGTGTAAAAGTGTATTGTGATTTTTTTAATATTCCCATTTCCCATTAAAGGTAAATTTATTTTATTAGCATGTACCTAACAAACGAATAAAAATTTCACTGAATAATGTGAACTTGAAATTAATAACTGGGCGAGGGCCTCAGGTTAGCATTGTGCCTTGGGCCTCCGACAAGCTAAATGCGACACTGATAATACCGTGTTCAATTTTAGGTGGCCTTAGTTCAACACTTACTTATCTTACGAGATCTTGTCATTCTTCGTAAGAAATCTTAGTCGTAGCGGTACATGGAGAAAATCGCAAATGTCTGTCAAATTGTGCGGGAAGTGTGAAATTAGGTACACTTATTAATTAGATCAAAATAAACGATTTGACCCGCAGCACCCCTATTTTCAACCCTTAGTTTTCAAAAGTGCCCCGTATTTAGTTTTTTCCATCCCCTAACGATAACTCCTTTGTTTACAACTTTCAGAAAAAATTATATTAATAAAAGTTTTAGGAATTATTATAAGAAACATTTTATATAAGGATAAAATTTTCACAAATATCAACCCTTATTGAGATATGTGGAAAAAACTTATTTTTGCAGTTTCATTACAAAATCGGTCATAGTTTTCTTGTTTATCGTTTCTCAGAAAAATTATTCAAGTAAAAGATGTGGATATTAAAATGATCAATATTTTAGGTATATATAATATTTTTACAGAAAGCAACCCTTAACAAGTTATTTCGATATTTCTGAAAGTAAGCAACCCTTAAGTATGAAATCGCTCATATCTTTTTTATTTGTAACTTATGAGGAAAAACATGTGAATAAATATTATAGAAAATTATCTTTTGGGCATTTTATGCTGGTATGAAAATTTCTTAAAAGTCAACCCTTAAACGAGATACTTATATCGAAAAAACCAGAAACTGTCAATTTTCACATAAAATCGAGCATAACTTTTTTATACATATTTCACTACAGTGACATTATTGTTATATAATTCGGTAGGTATATGGATGTAGAAAATATAAGTAAGGGGTAATTTTTTTACAAAACTCACCCTTAGCGAGATATTTTGAAAAAAACAAACTTTCGGCACTTTTTAGAAAAGTTTTCGTAACTTTTCCAATTACGGTTGTTAATATAATTTCTTCGCGGTTAATAATAGCCAATTACAGTGTATTTCATGAAATCATAGTGATTTTGCACTATATCACACTTGCACTGGTGCGTGAATTTTCAACGTACAAAGTGTAAGGTTTATTCGCGGTAATATAATTAAAAAGTAACAATCTAATTGTACCCAAAATGCAAACATAGGTCGATTTTTATATCAAGGAAGACATATTTTGATGTTATTTTCTTGGGGGGTGGTTCTCACCTCCAGCGCTTCACAGGGGGTGACATTGAAATTTCAAATAGGAAGGCGGGTCATGTGATACATCATTGGAAAGCTAATTCCTTGGCCTTTTCATTTTTGCATTTTTTTTACTTTATTTCTATCAGTAAATACTGAAATATTTATTTAAACACAAGCTCGTTACGTAGCGGGCGTCGGCGTCGCGGCGTATGGTTTCGCACGGGTGTCGGCGGGGTGTCGCATCTCCTTTACACATTTTACATGCGAAAATAAAGGGTACGCACTTCAACAGCAAGTTAGTATTATCTCACCGACTCCTATTTCAGTGAGAACAACCAAATAGAAGACTAAAAAGGAGATGCGACACCCGAGCGAAACCATATAGTACAGTCAATCTGTATTTTTTTGTTCGAAAAATTGCCAAGTGGATTTTTTTTTCCTATATCATTAGGAGGTCAGGAGAAAAGCTTAACGTCAGATTTGCGAGGTACTGGCCCCATTGAATTTTTGAGAAAGTCAAAAAGTTTTTGAAATGCATTTTTCCCGGAATTAGTGCGTTTTAGAGAAAAGTTTTATAAACAAAAAATGTAGAGGACATTTCCATCTATAATTAATGTCAATGAGTTGATAACGTACGACTTAAAATTTAAGCAGTAGGTGGCGTTAAAGTACCAGAAAAACTGTTTTTTTTGCTTTTTTGCCTAGACACATTTTTTTTTCGCAATACTGTAAATAGAATAGTTGTTCCTCTCAAAAATACCTACAAAATTTAATAAAACTATTTTTTTCTTCGACTTCCCGTTTTAGAGCTATAGGTTGCCGAAGTGTGAAAATTGCACCCTTAAGACTAGAAAGGCTAATAGAAGTACGATAACGATTGGTGCGTTGCTCATAAATGGTATATCATTTTCGCAAGTTGATTAACAATAATATCTGTTAATTACTATTGTTTTTAACATGAATTAGAATAATTTTTTTTATTTTATATTTTTTCATATTTTTATATTTTAGCGCCACCTACTGCTTGCATTTTAAGTCGTACGTCATCAACTCAATAACATTAATTGCAGACGGTAAGGTCCTCTACATTTTTTGTTAATAAAATTTTTCTCTAAAACGCTCTTATTCCGAGAAAAATGCATTTCAAAAACTTTTTTAGTTTCTCAAAAATTCAATAGGGCCGCCAGGACCTCGCAAATCTGGCGTTAAGCTTTTCTCATGACCCCCTAATGAAATATGAAAAAAAATCCACTTGGCAATTTTTTGCGAAAACAGCCATTTTTCACGACAGATTGACTGTACTAATACGCCGCCACGAAATTTCAATGTCACCCCCTGTGAAGCGCTGGAGGTGAGAACCACCCCCAAGAAAATAACATCAAAATATCCCACAAAGGAGTTACCGTTAGGGGATGGAAAAACTAAATACGGGGCACTTTTGAAAACTAAGGGTTGAAAATAGGGGTGCTGCGGGTCAAATCGTTTATTTTGATTTAATTAATAAGTGTACCTAATTTCACACTTCCCGCACAATTTGACACATTTAGATGTACCGCTACGACTAGGACTATCTGTCTGTCAATGCAAATCAACTCATCAATTTTGAATCTTTTCCGAAATTAAGTATAAGGCCAACACTACCTGGTGGTGTTGATAGGCTGTCGTAGCTAAAATGATAATTATATTTATGATGATATGAATATAGCCATTGACTTATAAAACTCACCATTTGTTTACATACATAATTATTACTGTGTGATCACTGATCAATTACACTTTGTTAATTGTTTATAATAAACAAATAAATACCTATAAAAATTATAAAATTGTGAGTAAACAATAATTCTCTGGAAGTATGTAATTGTGTACACATAAATTGTTGCAATAAGTCATAAATGTACGCCCGTTGCACAGGCAACATAACATACACGCGTTCTTATTTTAAAACTTGCGCAGGCTCACTATAACCCTGTGAGACGACTTCTTGGGAGCGAAATTGGCGGTCTTAGTATTAGGAGCACAGAAATTGAAAATAGTATAAACCTCCAACATTCTCAATGAAACTTTAAATATCGATCGCATTAAAAATATGTAACTTCTGTCGATTACTAATCTCCTAATAGCATCAGCTTTCATTTGATAACTTGATGCACACTAAACAGACAGGTGCGCGCCTTTTTAATTTAAAAGCCATTTTTACTCTAATTAATTCAAAATTAAAACTGTAACTGAAACGACCATTCGCTAAATTGAAGCTTTCAAAGTAGCGAATTTGATGAAATTTGACATTTGAGACTTTTATTTAATAATCATAAAGTATGAAAGTTCAATTAGAATGTGCGGAATGCGTTTCCGATATTGGAATGCTATTAGAATTTCTCATAATTCATAACTGAGAGGGCTTAACTCACAAGGTTGCAGAAATGAAAGGAGCTTAAATCGGCGTTATTGTTTGTAAGAACTATAATAATACACTACATAATCTTACTATACGTCATTATGATGTAAATATAAAAAACAAATGTGCGCACTACGATATTATTATTTAATAAAAACAGGTTTTGGAGAGCAAAACTTATTTTAACATGAATAAAATAGCTTGCACTTATTGATCTTTACGACTTCTTTGAATTTATGCTACCCGTACCCTTAGAAGCGCTTTCAAAGTCCGTTGAGGACGTAGTCGTGGTGCAATTTTCGACAATATAACTTACCAAGTAAGCTATTTGACGTTTGACCCGTTACTAATTAACTGTGGAGGATTGTAGTGGACAGTAGATGGACTTTGGTGTTTATTTTGCTCGGCCAAGCGCAGTTGGTCGAAGCAAACAGGTCAAGATCGTCCAGTTTTTTAGGTTGAAATTCCCTTAGACCGGGGCGCCTACAGAAAGGATGTGCGTGACAAGGATTGAATAAAAGGGGAGAATTTCCAGTTTGTGTAATTTAGGGTTGCCGTAATTTTAATTTAAATTTTTTCGACGACCATTTGAACGGAAATAGGAAGAAGGGGACCTTGAATGAAAGTTGGCAATCGATCTCTATAACCACAACACGTCTTTTGTATTTAATTTAAATTATTTCTTCCGATTTGAAAAAAATTCCGTTTCACCTACCGCAAAAACGTGAATACGATCCCGCTTAGTATTTCGAAACATATAAAAAGAAAATCAGTGGCGAGAACAGTTAGTACAAGATTAGGTTCCTTAAGATTACAGACAATGAAGACTTGGGTAAGTATTTTTCGTTAATCTTACAAACTCCACTTGTTAACTCTACGATTTTAGATTATCCTTGGATGTATGTTCTTGATAGTGCAGATACAATCTATACAACAGAATGTTACCAAAAGGGGTGTACATGATCAGATAAGTTACTATCCCGACCATACACCACTTAGATATATTCAGGTATCAGCTTCAAATGTACACCCTTCAAACTTTTATACCAACACAAATCATGCGAGTGATTACCCAAAGCAAGTTACAGTGCAGCAGGTGCTTTACGATTATCCTCATGACACACCTGATCACCTGCAGTCATCAACAACTCAGTACGTCAATCAGCCTCAAGTACCGATTGCGACACCTATACAGCATCCTCAAGCTCACACGGCAATTGCAACGCCTGTCCAACATGGAACAGTTGTACACCACGGGCAAAGCTATTCGAGATTCTTGCATCCGTATCCCGCTCCTGCTCCGGCACCAATCGCACCTGCTCCCGTAGCCCATATAAATCCGCATATTTACACGTACAATAACGGTAAAGTCCTATATCAACCACAACGTACTAATCCCAACCTTCATCCGCTTCCGCAACATCCACCACCTGTCGTTACGCAAAAACCTTTCAAAGCATCCCCTTTAATATCGACTACCTACTATAAACCAGTTATGAAAAATACCGAAGAATACGACGAAGACCGTCGCAAACCTGCAAACACGCGCGACGAAGACAATGAACCCGAACAAGAAAATTACGAGGAAGAGGAAGATGAATTTAAACCGTACAAATCGAGTAAGTACACCGATAGTGATGATGACGATGACGAAAATGCTCATTATCGTGTACAAGAGGATGATGAAGATGAACGTTTTTCACGAAATATTCGGAAACCGAGTAGTAAAAAATATTCAATTAATAATAATAAACCCAAATCTCATTACAAGAGCTATAAATATTCGACAAACTCAAAACCCAAGAAAGAAATTTACGAAAGCCGACAGTCACAAAATATTCCAATTGTTCATAAACAGTCGTTTCGTCAAGAGAAGTGGATTGTTACCAAAAAGGATTAACCATGTTTTTTATACTAAATGTTAAGTAAATAAATATTTTATACGATTTACTTTGTAATTTAAAATAATTGTGATTCAGGGACACGGAAGCACAATCTTAGGGCTTTATTTTCCCTCGAACAGTATTATAAATGATATGAGCTTTTGCGTACTTATACCACCGCATGCTGCTGCTACCTTGATCATTATACACCGACGAAGTTAGGTTTTTCTCCCTCTTGATGTAACCTCTCCTCATTAGTTTACGTTTTCAAGCCAACAAAGAGGGGTAATTTGTTATTGTTAATATTGTTATTAGCAAGTTTTTTTTGTATCAGTGAGTTGGCCACTAGCACTACGCTAATAACGCGCGGGCAACTTTGAATATTGTGACATAAATGAACAGAACAGGACTGTCGCGCATTCAAATATTATAGGTAAGCAAATTTTATATTATTACACGTTGCTTTTTTTAATTTTGAACGTTGAGTGAAAGACTACTTCGTTATTAAATGTAGTAGGAAACGATTAGAATTGCATGGTATGCATAATTGAAGTAAGTACGAAGTACTTTTTTCATCATTAATCTTGTCTTACTTTCGAATTTTTTGCTGTCGATTGTCGGAAGTAACAGTCGTTGGTCTGCGATTTTGTGCTGCCGTTTTCTCTAGTCTTTTACACACCAGCACGTGGTGCTGAATTTGATGTAATTTAATATCCAAAAATAAGACTCTTTGAATCAGTGTCTACAAATTAATACTACTACTACACATCACGATGATGCAGCTATGGTTTTAGAGATTAGAAGATAGGTACTTATCATTCTCAGTTATCACCATTGTTTTAGATTATAAAATTAAAAGCGTTGATGAATTCGCAATCAATGACGTTAATAAACAGTATAATTTTAAAAGAACCGATTACACAAATATTTATATGTACCTAATTCAATTCTGAATACGATTGGTCGTTTGTCGTTTCTGTACCGTAACACGAAGGTGGATATTGCATGTGAACAATATTCTAATGTCATACCGTTGAGTGGAAAGTATTTTCTCTATTTAAATTTTTGACACTTTTGTACCTATCTATATAATAGTCCAGCCAATTTATACAAAAATATTGGGATTCATTGCAAAAGATCCGATACCTATTTATTATTGGAGATAAATATAATGATCACCAAATAATAAATTGAGACCCTAAGTTCTATTACCTACCAAACAAATACACTAAACACCAAAAAGCGAAATATGTACCAAAACAAGAAAGTCTAAAATTGCAATGTTTTCGCCAATCGATTACATTCAGGCCAAGGACGAAAATGCTGATATTACCTTTGATGACGTCACTTCCGGTATAAGCTAAAATGGCGGTACTCATTTCTTTTAATAAGATAAAGTTGCAGTAGCATCTCAGATGGGGTTATCTCAAACCATTGAAATTTTTCCACTTTTTTCAGTTTTTTATCTTGTATATCTAGAGGGAAAAAATGATTATTACCAATTTTATAGAGGAGAAAATTTCATATACTTAGATGTATATATTTATATATTATATATCTGCAAGGTATATGATGCTATAGACGTAAAAAGATGTTTTAGGTGTAATGGATAATGATCTAAGAATGGATATCATCATTCCGCAAAAAACTGTACTAATAAAATTAACTGTCCGTTATGTGCTGGAGAACATATCATTAAAGACTGCATCTCAACTCAATGAAGAATCAAAATATTGATGTAAACCATCCTGCCTGGGACCATTCTAAGTGTCATGTTTATAAAGAACATGTATCCAAGTTGAAACAAGATGTCTAGATGTCCTTTCGATATAGCAACAACAGTTGTCCACACTCAATATAAATAATGTTAATATTAATTTAGTATTCAACTCCTCCATTAATGACGATACTATTCACTGACCTGTATCTTAAAGGACTGAGCATTCTAATGATCCCCTCCACTATTTTTGAAGCAAATTGAAAACCGGTGTTTTAAGGTGCCAATTAGTAATTTAGGTTTGTTGTGTTGGTGATTATTGGTAACACTGTAACTAATGTTTTTATTTACATAAACATAACCTTGTTTCATACGTAGTATAAACTACGTTTATGCATTGCAATAAAATACAATTTTTAATAATTTACGTTTTTAAATAATTATGAGCCTGTAATTATACTACTTTTCACCAGATATTAAGCATATAGATTAGAACAAGCTAAACTGTAACAGCTGATACCAGTACTACCAACACATTATAAACACCGAGCTACCATCATTATATAACTAACGCACTAGTTGGCACCTGAAGTAACTAATATTTAGGTGGGGCTTGTTTGCTTCAATGTTGTATTGAAGAATGCTCAGTCCTTTATGATACAGGTCAGTGATACTATTTCACGATCATATACAAGTAAGTTAACAGAAATATATTACCAAAATGTTAGGGGACTAAAAACCAAAGTAATTGAAATTTTTAATAATGTATGTTCCTCAAATTATTCTTTCATATGCTTTACTGAAACCTGGTTAAATAGTGATGTATCTAATAATCAGCTGTTCCCATCGCATTTCTCTGTATTTAGAAAAGATAGAGATTTTGACTTGTGTGGTGTTAATCGAGGAGGAGGGGTTCTCTTAGCAGTAAACAATAATCTTAGTCAAAACATTAAACATCAGATGTTAAACTTATCCATAATACATAAATGTGCCCCAACAATAGATATTATAGGTGTGGTGCACGTCAGCCATACGTGAGCCACATCCAAATCCCACTTGCGCGCAAACCCCACTCGCACGCAAATCCCCACGCGCACGGACCAATGGAAAGCGCCCGCTTCCCTTTATAAGCGCGGTCCGAAGTTGAGAAGAACATGAATAACATGATACATTGTTTCTTGTATCATGTGAGAAGAATCAGAGCTCTGTTGCTTACCACAGTGACCACGGTCTGCTTTTACAGTGACCACCGTCTGCGTGCATACGACTAGGGTCTGCTTTCACAGTGACCGCTGTGAGCGACACCACGAGCACGGCTACCGTTAATCGACCGCGCACACCGTGCATGAACGCCGATCGCCAGATGCCCGCTACGCCCACGACACCACGGAAGAAGAAGGAACACCGTCGTAACTCACTGCGCCGTTTCCGCGATAGAACTCCACCCGTCCGTCCGGTGACGCCGCTAACCGACACGCCCAAGAAGACGCCAACGACGCAACGAGCCCCCACGTGGCAACCGCAACCCCTGCACATCCACGTGGTGACCTACGCAGGAGTGCCCGCCAACGCCGTCACCCTGCAGGACCCACGACGCTTCGTCATCCGAGCACGACTCCGCCACGCCGCAGTCACCGAGTTACGCTCATGTTAACTACCTGTATATACTCTGTAAATAGTGTAAATAAACGCCGTCAAGTCCAAGCCTTTTCACGATACGACCCGAACACGCAACGCGCAACCTAGTGAGGCCCCTCAGCCTCACCGACAACACACCCCAAAGTGGTAACCCCAAATTGGTGACCATCCGACGTTCGAAGAGGACACGAAAACAAACTGGTAGCCATCAACGAACAAAAAAGATGACAGACACCGATCCACCACGTCCTGAAGTACACCGAGTTAAACTCTTTTTTGGACGAACTAATATATCTCATTTTTGTTGTATACATACCACCATCATTACCTACAACCTCTTTAGAATCATTTTTAGAGATGTTTACTACTATTGACTCTATCATCAATAACAAAATTATTAGGTATTATAGGTGACTTTAACATTCCCTCTTTTTGCAGTCAATCAACGGATAACTCTTCTGTTACTCTCAAAAACTATTGTACATTTCTAGGTCTGCTCCAATACAACAATGTGACAAATATTATGAATAGAACACTCGACTTAGTCTTCTCTAATGTTGATATTCAGGTTTCTAGAGACACTTTTCCAATGGTTAATGAAGATAAATACCTACCATCCATCTCTCTGTATTACTATAAATACTCCAAAATTCACTCCTACTTTTAATATTCATAAAAACAAAAAGATGTACAATTTTAGAGCAGCTAATTTTAAAACTGTTAATACTGCCTTACTAGCCACTGATTGGTCTTTTCCTGATGAGTGTTCAGATGTGGATGATGCATGTAAAATATTTTATTATAAACTTAATCAAGTACTTGACACCAATGTTCCGGTAATACGTTCGACTAGACGCAGACAACACTTTCCTCCATGGTTTACAAATCATATAATACGAATAATTAACAAGAAAAACCAAATCCATACAAAATACAAAAAGTACGGCTCAACTTTTTACCTCGCGAAATTTAAGGAAATTCGCTCTGCTGTTAAACAAGAAATATTGACTGTCTAACAAAAGTAGGTACATTACTAACATACAAAACAGCATATCTTCTGAGCCTAACAGTTTTTGGTCATTTATCACCACTATATAGAAAAGGTCAATCTATGATTCCTGGCCTTATGTATACATCCGATAATAATAAACAACATTCTACTCCTGATAGCATAATAAATGCTTTTAAAGATTACTTAAAGTGTTTATTTACCAATCCACACAAATTCTACTACTCAATCACTAATACCAAACAACTTACCACTTATTAATATTAACAAAATCACTGATGGTGATATTGAAGTCGCTATAAAAAAACTGAAAAACAAAAATACCGCTGGTGAATACCCAGTTTCTTAGTAGGTACGTGACTGCATGCCAATATTTATTAAACCATTAAATTTTCTATTTAATTTAATACTAAAAACTTGTAAATTTCCTTCAACCTGGAAACAGGCACGTGTTTCTCCTATTTTCAAAAGTGGTGATTCGACTCTTATTAATAATTACAGGCCTATATCAATATAATTTTGGAAAAGTGTTTGAAATGATCATAAATACAGTGTGTCTCACGGTGATCGTCAGTTAGAAGTATATCAAGAACTATAAAAGCTACAAATTTGAAATTTTGCACATGCGACATGCCGTGTTTAATCTATTAAATAAAAATATTTTCCAAATGGCAGCACTTCCGGAAATACCGGAAGTGAGCATCAACTTCTTTATTTTAAATACAAACCAGGCAATTTTTTTCACATTCTGATGTGTTATAAAATGTCAAAAGATTGAGACACAATTGTCTGTCATGGATTATAAAAAATTGTCCGCGGTTACGTATCTATTTGACGTTATTTCCAGACTTAAGAAAAACTTTAAAAAGTCTCTTTTTTTAAATGGAATGCCTATTTAATTATCAGCCTATTCGATGCAGAAATAAATTTCCTTTAAATTGATATACCATGTATGCGCGATCTCCATTTTATTGGTCGTTATGGTGTGCGCGATCACCATTTTATTAGTTATGTTGTGCGCGATCTCCATTTTATTGGTCGTTATGTTGTGCGGGATCTCCATTTTATTAGGAGGTTATGTTGTGCCCGATCTCCATTTTATTGGTTATGTTGTGCCCGATCTCCATTTTATTTGTAGTTATGCTGTGCCCGATCTCCATTTTATTGGTTATGTTGTGCGGGATCTCCATTTTATTGGTGGTTATGTTGTGCCCGATCTCCATTTTATTGGTTATGTTGTGCGGGATCTTCATTTTATTTGTAGTTATGTTGTGCCCGATCTCCATTTTATTGATTATGTTGTGCGGGATCTCCATTTTATTGGTGGTCATGTTGTGGCCGATCTCCATTTTATTAGCTATATTGTGCGCGATTTCCATTTTATTGGTCGTTATGATGTGCGGGATCTCCATTTTATTAGTTATGTTGTGCGTGCGATCTCCAGTTTATTACTTATGTTGTGCTTGCGATCTCCATTTTATTGTTTATGTTGTGCGCGAACTCCATTTTATTTGTTATGTTGTGCGGAGTCTCCATTTTATTGGTTGTGTAGTGCGCGATCTCCATTTTATTAGTTATGTTGTGCGCGATCTCCATTTTATTAGTTATGTTGTGCGTGCGATCTTCATTTTATTTCATATGTTGTGCTTGCGATCTCCATTTTATTGGTTATGTTGTGCGCGAACTCCATTTTATTTGTTATGTTGTGCGGGGTCTCCATTTTATTAGGTATGTTGTGCGCACGATCTCCATTTTATTGGTTATGTTGTGCGCACGATCTCCATTTTATTAGTTATGTTGTGCACGCGGTCTCCATTTTATTGGTTATGTTGTGCGCGATCTCCATTTTATTTGTTATGTTGTACGCGCGATCTCCATTTTATTGGTTATGTTGTGCGCAATTTCCATTTTATTAGTTATGTTGTGCGCGCGATCTCCATTTTATTGGTTATGTTGTGCGCGATTTCCAATTTATTGGTTATGTTGTGTGCTATCTCCATTTTATTAGTAATATTGTGCGCGCGATCTCCATTTTATTAGTTATGTTGTGCGCGCGATCTCCATTTTATTGGTTATGTGGTGCGCGATCTCCATTTTATTGGTTATGTTGTGCGCGCGATCTCCATTTTATTGGTTGTTGTGCTCGATCTCCAATGCGTGTTCAAGATTCAAGTTATTATTTTGAGGTGTAAATTTCGCACTTTCGCATTAATTTGCCTTATTAATGGTGCAACGGATTTTATTACCCCTTCTAAAAATGATTTTTTTCTCGTGAAACTTAACTGGCGTCATTTCAGAGGCAATCGAATGTTACCCGAAGCCTAGTGAAAAGGTCAAATCAACTAAATAGTCAGCAAAGGAACGCAGCCGCCAGAAAAATTAAAAGGAACTTTAACTTAAACCTTCTGAAGTTCGTATTAATTTTTAAAATAATTCTTTATGCAAAAGTTGGTATTTTTAAAAATGAAGTCACAAACAACAACCTATTTTTCATAATATTCGGTAAATATGCATATATGTATTATCAGTTTGTATATTTGTGCTAAAAATAGGTAGATATGGCCTAGATATGTCTACAGTGACGAAATGTGCTCAGTCCCGTTTATTATAAATAACACAAACTTCTTTTTTATTTCAAAGATTACTGTCACAAATACAACACCAATCAAGAATGAAAGCCATTTGGATGTTTGTTTTTACCATCCTTATTTTTGGGAATAATGTCGCAACAACGACAGAGGACCAAGTACCAAAATGTGAATGTTCGTGTATTTCGCGGAAATGTCGCGGTCAAATTCATCCTGCGTAAGTTTACTTTAACTCTTATCATTGTTTTAATTGTTATTTTTAGTGCGACCTGTAAATGGGGTTTCACACCATGCTGTTATGGGTTTGCAGGTGACTGGACAATTTGCGATTTTGTATAATAAAGTTGTAGATATGTTATATGTAGATATGTAGTACGTATATAGTTAAGCACCATAATAAAGCGTAGACTCTATAATTTGAGTTGGTTCTTTCTACCTCCACCCAGTCTTACCAAAATATGTAGGTAATAAGCTCTATATTACGTACCTATACCTACTTTTGATAAAATGGCAAACCCACATTATTATATGCAAATTACACAAATTTAATTACTTAACTACCGATTACCAACCTCTAAAATGACTGAGAAGAGAGAAGTTTAGAGTTAAAGTGGTCTCCGAATCTCCCGCCCCTATATGCCACTGCGTTATTGAAAAATTATTTTAACACCCTGTATCTCTGAGGACCGAGGTGATTTTACACTAAAAACTATAATCTAAGGTTTTACATTATTTCGATGACATGAACTTGCTGTTTATTCAATTTTTATTCAATTGTTTCTTATGATGACAGTTGTCAGTTAGCTATCAGTTTGAAAGTTCACGCTACATTTACGTTTGTTATCAGTGTTATCTGTTTGAATGTTGATTTTTGCGCTTAATATTTGTTTTTAATTGGGAAATATGGAATACACAAACGCTGATATTCTAAATTTGTTTTACATTCATGGCGAGTCTGCTCGTATTACTTTTCGGGCCTGCAGAACCTTTAACTATTGAATAAAGAAAAAGAATCACTCAACATTTTAACGAAAGATATCCGCATTTACCTACAATGACAGAACGAAAAATCAGGATGATTGAAAAGAATTTTCTAAATTTGGGCGAAGTAAATGCGCCACGAAATTTGGCAAAGCCAATTGTCCCCAATGACGCTGCAGAAACCAATGTATTGGGATATTTTAATGTTTTCCCTGAAGGTTCTGTTCGTTCGGCGGAAAGAGACCTTGGATAGTCAAGAAGTTGCATACTTAGATAGAATTTTAAATAATCATAAAAGAATAAGAAACATTTGAATAAAAACTTTTTGAAAATTTTCAAAGCCAACCATGTTTTGTAAAGTATGTAATTATAAATTTAATTAGAAAAATGTAAATAACTCTGTAATCATTGATTTTAGGTATAGGAACATGGTATATCAATTTAAAGGAAATTTATTTCTGCATCGAATGGGCCGATAATTAAATAGGCATTCCATTTAAAAAAAGAGACTTTTTAAAGTTTTTCTTAAGTCTGGAAATAACGTCAAATAGATACGTAACCGCGGGCAATTTTTTATTATCCATTACAGATAATTGTGTTTCAATCTTTTGACATTGAGAACCTAAAATCCCATTTCCCTAACTTTTACCACTTTCGACTTTCAATTGTATTTCCTAAACAAGATTTTGACATTTTTCAGTGAAAAAATTTTTTTTTCTCAACAATCAAAATTGATACGCCGATTATTTTAAGTGTACTTACTAAACATTTTATGACACATCAAAATGTGAAAAAATGCCTGGTTTTTATTTAAAATAAAGAAGTTGATGCCCACTTCCGGTATTTCCGGAAGTGCTGCCATTTGGAAAATATTTTTATTTAATAGATTAAACACGGCATGTCGCATGTGCAAAATTTCAAATTTCTAGCTTTTACAGTTCTTGATATACTTCTAACCGACGATCACCGTGAGACACCCCACCACTTGATTTCACTAAAGACTAGAAGAATTATAATGAGTACTAAATTCTTGTTCAATTTAATACGAAACAAAATTAATTGTCCACAATTATTAGAAAGAATAAACATCAAAGTACCCCAAAGATATTCCCGAAAATCTTTATTCTTTTACACAATGTTCTCAAGAACAAACATTAAAAAAGAGTCCTTTAAATATTATTTGTAATCATTTTAATATGTTATGTGCTGATTGTGATATTACAATAGATAGGTAGCTGGTTACGTATTTTTGAAACAATTAAAAATAAATGTGAAATTATTTAAATTACATTTGTAATAATTTTCATGTATTATGTATTATATTGTACATGTTTTTCTAGTTTGGGCGTGTCCCGTTTGAAATAAAATAAATAAATAAATAAATAAATAAATAAATTTCTTTGAATGAGAGAGTTGGTTGATTTGAACCACTTTCAGGTATTATTTGTAATTAACCATAACCTTGCGTATTTTATGCGTGAGGAAAGGTAGGTACTTCAACAATTCAATTTTTCATGTTTATGTCTTAATATTTTTCAATTGTTTTGTGCGTGTGCCGTAATTTAATTGATCTTTATTTAATTTACCTCAAAATCAGAACATAAAAGACTGTAAGACAATAAAGTAGCTTGATAACTGAATAAGTTAAAAAAACAATAAAATAATTTAAAACTAGTTGAAATCCCAGGATTACAGAACGAACTCGTGTAACGAAAGTATAAAAACATCTGGCCTTATCAAAAACACAACATTTGATAATTTCGAAATTTCGAGTTTAAAGTCGAATATCTCGAAAAGTGTTTGAGATACTGAAAAATTGGCACCGGATCTTGAATCACCATAAAATTTCATAAGATCAATATCTTAACTCGGCTGTAGACATACGCATCTCTTGCAGTCTTGCAACGCACGCCGCACGGACACACGGACGGAATATTGAATACAATAACGTGTTACCCCCAACCCTCAGCCAATAGGAATTGCGCGCGGAAACCCCGACACCGGAGTGCCTGCAAGGGTAGATTCCGTTACTCTTGATGAGGAACACGTTTTACCGCACCCCCGCTAGCTACGGGGGCGAAGCTACCCTTACCACGATAGCGGGCGATCCAGGGTATATGTATAGCTACAACCCCGTCGACCACAAGGGCATCTAATAAGATCCGATCGCGACTCGAAGATCCCACAGACACACCAGTAGAGCGACGAACGACGGTGATGAGTAATTGTATATAATTATATCTCTGTGTATACCTATAAGCAAAATAAAATTAAGAACCTGTAAAATAGAATTGTATATTATATATTGTTATCATCATAATTATATGTATATACAACCACGCATCTTTCCATCAACATTACCACCTACCTCCAACATCGCAAGCTACCCGGTAACATAACGAACAAAGTTCGTTCATAAGATAATTTAAAATGTAAATTATTTATACTGAAGCGTTGATTGAAATATTAATACTGAAGTACATAAATAAATCGTGTGAAATGCTCGAAATGGTGAATTTTACTTCAATATAATTTTGAATTTGAATTTTTAAACAGTTTTACCTCATGAAATTTTATATTTTCTGTAGGATTCAAGTTCACCGTCTCAGTTTTTCATGAAATGTTACCCCTCTATCTCTGAGTAGGTACCACTTTCTTCCTATTCTAACATGACATATGACATGATATGAACACATATCGTGGCAACTTAAATGTGAATTCTCTTTTACTAATATTAAGAAAAGAGCACTAAGAATGTCTCCAATAAATATCCAAAATTCGCCCAGAAAGTTGAAATAGAGCCTAGTACAACAACACAAAAAATGAAGAATGTAGCAAAATGGAAGAATAATGATAAAGAAGCGTATCTTTGAAACTTGAGAACACAACATTTGTTGCAAGAGGTAAAGCATGTTTTTGCCATCACGTGCGTAACTATATAGATTATACATATTTATATAGTGTATTTAAAAAATAATGATAAATACGGTTATAGCATATTATAGCATACGTGTGTAAATGTTGCAGAATTTTAGTTATTCACAGAATGCACTCATGTAGATTATGAGCAGTGTGTAAGTCCCAGGATTCTGTCTTGGGGTACACCCACAGGTACACCTTTACTCGCTACTCACACAGATAATTAGAGATAAATTGAAATTACATCGTTGTCAAAACCCAACAAAAGCGTTGATAAAAAATGATAACATACTCTCTGGCACTGGCACTGATCCCGCTTTGGTAATTCAAAATTGTCTTATTAAAGTGAATAGTGCATTTGATTGTCACACAAAAAACAAAAATTCAATGTTGTTTGGTATGAAATTTTAATACATACCGTAGACTGATACATACTGTATATATATAATGCAGTGATGCCATCTACTTTAAGGTTTTAACCTTTTTCTAATGTTAATGACTGTAATCTAAATAAATGTATTTAAATTTTACATTTACATAAGTAATAAGAACAATATATTAATTTGGTGTATGGAGATATTATTGAAACACACATTTGAACCAAATTTAAAAATGCTGAGATATCCTAACCTAAGAAATGACACCTAGAAAAGAACCAAAGTATTTGTTTACATTGGAACTATATATTATAATTAAAATTTTTGTACAGGAAATGCCGTGAATGGGAAAAAATAAGACGTGACAAATTGAATATTGCCTTCTCGGTCCTTAGTAAACTGCTTCCAAATCATGATCCATCGTTAACATGGAGCAAAGTTGATATTCTACAAAGAGCTAGTAACTACATCGAAGAAATGAATGTTAAATTGAAAAATGTTCTAACCACCGAAGGAGTAAATAAGACTAAACGTAATTATTTTGCTAAGTGTTCCGTTAGTACCTTAAATTTTTGTAGGATGTGAAATTAAATTGTTGTATGGACGCGTTAAAAAATTACTTTTACGAAACGAACAGCTATCTAATTTACTCAAAGACGCAGGTATTAAAATACCATCGGCATATGGGAGTGTTAAAAATTTTAAAGAACCGTTACGATGGGCAAACAAAATTACACAGGAACAAGCTAAGGAACTTCAAAAAGAAGAACTACAAAGTAAGTTTTGTTTAATCGAAGGCATTCGTGTAACGTTATTTTGTAGAAGAGAATGGAGAAATTAAGACGGCGAAGAAAAAGCGTAATTTAAAAAAAACTACAACAGTAGCAAATAAACATCAGAGAAAAGTTAATAGAAAAATTAAGATAGCCGCAAATAAAAATCCCGTGATTAGTCTACACTTATCTAATGTTGTTCCATTAGCAAATCACCAAACTCTTCCCAAGGTATCCAGTCAGCCTTGCTTTATTATTACCAACAAGCCATCGCTTAATCTACCTTTAGGTTTGCAACAGAATGGAAAATCTAAAGCTTCAACAGGTAAATGTAATATTTTTTTTTTATTTATTTATTTATTTATTTATAAGAGTCGTACCACGCCTCAAGGCATTTACATTTGTCAACAATTCACAAACTAGATTACAAACTACATAGATACTAACAATAAACTACAGAAATACAAACAACAAATTACTGTTCCATCTTATAACTGTAGTGATGGAAGTCATCATGATTGTAAAAGGCATGCCGTAACAAAAAATTCTTTTTTCTGGATTTAAATTGTTTTACACTTGCCGATCTGATAGACAACGGAATTCAATTAAATAAAGATTGGGATTGATAAACTAAGCCATTTTGAGTGGTGGTAAGCCTGCAGAAATTAACCCTTAAATCATTCCGATGTCGAGTGTTATGCGAATGTAGGTTTGATTGATATGTGTAATTCCACAGGTTGGTTTTTACATAGCAAACTGCCGCTAATATGTATAAACACATAGTAAGCATTTTTCAACGAACTTCGTTCGTTACTGGAATCAATATTCCGTCCGTGCGTTGCAAGAGATGCGTATTGTCTACAACCGAGTTAAGATATGGATCTTATGTGAAATTTTATGCTGATTCAAGATCCGGTCCCAATTTTCCGATATCTCAAATACTTTTCGAAATATTCGACTTTAAAGTCGAAATTTCGAAATTATCAAATTTTGTCTTTTCGATTAGGCCAGATTTTTTTATACTTTCGTTACTGCGGTATTCGAAGTTCGTTTTGTAATCCAGGGATTTCAACTAGTTAATATTCCAATCGATGCAACTGATTTTAATCTTCTCAACAAAAATATATATTTGCTAATTTGTCTGCAAACATTCTCGCAATGCAAGTGGAAATTAAGGCGGTGGTCAATTAAACACCCCAAAAAGGGGAAGCTACAGACACTACTGTAGTTGCCATTGTTTGATTCTCGTAATGAAAAATTAATAACTGATGTTTTCGTAGAATTAAGCTCTAAATTATGGAGGAGACACCATCCCTCAATTGCTTTTACGTTTTCAGTAATACAGGCATATGCTGTGCGAAGATCCTTGCTACTACATGTCAATGTGACATCGTCTGCGTATAAAATGCAATCTACATTTGGTGGTAATATGGATGGCATATCGTTGATGTACATCAAAAAAAGTAATGGCCCGAGAATTGATCCTTGGGGTACACCGCGTTCCACGGGGACCCTGGAGGAAAGCATGTTTTTATATAGCACACACTGCGACCTCCCATCCAAATATGATGAAATTAAGGCGCAACTTTGTTTGCTAAATTTGTATAAGTGTTTCAGTTTATTCACCAGAATCACGTGTGATACACAGTCAAAGGCTTTAGATAAATCAACGAAGGCGGCAACTGTGAATAAACCACTCTCAAAGTTTTCTAAGATACTATTTTTGATAGCCTGTGCTCTTGATAAGATATTCAAATTTAGTTTTGTACACAATTTCGATATGTGCTACATTGGCATTGCAAGTGCGGTATAGTATAAATTAGAAAAGTGTTGCATAATTCATTCCAGATATCCAGCACTTTCTTTGTTTTCGTTTTTGAAGTATAATTGTATGGCATACTTAATAATTTAAAGTTATGATTAACAGATCTTATCACAGTCGATAATGCATATTTGTTATTATACAGCGTGTCCCTGTGGACCCCAGATTTTCTCTTATAGAAGTCAAACTAATGGTCATAATTTAATGAAATTTGGTATTTACCAACATTTTTGTGTGAAAGCATGCATCAAAGAAAATTTTAGACGTGATCACCATGAGCATCCAGGCATGCGTGAACACATCTTTTTATGTTACGTAAGGTTGCCACCAACATTTCGGGATTCACAGCATCAATTTCCCGCGGAATATTGTCTTTCAGTTGCAAAAGAGTCCGTGGCTTGTTTCGACACACGTTCCCTTTCAGCATGCCGCATAAGAAGAAGTCTGGTGGGGTGAGGTCGGGCGATCTTTGTGGCCAAATTCCCTTTGAAATGACTCGATCTTCAAAGAAAGACTCAATTTCATCCACACTAATTTTGGAAGTGTGACAAGTGGCAAAACTGCACACCTGCATCACATCAACAGCGTAAAGAACGTCAGCATGGCCGACTTGCGCATACGCCTTCCTGCGGAAGACTTCTAAAATGGAAAGACGTGTTCAGGCATCGACCATGCTTTCCACAGAAAAATGTTGGCAAGTACCAAATTTTATTAAATATGACCATTATTTTGACTTCTATAAGCGAAAATCTGGCGCCGATAGCGAGTGGGACACCCTGTATAATAATTTAATTACATGATTCTTTAGCCAAAAATGGAAGATTCTGTCAGAAATGAAATTGGTAAATTTTATTATTTTTCATACGGTTCATTAAATAAGGTATGTAATACTAGTCGAATGACAGATACGCACGTTATTATATGTGAACATATAGATCGGTAAAGATCCATTGGCCGAACTATATTATTGCATCTAGAATAATTAATAAGGGAGAGGCAAAATACATGCATCAATGTATTTCAAATGCAAATTACAAAATATTCCTAGAAAGGTATTTGAAATACAAAATACAAGATACTTTTATATAGGTATTTTTTTTTAAATACAAAATACAAATACAATATTTGAAATTCCAAAATACCTTTATGTAGGTATGTACCTATAACTAATCAGTTTCAAAAAAGCAAGATAGGCCAGTTTAATAGCTTATAGAAGCAATTGACGTGAAGCTTGGGAGGTATATTTTCTGTACCGAATGATCCAAATTGGACACTTTCTTATGGAAGCGCCCTTTATTTTAAGATATAGAAAAAAATGGACCTAGGTGTCTGGTGCTCAATTTTAATGAGAAAA
Organism: Pyrocoelia pectoralis; assembly: GCA_036250285.1. Lineage (NCBI taxonomy): Eukaryota > Metazoa > Arthropoda > Insecta > Coleoptera > Lampyridae > Pyrocoelia > Pyrocoelia pectoralis. Next base: position 30,911,872 of record CM070077.1, read on the forward strand.
TCACTGGCATAAACAGAATTCAGCTATCTCAAATCGTTTGGCCGCTAGGGGTCGTTTTTCGAATTTAGTCGATTTCTTTAGTGCTTTATTATTAAATATAATTGATTTTGGCAAAATCTTTCTTAGAGCACTTTTTTACGTAGAATCCAACGCGATAGACAGTTTTTATAAAGAGTGTTTGGTTTTTTTTGTACCACCCTAAACTAAATTTTTTCATGCGGACCACCCTGTATATTTTGGGGTTTTTGAAAAGAGAGAAAAATTTCCTAAATTTTGATGTATCACTTGTTATATGTTAAATATTATTTTCATACAATAAAATATTTTGCTTGGCGCCGTTTCCATGGTAAACAAAAGATAGCAGCTGACAGTAGATATGATTTAAAACGACAATGGGGTCTATTCTGTATGATATGCGTCAAATTGTAACGCCCGTTAAAATTTTAATGGTATTCTGTATGACTCGTAGTCTTAGTTATCTGGACATTTTTATTAGCTCCAAATATTTTTAATTTGAAATAACAAGGTATAAAATGCAGTATTGCAAATAATATTATATAACAAGTGATACTACATCAAAATTTAGGAAATTTTACTCTCTTTTCAAAAACCCCAATATACATATACAGGGTGGCCGATATTTTTATCATCAATTACCTATTAAAAATATTTTGGCCATTGTGCAATATTTGCCTTGAAGTTAGAAGTAAAGGAGTATTTTCTGCTGTAATCAGAGAGCAGGCACCAATAGTTGACAGCATCATGATGTATAGTCGGAAACATAACATTTGTATATAAGGCCGTAATTAAATTACAGATGATTTTTGTATTAAACTATAAGTACCAATGGAAGAAACTATCACAACTGATCTTCCTATTTTCTATCTCCTGTGTCTTTTATATGTCTTCATTGCAGATTATGCAATGCTGGTTAGTTCCTTAATTGTCCATAGGTTTTTTTCACAGCCATTTGCATTTTATTTATAATTAGTCCATGCTTGTGTTTATTGTCCTTCTTATTCTCTCTGTTTTAATAATGTTTTTCCTATGTTCCTAATGACATCACATGAAAATCTTTCCCCTTTGCCAAATTTCGCGGGAAAAGTAAAATGGTCTCTAAATCCTTTTGATTGTGGATATTTTTTTTTGTATGAATACTTCGTTTCCGTATCCATTTCTTCAACCTTTTTATACATGTTTTGCTATATTTAATATTATCCCCATGAAAAATTCTTTAAGCAACTGCCATGAATTTCCATTACAACCATTATTAAAAGTGATATCAATTTGATTATTCTTTACTTCAATTAAGTAATTCCTTCTTCTGCTAACTTTCTTCAAATTGCAAAATAACCAATGCTTCTTATGTCTCAGTCTCGTGCAGTGTGTGCCAAAAGTGTGGGATATCATTAAATTGTAATCTTATATAATATATAAGGTACTCCATGGCCTTTAAATTCTTAAAGGGTTAGTTAAATCAGTTAAATGGCACTCCCATGCTCACTTGAAATTGTTTTTCAATTCTACTTTCAAAAATTATGAAGGTAGGCAATATATTAGCAATTGTCTGGATTTTTTAACATGGAAATTTATGTATACAGTGTGGAAATTAAGTAGCAGATAAATTCGGTAACTCCGTTAATCTGCATGATACAGACAAAATCTAAAAGAGGTGTAGCGATTTAAATTAGAACGCATATGGAAAACGTTTTTTCAGATGTTTACATCAATTGTTTTGAAAGTTGTGACGTCATCAATATATTTTTTTAAATAACCATATTTTTTATTTTTTTTAGTTTTTCAAGCTCTTTTCAATGATATAAGAAATGATTCAAGAAAAACATTGTGTGACCACTAAAAAAACTGTGAACTATCTAGTTGTAGAATAGATTAATTATTTATTTAGCTCACTTGTACTACATTCAATGATTTCTCAGCATTGAAAGTACATTATGTATGTAGTACATACATACACATAGATAAATGATCTTAACCTTCAATTGTTTTTTAATCAATAAGATTTTTTTCTTTTGCTATACTTGTTTTTGATACATTTTAAAGTCGATTTCGTTTAATCCGGATTTTCGGGTGATCCGGACAGGGTCTGGTCCCGTCAAGTTCCGATTAGCGAGACTCTACTGTAATTAAGATCTAGTACTGCACCTCTTATGAATTGAACAAAGAGAGGAATGTGGAAATACCTAAATGTCAGAAATTCATACTCCACTAATTATTGACCTCAAAGTGATTTTAAAAAGTTGAATTTTTACCGTTAGGTATAGTTAGTTTTAGGCAGTTTATCACAAATACTACATGGCAAAACATATTGTGCTTACCTTTACAGTTTGTGCTAGTCATTCTTTTACAAGAACTAAACCTCGAACTCAGAGAACACCAATTTTAAAATGGAATTTTAGGTAACTTTCTTACTTACTATAAATGGCAAAAAAGCCATAGTTTATTGATCAATAATTAGGTTATACATAGTGTTATACATTATTTTCATTTTAAATGTGATTCATATGACCATTGACAATTTCCTACTAAGTGACATAGTATGTTTAGATTATTCTACCTAACAATAGTTCTTTAATATTTCAGTGGTAACAAATTCCAAGTCGTTAACTACTCCAAAAGTGGCGTCAATTATAAAACCGCCCCAAACAGCAACAGTGATACCAAAGGTTGCAACACAGACACTAAACACTTTAGGTCCAGGAACTTTAATTTTAGCGAATGGTAATATTGTACCTATATTACCGTCATCCACTGTCATACCACCTCCCACAATTTTAACAAATCCAACTCCTATTATATTAAAACCGCCTCCTACCAACACTACCCTAATTGTGATGCCGCCGTCTACGTCTATAAATCAAACAACCAAATCTGTGACAACAACTATAACCAATAATGTGCCCATACACCCTAGAATTCGACCGAAAATTAATATAACTTGCACAACACAATCGAATAAGGTTCCCATACCAGCAATACCTAGGTTTAAGGACATAAACACTGAAAAAGTAGTTCAAAAAAAGAAAGAAGTTGAAAATAAAATTATTAAAAAAGTAAAACGTAAAGTTGTAAATAATCAGTTGCCAAATAAAAAATCAAAACCTACAACTATAGTTAAACCTCAGCCAACTTTAGCAGATGAAAATAAGGAAAATGCAGTCGAAAACCCAGGACTGAGTGTTAGTGAAAATGAAAGTATTGAAAAGGATTCTCCTTTAAATAAAGAAAAGGTGTCTGCAGAAGTGGCAGACTCTGTAATTGAAACTGTTACTAAAGACAAAGTTGATGCAAAGACTGAAACTATTTCTGAAAATCTCGCGCCTGTGCCAGCTGTTGAAACTATAACAACTGTAAATGAAGTGCAAGATTCTCTTCCCAGTAACACTTCCAAGGAACACATTCAACCTGTCGAAACTCCAGCAAAATCTCAAGAACAAGATAAAATTAATATTTCACCTCCAACAACTACTTCTAGTGAATTAACTGTAAATCTTAATCATTCCGAATTATCCAATGACATATTTTCAACTTTGCAAGTACCAATAGGTGGTCAAAATCCTGAATCAACTTCACCGACAGCTGCTTTTCTTCTAGCGTTTCCCTTAGTATCATCTTTAACAGGGGTAAAAGTAACTGAAGTTATTGAGGAGGAAAATTCAGATAGCAGACACGGAACACCGACATTGCTACAAATCGGTACAATGGAAACAACCAAGACTACTCAAAGTGTACACGCGGAAAGTTTAACACCTAATTTACTTAATTTGGATAATTTTTCATTTTTCTCCGGTAATAATTTTTATCCTTCATTTGACAGTGGTCCTGTCATTGATAGCGTCAAGACATCTTCAGCTTGTGCAAAAGTTTCTGAAGTTTCAACAAAGATTGTGGAAGCAGTCACTACTTCTTCTCAAGTTACATCTGCTAATCTGCCTCTTTATCCCACAGAGGCAACCGTAATCTCAAAACCAATTATGTCTGTGGTTTCAAACCCATTCCCTCAACAAAATTCTGTAATATCATATTCAAAACCATCCCTTCCTCCTCCGTTGGTTACCAGTACTTACTTACAAAATACGGTACCGACAAATAATTGTTCTAGTGCAACACGTAAGCCTACAGATATGCAATACAATCCAGTAAGTATAGCGCAGTGTAATGCCTTCAACCCATTTTCAGATTTTTCAAAACCAAACTCATATCCAAGTTTCTCAAAATCCTACACTGATCCATTATATACTAATAGTAATTACAATTACAGTCATCACAATGAAAGTAATTTTAATCAAAATGTTTATTATCCTTCAAAGTCTTCGAAGCCCAATAATCCATATAATACGAGCAATTACTCAGATACAACTTATAATATTAGTGACAGCAGAAAACGTCACATGCCTTACTATAATCAAAATAAGACGCAGACAAAACCAAATACAAAATCTACAAAAAGTAATAGTCATCCAAAACCACCCATAAATTGGATGACAACGCCCGATTTTCGCTCACAACCTTCTGGTGGCGATTATTTAGTGCCCCCTATTGATTATAATCCAAACACTTTTTACACATCTAGCTCTACACACACAACTTATTTTAACACAACTTCATCTATGTATCCTAGTGCGGAATTTCAAAATTCCATTGGAGATAATCGCAAAGCCTTTGATAGCAGTCTTCCAATTTTACCAACAAACTCGTCGCAACGTAATGAATTTGAGGAGAACCAATTTTCGTGGTCACCAACTAAACTACCTCAATTTTTGGAAACGCCCCACACATTTGTTTCATCTACACTACCAACACTTGTCGGAGATTTAGCTTTAGGGACGGCGCAGACTCAATTTAATGAACAAAAAGTTGAACAATCAAAAACAAAAGAGAGCTCCAGAAGGTCCAAAGTTCATTCGGCCACTTACGATAATCAAAGTAACTTTTTGTCAGTTAGTCAATTGGTTGAAAATAAGACTGATGCAAGTTCGTCTAGAACAACTAACCGCCGTAATAGTGGTAATAGAAATGTCAAAAGTAATTCCCAGAAAAAAACCGCAAAACCCGCGGAAAACAAAGAACTGTTAGATGTAGGTACCTTAACTATGGATAAGAAGCAGAATTTAAATTATGGAATGTCTCACGTTGAAAGCTCATGGATGAATGATTGTAATAAACCAAATCGTCATACACATAAAAATCCTCAAAGCAGTTATTCGGCTGAAGCATTAATTGGACATCAAGACCACACTGATACGTTACTGCCCAAGCAGAGGTATAGACAGCAAGCAACCTATCCAACCACTAGTAAAGCACTGCCCATTCCTACATTTTTGTCTGATAATATTGTACCTTATTTTCCACCAGTGGAAATACCTCAGGATAATAACTTTATGCAATCCAATGCCAACTATCAAAGTTTTAATACATCAGTACAAAATAATTCATATGTGACTAGCGGTCCTACAATTACGTCAAGCTATTTGCAGCCATCCGGTTTAATACCCGAATTTCAAAATTATCCATCTATGATACCTGACGAAAAACTCGATAGTAAACATTGTAATAGAAATGATTCGATAAAACAAACATCCACTACTAATCGTACAGAAGATAGATTAAATATAGCTCAAGTTAATGTGGACTGTGTTAGTACAACGAATAATTTTGCAAAAAAGACGAAGAATAAACAATCCAATGAACCAAATTTGCCTGGAATAGTTGATTTTGGTTTTCTTTCTATGCCAAATACAATTAATTCTCCAATTTTACCTGACGATTTTCACACACATTCCAATTTCCTTCCGCCTCCTACTCCAAGTCAACTTTATCCTTGTAAGAATCCGTTATATGGAAAACAGTCTTCGGAATTATTACCACTGCCTCCTGTTACTGTCACTAGAAGTAGCACACAGAATTTTGACGCTCCGCCTAGTGTTACCGGTAATGCTGGATCATCTTTAACAAGTTTTAATCTCAGTGCAATTTTTCCAGAGATTAATAAGGTAATCGGCATTTGCTTTGTTATTGGTTTAATAAACGTTTTTTTAGGGAAGTATGCCTTTGCCAGGTCTTTATCCGGATCCCTCAAAAAATAAGAATTACAACTTTCAGAGGAATTATATTGGAAGTTCTGTACAGGTAAAAATGTCTAATTATTAAGTATTGGTTACTAGAAATTGAGATGGGTCTTGTTCAGGTATTCAAGTCTACATCATCGACAAGCTACGTCAACTCCCTGTCGACATCGTACGCTCCGTCAAATTAGAATAGTAATTGGTTATTGAGGGCAAGCTGTTAACACTTTTTAGCTTTATTATTAAAGTAATTGAAGACCTTACTTATTCGCTCTCTTATTAATCCTATGTATATATTGGTAATTATTGTTTTTAAAAGTGTACCTGATTAAGATTTTAAGAAAAAAAATAAATTTATTGATGGATTTTTTCAATTCTAATTAAAGTTGTGCAATTAGTGGTCATAGCAGCAATATCACATTTAGCATTAGAATAGCTATTCTGCAAGGAGTACAAAATACCAATCTTACTGTTGACGCAAAAAGTATATGTATGAAAGTTTGAATTTGAAGTTTGAAGCTGAATAAATAAATAACCAGTGGGTCAATTTCAATGGGTTTGGTGTCAAATGAAAGCATGTTTATTTCTACGTTGTTTAGGTGAAACAACTTTTTTTAAAAAATGCAGGTTAAATGCTCCACATGTTTTCCTTCTTTGTCAATACATAAAATTGAAACGTCGATCGTCGAATGGAACCAATAGATCGAAGGATCTACCGCTACTTGATATTTGGACAAAAATAACATCGAGTGTAAACATTAATGCAATACTAGATAAAAATGTTAGTTTGCTTTATGATAGGGAAAGAAATGAATTTTTAAGAAAAACGAAATATTATCGTAAAAAGAATGTTTTTAGGATTCCAATAATACAAAAAAAATTATATCATTCCATTTAAAAAAAAATTGAAAGTCGCCATTTTGAAATAATAGGTCATTTCCATCTCGTCATCAAAATGGCGTCGGCTCAGCTGATCTGGAGGGCAACAAAAAAATGTTTACACTGTTTACAGTAGAATCGTATATGGTAAAGTGAATAAAGTGAACTTTTTATCGTCGTTTTAGTATATATTTAAGTTAGTGTATAAGTGAATTTTGTTTAGATTGTAAATATTTTCTCTCATGCTGTTATTGGAACAATGAACAACTGCACAATTATGAAGCACTGAAAGGTTATTAAACCATTCATAAATGGACTCCTAGTGTTTTAAATACTTACTTTTCTGAAGTAGTACTTTGAAATAATTAGTATAGTATGATTAAAATAAATACAAAGTACAAATTAACAAGCATAACCGTAATAAAGCATCGTCTGTCAGTATTTGTTTACCTCCAGATCAGCTGTGTTTCCATGCGCTGTGACGTCACATGGAAATGATCTATTAGGTCAATAATGGCTAAAAAAAAGTAAGGCGCTTACTCTGAAACAGGCTGTATAGGTACTATACAGGGTATGTATGATTTCTAATCTGACCAAACTGAAAGGGCAACTGGGAGAGATCGAAATAAAGTTACTTATTTTTTAAATAAAATTTTGATCAAATTGTAATAAGAAAGTTACAAGTGTTTCAAGTTCTTAGATACGTCTTGCGTTTTCTTCAGCAACTCCATACGCCATGGCCATAATCGTGTCTATTATATTTTCAACGAGTTCGCCAATGCACGTCATTAACCATGATTGTTTATTTGTATGATGGTCATTAACGAAATAAATAATGACATACCAAAATAAAAATCTTGATCAGGTAGGTAGGTACCTACGTTATTTACGGTTAAAAAAAGTAAATTTTCATTTTTTCAATGTTAATGTTGGTACTGAAAACCAACGATGCCAAACCTGCTTTATTCTTTGTTTAATATTTTCATTGTAAATTTAAGGCTATATTATTGTTGTGCCTCCGTTGTTTACGTACATTTATAAAGTTAGGGCAATCCTAAAAGCGTTGCACGTGACATACAACGTAAACACAGTACCTACCTTAATGTAATACTAATTTTTAGGATTGTCATTAAAGGCAATATTCTAGGGTAAAATAATTCTACACGTTGGCAGCATCATAAATAACATTACAATGTTGCAACCATATACGTAACATTATGTATATGGTTGCAACCAAGACATCTGTCATTTATTGTCTTCCATTTCGTACAATGAACAGTATACTATACAGTATACAGTTCATTGATTTCGTATTTCATTCTATTTCGTTTTAATCCATATGACAACACTGTTGACATGTATATCATACTCGTGACGTGAACGCTTTTTGCTTTGCCCCATTATACAATTAAAAGAGAGCTTTGCCCCAACTTTATATTCCGATTCTTCGAATTTGCTTACTTTCTGTGCTAAATTACACTGTCATGTCAGTGGATCGTTCCAATAGTACAAAGAATGTCTGTCAACATTGTAGTAAAATAACGTCATAAATGTTGTGCATTGGAAAACTCGTTGAAAATATTATATATACATTCTTCATTACTGTAATTCACCATTTTAGACGAATTATTGATTTGACAAATAATTAACCTACTTAAATTCTGACATTTATGTAATACTGACGTACATGATTAAGATTAAGTTAAATAAATCAGCGGCTTCCAATAAATGAACTCCCATAATTGTGTATTTTAAAGAACAACTTTAATCTTATAAAAATTTTAGTAAAATTTTAACTGAACTTTGTTTATTTAACTTTTAAGTATTTCAAATTTGAATTCAAAATGTACCTAAAAATTATTACATACCATATTTTATAAAAAAAACCTCAATAGTTTCTACGAACTTTAAACACTTGTAACTTTCTTATTATTACAATACAATTTGATCAAAATTTTATTAAAAAAATAACTTTATTTACCCTTTCAATTTTGTCAGGAGGTTAGAAATCACCCTGTATAGGTGTCACCAAGTATCTAGTTCTCTAGTTATAAATATAGATGTCGGCAATATATATCTCTTACATGTAATGTTTCAATTATAGTGCGTTTTAAGCAAATGATGACGTAAACTTTTACATGTCGTCAATCCTTTGTGATTGGATTCTTTTTTTTAAAGTTTCTCTAGAAAGGGTGGGTAACTGCCCAATAATGCAATTCAAAAATATTTTGCCTATTTCTTCCCCTGATATTTTTCCCTTCCCCTGTTTGTGTTCCTAAAATAGTTATTATTTATTTTTTTATGTGAATGTGGACTGTTGTGGAGTAGTAGGAAAAGTTAGACAGTTGGTACACATGTATGTATACCTATATTACGTATTTAAACTATGATATTACGTTCTTTGTTCTTTGGTAAATTGGTACACATGGTTAGAAGTAAAACGGCGTTTTTCTGTTTTTCATTTGTTTCTAAATTCAAAATGGCGGCTAACACAGCAATTCTCTAAGTTTTTACTTTTTAGGGTCTACTCCAAGAACCGTTTAACTTAATTAAAAGTTGAAAATTGAAAATTCTAGCCAAAGGATAGCCAGAACTTTTACTTAATAATTGATAAAGAACAAAAATTTAACGTGGCCAATTTATTGGTGCCCACAGTTGCTCAAAAATTAAAAATCGCTTTTCTCCAAATCTGCTCCAAGCATTTTTTTTTATTTTTTGAAACACATATAGTTCATGAAAAGCTATTGACACTACATTTATTTCTTTGTTCGCCATAGGGGAAAGGGGATGAATTTGTGAAGTTGAAAATTTTAAAAATCCATAATTTACATACGACTTACATAGATAAACAAATAAAATTATACAGTTAAGTAGAGGACAGACGACTCTTTTAATCGAGTATAATAATAATAAGTATACCAATTTACTAAAAAAATAACAAAATATTAAAAATATTTGACATACCCTGTATATTATTTCAGGAGGAAATCAGAAATAGTTTTCTGATTACAACTATACTACACACTATATGTTTGTTTTTTATTTTTTTTGAGTTATTACGCAAAAATTTTATTTTCAATTATTATGCAACAAACTATTTTATTTAATATCTACGTCATTGTAGTAAACACAGGAAAGATTTGTGCCAGTTTACTGGTCATTTAATTGGCTAATCCTGTCTCTGTCCAGATTATTTATACAGGGTGTCCCACTGCTCCGTAATCGGTCGATAACTCAATATGGGTTGAATATACAGAAAAAAGTTTCAAATAAAAGTTGCTTTGATTTGAATTGCGCATCTTTTAAAAATATTCTTATATCTACAGTATGTTGCATTTTCACGTGGCAGGAAAATGTCACTTTTTTTTAAATGGCACACCTTGAATTTTTTTCTCTTAATGTATCGACCAACCATATTTATATCACGCCTGAAATTTTTTTAAAGATTGGATGTGCGGTTGCCAAGTTATTAATTATTTTGTCAAAATTTGGTACAATTCAAGGTCGGACTAGAATATTCATAACTAAGTTATTCTTCAAAAAAGAAAAAAATTATTTGACGAATAATATTACCCTAATGTCGTGTTACTCTACAAAAAAAAACTAATTGATTAATTTTATACCGAGTGTTTAAAATGAGAATTCAAACTTTGTGAACTTTAAATAGAATTTATACGAATATTTTAAATGAAACACCCTGTATTTTTATTTACCATCAAATTCTCGACAATTCAACGGTGTATTATTTCCTGGTATTACTTTTTGTACTTTTGTTAATATTTACGATTTTTAAAATTTCACGTAAAAAAAATTTGTTAAAAGTAATTTTTATTTAATTATATTACAAAATACCGTTTAAATAGTTGGTATCAACGCAAAAGAACAAAACTCAAGTCCTGTGACTATCATAATTTCTAAATAAATAAAGCAAAACAACAGTCAGAGGTGCGCGCGAGAATTGGCTTTAACTGTACCCTAATAAAGTAGAGGAGCCCCTGTTCCTTGGCCGCCAAGGTCACCGGACCTTACCTTTATGGATTACTATCTCTGGGGAACTGTTAAATCTCAAATATATCAACAGCTGCTACAACACGAGATGACATGAAAATTTGAATTCGAGAGGCGTTTCAACCGATTACTCCTATGACTAAACAATGTGAGATTATTTAGGGTTAGGCTTCAAAAGTGCATTGATCAAAGTGGAAGACATTTTGAACATTTACTTTAATGAGAGATATTGTATTTATTTTCTATTTTAATTTTCGAGAAACACCGTTTATTAAAAATTCGAGAAATACCGTTTACTAAAAATTTTGTTTTAATTATTTAGAAATTAAGATAGTCACAGGACTTGAGTTTTGTTTTTTTGCGTTGATAACAATTATTTAAACGGTATTTTGTAATAATAATTAAATAAAAAATACTTTTAACAAATTTTTTTACGTGAAATTTTAAAAATCGTAAATATTAACAAAAGTACAAAAAATAATACCAGGAAATAATACACCGTTGAATAGGATTTTTTGTCGAGAATTTGATGGTAAATAAAAATACAGGGTGTTCCATTTAAAATATTCGTATAAATTCTATTTAAAGTTCACAAAGTTTGAATTCTCATTTTAAACACTCGGTATAAAATTAACCAATTAGTTTTTTTTTGTAGAGTAACACAACATTAGGGTAATATTATTCGTCAAATAAATTTTTCCTTTTTTGAAGAATAACTTAGTTATGAATATTATAGTCCGACCTTAAATTGTACCAAATTTTGACAAAATAATTAATAACTTGGCAACCGCACATCCAATCTTAAAAAAAATTTCAGGTGTGATATAAATATGGTTGGTCGATACATTAAGAGAAAAAAATACAGGGTGTGCCATTTAAAAAAAAGTGACATTTTCCTGCCACGTGAAAATGCAACATACTGTAGATATAAGAATATTTTTAAAAAATGCGCAATTCAAATCAAAGCAACTTTTATTTGAAACTTTTTTCTGTATCTTCAACCCACATTGAGTTATCGACCGATTACGGAGCAGTGGGACACCCTGTATACAGACATACAGTATGTCTGTAAATTTTACGAAAAAAAGTTATTCTTTATAAAAAGTTCTCCATGTTCTAAAATCTAAAATACAATCATCAGATATTACATTTTTTCAATCGTGTACGCGGTTTGTCAAAAAATATGAATTTTGCTCAAGGGTAAAGTACCTATACGTACGCACCTTTATTTTTGATAATATCGAAAATTGTTATTAAAAAACGTTAATCAGAACTAAAAACTACGTTCAAATATGCAATTACATCCTGCTAATTTTTTTTTACAACTTTTTCTGAAATTACTACCTACCGATTTTCATAAGTGATGTTGGAAAAAAATAATGATTATAAAACCAGGTATTTAAGTACTATTTGGAGACCACGCTCAGCATATCTGTGTATCTCTTCCCAGGAATTCGAATGGAAAATGCTGCATGTGTCGCGTCCGCAAAGGAAAACACACTGCCACTTCCCAATGACAATTTTCACAGGTCAGCAGGTCAGCTGTATAAGCCTGGAAAAGATTTGGACCCAGGACAGTACCGTAGGCCGTGGGGAATAGAGAGCGGAAGTCGGAGAGCTAATTTTTTTATTTTATGTGTCGGAGAACTACTACTTTCACGGTACGCCTGTCGGCGGCTAATGGAAGGCAAGCCATGAAAAGTAACTTCTCCAAATAAAATATGCTATTTTTTCTTCAAACTTCCGCAAATTTACGCAAAACATTTATTTTTAACGATAGGTTTTTAAGGGACATTTTATTAGCGTTTGTTAAAATAAACGCCATTGCCAAGTAGGTAGGTTTGTTTTCATGAATAGGTAGATGCTACTTGGTTGGTAACGCAGTAATTATTGAAGGAGGTGTAGGTGTCCGAGGTGTTGTTGTTCTTGTAGATGGGATGCATATTAAATCGAATAAAAACCTCCAAAATCTTAAAGTCTTTTAAGTCTTTTAATCCCAACTTCAAAAACTTCAAAACTTCAAAAACTTCAAAAAGTGTTGTAACTTCAAAATGAAGTTGAGATTAAAAGACTTTAAGATTTTGGAAGTTTTTATTCCCAGTAATTATTATTGAGTGAGAATTACATTGTCGTTTTTCCATATAACAACACTTCCCCTCGGGCGGCGGCGCAGCTGGCGACAGGAACAGTAAAAGTAAAATCTAGCGAGAATTGAATGTACAACATTTATATGCAAGAAGTACCTATGCCCTATGCTAATGGGTCATAATTGTACTTTAAAGAAAAACTTCAATAATAAATAATTTAATAACTACTATAATACACTTTTTTACAAATATCCATGACCGGCAACGGCCGATGGTATTAATCCCTCGTGGCCATGATTATTTCGTATCCAAAACCACCCTTTAAGATGACTGCTAACAAGCACGACAACATCTCCTTTGGACACACTTATTGCATTTTTTCCTCTTCCCTGATAATCACAATAAACAACTAAAAGCGTTTGTTTAGTACCTTTAATCTTTGCACACGCTGCCGCTTGCAAATAGAGTCTATCGACACTTTTTTCGCCACAAGAACTATAAGCTGCCCGGGACCTTCTACTGTGACATCTACTTAAGCTACATTCAGATCGCGAACTTAATTTTTCAGTATCCGTCATATTTCCCGACGGTTTAGGAAAGACGTCGGTGCTATTCTCCCAACATGGTACGGGCGAGTCTGTCGGTGGAGGAATTATACCTAAAAAGTCGTTGTTTCTAATCTATAATTGACATCTTAATAACATACCTAATGGCAAACAAGCTGCGTAATTAACGTACCCCTCCTCGGTATGCGGTGTTTGTACATAAAGCCAATTTTGATTTTTAAAGACTGCATTAACAACCATTCCTAACGGTAATTGAATTTCCGATTGGAAACCTCCCGTTCTTGTCTGATACAGAATTGTAGAAAATGAGAGGACGACAGGTATATTTGCAGGTTTATCGATGGTGGCCTGCAAATAAAAATGAAACGTGCGTGTGTGTGGTGTAATAAAAAGGTTCGGTTTCTTTTTTTTCGACTTTAGATAGATATCAAGATTACCTTCGATGCCCTCTGACCTATCATGCAAGGTGGTTTAATTGCCATCTTGACAGACTAACCATTATGTTTACAGATGGGCCGCGTACACTATGAGCTATGGCCCTCTAACTACAGGCCGGTCCCATCTTTGTCTTTTTTTTATATGTCCGAAGGCATAAATTATTACCTGCAAAATAGTGGAGAACGACGGTCCCTATACTTTACCTGTATCGATTACTATTAATTCGTTCGTTTTGGCATTTTCACTCAATAAAATTCTAATCATCATTTACTTATAGTTTTTTTTTTAAATATGAAAAGGTTATTAATAGTAATAGTAATAATAAAATGGAAATTTATGATGATGGTAGTGATGAGATATTGGTGCCTGTGGCGTGTGTGTATTTATTTATTACCGGTATTTATTCCCCATTAACAAATTAATTTGTGTTTCAGTTTCATTTAACATACGTGTAATTAAATATTAAGGCGTAACTATGTTGTAAACCGATAATTAGCATAATTATTTGTTGTTGTATCTAAAAAAATAATATTAATGATAATGATCACTTTGTAAACGAAAACAGCCTAAGAATGAATGAAAATGTTTGGTTTATTATAGACTGTTTTAAGTCGTGAGAAAGTCATAAATAATCATTATACCTAGGCATTTTTGAGACGTTGTTATGACGTCGATTTCTTACCTTTACTTATATATACATAAGTAGGTCTGAGGCTGATGGTAATCAAAATCACTAATTAATGAATTACTATACAGGCTCACTAAGATTATGGTGTAATTTATCGCATAATAGCATAATTTACATCACGATGTACCCAATTTTTGTACATATCCACCTTCAGGCAAAAAGGTGTATTTATACAACGTGTGCTAATTTTAGAAATAGCTTTATGTAATTTTCTGTTGATTACAGTTATTTTTTACATTTTATTTTACCTTAATAAGTGTTTTATTTATTGGACACAAAAAAAGATTACTAAAATAATTAAAAAATACTGTTAAATGCAGTTAAGATAATACTGGACGAAAATCTGCTAATTAACAATTTAATTATGCCGACATATACTCATAAATGACAAATCGATAGCTCCATCATCACTTTAAAATGTCGCTTCATTTTTTGTTACAATTCCATTCAAATCCAACATCTCATAAATTGAGACAGTGGCGGCTTCTGGTCAAAATTTTTAGGTGTTCTGCAATTTTTGCATAAAAAATTACTTATAAATGAGGTCTACGAAAGTACACGAAATATTACCCGGATTCTCGGAAGTACCTATGGCTCTCATCATGTCCCCGAAGAGCCAATTCAAAAGCTCCACAAAATCTAATTCAATTTATAATTTTTGGTAAACTATTGACTATTCTTTGACACATGTCTCTGTACATTTATCCAAGAAGTAGAGTCTAATTGAGCTATATTAGTTGACCCTAGTAAGGCAAATTCCATACAATTTAACAATTATGAAGATGGTTTTATAGTTTTCGTGTCTTTTTATTTTCAAACTCAAGTGCAAAGTGCTCTAAATCGGTGACCCCTAATTTCCGTCCAAGCTTTATCGCCACCAAAAAGTAAACAGGGAAAGCAGTATAAAGCATTTTTTGCTACATCCACAAATCCATTCATTTTTTAAATAAATGTCTCTAATTTATTACTTACACCAGATTTTTCAATAATAATTTCTGGTAATGGTCTACCTTTTCCTTTTAATTCTACCTTTTCTTCATAGGAATATTTAAAAAGAAGACCACTTACATAATAGGTACTTATTTTCAGCAATAAACAGTACCTATTTATTGTTTTTGAACCCGCCGTAAACTAAAAAGCCGCGTAACATTCGATCCTACATGTGTTTCGCGCTAAAATAATATGATATCGCTGAACTTAATGCAGCGCATCTCTCAGCATAAAATGTGATACCATTTAGTGCGGTCACGGAGGAAGACGATCACCGTACGTTTGTTTATGGAGCTCGCAGAACACCATCGTGTAGCCCAGATAAATAATAACTCAACTATAGCGTGAGTCGGTAAGTTATTCCACTGGTCGACTTTACAACGCCTTTCGAGAATTGCTTAAAGTATTAATTTCCTTTTTTAGTTCGATGACATATTTAAATTTAATTATTATTTTTTGGAAGTTCTTTATTTTTTTGGGAGCTCTGCAGCACTGCAGCTCTTATACACCAGCCGCCCCTGAATTGAGAACCACATATTTTTACGTAATTCTTATAGATACAATAAAAATAGAATTCTAGAATTTTGGCCTTTTTTCTAACTCATTTTGTAAAACATAATTTAGGTCAAAAAGTGATTGACGATAAATATGACAATATTTGGCAGTACGAAACGCTGATATGAATTATGAGCTAATGATAACACATACACACATGGCTTTATTTGCGTTTATACAACTATCAGCAGTTGGGGTCAAAAATATATAAGAAATTTAAATTTATATCAAATGTTAATAATTAAAAATACTTACTCTCTGTTTACCGAACAGAAATAGTTAAGCTCCTCCCCAAAAATTACCGGCACATTAAAATGCAACCTTTTTATTGGTCGAATTTTTGAAACCCGGAACATACTTGCTTTTATTTGTTGTAGTTGGCGTGACCGTCGTTAATTGCATCAATTTACTGTTAATCTCATTTATACTCATTTTATAATTTTGTGGGTGTAAAACTGGTCGCTGCTTACATTGCCCAAAATTATGTGTGGGAGGCTATTTCTGTTGGGTAGACAGTATACAATTCAAATAAAAAAAGTAAACAATCCATTTAACAGCACAGTATTCAGTAATGTTTAATTTGAAGGTTTTCCTTACACAAATATCTGTGCATTAGTATAAAGCGGTTATACAGGGTGGGCCAACAGTGCGAGGATGGAAGATTGTGGGTTTATTAACGAACATTTCTAAAGTTTGTTGCTGGGATATGGTCAGGTACCCTTAAGGCTACAAACTGTTATTGTTAACTAGGATGTTGTGTTAATTTTCACGCATTTCATGCAGAAATAAAATTTAAAAAAAATTCTAAATCGGTTGATAAATAACTGTTTTATCGAATATATCCGTTACTTTTGGAAAGCACTGTATAATTTTGAAATTGAAACGTGTAGGTAACTATTAATAATTATTATTAGAGCAAAAATTGTAGATATAACTACTATTATTTAATTCTGTAAGAAGGCATTGATCAGTTGATACTGCCATAAAATTCTTTATTAATTACTTCTTTAGTTCTATACAAACGTGTGAAACTGTAGAACGAGCTACATTTTTGCGTTTATGGTGCTATATTATGATAGAACGTGATGAAAATTTCGAACTACTTGGTCGGCTCGAAAAGTTTTTTGACCAAACTTGCGCCGCTAGGATAAAAGAGGAATGGTTTGAAAGGTGGGAAAGGAACCAACTCCTAACGGAATCGAATCGCAGCAAGCGTATCCCCACTTCGGAGAAAAGGGGGCAGGAAAATATTCTGTAGGGAAAAAGCGTGGTCTAGCAGTTTGGTCAATTCTTGAGGAAAAACAGTTAGGTTTATACAAGATGCTTCCTCTATTTATCGATGGACTGTCAATGGTCCTGAAGTGAAAAACAAATAGACA
The DNA here is from genome assembly GCA_036250285.1 of Pyrocoelia pectoralis. Taxonomy (NCBI): domain Eukaryota; kingdom Metazoa; phylum Arthropoda; class Insecta; order Coleoptera; family Lampyridae; genus Pyrocoelia; species Pyrocoelia pectoralis. The sequence continues at coordinate 30,929,545 of CM070077.1, forward strand.
TATTTATTCAAGTTTTAAGGGCGAGGTTTGCTATACACGAATACCTTCTAAGCGATTTTAAATGTACCAAAATTTATTAACTGTATATGTCAACCAGTTGAAGCCCCAGTTTATTATGGTAGGAAATCTACCATCAAACATGCAGTTCAGTAATGCGCAGGATTAGGCGTTCGGTTCACTATCGTTGAGATTTTATGCTAAAACAAGTCCGTGAATCTTCCACAGGACAAAGATGTAATGAGTTTACTAGCATCCTGCAAAGTAAAATTGTACGGCCTCAAGGATTTTCACTGTTCTTCAACGAATGACGTTCGTCAACCTCTAAAAGTCTACTAAAGTGCCCTAAAGTGATTTGGCCCTTACCATAGAGCTAGCGCTGAAACATCAAGGAAAGTGTGTGGTGTAGGGCGTAGTCTTCGGCCCTGAGATTTGAGCCGTTTGTTTGGAAGCTGATTGAAATATATTTCAAAAAAGTACCTACTTGAAGAGTAATTTTTATAGAGAATCGCTTTCCTTGAAAATGACAAATTGAGAATTTAAGTCGACGCCGACGTGGATAGTGAGGGTGGGTGGTGATGGTGGGGGCCCAATGTTACTTGGTATGTACTACTAAATGACATGCAAAACCGACGCTGTTCATAGTATAGAGTTCGGCAAGAACTTTATTAACCGACCTGCACACTAACTGTTAGTGTATACTTTAGGTACTATAAAGAACTGATAGAGAGATTCGACAAAATTTGCTTTCCCGAAAGCTTTAGTTACAATTGGGGCTTTTATTCAGCCAAATTTGTGACTTTTTAATAATTAATTACAAAGGATCGATAACAGCTAGAACGATGAACAGGTGACTCTCCATAGAAACAATTTTTTTACGGCAGTAACATAGTGGATCCAGGTGATGTTCATGGAAATAATAATCGGATTGAATTGAAATTTTGGATTCGGAATTTTTTCGGAATTTCATCTAGAAATCTAAAATAAAAATTTGAATATTAAAAAAAAAATGTCTAACCGAGCAATGGTTTGTATTGCTCGTTACAGGATTAGCGCCCATATTTTGTAGGTACAAATTGTTTTTTTTTAATTAACGTCCCTATTGCTTCCTTCATTATGATGATTGATGAAAGGCTCCCAAAGCCGTCGGTCTATACTTGCAGTTTGGAGGCAGAGAGACGTCCTTTAAAATAATGTTGACGGACTTGTAGAGAATTGTTGCCCCATACTTTCTTTTAGGAAATTTAAATGGCCTTAAACATTAAATGTTTCATATACAATTCACACGTCTTGTTGACGTTGTTGCTCGAAACTCACAAAAGATTTTGATGCGTTATGTTACACATTGCCTCAGAGATGGGCCCGATATAATATGTAGATATACAGGGTCCTGCACCTCACCTCCCGTCTTCTATAGCTCAGTTATTAATTAAGTTAGGTTTTTGAAATTTTGCAGACGTTTCCTGTACCTCAGATTATATTTCAGGAAAATATTTTTGATTATACAGGGTGTCCCAACAAAGTGTGACGCCATAATGATATATTTTTTTAAAATACATGCTTTACTTTTTTTTACTTATTTGGTCGTCTTTTATACTTGCCTACATATTCCTAAAATTCTATTGAAATCGGTTGGATGAAACCAGAGAAAAAAAATAAAAACGAAAAAATGTCGGTTTTGCATCACTGGTTTTAAAAATTAATAAAAAACGCAAATAGTACCTGGTTAATGAAATTTTACGACACGCTCATTAAATAAAGTCTAGTAGTCTCGTTTACCAAGTTTCATTGATCCAAATTATACAGGGTGATCAAAATCTAGTGTCAAACTTCTCAAACTTTAAAGCACTTTATCTTTCTTATTTTAAATTGCAACCCCTACATATTTTGATGTCATTCGATGCGGAATTAAAAAACAAAATTTTTTTTCTAATACATCTCTATGGCAATTCCTAACATTGTAAAAGTTATTCAAGAAAAAGTCTTTTTATCAATTAATTATTGCATTAGCCATTTTAATTGATAAAAATCGAAGGCGCCTTTGAAAAACAATTTGTGGGGGGGGTTATTGGTGAACATGTTATTAGTCCTCACTTTTTTAACGGACATTTGAATGGACCAATATGGATCTGGATTTTTTTTAAATCAATTGCCAAATTTATTTCAAAATTTGCCAATAGCTGTGAGAAATGGAATGTGGCTGCAACACGATGGAGCTCCAGCACACTATTCATTAGAAGTCAGGGATCATCTTAACACAGCCTTCCCCAATCAGTGGATTAGAAGAGGAGGATCAATTGCTTGGCCTCCTCGATCACCCGACTTAATTAAATTAGATTTCTTTTTGCGGGGTTACGTTAAGGAAATCGTTTATCACACCAGAAAACATGCAGCAAAGAATCCTGAACGCATTTCAAAGCATTACACCCGACCTATTAAAAATATTGGCAACATCATTTCATACTCGTCTTCGTTTGTGCCTTGAAGGAAACGGAAGACATATCGAACGTAAATTCTAGTAGGTAACCTTAAGACTTTAGAGATAATTGTGATCATAAAACATGGTATGTTAATAAATTGTCTTTCAAAGGCGCCTTCGATTTTTATCAATTAAAATGGCTGTTGCAATAATTGATAAAATGACTTTTTCTTGAATAACTTTTACAATGTTAGGAATTGCCATAGAGATGTATTAGAAAAAAAATGTTTGTTTTTCAATTCCGCATCGAATGACATCAAAATATGTAGGGGTTGCAATTTAAAATAAGAAAGATAAAGTGCTTTAAAGTTTGAGAAGTTTGACACTAGATTTTGATCACCCTGTATAATTTGGATCAATGAAACTTGGTAAACGAGACTACTAGACTTTATTTAATCAGCGTGTCGTAAAATTTCATTAACCAGGTACTATTTGCGTTTTTTATTAATTTTTAAAACCAGTGATGCAAAACCGACATTTTTTCGTTTTTATTTTTTTTCTCTGGTTTCATCCAACCGATTTCAATAGAATTTTAGGAATATGTAGGCAAGCATAAAAGACGACCAAATAAGTAAAAAAAAGTAAAGCATGTAATTTAAAAAAATATATCATTATGGCGTCACATTTTGTTGGGACACCCTGTATAATCAAAAATATTTTCCTGAAATATAATCTGTGGTACAGGAAACGTCTGCAAAATTTCAAAAACCTAACTTAATTAATTACGGAGCTACAGAAGACGGGAGGTGAGGTGCAGGACCCTGTATAATATGAAGCTAGATTGTCGCCAAGGTTCTAACGAGTGGCCATTTTTTAGTTAAATTGGCTGCACGTAAGCCGAAGACATGAAGAGGAGCTTAATAATAATAATAATATAATTTATTGTCATTATAACCAAAAAAATGGTGTTGACAGTGTCATAAAAACAAGATATAAAAAAATGTCACACAATACAAATGTTACAAATTAGGTTACATACATTACTTCACCGATGTTACCGCAATTTGAAGTCAATAGAAACTCCTCTTCTGCTACTAAAGGGTCTCGAGGTCCAACAAGTTGGGCTGAATGTCGTGAAGCACTCGTTTGAATTTGGTTTTTAATAGGTCGCGGGTTTGTGGATTATTCGTGTATACCAAAGACTTTACATTTTAGCTGTATAAACTTTTTTCCCAATTTACCGACATTTACAATTTATACCCTTAAGGGCTGCAGTATGAAAAAAAGTTGTTGATAACTTTTTATACGATTGATAGTTCTCTACACGGGATGGGACTAGTGGTCGTGGCCGACCGGTCGCAGCCGACTGACCGCGGCCAATTGGCCGCCGAGACAACTGGCCGCGAGACAAGTTGCTGCCGAGACAAGTGGTCGTCGCGTTGCTGCCAGTACAACTTGACTTCAAATAAATAAATGGCTAGTTTCATTTATTGAAAACAAACAAACACAGCATTTGCAACTTAAAAAAATGCCAACCAAAGAATATATTGCCACTCAGGCGCTTAGGTTAGAGGTAGGTTGTGTATAGTTTTTTTCAATTGATAACAGTCCCTTAAGATTAAAAGTTATTTTCGATTTTCGATTTGTATGGCGAATCGTTCCTACGGCGAATTTGACCAACGGCTAACTGTCCCGACGGTGCTTTATAGAAGCAGTTGGCCGCGGCCACTTGTCTCGCGGCCAGTTGTCCTGTCAGCCACTTGTCCCGCGGCCAGTCGGCCGCGGCCAGTTGAACTAAACCGTTCTCTATATTATGTTTTTTTTTCCCACCTTCTACAACAAATATTAAAGGAGCTACAGTTTGGCCCTTTTGCCCTTTTCATGCAATATGGCTGACTAACGAACTTAACCTTCATATTTCGATAAGAAATCTATCCTGAAAATTTGAAGTCGATATCTTAATCCGCTCTCAAGTTATCGTGGCGACAACCACACATTCACACACAGACAGACACCAAATTTTTTTATAGAAAATGGATGCAAATGCTTTGAAACATCGAGAAATGTAAATTTTTTTTTTATTTTTGGAAATTTTTTCATCGTTGCAATAACTTCCTGCAAGTCGGTGAAGCTAAATGACGTATCATCATTTCTAAGATGTATCTATAAACAAACTACAAACATTATCCTAAATGGTAATAGAAAGATTAGATATTGACAACAGATGCATTTAAAATAACGCGATTATTTATTTAAACATTTTTAAAACACACAACCCCTCGTTCAATTGTAATAAATGTTGATCCACTACTTTTAAATGTGGAACTATCGCTGTCAGATAATAGTAATTACAATTTTTGAGATTTTTTATCGTTTCCTATTAAGATAAGTATATGAACCCTTGAAAATGAGAAGTGATGCTGAAATTAATTTTCTGCATGCAATGAAAACAATAAATAATAAATTAGGCCCTGTTACACTTACCTTAGTTAAAAACGCATCAACATCTTCAATCTCATAACCAAAACGTTGTTCAATCTGTTTAGATTTTTCGTAACTACCAATATTTCTTGGTTTTCTTCTACGCCTATGTCTTTCCTTTTCCGGTACTAACGATGGTTCCGATTTAGCACGTAATGGTGCGTTCTGCGCTTTTTGGCACTTTAAGTCGTTTATTTTTGAATTATTTGTACTAATATTTACATTATTATTATTATTATTTGTATTAATTATAGGGTGTTTCTGTACATTTGGTGACTTTTTTCGTCTTGTTTTATATTGAAATTTGATAGGTTGTTCGGGATTGTGTCGATTCCTTGTATGATCTCCACGCAAAATCCATAAAATTGGTAACTTTGGTTTATTTGTTTTGCCACCCAAAAGGGAGGACTTTTGACCCATCATTTACATAAATTATACCTCCTCATTCTGCCTTTCGCTTTTCAAATGCTAAAAAGAAAAAAAACTTTAATTAATTACATCATTTTGCTTAATTATTCAAGGTATGTTGTACGCAATAATTGATAAAAAGAAATTCCCTGAGCGTAGGTATATCTATTTAGGGAGTTTCTAATACGGATATATTTATTTCTATGGAATGTGCGTGAAAAAATAAAAGCTGCCGTTTATTGTAAGCCGATTAGTAAGTACAAATTAACGATAGTGGTAAAAAGAAGTGGCTTGACGCTTGTACTTGTCTACAGACATAAAAATATTTCCGTAAATGGCAAATGAAACACTATAATGGTTCGTTTATACGTTATTCTGCACTAATGAGGAATTATAAGTACCTAGCATGGACCCTGAAATGCAATTATTTATTTTATTTAATTGTCTACTTATGTAAAATTCTCCATTCATACTTTCATCTATACATGTATGGTATCTACGGGCAAAGGCTGAACAACTAAGTACCTAATACCATATCTGTGGTAATACGTTTGAAAAAGCAAAATAAGTTCGCCTTTGTTATCTATATTCCTTTTTCCCTTTGACACCCTGATACTATTATGTTTCATAAATGCAGGATAAATGGCAGAAAATAAATAATTGTATGGAATTAGAGGCGAAGTTTAGGCGAAAATTTTCAAATAACTGTCTTCGTAATGATGTACTTGTACAATGTACATAATAGGTTAGGCGCCGTGGTTCCTCGACTTTGAGCTTGACATTTTGTTTTAATCTCAATTTGTGGCAAATTGGTCGTGACTAGAACTAAATGCAATGCACATTTGCAGTCTCGATGAAAAATGCTGCATATTACCACAGATAATATAACTTCTCTGTGATATTGCCATAAGGTGCAATTATTAAAAAAACTTTTGTGATGATCTTTGGACTCTGCATGGGTAATTTGGCCAAGGTTGGATTAGTAGGTATCATGCTATAGACTGGTGAATTCAAATTGTGGCCCTGACCCTTGTTTTCGAAATGTTAATATTTACTTCTTGCTTACCGACGCAGTACGTTTTGAGTTTTCCACCAATAAGAAATCGGTGAATGAATAATCATTTTGAACAATTTTTTGTTTTCGATTGACCTTTGCCAACAATTCATCGCAGTACTCAATTATTCAAAGAATTATTTCGTCAGAAGAAACGAAAAATGAAAGGTGTCACCTATTTGAAGAAGAGGTGACAGTTGCATTCAGTTTTGTTTTTTTAAGATCCATAACGAGCCAGCCAAATCTTCAACTACATCATCGCGGAAACATTGGAATAAAGTATTGTTTCAGCAACGAGTGCAGAATTATTTTAAATGCAAAAAAACTAATAAAAACGCAAACAGAAACTAATTTTAAAACTCTGAGTGGAGTGGGATATGGTTATGTTTGGGAGATAATGCGAACTTCGTGATAATTAATCAGAGAGGCTGTCTTGTATATCGTTATTATAAGAAAAATGCCGTAATATGGAGAAATGACAGAATCTTTCCTAACATACAATATTTATCATGGACCTCGGCTTTGCCAGAATCTCATCAGCAACGAATACAGCTATTGAGGTCCCTGCAGCTTCATTTGAACTACGTTTAGTTTTCAGAATTGTTGTACCTACTTTGATTGATAATATTTATTCACTTATATTTTGATTTCATTATTTGATAAATTGCCATCATTGTTCAAAGAATAGGTATAGTTCAAAAGTTTCATTTTCTTCAGGTTATTTACACACCAAGTGAAGAGAATTATGAAATACCTACTTCAGTATTTATGGGAGAAAATAGAAAATTGAAGTAGTGAAAGAGCACATGAGTTCAATTTAAATCTTTTCGTGCAAATAATTGAATTAATTTCTAGCCGGTACGCGAGATAAAATAATAACGGAACGGCTGGTCATTTGACAATAAACTCATGTTGCCAATGTCTCAACAATAAATGGCTCTAATAAAATTTATGACAGTACATGTTAATGTTTTTTATCTAATTGAGAGCGTTTCTTGTTGCTATATATAGGCCATAAAGGGTAAAAATTGAAATAAAACATTAGACATCTCTTGTAGGGTTCTGCACTCTCAAAGGCGTTTTTTGGGATAAATAAAAGAAAACCATTCTCAACATCCCCTTTACCAATTTTTAATGGACGATGGTTATGTTTTATTTTTTTATAGTTGTTAAACTGCTAGTACGCAAACTAACAGGTGTAAAATTTGACGGTTATTTTATCTTAAGCTACAAGGTGGAATACTTCCAAATGAAATAGCAGCCATGAAATTTAATGACAATTTTATTATAACTAAGCGACTAAAACTCTAAAACATTACTAAGAAACCCAGAATAAAACTATATTTTTAAAATCAGCAACCAATCTTCACCATCAGCAACTGTGGATTTAAAAAAGTTTATTTCATAATTCGAAAGCAGCTGTCTACTTAAAATAGCGTCTCAAAAGAATCTTAACAGCTTCAATAAATATTCGCAACTAAGAAAAATACTGGAGAATGATGCATTTCCGAAATTTTGAAAAATCGTGTATTCCTTGAAAATAACAGATGGAAAGATTTTCAAATTAAATGACCAGTAAACTGGCATTCATATACTTTCCATATTACTACAATAACGTATTAAATAAAATAGTTTTTTGGATAATAAGGCAAAATAAAATAGTTCTTGCGTAATAACTGGAAAAAATAAAAAAATAAATATACAGGGTCCTGCACCTCACCTCCCGTCTTCTGTAGCTCAGTTATTAATTAAGTTAGGTTTTTGATATTTTGCAGACGTTTCCTGTACCCCAGATTATATTTCAGGAAAATATTTTTGATTATACAGGGTGTCCCAACAAAGTGTAACGCCATAATGATGTATTTTTTTAAATTACATGCTTTACTTTTTTTTACTTATTTGGTCGTCTTTTGTGCTTGCCTACATATTCCTAAAATTCTATTGAAATCGGTTGAATGAAACCAGCGAAAAAAAATAAAAACGAAAAAATGTCGGTTTTGGATCACTGGTTTTAAAAATTAATAAAAAACGCAAATAGTACCTGGTTAATGAAATTTTACGACACTCATCAAATAAAGTCTAGTAGTCTCGTTTACCAAGTTTCATTGATCCAAATTATACATGGTGATCAAAATCTAGTGTCAAACTTCTCAAACTTTAAAGCACTTTATCTTTCTTATTTTAAATTGCAACCCCTACATATTTTGATGTCATTCGATGCGGAATTGAAAAACAAATTTTTTTCTAATACATCTCTATGGCAATTCCTAATATTGTAAAAGTTATTCAAGAAAAAGTCATTTTATCAATTATTGCAATTGCCATTTTAATTGATAAAAATCGAAGACGCCTTTGAAAGACAATTTATTAACATAACATGTTTTGTGATCACAATTATCTCTAACTCTAAAGTCTTAAGGTTACCTACTAGAATTTACGTTCGATATGTCTTCCGTTTCCTTCAAGGCACAAACGAAGACGAGTATGAAATGATGTTGCCAATCTTTTTAATAGGTCGGGTGTAATGCTTTGAAATGCGTTCAGGATTCTTTGCTGCATGTTTTCTGGTGTGATGGGAGGTTCTTAATAAACGATTTCCTTAACATAACCCCGCAAAAAGAAATCTAATTTAATTAAGTCGGGTGATCGAGGAGGCCAAGCAATTGATCCTCCTCTTCTAATCCACTGATTGGGGAAGGCTGTGTTAAGATGATCCCTGACTTCTAATGAATAGTGTGCTGGAGCTCCATCGTGTTGCAGCCACATTCCATTTCTCACAGCTATTGGTAAATTTTGAAATAAATTTGGCAATTGATTTTGAAAAAAATACATACATATTGGTCCATTCAAATGTCCGTTAAAAAAGTGAGGACCAATAACATGTTCACCAATAATCCCCCCCCCCCCTCACAAATTGTTTTTCAAAGGCGCCTTCGATTTTTATCAATTAAAATGGCTATTGCAATAATTAATTGATAAAATGACTTTTTCTTGAATAACTTTTACAATATTAGGAATTGTCGTAGAGATGTATTAGAAAAAAAATTTTGTTTTTCAAATCCGCATCGAATGACATCAAAATATGTAGGGGTTGCAATTTAAAATAAGAAAGATAAAGTGCTTTAAAGTTTGAGAAGTTTGACACTAGATTTTGATCACCCTGTATAATTTGGATCAAGGAAACTTGGTAAACGAGACTACTAGACTTTATTTAATAAGCGTGTCGTAAAATTTCATTAACCAGGTACTATTTGCGTTTTTTATTAATTTTTAAAACCAGTGATCCAAAACCGACATTTTTTCGTTTTTATTTTTTTTCTTTTCGCTGGTTTCATCCAACCGATTTCAATAGAATTTTAGGGATATGTAGGCAAGCATAAAAGACGACCAAATAAGTAAAAAAAGTAAAGCATGTAATTAAAAAAAATACATCATTATGGCGTCACACTTTGTTGGGACACCCTGTATAATCAAAAATATTTTCCTGAAATATAATCTGGGGTACAGGAAACGTCTGCAAAATATCAAAAACCTAACTTAATTAATAACTGAGCTACAGAAGATGGGAGGTGAGGTGCAGGACCCTGTATAGTGTGTAGTATTTAGTTGTAATCAGAAAACGATTTCTGATTTTCTCCTGAAATAATACACAGGGTATGTTACAAATATTTTTAATATTTTGCTAATTTCCGGCTAGGGCGAAAATAAATTGATATAGGTACTTATTATGCTCGGTTAAAAGAGTCGTATGTCCTCTACTTCACTGTACAATTTTACTTCTTCATCTTTGTTAGCAAAACAGTTATGAATTATTAAAATTTTCAACTTCAAACATTCATCCCCTTCCCCTATGGGAAATAAAGAAGTAAATATGGTGCCAATAGTTTTTCACGAACTACCTATGTATATGTATAACATTTAAAAAATTAAAAAATGCTTGGAGCAGATTTAGAGAAAATTGTGTTCTTAATTTTTGACCAATTTTGGGCACCAATAAATTGGCCACCTTAAATTTTTGTTCTTTAGCAATTATAAGTAAAAGTTCTGGCCATCCTTTGGCTATAATTTCCAATTTTCAAATTTTAATTAAATTAAACGGTTCTTGAGTAACACCCTAAAAAGTAAAAACATGGAGAATTGCTATATTGGCCGCCAATAACAGCAACCTATTTGAACAGTTATTGCAATTATTTAACTTTAATTAAATAGGTTTAAAAGATTGGAGTTGTTAAATTTGTACATAAAAAAATATTATCGCAAATACTAAAATTAATCCGAATATTTCTTAAAAATTAACTTCAAAACCATAATGTGTAAGTACATCGTTATATTCATATCTAATAAAAAATACTATCCAATACAGGGTGTTTCGTTGGTTGCGGCGATATAAAAGTTGGTGATGGTTTCTCGGAGACAAAACGTCGAAGAAAAAATTTGAAAACGCCATCTAATAGAATTAAAAAAGTGACAATGAAGAAGTATCTTGGTTTTTAAAAAGCATTTAAAATAAAGGAAGGTATTACGAAAAAAGAACAACCCAAAAATCGCATTTTGTTTTAAATCTCGGAAACGATAAACAATAAACATTATCATTAACGAACTTTTGCAAAATACATGTGAACATGAAATTATACAACTTTTCTCTAATTTAACCGCCTTTGTATCTCTTACTGTTTTCAAGATCCCCATGCTCTTCATTCTTATCTTGGGCACGTTGTACACGTGTGTATATGCACGGGAAAGTAAAAATAATATCGAGAAGCCTAAGATAATACTTAACTACTATTAAAAAATCGGAAACGAACAGTTTGTTAATAATAATGTCAAAAAGCATTTGGTTTTACCATAAAAAGTTAAAACTTGGAGAATTGCTATATTGGCCCCCATTTTGAATTCAGAAACAAACGAAAAACGGCGTTTTACTTGTTACCATGTCTACTAACTTTTCACCAAGGGAAATTAGTTTGGGTTAAAATTTGAATGTTTACGCCCAAAATAACGCCCCTAGCTTAGGCCCCTTTGGGCCGATTTTGCTTGTTTTACCGATGAAGTTTTTATGTAGGCCTTAGTTTTAAATTTCATCAAAATCGGTCTAGTATAGTTTAGGCTCCACAGCCATAACGTACGCATCCACCCGCCCACCCACCCACAGACAAACATTTTTCAAAGATGGTGGTTTTGGACTCAAAGGGGGATTCAAAACGTCGAGATTCATCAACATCTCGAGTTCGATTTTTTTTTCAATTACATTACTTTCGCTATATGTACCTATAAGTATGTATGCACCGGAAAATAAAAATAATATCGAGAAGCCTAAGATAATACTTAAGTAGGTACTATTAAAAATCGGAAACGAACAGTTGGTTAATAATGTCAAAAAGCATTTGGTTTTTTAAATATTTCTGTGGTTTTTTGGTGTTTCAATTCAACGGCTAAAGCTAAAGAATACGTTGGATTGATTATTATAATCGTAATATCGTAATTGCTTTGTAGAACTGAAATAAGGGCGCTTTCAAAAAATTAATTTGGAAACAATTATTTAGGAAGCAGGTTTATTGGTCGATTTTTCAAATCAAACTATTACACTATTAAACTATTACAAACTATGTTTTTGATGTACAAATAACTAACTTTAAATTGTTGGTTCGTGCCTATCGCTACCGGTAAGGATATTCTGCTATTCATTTTCATTGAAAATTATAATATCCTTAAATACTGGTAGCATTGATTTTTTGAACTTCCCAATGTGTCGATTTAAAAAAATTTTAAAATTTCATAAGAATGGGATTATATATTTTTATTTTTGTGCCTTGCATCTCACTAAGTTTTCTAGTCCCAATCCACATACCTATCCTATTCGAATTCAATGCGCAGGGGCGAAATACAAAAGATTTCACGAAAATTAGGTATTTAACCCTAAAATAATAAAACGACTTAGGCATGTCATTAACAGTCAGTTTTGCCGTTGATGGGGCTGGCTTTTCAGTACTTTCGGGTACTTACTGTTATAAAAAAAAAACATAAACTCTTCATCTTTCGCTTCATTAAATTTGGATTTATTGAAACCATTGTCTAAGGGGAGGTTTCAAGTCGTTTTATTATTTTAACCACTACCCCTTTTTGAGCCTCTGACTCCACCATGAACTTATTTAACCCTATTCGTGCGCTGTTTTTATCAAAAGATAACGAATGAACTTGGTTAATTATAATTCTAAACGCATTTACGTTCCAAAAATTGAATAATTTTTAAATTGTAACTAACGAGTTGAGCACCCTGTATATTTTTAGTGAGTAACGCGATCGAAAATCTACGTACGTACCTACACACTGAATTTAAAAATTCGTAGTGTCATATTTCCAATTAAATACTTATCTATACACACTTGAGCAATTGGAGAACTTTCGCTTCAATTGCATTTGAAAATTACGAAAATCGCACACGTTTAATTTTTAAAACTTTAAAAATTACCAAATTACTTAATCGTTTTGTTCAACTTTAGCCTTTTTCTAGGCAATACACGTTGATCGTTGATCCCTATTTATTATGTTTAAACAAGTGCAAAATAGCTTATGGTTACACAGGTACCTATTTGCATAGCAATATTACAAAACAAATAGGCGTAAAAAACATCATAACCTTAGGCACTCTCAAATAATTAAATTACTGTGACTTTTATGCCGCTTCTCGTGTATTATTAATAAATAACGAATAAATTAAGTTTAAAACCAAACGAAACGACGTTCGCATTAAGATTAACTTTTCGGCAATATTTAAATGGAGAATAAATATGAAAATAAGAAATCCATTAACTACCAAAATTGGAAAATGAATCGACAAACCATAAATTTAGAGAGTTTAGATCAACGAATTAAAAAAAAAACAACAAAAGAATAGTGTCGATTTTATTTAAATCAGTAAATAATTTCTTGTTTTAGAAAATTAAAATAGTTATCCAATTAATGTTAAATCGGTTGTTTATAGCTTTACGTCGGCTATGTAATTTTTTTACCGCACTAAAATATTCCAAAATTCCGATTTGTAAACAGACACAAATTCCGATGCTATAACATTTGTTTTTATTTATATATAAACGGATTTTTTGTTTGTGAATATTCATAATTTTCGTGTATTTTTTAAACGCGAATAATTTATTAGGCTAATTAAAATTTTATGAACTAACAGCGACATAAAAAATACATTATAATAAACTAACGATATTCAGTTTAGTGTCAGTTTTTCTAACAATTGCGAAAGGAAGTAACTGAATTAATATTAATATCACCATAAACTGTTAATCCGACTTACCTTAAATTTGAAACACGCACACTTATCACATGGTACATGGATTAAATTTCACCGAAGAGTTAGTTGTTGAGCGGTCGAGCATTATTTGAAGAATGAGGCAACTGGCATTGAGTACCTACTGAATGTGAGATACTCCAACACCAATACTGCACTCTTCTTGTCATGCCAGGAAGAGCAAGCCATCAAGAAAGAATGTAACTACGATGTAAGAATATTATAAATCGTAACCGCGTTTCCTTAAAAAAAGTTTCTGAAGGTCGTTTTTTTTTCACTTTTTACTGGCTCAACGGTAACAGATTGAGGGGCGGAAAAGGTAATATAATTTTTAATTTAGATTTGCGTCAAAAATGAAATTAAGATTAATGTTAATGATACGATCTCAATTTCGACCAAATTGTATAATATTTTTTTGTTGAACAATACCGTGACCCAAGTATGTTTAAAATCCCACGCCAAAAGGGGCGTTCGGTATTGGTAATAATGATACCAGACAGGGACTATTAAATTGGTGGGAAAATACATCTTGTATTTTATATAATAGCTGGGATTGGATACATATTTTGAAGACTGAAGAAAGTACAAAACAACCTATAAGGTATAAGTACATGTGTCAAATTATCTCAATTTTCTTCACAAAATGCTTTTTCGTGTACCAGCAATAAACATATGGTTTAACTAAGACAACTTAACGATTTTACATTAAGTGCACTCGCTAAAAAAATATTGAAATTATCTTTACGAGATTGACACGAAAAATATACACTTCAACCAAAATGTACACCCAAATGTTGAAATTCGGTTTTTATTGCGACAGTTACCTACGTTACGTTGGCTATTAGAAATAAAAGTAATTATCCTTATATCGTTTTCGGTCTAACGCTCGTCTGGTTTTTTCACAATACTAGGAAATGTGCGAGTTGTACAAAGCGTTATAGGAGTGGGGCCGGTGTTCGTGATTATATAAGATCATTATTCAGCATCAGTTTTAAGAACCACACGATTGAGAAATGGTCAAAATTTAATATCTTCCCCCATTTGCTAAAGCTGGTCTTGGAAAGGCTGTAGCAACTTTATTTGTTAAATCTTAACCTTCCCCTCTTTTCTTAATCCAGAATAACCACTAATAACATGAAAATTACGAGCTTTTTGATACTGTTACCTCAACATTTTTGAGTCCCTGCATGAACCTATTTACCTCTACTCTATGGTATTGGATTGTAATGGATAAAGTTGATGTTATAGATAGTTCATTAACCGGATACTCATTATTGTCACATTGGTAAACCTATGACTTGGTGCCACGGTTTCAACCCCTCCTAAATGCAAATTATTTAAATTTAATTGATAGTGAGAAGGTAAATGGATTAAAATAAAAAGTGTTATTAATCGAAAACCCAACGTAAAAGTTTAAATTACTTACTAAAAAACACTATACCTACAGCCTAACGAACAATAACACTTTGAGCTAGAATAATTATGTCATTCAATATAATGTGTTATAAATAGAAGTTAACCAACCCGCACATTAATTTGCCAACGCTCTGTACAGTGTTGCATTGAACATTTTATTTTTTATTTGAATAAAAAGAATTTTATGTATTTCTATAAGTACCTACTTACGTAAAAAGTGTTCAAAAATTCTTTTGGCTGTTTTGAAATACCTAGTGAGGAATGTAAGGTTCAACATAATCTTACCATTTTGATCTCACCATGTCAAAGGTCTGGCAAAGTGGCAAAGTATATTATTTCGTTTCTTTGAATTTGACTTAAGCCAATCCAAAACTTATTAAGCAATTTCAAATGAACAATCAAGTAACGTCAAAGAAAATCTCGACAATTGTAAGTTCTACAAATATAATTGACAAAATTTTATAACAAAACTCAAAAATGCTAGGTACGTTTACTAGGGAAAGACAACATTTGATCGTAGACATATCGTTTGTGTCAATGGAGACGAGGAGTAACATAAACAATTGGGTCCTGGAAGACGTGGCATTGAGATGATCTCGGCTAGGCGAAGGAGAGTAACTAATTGTTAGAAACATTTATACATCAGAATGTGGACAACAGTCGAGGTCAAGAAATCAGTATGGGAGACAGTAGGTAATAGATCTTAAAATAATAATACCAGACAAAGTTAAGATTAAACAAAAAAATTGAAGGGACTGGAGTCACGAAAAAGCAGCAGCAGTACTGCACATATTATGCGACGAGATTATAGATACCTTTTAGGAAGGCTGGGCTCAGCTCACAATCCTCGTGAAATGAAGAGGTCATAGTAGTTCGTAGGGAATGGGTAACGACTAACGGCCCGTGTAGAGCAGACGCGGGCGAAAATGATGAAGAACGACTACGGAAGGCGAATTTGAGGACCCTCTAAATATTTTGCAATGTGAATTTATCGAACAAAAGAAATTTTACAAATCAACAATGAATAACAATAACGCAATTATTTTGCAATAAAATACTTAATTTCGAAGTAACATCAGCAGAGTCCCAAACGTTTCTTGACATTTTCGCCTAGCTCGATCCCACACACAGGCAGCGATTAACTCAGCGGCCCAAAACTCTTGTGGGCCTTACTAATCGACTAATCGACCACACACTGTAATATATAGGATTGAGATCCGCCGAGTCGGACGACCATTCGGCAGATAAAATCTGGAAAATGTACCTCATACCAGTCCAGAATTACTATAGATAGCTCTCTGGGCCGAAGCAGAGTCCTGTTGAAAACTCCACTCCGCACGTCATTGAAGACTGTTGGGCCCACGGGAGAACCACTAGTTCGACAATATCTCAGCGGTACATGTTATGGTTGATTTTGAGTTCTTGATTCACGAAAACACCCGAGGACCAGTCTGTGCAAAAAATATATGGGTTAAGGGCCAAAGGCACTGGCTGCATGTGGGATGGTAGTGGGGACGATCAGAGGAAATGCCTTGGCACACACATCGCTATGATTAATATCGTGGCACCTCAGCGATGATGGATAAGAAGAACAGTTATCAGGAATCGCGATTTGCAGAGGCGCTAGAGGTCAGAGATTTATAGTGCGCCACCAACCCCACACTGCCTTCTTGCACGTAGGAGTAAAGGGTTCTGAGGATAATCCTTTATCAAGTGTTACGCAACTGTCTCCTATTACAAAACAATGTACAGAAAATAAATGTCTTAGGGAACATTTACTACGAGAAAAGTTCTAATTTGTCCAATCAGTGGAATCCACAAATCCATTTCAAAAAGATTTATAAAAATGTTTATCTATAAAAACACCTTCACCCCTCTGTTTTTCGGGTACCAATAACATTTTTCCGTACAATTATCTTTACAATTACATCTTTAAAAATTCAATTTTGTATCAGCGAACGGGATTGTAAATGTAATTTTTGAGCTGTGTGAAATTAGGCGGGGTAAGTTTCAGAAAATATGATTTAAACGTTTGTATAATTAGGCGCTAATTATGAAATTCTGTACCGACTGTACCCTAACATAAGAAATATAGGTTATACAAAAATGTCAATTGACGCGGGTCACTTCACGTGTTTGTTCAAAAATAAATTTTTTATTATTCGTGAATTAAGCGCTAATTATACGCTGTAAGAATGAAATTCTGAATAAGAAATAAGTTATCGTTTGTGGAATGATTATGCGTCTATTATGTGTTACTGTTATCATAAGACATGGTGTAAAAAATACACGCTCGTTGCTCGTGTCGTAATCACTGCTGGGTAATCCCTAAAAAAGTGAGCGGGATTAAGGATTAAGGATTAATTACATTTCCTGCTAAATAATTAGATTAAGGATTAAGGATTAATTCTCCATGATTTTGAGATTAAGATTAGGGATTAAAGATTAAAACCAATCGCACAGATTAAGGATTAAGGGTTAATTTGATTTAATTTAAAGTGCCAGATTAAGGATTAAGGATTAATTTAATCCTTAATCGGATTAATTGGATTGTGATTATTAATCCGGGATTACCCAGCACTGATGTACCTACACTAATAGTTAAGAGAGGTATATGATTTTTATAGCCCTTTTGAATAAATATTATTCCTTGTAAAAAATTATTTTTAAAAAGTCGTAAGATTTACGACGCTGCAGTATTAACATAATGAGAAATCGGTGCAGTATTCTAGGGTTAATCATCAACGCGAAAGTTTACCATGTTTAGTTTGGCCTTTCCAGCTTTTTGAATTTTTATTTAATCCTTAATCCCACAAATGGATTAATATTCCATGAATTAATTGGGATTAAGGATTAAGGATTAAATGAATTGAGAAACAAGGATGGGATTAAGGATTAAAGATTAATTTGATTTAATTTAAAGTGCCAGATTAAGGATTAAGGATTAATTTAATCCTTAATCGGATTAATTGGATTGTGATTATTAATCCGGGATTACCCAGCACTGGTCGTTATTCAGTTCCGTAACGTTAAACCAAGCCAATTTAGCCAATTGAAATGTTGCGATAACTTATTCTTTATAAGGGCGCAAAAGACGCATAACGGCGTATAATTGGCACCTAATTTTTGCATAATAAAACATTATTAATCTATGAAGAATTTTTGTCATAACTTCCTTTTATTAAGGTGAAAAATTTCATCCCAGCACAGCTCACAATTGGCGCCTAATTAGGGTCACCTGCAAATAACCCGTTTAACTTCACGCGCCTTAATTTTTGCACGATCGGGGTTTTTTGACAACTTACAAATATTTGAACACTTTTGAGATAGCTAGTAAGTTTTTGAATAAAGATATCTTTCACTCAAGGGTTAAACTTAAAATCACGCATAAGTACATAATCTCACTAAACAGGTCACTCGGTAAAGAAATACAATACCGTTTATTGATGATTTGATATTTTTCCACGGAAACATTACTGGATCATGCAGAAAATACATACTGTACCTACCTAAGCAACTCGATCGTTCAAACTTTATCTTTGACATGGTAAAATTCACTACCACCCTTAGGTATAGCTAAATAGCTTAATTTTTCCAAAGTTACGCACTTAGTTTTTGTGAACCTATCAAAATTAGCACAATCGTGATTGGATTTCGAATTACTCGATTATAGTCATTTTGTTAAATACAGAAAATTGATATAATCTTAAAACTGTACAATATTTGTATTGTATGTGGTAAGGTAAAAGTATATAATTCGGTAATTGTATACATTTACCGGTAATTATAGAATTGCGTGGTTTGGTTTAGGCACTAAACAAAGTTTGAAAATAAAAGAAATGCCAATTTTAAACGTAGATTGCCACTAAATCGCCTAGGTTATCTGCAGGTTTAGTATATTTTTTTTCAAATGATACAAAAACTGATAAATATATACATTTACCGAATTATATACTTTTACCTTAACATATGTATCACAAAAAGAGGACAACGAAATTGTTATGTAATCGAAATTTGTTACACACTTGTTATTATAATAATCGGTTTTCTTTGTCACGAATTAATCGTCGATACTATAAAAGATAAATATTATAACTAATTAACGAGATGTATTTTGTGAAATTAATTATTAGATTAGTAGATAATCTATCCAGAATACAAATGTTGCTGATTAAAGATAGTATAAAATAGAGTTAGGGCTACATAAATAATGAAATTAACACATATCTTAAATTTAGCATAAGGTTGGATAGTTACACGCGGAAGTGATTAATTAAGATACCAATTGAAGGAGATGTTTTTCGTTTTGTCATTATTACCAATCACTCACTGGCAATTGCTCTGTTTAGTTATCCTCTAAGCTAAGAAACAGATAACTAATAAGTAAGGCCCGGATTTATATTTTTTTAAAAACCTGTAATATTTAAATATATATTTTATAAAAAATGGCAAATATTTTCATAAAAACCTGTAATATTTTTTAAATATTTCAAACTGAAACCAAGAAGTTAAACACATTTATTCATCAAATCATCATATTCAAAATCAATTGATCATTAAGTTATTTATTTTTATTATTTTATATTATATATATTTTTTTATATGTAATTATTAGTACAGAAATAACACACAACCTCCCCTTAATAAGTTGTAATTTTTATGATAGATGAATGATGAAACATTATACGATTTTCATCATGGCAACATGTTTCGGGATAACATATCCCATTATCAAGCCAAATAGTTATACATCAAAGTTATAAAATATTGTTTCTTAAGGGATCCACAATTAATACATCACAAATTTAAATTATTAAAAAATCGCAGGTTAGGTTATTGTATAAATATTACTTCCATTAACAGGTACACATTTAATAAAATTTAAAAGTTTAAAAGGTTCCACCAACGGGAAAACCTGAGTTAGCCAGAAGGGCGATGGATGATGGGGGATGGGGGATGAGAAAAATCATTTTTCTCATCCCCCATCCCCCATCATCCATCGCCCTTCTGGCTAACTCAGGTTTTCCCGTTGGTGGAACCTTTTAAACTTTTAAATTTTATTAAATGTGTACCTGTTAATGGAAGTAATATTTATACAATAACCAAAAATTATCATTTTTCTCATCCCCCATCCCCCATCATCCATCGCCCTTCTGGCTAACTCAGGTTTTCCCGTTGGTGGAACCTTTTAAACTTTTAAATTTTATTAAATGTGTACCTGTTAATGGAAGTAATATTTATACAATAACCTAACCTGCGATTTTTTAATAATTTAAATTTGTGATGTATTAATTGTGGATCCCTTAAGAAACAATATTTTATAACTTTGATGTATAACTATTTGGCTTGATAATGGGATATGTTATCTCGAAACATGTTGCCATGATGAAAATCGTATAATGTTTCATCATTCATCTATCATAAAAATTACAACTTATTAAGGGGAGGTTGTGTGTTATTTCTGTACCAATCTATCTCACCCCTTCGTGAACTACTTCGAATCCAAAACATGGTTATAATTATTATTTATTACAAGAGGAAGAACCTAACCCTTAGCAAGTATAACAGGTATCCATCCTAATCCTTACATTGTTTACTGAACAAACAACTGACTATTTTAAATTCTCCTTTACAGGTGATATTTTAAAAATACGTATAAATTATGAGTCAGAGAGTAATTCACCAAACATTTTCTGTAACGTTCAATACACGTATCTAAAAAAATAAACGCGACACGTTCTCACCACTAATTGGGATAACCGAGCTCTACCAATGCACCTTGTTTTCATGTTGTAATATTCTTACAACTGTTCACAATACAATGGGGCATTTGAAAATCGGCAAAATATTTTAAGAAAAATATGAGAAGTGCGAAATATTTTTTTTACTTTCCAATATTTATTAAAATATTTGTGTATTTTTTTGTACTTAAATATTTTTAAAAATATTTCGATATTTAAAAAAATATAAATCCGAGCCCTACTAATAAGTAAGGTATCTACCTATTTGTTTTATGAAGGCCTTCACTGTCTAATACATCTTTATTTACGCAATTTATGTAATTGCATGATACGTACCCGTACATTTTTCTACTTAATTTGTATTTAATATGCTGCATGATTCGAAAACCATAATATAAGATAAACTGGATGTTCTTGAAAGTATTCGCCTTGTTTTCATTAATTAAACTTTCACATTTCATTATTTTTTAATAAAAAAAATAAAAACTACTTTAATAAGTATGCGCAAAAGAGGTGATTTAAACCAACAGAAAGTTAATTATGTGTTTTCTTGCTTAATAATTAAATCGTAACAATTGTAGGTATTGAAATTTTAACTTTTCTTCTTTGTTTGATGATTTGATGGTGAATATTTCATGCATTTAATTTGGAGAACCACGGGAGTCTATTGTTGAACTACCATTTTAATATTAGTTACTCTAAGTAGGTATATTACGTTACGTAAGTTGGAATGTAGGTACATACCTACCCAATTATAGAGGAAGCTCCACCGTTGTATTTTTTGAAACATTATTGGTAAAGCTTAAATGTTTAAGAACTTTACCTAGAAAGAATTGAATTCCAATGACCGTTTGACATATCGATATTCATAAGAGCACGATTTCTACAAATCGTTAAAGGCCACCGCCAAATTGAAATTTTCTTTTATTACAAGCTTGGACCATTAAAGAGCGAAACCAGTCGAAAGTGAGTGCACCTCAAAATAAGGACTATATGTTATGTGATTATGCGTGTTTCTTAACATTCAGTTCATTCCAGACGAGTTCAATATCAATATGAGATCATATAGCCCAGTAAAATAAGACGAAATTTAACGATTTGGATGAAATAATGGTTACAGCTTTGAAAATTTGGGAACAGGCTTGTTTTGTGATCCCTTTGAAGTGTCCAAAAGTGCCCACCTGTACGCCCCTCCGAGAGAAATGGGGGGCGAAAAAATGTCAAAAAAACAGATTTTCGTAAATAACTGAAAAAGTATCAATTTTATCAAAAACAAAAACGTTAAGAAAATTGTAGCTGACAAAATTCCGCACATTTTCATATTTTATTTTTGTCTCTACGACCAATAGGAGCCGAGATAGATTTTTTTTTAATGTCGACTGTTTTGCGGCGAAACGGTAACACGTGCGCGCATCGCGTGTATTTCGCTTATATCTCGAGAATAGCCATTCGTATCGTAAAACGCTTAAAAGTTGTAGACAATTTAATTACGAACAATTTCCGTTTTGAAACATTTCTATACGATTAATATTGACAGAGATATATAATCATTTAAACCTTTTTCTAAGACACAATCGCTGCTCGTTTTGCATAATAAAATCAATAATAAGTCGAAAACTATTGATTCTACGTACTTAGTGCATATAATGAAAGTTGTAGAGAATTAAATTTTGAATCTATATGAATACACGAAATATCATTTTGGTAATCTTTATAAGGCGATAGGGGAAGAAATAATGAAAAATTCTCATTTTCGAGCGTTTCTTTGCAAATAACTATGTTTTTACTACTTGTAGACAGTAAAGTGTCTGATAGTTTTTTAAAGATAATTAATGTACCTGTAAAATGAGTGTCGGCAGAAGTTCGTACGATAAATAGTTCGCTAGTTACAGCTGTTTAAAGGTATACTCAAAAATTGACATTTTATTAAGAATCCCGATTTTCGCTAAAAAATGGCCGTTAAATTTTTGTTAAAAGTTGGTTTTATCCTATTTTCAGTACTTTATACAGGGTGTTTTTTTGGGAGCTTTAGTTAGACGTTTCTGGGAAAGTTTTATAGGTAGGTTTCTGAAAATTTGCACTTAGGGGTTACTCAGAAAGCCGAATCGATCTAAAATATTTTCAAAATAGCAGCACTTCCGGAAATGCCGGAAATAGCTACTAACTTTGTTATTTTAAACGGCAACCCCTATTTTTTATTGCATTTTTGAATTCTACGTGAAATTTCATAACCTTTGATATAAACATGTCAATATCTACAAGTTATGGTTTTTAAGTTATTTCCATTTATTTAAAAAAAATGGCGGATGCAGACGGTACTTTAAGAATTCATTACTTGAAAACGGTTGTAGCTATGGCAACCGAGTTTTCACCAGCGCATAGAGGAAGAATAGGGCTTTCTTTTGGTGTACTTAAAAAAAAGTTATGTTGCGTACGACGTCACCTATGGGGTTCCAAATTTAGGAAAATTCCAAGACTGAAAACTCAGATTTTTTAAATGAAATGACCATTTTCTTACTATTGCATTTGATAGAGAATCAAAATGGGCATATTTTGGTATTACATGTTCCTATCCCTATCTTTAATAGTTTCTGACTTATTCTCATTTCATCGCATTGATGCCATTTTTTTCGAATTTTTTGTATTAGTCGACCATGACATGGACCATGGCAATTGAATTTTGAACAAATCAAGTGATACTAATCCGTCACCTGTTATAGGTTGACATAAGTTTTCCAATAATCGGAAAAAATGGCTCGCAATGGTTTTACACATTAAGATTTGTGGAATCTAATTGTTATTTATGGTGAAATGAACAGAATCGCGTCACATGCTTGTCATATGTTCATTGAGAGATATCCAGAAAGACCGCGTCCTAGTGAACGTACCATCCGAATAAAATTGTTTGAATTTTGAAAGCTTTCTACCACCAAAACAATTACCTAGACCTAGAGTAAGAGTTTTACGAATAGCTAATGTTAAGGAACCAGGAAGATTTTTTGGGGCATTACTTAGTCAGACGAGGCCAAATTTAGTAAAAATTTAATCGCCATAATTCGCATTGCTGGTGCCATTAAAATTCTTGTTTGAATGGAGATGTACACTTTCAAGAGCGCTGGAGTTTTATTGTACTTTGTGCGTTTAAAAATAACAAGATTTTGTGTTTCCACATTTATCCAGAAAATTTGAATGCAGTGCATTATTTAGAAATTATACGCAATATTGTTCCTGCAACAGAAGATCTGCCTCTGCAGGAATATGCTGAATACTGAATCACAAGTCATACGATACTCCACACAAGAACATTTACGAAAAATAGTTTGTGTTTGGAACATGAAGGCGCTCATTTTGAGCATGTGTTGAAGAAGCCAAGGTTTTAAATTGTCTTGAAACCTATAACAGGTAACGGACTGATATCACTTCATTGGTTTAAAATTCGTTTGCCATAAGGCCAACTACTAAAAAATCCGAAAAAAATGGTATTGCAATGAAATGAGGATAAGTCAGAAACTATTAAAGATAGGGATAGGAACATGTAATACCAAAATATGCCCTTTTTGATTCTTTATCTAATGCAATAGCAATAGTAAGAAAATGGTCATGTCATTTAAAAAAAACTGAGTTTTTAGTCTTTGAATTTTCTTAAATTTGGAACCCCATAGGTGACGTCGTATGCAACATAACTTTTTTTTAATTACACCAAAAGAAAGCCCTATTCTTCCTCTATGCGCTGGTGAAGACTCGGTTGCTATAGCTGCAACCGCTTTCAAGTAATGAATTCTTAAAGGACCGTCTGCATCCGCCATTTTTTTTAAATAAATGAAAATAACTTAAAAACCAAAACTTGTAGATATTGACATGTTTATATCAAAGGTTATGAAATTTCACGTAGAATCCAAAAATGCAATAAAAAATAGGGGTTGCCATTTAAAATAACGAAGTTAGTAGCTATTTCCGGCATTTCCGGAAGTGCTGCCATTTTGAAAATATTTTAGATCGATTCGGCTTTCTGAGTAACCCCTAAGGGCAAATTTTCAGAAACCTACCTATAAAACTTTCCCAGAAACGTCTAACTAAAGCTCCCAAAAAAACACCCTGTATACAGCGTGACATTGAAAAAACTACAATGCATATTACCACGCGATAGAGGGCCAAGAAATAATAAAAAAATTCCTATACACTAATGTCCGATCACCTTTTGTTGTTAAGATAGAGCATCTTGACTACGAAATTATGGCACCTGTCAAATTAATATTGTAATAATTTATTCAAGTTTCTCGTGTTCCTGATTACGTTTTTGTTTGATTATTTTGCTTCTCGTTTTTTAAAATTGCTTTTAAAAATGGTTCTCTACACGTTTGAAGATTACAGAGACATGATTATGTGTTATGGCGAAGCTCGATCAAATTCTTCCGAAGCTCAACGTATCTATCGAGAGAGATATCCATTAAGACATGTTCCTAATGTTAGAACATTTATTGACGTGCATAGATTTTTTTTGTTATAAGATGTTGAAGAGCAATAAAGTTTCGAATAAAAAATGTTAAAATAATTTTCAAAGCGACAAAAAAAACAAAAACCTTTAAGATCCTATGGACATTAGTGTATATAATAGGAATTTTTTTTATTACTTCATGGCCCTCTATCGCGTGGTAATATGCATTGTAGTTTTTTCAATGTCACCCTGTATATACAAAGGTAATACAATAGATACAATAAATCGTTCGCAAGTTGCACTTTATTGTAAAAATACATCTTTGAAAACTATATATTTTCACAGAATTTAACTAAAATGTATATTTGTATTCAGTTTTTCTTAAATATCTTCGTTTCTATTTATTTTACGACAAACTTTTATATAAACTAATTGAAAGCTTACAATATTTGCTATAAAAAACACTTTGTCGCGTATGTTTTTCTGTAAACACCGACGAGAAACTGACGATTGAAGATGCAGGTAATGTTTAATTTTTACAGAAATTATAGCTACTTTTGAGACGAAGAAAAGGTAGTATAAAAATTGTTTTGACTTTCCCAAGTATGAGAAGTTATTCTCTGATCATTTCTTAGTAGGTAAATTCATCATAGGATCACATTTTGTGGTACATTCTAAAGTAAAAATTTTCAAAGCTGTAACCATTATTTCATCCAAATTTTCTTATTTTACTGGGCTAATATCATTTATGACGACATAACGAAAAGTAGAGATTGTCATTTTAGTTGGTAATGATATGACATCCAAATTTCACGAAGGTACACTCCGTAAATTATTATTTTAGCATAGCTCTAAATAAAATTTTCATTTTAAATTGATAGAAATGTTGTATGTGAACGTACTTATGATACTTGTACGTCATTCAAATATAAATATGATAATGATAACACACATAAGCCACAACTCACAAGTGACTTCATTCTCAACTGAAATTAACGATGTTCGCGTTACAAATAATTACAAAAGGTGGATAATTGTCGGAAGATCTCAAAGGAACAATTCCAAATGTAACATAACAGCAATGTCTATTACCGGCGTGATTTTTTGTTATGAATGTTATGATTATGACACAAATTTTATACGCTGAAGTAAATTACGTTATACGTACCTTCATTCTGTAACGCTATAGTTAATTTAAATTAAATGACCAGTAAACTGGCACAAAACTTTCCCGTGTTTACTACAATGTCGTAGTAGTTTTTTTACGTAATAACTCAAAATAAAATAGTTTTTGTGTAATAACTCAAAAAAAGTAATATATGTATAGTGCAGTGTAGTTACAATAGTTATTTTATTAGTTATAATCAGAAAACGACTTCTAATTTTCTCCTGAAGTAAGTACTTAATATAAATATACAGGGTACCTACGTCATAAATATTTTTAATATTTTGTTAATTTCCGGATAGACCGGAAGAAATAAAGAAATAAATCTAGTGCCAATAGTTTTTCCTGAACTGTCTGGCTAAGAAACATAGGGATTATGGTGTCATTGATTTAGTTACAAGTTACTTTATCCCTGAACAGGATCGATCAATATGTGAGATGTCTGGCCTGTTACAACGCGTTACCAAAATGGGAAATCAAGGTATTTCAGTCAGAGTATTTGTTTGATAAGGAAATTCACAGGGCATTTGTGAAGAAAGGTCCGAAACCATATGTACCTGATTATCCTAGTGCTGATAAAGAACCTAATAAGAAAGACTCGTACATATAGTGTTATAAAAAATGCTAGTACTGTTCCTTTTTTTTAAATATAATATATAACATTTTAAAAAAATAAAAAAATGCTTGGAGCAGATTTTGAGAAAATCCATTTTTAATTTAGGTACTAAAAAGTAAAAACTTGGAGAATTTTTATATTAGCCGCCACTTTGAATTAGCAACAAACGAGAAACGGCGTTTTACTTGTAACCATGTCTACTAACTTTTCACCAATACAAGGGAAATTAGTTTGGGTTAAAATTGCTCCCAAAATAACGCCTCTAGTTTGGGCCCCTTTTGGGCCGATTTTGATGAGAAGCTTATTTTACCGATGAAGTTTTCTTATAGGTCTTAGCTTTAAATTTCATCAAAATCGGCCTAGTAGTTCCTCCAAAGCTTCGCTCATTAAAGCAAGGTGTGTTTGAAATATTGGGATAAATTTTCCTGGGGCAATCTACAACAAACATAATGTTTTATGATGGAGTAACAAAACAAAAAACAGATTTTAAAATGAGTTAATTGTTTAATCAGTTCAGGAATTAAAAAATATAATTAATTTTCTCCAAACTTTTGTGGAACTACATAATTACCCAATTGTAATAATAAATATTACAATTATTCCAATTAATTAAAGATTTGTTATTACAATAACAGTGGCGGCTTCTGGTCAAAATTTTTAGGTGTTCTGCAATTTTTGCATAAAAAATTACTTATAAATGAGGTCTACGAAAGTACACGAAATATTACCCGGATTCTCGGAAGTACCTATGGCTCTCATCATGTCCCCGAAGAGCCAATTCAAAAGCTCCACAAAATCTAATTCAATTTATAATTTTTGGTAAACTATTGACTATTCTTTGACACATGTCTCTGTACATTTATCCAAGAAGTAGAGTCTAATTGAGCTATATTAGTTGACCCTAGTAAGGCAAATTCCATACAATTTAACAATTATGAAGATGGTTTTATAGTTTTCGTGTCTTTTTATTTTCAAACTCAAGTGCAAAGTGCTCTAAATCGGTGACCCCTAATTTCCGTCCAAGCTTTATCGCCACCAAAAAGTAAACAGGGAAAGCAGTATAAAGCATTTTTTGCTACATCCACAAATCCATTCATTTTTTAAATAAATGTCTCTAATTTATTACTTACACCAGATTTTTCAATAATAATTTCTGGTAATGGTCTACCTTTTCCTTTTAATTCTACCTTTTCTTCATAGGAATATTTAAAAAGAAGACCACTTACATAATAGGTACTTATTTTCAGCAATAAACAGTACCTATTTATTGTTTTTGAACCCGCCGTAAACTAAAAAGCCGCGTAACATTCGATCCTACATGTGTTTCGCGCTAAAATAATATGATATCGCTGAACTTAATGCAGCGCATCTCTCAGCATAAAATGTGATACCATTTAGTGCGGTCACGGAGGAAGACGATCACCGTACGTTTGTTTATGGAGCTCGCAGAACACCATCGTGTAGCCCAGATAAATAATAACTCAACTATAGCGTGAGTCGGTAAGTTATTCCACTGGTCGACTTTACAACGCCTTTCGAGAATTGCTTAAAGTATTAATTTCCTTTTTTAGTTCGATGACATATTTAAATTTAATTATTATTTTTTGGAAGTTCTTTATTTTTTTGGGAGCTCTGCAGCACTGCAGCTCTTATACACCAGCCGCCCCTGTACAATAACATTTTAAACTTAGTAAAACTGCATAAACATTATTTAGTACACCAGATTGTACCTACAGTATGTCTACATTTCGATGGAATTAATTGGGTAACTCTCTTAATATTACAGCTACCGACTTGTAGTTTCCGCTTTCCTTTGCTCGTTTTTGGAGACAAAATCGATGACGTAAACAAATTTTTACTAACATTTTTAGTTTTAAAGATACAGGGCGAGGGTGTCAAATCTCGGTTATTATAAAAGATATTTTCATTCTGTAAACACATTCTTAAGACACTTTCTTCAGAGGATCAACGTGGCATCGCCAGATTTGCACTCGGACGTTTCGGCTCCTAGGAAACATCTTCAGGTCAACAGAGGTAAATTCGGACATGGATTTGTTTTTTATAGTTTTTTACTTCCCGAGTACGAAGTAAAAGGGAAGTATTGTATTAGTTTTCAAAAAAAAAAATTTGACCTATGCAAATTTTTACATATCTTTGCGTTTCTGAACACGTAGATTCAAAATATGAAAAAAAAAATTTTCCGTCTGTCGTCTGTAGTCAGTAGTCTGTAGTCTGTAGTCTGTACGTACACATTCCTTGCAACGCTCTAAACTCAGAAACTATTAAAGTTATCGAAATGCGGTTTTCGCAAATCGATTACATTCGGGCCAAGGACGAAAATGCTGATATTACCTTTGATGACGTCACTTCCGGTATAAGCTAAAATGGCGGCACTCGTTTTTTTATAAGATAAGGTTGCAGTTTTTTTTATGCAATTTAAAAGAGTGTTTTTTTCTGAATTCAGCAATATATATTGTGCTATACTTATTTTTTGAAAAAAGTGTTAAAAAAATCATTTTTAAAAAATGACTGCAATTCTATACTCAGAAACTATTTAAGTTATCGAAATGCAGTTTTCGCCAATCGATTACATTCGGGCCAAGGACGAAAATGCTGATATTACCTTTGATGACGTCACTTCCGGTATAAGCTACAATGGCGGCACTCGTTTTTTTATAAGATAAAGTTTGCAGTTTTTTATGCAGTTTAAAAGAGTGTTTTTTCTGAATTCAGCAATATATATTGTGCTATACTTATTTTTTGAAAAAAGTGTTTAAAAAAATAATTATTAAAAAATGACTGCAACGCTCGATACCCAGAAACTATAGTTATCGAAATGCGGTTTTCGCTAATGAATCACATTCGGGCCAAGGACGAAAATGCTGATATTACCTTTCGTTACGTCACTTCCGGTATAAGCTAAAATGGCGGCACTAATTTTTTTTATAAGATAAAGTTGCCGTTTTTTTTTCTGTAGTTTAAAAGAGTGTTTTTTTCTGAATTCAGCAATATTATTGTGCTATACTTATTTTTTGAAAGAAGTGTAGTCTGTACGTACACATTCCGTGCAACGCTCTAAACTCAGAAACTATTACAGTTATCCAAATGCGGTTTTCACCAATCGATTGCATTCGGGTCAAGAACGAAAATGCTGATATTACCTTTGATTACGTCACTTCCTGTGTAAGCTAAAATGGCGGCACTCATTTTTTTATAAGATAAAATTGCAGTTTTTTTATGTAGTTTAAGAGTATTTTTTTCTGAATTCAGTAGTATTTATTTTTTGAAAAAAGTGGTAATACGAGGGAAGTCCCGTGGCAACTTGCCAGTATTTTTTTACTTTTTAACTATTATAAAAATAGTAAGACAAAAATTGCGATATTTTTACGTTTAGCCTGCCAAATGTTCATCAAACACTTTTTTTTTTATTTTATTTTTACTACGGTCCTGGGTATAATATGAATGAACGAAATTCCAATTCTGCAATAATATTGACAAGCCAATATCAATAACTCATGAAAGACAAAACCATTGGACACCAAATTACCCGAGTAGAAGAAATGCCAGTTGTCTTAAAAGCGACGATAAAGACGGTCATTCGTTCTTCTTCTAGATCCGGTTCCTCTTTTACGACATTCCTGCCCATCTTCAAACCATGCACAAACCAATAATTCGACTTCGCTTAATTGACGATAATATCTTCGTTGCCGTACATTAGGCATGATCAAACAACCAAAATAATGTTATTAACAATAAAAAAGAACAACAAACACAAACTAAAAGATGGAGCAGAAAGTTATAAGAACTGTGAAATGTGACGTTATTACATTGCCACTTAAGGTTACCTAATCAATAATTACTTAATGTCAACTCCAACAAATCTACCAAGTTTCAATACAAAATTCCCACCCCTTCTTGGTCTTGCAATCTCTTTGTCACCCAGGATATTTATAATATGTTTTGATTGAACAAGTGCCTGAAAGTACAAGGAACAATCTAATGAAATGTAACCAGGATAAAATTTCTATAACAAAAAATACAGGTGAAACAGTAAGATCCAGCGGCGTGTTACCAACTAGACTGACTATAGGCTGTAGCCTAGGGGCACAAAGCGTAAAGGGGTGCTGTCGTTTGTAATCAATTTAGTATAATCAAGCCGTTTATGCAAATTGGTAACATCAGCGTGAGGACAAAATTTCCGTTATAGTAAAAAAAGTCTATTGCCGTTTTCAAATTGTATTTTCACGAAATGCCCTTTCCTTCTAACACAAACCAGAGAAAATAATTTTTCTTTTTCTTCAATAACTTTTTTTTCATTTTTAGAATGGTTATTATTGTTATTAGTAAAAGGGGCGCCCTTATCAATATAGCCTAGGGCACTATAAAATCCGCCGCTGGTAAGATCTGCGGTGAGAACTTACCCCACCCAAGCCTAGGAAGATTAAATGATCTGTTGCTATTCATTGGGTGGGCGATACGATTTTGAAAGAGTTTGTACCGCCCTACGCGTTGTCGGCGATGTATACTTTTTAAAAAGTACAAAAAGGTGAAGATAAAACCATTCGTCGCGTCGTTTTGACAAACTGGAGGTCAGTTCCTTTCTTTTCGATCTAACCCTAACCTATATTTTTTCCATACTACACTTTTTAACCTAATCACGCATCCGTTAATAGAAAGTAAATGCAATTGAATAACCATGCGTGCCGCGTGGTCTGACTGCACTGTCCTTCGTAGGTACCTACCTATGTATTTGAAAAATTACTTTAAATGCAAAATGTGCCGATAGGTATTTTGTTATGGGGATTAATTTCAAATACAAATTTGATATTAAAAATCCAAAAGTCCTTGTATATTGGAATGCAATAATGTTTGTGTCCGACAATCGTTCTCACCGTAGAAAGGGTCGTGGGTCAGGCCACTGCTCACGCCCGGCACGCCTTCCACACGCACAATTCGAAGACCATGTCCACTAAGGCATCAACGTCCGTCGTCATACATCCGAAGAATTTTTTTTTTACTTTTACGATAATAATTGTGGTGAAACGCGGCCATCAATCATTAGCACTTTATAAAAATTATTATTAATTCGGATATATCAAAAAAATCTTAATTAAAAATCGGGAAATCGGTACGGTATTTCGGACTCATAAAATTTTATTGCTACATAATTTGATCTTATCGGTATAATGTGATCGTGAGCAAAATGTGCCTCTATAAATTCCCAACCAAGTGGGTTTCTTAGACAAAATTTTCGTTAATCCAACAGGTGTTTTAATTTAACTTTGACGATATACCGCTGCTTGTTTGCGTGATATTCTGTAGGCGAGGTGAGATCATAGTTAAAATTTAAGAGGTATTGTTCAAAATGTTTTTTACCTCTTTGACCATCAATATTTTAATTACCTAATAAAGTTGAGGATTGGTGTCAAATTACCAAATATAGAGCTAAGATATCCATTTAGAAATTTCTATCATAACCGAAAGTTTGCTAGAAGAAAAAATGTGATACCGTGAATTAAAATTAATTTAAGATTAATCACGTTTCGGATTATTTTACCACTACAATCTTAACCAGGTAAAATAATACGAAAGGTAATAAGACTAATCAGCAAGACGTTTTGGTCTTTCGAGTCCGTATTTAAGGATTTTTATTGGTAAGCATTTAAGCAAATATTAAAGTTGAAATATGTAGGAATCAAAGTAAGACTTGTATAAATACTTACGTGCCGTAACCAATAACTAAGTACTGTTATTTATAATTTATTAAAATCTGAAAATTAAGATGTTTTTACTATCGCTGACTTCAAAAACATTTATTACTACTTAAGTACCGGTTGACCGACACTATATTTGAAACAAATAACAAACACGGTTGTTACAGCGTCGCACCTTGGAAATAAGAAATAGGTACATCATTCGCATAGAAATGGTGTATCGCATCTCTTCTCAACATAGTACCTAAGGGAAATTTTTGGAGATCAAAAATGTAGTCATACTGGATGCATGTAACATTGTAATTCTTAAAATTTCGCAAAAAATTAATCACAAAATAGTTATTTTTGTATCTAGTGCGCGAAATGCCACTTTGGTGATCGAGAACTGATTTTTTTAACGAGGCGCAGCCAAAGTTAAAAAAATAGTCGAGATCACCAAAGTATTTAGCGCACGAGTTGCAAACAAAATTTTTTCTACAAACGTGAAATATTTATAGTTGACAATTATTTTAATGTTAAAG
Organism: Pyrocoelia pectoralis; assembly: GCA_036250285.1. NCBI lineage: Eukaryota > Metazoa > Arthropoda > Insecta > Coleoptera > Lampyridae > Pyrocoelia > Pyrocoelia pectoralis. Next base: position 30,962,812 of record CM070077.1, read on the forward strand.
TACAAAACTCTCATATAGTTTATTACATGCAGCGCGTGAAGTAAGTATTTCGCGCACAGCGTCTTTACTTCGCGCACGTTGTCATGGTAACGTAGGCAAGTGGAAAAAAGGGTCACTTCGCGTATTGTTATCAATCATCGACCAAATCGCAAACCTTGTCATTTTTTGAAGTTTGTAGAAAAAATATATTTAAAACAACATTGAGAGCCATCAAATTCGTTTATTTCTTACCTCGACAACTTACAAAGTTGTTTTCCCATTGAAATTGGCGCATTTATAAAGATTTGAGGCATTATCAAAATGTTGAACATCTCTGAAGGCAAACCATGACTAACGTAGTAAAAACCTTAAAAGTACGATCTCGACCAGCGAAGTTTCAGCTCTCTAGGATAAATCCCCGTGGAGTAGTTCAAAAGCGTAGAACTGGGTCCAGATAGGTGGAAAAAACGCAGAAATAGCACGTTTTTTCATGACTAACGTAATAAAACCTTAACAATTTGTAGGACTGTAAAGAGTCTATAACATTGCAGTTTGGGGTTCTAGTGCGCATATTGATCGTGTTTTTGTACTGCAAAAAAGAGTGTTGCGACTTATTTTTAACCTAAAACCTCATCAAACTTGCCGTAACGTCTTTCGTGATTACAAAATTTTGACCCTCTTCTCCATTTACGTGTACAATTGCGTCACCTATATACACAAATGTAAACATAACTTTATTACCAGCAAAGATGTACACTCTCACAATACCCGCAACAAGGACAAACTACGCCTGGACAAACCGCGTCATTCGTTCTTCAAGAAATCTCCAGAGTACAAGTCTTTGGCGTTCTACAACAGCTTGCCCGGACGTGTCAGAAGTACCAAGAACTTCGCCAAATTTAAACGTAAAATTAAACCTTGACTCTAATTTTTGATGAATTAAAAAAAATATGTGCCAAAAGTTAGAAATATATGGTTGGTCGATATATGAAGGGAAAAAAATACAGGGTGTGCCATTTAAAAAAAAAGTGACATTTTTCTGTCAGGTGAAAAGGCAACATACTGTAGATATAAACATATTTTTGAAAGTTACACAATTCAAATCAAAGCAACCTTTGCTTGAAACTATTTTCTGTATATTCAACCCACATTAAGTTATCGAATTTTTTTCCTACAAAATTTTTTTTTTTATTTATAAATTATTGTTAATGTTAGTATGGCCCGACTTCATGCTTCACAAACGCTGCAAAAAAGAGAGGCCATACGTGAAAGGCTCGGTTGGGGTTGGCCATGAGAAATCGTAGAGCAGAAGATGAAGATCAACAACGTCGAACGGCAAGATTCAGCTAATAATTTAACGCAACAATTATTAATTCTAAGGTGGTAGTTTATGAACAGGTCGATGAAAATATAATAAATTATTAAATTGTAATATTTACTTTTATAACCTTATATTTGCGTTACAGTCTTCGAACTTCCTCTACTCTACTTTACCTTAGATAAGCCTTAGATAAACAGAAATAAGTAAGGTAGCAATACTTTTTAAGGTGATTGTCATTTTAGAAACTCTAAAGTATATTCAAATTCAAGGCAAACTAAATGTAAACCTTAGGTTAATTTAACCTAAGATGTAAACCACGAACTTCATAAATAAAAATGGACTGATAATCACATATATTCGAAATGACACCTTACAGCGTCCGCCATGATGAGCGCAAATTCAACCGCGAAAATTTGAAATCTAATTCGGATCACGTAAAAAAATACTTTTATCAGTGTTCATAGCTGAAATTCACACTTGAATTTGATAAAACGAATATTATAAACAACTTTATTGTCTTCTTAACTGTTAAAATCTAAAGGTATTTAAGGTTAAAAATTTTCAGGTTATATCACGTTTGACACAAGAAAATAAAAATTCAATCAACTCAATGAGTAAAAAGAAACAATCAACTGCTAGCAGAGGTACCAACCATGACCAATCTACAACACAAATATGCAAATGTTACCAGAATGTTACTAATATTTGCGCTCATCATGGCGGATCCTTGGTGGCGTCAAAAGCGAAGAAGTAGGCATATGCTATTAGCAGTCCATTTTTATTTATGAAGTTCGTGATGTAAACACTTAGATTATAGAAAGGTACAGATACGCCTTTCCATATACGAACGTTATTAAAATATGAAGCCAACATGGACGAGAGAGTGCGCAGGAAAAAAAGAGAGAAGAAAAAACAACAAGACTACATATTCAGTGGCGTACTGTATTTAAGAGCAATATAAATTATAACAATATTAAATACATTATTACACCATAAACATTGCACAAATACTGTATAATATGAATACGGGACATCTTCAGATACACACTTCTGCCGTTAAAATAGGCAATAATCTAAACTTCTCCTTCAAATTTTAAGTAAATAATCACTTCCCCCATTAAAATTTCTTTCTACGTCTATGAACGTTGCTGCCTATGTCAGCGTTGATTAATCAACGATTTAAGGTTATATTTTCTATTTGCCCTTGAACGTCCGTAAAAGGGTTCTTTTGCACATAAAGCACCATCGCGACTTTATTGTCTTTTCCGTTTTAATAATTAAATGTAGAACAAAATAATCCTTCTTGTATTTAAACAACTAATTTACAATAATTGACAGCACGCAAAATTACGGCTGTTGTCAAATCGGATTCACTTTGTACCTATGGAAGATTTTATATAAGAACGTAGATTAATAAAGGTTGTGCACATTTAACAATCGCTTAATGTTTTAGTTTATCATTTTTAATAACACATTATAGATACTTTTAGATTTTAATTACTGTTTTATTTGTGATGTTGATAATTGGGCAACATTGCATTGCAAAGTACAATAAATAAGACTGAATTAAGGTAGACACACACATACCTACAGTTTTTCCTCAAGGCGCGGACTGCGCAGTCCGCGCCTTGAGATTTTCCTCAACGTGTATGGTGAAGACCTTGAGGCCGCCGGTGGACTGTGCAGTCCACAAAATCCTATCGAAAAACCATTGTGAATAACTGCGCAGGTCTGCCTGTACAGGCCAAACTCGGCGTGTGTGGTGATATCGTAAGTTTTAACGTACAGAGTGACTACTTTGTATGTCATACAGGGTGTAGAATTGGCCGATGCACCATAGGGATTTCAATGCAAAAATCTTAATATTCGGTTATTTGCTTCCCTAATTATTTTAAACAAGAATTAAATTTTTTGTAGATTAAAAAAATCTATATCCGTACATGTTGTTTTTTTTAGTTTTACTTAGCATAACATGAAGGAAATGATTGTTGAATACTTCAGGTCTTCGTAGCTTCTGCCAGTAACCAAAACCTTAATGTCGCTGTAAGCCTCTCATGGGGGGAAATAGCTTGTCGCATCATTGTATCTTTTTTCGTAATCAAAGGAGTGACCAATGATAATAAATTTAAGTAGCTTTCCTCGCCCATTCTCAAATAATTGTGCCAATCCTTAGGAGAAACCTTTAACTCGGAAAGGAGATTTATATGAGAGTATATCCTTCTCTTCATTAACCATTCCTTCACCCAGATGCTTCTCTTAATATGCTTCTTTTAACGGGTGTTAGCGCACTTTTTCATAATAAGCAAACCGATTACCGCTAAAGCATCATCGTCGGTAGATGCCATTGCTCTACGAGTTACGAACTGACATTAAATCTCAGTCCGTGTGTGGGGCGGCCTCATTTAAAGAAAATCCTCAAGGCTTGGACTGCGCAGTTTTGCCTTGAGGAAAAACTGTATGTATGTCAGTCCGTGTGTGGGGCGGCCTCATTTAAAGAAAATCCTCAAGGCTTGAACTGCGCAGTTTTGCCTTGAGGAAAAATTGTATGTATGTGTCTACCTTTAGGCTATCCTTGTCCTGGCTTCACCAACCAATGTAAACAAACGTTTCTGTTGTTTTTTTATATTCTAAGTGTAAACACAATACCACAGACAACTAACCAGACCCGCCACGCTTATGAGAGGAAAAATAAGCAGCTTTGCGCAACTAAACTAGATGTCACTACGGTCAGTTGCGCATACAGTTGTCCAATTGAATAACAACAACTTGTTTATTTGTTTGGTCAACAGAAAGTTAGGTCGGTTAGGTGCGTGGGTGGGGTGGTACATACCTAAACACAAGAAATGTCTTGTCATGTAAAAGATATAATAATAATTATACAGTTTGCGATCGTTTTATCTACGATAAATTGATAAGTTCATTCCTCAGACCTCAACTGCAATTTAAGCAGTTATACTACACCTGTCGGAAGCATTATTATTTATGTCGATCATTCAATTATGTACTTATCCTTAATAGCTAATTAAGAATTAGCGTAATAAGAAGTGAAAATATTAGTCCAGTCATTTTAAACATGAACATTGCAAAAAATCCTATATTAGGTTTGACTTTTTTATGTTGTTAGGTTCAGTCCCAGTAGTAAATACTCAATTTTGCAACTTCGAAAAACATGTGGAAACTGGGGGGGGCGCCAAAAACCGCGATTTTTTCGGACTTTTTTCAGTTTTAGCCTCGTAGCTCAAAAACTACGAGTTATACTGCAAAGAATATGATTATCTTTTTTAAACTAGACTAAATTTGCTACAATTGGAGCCTAACCGGAAGTCTGCAAGTATAACAGTTTCCGAGATACAGCTCTTCAAAAATAGGCAATTTTTGCCAAAATCTTTTTTCAACGTATCATCCATGTTTCGAGCCAGATATTGCCATAACGACGTGCCCTACGACTCTTGTCATGGAGAAAAAAATTGTAGGACATTTTATCACCTTTTATTTAAGCATAGATGCATTCCTGTGGGCCTAACAGTTCTCGAGAAAAAGACGGAAAACCGGAAAACAGTAAAATCCTCCACATATATGTAATAGCATTAGTATGATTAGAAGACATTTTCTGATTATTCTTATTCAGCCTAGCGAACGAACGCTCAAAAAGGGCTTGTAGACAGACTTTTTGATCCTAATGATTTTATTTCTAAGATGTGTTTGGAGGTGTTTGGTGATAATTATACGAAAAGTCCCCGGCCCTACCGTATGAGCTAACTCCGTAGCGTAACAAAATTTGCGGATTTGTTAAGTTTTCCCTTTGTATCTCTTGAATAGGCGATCGTAGTGGGAAATGGCCAATTATAAAATAAAAGCTGCCTCGAGAAAATACTTTTGTTCTTTTCGTCAAACATTACCTAACCCTATCATAAATGTATTTAGAAAAGACTAGAGACCATTAAACATGGTGGCGCATAAGAGTGAAATTGTTTGGCTAAGGATGCAGGTAATCTGTATTTAATACTCACATATCAGATTTAGCTCTAAACCTCCCACAAAATTAGTTGTTCTCTAGTGCCCTCTATTCCATCTTGAACTCAACGTTTTTTTTAAATAACTATAACATCTAATCTATTTGAGATAAAATATTAAACGGTATATGTATTTTATAGGAAATTTTATGGTCTACAACTTTTATTTCAGCAGTTTTTGCTATAAACCCAATACTTTAGGAGCTAGGACACAATATTTGCCGAAAAACGTCGTGTAAAAGCGATTTTAAAAGAAAATGTCAATTCTTGACAGCGAATATCTCTCCAACAGATAGAGATAGAGAAAAAACGCATAGAAGAAAACTTGTAGAAAATTTAATCAGCTTTTTTTTGTAATTGGCCATTTCCCACTACGATGGCCTGTTCAATAGATGTAAACGGAAAACCAAACAAATCCGCACATTTTGTTACGCTACTTTTCGTATAATCATCACCAAACACATCCCAGAAATAAAATCATTAGGATCAAAAAGTCTGTCTACAAGCCCTTTTTGAGCGTTCGTTCGCTAGGCTAAATAAGAATAATCAGAAAATGTCTTCTAATCATATTAATACTATTACATATATGTGGAGTCGTAGCGATTTCACCGTTTTCCGGTTTTCCGTCTTTTTCTCGAGAACTGTTAGGCCTACAGGAATGCATCTATGCTTAAATAAAAGGTGATAAAACGTCCTACAATTTTTTCCTCCATGACAACGGTCGTAGGGCACGTCGTTGTGGCAATATCTGGCTCGAATCATGGATGATACGTTAAAAACAGATTTAGGGAAAATGCCTATTTTTGAAGAGCTGTATCTCGGAAACTATTATACTTACAGACTTCCGGTTAGGCTCAAATGGTAGAAAATTTAGTCCAGTTTAAAAAAGATAATCATATTCTTTGCACTACAACTCATAGTTTTTGATCTACGAGGCTAAAACTGAAAAAAGTCCGAAAAAATCGCGGTTTTTGGTGCCCCCCCCCCCCCCCCCCAGTTTCCACAAGTTTTTCGAAGTTGCAAAATTGAGTATTTACTACTGGAACCGAATCTAACACCATGAAAAAAGCAAACCTAACATAGGATTTTTTGCAATGTTTGTATATTTTTGTGTTTAAATTGACTGTACTATATAGGCCGTGATTCAGTAAATTATGTGTACCCCACTGAAATATAAGCAACCTGGAACGCGCACGGTGCATTTAACCTGTAGGAAATAAACCGAGCGTGCGATAGCAAAACGAAGGGACATTGTGTCCTTGTTGTACTCATTCACAGTTCAGCATTTTCATTGTTTTACGATTAATCAAACTAGTTTTTTATTACGTATACGATACAATAACATAATGAGTAAGACACTGACCGAATGTCCCTACAATAATTCCCTTTCTGTCGGCTCGGCTGTAAGTTAAGCGTTGTGCGCCGTCCCTCAGATTTTATTTTTTTGTGTCTAAACCTTAACAGATATCATCAATTAACAAGTAACAAAAAAAATTACTATGGAATGTCTCTTTCTGAAACTATTTTTTTGAAAGTTATTGGCCTTAACATTAAAAAGTTTTTGACTGGTTTATGCCGTGTTAACCGTGTTTCGTACACTAATGGTTCACTGATAATAACTAATATCACCTTAAAAGATGACCTACATCTGTAAGGAGTACAATACCGAATATTATCCAAATCGATCCAAGCGTTTTGTCGTTATGGATAAAATAACTTTTTTTTAAAGAACTTTGAAGCTGAATACTAGCTAAACGAAACGTAATTGTATATAGGTAAGTTTAGTTATATCGTCTTATTTTCGAACCAGGAATCTGTGGTTAAGCGATGTCCACGCATTTCAGGGACACCCTGTATGTACTAATGGAGAAATATAGCAATCAAAGTGGCAATAGTGGCATCTGCAAACGCGAGAATTCAGATCCACCTGAGTTACAGCAGCTTCTTTTATTGTCCAATCAACGAACAGAATTCAAAATTTCAAAGATATATTTTCACTGACTTTAACCTAACTTCTTTGTTAAATTATTCTCTCCTAAATGATAAATCTTGTTAATCTGAAATAATAAAACCAAGAGAGATGGAAAAATTACAAAGTTTCATTAACCCACAAATAATGGGAATTAATGATTGATGAACAAGTCATGAACAACAGTTGGAGTCGGTCCAACGAAGATTTTTGAAATTTCTGTGCTATATGTGTGATGGTTTCTACCCTGAGCGTGGCACATCACAAGAACTAATGCTTAATCGATTCCATCTTTCATCCTTGCATATTAGAAGAAAGCAGATGAGCATAAAATTTTTATATACTTAACTTGTTACATTATAATGTAGATTGTAATTTCCTACTTGGTCGAGTTAAGTTTCATGTTCCTCGTACAAGTACTAGAACAGTGTCGACTTTTTATTGTTCGACATGTAAAACAAATTTATTAAAGACATGTCCGATATTTATGAGGCGCCGTTTGTACCATAACTATTCTTTAGATATATATACTAAAAAGAGTCAATATATTAAAAATTAAAAATATTTATATATATCATCCAAATATAAAAATATATCTGGTAGTTAAAGTACAGATATATAGAAAATTTGAGGGCAAAATATATAAAACTTCAGCTTCGAATATCCACCACTAGTGACGCTGTAGCTAGAGACAAAATTTGCAACGTGTAGATGCTGCTACATCTGTCACTTAATTATTTATCTTTTAATTAGAAGAGTTTATGTTGGAATTGGTTCGATGTTATGAAGTGCCATATAGTTATCGATATGGACAACCTTAGCCGGACGTGTATTATCCGAATAATATGCTTAAGCTTATACATTAGAAAGTAACTGCCATACTTTAATAATCCTAATATGAAATGCATGTAATGATCTTTAGCAACTACAATTACTCCTAAAAACATGTATGACACCAACTTAAATCTGTATGGATTAATATAATCAATCATGCAAGGTGAAAAGTTATATGTAATGCGCTGCATTGTAGTGTAAATCAAATCAAACAGCTTTACAATGTAGAAAATGTAACCTTACGTAGGTCGCGTCGCCTTTGCAAGTATTTGAATTTGTCGTTGCTCGTTTGCCAAACATAATTTCCCGAAGAGCGCCATCAGTGGTCAACGTTGGAAGTTCAAGTTTTATATATCAGTACTCTCATCATTGCTGATATATTTTTATATTTGGATGATATATATTATTTTTTTTAGTTTTTAATATATCGACTTTATTTAATATATATATGTAAAAAAGAGTTATGGTACAAACGGCGCCTCATAGATATTTGTCATGTGCAATAACTTTAATGCAATTTCAGCACAAACTGATATATTTTTGCATAGCATTAGACATATCTTGAGTTTATTAGAGTAATTATCTTTTGTTTATATTATGTATTATGTAAGTCATTATTCAAGTCAATTTCTGTTGAGTACAATGTTAACATAGAGTTATTTTGTTGTTTGCTCTATTGTTTTTTTTTTTTTCTTTTGTGCGGCTCACAGAATACTCATTACATTATGTACGTTTGTCCGGTTTGGTATTTTACTGTTTGGGCAATAAAGTATTATTATTATTATTATTATTATTATTATTTAGATGTCAAGGTAAGTATTTATCTTATAGATCAAATAATTGTATAGAAACTAAATCATTTTAAATAACATTTTTTTGCTTCAGAATATGCTACCCGACTGGAAAACAAAGGTAATGGAAGTTTATCATTTTAAAAATAATAGTGGCTATGAATTGTTATTGTTAACTGCAGCTAAAAGTGAAAGTGAAGCAAAAGAGTGGGTGCAAGATTATGAAGAATTAACAAAGTGTTCTTACTCAATACGTTCTACTGAAAACTGTGCCGGATTGCGAGTAAAATTTAAACAAAGATTGCATTGTAATCATAACACTGGTTCCAGTTCTACGTATTGCCCATCAACACGTAAAAGGACAAGAAACACAAACTGCCCTTCATCAATAACCATTACGTTAAAGACTGTTAATAAAAGGTATCAGGGCAAGGATAAAAGTAAAGCACCAGATCCTGATTTTCCCTGCGAAATTAAGTTAAATCCTGTACATAATCACGCTGTACTAAGTGCAGATGCATTACGTTTTCGATCGGTTAATGAAGAAACAAAGAAGCAGTTGTTAAAACTCTTTGAATCTGGTCATTCTCCCGCTACAGCACTTGAGTCTTTAAAAATTAATATACAGCTAAAGGACGAAAATTTTCAAGAAGTTCTTGCTGATAGAGCTGTTTGTCCGGATTATATGTACTGCTACCATTTATTTATGAAATATTTTAAAGGAAAATATGGTCCACTCGAAATAACACAGGAGTACGTTGAAGAAAGAATCAAACAGTACAATCAAGAAAATGGGAAGAACGGTACTAGCGCAAAAGTTAAATTTTTTAGTCAAGATTATGTGATAAGGTACCCATATCATTTGTTTTATATATTTTAATAATTAAATTACTTATTGTTTCAGCCTATGCCCATTATTAATGAAAAGGGTTCATATGTATGTTGAAAATGCTGCAGATATAGTTTTTCTTGATTCGACAGGTACAGTCGATCATGATGGAAATAGAATATTTATTTTATCTACAGCTAGTGAATGTGGAGGTCTACCACTAGGGATTATTATAAGCTCATCAGAGAGTGCAAATTTGATAAGTACTGGTTTCCAATTACTACAAGAGATTCTGGGTAATAATATTTTTCGAGGAAATGTTGAAGGTCCATCGATTTTTATGACAGATGACTCGTCTGCAGAACAGCTTGCAATTCAAACAGTTTGGCCTAGGTCGAAATGCTTGCTCTGTATTTTTCATGTGTTGCAGTCAGTGTGGAGGTGGTTAATTAAATCCAAGCATGGAATATGTCAAAATGATCAGCAAGTACTTTTTCAACAATTTCAAAGAGTAATGTATGCAACTAATTTATCGGAGTGTGAAGAGCTATATTATGAAGTTGCACTGCAGTATTCAGAAAAGTATCCTCAATATTGTGAGTACTTGAAAAAATATTGGGAACGTAGAGAAATGTGGACATTAAGTTCAAGAAATTATTTAAGCAGAGGCCATAACACCAATAATATATCAGAAGCAGCTATGCGTTTATTAAAGGAAAAAATTTTTGAGAGAATTAAAGCATTTAATTTAATGCAAACTATAGATTTTATGTTTAGCAAATTTGTTTATTATTATGAAAGACGACTTTTGGATGCAGCCCATAATCATAACCGAAAAAACATTTTACATCATACAACAAAAATACCTCCTTCAGGTTTGGTTACCCAAATACAACATTTAACCGATCAACTACATTTAGTTCCAAGTGAATCAACACCACAAATGTTTTATGTTGTGAACTCGGAGGTGTTAACTTGTTCTTGTGTTAAAGGGCGTACTGGTTACACATGTAAACATATTTATTGGGTTTGTTTGTATGTAAAATGTGAACAGTTTAGTATGCAAATTAATAATGAGGCAGTACAAAGAAAATTTTACTTAATTGCAACAGGAAGTCATCCATCTTCAGACTGGTTGCAACCACTATTTGGTGGTAACTCATGTTCACAAATTGAAAAGGAATTTGTTGTTAGTAATGCTGAAGCACCTTGTGATCTATTAACAAGTTCAAATTCCAATTTAGTAGTTGACAATCAACAACTAATAGAAAAAGGCACAAAAATAGTAGAAGATATTAGTCACATTTTTATTGAACACCTTAACAGATCTCCAGCCGAAGTTGTTGAAGCATTAGATTCTCTATTTCAATCGTTTAAGAAAATCAAGACAGTAGCTGGATTTACTGCAGCAAGTTATTCAGTTTCAGGTGCTTTTAATAATTATGTAATGATTTTAATTACAGGTTCTTCTCATAGAAACAGGCGTTGCAGAATTCCCGTTCAACCTACTGCAATTAGTAGATGTAAAACCCTTCTTTCGGGGAAAAGAAGCAGTGTCGGTGGAAGACCTAGAAAAGGTGCTATTAAAAAAAATTCCAGAAAGGGATCTTTCCCATCTTCCAAATTATAAAATGTTTACATAAAGTGTAGTAACTCAAAATAAATAATAGGAATTGGTTGTTACTTTTGTGAACATTTTCTCAATCTTTACTTTTAGTTCTTATTTGTTAGTAACCTACATCTTTCCACATTATTATTATCAATTTTCATTATGCGACCACACAGAGATACACAATTTAACAAATGTCTAATAGTAACCAACACAATTACAAGACAAAATAGCATTTATTTTTCAATTTTGTGGTTCAAAATTTAATTCTTTGGGTATACTTACCGTGGCATAATGACCTCTGGAAAAGAGTTTCAAATAGAAAAAGGGGCTGAATTTAAAAAAGAGTTTGGTTCATCATATCACCTTTGGACTTAAAGATTGTTAGCAATAACCTATAAGTAGGTAAATAATTTGGATTTAAATCTAAATATTATTTTAGACATTAAAATAAAATTGCCAAAAAAGGTCATAACCGATTTTTAAAAAAGTTTGTTAATTCGGTATTTAAATGTGACTATTAAGTAAATTTGCTAACGTCAAATTTACCAGTTTGTGCGTTTAAACTTTAATTATTAATCACGTATAATAATTATGTTTTGCCATTTATTATGGCTTTGTAAATAAAAATGAATTTTACCATTGAATAAAGCTCAAGGGCTCACAAAATAACTAGAAAAAGTCATTAATAACGTGCATCCACCGACTCGTAAATTTAACTTTACATCTGTTTTTTTTTTAAATTCCTTTAAGATTAAATTCAAATTTCCCGCTAATAATAGGGCGGAGTTAGAACACGTATGCTAATTGGCCAATTACGATCTCCTGCTGCAATTGTAGATGTGAATTCTCGCTCTGCAAACATAAAAGCCGATTTGACAATTTGTTTTGACATTTGACATTTATGTATAAAACAAATACGTAAATTACAAAAAACTGCTTTTATACTATTTATTTTCGTAAAAAGTACATAGTATCGTAAATAAATACATTAATAAGGAAGAAGTTAAAAATTAAATACTATGATTCAAGATAACATTACCTTTTTACTAGTCTGCAATTGTTCCTCTTGGAGTCTACATTAGTGCTTTAAAAATTTAGAAGATGGACCATCTCCCAACGGAAATAGTTGAACTGATATTAGCAAATGGGAAGTTAACCATTCCAGATGTACTTAATGTCAGTACAACTTGTACCACCTTGCGAAATGTTGTATGTTATAGCAACTTTATATGGAAATACAAATACATGCAAAAGTATGGTCAATTTTCTAACAGCTGTGCTGTATGTATGTACTGAATATAAATCATTTTAGATGGCCACACTTTCTTCCGCTGTTTAATAAAGATTTTAGCGATTGGGTTAAGGAAACACGTCACATTTATGATTTAACTAAACGTACTCATAGTATATTATCTACTATGTCTGTGAGATTTTATAAGAAGAGTGAATTATCTGACTGTGATATGGAGGAATGGGCAGCTTTAATTGAAGAGTCGCCCAGAGCATATTATTATGTAGCTTTTGATTTAATGACAATTATACATTGTAATGAACCAATTCAAAGCATCGAAGTTGTACCTGTAGAGTAAGTAGTTTTGTACAATTTTTACTTCTTCATATCTATGATTATGTTGTCTTAGAAGAATCTTTATTAGTAATGTGGTATTGTCAATTGCTTATTACCTAATCTAGGTTCCGTTTACGTTGTGCAAAAAGGTAACATCTAACATGTACAAGTACATGGGTCGACTATCAACCACAGCACAGATACCTAGTCATTTCCCTTCTACCTTTCAGTGTATGTTTTGATCTATACTAGATGATGATCAGAATTTATCTCAGTTCCTCTCTTAACTTGTGCATCTTTTATTAGCTTACAATACTCTCTTCTAACTGACACTAAATCTATTCTTTCTTCTCCACTGTTCATGTTGTACGTAAACTTATTTATGCCTTTGAAAAGTGAAGCTCGCCACAGTCCCGGTTTTACATGTCATTTAGTAGTACGCACTAAGTAACATTGGGCCCCCCACCCTCACAACAATATCCATACATAGCAAAACTTCGAATTTGATACAAGCCAATCTATTTTTTTTCTCTACCTCCGTTGCTTTTGAAACGATAAAAATGAGAATCATTCAGACTAATATATTTTAAATAGCTTCATAAGATGAAAACGGCAAGTCTGAATTCTCAAGAAGCTTACAATACAATAAATACGGCGCATCTGTCTTTATTTATGGTTGGTACGAGTACAAACAACACCGCACGTAAACGAAGTGCAGGCCGGGATTTATGGCAATAAGAATTTGTTCCATAATTGGAATGTTTCACATTATTGTTAACCTGCTGGAAAATAAAATTTACATTTTGCAATTTTTTTAAAATACGTTTTCAGCAATTTAAGAGCAATGTTTACGAAAATATAAATATTAGTGCCGTAATATCCGGGTCCCATAGATCACAGGCCCGGGTTCCGCGGGGCTGATAGTTACCATGATAGTTACGCCCCTGATTCACAAACCCCTCTTTTGTCGGCATAATTAAGTACAATGATTATTTACTTAGAAAGGGACGAGGAAATGTTCAATCTGCAATAAACTCTTTTAAAATATATGACCAATAAATTTTAGTCTCAAACGTGTTAAAGGGTGTCTTCTTATTATTATACCTTCTTTTAAGATTTTAACTTTTCTGTTATTTAAGATTGTTGTATCTTACAGTATTTATTTTGAAGGGAAGTTGCGAGTGAAATAAATACACCTTAATTCCTTAATATTAAATGCATTGATTGATACCTATAATTAATAAACTTAAAACTTTAGATTTGTCCGGGCCCTACGCACGTGCGTAGTGTGCGTAATGTATAAACCGGCACTGGCTCGCCACCAGATTACTATCAACACAAAGGTCTGACCCTTCCATTACAATCATCCATTATTAATAATTCTGTATTTATCGTATCCATGCGGCTTGTAGGTTATAATATAAAAAAATTAAATACTTACATATATATTCATTTCCATAATCTTATTTCTCTTCAATTTTTCTGTTTCTTACTCATTCTTTGCTCTTATTATCGTTATTTTCGATTTCAGAAATGTTAATGTCTAAAAGTTGGCAACAATTGGAAAGAGGATGTGAATAAAAAGTTCAACTACCTATATTACTAATCGTTCTTTTCTAATGTCGCATTCTGCCGCATTACCCCCCTTTATACTGCTAATTACATTCATTTGATTTAGATAAATTCAAAGCCAGATAATGATGTTATGTTCTTGGGACACTAAGGCTTCCTTAGAATGTATCTTCATTCTCACTTTTTGGAAACTTTACAATTATTGCATTCCCAGAGTATTATTTAGCACTAGATATTCTGGTAGTATTCTTGGAATAGGTACAAAGTATTATGGAACAAGCTAGATTTTAGATTGTTCACTTGCAATTACATTTATCTGAAAAACTTGTTTTTTGGCATAACAACACGAAGTTTTCAAGAAATCGTTTGATTGCAAAACATTATTTTTTTTGGAGCTTCAAATGTATGTAACGTTTTATATTACACATACAGGGTCCACAAATACTGTATGTCAATTCAATTACTATTTATTGTATTTATTACATACACAATGTATTCTTATTCAACTAGTAATAATAATAATAATAACCCATTACAAATAAATACTTCTACTCTAAAAAAACTTTCTTCATTCCTGCCCCCTTCTCTTCACCCTTTCTCTCCTCTCTAACACCTCCTTCATCCACCCCACAAAAACTGTAGGTATATCATCTCGGATATTTCTGAAGTGATTTTTTTTAAATCGACAGGGATATATTTCAAAAAGTAAAGAACTTGTATTCTACTTTTTCTCTTGAAAAAATCTGATATGCTAAAATTACTTTTTGTGGATGGCATACTAGTCGAGGAAATAAAGCACTAAAATGAGCCAAACCCACCAAATTTTTGTAGTAAGACCGATTTAGATGCGGTTTTTTGCATTCGCTTCCTAAATTTAATACGAAACTTTGTACCTACTTTTCATCATGTTTTTTTTCGAAATTGCATTTGTGCAGTCGAAAATGCATCCTAAAAATGCATTTTCATAGAAAAAATTCATAACTTCGTTATAAGCTTATAGAATCGACTCAAATCGGTTTCAAGGGGGTTTTCGAGGTCGCTGATCCCGAATATGACCTCCAAATTGCCTCACCGCCCACCTGGAGCTCAGGATGGCTAAGCGACGTCCTCTCCGAAGCTTTTTCTCAAATTCACTCTCAAATTATTCTAGACATCTCACACGAAGTTTCTTTGGGTTTCTGATTCCAAATCAGACATCGGCAACCGTCCCCCGCGTACCTGGTGGCCCGCATCCGAGCATCAACGTCATCCCCTTGAGTTTCACTGAAGTTTCAAGCTTATAGGGAACCGAAAATTGTTTCCGGGTTTTTTTGAGTCGCTCATATCGAATCAGGCAATCAGGTCCCCGATACTTTCTAACCTAACGGATACCTGGTGCACCACACCGCGGCGGCATTAACGTCATCCTCTGCAGTTTCGCTTAAAATGTTCGCTCAAATGCTTTCATTCTAACGCGTGTTTCATCATATCAGGAAATCATAAGGTAAAACTTATAATAGAATTTCAATAGATGTGGACATTTTCATTTTGTGAAATAAAAGTGAGATATATATATAAAAAAATGTAAGTTTTGTTTAATAACATTATCATCCAAATGTATGAAGTTAATATTATAAAATATTTAGTTTAAATGTAATTTAATTTAATTTAATTTGTTCCTTTTATTACAGATTAAATTTGTATGTAAAACTCTTAATATAAGGTTGGTAGTTAGAGTAGTTTCAAAATCTCGTGGAGAACTTCGGAATCCGCCTCTGCAGGCGGGCTATGTACCATGCACGGCTGGTCAGGTCGGGATAGAGGTCCTGGTAATTACAAATTATTTTCGGTTCACTATTAGGCTTGAAATTTTAATGAAACTCCAGAGGATGACGTTGATGTCGCCGAGGTGTGATGCACTAGGTGTCCGTTAGCAAGTATCCGGTGCCACATTCCACCTAAGCCACCCAAAAAACCTCGGAAACAATTGTCGGCTCCCTATAGTCTTGAAACTTCAGTGAAACTTCAGAGGATGACGTTGATGCCCGGATGCGGGGCACCAGGTACGCGGGGGACGGTTGCCGATGTCTGATTTGGAATAAGAAACCCAAAGAAACTTCGTATGAGATGTATAGAATCATTTGAGAGTGAATTTGAGAAAAAGCTTCGGAGATGACGTCGCTTAGCCATCCTGAGCTCCAGGTGGGCGGTGAAGCAATTTGGAGGTCATATTCGGGATCAGCGACCTCGAAAACCCCCTTGAAACCGATTTGAGTCGATTCTATAAGCTTATAACGAAGTTATGAATTTTTTCTATGAAAATGCATTTTTAGGATGCATTTTCGACTGCACAAATGCAATTTCGAAAAAAAACATGATGAAAAGTAGGTACAAAGTTTCGTATTAAATTTAGGAAGCGAATGCAAAAAACCGCATCTAAATCGGTCTTACTACAAAAATTTGGTAGGTTCAGTGCTTTATTTCCTCGACTATACCTTCCTGAAAGCTTTTCACATATATCTGTACTATATAGCCATGGATCATCATGGATCAATTATAGCAGGGTTCAGACTATATCTCCGTCTGTGATATGCGTAGATCACAAACAAGGACACAAGTGACATCTGTACATGTCCTTCCCTAAAGTATGACTCACCAAAAATGTAGTTCCGAGGTTTAAAGGAAATTTTAGAATGTCATACCCGTAATATATATTTTTAAAATAAGCTATTATAGACGGAAACATTAACAAATGCAGGATTACTTTTTGAAAGTATCCAAAGTAAGAGACATGATGATGCAGTGAAAACTGTGGTCTGTGGATAAGTATGTTAATTAAACAATTGAAGTACCATTTTTTTTAGCAAACTGTGATAAATTGCTTAATTACAATACTTTATCCACATCCGAATTGTCTGCAATTTTTTTTTGTGACATACGCAAGAACAAATCATTATAAATCATTAACCTGAATTTCAGACGCGGTCAAATGACTTTTAAAAATCTATAAAAATAATGCAACTTCAACCCCGTCTGCAGGGTTATTGCACCTCCGAAACCGTCTGCAAATACCTTTCTGACAACGTTTTTCATTTGTCTTCTTTCGACTCGTACAAGAATTATACGCGCTCAAATCACTTTAAAACAGTGATTTTTTATGCACAAAAAAAGGGTTGTTTGAACATGTTATCCCCAGGTTCAGAACTTGCGACCATTTTTATGCTATTAATATGTGACATGATCTTCAACGTAGTATGATTTGCAGACGCGGTTCGATCACTACCTAAAATGACGCTGGGCTGCCGCCCTATAATAGGTGTTCTAAAATGTGAAAATCTTTTTAAATATTTTGCAATGAATTCACAATAGAGGTCTAAATTTTTGGAACTAATTTTGTGCTATTCAAATGGAGAACGAATCTAACCATTTTCTTTTCATTTAAATCATGTCTTACATCTACAATGATGGCGGTTTCATCTTTCACCAAGGAACACTTAATGGACATCATTTTTATTTAGTAAACTTGTGCTTTCGTATTACCCTGTTGGTAGAAATAAGTAAATATACTATGTATATTAATGTTAATAATAATTTCTATTTAGTAATATTTTTCAGTACTCCTGGCAATAAAACTTTGCAATACTATGCAATGAAAGTGTTACGATGTATACGACAATATCATCTAGCAAAAGTGTGGGAAAACTTTATGAATTTACCTGCTCATCAACAAATTTTAGAAAAGGGAGCCGTTATAGTAGCTCAGTGGTTTCAACCAGTTCGTGATATTGAGTGGGAATATATTGCAGAGAAATTGGATGATCTTTCAACACAAGTAATAATTTACTATTTCTGATGGAATGAATATCTACATAAAATTTTAAAATAGGTAATTCAGGCTCTGCGTGTGAGGAAACCAAATCATCCATTGCACAAAATACCAGTCGAAATTTTAACGAAGTGGAGAAACGAGAATCTAGATGATAATCAGTGGGATGTAAAAGAATGTCAAGAAATCATTCAAAGTTTAACAACCGTTTTATATAAACAGAATAGATTTAAGGGCAATAGTGCTGCCTATTATGTTCCTGAGAATTCTTTCATTGATGAGGTATGTTTGCTTAGGTTTGTATGAGAAATTAAAATTGTAATTAGCATGATAATTTGGTATGTTTTCTTTTTAAACTTTTTGAGATTTAATTGCCAAAGTAAGTTTGCATTTTTATTAATATTATTCGTTTATTGGGCTCAGGTCTTTTTTCTTTGTAGTGAATTAAAAGAATATCACTGCAGAATTATTGTTACAACTCAAGTAGTAGAAAAGTTCTCAGAAATTCAAATGTTGTTCACTACAAAAAAGAAGGCCCGTGATTTTAATAGCCATAAAACACTAATATTTGTAGGTATTATCAAAGAAGCAAGGAATTCCAATAACTCTTGCCATAGTCTACGAAAGTGTTGGGCGTCGAGTTGGTTTAAAGTTTGAACCCATAAACTTTCCGGCTCATTTTCTTTTAAGATTTACAGAAGGTAAAACAGAAAATCCGGGAAACACATACTATATTGATGTATTTAATAATGGCAGCATTATAAACCGAGGAGTTTGTCAACATAGTAGTAATTTATCAGCGGATAAAGGTCAATTTAGTTGTGCAAGTGCTAAAGATGTAAGTGTAACGTTTAGACATTGTTCGTATAATGTTGTGATTAGGTTGTAGAACGGATGGCTAACAATCTACAGGTATTGTATCGTCAACACACAAATCGTAATGGAAATATCACCACATTAAGATCAACATTAGAACTGTGCCATTTAATAAACCCGCAAGATTTTAGTACAATAGTGAGTTTAGCTCGAGTGTATATGTGGCACAATATTGACACTAATCGCCTAGAAATCTCCCTTTTGCGGCGAGTATGCTTACAAATTTTTCTTCCTACCATAAGCTCAAATTTTTTAATTTTAGGGGGCCGGAACAACCGAGCAAGAGCATCATGTTCTTCAGATGTTGCGGGATTATAATATACACCTCCATCAAAACTTCAAGGACCCTCTTCTACAGGTCTCCTATATCTATATTATCATGCAACAGTTTCATTATCTTATTTTCATTGTAGATTTGTCCTAAACATCGCACGCACAATTTGCAATATGCTGTAGGGATGGTGATGAAACATGTAGTGTTTGATTACATTTGTGTAATTTACGACTGGGATCGTGTATGTGCGGCTTCGCTTGATTGGCAAGAACAAATGGGAGTTCATAAACTTCGGTTAAAAGATCAACAACCTTTTTATAATGTGTTAGTGGAAGATGGGTCACACCGATACGTTGCACAAGGTATATTTCTACTCACTGTATATTTATTAAATTATAATTCTATTCCTATTTGATTTTATGTCAATTAACAAGTTTGCTTCTTTAAAGATGTTAATTTGTATCTGGACAGAATAACATATGTAATGACGGAATAAAAAATGACAACAAAAGGAATGGAATTATATCAAACAAATGTTTACCTAAATTTGATTAAGTTATATGCATTACAAACTTCGATTCCAATTATCTAAGTGTATCTAACATAACGAATAATAACAGTATGTTGTTGTGTTCTACCTTTCATGGGTAAGTATAATCCATTCCAATTGTTTCTTGGTCTGGGACACCCATGATATGGTTTTTTCCCAAGTTGCCCAACTGTGCGATTGCATTTTCAGAAGTTTTCATGCCTGCGGCGAAATTTAAACATTGTCTATTTTTTTTATCTGTGACTGTGACTGAATATAAATTTATTCTGGGTATAAAATGCCAAGAATTATTGAACGTAAAGTTAAATTACAAATTCAAAAATCATTTCCACGTTTTAGAAGGTCTTGTCTGAAGTTGCAGCGTAAGGAAATTTAAATTTCCTAGTTGACATATTTAGAGTAAGTGGCTGTTGGACAAAGAACCCATATTGCAGCACAGGGTGAAAATGAATATGACACCTTATTGAACGATGTGGAGAAAGTTTGTCAATAGGTACTTAAAGAATTGGGACTTGATTCCAAGTCCTTTTAAAGCTGACTAGATTCTCTGTACCCTCATGCAGTACAAAGAAAAACTAACGTTGAACTAAAATGACAACAAATAAATTCGTCACCATAACACATAAAACTTGAAATTTAATTATTTTTGTTTCTGTGTACCTATTACATTTTCAAACAATAATAATATGATCTATAGCATTTAGTAGCATTATGTATGTATGGGGGATTTGGACGAAACACTAAAAGGGCAGCAGGTAGGGGGAGTGGTGGTAGGGAAGTCGAAGGTTGTTGGCCTATGCCAGGGGTCGGCAGACTGTGGGTCGCGAGCCACATGTGGCTCTTTGCATCCAAAATTGTGGCTCCTTCGAACAAATTCAAAATGCTCCATATTTGAACAAGTGTCTGTGGCTTGTTAAAGGAAAATGCTAAGTCGCTAAGAATCCCCATTAAACAGTTTGTTTTTAGTTCATTTTCATTTACACGCGCTTTTGGTGCACAATGGTTCACATGTTTCAATGGAATCCCCTCACGACGTGCGTCGAGATTGTGCGAAGTGCTCGGAGTACGGGGAGTTTGGAAGAGTAATGGCGCACAGCCGCACCACCATCATATATGTGTGCCTCTTCGAATCTGGTTCAATTTGTTTATTGGGATAATTGGCTCTTTACACTCCAAAGACTGCCGACCCCTGGCCTGTGCAAATGGCATAATGGTGGCGAAAAAGGAAAAAGAATTGAAGACCATGAGGATGCTAGAAAGGGACTTAAAAAAATTTTTTTAAAAACAAGTTTTCTAATGTTGCACACTTTCTCATGCACTAAAAAAAGTATAAAATAAAATAATCTTACACACTGTCTCATGTACTAAAAAGGATAAAATAATCTTTTCCCTGATTGTAATAAATAATATTGTTATAACAATTTTACGAAAGAAAGTGAGTGGCCAATGACTAATTCAAGCGGCAGATTATATCTAATTTAATACACTTACTTTCCTATTATGACTATTCAGAATAATAATATGTTATCAATATTATGGTCAATCACTATTCTGCATTAAGGGCCACACACTTTCTTTCGTAAATTTGTTAAACAACACTATTTTAATCAGGGAAAAAATTATTTTATCCTTTTTCGTACATGAGACACTGTAAGATTTATTTTATTTTATACTTTTTTAGTGTGAGAAAGTGTGTAAGATTAGAAACCCTGTTTTTAAAAAAAAAATTTTCAATTTGTTATTATTATTATTATTAATGCTTTCTCAAACTTACGAAAATTTTCAACTGCTGAGATATACACCTGAAACCTAAGGCATGGCAGGACAGTGCTTTTATTGATAGCGCCACAGCATCTGTCCAATCTCTATCTCACTCACACAGGTTATTAAACCACCAGACTTCATTGCTTTACATCAAACTTTATTTTAACCATGTCTTGGGTCCACGTAACAATATTATATTAATTTATTACTGTAAATTAACCTCTAACACTCAATATTTAAACTGTGCTGCCTATACCAGCAATGATAGACTTCAATTTACCCAAATTTGGGGTTTGGCCCGTGTGATCCCCATCAATATTTAATACATTTAAATGTACACAAAGTTCAAATATCTAGGACCGGAGATACAGACCTCCAAAGATTTGAAACAAGAAACTAAGAAATTATTTAAGTGAAGTTAATAGAAAGTGTGTAAAAAGAACGGCATTAGAAATAAACATAAAGAAAACTAAGTATTTAGGAAGGGAGGGGGTAGAAGGAAAATAGAAGAGTGGAATTGCCACCTTTTGTTAACCATGGAAACCTAGATACCTGCAAGCAAAAAATTTTAATGTATAAAATGCATATTGCAAATAATATTTAACATAAATATTGTTCTAATGATACATCAAAAACCCCAAAATATACAGGTGAAGAAATGTAGTTTAATGTTGTATACAAAAAACCAACATCTTTAATAAGAAAGTTTTATTAATTTATTATTGTAAATTAAACTCTAATACTCAGTATTTAAGTCATGTTGGCTATACCAGCAATGGTATTAAAGAAATCGACAAAATTTTCGAAACGCCACTAGCGGCCAAACGATTAGAAATAGCCGAATTCTGTTTGCGCCAGTGATTTTTTTATTAAATTTGAGCCCCAGGCACCTAGGTCCATTTTTTTCTATCTATTAAAATAAAGGGTGTTTTCATAAGAAAGTGTTCAATTTGCACCACCCAGTACACATAGAAAAACCTCGAAAAATTGGTATCATTTGTTTTTAAATTATAAAATTAATTACAACCTAACTTTGTTTTAATCATAATTTTATTTTCAGAAAATATGAGAACAACAAATAACACTGGCTTTCTACATTTAAATGAAGATATAGGACGGTACTTTTCGCACTTCTTTGAAACCCATTATGTGCCAAATGCGGAAAAACAAAAACAATTTCCCGAAGATGCCGAAATAAGGAACACATTTTATAAGCAATTTAAGGGTCTTATATGATTATTCCACTTCCTATTTTATTACTTATATTGTTTTTCAAAGAGTTAAGTTTTTTAAAAATTATTATTTTTATGTTATGTTTTATCCAATGTGAAAATATAGTTATTCTAAGTTTTGTGTCTTATTACAATTACATAATATTTTCGTGTGGTAAGTAAATGCTTTATTGATCTTGACTACGAGTTATACTAATTACTTATTGTGAAAATTAAAATCACCAAGGGCTCTTTTCTTTTTAATTTTTAATTTTTTTTTAATGTGAGAGTGGTAAATTAGCCTTAGGCTACGTTGAATAAATAAATAAATAAATAAATAAATAAATTGATATAATCGTAACCAATGAATTTATAACTATTAATGTACGTTAGCAACTTAATAAGATATTGGTGCAGGATTTGTTTGTTTTTATACAACGGCAATGATTTTCACTTACACAATTCATTAATTTATTTAATCTTAAAGTCGAGTGTTAAACTTTAAATAAATATTAATTGCAATGTATAAATACATTATTTCATCAAAATCTTAATTATATAATATACAAGGATCAATAAAATATAGTTACTTAATTTTACTTGATGAGCAGCCTGAAACCCCAATATTTATCAGAGTGTTGAAATACAGCATCTCTCAAGTTGAAAACATTCTAAAAAATTATGTTATCAATATTGCTGATTGGTGCACACATTTTTTCTTGGCCCCCCATAAAATGCTAAAAAGTTTATTAAAAACATACTTTATATAGGAAGAGCATTAAAGTGTCCATTATAAACACACATTTAGGTATACGCATAACATACAACTGTTACATTATGTACTTATACATACCTACATACTTTTGAATATAAAATTATATTCGAAACTTATACGTAATTCGTTACAATTTAAATGTTAACTAAACTATTGCATAAACTGATAAAAATGAGTAATTTTAAATCTGCACAAAATGTATTATAGATACATCATACCAGTTTAATTCGTTCAACTATCCTTCCCTAATATAAATATAAATGAAAGTGAAGACAAAAAAGAAATAATTGCATAGGTAATTCTAAAAAACACATAATTATACTTATTTAATTACCTACGTAATTAACTTCATATAAATAGATTAACTTTTTATTGACGCTCTAATTTGCCTTTGATGAGCAGCCCTAAACCAATCTTTCACTGCCTGTTCAAATACAGTATCTGTCAAGCTTGGAAAGAACCCAATAACTGATTCTGTAAAAAATTACATTATTATTAAGTTGTAATATTAAATTTTGCTAAATATGATGAATATGTACATTTTCATAACATGACTTAGAATTCAATTTCCTTTGCGTGCACACAACATGAATAATGGGGGGAACAAGAGCATTAAAGAAACATGTGTTTACGCTTCATTGGAAAAGTTGCTGTCTGAACAATTTTATGTACCTAATGTTTCCAGATTCTCCACTTCACACCTACCAATATTTAAAGTTGAATTTTTGAATGTTTTGTTAACTTATGTTTTAATGACTGGGGAAAACTTGCATTTGAACATCACCATACAAAAAATTAAGAGTTATAAAATTCATATATCCAACATGTACCTACCTATAAAATACGTGGTACCTATGCCATTTAAGAAAAATGACATTGAGCAAAATGGATCACTCTGTATTTGTCGAGAAAAGAGTCTGCAATCTGAATACATACATTGGAAAAACAAATACCAAAATTTCACTCCGATATTTTTGAAGATGGCGGAACAAAGCCTACTTAATTGACTTACATAAAGATGTCAATAGCTCGGGAACCGTTAGTCTAGATCTAGACCCATAGTACCCTACATTATTTTGCAGGGCATTTAACTTAACAGAGAATTCGAATATACAAGGTGTTCCATTAAAAAAAAAACTCAATTTCGGTGTAGTGATCACAAATGGGCCATCCTGTATATGCGAAAATATTTTCACAAGATGCTCCTCGTTGTTGACTACAATAATCTGTTATTACATTTTTTTAAATTAACAATATAGACGTAATCTTCCAACCTCGCATCGTTGGAACACCCTGTATAAGGCGCCCTTCCATATCAACTTGTTATTATTGTACGCAATGAACTCTAAATTTAGAGTTCATTGATTGTACGTAACATGCAGATCGGCTACATGGGTGTTACTTGAGTTGCGTATATAAGTCGTCAAAATTGAAAAACGACCATCAGACAAGAACACTGGAGATGATACCCAAAGATTACTGAACATCTGAAACCCGTCCTTGGGAAGCAAGTAGCTGCAATGAAGATCAAAGGCGGAACATTCAATTGGAACAAGGCAACCAAATTGAGGAATTCTTCTGATGCATGAACTGAAAAAATCATTGACCGATTAATCGCCGAGTAAAAGTTTTAGTTATTGCTAGAAAAATACAAATATCAGAAATAAGTGTTTTTAATTCTTTTTAAATTTTTTTATTCTTTACAAGGATTTGCAAATGAGTAAAGTATCAGCACGATGAAATATCAAGAATAATAATAATAATGGTCTTTATTTCCTATGAGTCTAGCGAACATACTTTGATTATAAAATAAGAAGAAAAAATAAAATAAAATAAAAAATAAAATTACAATAGGTACCATTGGTACCAAGCAGTTTAGCCGCCAACAAGAACTGTGTAGGCGACAAGCTTACGAGGAGAATTTGACTATTTTATGCTACCAAGTTGAAAGCCTACTCATTATTATTTTCAATTAAGACAGTGAAAGGTTTATCTTTCATTTTTGTAAATAATAGCAATTAAATAACCAGATTTGATAGTAAGGTAACGATTTTCTTTCTTTTATGCCCGTATTAATAGTCAAGGATCTATCTGAGATCGAAGATTAATTCTCGGATTGACATCAAACGTATCCAATAGTCGATATAATCCTAGATTATTACGAAAATAATCTCTCGTCAAATAATCTACCCGATACCCTGGATTAATCGGAGATTATTGGTTTGCGCATGCCATTTATTTTATTGAAAGTTGGTACATAACCTAATATTTTCTGAAGTTTGTATATTGTACGTCGAGTCTTATATACTGATCTAACCCATGACATCGAGTATGGAGAAAAAGCAGGTGCATTACACAGAAAGGGAAAAGATTTTATTGGCAACATTGGTGAAAGATCATCCGATAATTGAGGATAAAAGGACGGATGCCGCAACTGTCCACATAATCATTAAGAAAATCAAAAAACTCGTTATGAAATTCGTGCTCCATGATATACCTATTTAAAAATACGATCTAACCTATAATTGAATCAGTTCAAATATCACTTGCCAAAGTATAAAGCGTACCAATGGTTATTTTGTAATAACACTAGAAAGATTACTAAAACGTAGTATTAATCTAGGATTTACCGAAACTAGCCGAATCTTCGACTATTGGATAGATCGAAATCGAGTAAACGAATCCCGGCTTCATGAATCTGAGATTAATACAAAGATTGATCTACGACTATTAATACGGGCATTTGTAAAACTTATACGGCTCTAAAATGCATTGGCTTTACCTACAGTGTGACTCATTTAGAATGGAAACACATGTAAAATCTGAAGTTATTTACCGATTTTAACCAATTTTTTTTTAAAATGTCAAATAATCAAAAATCTACTTTGGGACAAAATTTTAAATGTTTATTCCAATTGTCAGGGCATACTACGATAACTTCGTACTTGGAATGGAAAATTATTATTAGCGATTTGTTTAAAAAAGAAATATCTACGCTACTGGATTCAGAATGCTTCCAAATAGCTATCACCAAAATTTTACAAAAATATATTTATTAATAACAAAGTTATAACAACTTAAAGTTCTAAGCTAACAGTTACAAAACAACACCCTGTATCAATAGATTGCCATGGAAAATATGTTAATAAGTCTTAAATTAAACTATCAGTGGAGAAAAAAATATTTAAAGTAACGTAATATTTAATAAAAGTGACGGAATCGCACAATTGAGTAAAATAAGACCTAACATTTCCATTTAAATCTTAGTTACCATGGAAATTATGTTACTGTTTTACAGCAAATACATTTAATAGTAATACGTGCAACTCTTACCAGTTTGCATACATTATATTGGCAGTCACTAAAACAGCGTCATCTGGTGGTATGAGTTGACAACTACACTATTTGAATATCAATTGTGTATTATGAGCATAGTGAAATATTTAGTTATTATTATTTATTTTAACTATAAAATGCAAATTTTATATAGATCCTATGTATGTGCATCTACATTATGTATTATATTACATAATTTCGTACGTATTTCATCAGAAATACACACAAATGGGATGTGCATACTGCATCTTTTTAAAGTGTAAGTATGTAATTATGCTCTATATAATTAAAGGTAAAACATGAACTTGATGGTGTTCCCATTCGTGTGCATTCGATCAGAACACAAAACACCATGATTTGAAGAAACTTAAGCATGATCATTACGATTACAAATTACATGAAAATGAACTTCAAAACGGAAACTTTTCCCGCTAATAAGTTGAAATATGAGCATTGAGGCTATATGACAATTAACAAGAAGACTTTCACCGTTGATTGATTTCACATTAAATTCATATTCTAACAAAAAAACCAATATTCACATGTCAGTGTTCTTTGGCATTTTATAAAATGATTTCACTTCCTTTTGCTGTTTATAATTATTACAGCCATAAATTGCACACACTGAACCAACTTTATAGGAAGACATCTTGTAATTAAAGTTTATTAAAGTATTAATTTAAAGCAAATATTTGTATTTGATTTAACTAAAACATTGAATGAGGATGGTAGTTCTCAACTCCTACCACTACGGCGCTAGTATAAAGTGGTTGCCGATTTTTGCGCGAAGTTGCACGTATTACTATTGAATGTATTGGTTTACAGTTATAATAGATTTTTATTAAATATTACGTTACTTTATAGTTATTTACATATGAGTACGGTAAATCAAGGTTTACGTTAACGAGTGAGAAGTTTACTGCCGAAGCATAGCTGAGGCAGGAATTTCGAAACGAGTAACGTAATCTGATTTAACGTACAAATAATGTAAAACATTTTATTTCATACTGGCCATAGATTCATTTCTTAAGAGTTTTTCTATTAACTTTATATAAAATTTGACGTTTCCAAAGTCATGTCACTTTATGTTGCTATAGCAACCTTTGTATTTGGGTACAACATTTCTAGTACGGTAAAGTTTCATTTACCAGACTCGTATGAGTCTGGTAAAACACAGATTACTAGTCAGTATGAAATAAAATATTTTTTTCTCCAATGGTGGTTTAAATAGTTTAATTTAAGAATTATTTGTAACTGTTAGCTTTGAAACTTTTCGAACTTTAAGTTGTTATAACTTTGTTATTAATAAATATATTTTTGTAAAATTTTGGTGATAGCTATTTGGAAGCATTCTGAATCCACTGGCGTAGATATTTTTTTTATAAACAAATCGCTAATAATAATTCTCCATTTCGAGTACGAAAAAGTTATCGTAGTATGCCCTGAAAATTGGAATAAATATTTAAAATTTTGTCCCAAAGTAGATTTTTGATTATTTGACATTTTAAAAAAAAATTGGTTAAAATCGGTAAATAACTTCAGATTTTACATGTGTGTTTCCATTCTAAATGAGTCACACTGTATAACGATTTATCAATAAATAACACAAGCGGCACAATTTTTTGAATAGGTAATCCTCTTTTTTATAACATGTGGTATAATGGCGAGTATAATAATAATAATACATAATAATAATAATAATAAACCTTTATTTCCCTCAGACAGTCGCGCCACTGTATGGGAAGTGTCATTTTAAATAGAAAAACAATGGCCTTTTATTTCTGAAATTTTAAATGTGCACTTTTAACATTGCTAAGAACAGTGTAGGTAATCCTTTACAATTATCAGTTTTTTGTCGAAACAGAATTTTTTTAAGAATTAAAAAACCAAGGTAATTTAGCTACTCATAAATTTTGGAACACCAAGAAGAAACAATAATTACAACCTTTTAGAGAAGATTCAAAAATAGTGTCACAAAACATTTTCTGGGGATCATCTGCATGTGATTCGAAATAAAGAAAAGTCATATTTACTATAATTATATTGAGAAACTCTCATAACATCATACAAAGCACAATGTTTGCAAACGATTGCAATGCGCTGTGTAAATCTGTTACACCTTACCCCTACTGGGGGCAACATTTCTTATAGCGCCACGGTTTGCTACATGGATCAACGGTGCTGTAATACGCAATGTTTATAAATCGTGTTTATTATAATGTAATATACTCACGTCGGATAGTAACCTATTGGGCACCGGCGAGCATTTGTGCAATGGCATCCGGAAACTACTGATAAATTCATGTATAAAATGGTAATAAGCAGAAGTACAAGAATTGTTTTCATGATGGCTGTTTGCGTTTTCTCATTCCAGAATACAACGAGATCGTATTTATAGGTAACCTTAAGTGGCGAGTTGGTCTTATCGTATAATGGATAAATGATATTCCACGATAAGAAACCCAACCACCAAGTGTTTAAAGTAATTAATATTTACACGACCCACTTTTTCCTTCGATAATCTATAGCTTAACAAGCTACGAGGCCGGAGCGCCGGATATCCCGCTGCCGAATATTCAGACCTCTATCGCGTTACATGACGCGATCAGTTTGATGTGAATATATGACACTTTTTGGGACTGTTTCAATGAAGTGGCAAAAGTATAATAGTATTAATAGATCGATCGCAATCACGACCCATACATGTGGTGGTCAGTTAATTTCAATCGGTACCCGCAGTTGTTAAGGTTTGCTAGAATTTATCTGTCAGCACCTGGCAGTAGCGTTTACAGCGAAAGGCTATTTTCAGAGGCTGGTCTGGTATACGAAGTCAAGCGGATTCGCCTCTTAGCAACAAATGCGGAAAATTTGGTTTTCATTCACCACAATTTGCCACTTGTTAATTTTGAATACTAAACTAATTAATAAAACAAACATTTTTGATGTGTGATTATAAAAATAAACGGTGTCCATAATCTATTGTGGTATGATTGGCCTTGTGTAAAATTATGAGAATTTTTGAATTTTACTATCCGGTATCCGGCCAGATACTGATTACTATCCAGTATCTGGGCGGATACTGATTACTATCGGGTATCCGGCCGGATAGTGAAAACAAGGCCGGATAGGCCGGATACCAGATAGTTACCAGATATCCGTTTCATCTCTAATTAAAATGTATTTCTTTAACCCGGCGTTACCGATGTGGGGTGTGACAAACCCCAGCGTTTTTAAATGAACATAAAAACACATCAACTGTAATCTTGCACCCATGTGCATTTCAGTACCTTCCTAAATATGTCCCTACCACCGTATACAGCCTTTACTTCAGTACTAGTGCGACATCGGATAAAGTTACAGGTGTTTAATTGCTCTGGGGTGCACTAAACACCACGTATGAGCTCGATTCAGATAGTGATTAGTTTTGCCCTGTTTGGTTTACAAAACGCAGTTTTTTTTTCTTAGGTCTATTGACCATTACCATATGTTTTCTGATTATATTTTTCTAAATTCTTTTAATACAAATTTTGGAACTTTTCTAATTTTTGACTTCGCAGAAAATCAGATTTTTTTGTTTTTATCGTTTTTTACAAAATAAAGCAGTTCTACACTGATTTTTATATATTTATGTAATCAAAATATGATCTTCCAAAAACCTCAAATGATAAAATATCACACAATTGCGGGAAAAAATATTTACCGCCTTTCAACTGCTGGGGTTTGTCACACCCCACATATGTATTCATTAATCATTTTTTCACATATGTAACGCCGGGTTAACTTACTTAAGGCAACGCTTAGGGTCTATCATCGCATCGGTTGGAATTGAAACTGATTGAATGGGTTTTTATGTATAGGTACATAAAATTCAAATAAAACATTGTTGTATAACCACAACAAATTATAGGGCCCTTCTGATAGCGATTATTTAATTTTTTACAAAGTTTACTAATGCACAATACAAATTTTAGCACCTGCATGGGTTTAGAAATATGCATAACATTTGAATAATAAATAGTTTTATTAAAGATGGTACACCAACTCGATTAGTAAGAGAGCTAGTGAACCATTTGACTAACCTGTTTCCCACAAAGCTAGAAACTTTTTAAATGATATTTTAAAAATACCGTTCTGGCAGGCATCTCGCGGTTGCGTCATCATCCCTTAAATTTTTGAAAATGTAAAAAAAAATGGTTTTTTAATCTGCTCGCACCAGGCTGCAATTTTAATATGTTGTAATGTACATATGTTTAGGTGTAAAAAAAATTGTCAACCTATTTTGAGAGTTGCAAGTATGTGCCAGACCATAGCAAAGTTGTCATGGGGGTAGTAAGTAGGTAATTCATAACCTGCTCCCACAAGGCTCAAATTTTGAGGGAACATTCTTTCAATTGTTTAAAAAGTATATTCTAGCGGTTGCAGGTATCTGCCAGACGAGTATACAGTATGTTCCCGGATTGAGTTCACAATAGGTGAGATGGACCAAAAATTTTCGAATTGGAATTTGATATTTTGGGATTCCACTCTGCTTGGCCTGAAACTTATTTTTAGTTTACTTTGGATTTTTTAAAGTCAAATATAGGCCTTTACAGTTGAGCAAAAACTATTTTAGTTCTAGGTATTAGGTAAACTACCTTTTCCCTTAACAGTATGCCAAAGTGTTACTAAGAAAAGTTGTTCAGAATGAAAAGTTATGGCGTTATGCAATTTTTGAGAATGATCGGATAAACTTTGATCAAATCCAGTAGGAAACCGACCAATACTGGATCAATCCGGGAACATACTGTATACTCGTCTGGCAGATACCTGCAACCGCTAGAATATTCTGGCTGTTTAATATACTTTTAAATAATTGAAAGAATGTTCTCTCAAAATTTGAGCCTTGTGAGAGCAGGTTATGAATTACCTACTACCCCGATGACAACTTTGTTATGGTCTGGCACATACTTGCAACCCTCAAAATAGTTTGGCAATTTTTTTTACATCTAAACATATGTACATTACAACATATTAAAATTGTAGCCTTGTGCGAGCAGATTAAAAAACAATTTTTTTTGACATTTTCAAAAATTTAAGGGATGATGACGCAACCGCGAGATGCCTGCCAGAACGGTATTTTCTTCATTGACTGATAATAAAATATTATTTAAAAAGTTTCTAGCTTTGTGGGAAACGGGTTAGTCAGATGGTTCGCTAGCTCTTAGACTAAAAGATAATAATCCATGAAGGTAAGGTCTGGTGACCTTGGCGGCCAAGGAACAGGGCCTCCTCTACCGATCCATTTATTAGAATATTTAGAATACAGTAAATCCAATTCTCGCGCGTACCTCTAACGAGAAGTGCGCTGTTGCTTTGTTTTAATTATTTAGAAATGAAGATAGTCACAGCACTTGAGTTTTGTTCGTTTGCGTTGGTACCAACTATTTAAACTGTATTTTGTAATAATAATTAAACTAAAATTACTTTTAACAAATTTTTCTCACGTGAAATTTTAAAAATCGTAAATATTAACAAAAGTACAAAAAATAATACCAAGAAATAATACACCGTTGAATAGGGTTTTTTGTCGAGAATCTGATGGTAAATAAAAATACAGGGTGTTCCATTTAAAACATTCGTATAAATTTTATTTGAAGTTCATACAAATTTTGAATTCTCATTCCCAATAATAGGTACCATATGAATTATCATACGCAAGTCGGTACACTGCAGTACACTCGCTGAGGGTATGTAGCACTGTTAATATACGGTTTGGCGTCACGGTTTTTATCAAAGTTAATTAAGAAAAGATGTTGCAAAAATGCCGTTACGGTAAGTTTGATTATTAACCTCATAAAATTGGTTTTACACAATGTAACTTTTATAGCAAAATATGCTTCCTAATACTATTTTATCATTATGTCCCAATTTCGAAATAATAACTTTATTATGAGATTTGTACTTTTTTTCGCATTACAAAATTGTGTATGAAATATCATACGTTGGGTTTTCGAGAGTATAATGTTTTGTTATTTTTAGAAAACAACGTTATAATCCCGAAGATCCTCGCGACGCGAAGGAGCTATTGAACTATTTAGAGGAATTGAGTTCTGATGACGAACATTATGACAATATAGAAAATTGTAACGAACTACAATTTGTTCTCTTTCCTCCTAAAGATGGAGCTGATAGCGACATAGATGATGCTCCAAGTGATGATGAAGAAATGTGCAGCCTTAGAAATATTGGTAAAGGAATTTTAAGGCAACCAATGGCAGTTGTTTCCGTTTCTAAAACCAATGAAAAAAATGATAGGTTGTTCTAAATCAGAAAAACCAAAATGACGATACAGATGAAGATGATATACCTCTTGCCACACTTTTCAGAAGCGAACTGGTGGAACAGAGAGTCAAGAAAAATATAAAGAAACGTCAGTGGAAGGAAGAAAATTTAGAGCAAAATAAAGATTTCCTCTATACCAGCGCCGGAATTTGCTCAAGAAATAGAAAGATATAATTTACAATCGGTGGATATCTTCAAAACATTTTTTTATGATAATTTTGTTCAGTTCAGGTCGGAGTTTTATTAGATTTTGTATCAATGGTGCACTTATGAATATGTGGATGCTTTATAGATACTTCCATACTAAAGTGGGTCTGTTGGACTTTATTAGACGAATCACTGTTTCAATTCTTACTGCTCCCCCACAGCTAGGAGAACCCAAGCCAAAAATTCCGAGAAACGTTTTACAAAAAGTGAGGTATGACCGCACAGATCATTTTGTAGACAGCAATCTGACACAAAGACGTTGTCTGCATGTGGGAAATGCACAAAATTTATTTGTACAAAATGCAATGTTGGGCTGCAACCTGACCGTTGCTTCAGAATGTACCATTCATAAACATATCATCAGTCATAATTATGTTGGAATTTGAGTTTTTTATATAAAAAAATACCCTTTCTATAACGTTGTTTTTGTTGTTAACATTTCATATAAAGTTAATTTTGAGACTGTGTATGGCTGTTCTTTCCCACCGTATGATTTATCATACGTCAAAAAAAACATACTTGGGGGTAACTAAAAATTCAAATTTTTTTAAATATCTTGTTATTTCGCAATTAACAAGTTGTGTGATAAAATTTCTAAAAAAAGCAAAAAAAATTACCCAGGCATTATTGGGACACTCTGTATAAAATTAATAACTTAAGTTTTTTTTTGTAGAGTAACATGACATTAGGGTAATATTATTCATCAAATAAATTTTTCAATTTTTGAAGTTATGAATATTATAGTTTGACCTTGAATTCTACAAAATTTTGACAAAATAATTAATAATTTGGTAACCGCACATCCGATATCAAAAAAAATTGCAGGCGTGATATAAATATGGTTGGTCGATACATGAAGGGAAAAAACTACAGGGTGTGCCATTTAAAAAAAGTGAGATGTTCTTGCCAGGTGAAAATGCAACATACTGTAGATATAAAAATATTTTTAAAAGATGCACAATTTCAATCAAAGCAACCTTCATTTGAAATTTTTTCTGTATCTTCAACCCACATTGAGTTATCGACCGATTACAGAGCAGTGGGACACCCTGTATAATTTTGGAACAAATCTAGATAGAAAGTTGAAATTTGGGAAAGTTATATATTATCATGAAAGTTACTTTTTGTGCAGAAGGGGGGGGTTACTTCAACACAAGGATGGTAGGTCAACTATGGTTATTGTAAAGGTATTTAAAAAATGAGAGCATCCACTGACATTAAATGTTTGAGCATGAATAGTTTGACAGTACAATATAGCACCATTATTCATCTGAGTTATAAATGGCATAGCCAGCATTTACAGGGGTTACTCAAAGAGCCAATGAAGTGGTGATGTACCCAGTAGCAACAACTTCCAAAATTTTGCATACGGATTATAGGATGGACAGTCAGTGGATTTCAAAATAGTTTACTAATCAACAAAAATTGCGTAGATGAAAAATTTGATCGCTGATGATGATGAAGACATTTATTCAAAAATAATACTGGTGATGAAACATGGATTATCACTGTTGGGATATGCCTCCAAAACAAAAATCCATGCAATCATCTGTTTACAAGGGGCCTCGCCCCAGAAAACACAAAATCCCCATTTCACTATTAGAGTTCCTTTGTAGTTTGTAAACAAAAAAAATTATCTCTGAAGCATTGTTATAGGTCTTGGATTATCTCGTGAACGACACGTGATCACATCGCAAGTTAACTAAAACTCGTCAAACTTTTATGTAGGCAACTTTTCTTAAAATATCGTCCTTCATTATGAAACAAACAGTAAGTAAATAAAATAAATTACACGATAAATATGAAATTTGTTGATATATGAGAACAAGAACACATTATTTACATTTTGGCCCCTTTTCCAAAGTAAGTCGATGTTTTTATACTTCACTTACTACCAAACTTCATAATTATGACTCCCCCTACTCGCAGCTACGCGGCCACGTGTCGTTCACGAAATAATCCAAGACCTATACAACCGTTTTTCTCTGTTGGATTATTAAATAACTGTAACACACTTAGCACTCATAGAACAAGGCCAGACCTTCTTAAGGCGGCTCTATTACTATTATCAAAATTAATTTGTTGGCAAACTTATCATTTATTTTAAAAATAAGTGTACCATTGAAAAGAACAAAAAATACACAAATTTAATAAATAAGAAAAGAAATACCAAAAAATTACCAGTTTGGCTGTTAACTCCAAAACTGTAAAGAAAATGAACATTATCTCTATGCCATTGATTTCTTTGTAAAAACGTATAAAAACCATTTTCTGCTTTTGAAACAAAAGGTACTGTTACGTTTTTTGTTGATATTTAGCGGGCGACGGCCTGTCTAAACATAACAAGCTTGTCGCATTGTCTATTTAACCGCCACTACTGTCAGTCTAACAAATTCTGACAAGCCAACGGTGAGAGGGATAAATAAAACTGCCCAGTAAATTACGGAATTAAAACAAAAAAAAAGTAAAGATGACTAACCTTTCACAAGCGAAACTATATTTAAGGATTTAATAGAAAAGTTATTATTCCTATTTGTCCAGCCGCAGTTGGGACTGACATCCAACCCAAAGACTTTTTTCAGCGAGCGGTAGACACAAGACTTTTCATCCTTGCCATCAATATGAGATAAATATTCAATCTAAAAAGTACGCTAAGGATGACAAATTTAAAAACTATAATAAAACTTACAAAAAATTCCTTTGTATCAGTGTCATGTTGCAATTTCTTCTCAAACTCTTTTATCTCTTCTATAGAATTTAATGGTAGAATTTTTTTATCTTCACTTCCTTTCAAGATATTCAATTTTTTTTCGATTCCGCCCAACCTGTTATCAGTAGATTGCAACAGCACCAAACACTTTGCAATATCTTTTGTAATATTCATCAAAACACCTATAAAAATTAAATTTTTAGTTTTGTGCCCTTAAATGGATATCCCGACACCACCAGAAACAACTAAAAATTACTGCAGTTGTATGTAATAAATAAAGTGTATCGAGTGTAGTGTAACCGGTTCGTAGACCTGCTTTATTCAGAATAACTTATTTACACATTTGCATAAAGATTTCAAGCACAAAACATTACATTACACATTAAAAATCATACAACCGAAATGTATAAATTATTTAAGAATTTATAGTGTTTCAATAAACGTACACCTATTGCTAATACATCTGAAGGTATGTGAGCTGCCTGTAAATATTCAATTTTTATTTCATTATTTGCAACTGCTCCTATAATAATGTCAATGTATCTCACTGAAATATAAGCAACCTGGAACGCTTACGCTTAACTTACAGCCGAGCCGACAGAAAGGGAATTATTGTAGGGACATTCGGTCTGTGTCTTACTCATTTTTTTTTATTGTATCGTATGATACGTAATAAAAAACTAGTTTGGTTAATCGTAAAACAATGAAAATGCTTCAACAGCTTAACTGTGAATGAGTACAACAAGGACACAATGTCCCTTCGTTTTGCTATCGCACGCTCGGTTTATTTCCTACAGGTTAAATGCACCGTGCGCGTTCCAGGTTGCTTATATTTCAGTGATGTATCTACATCAAATCTATTTTATTTGTTTGGGCAACAATTACAACCTTAAAAATGCTGAAGTAACATTTCAATAACAGCTAAATCTAATCTAATTTTTAATGCTAACAACATTCTAAAATTACAATACATACTGGTGAAAACCTTCACCAGATTACACTTCATAATGCCATTTTCTCTGGCTTTTCTAATAGCAAGCATTGTTTTCCTTAAGTTGTTTCAGAGATTATTCATTGCTTCTTGCAAGCAGCTATATGCGAGGGTCGCACTTTCTAGATGTGCATTGGCATCACATAAATATAGAGCGACAGCCATTCCATGTTTTTACTTAGGTATTTGAAAAAATTATAGTTAAATAATTAAAAACAGAAATGAGACATTTTCGAACAAGGTAAATAATTCTTTTATTATTAAAGACAGTACACTGAATCTGAATGTTTCATATAACAATTGCACAACACTTTAAGAAGAATATAAACATTTATTAAT
This sequence comes from Pyrocoelia pectoralis, assembly GCA_036250285.1. Lineage (NCBI taxonomy): Eukaryota > Metazoa > Arthropoda > Insecta > Coleoptera > Lampyridae > Pyrocoelia > Pyrocoelia pectoralis. The sequence goes on from CM070077.1 coordinate 31,000,458, forward strand.
TATTTATCTGCATAAAATCATCAGAGATTGGCAATAAAAGTTCTGCGAGAAAAATCTAAAGTACCTATTTTTTTTTTTTAATAGATAATTAGTTTAAACATCTGTGAACTAACTCACTTTCAATTTCAAAATTTTATTAACAAGTGTTAAAACGATTCATAGTATCACTCTTTTATAGTTCCTTGTTTAATTGTAATTTTAAGTTTAATAATAATGGAAAATTACTAAATATGCTTGTCATATAGATAAGAAACTACCAGTGGCGGCTGGTGGGTCTATAGATAGGGTAGGCGCTTAGGTACTTAGCATCCAGGCGAATTTTTTTAATCAGGGGATGTAGGCTATTTAAACTATTTTTTACGGGAGCCGAGAAATCTTGGGTAAAAAAATCAAAATATAGGGATTCTTATAAGTTAAATTTATTCGTCTGTCTTTCAACTGTGCAAATTTGTTAAATAATGGTATCAGTAAAATTATGAACGTTATATAATTTGATTAATTATTCTTTTTCTATCGAAAGCTAAAGAAGTAACATAAGAATAACAGAGAAATGTTATACGTACAACATTTCTCTGAAGAATAATACTAGATTAGATTACATTTCACTTTGCAATTGCAGTTTAAAAATCGAGAGTTGACGCTCATACACGAAAGGCGGCCGATTGAATCGCCTATAGACCCGTTATATCTTGTGAATTTTACATTACGTATGCTCGGATATTGAAGACGAGGTGATTCATTTGCTGACATAGGGACCAAATAGTATAAAAAAAATAGGCGGCGATGATGTGTGCCTTTATGTACTTTCTTTTAAATATCCTACTTGTTAGCATGTTATATTTTCATTGTTACTTTCATTTATGACACTTCCCCAACAAGATAAACCTCTTTTTTGTGGTTAATTCAGTTTGATTTTTCATTTCACTTGATTTGAAATTGAAATAATATAACAATGATTAGATTTAGAATAACTTCGTGTACTTGGCTTCATGTGTTTGTTGTGTTAGGGTAGGCGGCGCCTACCTTGCCTACCCCGACCAGCCGCCACTGGAAACTACAGAAATACTGTTGCGGCACGTAGGTACACAGTAGTGATTTCGCAAATAAAAATAAAGAATTACTAGAAAAAACTAACAACTAGTACAGTTATAGATAGTAATGTAAGCATGTAATTATCATTTTGAAACAGATGATATATGTCCTCGTAGGGTGTCTTGTTCATGCAATTCCGAGGTAGTTATGCGAGTTTGTCAATCCATTATGTTCCAAACACATTTGTTAAGATGATTTTGGAGTATAATTTAACATTTGCAAGTTACCTGACATGATTCAGGATTTTTTCTTGCCCCAATTAGAAGGGATGGAACTGGAAGACGTCTGGTTTCAGCAGGACGGGGTCACAGCTCACACAGCAAGGACTTTTTGCTAAACAGATTCCCCGGGCGCCTAATCTCCCTAAAAGGAGATTTGAACTGGGCTCTCCTGATTTGGCCCCTTGCGATTTTTCCTTGTTTACTCATTTTCAAAAAATTAGCAATACCTCTGCAAATTTCTTTTTGAAAATCACTTTGGAGAGGTTGCAAAAATGCACATTCAGAGCGTTATAAATATAACGAAAAGACTTAAATTACGCCTGAGAGGAACACAAAAGATGATTTACGAATTTCTAATATAATGCTATTATCAACCAAGCTATATAAATGCTGGATATTCTACGATCTTGTGATTTAAGCTTCCACACATCCCACTTCACTGGACTGTATATGGATTAGTTTTCACATAAATAATTGCATTTTGTTTTAAACAAATTAAATAACTTTTGGTTTTAAAAAATAAGAAAATTACATGCAGCTATTATACTTATTACTGCTAATACTTGGTAGCACAAGTAGATACCATTGTAAAAGAAGTAAGTCTTGATTACTTACCTAGACAGTAAATTCTTTATGCTATACTTGTACCAATGAAACAACATTCACATTACCCGAAGCCCGAACAGGAATACTAGATTTGAAATTCTTCATTTACTGGTGAAAATTACTTCATTTGATTCATGCGTGATTCTATACATTCATTTATCCATTCCCAGTTAGGGTAACACTTTCACTACTTGATGGATTCATATTGGGAAATAATTTTTGAAATCTTCAAATTCAAATTGTTTAGGATGCTTTTCAGTTATTTCTATTTGTTGACCTGCAGTGTTGCCAGGTGTACCTACCACTTCGTTGTTTTCCAACTAAAGATTGTAGTGATGGGAATAACGTATCGTTGTATGTAACGTTACATCCGGTAACGTTACAAAAAAATAACGTTACAAAATAACGTTATGTTATAACGTATCAATTATAATTAGTATCAACACTTGTTGGTTAATCACAACAAAAAGTGGCAATAAAAATTAACTACTTCAAACTGTTTTTTCAAATTTCATAACTTCAGACTCTTGAAAGAATATCAAATTACAGAGTGATTTACTATCAATCTTAAAATAAATAACCCTTAAGAATAAGAAACTAACATAAATAAACCCAAACTACGGATTAATTCTCGTTAAATCCTTTTCTTTTCAAAAAAATTACTTTACTTCATACAACAGTCATCTAGTGACAGTTTGCAGTTTGTCGGAAGGAGTAAAAAATATTATGTAGATTACCTTAACTTATTTTATTGCAATATTCATTATTCTTTACGTTAATTTAATACGTTAACGGCTACGGAGCTTTTATCGCGCATCGTTTCGTTTCGTATGTTTCATTTCGTTTCGTTTCGTTTCGTTTCGTAACGTTCCTTTACTTTTAGTTTCTCGAATTTCGTCTCGTCTTTGGTTCGTGTTTCGTTCCGTTACAAAAGTAACGAAACGATTATCATCTGTGTAACGTTACGTTTCGTTCCAATGAAATAACGTTACAAAATACCGTTACGCATGTAACGAAACATCACTAAAAGATTGCCTTGCCGTATACGGCGATGGATAATTGCACCCATAACCATTTTTCGAAAATAAAAACAATCATCGTTATATCACTTTTGAAACCTGCAGTACTTACTCAGCAAATATTAATCGCAACCGTTGCAGTCACATAAGTGAAACCAAGGTAACGATCTTTAAAATTGAAATGTATCAAATCGGTTTCCCTTCGTTCGACCCAAACATTTTAATTTTTATTAAGTAAATCGGTGTATCTCGAATCGTGGAATTTGTGGCCGTTTTATTATTTTTTTTGGATAGCTTCTGTATAAACGGTTACGTTTCATTTTGTGGGAACTGTAACAAAATCGATCACTTAGAAAATCAGTGGCGTAGCCGGTGTATCGAAGCATGCGTATTAAAGACATACATATTTTGATGTCGCTGAAGTTGGCTTCGTTTATATCACAGTTGATTAGCTAAAAAAGACGGAAAACCAATAAAATAAAAAAAAATGATTCCACTATGATGAAATGAAACTTTTAATCCCCTGTAATTGTATATTATAATTTTCGCAATTAGCTTCATATATCAGGATAAAATAAATTCAGAAAATACGTGTGTAGTAATTCACTAGTGCAGGTAGATTTTCAAATTTCTCGAAAATGTTCTTAAGCTCTTCCCCAGACCCCACGACCCCACCTCTATTTTTTTAAATCGTACTACCCCATGTGTAACATCATTAGAATGCTATTTCATCGCAGTATCAAACAAAATTTTAAGCATTTGCAAAAAATAAGTTATTATTGAGAATTCTACAGGCAAATGTCCAAACACAAAGTTATCTGAAAGTTCCTTTAATAAGAATAAATAAACAATATTTTGTATTTTTTGAATTACAAATCGTAATTTTTTATAATAATCGATTAATTAACATTTTGTTTACTACTGATGAATAGAATTTTAAAGGCCTTTCCAATATGTCGCAGTGCAATTTGAAAAATAGGAGTGAGATCGCTGGAACCTAAGGGGTATAAAGTACAAAAAATAGATTTATTCGACACGTTTTTGAAGGTTTTTTTCCGAAAATGATTAGGTACGTACCATTGCAATACGATCCCCCCCCCCTTTTACTTTTACTTTTACATTAAAACCGCAAGAGGAATAGGTAATTCAGGCGAATAGACGAACGAACAAAACGCACACAGCAGCACTATTTTTTTTATTTTTTAAAAAGAGACGTCGTATATTTTATTATTTCTGTTGGTCTATTGTGCCTGTGCCTCTCGCTATTCCTCTACCCTTCAAGGATATCTGTATCCAGGATTTTAGTGGGGTGAACGTTCGTTGGTTTCTATTGCATAACCGTTTCATTTCCAAATACGTAGGTATTCCCTTGTCTTATTGTGCACACCTTACATTGGCAAATAACATGCGGTATTTCGTTTCATCTTCCTCTGCACAGCCTCTACTGCATAGTCCCACGTTGTGCAGGTGTTGGCAGGTGTCAGTCAGTAGATTATACTGACTCTGGGCAGGTGTTAGAGTCCCTATATAGAGAGAGTACCGCAATTGGTTTGGGCGTTACTTTGGAGCTAAAATGGCGGCTGATGCATATTATTATGGTTGTCTTGTCAGCTGTTGTCAGTTGTCAGCTGTCAGTTGTAATAATTTTTCTATCACACCAATACCTTTTCTTCAATTCAAATTTCCCACCCTTTTCTGGAGTCAAAATGGCGTCAATTGCGGTACTCTCTCTATATAGGGACTCTAGCAGGTGTTAAAGTCACTAAATATTCTAAAGTACCGCAACGTTCGCCATTTTGGGGTTAAAATTATGGCGGCAATTTCAAATATTGAAGACCTAGTCGCTAGAAAATTTAATGACTTTATGAAGTGTTTCTTAAAAACTAAACTCACATTAGATACTTATCAATATATTTCTTAAAAATTAGTTGTCATTGTTATTAAAAGGTGCAGTTTAATTGAAAGATAAAAAATTTGGGACTTTGCCAAACGAACCTAACATACGTTTTTAAAATTGACATTTTATTTTGTCGTGTTAATACTTCATTTAGAATCGTTATTTAAATCACAGAAAAGGATAACTAAAAAATACAGCAAGTAGTGTGTAAGAATAAGAAGACGAGCCTGTCTATGGGAAAACTACAAGTTTATGATGTTTTTCAAATTGCCGCGTTTCAAACCAAGTGTCAAATAAACGTCAAACTTAGTAATAGTAAAATTTTAGACCAATGGTCTAAGAGTAAAATACTAATTTTCATCGTATGTCAAACACAGATGTCATTTTTCCGCCATTTTGGGGTTAAAATTAGCTTTCTCTCTCTAACTCATTGGAACATAAGGTTGCGGTACTTTAGAATATTTAGTGACTTTACAGGTGTTAGATAGCAGTGCCCTCTGTTTCCGTCATAAGTTTTATGTCCTACTTAATTTTATCATGATATGAACGCTGCTAAGAACATTTGAATTTTTCAAGAAGATGTTGGAATGGTTTTCAACCAATGTGGGCAGTGGTCTTTTGTAAGTATTTTTGACTGTGTTATATATATATGTAACCCCACAGACTGGTTCGCCACTTCCACATTCTGAAAGTTCGTTCGTAAGTTAGTTACCCGCGATTCCCGCATGTCTACACTAGTATTACACTTGTTCGTTTAACATATTTATGTACAGTATTTGACTTTAGTAATGTCCCTTGGATATTGTGACTTAAGGCAACCAGCTTATTAGTCTTATTACACAGTGACAGTAATATGATGGAGATTCGCAACTCTCAAAGGGGTGAATGGTAATAATGAGAGTTTTATTTTTATTATTACACAGTAGATGGGAGACAATTGTCTAATGAAGATTTATAGATAAATACTGATGGAATTCATGAATTTGCTAAAACTAATCGTTTCGCTTTATTATTTAATTATAAATACACGTTAAACATCGTGTACCATTTACTATGTCTTATGTTGGTTGCCTAAGTCACAGTATTCAAGGGACGTTACTAAAGTCAAAGCGTGTACATTCTAGGACTAGCCCTGATCATAGTCCATTTACTTTGCACCACCACTGTATATATTTTTATTTCTAACCTCAGAATTGTCATTGCTAACCTTGTTATTTTTTTATTTGTTATACGAAATGTTCTCTAAGCCAATAAATAACATATAAATGAATCATACGTGAAGAAATGCATTGAACAACTTCATATAATGGCAACATTTTTAACACCCAACAGACATGGGTACAGTGTACGATTTTCACCATTCAGACCCGAACATTTAGCAGTTGCCACAAGTCAATATTTTGGTTTAACAGGTGGCGGTACTCTCTTCCTTTTGGAATTGACTCCAGACAAAAAACTTATACAGCTACAAAGTTTTAATTGGTCGGACGGTTTATTTGATTGCGTGTGGTCCGAAGCAGATCCGGCTTTAATCGTTACTGCATCGGGCGATGGAAGTTTACAACTTTGGAATTTGTCAATTTCGACAATACCTCCTCAAATATTTCACGAGCATATTAAAGAGGTATATTCTGTTGATTGGAATAGAACTCGTCAGGAACAATTAATTTTAAGTGCATCGTGGGATGCTACAATAAAAGTATGGGATCCGACTAGAAAAGTTTCATTACATACATATATGGGTCACTCGCAATTAGTTTACAATGCAATGTGGTCACCACATATCCCCAATTGCTTTGCATCGGTTTCCGGAGATGGTACTTTAAGAATATGGAATTCTTTAAATCCAGAAAGTGTAACTGCGCATTGTAAGGCACATGATGCCGAAGTGCTTTCTTGTGATTGGTGTAAATATGATCAAAACGTTTTAGCAACTGCTGGTTCAGATGGTTTTATTAAGGGTTGGGATTTAAGGAATTTTTCGCAGCCTATTTTCCATTTAAAAGGTTGTGAATACGCCGTACGTAGAGTACAATTCTCACCACATTCTTTAAGTATGATTGCATCTGTTAGTTACGATTTCACTACTAGAATATGGGATTTTAAACATAGTTCCGAAGCATTAGAAGTAATACAACATCATTCTGAATTCGTTTATGGATTAGATTGGAATGCGCACCGAAAAGGTGAACTTGCAGATTGTGGATGGGATAGTTTAGTACACGTTTTTTCGCCTACATCAGTCAGAAGTCAACTTAGTAGGCTTTAAAGTGAATTTTTAAGACTGACGTTAAAACTGTTATTTATTAAAGGACTTTTTTTGTTATACCTACATATTTCAAGTTAAACACACATTATTCTGTGATGTTAAACACATTCTCCCTTCTATTATCTATAGAATTATATGTGGTGTCAGTTTCAATTATTTTGACTTGGTGCATTTATCGCTAGAATATATAATAAGTCAAACAGTTTATTGTTATTTATTTAATTGTAAGAATTCTCATTATTATATTCTTTTTAGGAAACTGACTGTGATTTGGTATCCTATTTTGTATATTTGACAAAAATGAAATTGTAATAAACATTTTTAGAAAAATACACCCCAAATTTCATTCTTTTAATTGGAACGCTTTTTACTACCTACTTTAAATTTATTTGTTTTGTTTCGAGAATGAGTAAATGTTGTTTTATTGATATAGAAAAAGATATAAAGAAGGGATACATAGCAAATACTGAAAAATAAAGGTATAAAAATAATGAAGAATTGAGTGAATTTGAAGCAAAAACAAGCGCAGAAAATTATAAAGTTAGCTAGTTTGTTTGAGAGTCATCCACATAGGATGCTCCTCGACCATTTTTAAGACCCTATTATGGTGGGAGGCATATTAAAAAAGAAGGTGGACCATATACTAACCTTGGGAGTGACACTATTGATTGTATTATTGAAACTGACATAATGTTAATATCCATTGGAACAGAAAGATAAAATTAATATTGATTGAAATCAAACACTCGACCTCCGATGTAATCATCAGATACTCTCATATCATATTAGTTTGAAAATGATACTAGTTTATATGTATCGAAACATGTCGCAATCATATCCCTACTTCAAATTTGGTAAAGGGGAGGTTGAGTGTTTGATTTCAATCAATATTTATCCCTTACCTCCTTTGTGAGTTAGAATCATCCATGATGTCTTCAAAATAAAATGAGTTGAACGGAGGATTCTTGACAGCCATAATAACATTGGTAAAATGGAAGGGATTGAGTCATATCTCCAAAAAGGTATGGTGACGATTTTTTCTTTTGGAAAGCGGTCTAATTAAGAAAACTTTGTGACAATCGAGAAAAGCAAATGTTTATTATATATAAAAGGGAGAGATGAGATAATAGGTGCATTTTAGACACAAACCAACAATTCATGCCCTACTACTGCTTTGGATGGAATAGAGTTCAGATATTACACTGCTTTCACTAACAAAATTAAAATACAATTGAAGATGGTATATTATGACGAAAGATGTTACTGTTACAGTACTACTGCCATCAGTGGATTTATAATTATAGCTTTTCACTAAGTCTCGTAGTCTCTCATTAAGGACATTCACATTTATTTACTTCAGTGAGCCAATACATTTTTCACGTATTATGTTCGCAAGTTATTTTCACATACATGTATTTATTTACTACTGTCACTGTTGTCTGTGCTACTGTGAGGAAATTGAACAAATTCCAGAAGGTACCAGAACAGGTACAGGTACAGTAATAGAAAGTGGAATTGGTTGCTTGTAGAAAACTGAGGGGGGGGGGGGGTATATAAATACCGCAAAGGGGCACCCTGTACCTTCTGCTTCAATCGCTCTCTGGAAACAAAAACTCTCACTTAAACTGAAGAAGGGGAACCAATAAAATTCATACGCTGAAGCTAAATCGTTGCATGCATATTAATATTACTATATATTAGTACAACATCCTGAAACTATTGGTGAAATTTATTTAACCACAATAGAGACGAGATGCTGATGCCTATCAGCAAATACCAATAATGTGCCTACTGTCAATCCAGTAAAATGTTGATGTGAACTTGCCATCCACACAATAGTCGACATAGTCCTGTAAGGAAGGAGATTATTCTAGGAGCGTTTTTAGATATAGAGAGTTTTGACAACACCTATAGAATGAATTAAAACTCCTGTAGACAGCAAGGGCGAGTATATTCTGTGTGTACTTAGATAGACACATACTCATGCCTAGAGTCGGTGGCTCCAGACAGAAGAGGAGGAAGCTGCTGATCAAACCAATCAATACTTTTATTGTGTCACTGGTATGGTGGCATAAAACCTTCGTCCAGAAGAACATATACAGGTGCTTTTTGCAAGGTGCGGCGAAGGGCCTGCCCTTTGGTGTTACACTGGAAATGATAACGACCCCTGCAGCAGTTACGGATACTCTTTTGAAACCTACCGCCACTAACCTAGTAATTAGGACAGAGGCACTCAGAGGGGCTGAAAGTGAGGAGGGATTGTCAAGACTGGGGTATTGGCTCATTTTCGATGAAGTCTTCAAAGATAGAAACCTCAGCTTGGTAACTGAGAGAATCACTCAAACAGATTGTCCTACAAAACTGTTTAAGACAAAAAAACTCAACTATGTACTTACGACTGGGAGAATAATTCCAGTAAAGTTCAATGGTCTCATGTATTACATAAGGATGGCTGAAAACGGTCACTCAGCTATTAAAAGAGAATCTTGCTACTTATAGTAGTTACAAACAGCAAAGAAGCGATTGCAGCAATATTCTTGTGCGACAAATTCAGGGCAGAACGATTCCAAGAACTTCATGTGGAAAACCCAAAAGCCGAATTTAGCAGCGTCCAACTCAAAATTAGTTAGGACGAATATAAAACTTACGACGACAGAAATAGTCACAGGTCACCACCGTCTGAATAAAGATCTGCACAGACAGGACCTGCCAACAGTTCGTTATGTAGGGGTTGTGGCCTTGTGGGTAACAGTTTAGTATCTGGGTCCATTCCAATTTCGGGTAAAAATGTTAGGAATGATAGGGAAAGGGTTCCTTATAGGAAAAAAATTGTCCCAGAAAACGACTCTTTTTTAAAAAGAAATTATTTTGTTAAGCACTTAATGGTAGAGTTACAGACTACTGTTCAATAGGTGGCGTTATAGCCGGTATGAATTTGTAATTAAAAAATACATATGGAAAAAACAGTAAAGCATTACTCAAGACTTAAGTCAGCCCTGTCAATAACACACCATTCCTTTTATAAAAATAATTTGATTCGGTTCTCAATAACCCTATTCATTTTAAAAGCTTTAAGATTTATATTAACCTGAGGCAGAAATGTCTTATGACGCAAGGCACTTCAATCACGCGATAATTGTGACTTTGACTAACCCTATGGCTGTCCAAAAAGAAAACACCTAATCGATGTCAAGAAATTGCAGAATAATCAAAACAGAAATAACATGTCCGTTGTCTAATGTGAACGCACTTGGGCATTGCAGGTTACATACCCAGCCAGTAATTAATCTAAAATAGTAAAGGAGTAAGATAAAAACGACTTCCGGGGATGGAAAGTCAACGTTTCGCCCCGGAGCGGTTTTAACTCACCGACTCTGGCGACAGTGGGAGTCTTCGCTGTAACAGTTAAGTAATACACAATACATACAGACACGTGTCTAATGGATGTCATGCCAGTAGTAAATAGATGGTAAAGATTTTAGCAAAGTTTATCCTTTTCTTAACCTAAGACAGATCAATGTGTAGAGTTTATTAATACAAATGTAAATATCGATCTTTTTTATGATATCGCCACCTATTGACAAATCCGCCAAGTTTTGACATTTCGCTACTAATTGCTATTACTTATTTATTGAATTTTTAAACAGTTTATAGCTTTTCTTAGTTGTCTGGTAGCACTCTCTTGAAAAGTTGAAACGGTTTGGTGCATAGCGCCATATTCTAAATAATTACCAAAAAATTTACTGTATGAAGAAGTCATTGGAAGCCTTTTGTATGCAGTCGACAGTACTCGGTCCAATGTACGTAGCTTTGTGTGTGTCCTGCACTTGTCCAACGGAGACGATCCGATCCATGTTGGGGATATACAAAGGGCCCAGCTTGTGGCGTAAGTAGGCGTGGACTATGTCCACCCTCCTATTGTAATCCAGAATCCAGAATGTACGTAGGTTTTATTCCATTAATTTACTAAGCAGATTTTATAAAAATTATAATGAAACACATCGGACTGCGGTGAAACGCATTTTCGATACATATTAAGATATATTAACCATTGGTATTGATTACAACATAAGAATAAATGCTATGGTTGTCTGTCTGCCTGGATAACTGTCCATTTTATTCGTAATTTTATTGGCCGAATTTTCAAGCGATGCCTTTGCCCTGGCTATCAACCAGTCGCAGGGACAGACCTCATAAGGAAGGGGTTCGAATCCTGCCAAAGTAAACACATTTTTTTTATTCGGTAATTTTTTTTAATCATTTAACTTTAAGATGCGAGCATTGAAAATTACATATAGCATAATGTTGGGATTCCCGTTGCGTTAGAATCGGGCAACCATACATAAATAGTTGTTTCATTAATTATGTATGTAGTCAGCTAAATCAGTGCAAATTTTGTAAGTAAAATAAATCATTGTCACAACATGGCATTTAATAAAAAAAATTAAATGCTACTGATTTTAAATTGATAATTAACCTCATAGTGTTGTAGACCAATCAGACATTAAGAACAGTGTCACATGCACCAATCACAAGTTTTTTTAACTGAAAAGAATGTATGCTACTTTTCTTGCCGCTACCTCATTGTTTTAGCAACCTATATTTAAAAAAATCAAATGTCATTTTGACAAAAGTAAAAAATTTGACGTATTTAACGCTTCATTCAGTTAATTCTCCAACCGAAGATCATTCGTTCTCAACTCTTGTCAGGCAAAATTTTTTTGTATGAGCATTGATTGCTAAAAGGTAATTAAACTCGATCAAATTCTTGGGAAAAGAACCCTCGCGCTTCGCGCTCGGGTCTTTTCGTCAATTTGATCTCGTTTAATTGCCAAGCAACCAGTGCTCATACAAAAAAATCTTTCCGACAATAGTTGAGCACTTATGATCTTACTGTTGAAAAGACGGCTGTACTCGATTTCAAATATTTAATTATGGGAATCCGTGCAATTGTAGGGTGTTAGACTCAAAAGGGGCATTATTTTTCAGTTCGTTATTTATTAAATGCTACAATAAGGTGACACAAAGATGATCTTTAAATACGAAAATATTTCTCAATATAAGAATACATATTAATACATATTAGTGATTCATAAAAAGCAGTTTTAGTTTCTAAAGGGAAAAATCAATCCTACTATCTCTATAACAACCAAACAATTTTTGTATTTATTTGTATCTGTTTGTCAGTTTAGTAGGTATTGATCACAGAAGTGAGTCCTTTTTGTGAAAAATTTTTTTCAAGTTTTTTTTAAAAAAATATTTTCTAAAATAACGTTTTGTACAAATTTAAACTAAACATGAGTTCTACTTTAAAACTGTATGCAGAATCTGTATTACCCGTTCCACCACCACCATCAAGGTAAAGTATAAATATTCCGTACAAAGACTAAGTTTTTGATATATTACCTACACTAGATATACACTAAATGAGTGGTATCTAAACAACCGGGTACGTAACCGTACATGCCTAGACCAACAACAACTAGCCGATAAAATTTTGGCAGAATGCGAAAGAGTAAGATAGTTATTCGAAATATTATGGTATTAATATTGCTTATTAGGAAAGGGAACACATAACGGAGATTACGTTAATGAACAAAAGGGAAGTTGACCATAAGTTAGAAGAGAAAATTGGTGATATCAGTTTTAATAAAGGTGAACTTATAAGGCAACGTAAAGAAGTTTGTTTAGAAATTGACAATTTGTCAATTTATAATGAACGAATTGTGGATGCATTAGCATTTTTAAAAAATCAAGCACTACTGATTAATAAGAAATGTATACTGTTCCGGGAAGAACGTCTAGGAATCGACTTGGTATAAACTCACTTGCACGAAAATTAATAATCCCGTGTTAATTTTGATGATGGCTAGTGACAAATTTCTCTGGCAAACACGATCTAAGATTAACACAGGATCAATTACTTTGTGTAACTGTTCATTATAGTTAAATTATATTAAACTTGTAGTGTCACGATGATGTTGAAAGGGAATTACATAAAGAAACGGAAGTTATTGAATCTGCAATGAATTTATTATGTCGAATAATGGAACAAGGGAATGAGCAATTGAGACGTCTAAGATCAACAACATATTTTATAGATCGAGACTTGGAGGATAAGGATAATGTTCTACAAGTTGATGGAGGAAGTCTTTCGATTAATCAGAATAGTATGAATCTTAGCATGTACCATGGATTTACGCCATTAGATCCTGCGTAAGTACTAAAAACTTATTTATTTAATCTTGAGTCCCTTTTGTTTTTCCTATACTTAGTCCATAACTGTGTTGCGTTCCAGGTAGAGTAGGTTCAGAATCTCGTGGCACTCGGAATGCGCGGCGGGATTTACAACAATTTCGAAAAATTGGCACGACATTATACGTCCAAAAACATTGGTACGTAAAATGCCATCCTAAATATGTAGAGTAAATAAATATAGGTGTAATTATTTATAGAACTTCATATTAGTATCGTAGTATCGCGTTTAAATAAATCCCACCACACATCTCGAGTGCCACGACATTTTGAACCTACTCTAACTCCTCTTTTATTAAGCACCATCCATGTTTTTTTAGGTCCTCCTCTTTCTGTACACGCCATCTCCTACATATTGATGATACTCTATGACTCTTGTTTTAATCTCTTCTTCGTTTGTTCTAGAGTTGTCTCATAAAGATATCGTTGTCTTTTGTTAACTATGAGTACAATTATGGTTACCTTGTGTATTATTGTTTCCAGTTTAAATCATATGCACTCAGTAGATAGAGCATTAGCCTTTCATGCCATAAATAAAAAATGAGCGAAAAAGGCCAGACAGAGAAACAATATTTTTTTGTCTTTAAACCCCGTTTCCAGAACTGACAAGCATTGGCGGAGGTTACGATCGTGCTTTAATGCGCATGTGCCAAACGCTCTTGATGAAAGCAATATTTGGTTCCTTTGTCATTCAAGCTGGCACAAAATAAAATGCTAATGCTTTATCTATGGAGTGTATATAATTTAAGGTTTCCACACTGTGTAACATTGTCATCTTCACAGCATGTAATACCTTAATTCAAGTTTCTGAAAAATAGCTTTTCCATCTTTCTACTGTGTAGTCCCTTATTGCCTCAGAAATAGCACGATTCACTGCTTTTCTTTGTTCTTTACATTTATTATAAATTTCATTGCTTCTATTAGTCAGATACGAGGGGGAACCCAACATTAACAGGAATAGCATTGCCGTGGGCAGAACTTGTCTCATTGCCAGTTCAGTGCCACCTGTGTTGGCAACCTGGCTTCCTCTGTTCATCTGCAGCGATTGTTTTTACTAGCGCCGTTTTGTTCTTATTTCGTTTTTCATTATTGCAAGTTTAGGTGAACAATTTTGTTTTTTACTCCGTAAAAATGCTGTTGAAACTGTTTATAAAGATAACGCTAGTCCGAATGCTTTGCTCGATTTAAAAATGGCGACATGTCGATTGATGACAAACCTCATTCTGGACGTTCATCAACTGCCCGAATCAATGAAAATGCTGAGCACATTCCAGAACTTGTTCTCACAGACCGTCAACCGACAATTGATCAACTGTCACAGATTAGTATCTTGGGGCTCGGTTCAGCGAATTTTAACCAAAGATTTGGGAATGAAAAGTGTAGCTTTGTTTGTTCCTCGGATTTTGACTGACAATCAAAAAGAATGTAGAGTTGAAACATTTCGGGCTTTGAAACTGAATGGTTATTTATTACTGGTGATGAGTCATGGTGCTATGGTTATGACCCAGAAACAAAGCAACAGCTAAGCCAATGGAAGAGGTCATTGTCACCCCGTCCAAAAAAATGTCATCAAGTCAAATGAAACATCAAAACAATGCTGCTTTGCTTTTTTGATACCAAGGGCGTAGTTCATTCAGAGTTTGTTCCCATAGGTCAGACCGTCAATCAAACCTTTTATTTGAAAGTTTTAAGAAAATTGTGCAACAGTATTCGTCATAAAAGACCCAATTTGTGGAAGACAGGACTGGTTCTTCCACCACGACAATGCCCCTGCACACACAGCCCTCTCTGTTAACCAGTTTTTTCTAGACGACTAAAAAAAAATGTTTCGAACAGTGGATAAGCATCAGTGGGACAAATGTAATAGAGTATTTTGCAGCGGATAACATTGCTTTGTAAAAAATTTGAATACAGCTTTTAAAAACAATTCCGGTTATTTTTGAGTATCCCCTCGTATTTTTTCCTATTAACTTTCATGTGTTTCATCTGGCCACCATGCGGCCTACCCTGTTTTTATGGGGATATTCTTTTCACACACTTCTACAGGTTTCAGACATACATATTGGCAACAGTATTTTCCATGTCCAAAACCTTTTCTTGATATTTCTTTGTTTGACGTTTTTAACTTTTAAAAATCTATTTTCCTTTGTCTTTTTTTTATCTTCAATTTCGCATTGAGTAGATAGTGGTCCAATTCAGTCTCTTCACTTTTTGGCATTCCATAATTCGTCTTCTCTTTTCTACTTTTTATCTATCTTGCAGTTTGGGATATTCATAAAACAAAATTCTATCATTCTATGAAGGTTAATGCCGTGGGTGGCCATAAGTGGTAGAACTCGGACTCTAAGCAGTAATAATGTCTTAAATAACGAAACGCTTTTTAATTTGCTTCATATAGTTGAAATGGCTAATGACCTTCCCCAAATTACCCCCCCCCCCCCACCCACCCCTGGAATTACTGTATGAGCACCCATGGTTATTGCACTATTATATTTTGCTAGGTGCATATTATGTACTTGGCGAGTATTTGTAACCTCATGCATGAATGAAGTTGTTAACAAATCAATTTAACTTTTACTTCATTATGCAGTAACATAACAGTGGAGGAAGCGGACGCTTTTACAAAACAAAATATAGCGCGAGGGGCAAACGAAATAAATAGTGCTCGCTGTTTGCGATCATACGTAAACACCATGATTAGTCAAGTAATGGATGACTTACGAGGTCAGGCAAATCTCGTAAATGAATCATTTCGAAGAAGAATAGATGAAACTAAAGAGGCCAAAGTTAAATTAGAGGTTAATCATAGCGAGATTTCACGCCAAAGTAATGAAATGACTCGCAACATATTACAATTGGAAAAAACGTTAAGTGGAAATGAGGGATTTATGGCATTGGCACATACTCGTTTAGGCAGAAGAGCTCAAAGACCTGGAATTGAGCTGTGTCGTGATTTAGTTGAATTAAATTTGGTTAACGAAGTTCGTGAATTACGAGACAATTGTGCAACACTTCAACAATTACTTGCGGAGGTATGCTTATTATTATTGTACTTATTTATTTTGTTTAAATTGTAGGCACAAGCTTCCTTGCGATACTTACTGAAAACTCAGATTCAAATAGAAGAAGACATAAATGTCAAAACAAATAGTTTAAAAATTGACGAAGTTGATTGTATGACACTTCGACAAGGTTTAGATTATCATAATTATTAATTATGAATAATATAATTATTGCTTTACATATATCACAATCACTAATGCCTTAAATGTCTCACTGCCAGTGTATATCAATACATATAAATAAAAAATATCCAAAAAGTATATGTGTATTAATACATCTGATATAATGAGTGAACATTAAAGAAAGAAAAATAATTTTAATTATTATTCCACTAGAAAAAATTATGAAAAACCTGTTATAGTAGCATAGCATTAAAACATACTAGGAATGGATGAGGGAGATGGAAAATACATCATTACAGTAGAAATAAGAACGTCAATTACCTTCCAAGCTACAATTAATACTAAATTTCAATTGGAATTGGGTCGTTCGGGAGACCTACAATAATAATGATTGAATACATAAAAATATAGAAAATTAACTTACTTATCGCGATTATTTTTCTTACTTTCTTTCGATTTTTCTTTTTCAGGTTTATTACTGTCTTTATGATTTCCTTTAGAACTTTTCCCGCTAACCTTTCGTTGACTTAGTAAGGATGGTGTCCAACTAAATGCAGAGTTTGTCCCAAACACAGCATCTAATATGTATTGGAAAAGTTAGAGTTAAACTTATTTTAATTATATTTTACCTGCAGAAGCAACCTGTGAAGTGTTATCAGAACCAGAAGTAGAAGGATGTAGTAAAGATACAGACGGTTTAGGTACAACAAAATCAGTTGATCTGCGCATTTCTTTCAGTTCGGTAGATGAGGGAAAAAGAGGTAAAAAGTGATTTGTACGCCGTTCTAGTTGACTTCTTCTTTCTTGAATAAGCGATTCAAGCAATGGACACATATATTTATCCTAAAAAAGATTACTATAACATGTGTTTTTTTAAATGAAATTATTGCCTACATTTTTTAATTGATCTAAATAAACAATTTCAGTGAATGTCGCATTATCAAAACTTCTTGAAACATTATTATTACCATTACTTTGGCCTGCTAAAATAAGGAAAATTTACATCAATTCTGTTTAGGCGACGATCACTTACTAATTTTTCTCGGTTTTGAAGTTTTGTTTAACATTCCAATATTTACAGGACTGTCTGCTTGAGTTAAGTCAATTAATGGCAAGTTGCAGTCATTTACTAAAAAAAAGGGGAATTATCGTTGCTGTATTAATTAATATTAAACAAATTACCTGATCTGGCATTTGCTATAGTTGAGTGACTCCATGATGGGTCAGGCTCAAGAGTGCTATTTGCAGAATGCCCGTGCCTGTCCAATAAATCAAATAACATTATCTTATCTTCAAAGGACCTATCGTTTCGTGTTGGTGATGTTACACCGACTGCACCTGTTGGGCTCGGTTCACGTACCAACATGCGTTGAGCCATTGAAAATTCAGCATACTCAACGTCATTTTCACCTAGAATCATCATTTTCTCAGTGAAGTGTTGTATGACACATGAGTTCAGTTTTTATTGACATTTCGGCTATGTTACAAAAAATTTAAAAACAAGCGGTTGTAAATGGGACTTATAAAGATTTAGGATTGAAATGGCTCAGGATGGGTAGCTATACAGTCTTTTTCAACAGCTTCGTCATCAACAGTATTGGACTGCTGAGGGGATGATGTATCAAAGAAAATATTTCCAATATCTCCATTACCTAAATTTGAAGAACATTATAGTACAAACTAAAATGATAAAAAACTCAATTGACCTTATTTGAGATTTAAATGATACTTAACTTAAAATTAGCAAAACCTAGTGCTTCGTTGCACAAATAAGGTCAATTTCTAAGTTACTATTAAATGTACCTGACATTGTTTCATCATCGACATCATTTTCGTCATTAGAATCCACTGTAATTAAATTGGGCCTTTGATCTTCTTCAAAAATACCCTCCGGCTCGCTCAGATCCTACAAAATTTTGCAAATTTGATCAGAACCACTGTAGATTTATATACTCACTTCTGTATCACTACTTCCACTACTCACTGTAAGGGAATTAAACAAACTAGGAGAACTGACTGACAGACTAAGTGCAAAGAGATGGTGTGGCATGTTTAATTCAGATGTGCCATTACTGTCATTGTGATGAACGGAGACACCATCACTTGATGGTGATTTTTGAGTAACTTGAGTTTGAATTGAAGAAGAGGAAGACACGTTATTTCCAGGTATGTCAGGTACACTAGGAGTTGGTGCACTTTGTGGAACATCACCGCCCGCATTGCTTCTGGTAATACTGGAATTAAAAAATTCGTTCACTAAATTATTATAATTATATACAAATAGTTTGCGGTAAAGATATCATTATTTTAATCACTTCAACAACTGTGGCCTAATTTGATTATTCTACATTTTACTTTTCATCAAGTTGTGATGCAGTATCAAGATAGTCAGTCATACAAAATGGTGTATGAAATCAAAGAACTGTGGAATATTCCATGTACAGCGTGAGTATAAAGTAAGGAACCGCTATTATTTTGTCGTTGTTAGACATTTTACAAAAAAACAGTTTATACAAAAGTTGTTCAGGATCAAACCCTCTTTTCAGTAAATAAAAATATCATGGGGTTACATTACAATTTTTTTTGATAAAATGCCGTTTAAAGCCTAAAACTAATGGGATTATGCAAGCACGTGGAATTTTCATACATTAGAAACATTTACACCATCTTGTAAAGACTTAAGAATTTTAGAGAAAAGTAATACAATATAAACGTTTAGTACAGTCAATCTGTATTTTTTTGTTCGAAAAATTGCCAAGTGGATTTTTTTTTCATATATCATTAGGAGGTCAGGAGAAAAGCTTAACGTCAGATTTGCGAGGTACTGGCCCCATTGAATTTTTGAGAAAGTCAAAAAGTTTTTGAAATGCGTTTTTCCCGGAATTACTGCGTTTTAGAGAAAAATTTTATAAACAAAAAAGGTAGAGGACATTTCCATCTATAATTAATGTCAACGAGTTGATAACGTACGACTTAAAATTTAAGCAGTAGGTGGCGTTAAAGTACCAGAAAAACGGTTTTTCTGCTTTTTTGCCTAGACAAATTTTTTTTTCGCAATACTGTAAAGAATAGTTGTTCCTCTCAAAAATACCTACAAAATTCATTAAAACTTTTTTTTTCTTGGACTTCCCGTTTTAGAGCTATAGGTTGCCGAAGTGTGAAAATTGTACCATTAAGACTGTAGAAAGGCTAATAGAAGTACGGTGCGTTGCTCATAAATGGTATATCATTTTCGCAAGTTGATTAACAATAATATCTGTTAATTACTATTGTTTTTAACATGAATTAGAATAAATTTTTTTATTTTATATTTTTTTATATTTTTATATTTTAGCGCCACCTACTGCTTGCATTTTAAGTCGTACGTCATCAACTCACTAACATTAATTGCAGACGGTAAGGTCCTCTACATTTTTTGTTAATAAAATTTTTCTCTAAAATTCCGAGAAAAATGCATTTCAAAAACTTTTTTAGTTTCTCAAAAATTCAATAGGGCCGCCAGGACCTCGCAAATCTGGCGTTAATCTTTTCTCATCATCCACTTGGCAATTTTTTGCGAAAACCGCCGTTTTTCACGACAGATTGACTGTACTAGTTGTATAAAGCCAATTTTTGCGCATGTTTAAGAAGTTCAAAAAACTAATATTCCAGGTTGAAATGTTATAAAATTCATAAACATAAAGAACCTCTGATTCAATTCCCATTGTATAAACAATATGAATCAGGTGAAATGAAAATTAGGAACAAAAAATAATAAATACACCTTAATTTTTCCAAAACTTACATTTAAGTGATTTCATTTAAATTTTATTTTAAATACAGCCTAATGCGTTTTGACAATATACCTACATTATTATTATTAAACAATCTGTTATACTTGACAATGCAGTATTAAAAGGTCTTGGGTTGCATTTAAATTAAAAAATTGGAGTCGAATTACTTGTTATTATTACTTATAGTTATAATTAAATACAACTTAGAACATTTAATAAATTTGAGGAATTGATGGATGCCAGGTAAAGAGAGATGTGTGATTTTATTGTTAAAATTCCTAAAGTAAAAACCGGAACATTCTCTTTTCAGATGAAGATGTGTCAATTCAAGTTTTACAGTAACAGGTTTCTTTGAATTATTTATTTTTGTAACCCGCATTTATGAAACCTCTAGGCAATTTGAGGAATTAACCTCCTGTAATACATAAACCTGATTTCTTAACATAAATTGTTTACTCATTAAAGAGTTTATCTTAATGTCAGAATGATAGAGATAACCTCAGTTGTTAAATTAACATTGAACATGTGTGGCACGAAAATGCATTACCTATTGTTGCTTGCATTATGTGCAATCTCAATTAAAGGTAGTGAAAATGTGACATTTAGAGATACGCTGTTAAAATTCTCAATAGACGAAGTGGGAGATTTTTCTCTATTACAACGTGTCAATGGTTCTGTTACACCAACAATTGTGTCGTCACAAGTTAAAATCATCGAATGTTATAATCAAACAATACCCATTATTAAACAAGGTGCAATAACAGATATGAAGGAATTAATCACCATGGTGTTCACTGGAAATAAAATTAACAAAATTAAATTTGCGGCATTCCTTAATCTACCAAAATTGGAAGACATTGTGCTGGTAAACAATCAAATTACAATGATAGAAATTGGAGTATTTGGTATTTTACCTTCTGTGTCACGAATTAATTTACACAACAACCGCCTAACCTTTTTTGAGCATGGAACATTTACGAACATGCCGCATTTAATGAATCTCATTGCAAGTAACAACAAGCTCGATACTATTGAACATCAATGGTTTGATATCAAATCTGGTTTAACTGTACTAGAGTTGTCCAATAATTTAATTAGGAGAGTGCCTTCAGACGCATTTAAAAATACGAAACAATTAGAAATAATCAATTTGAGCCATAATAAAATACTCACTATAGGAGAAAAGGCTTTTGAAGGACTAACAACATTATTTACATTAGATTTAAGCAACAACAGAATATATCAATTAACTGGAAGACTGTTTAAACCACTAGTCGCGTTAGATGAATTGAGTTTAAATGGGAATAATATGACTTATATTCACCGACAGATTTTGGAGGATATAAGCGATACATTAAGAGTGTTAACGATATATTCCAATCCTTGGCAGTGTGCGTGTTATGACAGTATTCATCAATGGGCAGCAAAACGACCGAAATTAGAAATTGATAGCGTTGTCGGCTGCAAAATTGAATTCAATCCTATTTGTGTAATTCCTTTTAATTATCCGGAGGAGTGTTTAGAAGATTCTGATGATGAACTAGATTACTTGTTCTATCAACAATTTAATGTGACCAACACTTGCCAAATAAAAAAATAAGCTCAATTATAATTTAAAATGAAAGTGAAATGGGTTACTCACCGTGGACTAATTGTTGTCGATAGCAACGTTTTTGTGAATGCACACAATGTAACTGGATGTACATCTTTAAGTGAACGTGAAGTTGACGGAGATGCTTCTAAATTTGTTAATACTGGAATGGCTACAGGTGTTACAGGTACGGTAAATAAACTTTTGGATTCTCCTGGTTCTGCTGCGTGACTAGCACTCACATTACTAAATGACGCTACTGCATTACGAGAGATTTCAGCTGCTAATCTCTAAAAAAAAAAAACAAAAATTGTTTCCCATATAATTTTGTTTAAACGTAAGATACCTCCTTTGATTCATTTATTTGTGAAATATATTGATTTTGAACAGTTTGAAGTTGATTAATATACCATTGCTGATCACGACAACGTTGATAAAACGTAGGTGCTCGTACATGAAACCTTCAACGTAAATAATTAGTATATGCGATAAAATAATTTGTAGTTACCTTAATATTAATGTATCCAGTGCAATGTTAAGGTATCCTTCGCTAACGAGAAGATCTAATCTGAAAAATCGATTATAACCCCAACATTCGCCCACTTCAAAATCTGAAGCGAACTCCCTAACAATATTTTTGGAAGCATCACGACTAGCCTGATGAATCATTTCAACGCGATATTCATATCTAAAATATTAAACCAATAAAAAAATAATACAAGGAAAGTAAACATTTTACTTAGATGTCTCCGGGTAACCAGCACTTAGTTCTAAAAATACTGATAAGTAATTACCCCTCACTACACCATTACCATCGGGATAAACTTTTAATCGCCAACAAAGTCCATTACAGTGTAAAGGTGTTGAATATACTGGATCGGCTTTTTGTTGTATACGTGAAAAACCATGCATTACAAATGTGCTGCTATCATAATTAGGAACAATTTCACTAAGGCAACGAATTTTGTACAAACAGCAAACATTGTTTTCAATACTTACCTATGAAAATCGGCAGGTACAGGTGCGGTTACAAAACTAGTCATTGGTTTTTTGCGTATGGCATGAATCATACGAGACAATTCGCCACTTTTGGAAATTAATTCTGAACGAGTGCATGTATTTAATTGATGTTCGATTTCATGGAGCAAATGTTCTAACTGTTCAGTTTCCTAAATTAAAATTGCATTAATGATAATACAATGTACCAGATGGATTCATATAATTAAAAACATTGAAGTTAAGGAAGGTTATTACAAGATAAAATTTATATATTAATATAATAAACCAATTTTGAACTATTTACAAACATAGGTAATGATTGATCATGATAAGGGTGTAAGGGTTTACATTATTAGGTTAAATTGATCGTCTTAAGCCAGCATTCACTTTAAACAATGATCTATATTACACTACTACGACTGCAACATCATCCTGTACCAATACTCAGGAATCCGCACAACCTATACGCCCTAGTCAAGTACAACCAACAACCACAACTAAGTCTGGCCGTGTCGTACGATTTCCTAAACATCTGCAAGACTATGAAGAGTTCCGTTAATACAGCAAGGGGAGTAGTGTCGAGAGAAGAAAATCAAACGGTGCTAAGTCTCTCATATTGGTATTGTCAAAAATAATATAATACAGTTGAATCGCGTTAATCCGACATTTAACAGTCCGACACGCTTGGTAGTCCGGCGTGCCGTCACAAGCGTATCCTCCTGTCTGCTGACATAATTCAGTTTTAATTTTTGTTGAACATACATATTTTAAACAAAGAAGAAACAAAAAACGATTACAGACTTTTATAAGCCCTAAATATGTATTTCCATATGTATTTTTATTACTGTACTGTACATAATAAATCTGTATTTTAAATTTTCGTCAAAATTCAATCTTAAAAAAACATAACCTCTAGTAATCCGACATTTTTGGTAATCCGACACCTACTCGGGCCGGTAACTGTCGGATTAACGCGATTCAACTGTATAATTAAGATCAATTAATAAGTGATTCATCGACGAATAAAAAATAGTTCTTGGTTTATACAGGGTAGACCATTTTAAGTGATACACACGAATATCTCGAAAAGGAGAATTTTTTTCAAAAAATGTTTCGGGCGAAAGTTTTGTGACTTTGAGGGGGAAAGATGATGACATTATCACTTTAATTGTAGATGGAGTCACTTTAGAGGTTTCATCATGGTGGCCATTTTTTTAAATGGGAGTTGTTTTTTCTTTCCAAATGAAAGTTGTAGCTGGTAATAAGACGAATACAACAGTTTTTTGTTTTTTTTTTTCATCGGATCATTTTTCAGTGAGTTACGGTGTTCCAAAATGTATAAATTAAGTAAAGTTTCCACCCCGATAGTATACATATTTTCTAATTCTGTACCTCTCGCACTAATCAAGTATTCCGAATCGTGAGAGGCAAGGGGACTCACGCTAATCAAGCACCCCAAAGGGATGAAAACCCCGTCACGTCCACGTCGTTCATCCTGGGTAATGCTAAGCAGGGGAAAATGCGTGTCAATCAGCCTGGACCTGGTTGACTATCAAACAGAATCGGTCCAGCTAACGGATAGGAACAACACAGAGAGGGGAGAGAAATGCAGAGTGGTGTGGAGTTACAAAATACGTACACTATGGGAGGTGGAAACTTTGACTTTATAAACTTTGGAACTCCGTAACTCAGTGAAAAATGATCCGATTACAAAAAACCAAAAACATTGTATTCGTCTTATTGCCAGCTACAACTTTGATTTAGAAAGAAAAATCAACTCCCATTAAAAAAAATGGCCGCCATGATGAAATCTACAGTGACTGTATTACAAACAGTGACGACAAGCGTGGTATCGATTTTGATTGGCCGTGGTATATTTTGCATCTTAATGGCGGCCTGACTGTGTTTACCTTTGATCAGCGTGTGATTTTTATTTTGATTTAGCAAGTTGCTAGGATACCACCGTTCAGTTCATATAAACCCGCCCACAACTTTGCCTCTTAATGGCGGATAATCGCCGCTTGTCGTCACTGTTTGTAATAAAGTCACTGTAATGAAATCTCTAAAGTGGCACCATCTACAATTAAATTGATAATGTCATCATCTTTCCCCCTCAAAGCCACAAAACTTTCGCCTGAAACATTTTTTGAAAAAAATTCTCCTTTTCGAGATATTCGCGTGTATCTCTTAAAATGGTCTACCCTGTATTTAAAACATTGTATGTTTAATATAAAAACTACGCTATAGTACCGAGATGCAAACAGTTAGAAGTTTCATTCAAACACAGTTGTTAATTATTATTGTTAAGGACGCAATTCAGAAAAATATTTTTACATGTACAGTTTTTTTTAAATGGAACCCTCTGTATAATTTTACATGTGAGAACCTTCCTAGGATCCCTTTATTTATTCCTAAAATATTGCGACTTTTAAATGAACAGCAAAGACACGGCATCACCATAAATCCAAATTCATGTCAAATTTGGATTCAATTCTTGTTGTAAAAAGTTGTGAGATGTTCTAATTTCGTTTATGTTTCATCTTATACAGGATGTTCAAATTTAACTTACACTTACACTTAACACGGGGAATAAAATGTAAGTAAGTCAGGTGAAAATACGTTGATGGTTATCTCTTTCACCAGTCATACATCCGATTGTGATCCAAGTCAATAAAACGTTTACAATTAAATAAATCAATGTTTTATTATTCAAAACAAATGTGGAAACTATTGAAAAATATTATAGGAGGGAAAAAAGGAAACAAAATTAGAGAAGTATACTTTAATAACAACAAAATCATAGGGAACATGGAAGTAGCATCAAATTTTAATACTTATTTTGTAAATAGCGTCAAAGAAATTAACGAATCTATTCCCGTAGTAAATGACGAAAGTATAACATTAAAGCAAGTAATAAGCACATTTAAGTTTAACTGTGTCTCTAAAGGACAACTGCAAGAAATAATTAACGGAATCAAAAAATCAAACAGCGTAGACAATATTTCAATAAAGATGTTGCACGATGTTTTTCCGGTGGTAGGAGTGGTTTTGGTAGACTTAATAAATGAATCCTTACAAACAGGGACAGTTCCTGATATTTGGAAAATAAATACAGTGATTCCCATCCCAAAAGTACAAAATACAAAAAAATGCGAAGAATTTCGTCCGATTAATATACTACCTAAATTAGAACAAATCTTAGAAATTGTAGTAAAACGTCAATTAATCGATTACTTAGAACAGCAAAACATAATTAGTGATCTACAATCGGGTTTCAGAAGTAAACATTCCTGCGAGACAGCATTAAATTTTATCTTAGCAAACTGGAAAAACGAATTGAAAGAAGATCAAGTTATAGTTGCTATTTTTGTTGACTTAAAACGCGCTTTTGAAACTATATGCCGAAAACGATTGCTGAAGAAACTAAAACTCTATGGAATATTAAATAACGAATTCAAATGGTTTGAAAGTTATCTAATTAATCGCTACCAGAGAACTCGGGTTGACAACGCAATGTCCGAAAATATCCTGAATAGTTTGGGAGTCCCACAAGGCTCTGTGCTTGGCCCTACATTATTTAATCTTTACATTAATGACATTACTACAGTACCAAAATCATCTTCTATCCACTTATTCGCGGATGATACTCTTATCTCAGCATCAGGAAAAAATATACAAGAAACTGTTAAAATAATTAATGACGATTTGATCTTATTAACAAATTGGTTCAAGGCAAACAAATTGAAATTAAATGTATCTAAAACCAAATGCATGATTCTAGGAGCAAAAGCAAGTACAAATTTAGAGAACATTGAAGTTATAATAGAAAACAATAAAATTGAAGTGGTAAATGAATTTAAATATTTAGGTGTTATTATAGACAATAAACTAAAATTTAGTAATAATGTAGAATATATAATAAAGAAAGTTAGTGGGAAAATAAACTTCTTAGGAAGAATCTCGAATAAATTAGGATATGATCTTAGACTATTAGTATATCGTTCAATTATAGAGCCGTATTTCAATTATTGTAGTACTATAATTTTTTTAAGCAACGAAGGTGAAATAAATAAATTACAAAAACAGCAAAACAAAGCTCTCCGCATTATATTAAGATGCTCAAAATTAACAAATGTAAAGTACATGCTTGAAAAAACGGGGTTATTCAGCATTTGGCAAAATACTGTATTTAATGTACTTGTTTTGATCTATAAATGTCTACATAATAAATTACCGGAATACCTAAACAGATATTTATTTCACAATCGCGAATTTCACGGCTATGAAACCAGGCAGAGAGACAACTTTAGATTACCAAAATACAATAAAACTAGTAGCCAAAACTCATTATACTATAAAGGATTAAAGTTATTTAATGAATTGCCTAACGAAATAAAATATAGTACCTCTATGTCTGCTTTCAAAGTCGAAACGGAAGTATATGTCAAGAACAAATTTTAGTAAGTAGTTAATAGTAAATAAGCAAGTAAAAAGGTAAAACTCGACATAACATGATGTCAATTTTAAGATGTTATTAGTTATTATTTAACTAAATAAAGTTATTATTATTATTATTATTATTATTATGAGATATATACCTACAATTTTTGTGACGCTGCACATACATATTGAGAATACAGACGCGTTTAGAGAACATTACAAATTGAATTCAGTTATTTCGTTTGTAGTAAAAAAAAGTTATACAAAATTTGGTGTTATTCACCCTTAGATCATTGGAGTATATATGATCTAAGAGTTCATCAGACAAAAATTATGCAATTTCTACATTGCTTGTCTTTGAAAATACAAGAACCAGAACTCCGCTATTCCGAAAATCCGCCTATTCTGAACAGAACTAAAAACACGCGCACTATTATATTTCTCTTCACTTCATTCCTGGGCCTTTTATTGGGCACGGAAAAATTACACGTTACGTTAGATATTTATTAAAAACAAAACGTACAAGTTGCGTTGACAACAATAGTAAATAATGTTAGATAAAATTTGTATTAACAAGACTTATTCACCCATGAAATTGTTTAATACTGCTGTTATGTAATTTCTTTTTGTTATTTACTCTTTATGCCAAATTAGCAAAAAGACCAATCTCTCACGGACTTGTGAGGTCTGCACACAGAGATACTGTATATCAAATGGTTTATTATCAACTAACTATCAATCAAATCAAACATATAAGTAACAAATAAGTAACCAAGAAAACATACACTCTACACAGGCCGTTCGATTCTGCAGTAATGTCTCTCCGTAATATTCACAAAGGAAGGCGACGCGCTCAGGCCGGCACAATATCTTCTTCACCAAAAACACTCTCACTTAAGCTTCCTCTTCCTCCAATTCTCCCTATCTACTCCCGCTGCCTGGTACCCACTTTCCCTCTCTTCTATTTTCCCGCACTCACGCCTGCGCGCACTATCTCTAGGTACTATTACACTGCGTTTATCAGCTAAATTAGGACATCCGTATGCAACACAACAATTCACCATTGTGTTTTGATTTAATAAATTTCACAATCACTTTCAAATATTATTTTACACCTTTCAAACTATGGAAAATACGCGGTTAAAAGACGTCTGCCCTACAAACGCAACAAGTTAGAAAGCGACAGAAATACCCATTCCGCATCTGTGCTTGTCAGCCAAGCAAGGCTTCAACGCCTACAATGCATTGGAATAGGCCGTATCCCTTCCAGTTGCGTATAGCGTATAGGTCAATGTAGTGTACCTACTGCATTCGTAGATGTACACTGTGATATTACCCTACTTAAAACGCAATGAGAAGGAAATCGTTATTCTATTCTTGTTACACAGAAAATACATTTCCCGAAACATGTCGCCACTTTAGAATCTATAATTACGACTTATCAAATTATATGAAAAAGTAAGGGGTTGGTTGTGTGTTTTCATTACAATTATTTTGTCCTATGTGTAAATTGTACGGGTTATTATGTCACGGCGGGCTGCATTGACTAGCCCGAAGAGCCGCACTTGGTCCGCGAGCTGTACTTTGCCCATGACTGGTTTAGAGAAAGGAACATATTAATATTTATAATTACCTGTAGAATATGTTAAATTAATGTAATTGGTGTTGCTGTTGAGTAAAAGAATGATTTGAAAGCTGTGGAAAAAACAAAAAAGGAAGGTGCATCACTGTAGTAACACACTATGTAAGTGATAAAATACGGCTCACCTGAGTCAGGGAATCTTTTTGCCCCATAAGGGTAAGTAACTTTGTTTTTAATTGTGAATCTAGTCGAGCTATCATCAATTCTACAGCATTACGAATTTCTCTAACTCGATCATCTTTAGCAGATCGAACAGATTCAACATTACGTTCCTAAAACACGGTAATTTAATACATTCAACAATTTAGTGTTATATTTACATACCACCTCTTGTACAATGCTGATGAGTTCCATTAAGCGTCGTCGTAGTTGTGCCACTTCATCTTTAATTTGAGTAACATGTTGTTCGTAAACTTCTTCTAAAGGTTTAAATGTATGTCCGGAATGTGTGCCACCCCATAAAGCACATTGATGACAAATACAGCAGCGACATGTCCAGCAATAAACAGATAGTTTTTCCATATGAGTTGAGCACCTTTATATTATAAATGAATTGGCTTTTACAGTAAAAAAATGTAATATTCATACTTATCACGTTCATTTTCATCACAACGTGTTCCACTAACAGCTTGCAGAGAATCCAACTGTTGTGTGACTTCCTCAACCCATCTGCAATTTACCAACTCGTGCAAATGTAAAGATGCTCTGCAGTGTGGACATTGTGACCTTTGCTCTGTTAACCAACGCCGAATACAAATGTAACAGCATAATTTTGAGCAATGCGGACAAAGATGAGCATCTCTCAACTTTTCCATGCAAATAAAGCAACGAAACACTTCAGCCAAAGTCTGTAATAAATATAATCAAAATTTGGTGTTACTCGTAATACGAGAAGTACTAATACTGATTCCGATGTACAATTCCAACTATCCATTTTATATAAAGGAAAAATTCGTGAACTCAACACAATAAATTTTGATTAGTTTGACAGATAAATAAAATAGCATAATAAAAAAAATAAAAAGTAGGTAATTGTCACAACAATAAATTAAGTTCATAAGTTCAATGAAATAAAACTTAATTATTATACATACCTCAACACTTCGGTCATCCTGTTTATTTCCTGATTTATGTCTTGCACTCATTGTGTGCAATGTATGGCTGTAACTTCTTTAAGGGCCCTTTCTTGCTGTTGTTATCCACTAACCATTGTCAGTTTGCTAGACAACCGTGGTTTTTTCATTAGATCGGTTATTAATTAAAACAGATATTTCACTTACCAGTCAATAAACCATAAATGCATAAAAATTATAGCATTTATTGAGACAACAGCAAAGGTGAATGCATTATAGTGCTGTACATTGGCCAAAATTGGAGCTTTTTTATTGGCTGTCCTTACAGTCATGTTTTTATAATGAGTAGGACTAGAATCACGAAGTCGTGTGCTCGTTTCTTTGTTTTTGTACAACTATACTAAAAAAATAGTGCCTATATATACCAGGCACTGTCACAAAACACGAGCTATGTTATAAATGACAGATGAGCTATTCTTGTACACATATTAATGCATTCATTGAAGAGAGACAGAATAATGAAATTGATGCAGTTAATCGAGGTAATGTGTTTCATTTGATAAACTGTTAACGAATGATATAAAATATAAATTAATCGATTTAGGACAAACCATAATAGAAGCAAAGAACGTAATATATACGTTCTTTGATAGAAGGTGCGTGTTGGTACTAATCAAATATTTTACCTATGAACACTGATTGTGATTTGACTTGCAATTTTAATCTTAATTCACACGCACCTTGTTTATGACGCGATCTTTCTCGATAACGCTTTTGGGCATATTTCCCTTTAGCGCCTTTAGTATAGAGATATTACCAATTACGATGTCTTGGCGAGTATGTCCGCTGGTTAACTGACCTACAGTTCTCAGCTTGTAGTGTAAAGCAGAGAGTGAGAGAAAAAGTTACAGCGCCATCTGTAGTTGTTTCGTATTAACAGATTCAGATAACACATGTCATATAGTTCCGCCAGAGTATATGTATATACTGGGTGTCCTATTTTAATCTTAACGGGGGAATTTCTCGAAATGAGTAGATCTGACAAAAAAAGTTGCCGAATAAAAGTTTGATGATTTGGAGGGGGACGCCCGATTCTGTAACAAATTTCACTCCCCGACACTCAGTGGGGTGGATAAGGGGAGTGACTTTAAAATCTTAAATGGAAACCACTATTTTTATTGCAGATTCAGAAAGAGCATAAAAAACTATGAAGGTTTCATTTGAGAATTTTTTTTTATTTGCAACAAGTGGTGCTGCAAACGAATAAACACGGGTAATGCAAAGAGAGAAATTTATGTTTGAGGCAGGACTTTGTCTCATTACCGATTTAGATAAATTTTGATCCTTTTTAATGATTCGCCACTAAATAATTTGTTTTGCTGATTTGCAGTAGAAAATTGTGGAGCATGAAACACATTTAATCCGCATTGTATGCGGTAATTCCAGTAATTTTCAGTTTTGCTAGTTTCTTTAGAACATTGTGAAATATTAAACGCGACATTTCATAGAATTGACATTCTCTCTTTCTCCCCCTCCTCCTCTATCCCCCTCCCCTCTCTTTCCCTCTCTCCCTATCTCTCTCCCCCTCCTCCCTCTCTCCCTCTCTCCCTCCCATATGGTATTTTATTCACTAGTACCAATTGTAAAAATTAAATGAACTAGCGGGAAATTCAAACGCGCTTCAATCTTTCTCGAACGCCCTGTATATTCTAGACGCAGTACAACATTCTAATAACTGTCTGAGATATTATAGAAAACTGACAAATATAGATGGGCTTAAACTATCCAAATTAAATCGGAAAACAATATCACGTACAGGTCGCGCACGATAAGGAAAAACAACCGTCGCATGCGAAGTCGAATCGGGATTAGGCGTGGACGCGCAATGGTCATTTTAGCCCGCGTAAATTGAAAATACATGTTTTGAGTACCGCCCATTGGGCCATTTGTTCGATAGCAACCCGATTCGACTTCGGCATGCGACGGTTGTTTTTCCTTATCGCGCGCGACCTGTACCTACCTATTAAATAAAAAATTCCGTGTATTTTCAAGTAATTGAATGATGGCAGTCTGTATTCTCGCAACGCCGCCGAGCCATTAATTAACTTGAAACATTGAACAATACCATCAATAATGTACTATCGTTATTAGTCAAATTTAGTTTAATTACGAAAAATTACTCTTTTATATGCCGTTACATCCAAATACCTAATACCGAATTGTTAATATGATTATTCAGATCTGCATAAATAAGTTAATTTTCACCACAACGCGAACACAAAATCAGAATTTTAATTAATTCTCCGATAAGTAAATATTACCTACACACAATCGTGGTGAATTATAACGTGGTAGGTATAAAAAAACGGGTTGGTTGCATTGTTTTTCCTATTATAAGAGCGAAATAATAAAAATGAAAATTTGGGACGAGACTATGTTAATCCACATGAATACTGCGATGGCCTTTAGTTGAATTCGTATGTTTATCTAGGATTTTATTTAAAAATTGATGTTAGGTAAGTACTTTATTTGGTAGGCTTAAAACCTCTTATTACTGATGCCTACCAGAATTTTAGAAACTTAACGATGGATTTCCAACTACTCAAAATAAGTCTTGATACGTTTAACAATGAATATTCCATTAATTAATATACCAAACATTAGATAATATAGAGGCGCCATTTTCTGTTGATAACAGGAATTCTCTATTAAAATCAGAGGAATATCTGCTGAGTATATCAATTTCAAATAGCTTTGAAGTCTATATTATTCAACAAATTTGGTATTATTTTAACCTTTACAACCTTAACAACGACAATTTCTACTACGATGCACTCAATTAATTTTGTTCTCCTTAATCCGTTGTTTTTTAACCTTTATTTAACACCAGCACAGATTAGCTTTTGAATATAATTTCGTATAGAATTGAAATTTCTATAATTATAAGTTTGTTCGAAAGTGACACATTTTGCTACAGAAATGGGTTTTACCCAGGGCCGGATGCTCCGACGTTCAGATTTCGTCAGACCGTGCGCATGACGTCACCCGTAGAGTGAATTACATTTGCGACATGCTCATTTGATGTGTTTTTCGTCTGTACCGAGTTTATTTTTCGAGATACAAAAAATTCCATAAGAACAAATATGCTCCTTATGATGTCTTTTATATGTAAAAAATAATAGGGTAGCTCAATCTCTCTCAGTTAACCTGAAAAATACTTGTATAAAATATCATAATTACATCTGATGGTGTTTGCGCCGCGACGACACAAAAACGGTGCTAGATAGAGGAAAATTGCGTATGAACAAATTTGTAGAGCACAAAATTTACTAAAGAAAAGTCCGTGGTAGGGTGTCACGATCTTCGATAGTTTAAGAGTTACAGGCGTCCAAAATGATGCAAACTTTATTCGCGCAACTGTCCACACCGCTTTTTCCCAAACTAATGGAGATAATTACACCCTCCCGCGGACTTTTTTTTAGTAAATTTTGTGCTCTACAAATTTGTTCATATGCAATTTTCCTCTATCTAGCGCCGTTTTCGTGTCGTCGCGGCGCAAACACCATCAGATGTAATTATCTCAGACAGATTGAGCTACTGGGATTGAGATAATTACACCCTCCCGCAGACTGTTTTGTAGTAAATTTTGTGCATGACAAAATTGATTCAGTTCATTTTTTCTCTGTCTAAAATATATAATGGTTTTCGCAGCGTTCGAGGAGAAAGCGTTAGGAGATCTGGGTGATTTCATTGATGGATTCAAGACAATTTCGCACTTAACTCTATTTTTTAACACCTTGTGGTAATTTACATTTTAAAACAATGGTTACCTGTTGATCTGCACAAACATGAACATCATAACACAAGGTGGAAAAATGTACCGTTTATTTATTTATTGAACATAACTTAAATCGAGGCGTGGTTTAAAAACGTGAAATAAAAAAGGTAACGTAGGGCACCAATAAAAAAAGGTAAAGTAGGGAACCAGTAAAAACAATATCATAAAATTAAGATAAAATTCATTTTGTGTCTTTTATATCTTAAAAATAATAGGGTAGCTCAATCTCTCTGAGTTAACCCGAAAAATACTTGTACCTATAAAGTATCATAATTATATCTGATGGTGTTTGCGCCGCGACGACACCAAAACGGCACTAGATAGAGGAAAATTGCATATGAACAAATTTGTAGAGCATAAAATTTACTAAAGAAAAGTCCGCGAGAGGGTGTAATTATCTCCATTAGTTTGGGAAAAAGCGGTGTGGACAGTTGCGCGAATAAGGTTTGCATCATTTTGGACGCCTGTAACTCTTAAACTATCGAAGATCGTGACACCCTACCGCGGACTTTTCTTTAGTAAATTTTGTGCTCTACAAATTTGTTCATATGCAATTTTCCTCTATCTAGCACCGTTTTTGTGTCGTCGCGGCGCAAACACCATCAGATGTAATTATGATATTTTATACAAGTATTTTTCAGGTTAACTGAGAGAGATTGAGCTACCCTATTATTTTTTACATATAAAAGACATCATAAGGAGCATATTTGTTCTTATGGAATTTTTTGTATCTCGAAAAATAAACTCGGTACAGACGAAAAACACATCAAATGAGTATTCCTCAAATGTAATTCACTCTACAAGTGACGTCACGCGTAATATTTGCGGACCGCCCACCATGCGCAACATCCTATCTTTAGTATTTATATCGTGGGTTTTACCCGGTTACTTGGCTCTGGGCTGTCATTTGACATCGTAAATAGACTACGGGTCTAGCACATCATAATCCTTAAGCTGTTAGCTACCACATCAAAGAATAGTTTTCTAAGGAGGGGGCACCACTGAGTGGTTTTGGTGGATTGAATCTTGATCCGACGCCGACGTCGCTGAGAGGGAAGTACCACCATACCCAGCAAACACACATATAAAATATACATACAACATATATAAATTGAAGTAAATACCCCTACATATGCTTTTTTATATATCAAGTATGTAAGTATTCTTTAATAAAGTTATATAAACCGTATATGTCACACAATTACGTATATTTTACATAATAGTATAGAAACTTACGGATATTCTGTATACAGAAATTCATATAAGTAATATAATTAATAGATACATATAGATAAATACATATCACTCATGAAATTCATGTGCTGTCATATTTATATGATTTGATTTATGTACGTTATATTATGTAAAATATTTTATCTACTATTCATATATAAAGTTCAACATTACGACACTCAAATGAGTATCGTAATGAACTATTTTACCGCACTCATTTATTAAGGTGACAGATGACAGATATGCCTACTAAATTATTTCTAATTTTTTACAAAATTGACAATATTTTATGAATAGTAGATAAAACGTTGTACGATATTCGTACGTTACGACACTTGTATCGTAAATAACTAATATGTAATATTACTTTTTTATGTATGCCTTCTGTAAATATAATTAGAAATTATCATTACATTACATATTGTATGGTCCGTTTCTATTTGCGCCACATAAGTAATCGCACGCGCGTGTTTTCTATAACGCCAAAAATTGTAGTTCACGTACCTTTAATATTAGATCCGTATCGACTAAAATGCGTCTAATTTATATAGAAAATAAATAATATAAAATAAATTAAATCCTGGTCATTTTTAACATAAAGTTAAAGATAGGTATAATTATTGAATAAGACTTCACTCAACGGTATAATCAAACAAAATTTAAACTACTAACGCGAAACAGCGCAAAGTTACGAAATACGAAATAAAAAAAGGATGTTACAGATTAGCGCAGTGGTACAATGTCGGAGACAATGAAAACACATGTCGGATTTCGGAATTTGCAACGGCCGCCCGCAACGGTTCGAATCCGGTTAAGGGAAACTTTTCAAGCAAGTATATAATATCATAATAAACTGCCGGCTTTCAGTTCAGGTAAAAACGGGTTCGTGCAAGAATTAAGTTAAATATAATTAAAAGTACAGTTGCACGTAAAATGTAGTTTTTCCATTTTTTGTATGGAACTGCTTAAATAATTTTTTACATTGATAATAATTACATTTGCTCGAGTAGCTGCCATTTTGGTCATCGCAACGCTTTTACAACTAATATTTTTGATGTAAATATTACATAAAATATACATAAAACGTATATAAATTCATGTAGAAGAATTTACATCTAACAGACATATATATTATTTTGAAAATTGTTGACATCCTGACATTAAATATCTCTTATTTTTCTTCCAGTTTTATATAAATCTAAAAAGCTCTTACATAATTTATATGTATTTTATATATAAATGTGTTTGCTAGGTATCATCTTTTTCTGGTACGGTATCCGCACTCTGTCTTACTTCCTGCTTACTTACTTATTATAGTTATATTTTCTTAGTATATTTGTGTACATTCCAAAGCATAAGCGCATTATTTTGTGGTCTGTGTTGAGTCAGAGGCGGATCTAGACCAAATCCCAAGGGGAGAGAGGATGTTCTCACAATATGGTTACCCATTCCGTGTCGTTACTAATATATACACTATCCTTCGCTGATGATGATGACTGTGTTACTGTCGAAACGCCTTCGATATTTTAAATGCTTTTGTGCAATTTTTGTGTTTGTAGATTTGTGCTTTAGATTGAAATTTCCTTTGGTATTTAATTCCTCGACTACATTCGGAATCTTAATAGTTCTCTAAAATTTACTTTATTGTATATTTTTGATGTAAATATTACATAAAATATACATAAAACGTATATAAATTCATGTAGAAGAATTTACATCTAACAGACATATATATTATTTTGAAAATTGTTGACATCCTGACATTAAATATCTCTTATTTTTCTTCCAGTTTTATATAAATCTAAAAAGCTCTTACATAATTTATATGTATTTTATATATAAATGTGTTTGCTAGGTATCATCTTTTTCTGGTACGGTATCCGCACTCTGTCTTACTTCCTGCTTACTTACTTATTATAGTTATATTTTCTTAGTATATTTGTGTACATTCCAAAGCATAAGCGCATTATTTTGTGGTCTGTGTTGAGTCAGAGGCGGATCTAGACCAAATCCCAAGGGGAGAGAGGATGTTCTCACAATATGGTTACCCATTCCGTGTCGTTACTAATATATACACTATCCTTCGCTGATGATGATGACTGCGTTACTGTCGAAACGCCTTCGATATTTTAAATGCTTTTGTGCAATTTTTGTGTTTGTAGATTTGTGCTTTAGATTGAAATTTCCTTTGGTATTTAATTCCTCGACTACATTCGGAATCTTAATAGTTCTCTAAAATTTACTTTATTGTATTCGGAATCTGTAGTCTATCGTCTCAGTGCCCACGGAAAAAAGTATTTTGCTGTCTCGGATATACATATTGATTTTAACATTTCTTCATTTTTATTTATTTGAGTAGGTAAATCCATATTTGTTAACTAGCTGCATTAACGCTGCTTCTCCTTCAGTCTTTCTCGTTTTCTACAACTTTTATATAGCTAATATCCGCAGTTCTATTAATAATTTTTATGATCTATTTATTATATATATTTATTTTCCGC
The DNA here is from genome assembly GCA_036250285.1 of Pyrocoelia pectoralis. Classification (NCBI taxonomy): domain Eukaryota; kingdom Metazoa; phylum Arthropoda; class Insecta; order Coleoptera; family Lampyridae; genus Pyrocoelia; species Pyrocoelia pectoralis. The sequence goes on from CM070077.1 coordinate 31,038,092, forward strand.
AATATTACTCCCTATCCGCCACCTGGGGACGCGTCCGATGGGAGATTCACCATTATGTACTCAACGGCTACACGAAATCGACAATGTAGGTATAGTGTGTTTCACGAATAATTAGACCTCTGCAATATGGCCGCCATTTAAATTTGTCACCAAATAAAGCGTAGGAGCACTCATTGGCGTAGTACCTTTTGTCATACAAAAAAAGTGAAAAACTTATTTGAATAAATTTATTATTAATAAATTCGCTATCACCACGCTCATCACCTAGTATTAATTAACTATTTTAATACAAATTTTAAAAAAATGAACAAGTATGTGGTAAATTATTTTTTTATTATTGCAGTTTCAACATTAATTACGAATTAGTAATGGTAAATTTTCAGAAATTCTTAACAATAATGATATTTGTTTGGAACATTCTTTTATTTTAACGATGTTTATTTCTTACAATAATTAATTTAATTGAAAAATTTTCCATTTTACTAACCTAAGTTATCTCTCCGCGTGATACGCTACTGAGTTGGCAAATAATATTTTAAGACGTTTGAAGGTCGTATTTGTTAAATAATTTAGGGCCAGGATTTTATTGCATCTTAAAATGTCAAAATAGCGCTATAAACTAGCATTACAAATCGTCTAAAATAGCATAAATAGTAGCAATTAATTTCAGAATAGCAAAATAAATAGCACTAAAAGTTTTTAAAATCACTTTAATTAAAACAAACTTTTCGCTTATTTTACATGTTTAAGCTATTGAACTAAAAAACTTTTCACAAATATTGCAATGGATTGCACTGTCGTGTCGGTGCTAAAAACTTCTTGAGTTTTATTATACGGATCAATCCAACACTTGATATTTTGGCGGCTAACGCACTAGTTTTAAAATGAAACCTCGCAATAGAGAACTTGCACGTGTTTTTGTTTATTGCATTAAAAAAAAGTACAAAAAATTACAAAAATTTTGATATATGACATTGCTATATGAGCTTCCAAAAAACTGGTGAAAATTTTGATTGAATTTAACGATTTGAATTTACGCCGAAACGCTGCTAGAACGCGCGCTTTTGCGTGTGACGTCACACGACTCAATTTGTCAAGCGCGTAAAGAAAATGCATTGGAACGATATTGTTTTTAGCCATTGTAGTTACTAGCCCTGTCGCTCTGTTAGAAAAATGCCTTACAAATACTGTGTGATACTTTTGTGTACAAATACAACAGTTAAAACGCCAGATAATAGTATATTCTTTAACGAGTGTAGAATGGTGGCTATTATTCACGAGGATGAAGTTTCCAAAACGAACGAGCGCAGCGAGTGAGTTTTGGAATCATCCAAGTGAATAATAGCCATTCTACACAAGTAAAAGACCATACTTTCTCCACGACTATGCATAAAAAAAAATATATACGTAAAATTATGAATATATGATTATTTTGACATTTCAAATGACGTGCTGTCAAAAGCGATTTGCGTAGTTATTTATTTGACGTTTTAAAAGAGATGATTTGATTTATTCATTTTAGCGTGATTTCTGATAATCATAGAATGTGATTGGCTAACGAGAGTGAATTCTTTTTCATTCTTCACTGGTGTGAAGAATTTATGTCATTCTTTAGCTAAATATGTAAAAAGAATTTGTGCATTCTTATATAGTCGTGGAGAAAATATGTTTACTCCATAGAAAAGTTACGAAATTTATGGTGTAAAATTATGCGTAGAGAGACATATAAAATGCTCAACATTTTATTAAATTACATAACATTTTGGCAAATTATCACATTGTGCTTTTATATAACCTGATTCCATTGTAAATAATTAACGAACGCCGCTAATAATATCCCTTAAAACCATTTAAAAATAAATGTTTTGGGTAAATTTGCGGAAGTTTGAAGTATTTTATTTGGCGGAGAATTTACTTTTCATGGCTTGCCAGTGCCTGTATTAAACACAGGCGCGCGATGAAAAGTAGTACTTCTCGACGTTATAATGGTTTCGACAGTTTTCGCCGTCTTACGAATGACGTATACTGTGGCTTCGCGCCAGCTGATTTGTGACATTTAAGATCGTGTGACGTGGACCAACCGTTGGAGTGTATCCGCGCACGTGATATGCTGTTCCCCTTCTTCTATTTTCAACCCTTAATATCTCAATAAATATAAAGTTTTAAATTGAAATAATTAACAACAGCTCTCTATAAACTTGTTACTTACATTATATACCAGATTTATTAATATTCAAGACATGTGCAAGTTCTCTATTTATGTGAGTTCAGCGGATAGCTGGTCAAATTTCATAGACTCCTGTCGGGCTGCGGCGTTGCCCCCTAGTCTACTCCGCAAATTTGCAAAATCAGTATAATTTGTGACGAACACACAAAGAATGCTGGCGTCTCGTAGGCACCACGCGACCAGTTATGTTTATGTTTTAGTTTTACTAAAGATTAACACTTTCCGGGAACAACCTTGAAGCAAATGGTAATTTCTAATTTGCCTTCCCCACAGGGTTAGTCACATGTTCTTAAGAAATCAGAAAAATGATCGAAACATTTTCTACTTTACATTAATTTGGTAGAAGAATAGTATATTTATAGCAAATATAAAACAAAATAGCATTTTATAGGAAAAACAACAAAAATAGCAAAAAATTGCAAAATAAAATTTGACAAGCAAGCTCTTGAGGACTTAATTCTCAAAGATATTATATTTAAATTGCATTACATGCAAGCAAATTAAAGTAGCAAATGCAATAAAATCCTGACTCTAGGTCTTTTGCTATTATAATGTTGTACGAAAGGATGGAAAATGCGGTTCAGAGTAGCCAACTGAAATAGCCCTTTCATTACAATGTTACACTTATAGTATTTTAGTTATTTTATAATTGGATGTTGTTCATAGTGGAATGGCAGCCATATTAGAGAGGTCTAATTATTCGTGAAACACACTATAGTCTTTAAAATGTAAGTTGTTCGTGGGACAAAGGTTGGCGCCTTTTCTTATCATCCAAGGGGCCCGGCCCTAATGTTCCTACCAGGACTTCAAATAACGAAATAGTGAAAACCGCCTTCAAAATCCCTTCTATAGTTTTAAACGAAAATGAGGAAATACGCAGTGCGTGCGAAATAAATATATAATTTTTAAATTACGTTACCATGCACCGTGTAAATATAATTTGGAGAAACTAATTTTAAAGAAAACATAATAAAAAAAAGGATGTGTCATAAAAGCGTTGGCGTGAAAAGTTTAAAAATAACCCGATTATATAGCAACAAAGGAGATAATCAAAGAATTGTGTAATCATACAACAAAGGAGAATTCGAGTGGAAATTAGGTAAAAGGGTTGAGTGCGGGTTTTAGATAGTGTTGTAAATTGTTAATTTATCTCTCAATTGTTTCATTTTGAAAATTTACTTATTTTGCAATTGAAATTTGCATTTATTATAATTTAAAAAAACCTTTCTAATTATGCCATTGTTTTGTTCGTGTTGCAAGCTTTGTATGGTCTATAAGTTAAATCACCTGAAGTGATGTGATCATTAAACACTAAACTGATTGAAACCATTATTCATTGAATAATCTACTTCTTTTCGTTATGTAGGTACCTATTTTAATTTGAATTTCATTGCAATTCGAAATATTTTGGTTGATAGGTATTCGCTTGAAAAAGTATTTTCAACTAATTCACAAACCGTTCGTTCGATGCTCGATTTACCACAAGCTCCGAAGCTCGCATGCTTATGTTTCCACCATTAGTCAAGAGTAAATTGCTGACAGCAGCAGGTCTGCTTTTATGTGCCCAAACGGCCCCTTTCAGCCGCTCGAGTCTACTTCTTATCAGGAAATACAGAACTGAAATCTGAAATGCTACGCAATTCGATATTGGTACTTGCATGGCGCGAAGCTGCTTTAACGATATGTGTGCAAGTAGAAATGGAGTCAGGTTTTACATTTTTTTCATAAATTTTACTAACTTGAAAAAACTGTTTAATCTTATTAGTTATTCAAAATATAAACAGTAACTTCAGTAGTAATGTAATATACAGGGTGAGTCATGAGTACATACTCCTACCACTGAAGAAATACCTACGGAACAGAAGTGACACTACCCGTCTCGGCAGATACCAATTTGCAATACAAATACTTCTTTTAGTTTTAAGATGGGCGTCGAACGAAAATGAACTAAAAGGAGGTTGCAAACATCACAGAAACCGCCGTAAATGTCACTTCTGCATCCGTAGGTATTTCTTCTGTGCTCCTACCACGTATGGAGGCCTCTAAAGGGAACATAAAATGAGCATTCAAAAATGTTTAGGTACTCCTCTTGTTTAAAAATCTACAGGGTGATTTATGAGTTTTAACTAAAACTACTCTATGTCATAACTTTGCTAATGTTGATATTTTGCTAATGTTGATTTTGCTAATGTTGATTTGATTGATTTCAGATTTTGGTGGGTAGTTATGTCATTCCCACGCGATCAAAATTTAAATAATCCAGGACAGGTCTATAAAAATTAGCCGGCTTGGATTCTAAAATTTTACGCACCCTGTATATGGATTTTGCAAAACGGTTGATGGTTTCGTGAAAGTACAGAGATGGGTAACAGAACGAATGTAATTTTCCCCACACGATTATTCAGTTTTTAATAAAAAAACCAAATTTAATAAAATGTTAAAGTCTGGCAAAAGCATGTAATAAATTTTAAATAAGACACATTTAATCTAAAAAATTTACTCAAAATAAGTACTAAATATGTTTCCATTTTTGTAATGCATTCATATACTCATAAATCACCCTGTAGAATATTAAGCAAGAGGAGTAGACATTTTTAAATGCTCATTTTATGTCCCCTTTAGAGGGAACGTGGTATGTACAGTTCCTCAGGACTCACCCATAGGCATAGGGTCACTATTTATATTTTAATCCTAAGAGCGGCCGTACACGAGCCGCATTTTGCAGTCGGACCGACCACACAATTGCGGTCGCCCCATAAGAAACTACAGACGCGCGTTTCGACTGCAGTGAACGCCCGTGTACGTATGGTGCAGTATTTCTTATGGGGGACTGCAGTTCGCCGGAACGCGACCGCAATTTTGTGGTCGGTCCGACTCCAAAATGCGGCTCGTGTACGGCCGCTCTAACAATGGAGGAACAGTAATTTGCCATTGAAAATTGCTTTATTGTTTTTCGAAATATTTTCCTTCATAATCAATACACTTTTGCATTCGTTCGAACCATTTCGATTTGTCATAGCATTTTTCCAATCTTCTTGAGACACCTCCAAAACATGGTTTTTGAACGCACCACCGGCTTCTTCCGCCGACGAAAATTGTTGTCCACGCAATTTATTCTTGACATGCGGGAAGAAGAAGTCATTGGGTGCCAAATTTCTTGAGCATTTGTGTGGACCAATGTTACATGGTTTAGAAAGCTGGAAGTGGTGTCATCTTATGGAAATTCTTTACTGATTCCATATCTCTGGTAAATTTTTTGATCGGATCACCCGTTCGCCGTTGGGACGCCATTAAAGTCAAAATATACACCCTGAAATATCTCGAGAACGACACATCCAATTACAAAAAGGAAAAAACACGTTTATTTTTTTAAATCTATTGAGTCATGATACGTAAACTTCACCCTCATCCCCCTGGTGGGGTGGAGCGGGGGTAAGTTTTGAAAACTTAAATGGGAACACCTATTTTTTATTGCACTTTTGGATTCTTCATAAAAAACTATTTTCAAATTGCAAGTTTCACCCCCCACTGCGACTCCTTTTCTGGGGGTGGAAAGGGTGAGAAAGACGATCTTTATTTACTTTTCTTTTCCTCCAACATTTTTTCGTGATTCACAAATTGTCCGTCACCCTCTCCGTTCCCATCTCCCTTAAGGGTGGAAAGAAACACGATGATTCATTTGTGCAGAATCTGGGGTGCTTGTGCCTGAGGTGGGGGTAGTTATATAATATGTATACATATATATATTTAAATTATTATTCATGTCTGGATTTTCTCGTGTAATATTTTTAAATAACGTTCTACGTTTCGGGAACTACTTCGTTCTCTTTTTCAAGATAAATGTCAGTAATGAAACATGCCATCTAATTTTTAATAATTGATGTATCGATGCGTGTTCTACTTCGTGTCATGGGTCCCTTAAATGTTGGTGTTTGAATATTTTGGACACTACTTGTAGTTGAATGGTCATTCGAATTTGTGTTAGTGGTAATTCTTTGTAAAGGTGCATTTTGTTTTTTTATGACGATTTTCCAAATGGGTGAAATTCTCGAAGTATCGTCCCTTTTGTTAAGTGATAAAGGTCTTTTTTCTATTTCTATGGCTTCTCGTATGATACGTTCATTCAATGTGTTAATAGCAGCGAGTAATTTAATATTGCTTGTATCTATTTTGTGACCAGTATCCATGTAATGGCAAGCCAAGGAAGAAGATGTATTGAACTGTTTAACCGCTAAATTATGTTCTTGTGCTCTTACATTTAGTCTACGATTTGTTTGTCCTATATAGGAGCGACAACATCCAGAACAAGGAATCTCATATACTCCCTGGTTCTCACCAGGTATGTGGTCTTTAGCGTTCCTTAACAATTGTTGTAGAGTTGTAAACGGCTTAAAAATTTTTCGGAATTTATCTTTGGGAAATTTGTTTGCAATTGAATCAGTTACACCTTTTATGTACGGTAGAATTAATGGTTTCTTAAGTTCATTCTCAGTGGTTGGTTTTTTAGTAAAATTGTTGCAATCTTTTATGACTCTGTTAATTTGTTTAGAAGAGTATCCATTTTGATGTAATGCTGTTTTTATATTAGTTAGTTCATCTTCTCTGGATTCGTCATCAGTTAAACGTAATGTAGAGCATTTTGGGGTTAGGCCTGTGGTCTAATTAAGCTATTATAGGTATTGTATTTTGTTCAATAAATAAATATAAATATCATAAAGTTGGTGTTTTTGACATTGTTATGGATTGAAAAAACTTGATGAAGTCGTTTGCCACAATAAGCGACATAAATACAGAAAATTTCAATAAGAAATGCCTATAAAAAGACCCGTATATTATATTGAGAGAGGTATGATGTAATTTCAATTCTGTTCTACAGAACAATTTCGAAATTTTTTTTGTAGAACAATTTTAGTTAATAATATATCATTCTAATGGGACGTTGGCAAGTTACGGTTTAATATAGCACATATTACAACTTGCATGTTTTTTGTCTTTTTTGATTGGCGATAGTTGAACTAGTAAGTGTATACGTAATTTCAGTTTATAAAGTGAAAATACTTCTGAATAGTTCATCAAGAGATTAACAATTCTTTAAATGACACTGTAACAAAGCGATCAATAAACCAGCAGTGCTGTAATTTAAGGAAAAACGAGATTTACTACTTACTTATCTCAATTTTGATTTGCCTAATTAAGCTGAAAGGGTTACGCAATTATACAACGGAAAAACATCTGATAATTAAGTAAATATTTGATTTCCTGCAAAAGAACTGGATTTAAATAAAATATCGAGAATTTCCACTAGTAGCAAATTTTATTTAGTTGAAATTTGCTCCTTAATGATGCCAATTTTTTTTTATATTCAAATATTTACATCTCTTAGAAATCTGTAAAACGTAATATTACTCCGAATCTAATTTTTATCTAAAATAAAAACAACGTAAAAATCTATCAAAATATATGTGTACCTACTCGAAATAATTTAATTACAAATTTTCTTTCAACCTGTGTAATTCACTATTTGTTAATGTCCTTTTATCTACTTTCATGTAGCCATGTCGCTTTTTACAAGCGTCATAAGATTTTGGAGGACGATTAAAGCTTATTTTTGTACGTTTTTCTTCGACAACTTTATGCTACGGTTCAAACGACTAATGCGGAGAGCGTAACTGTTACTTTACTTCCTCTATTTTGTACTTTTTCTTTTAAAATACATAACACAGACCCATATTGTGAGATGTAATGTCCTGATAGTAAACAAATATATAATTTCGTTTAAGCAATCATTAATTTGGACTTAGGTATACACCAAACTGTAACAGTTTTTCACCCAAATCAATTTTCACAGTTAATATTTCTCATTAACCCATAGGCGCAGAATACTAATTTTAAGGTCAAAAGTACCACGTGACTATTCGCACTTATTTACCGCTGATTGATTGATAACTTACAATGTAAAAATTCGCGCGACCTTGAATAATCTCAACTAAAAAAAATATTTCTACAGACAACCTTGCGCAAACATAATTTATTTAACACATCTTGGCGGTGTTTTAAATGTATTTCTAGTACAGTGACTTTATTACAAACAGTGGCGACAAGCGTGGTGTCGATTTTTATTGGTCGTGGTATATTTTGCCTCTTAAAGGCGGCCGGACTAGTCACGTGGTACTTTACCTTTGATCGGCGTGTAACTTTTATTTAGCAAGTTGCTAGTATACCACCGTTGAGTTCATATAAACCCGCCCAAAATTTTGCCTCCTAATGGCGGATGGGCGGAGCTAATAGCCGCTTATCGTCACTGTATACCACCGTTGAGTTCATCTAAACCCGCCCAAAATTTTGCCTCCTAATGGCGGATGGGCGGAGCTAATAGCCGCTTATCGTCACTGTTTGTAATAGAGTCACTGTAATTTCTAGCTTCTATGAACTTGAACTACGAACTTAATCACAAATCTGATGTTTTTGAAATGAACATTTCTTTTTTACAGAAAATTTTATTTTAATTCAAAAGAAAATTACATGCCACTTGAAGTTGAATATCACTTTTGAAAGATTACGTCGGGTAAGTGGTGTCTATCCTCCTGAATGCAGTTTTCCAGCCTTCGCAGAAAATTGGCCATGACACGGCTCATCTATTGTAGCTACTTCTTCCCTGATTCCCTCCTTCAGTATTGCAATATGCGGGGCCTGTGTGCTCAAGTCGCGAAAACGTGAAATTAAACTTTCTGGGAACATGTATCGAATCACTTGCATGGAAACACGAGCAGTGTGTGAGGTGGCACCAACCTGTTAGAAAACATTTTTCAAATCAATAAATACCTACTACTCGGCTCAATAGTTTTTTTAATAAACGTTAAAAGTGAGGTGACTAAACTTTTTATCCTGTTAATAGGATCTCTGAACTAATTTTCATTTCAGCTTCAGTAGATTGAAGATTCCATTAATCATAATATAATATATTAATAAAATATCTATCCTTCCTTCAATTTAATAAGCGTCAATAAATAAATAAATTCATAAACCCGATCTTCTTACCCATTTTTTCAAACTACTTTGTACAAATTTCGTTAAACTAGGCTCATGAATTTTCATCACTATTTTTTTTTGAGAGCACATTGGGGAGAGATTTTGTACGCGCACATGTGATCCAATTGGGCGAATTCAAGAAATAGAAAATTACCCAAGATAACATGAATCCGCGTTCTATATCAAAAGATTGATGCCTGGTATAACTTCTCGTTTTTATAAAAAAATCATTAGACTTAGAAATGCGCTTATTTTAAGAAATGCTTCCATTCAGTGTGTAGATCGAAGTCAAAAGGAAATTGAATTTGAAAGTGATGCGCAAGCTACTAAAAGATTAATACTTTTGGAATACGCGGAACAAGGAAGACAATACAACACATTAATAAATAATACGGATGAGTAACAAACGTTTCTATTCGTAATGGCAGACTGGTGTTATTTATGTTATTTCCTTGCAAATTTAAATTTACGTCTTTTAGTAACACACTCATATTTCACAATTCCATGCGAAGATAAAGGTATCTAGCGAAATGTCACTTTTTCGGTCTTTATCGCGTAATTTGTTACGCTTTGTAGAGCAATATTTAAAAGCGCTAATGTACGTTATCTTGAGAGTTTACGAGACAGAGAAAAATATTTTCAACGAAATCACCGCAGTGTTTAATGACTAAAAGGTCTTCCATCTCAAAAGCTCTCTGGACATTAACGACGCCACAGAGTTTCAAGCGTCGCTACGAATTCGTTCGACGTCGCACGAAGAAAATCGAATGACAGGTGGTTTTAGGGTGATATTATATCAAAAGGGCTGCAAGCGAACCAAAATGTTCAGTTTCAGAATACACGCCGTGGCTTTGTTACGAATCACACTTATTTACAATCGATAAAGTCGTAGGAATCGGCACATTTTGTAAAAATACGGGTATATGTAAGGGAGTGTCCTTATTTCAAACAACTCTATTATTAATAAACATTTTTGAGAAATTTTCCCCCACAAACTATTTTATATCTATCTATTAAAAAAATTGCAAACTTTAAACTGTCAAATAATGAGCACGTTATTAAATTTCCGTAATCGAATTACGCTCGTCTTTATTAAAAGTGAATAGAAACATTTCAATGACAGTTGCGAAAAAGTACTGGAAATGAATAATATAAACACAACAGAATGTAATGGACCAGCTCAGATGACTGGCGAGCGGAAGGAAGAGAAAGATTGGAAGTGCAAAGATGCGAAGAATGGTTACTTAAAGACTGAAAATAAGGAAGAGAACATTGGTACACTTTTGGACACGACTCCAGTTACAACTGTAGTTCAAGTTTCCGGTAACGGCGCAAGAACGATGGTTCTTCCTGGTAAACGGAAACCTTCACGAGAAAAGTTCCTTTTGGCTGCTCTTTTAGCTTTACTCATATTTAGCCTCATTTGCTTGTTTCTTCTGATTAACAGCAACATCAGAGAATGCACAAAAAATAATGGTAAGTACAAATACTCTAACTTAGTCGCGTGTTTAAAACATTTATCGGAACACGAAACTTTACCTAAACGTCGTTTGGACGCATGAACACCTATAAAACAAATGCGATAATTTATTTAAATTTATGTGTCGTTACAAATATTCAGACTTTTAAAAGTTAAAATTATAAACTTTTAAGAGCGTTATACCTACTTTGTCTTTTTTTAACATGTAAAGAAAAATCCATTCATTTTGATAATATTACCAACAAAAGTTGAAAATGTGACAGCATTTATAAATAAATTAAAAGTTTTGAGGCTCACTTTATTATTCTACCAAATATTGTGTAAAAAGTTCGTTCTTTTTTAACCACTGGGAATTTTCATTTTATTACAACTCCGTTCATTATTTTAATAAAATAACATCGTTAAACAAATATGTAGGTAGGTACCGAAAACTTGGAAAACACGAATGAGTTCCTCCTAGATTGATTGATCGAAAAAAAATGTCGCATTCTTACCAATTTATTTGTACCTATATACATTTAATATAATTCAATTAAACTCACACAAACCTGTACCAGGTGTACTGTGCTTCACATCCATCAAATGGGACAACTAAATTCCTTAGTTCTTATTAGAGCTGGATAATGGTTAAGGTAATCACCAGAAAGTTTGTAGCAAATGAGAAAAGTTTCATTTACCCGCAGTCTTGACGCTAATAATGTTGCTTTTACTTACGTGTAGGTACATATTCTAATTTCAAAAACAAAATTACTGCCTTTAGAGCCGTGTTCAAAAACAAAATGCTTGTTTTACGTAACGACTTACGTACAGTAGTCGTACATTTTACTGAAATTCAGATTGTGTGAGGAACAATGCGACGACTTTCATTATACATTTAATGGATTCTGTCATGTATATAGTCCCAATGAAGACATGCGCACGTATGCATATACAGGGTGTCCCACTGCTCCGTAATCGGTCGATGACTCAATATGGGTTGAAGATACAGAAAAAAGTTTCAAATAAAAGTTGCTTTGATTTGAATTGCGCATTTTTTAAAAATATTCTTATATCTACAGTATGTTGCATTTTCACGTGGCAGGAAAATGTCACTTTTTTTTAAATGGCAAACCCTGTATTTTTTTCTCTTAATGTATCGACCAGGTATATTTATATCACGCCTGAAAATTTTTTTGATATTCGATGTGCGGTTGCCAAGTTATTAATTATTTTGTCAAAATTTGGTACAATTCAAGGTCGGACTATAATATTCATAACTAAGTTATTCTTCAAAAAAGGAAAAATTTATTTGACGAATAATATTAACCTAATGTCGCGTTACTCTACAAAAAATAACTAATTGATTAATTTTATACCGAGTGTTTAAAATGAGAATTCAAACTTTGTGAACTTTAAATAGAATTTATACGAATATTTTAAATGGAACACCCTGTATTTTTATTTACCATCAAATTCTCGACAAAAAACCCTATTCAACGGTGTATTATTTTCTGGTATTATTTTTTGTACTTTTGTTAATATTTACGATTTTTAAAATTTCACGTAAAAAAAATTTATTAAAAGTAATTTTTATTTAATTATATTACAAAATACCGTTTAAATCGTTGGTATCAACGCAAAAGAACAAAACTCAAGTCCTGTGACTATCTTAATTTCTAAATAATTTAGTTAAAAAATTTTTCGACAACTTGGGGGGGGGGCGCAACGGGTCCCATTGCCGCCCCGTTGATTATGTGTATGAACATTTTTGATTTGATTATAAATATGTGTTAGATGAATTTAAGGAATTGCTTTCAGGTAGGTATAGGGTGTTTGAAGATCGGCGATTCGCCCACCTAAGAGTATTTGTAAAAACTGAGAGATCAATTCAATTCTTGGGTCACTTAGAAAAAAAACACAATTAAAAGAGTTGATGAGTGGGTCAATGCGGATAGGTATGTTTTGATCCCAGAGAACTAAACAAAGCTATTTGTAAGGAACATTTTTAGTTGCCAACACTAGAGTAAAGGACAAGGCAAATACAGGGTGCTACATATTTTTCATTATTAAATGCTAGTTAAGTTATGCATCTGAAGTCTTTCATAAACGATTTAATGAACTCTTTGATATGGAGGGTGCGGAGCAGAGGTATGGTATTGAGGTGGGCCATTTCCGAATTCTGGGCGAGGCAATTAAGAGCGACTGCTTATCCTAGAAGGGCGATCTAATTCACTCATCCCTTAATTTATACTAGGGAAAAACTACCACATCTTCGTTCATGCGGAAGTTGCATCCCAACAAGACATAAGTATCCATCTTCACGGATGGATCTAAAACAACGAAAGGAACAGGCACCGTAATTTACTCTGAAGAACTGAACTTCCATATCAGCTACTAGCCAAAATTTCGACTGTCTATCAGACAGAACTAGCAGAACTCAGTGAAAAAACAATTCTTATGCACAGCATAAAGAATATAATTACGAGAATTTCTAGTGACAGCAGAGTCGCTATGTCAATGCAATAGCACCTCTAGGCTGGTTTCGAGTGTTTCCAAGTACTAGAGCAAGTGACAAACAGCAATACTTCGACCTCGTATGGGTTGAAGGGCATGCTGGAACAATAGGAAATGAAAAAGCCGATACGTTAACACGACTGGCATCAAAGCAACCGTTTTATGGTCCAGAGCGGGCTGACACATATCAACTGTAAATAACTTAACATCTCAAGACACCCAAGCCCAGCACAAGGCTAGGTGGGACTTGATGTTATCTATATTGTTGTCACGCAAGAGACCCTTCAGACACAGGTGTATCATCGAAGAACCTGCGACTACTTGAGTGTATACTTTCAGGGTACTGTAAGAGCGGCCGTACACGAGCCGCATTTTGCAGTCGGGCCGACCACACAATTGCGGTCGCCCCATAAGAAACTACAGACGCGCGTTTCGACTGCAGTGAACGCCCGTGTACGGTTGATGCAGTATTTCTTATGGCGGACTGCAGTTCGCCGGAACGCGACCGCAATTTTGTGGTCGGTCCGACTGCAAAATGCGGCTCGTGTACGGCCGCTCTAAATTAAACAAGCATGGGCTTGGTCGAATCACCATTCTGTAGCCTACGACGATGCTACAAAGACGACGAGACGGTGTTATACTTTGCGAGTCCCGTATTAGTCGAATTGAGACGATCCATGTTGTAGGAATCCTGGCCGGATTAGAACTGCTTCCCCTTCCAGCATCCTCGGATTTATCTCACGTGTGGGATGACTCGAGTGACGTCGGACGACTCTAATCAGGGAGGTAGCACAAAGGGCGCGAATATGTGGCGGTGGCCTATGTGCGCGTAGACTTCTGACTACCCTCCCATCGTAATCCAGAATCCACGGGATGTGTACATACATTGATGAAGTGAGGTCGTACGTAATTTAAATATTTTAAGTATCCCGAAGGAATGGCCCTTTTCTTCCTCTAACCGTTGGTGAAAACTCGGTTGCCATAACTACACACTTTTCAAGTAATGAATTCTCAACGTATGCATCCGCCGTTTTTTTAAAAGTAATAGTAGTTTACGTAACAAGTCCCGAAAGTGACCTTTTACTGGACAAGTAGGCAAATTACAGGACGAGCCACAGGCGAGTCCTGCAAGTCTGCGAGTCCAGTAAAAGCACTTTTGGGACGTATTACGTACAATATTTTTTTTTAAATCGGCGAGAAACGGGAAGAACAATTGACCATTCTAGGCCGGAAAGTAAAAAATGAGTCCGGTAAAGTAAAAATGAGACCGGTAAAACTTTTACCGGACTATCACAATAACTTTCCGGCTCAGTCCGTCAAAATGACATTTTCTGGCCTAAAAATAACCGGAAAGTACTACTTTCTGGCCGATTTAAAAAAAATAGTTTAAAGACCATAAATTGTAGGTATGGATAGCAAAAGAATATCAATAAAAAATAGGGGTCGCCGTTTAAAATAACATAATTACTAGCTACTTTCGGCATTTCTGGAAGTGCCACCATTTTGAAAATATTTCACATCGATTGGGCTTCCACAGTATACATTTTCACCTCTAAAACTTTCCCAGAAAGGTCTAACTAAAGCTCGCAAAAAAAAAACCTGTAGGACCCATGCAGTCATTTACGTAAGTTTTCAAAATGAAACGTATTGTACATTTCACCATTATTTCTTGACAGTACAATTTTATTATTAATAATAATAAAAATAAGTAATTCTATTAATTAATGAACAACTTCGTATTCCTCATCATAACTCATAACAAAAATTTGTAAGTGTAACCTTTAAGGTCCTTTGGTGTGGTATACTCCGGCTGAGTTTGCTCTAGATCATAAAGTAAATACTTTACCACGTCATAGACCAGAGTATTTAGTCTATGACCACGTACAATATCTTTCTCAGCACTGCTCTGATATTCGCACAATTTATCTTATTAATCTTCCTAATTGAACCTCATATTTATTTCATGCCTTCGCGGGAAGTGGCTTGCCTGGATATTGCTCTTTTTGAATTTTTAAAAAAATTCCTTAACGTTGTATCTTATAACTGTTTTAATTTCTTACAATTCGTTACCCTTATTAATGCCACAGTGTTCGAAGGTTTTCATTATTGCAATTAATTATGGAGTTCTATAAAATAAGTTTGGAATAAATTAATTTTATAATTTTATTAAAGATCCATCTGTAATGTACCTAATAAAACATTATGCTAAACTGATTTTATAATTTTGATCAATGACGGTTTTGAAAACATCCGATCTAATAACCAGATTATTGCTAACCAAGAGTTAAAATAGCATAATTTTATGCTAACCTAAAATTACTTACTAAAAAGTTCTGCTGGAAAATGTTTTTTTTAATTGCACTCAAATACATTTCGCTCTTGACTAATGAGTTCTCCATCACTACGTACTACGTAGGTATCTGTTGAATTTTCGTAGCAATTTGCATACGATTGCCTTAAAAGCATTTCATTTTTCATGTTTACGTTGGTATTTTAAAATGTAATTACAAGAAAATAAGCGAAAAGTTTTGTTCCTGTGTGTGCGTGTGTATTTAATACTATTTATCCTACGTTTCCTGTTGTAATAAAATTTCGCCGTAGGTAATGTGGTGGAGCTTTTGTACGCGGTTTGAGTTGTACAATAATACCATAATGTTGTTATTCATTTAGTACTTATCTGTGATAAAAGCATCCCTTCAATTTACTATACATATTGTAATGGAAATGGATCCCTTTGTAGCTTTATACATACAAACCATCAAGTTTCTAGCCTACTCATATGAGCTGTAGTAGTTACTTGTATCATCAGAGAAGAGTTTCCACTCGAGCTTAAAGATGAAATTCAGAAAGAAATGAAAAAAAATTCTCGTAGGTATTAGTTGTCTAAATTGCAATATTGAAGAAATGTATATGATGTTCACAAAGTAGGGTTGTTTTAGGGTTACAGCCCCGAGCCCCATTAGATAGCGGTCCCCCGTTTAAAAAAAAATTGTAGGAAAAAGAAATAAAGTACCTAATATCTTATCTTATCTATTTATCTAATTATTTATTTGTACATTTATTTACTTACTTTATATTATTTTATTTTAATGTTTATCGTGTAAAATAATTCCGATGAGTTTAAAAAGGTAAAGAGCCCAGGGCCCCTCAACTCTTTAATCCGGGCCTGTTTATTTGTGAATATGAATATGCAATAAATAAATATTCTTAGTAATTAATCATTTTGTTTATTTTTTCCTCGTTGTTTCGTGTTAATGGTTATGGTGGCACTGTTTTACTTTGATCTGTAACCTCATAAGTGATTTCGGAAAACAAAACGGTTCTAAAGCAGTTTTCGATATTGAACGCACACAACAAATTTATGCGCGGAATTATTTAAAGGAATCCAACCTGAGCTAAAAATCATTATTTTGACTATAGCATCTTCATATTTAACCAAAACCACTTTTCTGGAGTCTTGAAATGCCAGTCAGGTCCATCTTTGTGTAGTGTTGGAATCTTTTGTTAATGTCAGTATGTGCTACTGCATAATGTTTATCTCTTTGCGTAATTATTATTACGATTTTTCTCTCTTGTACGGATAACTATCAGCATGAGGCATGCTCCCCACAAAGCCGATGCTAGTGTTGTCACAACAAGCAGGGCCCGGACCATACGTAGGGCCCAGGCTGCCCAATTTTTTTGTCATGTTGAACAAGTATTTTTTTTAAGTAGAAATAAAATTCAAATTTTTTATACAAACTAATTTGAATAACAATATATAGCGCCACAAAATATACATACATAACTGCATTACCAAGAGGAAAAAAATATTGAACGGCGTATAATTTATACTTATAACTTATAAGTAACTTATGAATTCAGAAAATATAATATTTATAGGTAATATAAAATACGATCTTTTATCTTTTCCTACATAGTACTTTAAATATCCAGTGTGCAGTTTGTAATAACATATATTACTTTATTTCGAGAAGGAAAGGGGGTGGGGTAAAAAGGTATATTGTTTAAAGATTCGGAGCCCATTGAAATGACTGACAACGGGACCCCAGAAAAGATGTGGGCGTCCTGGTATGAGGACGATGGCACTTCCCAAGTCAAGTATGTAATCTTCTATCATTGTAAAAATGTTCGTATTGGGTTCTTGGGTTTTTCGGTTCACCGCTTTTCGCATTTTTGTATGGATATCTCTTTTTTCTTCTTCTATTTTTTCAGTGTCCCTGGGGAAGTCGGAATATTCAGGTTTTGCGAATTTTGGCTTTTGAACAATACAATAAATAATGAAAATTTAAGATTTTGATTTTTGATCATACCTATTTGAAATTTTGAAAACTGATATTTTGGAAATTTCAATTTTCCTTCCTGATCAATTATTTGTATCATATGATTTTGAAAAAGGGGTAAACGTTAACACCAACGGCCTTTGCATCCAACTGTAGCTGTACATATCGGAGAATCATCAACAGAGAAGTGATCATGACGGCAATGAACACAACGGTCTCATCGTATTTTGGCTTTTATGATCATAATAACAACGGCCACCGTGAATATAACGGCGAGCGAAGGTTCTTGATCACAACGGCTAATAGACATCGTGCCCGTTGTGCTTGTTAAGACGAGTGCTCGTTGTAATCTAAGTGGTCGTTGTGATCATTGTCGGTTTTCGTCGAATTTGAAAAGCGTCGGTCCCCTTTGTGACCATAATGGTTGTTATGATCATGAAGGTTGTTTGACATTGTGATCAAAAACCTTTGTTTGCCATATTTTGACCGTTGTGATATCAACACTTGAAACATTTCGAGTTGTACTCAAGCAATTATATTTTGATTATATAGTAATAAAATTGTTCGATTGTTCAATTTGAAGCAACCAGGTAAACTCTAAAGTTAGTGATTTATCTCTATACGCTCTTCGGGAAATTGGAAAACCGTTTATAACTATGCGGCAAGTGTTGACATTGACTGCCTTTTATACGTGACGGTATACAGGGTTGCTCATTAGTGCGTCAAAGTCCAATATAGGCTTTATTAAATAAAACTGAAAAAATTTATTTTATAAAAAGTAGTACAATAGCAAAAGGTGCTAATTTTAAAAATAATTTGAATTATACAGGGTGATGCCCTAAAGCGAGGCACACTTTGATTTTTCTAATCTGCTTTAAATTGGCTTTTCAACGATCCCTGGGTTTTTGGTTTCGGGTGAGTTATTAAAGGCCATTAAAAAAAAATGGTGGGGGTAAGGTTTACCATAATAATCCCTTTGAAAAAATTCAGTAAACGCTCTTTGAAAATCGCCGAATTGACTGCATCATAACAAACACCAGCTTGTATAATAAAATTATTGTTTGATTATTTTGTAGGTTCAACACATCCCTTGGCTATATGTTACCAAATAGTTTTGTCTTAGCTAATCGTAATTATTGTCCCATGGAGTTAATATGGTAAACCTTTGCCCGACCATTTTTTTTTTAAATTTATGTTAATAACTCAGTAATGCGTCACCCGAAACCAAAAACCCAGGGATCGTTGAAAAGACAATTTAAGGCAGATTAGAAAAATCAAAGGATATACAGGGTGTTTCATTAAAAAAAAATGATCTCGAATGTTCACGCTTTAGGGCATCACCCTGTATAATTTAAATTATTTTTAAAATTTGAGTCTTTTGCTACTGTACCACTTTTTATAAAAAAAAGTCTTTCAGTTTTATTTTAAAGCCTATATTAGACTTTGATGCACTAATGAGCAGCCCTGTATATGCTTTTATTGTAATCAATAACGTGTAAACTGTGGTATATTTCTCGATTGTATATGTACCAATATTGTTTTCCCTGCATCCAACGGATGGCGCTCTTATTCTTTTACGTCACAATAATCAACATGATTGTAATAGTATATTAAAGTATAAGTGGATAAATAGGTCTTGAAAACTCGCGCGTCTTTTCAAGACCTATTTATTAGAGCAAGTGCTATAAAGACCAGTTATCCACGAATACTTTACGCTATTTTTTTTATTGGTTCACTTTGAAATCTGGTATTAAAATGGAAATAAGAACTAATAATGTGAAATGGTTGAATTCGTATGTGAAATCAGTATACCTTTTGTTGTCATGGAAATGAGAAAAATGGAAATTAATTTGCAATCTGTCATTTTATTTGACGTAACAAAGTATTCCTGTCAGATCAATAACCAATAGAATTCTCGTTTTTCAAATTTATTGATGTTGGCATGGCAACTTTAAAACACGCGCGGTTTAAAAAGTGCGATTTAAACACGCTGGGGCGTGGTTTAAAAGGGTAAAATAGGACACCAATAAAAAAAAATAATTTAAATTTTGGCGTTTGTATTTTGTGTAAGTATTCTGTGTTATTTTTTGTTTTGGTATTTATTTAACACTGCATATCTCATATCAGAACAGTGAGGCTTACGTGCACCCTCCTGTCATAACCCATAATCTAGAACCCGTAAGAATAAGATTCACCTTTCACTCACATTATTTGATGAACATTCTAATTGTTCATTTCTATTGTTATCCAAAATATTCTTCTGTATCCTTGAAGGAATGTAATTAAGAAAACAATACTGGCGGACCTTGAAGTGGATAGGGCGGTTATTTGTTATGCTTAGCTCATCTTTGAAAAGGCAGTCGATCTGAAGCCGTTGTGCAATCAATACTTAAATAGTTCATAAAAGTTCATTTTACTTAAAAATTATAAACGTCTTGGTCCTCGAGTCTGATTATTTTTACTTTTATTCTTAGATTTAATAATATATGTTCACTATCTTCACTGAATGTACAGTATTTGCCATCGAATTGTTTGTGTAGGTCATCAAACGTTTCCGAATCAGGAATCACTTGAAGATCTGCCAGTATTGTTTTCTTAATTAAATCCATTGAATAATAAGGCAGAATATTTTAGATAACAATGGAAATGAACGCTGGTATTTACATTAAAATATCCTAAGAGAATATTGAACAGTGTACCTACGATTTAATAACCTGCATGTTGCAAAAAAATATATGTTTGTCATGACCTACCGCATAATACTGATCATAAAATAAAATATTCACGTAAGTTGCACATACATTTGCTTATGATGATTGGAAGTTACACTTACGTACCTAAATAATATCAAAAAGTATTGCCATCATACGTTTATTATTTAGTTAGATTAATTAGTAAAACAAAAGCAAATTATGTTTCTGCAAGAGATAACGGCACCCTCTTTCTACGTACTAATACGCCCTGTGGGCAATCGATAAGCTGCTATCTATAATAGGTTTTGAAACTCTATAATAACGCATTTTTAATTTTGTAACTCCCTGCAGCATAATAATGAAAATAGACTAAAATTTAATTAAACTAAGTAGATTAAAAAAATCGTAATTAGAATTTACCTAACTTAAACAGCGACTTCAAAGCCACGATTACGCATAAGTGCCCAAATCTAAGGTACGCAATTATCTGCCGTTTTCCTCTTGTTCGGCTTGATTACCATTATCAGTTTCCGCCATTTTTTCCTTTTTACCTTACTTCTCATAATTAGATTAATGCAATTTCACCGCAAAATGCTTTCCTAATTACTTCCACTTTGATTGCTAAAACTTTCATTAAGTGTAATTTACCCGAAAAATTTAATCCTTGATATTATATGACAGTTTATTGCAATTTTAGTTAGCCTTTTACGGATTTTAAATTGTACTATAATTCGATTCCAAAATTGTAATTTATATTAGGTTTATGTTACTTTGCGCAGGTTAAGTGGATATTTATGGTTTTGTAGACGCACAAGATTTTCAAAGCACAGAACTGATTCGTTTGGTGCCAAAATGTGTCGAATAATAATAATATTTATTATCCAATAGACAGAATTTGTCTATAATGGAATCTGCTATAACCATTACAAAATTACATTCTAACAAAATCAGTGTTGTCTAAAACCATAAATAATAAAAAAGCGCTAAAAAAGGAACTTTTATTATATAGTTTTTATTCTGTGCAGGAGTATATGGATACTACGCTTTAATTATTGTTGACTGTATTGTTCTTGTGAATGTACATTATGTACCGACCATTTCCATGCTGTAAGCCATACGGAAAATAAATTTATTATTATTATTATGGGAAAAGAAATTAAAGAATGTTTTCACCGAGAAAAATGTTTTTGTCTACATATTTAACTTAATATCTATATTGATGAAAGTAGGTGGCAAGTGTATTGTTACGTTACACTATACCAAAGAGAATACCTATACTTTGACTATACTTCTAAATATACAACTTATATTGTAATTAAGAGGAAGTAAAATCCATATTTACTGCTGTACATATAGGTGTAAATGAGGCCTTTAGTTAGTGAAATAAACAAAAATTTGAAACTGTTTAAGGTAGAGAAGGTCTTTCTATAAAACAGATGTTATGCAACGTTAGACCAGCTTCTATTTGTACATTTTATGTTTTATGGTATTTTTAGTTTTACTATAGTTAAAGATGAATATTAAAACGTTCTCCCTAAGGCCATTCGTATTCCCAAAAAGTTGCCAGTGTCCAAATTGAGTTCTTTTACATTCAAAATTCATTCTAAACTATCCTTATGAAGTTCACACGGAATTTGTTATATTTTCGTTAATTTTTGGGCAAAGACTATGTGCAAAGACGTAATTAACATTGTGAAAGGGTTATTATGTATTTTTGGTCTCAAATCTATTCCAAAAAGTTTGCATTTACATTTTTTTAATAAATGGTAAAAATTTACTATAAGTGGGAAGGAACGAATTCGTATATCTTTACCAAATATCAACTCATTTTTGTGATTTTTACGTCAGTAAATGTAATCCTTTATTTTAGTTACTTTAATAACTTGCTAAATTACAGATACCTACAGGGTCAAAAATCTGAAAAGGTACAAAATTGTAAACTTTTTTTCTTTTTTCAATCAACTAAGCCAGCTCAACAAGGTGTGATATTTTAAAACAAAAGCTATTACAACCTACATCTACAATCACAGATACCCCCTCCCCTTAAAGCACGCAAAACGCGAGAATCGCCTGTACCCCCGTTTATACAATAAATAACTGTTTTGCAATTCAGTTACGAAATGTCATCATTTTGTCACCCATTTCAGTGACAAAATGTAATTCATTTTGTCACAAGGATTGCTTTGAAAATATCCGACGTTAAATAATTACCAAGTCAAATAAATTCAAAATGAAGATGAATTTTACTGGATTGCAAAAAATCTTGTATATAAACACGTTGCAAAACTCCGTCTTTTTTGCATTTTCACATCTAGTGCAAAAAACACGTTAATTTTGCAACTTGTTATATAAATAGCTATTAATTAACTCCAATTGGGTCGAAAAACAACCGAAAGTAGGCTTCCCACGCTGTGATTTTTCTTACAATTTAACTCATGTATAAAAAATCGCATTAGACGCAATGCAATTGTCACTTTTACAACGACAAATAGTGATTTCAGTTTCATTTTCTAATCAATTATAGCAGTATCCGTGCCCGTGTAAATACGTAGTTTAATATTTGTCATAATCGTCAATAATTGATTGCATGGTGAATGATGATTGTGTTATTTTAAGGATGAGTCGATTTGGTAAAGTTACGAACGTATTTCTAAATTTCTTGTTCGTTAAATTATCCTGCCGAATTACACTCGAGGTTTGTATTTATACCGAGTAAATTTGTGTTGTTTAAATTCTAATCTGTTTCCTTTAGCAATTTGACTCGTTAGTTGACAGTTTTTCTCGTTTAATTGCTAGGCAACAGATTCTTATTAAACAACCCAAATTTACTCGGTAAAATACAAACCTCTCGTGCAATTATAAGTGATAAAAAAATTCCGCAACTTTGCAGGCGTCAAACTGCATATTGACGTTATTAATAATAACAAAATTTCTATTTTCTACAAACGTCAAAAAATGACAAGGTTTGCGCATCGATAACAATACGCGAAGTGCCCCTTTTTTTCACTTGCCTACGTTACCATGACAGCGTGCCCGAAATGACGACGCCATGCGCGAAGTACGCACTGCATGCAAACTAGATGAGAGTGTTGTATTTTGACGTTAAAATAATTGTCAACTTCTTCACGTTTGTAGAAAAAATTTTCGTGCGCGAAATACTTACTTTTGGTGGCAAAGTGGCATTTCGCGCACTAGATACAAAAATAACTATTCCATTACATTTTATAACTATACCTACATATTAAATCTTAGTCGATGTCACACACTCAGAGAATTGCGACGTATAAAAACTTGAACGATACGTGTATGCGACACACTTATATGAGGAGCATTCAAAAATTCTCTCACCCAATTACTACAAATTTCATTCCCAAATTTTACCACTGCAATAAGTTTCACTGTTTCAGCGTTGCAGGACAATTACCTGCTAGATAGATCAAAATCGCAAAACTGAGTCCACCCGTACTGACAAAATCCAAACAGTAGCCCGTTTTTTTTGTAATTAACTTGATTAAACTTAATGTTACTGTTAATGGAATTCGGTAAGTGGGAAGTTCACACACAACGTTAAGTCCATTACATAAGAATTACATGAAAAATTAACTCATCCAACCCTGAAAAATATACTTACCACATTATTGATCGAAAGAAAAATACGGGTTGAAAATGTCAAAAAAAGCTCAACAAGTAAGACAGAAAGGAAGTCATTTGGAATGAATGATGATAAATATTTTGGATCACAAGCCAGTATAACAATTGTTGACATAGATTGGGAAAAGGACTTCTGACATTCAACATCACACTCACACCACTAGCTAATCAATTAATTTATTATGGAAATAAGTGAAAATAAAATGGCTGACGACATCAAAATACGTATTGGTAAAGTTGCAAATGCAAATCATAATCAATGACATCTACAAGGGGACACTCAAATGTTATTGCCTTACTACTCATGCACCACCGCCATAAATAAAATGTATAGGAACACTCCAAACAACATTAATTACCAAGTCTTAATCTATATAAAACTCGCCACTACTTCGAGTAACTGACAAAATATATCTGTATTATTATCATTATTATTAGATTAAGTTTATTTTTTTTGTTATTTCTTCTTTAGATCGACAATGCCAATGTTCAGGGATGATTTGTAATTTGTAATTGTTCATCCGTTTTCATCTTCGCCCCTCAGGCCTAACTTGGGTTCCTCTTGACGAGGACCCTTTACACAATTAAATACTTGTAATTATCCGAAAAATGTTCTGTGTGAAATTTTTCAAATCCATAATGTGATTACCTATCTTTTTTTCTCTTCAGCTTATTTATGAAATCATAATTTTAAATTTTGACATTTAATGATGCTTGAGAATGGGAATTGTGATCCCGAAACATGTCGCGCCTCGACGTTTGACTCGTCATAAATAAATTGTCAACAATTACAAATTTAAAGGGGAGAGGTTGTGAGGCTTTAATTTCACTTCTCATTATAACCCCTTTGCGAGCAATGGACCCCATCAATATTGTAATTTAATGGCAATAAATGATTATTATTATTATTAATGCCAACTCTATGTATACAGACCCTTTGTGAACAAATGGTTTCATGGATTCTTGTTTTATAGACGGGTCGCAGTGATAATCCACGTTTCATCACCAGCATTATTTTCGAAAAAAATGTCCTCGTCATGAGTTGAAGCGATTAAATTTTTTGTTGAAAAATTTCATTGGTTATTTCAGTAACCTTGAATCTGTGCTTTTTAAACACTAAATTCGGCGCTTCTTGATCTAAACTATGAAAGCGGAGCATTTCCGGACCCATATTTATATTAACTTTCCTTCGTATTTTGAAATGATGTCCTTGAATTTTCCTCACAACATTATGTAACACCCTGTATATTCAACGTCTCCTTTAAACTCAATCAGATTTTTATCATTCTTTGTTAATGGACTCACTAGGGCTCTCGACCTTCCATGTAGCAGCCTTAGTTGCTTGAAGTCAATTCTCTTGAAGCCAGTTCTCGTGGTTGCGGGTGTAATGTGTCCTAGGAGCGTTATCACACATTTATCACTCGTCTTGAACGTTTTCTCTTCCGTTGACCGGAGCCCACGACCGGTCCGATACTCTGAATGTTAGGAAAAGGGGTGATTTGAACGCGTTTCCTGGCAAACTCTGCGACGGTCTCTGTTTCCGTTTCCTCTCGATTTGTTGGTTCGACACAAACCACGGTACATTATATGCTCTTCTGCGAGCTCTGCTCTGGATCCTTTCGATTATTCTACACCCCACTTTTTGGAAATAAGAAATGATTTCTTATTATACGAACATAAATGATGATAAATTCAAAGGGGAATTCAATCTGGAGACAGACGCCAAGCGTTACAATTAAAATGCAAAATAAGTCTAATAAACAACTTAGCACAGTGTTTCCTTTAATATTTTCAGATTTTCTTGACATTTAGCTAAACGTACATCTCGGTTGTGTAAATTAAAGAAGTTCATCTGTTATAGCGTTGAGTGAAAGCGTATTCAATGGTTATTAATCTATCCAGAGCAAAATGTCCGATATAGGATTAACCATTCCAAAAGACCTCTCATAAGCTGGCAGGACCAAATCGACAGAATCAAGTCGGACGTATTTAATTATTTAGTACTTATTTTGTACTAATTTGTACCACTAATAAAAATTTTGTACTCCTTGCCGTTTTGAAAAAAACAGTGGCGCTGCTAGCCTCATATTAAGCTAGCAGGACCAAAAGACAAAAATAAATAAAAGAAACAAAAAAAAGCCAGATACGCAAAGATCTGAATTTGTACTAATTTGTACCATCAAAATAAATTGAACATGTTCAAAAATTTCCCCTAAGACAACACCCAAATCATATGAAGCCTATTAGGGTCAAGAGTAAACTACCCTTTGTCATAAGCAGAATCAGTTGAGACTCGTACAGTCGAAGCAGGATAATTTGTACCTCTAAAATATAAAGTTTCGAATTTCGTACCCTCCTTCATTTGGAATCTACTCCCGATCACTTCGTGCAATACATAATATTGTCACAACATCTTAGGATAGGTTTAATCTTTTAAAAATGATGCAAAGGTGTCTAAACAGTTTCGTAATTTCTTTTTTGAAATTACATATTACTAAAATGAGTCAAATATTTACCTTTTGATTCTTATTGTTTTTGATTAAAATTCATTCCCTCATTTCTCTTGGTGTACTTATTAAAAATGTTTACAAGCGTTTTCTACTAATTATTTTGTTATAAAAGTACATACGTGAAATAACCTTCTGAACTACAATTTATACAGGGTAATCTTTCAATGATATTTAAATGGTGCAAGCGGCCCTGGAAATTGAATAAAATGATTATTATATCAATGTAAACATATTTAGTACTTTACTCTTGAGCCGAAAAGTGATCGGGGGTAGTTTCCAAAGGGGAAGGACGGGGGTACGAAATTCGAAACTTCATATTTTAGAGGTACAAATTATCCTGCTTCGATCGTACGAGTATCAACTGATTCTGATCGTGGCAAAGGGTACTTTACTCTTGAGCCGAAAAGTGATCGGGGGTAGATTCCAAAGGAAGGAGGAGGGTACGAAATTCGAAACTTCATACTTTAGAGGCACAAATTATCCTGTTTAGATCGTACGAGCATCAACTGATTCTGCTTATGGCAAAGGGTAGTTTTACTCTTGACCCTAATAGGCTTCATATCATTTGGGTGTTGTCTTAGGGAAAATTTTTGAACATGTTCAATTTATTTTGATGGTACAAATTAGTACAAATTCAGATCATTGCGTATCTGCCTTTTTTTGTTTGTTTTATTTATTTTTGTCTTTTGGTCCTGCTAGCTTAATATGATGCTAGCAGCGCCATTGTTTTTTTCAAAACGGCAAGGAGTACAAAATGTTTATTAGTGGTACAAATTAGTACAAAATAAGTACCAAATAATTAAATACGTCCGACTTGATTCTGCCAATTTGGTCCTGCCAGCTTATGAGAGGTAACGTGTGAAGCTAAAACCAGGTTCTATAATTTGATGAACGTTGGCTTGCAGTAGGAAAAGAATGCCTGTGCCTGGAGAATATAAGATAAGCTTTATTTTCAGTGCGTCTCAAAATGAATTGTTGTATTTACTGTACATCTAAATTTATATTCTCTAGGTAGATGTATTGTTTTCTTACTGCAAACAACTGCAGCCCGTATAGAACCTGCTTTTAGCTACACGTTTGCGTTGCTCTTGCTGTAATTTATGCCCTTTGATAATGGTTAATACTAAATCGGAGAATGTGTAGCTTTTTAGAATTAAGACAATTCGGGAAAATATTTAAAAATTATCCCAGAGAGATATGGTTACGAGGTGTACACATTTGCGTAACAATAACCACCTACGGTATAAAAAATAGGAACTGGGGTAGACCCTTGTCATAAATTTATAGCGGCGAAGGAAATGTCGTTACTTGGAAAATTGATTACTTTGTTAGTAAATAAGCTGTGAATACTTATTGAAATTGCTTCATTCCCCTCAGATTATCAGTTTTTACAAATCTAGTACTTATGTTATAACAGTGCGAACATTAAACGCGTTACTCGTTAGGGTACGTACAGAATGTCGCCAGTTGAAAGAAAACTAATGGTAGATCTAATCGATTTCTCTTTCAACTTAGAGACTTTAAAGCCACGTTAAGGGCAATAGCGGAAAACAGTTACTTGAGAAAACCAACCGAACTTGCATTCACCGGAAACTTGGCATGTTACCCTCGAGAGTCGAGTCTTTGTAACGTTACTCAAATTAGATTTCCTACGTTCAGAAATGTTTATAATTAAGTAAAATTGTTCGTAGTCTAAATGTACTTGCGTATCCATACCTTGTTTGTGACAAAGTCTTTTAACATTAATTCAATTTAGTCTTACATAAACGTCCTTTCCTCCTTTGTTAATTGAAGCGACATTCTACGAGTTTATTCCTCTAATTAGGTGAGATTTTCTCCATTTCATGCCGCAGCATTCTACAGTTGTCTAACATTGTGGCATATTGAAACTAACTAATGAAATAATACTCGTGAACTTGAATAACATAAACAGTTAATTCAGATTATTATTTATCAGATTACTTACACATAATTTATTCCGACGCATAACGGAAACATCGACTTGCTAATTACATAAATTATTGCAAACAGAACATGACCTACATCTTTTAACGAAAGTTTCCAGAATCTATAAAAATTTCTCAAGGTTCTGGCTTGGTCACAAAATAAAGGTAAAAGAGGTAGATTCGTACGTTGCAGCGAATCTCCCCCCCCCACCCCCTTCTCATCCCAGGCATATCACCAAACCCTTATTGGAGAAAGTTTCAATCCAATCTCTGTAGATCTACAGTAGATTCGTTACCGTTAGTATTGAAATGCCATTAGTTCTGGTGTGTTTATCGAGAATGACAGATAAGCTTAGGTTAATTAACCTAAGCAAGATAACGACTATGCCACAACCGTCAAAGCTCTCATCACTGGAATTAGAAGCAAGTCAATATCTAAATTCTAAGGAAACAGCGCAACCAACGTGTAGTGATGTGATCCTCCTCGATACCACCGCTGTAAAATTTATAGTGGCAACAGTAGCTGCAAACGAGACGTAGAGAAACCCGGGAACTCGCTTTTTATCAGGGGAGGGGAGATTGTCTACATCTATCTACCTGTTGTATATCTCAGCAATGGTTATTATTTGAGAAACATCATGACTATGGGGGTGAAAAAAAATTGAATAAAACTAATTTCGGCCATACTGTCGAATAGAGAATTAAAAGACGCTTCAAATGAGGGGTCGCTCGACTCCCTTTCCCTATTTAAATTCTTGAGTTAGGGGTTGCTGGGGTTAGGGGGTTGACCTGACACAGTCAAATTTGACATCAAAATGTGCCGTTCAAAAGGTCTAAGGTGGTGTGTTTCAGGATTTTTCCTAAACAACACCCCCACCATAGTTAATCTGGAGGGTGCTTTTCATTGGGGCGAAAAAAAATTGAATAATACTAATTTTCATTTGTACTGTCGAATAGAGAATTAAAAGACGCTTCAAATGAGGGGTCGCTCGATTCCCTTTCCCTATTTAAATTCTTGAGTTAGGGGTTGCTGGGGGTAGGGGGTTGACCTGACAAAGTCAAATTTGACATCAAAAGTTGTCCCCCAAAAATAAAAAATCGACGTGTCCGAGCGTTTTTTAAGAAACTTGTCTAAGTGTCCCAAAACAGGCGTGTTACCTTTTCAATGGCCCACCCTGTATAATAATTCTTGTTATTATGACAATCATAATAATGATGTCTCTCAAATAATAACCATTGCTAAGATACATAACACTACCTCGCACAGTTAACCTTAAAAATAGTTCGTGTCTAGCCTATTTAGCGATCTCCTAAAGGGTTCACGGTCATTTCCCCGCCGAAAAAATCCCGCCGGTCAATTGCCCGCCGGTAAATTGTTCGCCTGGTAAAAACCCCGCGCGGTGAAATGTTCGCCGGTAAAATGCCCGCCATGACAAAATCCCGTCGGTCAATTTCCCGCCATAATTTTTGAAAAAATAAGCAATTAAGAAAGTTCTTTTTTAAATAACTTCAGTTTTGTAAACCTGTGTGTCATGCCACTATTTTAGTATCAATTGAAAAAAAATATACTAAACCTGCAAATAACCTAGGCGCTTTAGTGGGGGAATAAGCGTAGAAAATGGTACAACATTTACGTGTTAAGAACGAGGTTGAAACAAGAGATAGTAGCAGGCGAGTATTCATGTATAGTGCCGTAGGTCTGTAAAGGATGTCAAAATGCCATCGAGAAGTGCTTAAAATGGCCGTCGAAAATATTTTATAAATTTATATATAACGGTTCTTTTGTTAAACATGGCAATGTCTGGTTTATTAATACAGTCTTCTTTTTTGAATTTAGCATATTTTAATTTACAGTAAACAGCGGCCTCAAATTCATCTTACGCCTCCTGAGCGCATAATCCACCACTGGCTGCACATAACGTAGGTAGGTACATATTATGTAAGTGGATCTTTATCACAAAAATAGGGGAATATCAGGGGAATCATTTTGCCTACAGCGGCGGGCAAATGACCAACGGGATTTTGTCATGGCGGGCATTTTACCGGCGAACATTTCACTGCGCGGGGTTTTTACCAGGCGAACAATTTACCGGCGGGCAATTGGACCGGCGGGATTTTTTCGGCGGGGAAATGACCGGATACCCTCCTAAAGAACGGTCATTTCTAATCGTTTAAATATGAGTAGACTACGGGCGACAGACAGCGTCCACAATGTGACTCATTGGGTGTTGATTGAGCTCCAAATAGGAACTATAATGAAAAATTTAGATTGAGTTTGATTTAGTGCCTACTGTCGGCGCAAAAAGTATATGTATATACTCGAGTTTGAAGCTGAATAAAAAAAAAATTCTGGCAAGTTGCCACGAGACTTCCCTCGTATTAGCACCTTTTTCAAAAAATAAGTATAGCACAATATATATTGCTGAATTCATAAAAAAATTCTCTTTTAAACCACATAAAAAAACTGCAACTTTATCTTATTAAAAAAATGATTGCCGCCATGTTAGCTTATACCGGAAGTGACTTCATCAAAGGTAATATCAGCATATTCGTCCTTTGCCCGAATGCAAT
The DNA here is from genome assembly GCA_036250285.1 of Pyrocoelia pectoralis. Lineage (NCBI taxonomy): Eukaryota > Metazoa > Arthropoda > Insecta > Coleoptera > Lampyridae > Pyrocoelia > Pyrocoelia pectoralis. The sequence goes on from CM070077.1 coordinate 31,068,975, forward strand.
TCATTGGCGAAAACCGCATTTCGATAACTTTAATAGTTTCTGAGTATCGAGCGTTGCAGTCATTTTTTGAAAATTATTTTTTTTAACACTTTTTTCAAAAAATAAGTATAGCACAATATATATTGCTGAATTCAGAAAAAAATACTCTTTTAAACTACATAAAAAAAACTACAACTTCATCTTATAAAAAAAACGAGTGCCGCCATTTTAGCTTATACCGGAAGTGACGTCATCAAAGGTGATATCAGCATTTTCGTCCTTGGCCAGAATGTAATCGATTGGCGAAAACCGCATCTCGATAACTTTAATAGTATCTGAGTTTAGAGCGTTGCAAGGAATGTGTACGGACAGACTACAGACTACAGACGACAGACGGAAAATTTTTTTTTTCATATTTTGAATCTACGTGTTCAGAAACGCAAAGATATGTAAAAATTTCCATAGGTCAAATTTTTTTTTTTGGAACGCTAATACTTCGTACTCGGGAAGTAATAACCATTGGGCTGATTCGAATGCGCTTGGTATCAAATTAAAGCCTATTTATTTCTATGTTATTTAGAAGTAACAACTTTTTTTTAAAATGCACTTTAAGGGCCATTTCTACAACCGAACGATGCAAAGTGCCCGTTTTCGGGGTTTGTGACACGCTAGCTAAGTTTAGAGTTACATAAAAACAAAACTACTCGCTGAAATGGAACGAAATTTTAGTATGTTGTAGATGCAACCTTTGTTAATATGATTGTAAAATTGTATTATCAAAATTTGATTTTTATAGACGCTACAGACGATATTGTAGTACATTGCATTCTCGGGAATGGTAGGTCGTAGGAGAATTAGACTTACACGAACGGCTTCGTTGTAATATGAGTAATAAAATGAGACTTATTTAGAAACCAAAATTGTGTCACGTTTTTGGAAAACAATTTTTAATTAATTGAAGTTTTTACACCACCGCTGCGGCTACAAACAGCGAGCGTGTGGCGTGCCAGTCCATTAGAATGTTACGCTTATCTCTATAAGCGCCGGTGTATGCATGTATCTCTAATTTTATAATTTTATTTGCTACTAAGTTATTATCACAATTATAAAAATTAGCAACTACCAGAAAAGATTGTACTTGAAAACGAAACAGGTAAGTTAACCGGATTTCAGTAATGATTATAGCAAAGAAAATTATAAAATTAGAGATACATGCCGACGCTTAGAGAGAGAAGCGTAACGTTCTAATGAACTGGAACGCCACACGCTCGCTGTTTGTAGCCGGAACAACGATGTAAAAACTTCAATTAATTAAAAATTGATTTCCAAAAACGTGACACAATTTTGGTTTCTAAATGAGTCTCATTTTATTATTCATATTACAACGAAGACGTTCGTGTAAGTCTAATCCTCCTACGACTTACCATTCCCGAGAATGCAATGTGCTACAATATCGTCTGTAGCGTCTATAAAAATCAAATTTTGATAAATTCATTTTATAATAATATTAACAAAGGTTGAATCTACAACATACTAAAATTTTGTTCCATTTGAGCTAGTAATTTTGTTTTTATGTAACTCTAAACTTAGTTAGCGTGTCGCAAACCCCGAAAACGGGCACTTTGCATCGTTCGGCCGTAGAAATGGCCCTTGAAGTGCATTTTTAAAAAAAGTGGTTACTTCTAAATAACGTAGAAATAAATAGGCTTTAATTTGATACCAAGCTCATTCGAATCAGAATCAGCCCAATGGTTATTTTTTAATTCAGCTTCAAACTCGAGTATACAGGGTGAGTTTTTTTTCATTATTTGTATGGGGATCTCGGAAACCATAAGAGTTACACATTTGCTTAAATGGGGAAAGATTTGCTTCTTTGGAAGACTAATCCAGATACGCTTTTGTTGATTAAAGAAAATGCATGACTTACTAGATATTTGTAAAAAAGTAAAATTCTCCAAAATCGTTTCAGCCCTTTAATTCGTTTATATCTAAAGATAGATAAAAATTGTTCAAATACAATTTGTAGATAATTGTGTGCCGAATAACGTCACCGTACTAGTTTTTTAATTTTGCTTAGCATTTTGAGGTTATGAAGCAAAGTTGAATTTTGTTAAATGGAAACCATGGTTGGCTATGATGCATTTTAATAGTGCATTTTTTTCTGATTGTCATGATGTAAGGGTTGTATCATTTATTTTGATAAATAAAGGCACAATACACGTTTTCCTATTATTAGGTTTACAAAAAATCATATCCTGCCATGAAAAACAAAAGAAATTGTTATCGACACACATTGTGACACCTTTTCAACACTGAGTTAACAACTTTCCCAATTTTACGCCCATTTACATCTAATCTGCTAAACGCATTAATAACAACTTCCTGCAGCTCCTGCATCTTTTATTCCTCCAAATACAAAAAAGTCTAAAGGTGTGTCGATAATAATTGTGTACATTTCGAACACTTACTGTAAATTTCTTTTGTTTTCCATGGCAAGATGTGATTTTTGGTAGACCTAATAATAGGAAAACGTGTATTGTGCCTTTATTTATTAAAATAAGTGATACAACCCTTACATCATTACAATCAGAAAAAAATGCACTATTAAAATACCTCATAGCCAACTATTGTTTCCATTTAAAAAATTCAATTTTGCTTCATAACCTCAAAATGCGAAGCAAAATTAAAAAACTAGTACGGTGACGTTATTCGGCACAAAATTATCTACCAATTGTATTTAAACAATTTTGATCTATCTTTAGAAATAAACGAATTAAAGGGCAGAAACGATTTTGGAGAATTTTACTTTTTTACAAATATCTAGTAAGCCATGCATTTTCATAAATCAACAAAAGCGTATCTGGATTAGTCTTCCAAAGAAGCAAATCTTTCCCCATTTAAGCAAATGTGTAACTCTTATGGTTTCCGAGATCCCCATACAAATAATGAAAAAAAACTCACCCTGTATATACTTTTTGCGCCGACAGTAGGTTGCGATACTCCCAATAATAAAATTAGGTTGACATATTCTTTAAAACATTGAAACTTGGGTAGGTATTCAATATTTATGTATTTTTAAATACATAATTATGTAGGTATTTATAAAGTACGTTAATAACTATATTTCCTTATATTTCAACGGGTTATGGGGGGGGGGGGGTGAACTTGGCCCCCCCCGCGCACGGGCCTGTTGTGCATAAGAATCTTCCACAGATATTATTCCAACTTTTATTAACTGATTCATTCTTTTAGAAAAAAATTCTTTCGTCAGCCCTGCAAAATATTCTTCAACAGCTTCTTACACTTCATTATTGCAAGAAAATCTTCTTCATCCTCTGATTTTGTTTTTGGATGTTTTGCACAGAAATTTTCCGGAGACAAGTCACTGCTATAAGGTAGATGCCGTAAATCTGAAAGTCATAATCAGCAATAATTTTCCGCACTTAATGCACCCGGCACTTGTCACACAGCGAGTCGTCCGAATCCCGTCTTATCTCCATCTATAACTTCTTTAAATTTTTAATGGTGTTTCCATTGACTTCTCAATTTATTATTGTGCCCTTTTGCTTAATTTAATCAACAGAAGCGTCCCAAAAAATCTCACAAGGATTGCGTTCTTTGCCTTTTTCGGTGCAGGGGAACCCTTATTGCATCGATACTTGGTGTACCCACGTTTTGACGGAAAGTGTTCATCTTGATCCAAAGCTTAAATTAAGAAAAAGAACTTCGCGTTTATTATTGAGAGATGGCAGATGACAGATATGCCTACTAGGAGGGTGAGGGTGATGTTTATGCATCATGACTCAATAGGTTTCAAGAAATAAAGGAAACGTATTTTTTTCTTTTTGTAAATGGATGTGTGGTTTTCGAGATATTCAAGAATGTATATTTTGACTTTAATGACGTCCCGACGGCGACCGGGTGATGCGTTTAAAAAATTTACCAGAGATTTGGAATCAGTAAAGAATTTTCTATAAGATGACACCACTTCCAACTTTCTAAACTCTATAACATCGACCAACGCACAGACACACAGACATCCGGAAGAATTTAGTAACCAACTTTTTGACGTTGGTTGAAAATTCACTCCTCTAAAATCCTACACTCTGAGAAAGATATAAGGCGACGGTTGGAGGGAGGGGATAATAGAACAATAGGTAACAGTGAATCATTTGTGATCGCCTCTATTTCTATACGAATAGAAAGTCTAGCAAGGACGTTACAGACCCAGATATCTTAAAACATTCTGTTTGAAACAGTTTTTGACTTTGTAGTAGTAAAGAAATAAGTTTGTGTTTAAATATCTTTAATGAAGTGAATTAAATAGGTACGCTACGTATGTATAGTTCCTCCTGTACAAAAACAATGCAGCGTGAAACGGATCTTAAGTTAGTTTTAATAGTGTATAGCTATATCTTTCATATAAAGTTTAATGTTCTTAGTTGCTAATAGAATATAGAACACAAATCACGCAGATAAAAATTACACCAAACCCTTTGTCTAATCGGCGAGTGAAAGTTATTCAATGGCCCGCCTAATACAAATAGCTGGACAGAGCAATCTAGCAATTCCTTGAGGGAGTTCATCTAGCCATTAAAGCTCTATACTAGCTCTAGGTAGAATGTTACTTTACTTCCTGTAAAAGCCAACATTTGTGTATGCTACCGTTTTTTAAAATTGTTCAAAATATACAATATTCGGGATTGTCAACACATTTGAATAAAGCTTTTATACTTAATGATGTCCATGTCTGTTGCGTAATGAAACGAAACTCCAAATGGGGATAACTGCTATTGTTATAAAATCAAATTATAAAACCTTTCCCCATAGACTGTTAATGAAATTAAATTAACGAAGTAAAATTATAAAGGTGGCTACATGTTTCGACAAATTTATATTTATCATTATTCATCATCATATCGGCCTGATGATGACAAATATAAATTTGTCGAAACATGAAGCCACCTTTATAATTTTACTTCGTTAATTTAATTTCATTAAAAGTCTATGGGGAAAGATTTTATAATTTGATTTTATAACAAAAGCTTTTATAATGTTAATCTTGATTTATGCTATGCATATAACGATATTATTTATAATGGATACGTAGATTCCTAGTTGCATAAATCTTATTATATATATTTCTTTTTTCACAGGTTCCTAAAATCATGTCAATTATGCGTAAGAAAAGTAAGCAAAACTGGTCAATAAACTGAGTTATTTCTAAATTTTTTTCCTCTCTTCTATAGCCTTCTGTATATAAAGGAAAAAAATCACGTCTTTCACGTAACAAACGATATACGAAATTCTCTTTATACTTAAAGTCTTGAAAGACAAAAACATAAACGAGAAAGAACCTTTGTCCTACTTCTAAGGGTTCGTAATAAAATACAGTCGAAGGAAAGTAGATGAACTCTATCGTAAAATATTTGTGTAATACAAACGGTTCGAATATACGGCGTATTTTGCAATTTTTCACTGATATGATTGAACTCACTGAGCTGTTCAGATTTGGGAAATACCTCTAAAAATATACGATTATAAAATATGGTAGAGAAAAAATTTCTTTGAGGAAGCAGAAAAGGATTTTCAATCCATTTTGATAATATTTTTTCCTTCATATATGTATGGACAAAGGTAACATGAAAAGTTTTGTAATACACCGATATTATATCAAAACTGGTTCGATGTAAGCCTTTTTTAAAGTTTCGAAGTTTTATAGCAGAAAGATACCTACTTCTTTGAGTATTATGAAAGCGAAAAAGTTTTCAATAAAGTCCTTACGATAACGTCGCATAAATAATAGTTTATGACAACAAAATTTAATGCTTCCTTTTCCTGTTACAACACCGCATGCTGCAATTTAATACAAAATTTCAATTATAAAGATAAAGCACATCAAGAGGGTACTTATGTGCACTTGGAAATGATGGAGTAACTGAGTTAGACAATGAAATTTAACTTTATTATTAATTATTGTACAAACAGATAAGTGTCTTGGAATAAAGGGTGTGATGCAAAATGGCAATAATGTGTTATTTTTAAAAGCGTCAAGTTACTTGAAACGATGATGTACTCTCCTTTAATAATTACAGAGAGATGTTAATGGAGTGCACCACTTAGACTTGGATTCATGTTTCATTCTAAGTTAGCCCCTTTTCTTCCCGGTATTGATTTCCTTTAAGCTTTAAACAAATAATGTGTGTATGTAGGTATGTCTATTTTGTTACTAATATTTATAAATTATTACAAAAGATTTCATATTCTTTAACTTTAACTAACTTAAAAAGCTATTTCCCTCTTGGCCATCCCTCCATTTCTCTCTCCTCTCCTATATTCCTTATTCTTCTTTGCCCTACCTCTTCCATCCATTTTTTCTCTACCCCCCCCCCCCTCCCTTAATATCCCCCTCCTACTTCTTCCCTTTTCCCTTAGCTCCTCACATTCCATAGCATTTTCTCCTATCATCTTCCCACCAGTACTTGTTTTTTCATTTCCGCATTTCTACCTCGCCACCATTTTTTCTTCCTTATATTATATCCTCCTCTTAAGTACTTAACCTGTGGTACTCCTTCCGTCATTATTTCTCCGTACAGCGTACTTTCCGTTATCTCCCAATTTTACTCCTTCTTTCTTGCCTTGTACATCTTTGTCCCTTCTTATAATTCTTGTCTCTCACTCTCTTCACCTTATCCTCTTTCCCTTCTCTTTTGTACCTCCTCCCTTGCATATCGTTATCTTTCATAATACCCTCTTCTAACCTCCCTGTACAAACCTACTACCCATTTCCAATATCTTTCTTGTATCCTTTCTAAAACCTCCCATTCCTTCCAACCCCATGTTTCCACCCCGTACATCATCACACTTTTCACTAAGTTATGAAAAAGGCACCCACTCTTTAACATGTGCGTCGTCTTTATTATCAAATCTCATTCTATACCCCAGATATTCCACTTTACCCACACTTTCACATTCCTCATTCTTCCTTTCTTCTAGCTTCCCATCCTTTTTGAAACACCACCATTTTGGCCTTTTTTACATTTATTATTTAAGTCTATCTCGTCTTAAAACCCCTTTATCATTTCATTCATTTCCGGTCCTCTTCTCGCCATAACTACATCATCATACGCTATATAGGCCATTCCAAATCCCCTATATACACCGAGAATAAACTCGGGCTGAGTGGACATCAAACGTTTAGTTATCTCGAACGCCTCGCTTAACTTCTATTATACTTTTACTCTGCATCCGGTCTCCGTATATATTTCCCCCATTCTTTCTATTACGCCCCCTTTATCCCTTTCCTTCTCAGCGTTTCCCATAATTTGATTCTGATCACCTTGTCGAAGACTACTTTTATGTCTAAAAATAACGCATATAGCTTTCTCCTCTTCTTTTTCAGCTCCATATTCACTAACTGTCTTATCACGTATATGTTATTGTCAATAACCCTACTTGCCAATCTCCCATTATTTCTTTCTCTTCTAATTTTTTCTCCAATCGCGCCTGTAGTATCATTGCATATATCTTACACTCTACATGACATTCCCCCACTCCCCCCAATAGATTTTTGCCTCTTTCAAATCCTCTCCCTTGTATACCGGACATATTATCACCTCCCTCCATTCGTCCTAGAACCCTTCTCCATTTCATCTTTTCCAAATTCTCCTTTTTTCCCATATATTTCCACTGTTCCCCCTGTGTCCCATCCGTTTCTCCCGCCTTCCCACCTTTTATCCTTTTTAAAGCTCTTTCCAACCCTTTTCCTGTTATTTCCTCCCCCTTTCTCTTCTTCCTTCTCTTTCTATCACTGTAACTCTTGTTCTTTCCTCCTTCCCTCTAACATCTTTTCCTTCTTTCTCACCTTGCATAAATACCTCTTCATGTCTCTCCCTCTTCCTTAAGCTGTGTATTTCCTCTTCCACTACTTATTTCCTGTATATTTTCTTCCTCTTCAATATTTTCCTCTGCCTCTATGTTCTTTTGAAACGTATTTTTTGGCTCACTACATTCTTTACTCCACAATTTTCTCTTTCTTTCTCTTTTTTGCTGTCCTATCACGCACTTTCTCCTTTCCATAACTTTTTCCACCTTCATTATCAACTCCTTTTTATATCCTACATCCGATCCTCTACACATTGCTCCTTCTCCAACTTGTTCTCATATTATTTAATACTCTTCTCGGTCCATTATTACTCTCTCACTATTATTATTTTTTGCTTTTCTCTTCCTCCCCCCCCCCCCCAATCTTGTCTTCAAAGGATAAAGGTACTATTCTACCTTCTCCCCTACCCAAAAGGTATCTATTTCCGCCCATCCTTCATCATCCCCTCTACCTCCTTCCTGCAAATTTCCATTTAATATACTCCACCTCCTTTCCCCACATAGATCCAGAAACTATTTTCCCTCTTTGTTTATTTTTTATCCAAGCGCTTTCTTATCTTTTCCACCCCATTTACCAAAATTCCCCCTTTTTTGCTATTATTGCATTAAAATCCCACCCGATTATCAATCTCACCCCTTTTTCCTCCTTTACCATTTTAATTCTCTATGTTCTCTTTCGTCTGTCTCATCCACCACGTGTCCACGTCCCTCTTTCCTGGATTCTACTTTTCCTTTACCCCCGTTACTATGCCCCCTTTCACTCTGTCTTTCTTCCCCTCGCAAATTGTGCTCTCCATCTAAATCCCGTTGGAAGTTTATCCCCCCATGTACTCCAGGCTTTGTCTTCTAACCATGTCTCCGTCAGCCCACCATCTTGTATCTCTTCTCGTATCTCGTATTTCCGTTTCCTCTCTCTCTCCCCTACTCGGCGACCTCATTGTTATTGTACTTCTCTTTTCTTTTTTATCCACTTTCTCACTTCCTCTTCAAAAATTCCTCCAACGACACCAAACTACTCTTTCTGTCTCTTATTTCACCCGCCCACCCCTATTATGCCTTGTATATAAATTCAAAATACTGATTTAACTCAAAACTAAATATAAATCGAACAGACATTTTTTAAAAGAATTGTTATCACTTCCTTATTGTATGACTCTATTTGATACGTAGTATGGGTTATTGACGATGCATCTTAATATACATTGTTCTGAAATCCTTGTAAGGTTGCCATTGCCGGCGGTGACCCATATTTGCACTCCCTGGCGCGTGACTTGAGGTTTGTGTTGTAAATTCAGATCTTGTGATCTAGCATCATTTGCGATTTACGCCCTATATCTAGTAGGTACGTTTTACTGAATTTCAGTCCCAATTGTTTCCTCTTGGTTCATAATTTTACATTTACTTTGTGAATAAATTACTTTCATTAATGTAATGATTCTTAAAATACAGTAGAACTCGGTTATAGCGTCATTGTCGGGACTAGAGATTTTTTGTCGTTATAACAGAGTGAAGTTATTCGCGATGTAAGTGATTTTTGGGTAAAATATAATAACTCAAAACAATTTATGCATAACTAATGCTATACGGCTATAAATTTTATTGGCATCCACTAAGAAACGTAAACTGAACTAATAAATTTCCCCCACTCCGTTAACCTCCTTTTGTACAACTTCCGTCGCGTGCGTTGATACAGCAATGTTCTTTCCTTTTTATTTTTAATCGTAGGATTCATGATAAGTGATAACCTTTGTAAAATCCTTAAAGAACGAAAACAGCTTATTATACATTCTAAGAATGTGGTCAAAAGTTCCCAAACCTTTACTTAAAATGACGTTAAAACCGAGTGTAGTGCGCAAATTTGGTCGTTAAATGAAATGTTTTTTACGTTGTAAAAGTAAACTATAGGAAGTTCTAGAGACCGCGACTATTATGACGTTATACCCGAGTTGACGCTATATCCGATTATGTTATAAACAAGTTCTACTATTACCACCAGCTAACTTAAAAATAATAACGCACGCACAATGAATGAATAGGTAATAAAAGTTTAACACAACATTTGGTTACTTAACAGTTATTTTATCAATTTTAGCAACTAATTAAATAGGCTAACTAAACTCACTCATACGATGAGCATTCAAGAATTCTCTCATTTAATACGCGTAAAATTCATCCCCGGAACAATACAACATTCTTATCTATCGCTTCTACTTTCCTACGGCCGTTGATTAGTTTTTACGATACGCAGTGCCACCGCGCTGGAATTAAACGGGCCCTTCACGCTACGATTTTTGTGAGTTTTGAACTGTACAGTTCATCGATTCAGTCCAAAACCACACGTGAAGTGGTCAATCCGACTCACATCTCGCCTTTCCGGCGAGATCTGCGATCTTTCAACATGTTGAATATTTTTAACTGCGCAGGCCACAGTTAATGCCGAAACTGTATCGTGAAGTGCGAGAGAAATCCGTGAGGTTCATCGACGACAAAGATAGTGTGTGATAAAAATGCAGCGTTGAACAGAGACAGCCAATGATACCTGTCGATTTGGTTTCGATCAGAATCATTTCAACAGTGGTGTTCACGTAAGAAACCACTTACTCCAACACCTCTTTCTTTTCTTTGCATTTTGGGATTCTCTTCATGTTCTACACTTACTTTTTTTCATTGAAGACGCCATATAGTAGGTACTTTTGTACATACATACATAATCCTTCCTCTTCTACTTTACGGTGTCTAGGACTACCTTTGTTAAAATATTTAATAATAAGGACTAGCTACACTGCGCCTATGAACTTTCCTCTTTCGATATCGTCAAGAAACCTTTTGTTAAAATATGAACGTGAATGGTGAAAAGAGCGCGATCAATTTCGCCTGAAGATCGGAACTGTACGTCTTGGCCTGCGAGCCATATCGGAATCATAGAATACTAAATCTCAAGAATTCACATTCTACCAACTTATTAATTAAATTAGTAATAGTAAAAATAAGTTCCACTAATTTTATATTTAGGTATATTTAAATTTATACACTAATTTACTTATCTATTCTTATTTAGTCGAGGAAATAAAGCACTGAACCTACCAAATTTTTGTAGTAAGACGGATTGAAATGGGGTTTTTTGCATTCACTTCCTAAATTTAATAGCAAACTTTGTACCTCCTTTCCATCATGTTTTTTTTTCGAAATCGCATTTGTGCAGTCGAAAATGCATCCTGAAAATTGCATTTTCATAGAAAAAATTCATAACTTCGTTATAAGCTTCTAGAATCGACTCATTTCGGGTTCAAGGGGGTTTGCGTGATCCCGAATATGACCTCCAAATTGCCTCACCGCCCACCTGGAGCTCAGGATGGCTGAGCAACGTCATCTCCGAAGCTTTTTCTGAAATTCACTCTCAAATGATTCTAGACATCTCATTCGAGGGTTTTTAGGGTTTCTGATTCCAAATCAGGCATTGAAAACCGTCCTCCGCGTACCTGGTGCCCCGCATCCTGGCATCAACGTCATCCTCTTGAGTTTCACTGAAGTTTCAAGCCTATAGGGAACCGAAAATTGTTTCCGGTTTTTTTTTGGGTCGCTCAGATCGAATTTGGTCCCGGATACTTTCTAACGGATACCTGGTGCATCACATCGCGGCGGCAGCAACGTCATCCTCTGGAGTTTCGCTTGAAATTTTCGCTCAAATGCTTGTTTCATCATATCAGGAAATCATGAGGTAAAACTTATAATGGAACATTTGAATAGATGTGGAAATTTTCATTTTGTGAAATAAAATTGAGATATACATACATATAAAAAAAATGTAAGTTTTGTTTAATAACATTATCATCCAAATGTATGAAGTTAATATTATAAAATATTTAGTTTAAATTTAATTTAATTTAATTTGTTCCTTTTATTACAGATTAAATTTGTATGTAAAACTCCTAATATAAGGTTGGTAGTTAGAGTAGTTTCAAAATCTCGTGGAGAACTTCGGAGTCCGCCTCTGCAGGCGGGCTATGTACCATGCACGGCTGGTCAGGTCCGGATAGAGTTCCTGGAAGAACCCCGTTACAAATTATTTTCGGTTCACTAGGCTTGAAATTTTAGTGAAACTCCAGAAGATGACGTTGATGTCGCCGCGGTGTGATGCACCAGGTGTCCGTCAGCAAGTATCCGGTGCCACATTCGACCTAAGCTACCCAAAAAACCTCGGTAACAATTTTCGGTTCCCTATAAATAGTCTTGAAACTTCCGTGAAACTTCAGAGGATGACGTTGATGCCCGGATGCGGGGCACCAGGTACGCGAGGGACGGTTGCCGATGCCTGATTTGGAATCAGAAACCCAAACAAACTTCGTATGAGTTGTCTAAAATCATTTGAGAGTGAATTTCAGAAAAAGCTTCTGAGATGACGTTGCTCAGCCATCCTGAGCTCCAGGTGGGCGGTGAGGCAATTTGGAGGTCATATTCGGAATCAGCGACCTCGAAAACCCCCGTGAACCCGAATTGAGTCGATTCTAGCTCTAACATCATCACAATTGCGCCACGAATGCTTCTGAATTAATTATGATGCCATGATGAGATATTTGCCCATTTGAGTGGTCAATACCTACGGTTATGCGTTATAAGTTCACAACAATTATTGTTGACGAAAACTTCATATTTAATTAAAAATCAACGTAGTTTTAAGCGTTACAAATATTTACGTTAATATACGTTAATATGTATAAGCAAATAGGTACATAATACCCCAAGCAACTACATTCAATGTTTATAAAGGGCGGCTTATAATTTAATAAAGATTGTACCGCATAGTGCGTCTAAATTGTGTGTGTGTTTTAACAATGCAGAACACCAGAACAATGCAGTGAAATGAAAACCATCAGAAATCCTGCAAGAAAACATTTACACCTCATATTAATTTAACTTTAATTGTACGGTGAAATGATATTCGACTTCATGAAGTGTATTAACTCCGTATGATAATAATTAGAAGAAACCTCAAAGTTGATAATGAATTATATTTCTATAATAATTTTGATATTAAGGTCGAAAAACGTTTTCCATTAACTTTATCGTGCACCACTACCAAATTAGAGCTCACTTTAATTAACCACCGCTCGCAGTCAACGAGTCAATTTACAACGCGGTGAACTAATGAAAAATTTGATGCTTTTTTTCGTGTCTATTCCAATATGATTTTACTTTTTTTTTACGTTTAATTGTTTTGTGTAAATCAGTGGGCAGTTTCCTTTTTGTTGTTAAACCATGCAAACAGCATCAAAGGGAATCGATTGGTTTTTTTGTAAAAAGGAAATTGGGTAACGTTGAGGATGCAATGAAGTGCTTTTGGTGAATCTCTATTATTGTACGTGTAGCAATAGAACAGTATAGGAATAATAGTTTGTATTAAATTTTTTAATTCGGAACCCTTTTCGTAATATCTTCCCCTGTTCATATACTTTCCATCGCCCCTCCTTAAATATTATCTATTCCTTTCGAAATCTCAAGGTGTGTGGTAAGGGAATGTGTGGCTCTGTGTCAGTGTGTCGATAACGCTCTGTCTGGCATTAGGAAAGTGAACTTCCTTTTATGCGTGTCGGCGGTTCAAAATCCCACAACACTGCTAATATAGTGCTCTGCCCGGTCGGTTCTGGGGTGAGGGAATTTTATTTGTTTAAAAATGGACGGTGGAAACCCCTTTTAAATCTCAACATACGGATTAGTTGGCCAGGATAAAACATGTTGGAAAGAGAACGGCTATTAATGGAAATTAGAAGTTGCTAACAACCTAACCTACTGTTAGAGACGAACATTTCGACGAAAGTAAATGCCACACGCTATCCCAAATTACAGCAACCAACGGTGTTATATTCTGCAGAAATTTACTGAATTGTACATGCAAATAACTAAGGTCGGATATAAAGGAACAAGACGTTGTGTAGTAACGCACCTGGCAGCTTTGAATTTAATAATGTTTCCCGCTGTAAAGTTGTCCGATTTGTAAATGCTATTGAAACGATGGTTACGTCACTAGAAATGAATGGCAAGAAAACTGATAGAATCGGCAGAAAGGCGATTGAGGTGCAGAAGTTGAAGTTGATTTCCGTCGGTTAAGAAAGGTAGATGTCCAAGTCCTCGCCATCTGCGTAGATAATATTAGCATTTGTACGATTTCCTGTTTCATTTAGCAGATGCTTGATATCACAAATTTTGAATTGGTGGGGTTTAATCACGTTGCTCAATATTAGGTTACTTAGTTTAAGTAATTAATTGTCAGGTTTTTGGAGGATTAGCTTTATCAAGTGCTATGTGTATGTTGAGGGTTAATACGGGGTGTAGCAGAATTTAGTGTATGTAGAAGACTTTTCGTGGGTAGTTACTTGCAATTTTAATACGCATCATGCAGTTTTATTTATAACGTGTAGAATTCGTTCATTGTGGAAACTTGTACTCAATTGACGTCATGGTTTTTATGGGGGCCTAATGTTTTTTTTATGTGAGTTGTTAGAATTCTGTCACCACTTTATTTTTTAAAGTACCTATCGGATGTTTTTAAAATGTTACATCTCTTAAATTTTTATGCAATTAAGTACTACCGTGTATGTGGTGGGTCCTAAAACAATCTCGTGTTCCTCAAAACTATAACTACCGTGGGCCGGATATATCCAAGCCAAAGGCTGGCACCCTAAGCAAAAATACAAATATAAATACCGTGGACAGGGTATGTTCGACCAAAGGCCGGCGCTCTAAGACAAAATACAACACTGGTGTGAATGTTAGAGTCTGTTACAATACAGCGATAGTCAACATATCCCTTGAAAGGTTGTGGCAGAAAATACCAAAGTACTTTACATAAATATCAAAAAGAGAGAGACGATAATCGCTAAGTTAAGAAGAATGTAGCGTAAAATTTAATATAATCTTAAAATCTAGATTGGAAGACAACTGGAAGTAGGTAAGTAAGAGATGCATTAGTGGATATCGTGGAGGGTTTTCTGCACCTCTTTTTCCCCCCGTGTAATCAGGGAAGACCCAGAGCTAATCTCAAATTTTGTGGAGGTGAATGTGATCTTTGAGCACATTTAGCATTGGTCATTGCTTTGTGTACCTCTACTTAGTTTGAGAGGTCAGCCCTTGTTTGAAGTTTTTATTGCAGTCCGTTCTCCCCAATTCTGGTGTTTTAATGATGTTTGCCTAATCGATCCTTTTGAAAGAGTAACAAACCCACACATCCTCGAGCAATACGTTCACAACGTGGAGTCCTACCACTTGACAGGTTTGTAATTTGACGATCACATGCCTTGGGGTTTCAGTTACTTGGCGGAAGACTTTGTTTTTGTTACGGGTTGCCATACATTTTATCACCCACTCAGTTTGTAAACTATCTACAATTCGGCCATTAAGCAATAAGATGATATGAAGATGAAAACAAAAAAATGTGAATATGGTAAGGATGCGGAGATAACGTATCAAGGAGAAATGTCAATTCAAAGAATATGGTTTGTAGAAAAACTTATTTGCACTGAGTCAAATAAGAAAGTCGTTGTCCAGACACTGACAGTAAGAGTTTCAATCGGTTCAGACAACGCGACAGTATGAACATTGGAATAAATTGTTAAAAAAAATTACCACGGAATTAGTCGCGACCATCTAAAAATATGTTTTTTTTCTAAAAAAGGGACAGAAACAGATCTTTGGAAAACATAATGTTCAATTTCCGAGTAGATAGATTGAGTGTTTGGGGGTTTGGTTGTGAGGGATACGCCGTCACTCGTACCAATTGTAGATCCTCACATCCCCGAAGAGTAATTGAACAAAATGACTTTCATTCAAAGTCTCCATATTGACCAGGCTCTCAGGCCAGCGATATTATTAGGAACGGTCCTGGCTATCTGGAGAGCATGGAAAGTACGGAAACAAGCACATCGGAAGAAGTAACCCGGAGTGACAGCAGACGAAAAATTTAAGATGGAACCATTATACGCCACCCCGGTTGCCACCTCCTCGTCGCAGCCAGAATGTTCCACCTGTAGCTGAACATGAACTCCGTGGCCGACAGGATGTTTTAATCACGGATTAAGCAGATCATCCGAAGATTATAATAAATGATTAGAATCAGGCGTATTTTAATAAGGATAGGAAATTAAAAACAATTATTGCAATAGATCGATGTAGGTACAACAGGCCAATAATAATAATGGCTTTATTATTTGCTTCAGCAGGTAAACACACATAGAATTAATATTATGAACAAGGTAAGTGAAACAAGCAATATCAAGGCGCAGTTCAAAAGAAAAGATCTTTTGCTCTTGCACTGAACTTTGGAGAAGAAAAAGAAAGCATACACGTAATTATTGTGCGACGTAACGTAAAGTAACGCAGTAGAGCTGACACAAAGGAAGTACACAAAACAGTTCGAAAATAGTATATTAAAGTATAAGTGGATAAACAGGTCTTTAAAACACGCGCGGGTTTTAAAGACCAGTTATCCACGAATACTTTACGCTATTTTTTTTATTGGTTCACTTTGAAATCTGGTATTAAAATGGAAATAAGAACGAATAATGTGAAATGGTTGAATTCCTAATGTGAAATCAGTATACCTTTCGTTGTCATGGAAATGAGAAAAACGGAAATTAATTTGCAATCTGTCATTTTATTTGACGTAACAAAGTACTCCTGTCAGATCAATAACCAATAAACGGAAATTAATTTGCAATCTGTCAGTTTATTTGACGTAACAAAGTACTCCTGTCAGATCAATAACCAATAAGAATTCACGTTTTTCAAATTGATGATGATGCCATGGCAACTTTAAAACACGCGCGTTTTTAAAAGTGCGATTTAAACACGCTGGGGCGTGGTTTAAAAGGCTAAAATAGAGTCCCTATATGTAACATAGCGACTTTAGGCTGAACTGGGACTCCAATAAATAAAAAGATTATAGGCAATCCTTAGATTAATTAATACATTGTTGGGAGAGTAACATTCGGTACAATTTGTATTTAAATGTAGTGACCGTGTGATATGATTTTATGAATTCTGGCAAACTGTTGTATATACCTAGTCGAAAGTTTATACAAAGAAGTTCTATGAATAGGAATAGAGATTAATCCTCTGTTTCTAATGTTTAAATTGTGAATATGACTGCGATATAGGTATGATTTTGTGAGTTAGATAAGCAGGAGTGTCTGTAGTAATTATTTTGCGAAATAAAGTAACTGTTTTTAAAAACATAGTAAAAAAATAGTAAACATAATAATGTCGGTAAAGGTTGCATAATAGTAAATAGAACTGGGACAATGGACGTAACAGTAAATATTGTATATAAATTAATTATAAGTATGTTAAGCAAGCTAAAAATTTTTATTATTTTCTAAAGGCAATCGATTTCGGCTGTATTAGCCATCATCAGACCGAGCTAGAATGAACAGTTTACAATATGTGATAATGTGATATCTAATAATATCTACCTACCGTCGTTGTATAAAAATCGTGATTTGTAATGGTGAAGTGTATGAATGGACGTTGAATATCTATAAAAGAGTCGTATAACTACAAACTGAAATAGTCAGTAAACTGTGTGCTTTTTGGTGAGAGGGGTTATTTTATTATGTAGTCTATGGGGTATTTATTATTTTTGCCTATTTGAAATATAATACCGATTGAAGTTGGCGTTGGGAAGTGGTATCGTGAGTAACCTATTAAATAAGACGTTAAATGCTGTTGTTTTAATTTTGTATATAAACTTGTAAATATGTATTATAAAATAAATTATTCTTTGAATGAAAGTCATTTTCTTCAATTACTCAACGAGGGTGTAAGGAACAGTCTACAATTGCCACGAGTGAAGGCGTACCCCTCACGACGAAACCCCCAAACACTCAATCTCTCTACTCGGAGATTGAACACATAATCAATTTTATATTCCTAAAGTAGACTTTTCGGAAACTACTAAACCAGAAACCTCCTTTACTTCGTTGACGTTAACACCGCTCGGTGAACCAGATTTCAGGTACTTTTGCAGATTTCCTTTCTAAAACTACCAGAGAAAGTAGTTTATTATTTTAGAAAATAGTATTTTCAACCCTTCTTCAAAATAGGGCCGAAAATGTTATTCCTTAAAAGTGTCATATTTTCCTGTTTGTCCTTCAGGAAAATGAAGTAAGTATGTAATTTACATGATTCGTCCAACGTTAAAACATTACTTTCTGTATTTACAATCTATACATTATTTTAAAAAGACACAAGCTCACCAAAAGAATATAAAGTTATTAAATTTATAGCTTTCATTATTAACTTCGTAACATAATTCAAGTGTTAAAGCACAGATAAGTACTTATCTGTGGTTAAAGTATAGTTAACCTAGGCTTACGTTGCGGTACTCCATATTTCGTTACGTTATAATAATAACAAGTAATTCTACTCATTTTTCATTCCAAGCTATCCAAACTAATTTGTAAGTTAAGAACCTTTATAAACTGAATTTAAAATAATAAATCATTCAACTCACACAATACATAAAGGATGTTATAAATTTGGTTTGGATAATACTTTCGGAGCTGTACAGAGCTTTGTACTTTTAAAATGATAACGAATAAAATCGATCGCTATCCAAATGTTTCGACGAGAACTCATTAAATTTGTTACCACTACGGACCCGATTTCCATTTCCGTTCACTACTTTGCTATAATTACAAATATAGTAAGCAAATATTCGAATTTCTACATTCCTTCAATACAGGAAAAATTTATTAACGTAAGTACGTTTATTACATATGTAGTTACCACATTACGTACTTATCTCTTAAAAGTTTCGTTGCCTTAGTAAATTATTTACAGAAATTGACTGTCGCAGGAGGCTCTCAAGGTAAGAAGCTTTTCAAACCTGTCAAGTATCAAGCTCTTGAAAAACAGCTTTCCATGTCAAGAAAGCTTCTGTAAGCTTCCATTACTGTCCCAAAGACTTACAAAAAAAACTTGGCAGAAAATTTAATAAGAAAACGTATACTTTAGGATTAACTTTGTATTCAATACATTTTTCATGTACCTACCTATATGTATAAGTATAAGATTGTACGTTTGTAGAATTTTAAATTAATTGGTTAAATTATTACAAAAATTAATGTGACATTTTGTTTACAGGGACCACTAGAAAAGTATGTCTAACTGAAGAATGCGTGCGAACAGGTAAGCTGATTGTTTATCTCCATTCATTTGCGCTTACGATAACAAACTTTGGTAACTTCAATATTTCCGATTGGAATGCTTTATTTAATGTCTAAAATAAATTCTATCATATTAGGATTACGCAGTAATTTCCCAAGGGAAATTTTGTGTAAACAGCGTTATCACACAACAAACTCCCTTGTAATTTGATGGTCGAACTGAAATTTGTCTATAGTTTTTGTGTAATCAAAGAGTTGAATATCTTAAGGGATGCACAGTTGTATTACATACTTTCCATCATTACTATTTTACATAACCGGCAACAGACTGATTTTAATATAAGGCTGTGAAAAATATATCGGGCAGAAGTTGGCAAAAATTATTAAATTTTTATTACTAAAGGATTTTGCAAATGACCAATCGTTGAAACACTTGAAAATGACAGTTTGAAACTTCAATACAACGGTTACCTGGAGGGGGAAAAGTTCATTTATTTGTTTCTTGAGGAGTGAAGGAGTGAAATCCACTGCTATCCATCGCTCGACTGTTGAAATTCGTGTTTGTCACTCCAGGAGGTGGACAAATGAGTTCTAATCAGGATCGTCCAATACGATGTTGATCTAGCTTGCTCCAACCAGCTCAGGCTATTCTTATGGGTAATGCGGTGCCGTGTTGGCAATAAATGTTCAAATTTTTATCTTATACAACGTGTCCAAGATAAGGATGAACAGCATGGGGATCTTGAAAACGGTAAGAGATACGAAAGCGGTTAAATTAAAGAAAAGTTGCATAATTTAAGGCATGTTCACATGTAGTTTGCAAAAGTTCATTATTGTTTATCGTTTCCGAGATTTAAAACAAAATGCGATTTTTGGGTTTTTCTTTTTTCGTAATTCCTTCCTTTGTTTTAAAAGATTTTTAAAAACCAAAGATACTTCTTCATTGTCACTTTTTGAATTCTATTAGATGGCGTTTTCAAATTTTTTATACGACGTTTCGTCTCCGAGGAACCATCATAAACTTTATTTTTTTATATCGCGGCAACCAACGAAACACCCTGTATTCGATAGTATTTTTTATTACGAATTTAACGATGTATTACACATTATGGTTTTGAAGCAAATTTTTTTAAAGAAATATTCGGATTAATTTTTGTATTTGATAATATTTTTTTATGTACAAATTTAACAACTCCAATCTTTTAAACCTATTTAATTAAAGTTAAATAATATTGTAATCTAATAACACTGTTTAAATGGGTTGCCGTTATTTTCTGGACACAGGTTGACTGTGTTTATTGAAATTTTTCTTAAAAATTAGCTTCAAAACCATAATGTGTAATACATCGTGTTGCTTATAATGACAATGATTAACGTGAAAACAGTAAATGTACGTTAGTTGCCCTTATCTATGTATGTATTATAAGTAGTAGTTTCTATAATAGCATCTAATAAAAAGTAAAAAATCTGTTAATTTAAAAATTTGGTGTAATCACTATGACGCCACTGGATTTCCTCAACTTGCACTTTTATGTTAATTTCAATTATCCTAAGCAGCATAACAATGAGTAATTAGGATCACAACAGTCAGGTAGCCTCGCCAACCGCTAGTGAACGGCCTCTACCTATACCGTAAGTTGTACATACTTGAAAACATTACACACAAGCTATCAGTGGCGTAGCCAGAACTTATTTTCGTGGGGGGATGGTGTTTAATAAATAACCAAAAGTTTGTACAGTTCACGCAATTAAAGATGATTTGAAGGTCAGATGCGCATTCGTCCGTTTTCAAATATTCTACTTGCGGCAATTCGAGAATTTCAGTAGCGTCGCAGGAAAATTGTTTCAAGTGTATATTATGTACGTATACAACCATAATTATTATTTTAGTGATTGTGATTAATTTTTTTTATTACATAATACTGTACATATAATTTCTACATGTTCGAAATGCATATAAAAATTAATAAAATAACATATAAAACTTTAAATGTAATTTTGTGCATGTACCAACGATCAATTACGCCGCCACTGGTAAGTGATTTTAAGCTGTTACACTTGACGATTGTTCCCGAACGCAATGACATATCTGCGCGACCCGAATCATCTTTGGTTGTGCGACCTGTACGTAGTTAAAACAGACAAATTTTTTCGTCCTTACAGAAATTTTGGGGGGTGGGGGGGTATACATCCCGATATCCCTCCCCTTGGCTACGCTCCTGCGAAGCGATATTGGGATAGGACACTACTTACAGACAAAACTGTACAGGCTGTTTCAGAGTAAGCGCCTTATTTTTTTTTTGCCACACTATGGGTACTACTTTCAAAATATTTGGCAGTAATATGTTTCGGACCATTCTCTACACGATGGTGATATCAGATTTTTAATTGGACGAATTATTTCAAAATGGCGACTTTCAATTGTTTTTTTTAATGGAACGATTAATTTTTTTGTATTATTGGGATCCTAAAAACATTCTTTTTACGATAATATTTCGTTTTTCTTAAAAATTCATTTCTTTCCCTATCAAAAAGCAAACTAAGTATAAATTTAATCTAGTAGCGCATGAATGTTTAAACTCGATGTTATTTTTGTCAAAATATCAAGTAGCAGTAGATCCTTCGATCTATTGGCTCCATTGGACTACCGACGTTTCAATTTATGTATTGAAAAAGAAGAAAAACATGTCGAGCATTTTTTGTAAATAGCTACCTAATTTTTATTTTATGTAAATTTGTAATTTTGAGTTTCAAAAAGTAGATTTATTGCAAAATAAAGTTTAATTGTTTGTTTTGTGTCTACTGTTACAGTGTTACTTGATATTTGGACAAAAAGAAATGAATTTTAAGCAAAACGAAATATTATCATAAAAAGAATGTTTTTAGGATCCCAATAATACAAAAAAATTATATCATCCCATTTCTTAAAAAAACAATTGAAAGTCGCCATTTTGAAATAATTCGTCCAATTAAAAATCTGATATCACCATCGTGTAGAGAATGGCCCGTTACTCTGAAACAGGCTGTATATAACAATAGGCTAGATAAAACACAAAAAATCATATATACTGGGTGTCCCGGGACTAATGGGAAAAAAGTCAGGAGCGTGTAGTCTGAGCCAAAATAATGTTAGTACTTCATATAAACTTTTTACCAATTTACGCATCCTATGGTTACTTGATAAACGGTAAAAACACTTTTAAAATGTTTTTTTCGACTTTTAAAATCTAGTTACCAATGTTACATGTGTTGAAAATATCTTCCATTTACTGCTAAGCACTGTTGAGCTCTTCTAGGTACACTAACAGTGGCTGTAATAAGTACTTCTTGAAAGGGAAGAACACATGTAACATTAGTAACTAGATTTTAAAAGTCGACTTTTCAATGTTTCTTGTTTAACAGTGAATTTCAAATTTAGTAACTTTAGTCGAATATTACTTAAAAGGGGTGGCAGTAATAAAATAATTTTTCCTATAAAACTTTCTTCTTTTTTAACAATCTTTCAAACAATACCTTTTTGGACTTATGGTGCCATTTAAAATTTTGGAGTTGGAGGCCTTCTGGAGGAATGCTGACTTTTCCGAGAAATAATGATATCACCATTCGATTCTTTATTATGGCTTTTATAATCACTTTTTTAACCCACCTCTCTACGACTCACCGTTCTTTAAATAAAAGACTGATACGGGTCATCTCATTCACCCGGTATAATAAATTCCCAACACAAACAATTTAGCCAACACGCAGAGAAACACCGCAAATACACTGATATAGCTCAGGAACTTAAAGTGCAATGGAGAATGGGAACTGCTCTAACAGTACCTCCTATTGTTGTTAGTGCAACCGGAGTTATACCAAAAACAATACACCACAATTTACACATTTTAGGATTAGATAAAAACATATGCATTCAATTACAAAGGCAGTTATCATCAACACTTGCCACATAGTTAGAAAATTTATAAGCATAACGGAAGACACCGCACATCACTCAGAACCACATCACACACGTTCAACTAATACCATTCAAACATAAATTGAAACATCAATCCTCCCTTCACAAATTGAAACTATGTTGCATACACAATATAACATTACAGTAAGCTCATTACAAACACAAAACACTTTAATACTCACTCATATTGTGACACCTCTAACTCGTCCCACCAAACGCAAACACACCATATACTCAAA
The DNA here is from genome assembly GCA_036250285.1 of Pyrocoelia pectoralis. Taxonomy (NCBI): domain Eukaryota; kingdom Metazoa; phylum Arthropoda; class Insecta; order Coleoptera; family Lampyridae; genus Pyrocoelia; species Pyrocoelia pectoralis. The sequence continues at coordinate 31,092,191 of CM070077.1, forward strand.
ACATCAGATTCAGAACATACAAAACACATTAGGTGCAACCTATGCGCCGAGTTAAACAACAAACACTTACACAATAAATATAATATATTATACTATTACAAGACACTTAAATTATGTTTTTCATATTTTGTATATTAAAATTAAAAAATAGGATTTCGATCCGTGCGGTTAATTATAACCGGGCTTGGCCCAGAGTGTCTATAAATATCGAAGAACAATAATAATAATGATGCAACGTTTGTACAACTAATAAATAACTGAAGATATCAATATTTCGTGGAGCAAATAAAAAATAAGTAAACAAATTGATTGATAAAATGTATATACCTACATATAGTATATTGTATATTCCTTTAACACTCCAATCTTTCCAACGGGATTACCTTCTATTTACTTTTTATTTTTCCTTTACCTTATTTACGTATCGTCGTGCAATTTTTCAGTTAAAATACTTATTTTACCTTTTCTTTCAGATGCTTTAGTGCGGCGTATGACAGACCTAATGCTGTGTCTATAGTCAAACAAATTTAGAGACACACATAAATTACGAACAGTTACGGTATCAAAAACCACATTAATTTTCGTTGCACTTGGGAAATCTCAATATCAAATATATTGAATTAAATTACATTAATGGTAACGACGCTACATTAATTATGTCTACAGGGATTTGTTTGTGTGAACAAGAGCAATAAATGAGCTTTTAACGACATAGTCAAATTGTGACACCAATTTAATAGAAATCCTATTTGAAATCAAAGGAAATAATTCTGTTATATCGGCTTTAATTACTTATTAAAGGGATTATTGATTCTCGATAACCAAATAAACCACAGTTAACTAAAAACTTATTTCTAGGTAGTTTGTTTACACCACTTTAAATCTCGTTACCGGCATGTTTGTAGGTACAATAAATACACCAAGAAACGTTTACCTACAGGTAGAATACCGCATTTAAAATGGCTGTATTTATACAACTACATATTTTGTTTTGTAAGGGATGAATAAAAATTCGCACAAATCTAAATTCCGTGTGACCTGCGGGAGTGGCGGAAGGAATCCATTTGCTTTTCCTTTCAATCTGTGTAAGAAAGATGGCAATAATTCATTATTTACAATAACAGTAATAAGTTGCTTTATGGAAATCTGGAAAGAGTACTAGGTACCGTCTTGTAGAAATGGCACTCCTTACCATACAATAAGAAGAGAGAAGGAATAAGATACAGAATTTTAAATTACTTGAGATTATTATGCCCCACCATGGTGATAAGAAATTATTAACTAGTACTTCATGAAACGGAAATTATGTTTTGTATGTAACTGAGCGTTATTTATTTTTGTAAAGAAAATAAAAGCACTCGGTACAGCGAGCGTGTAAAATCGATAAACGCAAAGAATACAAATAAACTTGATGCATAAACTAAAACTTCAAGCCACTGCAGGAAGTTTATTATACACTTATCCACATCAACTGGATAGAAAATGAATACACTGTTATCTTATCGTAATATACTTCCGACATAACTTCTAGTGTGAATCTGTTTATAAAAATAAAGTCGAGGTAAAATCATATTGGGAAATTGGGAATCTTAAAGTTCAATAGGTACTCTTAATGCTTCCATAAACTTGTGTGACAAGGCAATAAATTCTAGTCCTTTTTGAGACTGTAGAATACGGCGACTGTACATGGATTGTGGAATGGAATAGCAATTAATTCCATTTATTTTTTCTGATTGATTATATGTCCAATTATGTTCTATGGTACGCATGGATCTTTTCAAAAGGCCAAAATAAAGAGCATCGTTAAAATGCGGTCTTTGGCAAATGTAATGACCCTGGGCTGGGACACATAGGCACACAACATAGGTCTTGATCTAATACACGTAATATTCTCTAGAAGTAATACGAGTCCCACCTTATCAGAGTTGTTATTGTGGACCACCTTTGCAAGTTATCAATATGTACTACCTTTGCAAATTAGCGCAACAATTAACAGGCCTCCATATTTATAAATCTTCGATTATGGTCGTGAACGTGATACACTGGTTGCCTGTGTGTCTGAGAGACATTACATTTTGTCAAAGGCTGTATACATAAATATACTAAATAGTCGATGACATAGAAGTATAAAGTTTCATTCCCATAGAAAAATCCCCTAAAGATTATTTCAAGAACACAGAAATGTGTTGACCATGTTAGGAGACAAATGCAGAAAACCATCAAATTTACCTATTTCGTGTGGCCACAATGCATTGGTACATAAAAAAATTTAATCTTGTCCATCTAGGAAACACGTTTCGCGCTTTTTACAAACAAATTGACCTATGAATACAAATTTTCAATATGGCGGACAAAGTCTCAAGTCAAAATACTCGTATAATAGTGAGCCAGTGAGCTACTGGAGAGAACCAAAGTCATACGTGTTTGAAGGTCACTACGTTAATTCATGTTGATGTTACGTTTCAACGTACGTACGCGTGGACTTAGGTCCCACCCCCCATCCTAATTTACATTTACGTTTCAATAGCTTAAACAGATCTCGTGAAATAATTGGTGGTGCAGTTCTTTAAACAATTAGAGGTTGGCTGAAATGCAAAGTATTTCAAAACCGAAGAAGTGGATCCAGACGGATGGACAAGACGCAAATGGCATTTTTTTAATTTTTAAAAAATCCTTAAAAGATTGATGGAAAAGAGCATAAAAAAATGTTTTACTGCAAATGCTTCGATCGGAAATGTTTCGTTTGATAACTAAGCCAATGGCTCAAAATAGGCGTTTATTTATGTTTCAAAATACACAGTGATATAAAAACAATGCCTTTATATACATATACTTTATTATATACTTTTCATCGATTATCTACTTCTACATGTTAGCCTTTACTCCTCCAATCTAAATAAAAAATTTATATACATAGGTTTTTATTTCTATTTTGTAAGAATTACTCACAATTCCGACCCAAGATGGCGAATTCAAAATGTCGAACGTGAAAAAACTAGATATCAGCGAAATTTGATGTGTGACTTTTTACGAGAAGATCTCGAATATGGGGCTAGTTTTTCGAAATCCTGTGAAAAAATAAATACTTAGTAATTCTCCAGTGGACTGCAAAAATGGTCAAAATTGTATGAAAATTGCTGCACAACGTGATTTCAGAAATAACGACGTATCCGATTCAGATTCGGCAACAAAAGGATGGCAACTGGTATTATTAAAAATGCAACGAGAAGTTAAAAGTCCTACAACAGAGTGCAGGTCAAAATCGTAGGAAATGGACTGTGGAGGGGACTTCCTTTATGAGGCCTGTATCCAGAACCTTTGTAAAGGAAGGGCACTTAAAAATGAAACATGGAATATTTCTAGTTTAGAACAATAGATACGTTTGGATACATTTAAACCAAATTCATTAGAGTTTCGGGGGAGGCCTCGAGCCCCCCCTCCCTGGCTACGTACCTGCTCCGATTATATTTCCATATTAGAACTTGTCAAATATTCAAGTAGTGATTTACTCCGAGGGTTGACGTTAGTTACTGGGAGGTAGGTTGACCAAATCTCTTGGGAGATACACGTTTGCAAATCAGCACATCGGCCTGAATGAGATCTTACACTGAAACATTCACTGTCCACAGGTTGCCGTGGCGGCTTGGGTGGTGATGCTCCTTCTCCCTCGGGTACTCACACCTGTAGCACTTGCTGAGGTTGTTGTTGCGGTGGTTGTATCGAAATAATAGCTCTCACTGGTTCATGAGCGTTACTAACCTTGAGAGAGGATCTATAATTAACCCTTCTTCCCTTGGCGTTATGGTTATGGTCTAATGGCGAAAACTATCAGCCTTCCTTGAGGTTAATCCTTCACGGCTGTGTGAAAAACACACCAGCTGCGCTTACACTTGCCCGAATTCTATACCTCAAAGGTACTAAACACGTTTTGGTCGACCTATTGTAGGTGAAAATGTGGTTCATAAACCGCCGAACAGTTTTTTCTACAAATTTTACACTCCGTTGACAAAACTTATTTACACTCAATTTTTAAAAATCTAATTAAAGTAGGCTCCTCCAGCAGTGTTTTAATTCTTCTCGACATAAAAGTTCGCAAAATGACTGAAAGGGGCTCAAATTTAGCTTCAATTACTTTAGAGTCTATATTTAAATAAGCGAGTCTGCAGGTTAATGTTCTTTGTCAAATTTCGACATTAAAAAGAATTGCAAAATTTTTTTAGGTCTTAAATGAATCTTCCTACTCGTCGAATTTATGCTAACGCAGTTCATTAAACCAAAAACGACAGGAGTCAAGTTTAATATTTCCTTCATTTACTTAATATCTCCTTCAAAATGCCTTACTAAAGGTTCCACTGCTCAGTATTCATCGTAAAAAAACGCTTTTAGAGGATTATTAACTTTAATTTACGATTATAGCTGATACCAAACGCGGTTTAGTTAGAAAAATTCAACGATTTATTACGCCGACTCGTAAGTCTCGTGTCGATGCGATGTTCGGTACAGTAAAGATCCCTTTGAGAGTGGAATTCTCTCAGTTAGACAAAATTCTAGTAACATCAATATAAATACAATCCTTTATTTACACATTTGAAAGTAAGTAGATCAGACCAAAGATTACAGAAAACGTTGCAGATGATACAGAAGATGGTTTATGTGGATGTTTTATGAAAATTCTGTTAGTCAGAATTGAGTCTTTGGGCTTTCGACTCGACTACAATCGAAGGTCTCAAGCCCTAAAACTGTTCGTAAGTTCCTAAGCCCATTGGCAATTTAATGGTCTATGCTTGCTCATTTCCTATATGTTCACTTATCGACAGACACGTTTGGCAATTTTTAGCAAATACTAATTCCCAATTCACATAAATTGAAGTAACTCTGTATAACGCACACATCTAATCCAAATTGACAATAAATTAGATTTAGACGGAGATTCGTAGCTTGTTGATAAGTGAACAATACGGAAGCTGGCTGTGAGATATTTCAACATTATTGTTCTACTATCCGATCGATGTATCTATTTAGACCCCTAACAGTCCTTGGGATACAATGCTTTTAATACAAAAAAGCACCTAGCTGGACAAGCTCCATGGACGAGTGTAATTCCAAGCTACTAATACATAAAAATTCGTTATGAAGAGATTCACATGTTTGTTTACCGTTACATAAATCAGAAACTTTTGTTTAGTTAAACGATGTCAGCTGTTTATTCCTTCATGACAATTTTTGGATATATAGAAAGATAATTTAGGGAGAAGTTTCCTATTCAACTGTCAGTGGTTTTAACTTCGATAAAAGTCACCCTGGGGAATAGAACTGAAATGCTACCTTTTCCACATAAAAATACCGGAAATTGTAATTTAAAGCTTCAAATTTTTATATTTTAGAGGTTTTCATTTTTACAACGATAATGTGAATCAAAACAATAGGTAGGTTAAATCGTCAAAGTAAGCAATACAGTAGTTATAAGTGATTTATTTGAGTCAATTATTATTGAATTAACTGGAAAATCAATGGTAAATAGAGAACCCAATCAGTAAAATGGAATAAATTACATTACCTTTATGAGTTACACATTCCACGAGATTGTTGAGAAATTTAATTAAGGTTAAAGTGACTATTTCTTGCGCTAACTACGCCTTTGCAATAATTGAAGTAGTTTGCTTAAGTAAACTAACTGAATTAAAATGTTATTAAAACATAAAGGAACAAGCAGATTAAGCTTGTGTAGAAATTTTGTTTTTGACCAAAACTCAAATACGATTCACAACGTGTCTGAAATTAACATACTAATTTCGTCAGACAATTTAGGTAGGTGTGCCAAAATAATTAGGTTTAGACTCGTTACGTTATATCTCTAAGTTTAATTTTCCATTTTCTTCGTAAATTTGATACATCTTTGTGATTTTTAGTCCACTCTCCTTTTTAGTGATAGTAGTGCCTCTAATCTAATAGAACTCGCAAGTGTGCAGAGCACATATAATGTGCATAATCTTGAGTAGGTACATTTTATGTGAACTGCAGTAAGCATATTAATCTTAAAACAAAAAGCAAATAGGGTCTTTTATAGCAATATCATAATCCAGAATCCAGATGATAAGAATAATATTTTGTGCCTACGTACTTATATAGGGTGTCCCACTGCTCCGTAATCGGTCGATAACTCAATGTAGGTTGAAGATACAGAAAAAAGTTTCAAATAAATGTTGCTTTGATTTGAATTGCGCATCTTTTAAAAATATTCTTATATCTACAGTATGTTGCATTTTCACGTGGCAGGACAATGTCACTTTTTTTTAATGGCACACCCTGTATTTTTTTCTCTTCACGTATCGACAAACCATATTTATATCACGCTTGGAAGTTTTTTTGATATTGAATGTGCCGTTGCCAAGTTATTAATTGTTTTGTCAAAATTTGGTACAATTGAAGGTCGGACTATAATATTCATAACTAAGTTATTCTTCAAAAAAGGAAAAATTTATTTGACGAATAATATTGCCTTAATGTCGTGTTACTCTACAAAAAAAACTAAGTGATTAATTTTATACCGAGTGTTTAAAATGAGAATTCAAACTTTGTGAACTTTAACTAGAATTTATACGAATATTTTAAATGGAACACCCTGTATTTTTATTTACCATCAGATTCTCGACAAGAAACCCTATTCAACGGTGTATTATTTCCTGGTATTATTTTTTGTACTTTTGTTAATATTTACGATTTTTAAAATTTCACGTAAAAAAATTTGTTAAAAGTAATTTTAGATTAATTATTATTACAAAATACAGTTTAAATAGTTAACCATGTTTTGAATTCGAAGTGGTTCACGAAGGGGTGAGATAGATTGGTACGAAAATAACACACAACCTCCCCTTAATAAATTGTATTTTATGATGGATGATGATGAAACTTATACGATTTTCATCATGGCAACATGTTTCGGGATAACATATCCCATTACATAGACTAGAGTATTTGGTCTATGCCCATTATCAAGCCAAATAGTTATACATCAAAGTTATAAAATATTGTTTCTAAAAACATAATTGTTAGTTTATCCTAATTAGCATAAGAAGCTCACCTTAAGGGATCCACAGTTAATACATCACAAATTAAATTTGTGATGTATTAACTGTGGATCCCTTAAGGTGAGCTTCTTATGCTAATTAGGATAAACTAACAATTATGTTTTTAGAAACAATATTTTATAACTTTGATGTATAACTATTTGGCTTGATAATGGGATATGTTATCCCGAAACATGTTGCCATGATGAAAATCGTATAAGTTTCATCATCATCCATCATAAAATACAATTTATTAAGGGGAGGTTGTGTGTTATTTTCGTACCAAGTTTAAATAGTTGGTATCAACGCAAACGAACAAAACTCAAGTCCTGTGACTATCTGCATTTGTAAATAATCTACATATTAAAATGTATGCAACTACTGGCTCCAGTAGTAACTTGTGGCCACCAAAACAAAATTTAAAGATGGCTTTATGCTCATGGTCCTTACCTCCTGTGTGTAACTTCTGCCGACGCTTATTTTACAGGTACATTAATTATCTTTAAAAAACTATACGACAGTTTACTGTCTACAAGTAGTCAAAACATAGTTATTTGCAAAGAAACGCTTGAAAATGAGAATTTTTCATTATATCTTCCTCTATCGCCTTATAAAGATTACCAAAATGATATTTCATGTATTCATATAGATTCAAAATTTAATTCTCTACAACTTTCATTATATGCACTAAGTACGTAGAATCAATAGATTTCGACTTATTATTGATTTTATTATGCAAAACGAGCAGCGACTGTATCTTAGAAAAAGGTTTAAATGGATTATATCCAATCTCTGTTAATATTAATCGTATGGAAATGTTTAAAAACGGAAATTGTTTGTAAATTAAATTATCTACAACTTTTATTTGGAGTATTTTGCGATACATACGCATGGCCGTTCTCGAGATATAAGCGAAATACGCGCGATGCGCGCACGTGTTACCGTTTCGCCGCAAAACAGTCGACATTTTAAAAAATCTATCTCGGCTCCTATTGGTCGTAGAGACAAAAATAAAACATAAAAATATGCGGAATTTTGTCAACTACAATTTTCTTAACGGTTTTGTTTTTGATAAAATTGATACTTTTTCAGTTATTTACGAAAACCTGTTTTCTTGACACTTTTTCATCCCCCATTTCTCTCGGGGGGTGGGGGGGGGGGGTACGGGTGGGGACTATTTAACACTTCAAAGGGAGCACAAAACAAGCCTGTTCCCAAATTTTCAAACCTGTAACCATTATTTCATCCAAATCGTTAAATTTCGTCTTATTTTACTGGGCTAAAATGCTAAATGCAATACCTACTAAATATTATCATTCAGGTACTGGACAATTGTGGATTCATACAACAATTAAATTTTCGAGAGAATGAGAGATGCCATCACTAAATTGACAATGGCAGTTTTATAGTAACATGAATGTAATAATTAAGTTAAATGGCCCATAAAACGTTTTTCAAATAACTTCACAATATTCATTTAACATTTCAGTGAGGCATGTTCTGCAGTTCATTAGTGTTATAATTTTTTTGTGATACATACGGTTTAAACATAAGGTGTTTTCTTTTTGCACCGCCACAGAGTTTAGGTAAAGACACAATTATCACGTGATTGAAGTGCCTTGCGTCATAAGACATTTCTGCCTCAGGTTAATATGCAACCTAAACAAAGCTTTTAAAACGAATAGGGTTATTGAGAACTGAGTCAAATTAATTTTATAAAAGATAAAACGAATGGTGTGTTATTGACATGGCTGACTTAAGTCAACTACAACGTGCAAAAAGAAAACATCTACCTATTATTTCAGCAGACACACGTTGCGGTATAAAAGAAAATATCGCTAATTAAATACATAGTAAGATCAGAAAATTATACAATAGACGTTTTAAAACAACGCATAGGAAAGGTAATAAATTTTATTCCTCAAAAGCAAACACTTATAAATATTTACGAAACCTTCAAAACGGTGTAAAATCCTCGTGCTACATTTTTGAATAATTAACGAGCACGTTTTATCTTCTTTGGTAAATTTGCTATTGTTGTTATACGGGTATATGTATAATGAGTTCTTGTTTACTTATACTTTAAAACCGATTATACGCTAAAACCTCCAATTTACCTGAGTTTCAACTTTATTACATATTACATGAGAAAACGTGTCAAGATAAAAGCTGTGCAGCTTTACCCGAAAGTGGATAAATAAATAATTCTTTTTTATTAATTGAATATTGAAACATGCGATTTCATCTACTTAATGCAACATCATTTAGTTAGAGAGGAAGTTTAATTTCCTCAGCGTTGAGCTAATAAACGTAAGGGATTCAAACAGTTAAATTGAAAATCGAATCCATTTTGTATCGTTAAAAGATATTTACGTACTTACTTTACAAGGATTATTTAATTTTAAATAATTTACATAATACATAGATTAAAATTCGGCATAAGTAGGAATAGCTAATTCAATATTATCCGACCCATCAAACTTTAATTAAATTCCCTTTTATTAACACTTCCATTTTTATACAACACTGAAAATGAGCTGAATTTGTAATCAACTTATTACCGTCTAACGGCACAGTTAATAAAAAATTAGGTCGTATATATGTACGTATAATACACAACGCTAAGCCGAACCATTGACTAAAGGATTTTTCAATCAACGGCCGAACTGACTGTATAACAGATTAAATTCAGTGCTCCAAAAAGTGAACGCATTGTTATGTGATTAAATTTGAAAGATAGGCTATCATAAGGGATGGAGAAAGTCATAGTAAATACGAATATTGGGCAAATAAAGATTATTTAGGCCTGCAACGAATTAGATTATTCGTTTCAAGTGAAGTAAACTGGGGAAAAAAGTAATAAACACCCTCGCCTTTCGTTACTATAAAATTCGCTCCATGTAAAATAAATTGTTGATCAATCACCGACCAACGTATTGTTTAATTACAATTTACCCTTCACAAAAACTGCTTATTAGCTAATACCCTCGTAATTACACTACTTTCGTATGCATCTGCATATAAAATTACCCAAAGCGTTTAGGTACTATGTCAAGGGTTACAGAATTGATTAGCTAAAAATGAAGATACCTGCAAATATTACATCCCATCCGATTCTTGCTACCACCCGTAACGCAGTTTAGCCTCATTTTGGTTTTTTGTGCACAGAGCGTTTAATGTACAATTATCCAAAAGAAACCTCAAATGAAGGTATGGCTTGTCTCAATTTATATCGTCTTGAAACTTATCTCGTAAAAGGATTTATTTTCAAATCTGCATTTTTAGTAGATAAACACGTTGTAAATGCCTGCCAGCCCACTCAGGGTTGGGTTAAGTATCCGTCACCCAGTGCTATAACAATTCAAATTAATAATTACTAATTAGTATCAGTGGTTAAGAATCCTTGTTGTTGTAAGTATAATACGAGTAATTTGTATATCGTATAATTTAGTTTAAAACTCGTAATTTATTTAAAATAAACCGGATGCCTTGAAAAGCAATTGCTATATTAATATTTTTACCTTATTCCGCCTCTGATGCCCTGTTATAAAATACCGAGAGGTCCCCTTTGCTATGTCAATGAGGTAGGCATTTACAACATGTTTATCTATTAACAATGCAAATTTGAAAATAAATCAATTTACGAGATAAGTTCAAGACGATATAAATTGAGACAAGCTACACCTAAGGAGTGAATTAATGTGTAATTACGTGTTAGTCTAAATAGAAAATGTACAGGGTACCAACAATACTCTAGGTAGGGTAATTTCCAAAACATTGCTCTAGATCACAGATCAGGCATAATAGACATTTCGATCGAAAAATTACTGCCCTTCATTTCGATGCATCAAATCAGTTCATTACTGTCGTAGCTAGTCCGAGCCGAGCAAGGGATAAAAATTCAATCCAAATATGGTGTTCTGGTACCAGCTGCACGTCTGGGTACTCGATCAGGAAAATACAAGGGAGCCAAGATTTTCCGGCTTTCTTTGCCACGATATTACGGGAAGCGACACTGTATCAGCAGTGTACGGGTAATGTAAAAAAATTCTGGCAAGTTTCCACGTATTAACACTTTTATCAAAAAATAAGTATAGTACAATATATTGCTGAATTCAGAAAAAAAATATTCTTAAACTACATAAAAAACTGAAACTTTATCTTATAAAAAAAATGAGTGTCGCCATTTTAGCTTATACCGGAAGTGACCTCATCAAAGGTAATATTAGCATTTTCGCCGTGTATAACTATGGAGCCTAAAATGCTAGACCGATTTTGATGAAATTTAAAACTGAGGCCTATAAAAAAACGCATCGGTAAAACAAGCATCTCATCAAAATCGGCTCAAAGGGGCCCAAACTAGAGGCGTTATTTTGGGAGGCGGGAGCACACATTCGAATTTTAACCCAAACAAATTTCCCCTGGTGAAAAATTAGTAAACATGGTTTGGCGGTTGAATCGGATCACCAGCTATTTGGTGATCGTACCACATAAGCAATAAAGTTTTGGAAGTTGTGAAAACAACTACTAACATTTCTATTTACAAATTATGTACAAGTTTTAACAGCGCGGAAAGCGGTTAGTAGATAGGTAGGTTGATCGGTCACCGGAGGGTAGACTGGTTCTGGAATGCAGGGTGACGGGTGGATGTAGACGGACTGGTCGGTGTTGGCTCCTTTCGTTGGCGGCTATGACTGCTGACTGACTTCTGTGGGTAACAGCGTTCGCTTATAAAGGATTCTAGTCGGTGTCGACGCGTTATCATTGGTCGGCCAATGGGAATCAATCGTTGCTCTTCAGTGCATAAGCGACTGTGTACCGGGATCACATGTGGTCGCCACACATGGTAACAAGTAAAACGCCGTTTTTCGTTTGTTTTTAAATTCAAAATGGCGGCCACCATAGCAATTCTCCAAGTTTTAACTGTTTAGGGTGTAGCTCAAAAACCGTTTAACTTAATTAAAATTTGAGGATTGAAAATTGTAGCCATAAGATGGCCAGAACTTTCACCTATAATTGATAAAGTACAAAAATTTAACGTGGCCAATTTATTGAATCCCAGAATTGGTCAAAAATTGAAAATCGATTTTCTCAAAATCTGCTCCAAGCATTTTTTTATTTTTTGAAATGTTATACATATAGTTCATGAAAAACTATTGGCACTACATTTACTTCTCTAGGGGATGAATGTTTGAAGTTGAAAATTTTAAAAATTCATAACTTTTTTACTAACAAAGATGAAGAAGTAAAATTGTACAGTGAAGTAGAAGACATACGACTCTTTTAATAGAGTATAATAAGTATACCAATTTACGTCCGGTCTAATCGGAAATTAACACATACATACTCTGTATGTTATTTCAGGTGAAAGTCAGCAATCATTTTCTCATTACAACTATACTACACACTACATATTTCTTTTTTACTTCCCGAGTATGAAGTAAAAGGGAAGTATTGTATTAGTGTTCCAAAAAAATTAACCTATGCACATTTTTACATATCTTTGCGTTTCTGAATACGTAGATTCAAAAAATAAAAAAATAAAAATTTCCATCGGTCGTCTGTAGTCTGTAGTCTGACCGTACACATTTCCTTACAACGGTCTATATGTACTCAGAAACTATTAAAGTTACCGAAATGCGGTTTTCGCCAATCCATTTCCTTCGGACCAAGGATGAAAATGCTGATATTACCTTTGATGACGCCACTTCCGGTATAACCTAAAATGGCGGCACTCATTTTTTTTATAAGTTTATCAGTTTTTTTAATGTAGTTTAAAAGAGTATTTTTTTCTGAATTCAGCAACATATATTGTGTTATACTTATTTTTTGGAAAAGTGTTAAAAAAGAATTTTTAAAAAATGACTGCAACGCTCTATACTCAGAAACTATTAAACTTATCGAAATGCGGTTTTCGCGAATCAACTGCATTCGGGCCAAGGACGAAAATTCTGATATTACCCTTGATGCTGTCACTTCCGGTATAAGCTAAAATGGCGGCACTCATTTTTTTTATAAGATAAAGTTTCAGTTTTTTATGTAGTTTAAGAGTATTTTTTTCTGAATTCAGCAATAGATATTGTCCTATACTTATTTTTTGGAAAAAGTGTTAATACGAGGGAAGTCTCGCGGCAATACATGTCAGATTTTTTTTTCTCTCCGGAAGTTATCGAATAATAAAAATATTTATGACATAGCCTGTATATTATTTTAGGAGAACATCAGAAATCCTTGTCTGATTACAACTAGGTATACCACACACTATATATTTATTTTTTTATTTTTTTGAGTTATTATGCAAAAACTATTTTATTTAATACGTCATTGTACCTAGTAAACACGAGAAAGTTGTGTGCCAGTTTACTGGTCATTCAATTTAGTTAGATACAGCTATGGCCAAGTTCGGAAAAAGGGTGTAAATATTTCGCGCGATTATACAGGGTGTCTCACGGTGACCGTCGGTTAGAACGGTAAAAGCTAGAAATTTGAAATTTGGCACATGCGACATGCCGTCTTTAATCTATTAAATAAAAATATTTTCCAAATGGTAGCACTTCCGGAAATACCGGAAGTGATCATCAACATCTTTATTTTAAATACAAACCAGGCAATTTTTTTTCACATTCTGATGTGTCATTAAATGTTTAGTAAGTATGCTTAAAATAATCGGCGTATCAATTTCAATTGTTGAGAAAAAAAATTTTTTTCACTGAAAAATTTCAAAATCTGGTTTAGGAAATAAAATTGAAAGTCGAAAGTGGTAAAAGTTAGGGAAATGGGATTTTAGGTTCTCAATGTCAAAAGATTGAGACACAATTGTCTGTAACGGATAATAAAAAATTGCCCGCGCTTACGTATCTATTTGACGTTATTTCCAGACTTAAGAAAAACTTTAAAAAGTCTCTTTTTTCAAATGGAATGCCTATTTAATTATCAGTCCATTCGATGCAAGATTTGAAATTTATAGCTTTTACAGTTCTTGATATACTTCTAACCGACGGTCACCGTGAGACACCCTGTACAGCTAAATGCGTAATTACAAAATGTATGCTTTTACTACTACCTATTAATCTTTTTGTAGTAGATTACGCTGACATTAAAGTGGTTCTTGAAAGTAGCATATTATCTTCATATAACCATAAATACAAAAAAAAAGATTAAAATGATGCTTTTTGTTACAGTGAAACACACGAAAAAGGGAAAAGATAATATACAAGTAAACGAGTCACTTCGAAAACTTTAATCAAAGCCCGAAAGAATGACATTTATTCAAATAGTTTAGAACTGTAATTGTTTGCTCACGACCGAGATACTTCATGTGTTCAAGCTTTTGCAACTTTTCTTATTATCATAAAAATATCTACGTGAATTCGAAATCGATTGAGTAAAAAATATACGATTATTCTAATTTTGTCTACTTAAGAACACAATTTATTAGATTTAAGATATGGCATGAAAATAACGTTGCTCTACTTCGGTCTTGGGGTTAAATTAAAATATGGGGTAAACATTGCGTGCCTTCGAGCATTTAACCTAATGAACGATTATTTATGTTATCGTAAGTGGAAATGCCCTTTAAAAACTTGTAAAACTAATCTCATTCTAATTTATTTATGGGATTTTCTAGCTGCTTCTCTTTTATCAGCGATGGATCACTCTACAGATCCTTGCCAGGATTTCTTTCAATACGCTTGTGGTACGTGGAAGAAGAACCACGTTATACCCGAAGATAGAAGCTCGATTAGTACTTTTGAAGTTATGGCAGACCAATTACAAGTTATTTTGAAAGGTAATCTTAGAAAAAATAACTTTTTTGAGTATATTCAGAAGAGATAATAGTATTTTCCGCGTTACGATCTAGTGAGCTCGAACTAAACGACGTGGAAAGAAATGTAAATTGAAGTCGATCGAAGTTTAAAGAAAAGCAGTTTTCCTTATTTTCTTTTGTATGTTTTTATACGCTTTCAATTTTGTTATAATCAGATTATTTTATAAAATACAATTTAGTAAATATAATTAAACAGGTGTTTTGGAAGAATCGATCAACGCTGACGACAATGAGGCAACGACTAAGGCGAAAACCTTCTACAACACGTGCATGAATATACGTAAGTTTTCTAATTAACCCACTTTATTTCGTAATATAGAATATTTTCTTGCGGTATCTAGCTCAAATACGGAAAATTGGAGATGTTCCCTTGAGGAATGTTTTATCATCGTTAGGGGGATGGCCGGTGACAGATTCCAATTGGGAACCACCTCCGTTTTCGATAGAAATTCTTTTAGGAAGATTAAGGGGCGATTTTAACGAAGGTGTGCTTATAGAACAATGGGTAGGACCAGATGATAAGAACAGTTCTGTAAATATCATACAGGTAACTATCAATCATTCTTTACACAACATAAATAAAATTTAGACACGAGCATGTTTCAAGAACATTATCGCCCACTTTCCTTTATTCCGAAGTTTCTCTAATTAAGAGGTACATATTTTCTTCCCTTGCTAATCACGTTAAGGTGTTTTCGTGCAGTAACTTCAAGTAAAAGAATTTTCTTATCCATATGGAATCATCAAAATTAAAAATTCAACTATCCTGAAAACGATCAATTTGGCACTAAATTGAATTGTAGGTATAATGAAAGCGTATAAATTTGCATTGTTTCAGTGTGAAACTTTTCCAAGTAGACATTTATTAATTTACACATTACACTGTAAGTTTAACCGCTATTACAAATCTGTACCTCAGTTACACAACCTTATCGATGTCACAAGCGATTATCTTACTAATTAAAATTTTATCGGTTAACTTAACTTGTTATTTGTTACTTCCAAATCCGACCACACATTTGCATTTGTCTAATTTACGAACATTCATTTCCTACTTTTTCGCTTTATTTTCTACAGCTCTAGTTAAACCATATTCAAATTGAAGGGTTTAATTCCCGTGCAATTTAGAAACGTAATAATTTTGGTAATTGAAGATAAGAACATGAGCAATTTAACACCACTTACCGCAACAAACGTGTACCTAAATTGTGTAGAAACCACAATTACAAAACCCCGACATCGAATCAAATAGATGTAAGTAAGGTAAGCAAGAGCTTACAGTTATTAGCATATGAATCCGGGAATTTTGCTCTAAATTTCTGGAAAGGAGGAAGGATAACATTTTCTTAATTACCTACTGAAGTTTAACGTTTTATGTCGTAACTTATAGACCAATTATTGCAATTTTTTGCCAATACCTACATTGTCAATATTACTAAGATTAGGTTAAATCTCAATAAAATCAATTACTTTCGTTTTCATTTCCTAAAGAAATTATAGGGTCTTTTTATGCAGTCACTGAAAGAATCTTAAAGTTGTGGAAAGGGATCTCTGAAAATGACTACTTTTGCCTCTCTGCTTTTGCTTGAATAAAATTAGGAAGTATTCTAAGGAATTGTGAAGAAGAACGTGACGGTTATAATATAACGTTACTCAACATATTTCAATCGACCCTTTTTCCAACTCCATTTCACACTTGCCAGTGCCGTCCGTGAAGTTAGCCCCTCATATTCCGAATTTATATTCAATTTGTTGCTTACTATAAGGCATCTGCATGTGACGTCATGAATTTCGCTTGGAGTACAAACATAACCAAAAATAGCAAGTAAACAACCATTTGTATAAAGCAGAATAGTGTTTTTTGGTACTCATCATTGATAATTACAGTGATTATTATTAAGACATTAGATAGTGAACATTCCAGTCGTTATTTAAGTAAAATAAGTGTTGTAAAGATTGATCCTTATTCAATAAAATTAAGTGATTGTAGTGTTAAAGTAGAATTTATTTACTCAGTGGTAGAATATTATCCTAATTTAAATTACCTGCAACTTCTCATATATGTACTATTTCTAAAATTCTACGAAATATAGATACTGTTGTATGATTGCATCTAAATCTATTTCCTAAATCAACACATGGAAGATTCGGACGGAATTTTATGAATACTAAAATTAACTGCTGAAACTTGCTAAGCTTAGATGCATGTGTAATAACTATGTCTGATTCGACGATTTCATATAGGCACTGTAAACGCTGATAAGTAGGGGGTCCTGTATAATACCGAGTATTTTGGTCACTATTGACAAAATACTCCCCAGTGAACTGCAATTGATTCACTTTTGCACCCAGTTCATACAGTTCTCTATTGCATTCTCGTAATGCTAAATATAAATTTTCCATAGAAAAGATGTTTCGATTTGTTCATCCTTGTTAGTATGATCACTTTGCTACAACAATCTTTGCCCCAAAATTAAATAGGTTTATTTGTAGGTGTTACATTTCATTATGTATTACATCACACCCTATAAGCTATCATACTTAAACATTATTTTGGACCTTAATTTAAAAGAATGAAATTATATAAGTATGAAAATATAATTTCATTATTTTAAATTATATTTTAAGACGCGATGACAGCGTACCTAGCAGACTGAGTTAAGTGCCAACAGTGCAACACCGATAACACTCAAATATCGATTGTGGTAATTAACAAGTAGCAAGTCGTCATGACATGTTACCAAAAAGAAAGAAAGGTAACCACATACTTATTATGGTGCAGATTCAAGGGCCCCATTCACGTTGAGATTGGTATCGATACGTGTATCGCGACATGCAACGATACATGTATCTGAGATTTGTCTCAAACGGAGAGCTGCGCATTCACACAGATTTGTAATGATACTAGTTTTCGAAACATGTATACATATTTCAAGTTTTTCATATAGAAGTGAAATGGTTTCTCCTTAAGCTGTTGTAATAGCATCAGTAGTATTAATAGAGCGCTTCAAGAAAATCGTCGACGAAAGGAAGTATGGACAAAATTATTATTGCTTGATGCCGAAGATGTTTATTTGCATTTATAAGCATTGAGCAAGTCCTCTCAAAACTCAGGATTTTTCGCAATAACTAAATGCAAAACTACTGTATTTTACGATACCTAATATGATACCAGCACATACACGTCGAGACTTGTCTTAGCCGCACGGTCATAGTGCAGTGCGACAAACGAGACAAGCTGATACTGAAACTGCAATACTGATACTTCCACATACACGTCGAGATCTGTCTCTCTATATTGATACTTGCGACATGTATCGATACCGATCTCAATGTGAACTTTTTTCTCCTCTCACTAAATTATCTATTTTACGATTATTGGTAAATTTCGATGGTATTCTAAAGGTCCATCTCATATACTCGTTCTACCACAATTTACTACCATACAAAACGGCATTTTAAATAACAAAATAAATCTTTTAAACATATTTTTCTATGCTTTTAAACCAGTTAAAGGGTACATCATATAGGCAGTAAAGGTTATGTTTGTACTCCAAGCGAAATATATGGTCACGTGATGCAGATGCCTTATTAAGTGTTTGTAACCTAAAAATCTACATCTGTAAGTGAATTTTGGAACTTTTTTTAACATAAACAGTTTTTAGGGCTAAATTCTCGGTCTTACAATTTCAAAATTTTGGTAGCGTCATTAATTAGTAAGTCATTTGTAAGAATTTGTAATCAAACGGCATCTCTTACAAACGGCTAACTTCTCGGGAGCCGTAGATACCACTTTGAGGAACAATATTTTTTTTAAATCAATATTTAGTAAGTGATTTGTAACCATTTGTAAGCACAATCTCAAAATTTATTACTACCTACAGCCCAAAACATGCTTTCCGGCTGTATACGCCGCGGCGACCGCCGTATACTGCCGTATACTGTCGCGGCCGCAGCTGTACCGCCGCGGCGGCCGATGTACACCGACCCAGCGGCTGCCGTACCGCGGTATGCCGCCTCAGCGGCCGCCGCGGCGGTGTACGGCGGTACGGCGGCTGCCGCGACAGTGTACGGCGGTCGCCGCGGAAGGTTTTCATTTTCATCGCGCGGAAAGAGGCTTAATAGTTATAAGCATGATACCTGGAATTGGGATGCTTTATTCTTTACATTCATTCATACCTGTTAACCAATGTACGGATCTATTGTTTTTTTTGTAGATTGAACCACACCAATCCTTGCCAATGCAGCCAATGTGTTTGTTTGTTGTAAGTACCTCTTTAAAAACACATTTATTGAGTGAATAAAAAGTTCATCAATAAGGTATGAAGTTACTCCCTGTCGATGGCAAACGTAATCTCAATCATATGTTATTTGTTAATGGACAGCCTTCACCATGGTTATCCCTTAATCCTCAGAAAACACTGTCATTGAGTTACAAATTATGCTTACAACTTAGTACATTCGACTTACTAATTGTTACTTGGAAATACAAAATAATAGATTTAACCATTTTTCTATGCCTTGAGACATTCGTGAAGTTAGCCCCAACCAAGGATTATAAATAATCCTTGAGCCCCAACAGAACGCATTTTGGACTGTAGATCGTAATAAAGTGACTTACAAATTGTGAAAATATGCTTACAAATTAGTACATACGATTAACTAATTACTACTTAGGGATATAAACAAATTTAACCATTTCCTTCACACGATTTTCTAATTACAAATTTATAGATTTTTAGCTTACAAATTACTTACTAATTAGTAAGCAACAAATTGAATATAAATTCGAACACTTGTCAGTGGTAGATACTTGGTTTTGACTACATTAATTACTATAGGAATTATTTGAGAACCTCAGGAGCATCAAGCGCTAATGAACGTAATTTAGAAAACGGTTTTTCTAAAATTTATATGGACATTCATATCGTTCTTTACCTTGCCTGTAACTGTAGTTACCTACCCAAAAACGCTCGTTCAGCAAATAAAAATTAATAAAGAATTATTTAAATTGATCATTTTGGCATTGCTGGCAATTGAATGAGAAAGGACGGCGACGCTGGATATTACAGAATTGTTAGTAAACAAACTCGTGCACGTGAAGGCACAAAAAACAGAATTTTAATGAAGGGCTTTATTTAAATGAACACAACGCTCAGTTTCTTTTTATTTAAAAAAAATTCAAATTAGCCGGCTTAAAATCAGTAATAATGTTAAGTCATTTTTATTTAGAGTAAAATAAGGAAAAATGCAAACTGTGCTTCATGGTTTACTATAATTAGTACTCAAAATTCGTATAATGATAAAAATATTTTGAATTTATTATGTATTGCTCATTAATTGTAAAAAAGTATACATACTCAACTGCGTGATGTGCGACTAAATTTGTTTGTTTAGGATGTTAATTTGATAACACGGAGTGTTTCGGAATTGCACCACACTATTTGAGGGATGCGTTTTTTTTTTATTTATTTAGGCGTACCCAGACCAGAAAGGTCTATACGGCCGTTTACAAAAGGTTACAAGTTGCCCGTAGACTTATAAATTCAAATTGCAGTCAACAAGGAACTTAACAACTATATTTATCACTGTATGATTAAGGTTCTGTAATATAGTCAGCACTTCACATGGGTATGAAAATTTGATCTTCTTGAAACTTTTGAGCATTGTAGCGCGCTGAGCATCAAGCCTGGGGCAATCCCAAATGAGATGATCCGCGTCTTGGAAGTTGTGACCACAGTCACATGCTGGAGATTCAACCATATTTTTCCTATGTAATGAAGAGGCAGCGCTATAGTGATCCGCTCTCAAACGATTGATGGTAACAATCGCTCTACGAGAGAGACCTCTGTTTTTAAACCATGGTTGTCTAGAGGAGGAGTGAAAGAATTCAAAGTATTTTTTGCCTTTAAACATCGCTTGATCCAGGTTTGCTTTTAGTGTTCGGTCATAGCGAAATTTTTTCCAAACCGGTTTGAAGTCTGTGAATGGAACTTTTGTCTGTTCAGGAGGAAGGCCTGTTGCCTTTTTGGCATAGACGTCAGCTAACTCATTTCCGGAGATTCCTTTATGAGAGGGAATCCAAACGAGTTGTGGGGGAGATTTAAGTTGGCTACTTTTTGAAATTTCATGCAACTTGTTTTTCGCTTTAGCAATTTCCGGATGTATAAGATGGCTTGGATCGCGACTAAGCAAAGCCTGTAGAACGCTCTGTGAGTCTGAAAAAATGACGAACTTGGTATTCTTGAATTTCTCCACGTGATCGAGGGCAGAATTGATAGCTGTGGCTTCTGCTGTAAAAATTGAAGAGAAGTTGTTGAGGCTGTTGAGCTTGATGAAGCTAAGGTCTTCAGTTACGCAGGCACTACCGACGGCTGGGGCCCTCTCGACCTTGCTACCGTCAGTGAATATCTTGACCAAGGATTCGTCGAAGAAGCAAAGCCCGAGAACCAGATCTGGTTTCCTAAGGCTATTAATCATCTTACCCAGCCTGAGGTTGATGCTTGGCTGATGGTATATTGCGCGGTATTCTCCGAGATAAATGTCACTATGCTTGGTGGTGTAAAGAATCTTGTTAGTATCCTCTGACACCTTATTGATGCATTCAATCAGGACCCTATTTTTCCTAGCTTTTCGGTTCTTATGTTTGCCATAGAAATGCTTAATATTTTTACAGGCAGAGTTACTTTCATTGGACAGGGCTTTGGTGATATAGTTACAGCCTAGGTAAAGAGCGCGATCTTTAATAGAAGGAAGCTTGGTTTCAGCCAGTATGATGTTTTTCAGTGTAGAGATTCTGTATCCCATTACGGTTCTTAAAGCCGCAAATTATATTTTTTCAATAGTTTGAGCAAGCTCGCGTTTCTTGGGGTAATACAAGAAGGATCCGTAGTCTATGGTGGACCGTACATAGCTTTTGTATAAAATCAGTAGGGTTTGTGGGTCAGCCCCCCACCAGGTACCACAGATGAATTTTAAGATCCTGTGTGCTTTTTGACATTTCATAGCGACAGCTTGAACCTGACGCCTAAATGTCATCTCAAAATCAAAGATAATGCCTAAGAATCTTGTCGCCTCCACTGACTTGATATGATGATCGCCTACAGCAATCGAGATGTTTCCTGGGTTTATTTTTGGTGAGGTGTTGAACGATCCTGAGAATTGTGTCTGGGAGCCCTATATCTTGCAATCTTCTGAGCAGGAAAACCGGGTTGACGTTATCAAATGCCCCTTGCACATCCAGAAATGCTGCTAGGGTGCCCTTACCTTTTGTAAAGCCATCTTCTATGTAAAGGGCCAAATTAGTCAGATTGTCATAGCAAGATCTGCCCTTTCTAAAGCCAGAATTTGAAATCGGAAGAAGGTTGTTGTGTTCGCAAAACCACTGAAGCCTGTTTTTCACCAAAAGTTCGTAGATCTTGCACAAGCAGGAAGTCATTGCTATCGGCCTTAATCCGGTCCCATCAGGCTTATTAATAAGGTGTACAAAGGATTCTTGCCAACTGGGAGGAAACTCTCTGTTCAAGTGGATTTGATTGAAAATGTCTAGGAGTTCTAGTCTGAATTTGATAGGTAGTTTTAGTACGGTGAAATAGTCTATTCCGTCTGGTCCACTTCCAGAGTGTTTGTTTCTGGATTCCAGCGCTGTGTTGAATTCATAAAAATCGAAAGGTTCATCAAAGAAAGGGTCCTTTAAGTCGGAAAGTTGGGGTTCGGGGTTGACACCGTGATTTTCGACCAGGTATGGAGCAATTTTATTCAGTGCTTTTTCAGCTTGGGATTTGAAAAGCTCTGTGTCGTGATTTGAGATCGTGGTCTTGACCCATTTGTTTTTGAAAATTTTCGACTTGCTCCATACATACGATGAATTGGTTCTAAAGTCAATAGTTTCAGCGAATTTCCGATAGCAGGCTCTTTTCTTTTTCTTAACGGTTTTCCGAAAAGCTTGGTCGGCATCTGTATATTTTTGATAATCTTCAAATCGTCCGGTGAAGTCCCATTTTTTATAAGCGGCTTTGCGCAATCTCTTGTGTTTATCACAATCGGAGTCCCACCAGGATACTGGATTCCGAGCTGGCTCAAAATAAACAAAAAAGTTCATCTAAACACATGTCTAGTATTCATTTATTAATTATTATCAGTAGTAATAGGGGGATACAAATGATACAATCCTCGTACGACTACTACTGCACATTAGCCTGCTGCACCGTAAATAGTCACATAGATATCTTCAATAATTCTCATCCCTCGGTCGCGATAATTTTTTGCCGTCATTACACGGGTAGCTAAGAAAATGAGTAACTGTTTGTGAACTGTATTGATTTTATACACATATTGATTCATGCATCTATCGTTATTACTTATTGCCTACTACATTTACGAAAAAGTTATGCGAAAATTATAGTGAATGTTACCTTTTTAAGTTTGTTAAAAGGATTTTTGTCATAAGATCGACTGTTATTTTAAAAATTTTCAATTTTAGTACCTACTGTTAATTAATAATCAATTATTTTTATGTTAACTTTTGGTTTCTTTCCTTTTAAATTTTTCATAATTTATTTTATTATATAATCCGCAAAGTGTCTTTTGTTATTTTTATTATTCATGGCACTTATATTTGGAAATGGTTTTTGTTGTTGTATTCATACAGCATACAGTATTTATTTTACATTCAAGATAAAGGATTAGTTTTAGTCGATATTAAAATCACAAACGGTTAAGTGCAAGAACAGGGCTGTATTTAGGGCATTAATTGCTTACTATAGCATCTGGACACTGGGCTTATTATTTATTATTAATTATAATGTACGTGGTTAAATAAATGGCATTATTATTATTATTATTATTATTTGTGGTGTAAATTTCTTTGTTGAGTTTTGTGCGTATAATTTAATGTCGTCCATTAGAGGTATTAGTTGAACATTTGAACGTGTGTGATGTTGTTCTGAGTGATGTGTTCCCTTGTATGTAGAAATTTGGCAAGTGGAAAGTGTTGATAATGACTGCCTTTTGTAATTATTTAGCCTTAATTAAATTGTGGTGTATTCTTTGCGTATAACTCCGGTTGCACTAAGAACAATGGGTACTGTACTGTAAGAGCAATTCCCATTTCCATTACGCTTTAGGTTCTTCAGCTAAATTAGTGTATCTTGCTTTCTTTATGGTGTGGTGTTGTGTCGATATTGTGACCTTGGAGCCGTTACATCTTGTAGGTCGAGCAACACAATTAGGTATACATAATTGTTGTAGTGATATGGTGTGTGTGATATAATTTGGTAAAATGTTGGTGTTTATTGTGTAAGTGTTTGTTATTATTATTATTAATTTAAACTAGTGGCAGCAACTCCTGATGATTGAACCGTTAGTTGTTTACCTACACAACATACCTACCTACTATAAAAATTGGCAACCTCTTCACGCCAAAGATCGTGTTTCCCCTCACAACAACATTCCACAGTGCGAAGATCCAATCGAGCTGTATTTCATAAATACGTAGACTTTCATGTGTACCTACAAAGTGTAGCTTCTTCTATTCATGGGAAAATAATGTGAACGTAGTGTATACATCCAAACTATTAATTTCCCAAAAACAACATTCATTTAAAATTTATATTACAGTAGATTTTCACTAATTTGAGCTTATAGTTTGGACCAATTACACTTACGTGTGGTGTGTTCACAAGAAAACGATATATTGCAATAAACATTACTACACGGTACTTTACTGTTCTTCAACTTTAAGATCTTCAGTGTAAACTGAGACATTTTCAGCACTTGAATAACAATTGAATATGTAGGCACGTTGCAAGACACATGTGAGTCTCGACTATAAGAGGTATACACCTCAACGAGATATAAATGTTTTTAAAACCTTATATGTTTAAGCCGATCGTAACCCATTTCCAGAGTCAGTAGCCCATTTCCTACCCATTTCAAGGTCACTACGCCCGCTGGTGGTGACTTTGAAAACTAAATAGAGGTCATTCGGGTTCTGATCTTCTCTAAAGTGTTCTTACCCGTTTAAACAGATAGACGGATCTGTTTACATGACACCTGTTTACTGTTTAGCCGTTTAGAACAACCTCTATTCAGTTTTTAAAGTCACCACCAGGGGACATCGTGACCTTGAAGTGGATTAGGATCGGCCTTGCAAGGAAATGAGTCTATACTTGAAGAAAAATAATGGTATGTAGATTTTCAGGATTCTTTTCTCCCCCACACTGTTAAAAGACGGTACATATTTTTCCCTATGGGATGGGGGTTATTTTGTGAAATCCACACCTTCCACGAAAACATTATTAAACCGAGATCCCCTTACAGCGACGGGTTGTAGAATCGATCCACTACCTGTTCTCTTACATAATGTCAGTTTTCCTTGTACCATATTCAGATAAACCATTTTGATTTTGTGGTTCTTAACATTCATTAGTGCACAGTCAAAGCTCTCTTCAACAGAAAACGAAGGCATATAAATTAATATTAAATTGTATATACGTATAGCAGCGAATAAAAATTTAATATAAGATAATTACCATCCGATGAGATGTTGGGAAACAATTTAGAAGACGCAAACACTATGATTAATTCAATTGTTAGACATAAATTGCCCAAAAAGATTTCACTAAACATCGAAGAGCTTCGCAATAGACCCATTTAATCAAAAATTCGGTTGCCTTATTTATGTCCTCGATGTTCGCAATTTCATCACAAATACATTTTATAGAAGTTATTATCATTTATTTTCAGAGTGCAAAAGATGTTTGTATCCAATATAAACACATTTTCTTCCATCTTATACACGGGATAGTCTTTGATCATTTTTTCATTAATTTAAAGTGTAATAACGCCAAAGGTTCCCTTTAGACTTAATAATTCTCTGTTACAGCTGAAAAATGTATACGCTTTAAAATAATAATAATTAATGTCAGTACTTGCTTAAAAAGTAATACAAACGGAAACATTTAAATTACAACTTTTAGTTGAAATACGAACTTGAGGAATTCCACTTTAACTTTTCATTAACAGTTGCAAGGGTTCGCAAAGGGCATACTTATAGTTACATATTTATGATGAAAAGAACGATTTATGTACCTCGAAATGAAAATACCTAAGAATTTTATTACCCCCTCTGCGTTTAATAACTTTAATTGTCAGTTTTAAGTAAACATGCCTCTCATAAATTACAGAAGGAAAGGCGGCTGTTCATGTTCTCTAATTGGATTTTCTGATATTGTAACGTCCATTTTTTGTTCTACAAATTACCCTTGAAATGCGTTTCGTGAGACATTTATCTCAATTATATTTGACTTTGTAACTTTTCTATTAATATAATTTATAATTCTTGCAGTTAGATCAAATGCAGTTGGCACTACCTAGTAGAGACTATTACTTAAAATCAAGTAGTGAAGGTGACTTGGAAGCCTATCATAAATATATGACCAATGTAGCACTACTTTTAGGAGCAAATAAGACAACGGCCGACGAAGAACTTAGAATGGTTGTGGAATTTGAAAAAAAATTAGCGAACGTAAGTATTCAATGTTTCAGTTTGTACCTACTTAGCTTAAAGTTAAACGATCCGTGATTGAACCCTATGTGCAGTATACACTCTAAGAGCAAATTCTCAAATTATAATTTGTTTAAGTCAGTATTATAACAAATATCAACCCCTATACAAATGGTAGTGGAGCAGAAAACGGAACTTCCGAGTTTACCCCCTTTAGTTGGATGAAACTGGCAACGCTCTAAGTGTTCAATTTAGAAGAAAAACATACAAACGAAAAACGGGGTTATAATTGACAAGGGATTTATACGTACTTCCGTACTTTCATCTAGAAAACTCCTTTTACGAAGGTCATTTAATAATTGAATCCTCCTTTGATGCTTTTACCTACTTTATATACCTATACATTTCAAGGGATATTACAAACTGCATACGATTATTATCAATGCATTACAGTCCTCTTATGCATATACAATTTTAGGTTTCATTGCCGGAAGTAGATCGTCACGACACAAGTACAATATATAAGAAACTAACACTTGCTCAATTACAAAAAATCGTGCCGCAAATCAACTGGATACAGTATCTCAGTTCGTTTCTTAGTGACGAAATTACGGAAAATGAGCCAGTTGTAGCGTACGGTCTTTCTTACTTCATTGAAATGGGAAAAATTCTGGAGCAGACCGATCGAAGGTAAGGGTTATTATTCTCACGTCTAAATTAAGTGTGTATTTTACAGAGTAGTTCACAATTATGTTTTGTGGAGGTTAATTATGGCACTGGTGCCTCATATGATTGATGATTACCAGCGAGAACGTGTCGAGTTCCGAAAAATATTGCTTGGTATTTTGAGTGAGAGAAGCCGATGGTCGCAGTGCGTTGAATGGACTAATAAAAAATTGGGAATGGCTGTTGGCGCTCTTTTTATTCGCGATAATTTCAACCACGATAGCAAGGTTTGCTGAACATTTATAGTGTTTGTACTAAAATTTCCATTTTTAAAGGAAACTGCTTTAGAAATGATACACACGATTAGGGAAGCCTTTAATGATCTTTTAGCGGAAAATGACTGGATGGACGATGAAACTCGAGCAGTCGCTAAAGAAAAGGCGGATGCCATGAATGAACGCATAGGGTATCCTCAGCTCATTACCGAACCTTTAGAACTCATTATGGAATACGAAATGGTATTGATGTGGTAATCAAAAGTCTTTCATTATCTAACATTTGCTTACAGTTAAACATAACAGATGATGAGTTTATGGTTAATATTTTAAACATACTGAAATATGAGGCGGATCAAAATTCCCAAAAGCTACGTCAACCGGTTGATAGAGATAAATGGTCCACCGAACCGGCAATTGTAAACGCCTTTTACAATCCAAATAAAAATGACATTGGTAAATGTGTTCATAATTTATAAAACTTTGGGTGAAAATGACGATTTTAGTGATTCCCGCCGGAATATTACAGCCCTTATTTTATAGTCAGCATTTTCCCAAGTCTCTAAATTATGGAGGAATTGGAGTGGTTATTGGGCACGAACTTACGCATGGTTTTGACGATAAAGGTAAGGGTTATTTAATACAGTCTAAGTATATCATGAAAGACGAAATTTAAAAATAGGTCGACAATTTGATAAGGATGGAAATATGATGCAATGGTGGAATAACGTGACGATAAGGGCCTTTCGGGACAGAGCGCAGTGTATTATAGATCAATATTCTCGATATAAAATTGATGAAGTCGGTTTGTATGTAAACGGAAGAATGACCCAGGGTGAAAACATCGCTGATAATGGAGGACTTAAAGAAGCGTTCAGGGTATATTTTCATTTTATCATTTTACGTTCACCGCAATTTCATTCAACTACAAACACATTGAAAACAGATTCCTTTTAACGTCAAAAAACATTTAGATTGATGTACATTTCGCAGATACATTAATAACGTTTCGTTTCATGTCATATCATCGCAACATTTACTGAATTTTCACACTACCTAGCCATTCGAATGACATTTAATATTCCATTTATAGTTATCGCGTGTGTGTTTCAAATGTAAATTAAAATTGAGAAACTTGACACAATCGAAATGCAAAACTTTATTAAAATTAGAAATCCGATATTGTACTATGATAATTTCCATATTTGAAACACCGGTAATAAAATTTCACGTGGTGATTGAGTTGATAGAGAGCTTTTAGTACGCTAATCAAATTTTTGACCTGCAAATGTCCATTTCCACACACTTCTTAGTTGTTAAATGTAGTATGAATGTGTTGTAAATTGTTGCAAATATTATCCGTAACCTCTTTTTGCGAATTTTTGTCAAAAAAAAGCTAAAGGGCGTCCAAAATTCCGGAATGCCAGTTATGAGGTCGTTGTTGCAAGCTGACTGTAAGCTCTTTTTTCCTTTAGATGTAAAAAGGACAGTGAGTCACAACCACTAGTAACATGACGGATGACCATGTAGTCTTCTCAGGCACGAAATTTTCTGATATATCGTGCACAGCAATATACCTTTTTTTAAATCCGACTTCATACAGCAACCATAAGTTCTTAGGTCTTGCGTTTTTCAGTGAATTATAAAAAGATATGGTAATTGCCAAAACGTCTGTGCCAGAACACCGAATCGCGACAGGAATGGCCTCACTAATGACCATATGGTTTGAAGATTGACGTTAATTTAACGATGTATTACACATTATGGTTTTGAAGCTAATTTTTAAGAAAAGTTTCAGTAAACACAGTAAACATGTGTCCTCGAAGACGAAACGTCGAATAAAAAGTTTGAAAACGCCATCTAATAGAATTCAAAAACTGACAATGAAGAAGTATCTTTGGTTTTTAAAAATCTTTTAAAATAAAGGAGGGAATTACGAAAAAAGAAAAACCCAAAAATCGCATTTTGTTTTAAATCTTGGAAACGATAAACAATAATGAACTTGTGCAAACTTCCTGTGAACATGCCCTAAATATACAACTTTTCTCTAATTTAACCACCTTCGTATCTCTTACCCTTTTCAAGATCCCCATGCTGTTCATCCTTATCTTGGGCACTAGCTCCCAGCCTTTCCAGATCTCAGTAACCTGATCCCAGCTAGCTCTGTCACCCGTTGGTCTCTTCACGATATCTTCTCCGCCTCGCATGATATGGCCCAACCAGCTTATTCGCTGTAATTTCACAAATTTCACCACATCTTCTCCTCTACACATTTGCGATATTTCGTGATTCGTTCTTGCCCTTGTTTCTCCGTTTTCATACCTTGGACCAAAAATGGTTCGCAATACTTTTCTCTCGAAAACTCTCATTTTGTCGGCGTCGCACTTGTGATAAGCACAGTGTCTCCGCAGCGTAAGTCAAAGCAGGCCTTATTAAGGTCCTGTATATCTTTAACTTTGTTTGCCTTGACAGCTTCTTGTCCCTTATCGTAGCTTTGTTTGAGTAATATACCTTGTTGCCTATCTGTACTCTTCTTTTTATTTCTTCTCCTTTGTTACCGTTATTGTCTATCTGTACGCCTAGGTAAACAAAGCTGTCCACCTCTTCGAAAGTTTTACCTTCAATGATCAGGTTCTGTTACTTCTCATATATTTCGTCTTCTTTTCATTTACCTACCCAAAGCCTCCTTCTTTTAGCTGCTTCCTCCAATTATTTAAACATTTCCATCATTTCCTTGCGCGATCTATAGCCATAATGAGTGTCATCCGCGTATGCTATCATTTGCCTTTTACTCGCTGTTAGTGTTCCTTTCTCTCCTGTTTCTCTGAATACTTTTTCCAGCAATATAATAAATAACACTGCTGAAAAAGCATCACCCTGTCTCACACCACTGTCCATCTCAAAACATTCTGTCATCCCTTATTTTTCAAGACATTTTCGGAGAATTTTTATTGAGATTTGCGCCCGGATTCATGAAAAACGGAGGAGTACTTTTACATGTTGAAAAGTCCTCCAAAAAAATCTAAGGTTACCTTTAAGTAAATACGGCGGTGAAATTTGTCCTCTGGTTTGAAATGGAAATATGTACCAAAATATCGGACAGGACAGCAACAAATATTTAGAACCCTTTATAATTAAAAACTATCTCAGAAAATTTTTCAACGAAAATTCATGAAAGAACAAATAAAGAGACTGAATTGCAGGTGTTGTTTTGTAACAGCACTGCAATTTCCATTGATTTTTATCATTGACTAAGTAAAAGCATTGACTAAAGAATCAACGGTAAAAGTAACTGTTTTTATACACTTAAGTCAATGTTATTTCTTATGATGTATCAGAATATCGCACGGGCGCTTACGTAAACATGACGTACATTTATGACGTTTATTTATATAACGAGAGTGGCGTTGTGAAGATTTGGTGGCAGTGGCACAGTTCCATGCTAACACTTTTCACAGCTCCATTATTTTCGACAATTTATAACATTGTACGGTTTGTCTATAGGTAGTGTATAAAGTCAATGCTAAAATTAAAGGATCAATATCAAGTCGTCACAAAATAACGTTCCACACCAAACAAAGTTGCGTGCACGTCATTAGCGTTTGATGACGTTTACATTTACAGTATTGCCAAATTTATATTTAATTTCCCAGCAAATATTTCTTATTCAACCACAAATAAATAAAATACTATTACAAATTGTTGACGACAAATCAATTAAATATGCCTGTCAGAATACTACTGTCATCCGTAACCTCAAAATATCGATGAATCGATGAATAAAAGATGGCAACACAGCACTATTCCCTGACAGTGGCTAGGTTTACGTCGTTACTTACTGGCCTGTTGATTACAATTTTATCACAACATTTTACATTGAGAAGCGTCTAAACCCAACAAAAAGAAGCTTGTGCACATACATTATTTTATCTCATTGCCTTTAGAGTTATTTTTTTATAAATTTTATGATACAGTTAGCGATGGAAACTTTGCCACAAAAGACATGGAAATACTGTACGTCATTGATGACGTGCACGCAAGTTTGTTTAGCGTTCCCTATAGGTAATTGTTTTTTCATTGCCCTTTTGAATGAAATACAAGCCTACAATTTAAAAAACAACCAATTCCACGCCAACCGCAACTTTCATTGAGTTCCTGCAGTTTGTAAAAGTGAGTTTTGATCTCTTTGAAAATTCGAAATAGGTACACTTTCCCAAACTGCGTTTCTGGGGCTTCAATTCTACCAGTTTCTTCAAGTTTGTAACCCAAGCCAATGTGCTATTCCGAGACCATGTTGACCAATATTGAACTGTTATCTACAGATTCGCTGCACTTCTTTTCGTAATAAATACGAACACGTTTGTTGCTCTTTCAACGCTAGACTACGGTTGACCATATCAAATATCAAATGACGTAGTATCCTCTATTGTTCCCTTCACGCCAAACCTATCGCGCCGGCGCAATATTCACGTTTGAAATTTGTCAGTCGGTTCGGTGCCACCTTGTATCTAAACAGTCAGTGCTAGCGTCATGTATCCACATCAGATCCTGTCTTTTAAGAAAGATCGGATAATATTCGTGAATTATCGGGCCGATTAAAAAATAATAGTAGGTATGAACTGTAGGTGGGTTTAAAATAAAAAAAAAAAACAGAAACGGGATCTAAATTATTGCAACTGTGGCGACCACATGATCCTGCTACACAGTCGCTTACATACTGAAGAGTAACGATTGATTCCCATTGGCCGACCAATGACAACGTGTCGACCCCGGCCAGAATCCTTTATAAGCGAACGCTGTTACCCACAGAAGTCAGTCAGAAGTCATAGCCGCCAACGAAAGCAGCCAACACCGACCTGTCCTTCTACATCGACTCGTCAGCCTGCATTCCAGAACCGGTCTACCCTCCGGCGACCGACCAACCTACCTACTGTACCTGTACCTCCAATATTAACCGCATTCCGCGCTGTTAAAACTTGTACATATTTGTAAATAGAAATGTTAGTTGTTTTCACAACTTCC
Source organism: Pyrocoelia pectoralis (assembly GCA_036250285.1). NCBI lineage: Eukaryota > Metazoa > Arthropoda > Insecta > Coleoptera > Lampyridae > Pyrocoelia > Pyrocoelia pectoralis. Next base: position 31,124,555 of record CM070077.1, read on the forward strand.
AAAACTTTATTGTTTATTTGGCACGATCACTAAATAGCTGGTGATCTGATCCAACCGCCATAACAACATTCGACAAATTTTATACACACAATTTTTAACTTCTCACTTGAATTATATAACTTTCATAACTAAAGCAACATTAATAGATATATTTTTCAGGCATATCGCAAATGGGTAAGCAAACATGGCGAAGAAGCAGATCTGCCAGGTTTAAATTTAACACACGATCAACTATTTTTCCTAAATTATGCTCAAATATGGTGTGGTTCGATGAGACCAGAAGATGCGTTAACAAAAGTACGGTCTAGTGTACATTCACCTGGACCTATTCGAGTTTTGGGGCCACTTTCAAATTCTCGCGATTTTGCTAAAGCTTATAGTTGCCGTTTAGGTTCGCCAATGAATCCAACAAATAAATGTAGCGTTTGGTAAAATGCTTTGTACTTCTTGAAATTCTTTCAAATGCGACGATGCTTTCCTACAGCATCACTAAATATACGTAAGATCAAAAAATACCTCTTACAAAGGCATTAACAATGAGAGAAGAAATGGTGTAATGGATATTTCCTGATAGTGGATAATTTGGAATATTTTAGACATATTTAAAGTGATGACATTGTACAGAAGAATGTTTAGTTGCAGTAACAGTTATAAATATAAGACGGTGCCCACTGCATTAGGAAGATTTGTAAAATTGGTACGTAAAATAAGATAATCATATCCTAATATAACGCAACATATCCTTAACTGTGTATGTATGGTATTGTTTGTTAACATAATTAAGATATTCGCATCTGGTCTATGGTAATTTTAAAAGTTAACTAAAATTAAAAAAAAATGCATTTAACCCTCGGACGGCCGAAATAATTTTAGTAACGCGGAAGGCCGAAATGGGTCACCAGTGACCCACTGTTTTTTTTTATTGTTTTTACATCAATTTACATCAATAAAGTCTAAATTATTATTATATAGCACTAATAATTATTTTCACATCGATAATAACACTGTAATCCATACAAAACTGCAAATAATACTGATTCTTTTACGTAAGCGGCATATAATTACACCGCCCACAGTATAACGCGAAGGGCCGAAACCGGGTCTCGGGTGACCAAACCGCTATATCTCACGTACGAGTACATTTTTTTCCACGAAATTTATTCTACAGAATCTTTATAACAGTTTCCAGGAATACATAAACGCTTAATCCGGAATTTGCAAGAACGGCAAAATTATATAAAAAAAATTAAAATGTGGGTCACTTGAGACCCGGTTTCGGCCGTCCGAGGGTTAAATACTATTTTTCACTACTCTCAATGATATAAAAATTGATATATTTAAGTAAATGAAGTTGCATTTTTATCTTGTTTCATATGACAATTTTTCAATTAAGAAAACATGTAAAATATCTGTCATATATTTAGACAACCAAACCTTTATCGATGTATTTTCACGATAATTTTAAGTAATTGGTGTGATAATCATTAGTTTATAAATAAAAATAACATATATTAGTTGAACTTAATTTTCTTCTAAATTCTATTTGTACCTATCCTTAGAATGTGGTGGTTACAACTAGGAGGATTTTCAATTTGTCCTGAACATGTATTATAATGGTAACTATATACGAAGCAGTTCAAAGAACAATTTCGCAATTATTTACAATTTCATTTGTACTAAAACTGAAACCGAAACATTAATTCCTTATTGAAATGCGTGTATTTAATTTATAGTAATTGTACAGTTTCCTTTTCATTTATTATTTTCTTACTCAATTTTAATTAATTTAATTAAATGGCTGACATACGAATCGAATTTATTAATATTTTATATATTATATTATACAGGGTGATTCGGGAGGAAATGGAAATATTTTAAAGACATGTCCAAGTTAATCAAGTTTTTCAGAAGCCCTTGAGAACATTCCAGTTTCGCTAGCACGTGTAATAGTTATTTATGTATCAAGGGAATTATAAGGGTCTTAATTACCGAGGGTAAAGTTTGCGTCCCGAGGGCTTTGCACCCGAGGGACAGCAATTACCCGAGGTAATTGAGACCTATTAATTCCCGTGATACATAGATAATTTTATTTCTGACCGAGTTTAATAAAATTTGTTCATTTGCGGTATATTTGATTCAGGTACCGTCGGCGTCGGTCGATTGCAGTTTTGGTTGTTGCTAGGTTACTGGTTCATAAAAGAGCCGTAGAGGGAATTATAGCGTCTTTATATCCCAAGGGAGTTATGACACTCTTTATTGGTATCGTAACTATGACAATATAAGCTTATAATATCACTGTCAGAAATAAAAACATTTTGAAACACTTACCTATTAGGAATTCTTCGATTTGGAAAACGACGTCGATACTCTTCTACTGAACGAACAGAATTACCATTACAAACACCATATCTGCATATTCTCTATGAGGCATTTTTATAATCTCGTAAAACAACTACAACTGTCACTTTTTATGACATTTACCTAATTAATATTTTGTTTCAAATTGGCATTTAGGGCAACGTTGTCAAATTTAACTTGATTAACTTTTTAAAAAGAAAAACCTAATTATCTCTGAAACAAATGAAAATCGGATTTAAACATATGAGCTTATTTTGCTTATTTTAGCTTCCTGGACATGTCTTTAGAATATTTCCATTTCCTCCCGAATCACCTTGTATAATACACTGAACAATTATTAATGAAGCGATTTAATAACGAAGCGCACATGAAGAAATATTGATATAACGAATGTAACAGCAGATTACAAACCACTCACTGCCCTTGTCTCGTGGAATTTGTTCGTATCGTACAGCCACAGACAAAAAGTAATCTGTGGTACAGCGTACAGGTAACTTGATCAACATTCTTTCAATTATATCAAATGGCACGTCTAACTCAGTCTAACATGAAATTTCTACTTTTTTTATCTGAGGATGAGTAGGAAATTAAACTTTGATGAACGCTTACCTGGATATATTAACTAACCAATTCAGGAAAAAATGTATGAAGTCGTGTAGTTCTTTTTCTTACAACTGTAAAGATTGTTCATAATTTCATATTTGTTTCGCCGAATATTTTCTCTTTATTACTGGGATGATTCTTAAGATCTAATAGGTATCTCTGGTTAACTAAAAAACCATTAAAGAGGCTCACACCACAAAGAACCACTGACCTGTATCTTAAAGGACTGAGCATTCTAATGATCCCCTCCACTATTTTTGAAGCAAATTGAAAACCGGTATTTTAAGGTGCCAATTAGTAATTTAGGTTTGTTGTGTTGGTGATTATTGGTAACACTGTAACTAATGTTTTTATTTACATAAACATAACCTTGTTTCATACGTAGTATAAACTACGTTTATGCATTGCAATAAAATACAATTTTTAATAATTTACGTTTTTAAATAATTATGAGCCTGTAATTATACTACTTTTCACCAGATATTAAGCATATAGATTAGAACAAGCTAAACTGTAACAGCTGATACCAGTACTACCAACACATTATAAACACCGAGCTACCATCATTATATAACTAACGCACTAGTTGGCACCTGAAGTAACTAATATTTAGGTGGGGCTTGTTTGCTTCAATGTTGTATTGAAGAATGCTCAGTCCTTTATGATACAGGTCAGTGCAAAGAACCCTGTTAAGGTCTCCAATCTCCAAATAATACGTCTCCCACATCATCATCAAAAGCTGATTGAAAACCGTTCCATTTATTAGCTGCATAGTTGTTACACGAGGTGGTTTATATACAGGCAAAAGAGCTAAAATTGTGATGCCCTGTGTATAACACACCACTCTATTACTATAAATCAAATAAGAGTAAAGTAGAGGGCGCTTTGATTCAAGAAGTTACATTTACCCCACTAAATTTTCAAATCACGCGAATAATTTAAACACTTTCACCTTTATTTTTTTCAAGAATTTATCCAAAAATGAGAAATTGAATTATAAACTTACATACTTACAAGGTGTAATTTTACCATACAAACAAATAATAATTTAGTTGGCAGTTTTACGATTCAAATTTCTAGGGCCAGATTTTCAACAATCCAAATTTATTCAGTAACATACAAATGTCTTACACAACAATAACCTAAACACAAATATTTTACTACATTAGGATGGCAGCGTTGCCAAATGTTACGTGTAATTTGTTGGTTAGAAATTAACCAACATTTTAGATTTATTAGCCAATTAATGTAAAATGTGTCTTAATTTTCCTTTTAATGGTCGATTTTGAATTCCACCAAATTTAAATCACAGTCAGCATTAACAAATTTAGACAATTTAATATTGCAAAACTGGCAATGACGCTCTTGCATCATTTTAGACAAATTTAGTTTTGTAAACTTGCTTCGTGTGTTACCAATTAACGCCAAGGTCAAATTTTCCCTATACAATCCTTCACTTTACTCTTAGCTGATTTTTACTATAGGCGTGGAGTGAAAAGTAGGCGCTATAGGTGTTAAATTTTTATGATGTCTTTATGTCAACTGTGTTAAGTTTATTAAAGCAACCACCTTTTTTCTTTGTTTATTGAGTTTATTCATATCTGCATTAGTATTAGGAAATTTAATCGATAAGAATACATTTATTGTTAATTCGAAATTCCACAATTTTACAATTTTTAATATTCATCATTATCACTTAAAACTGTTTCAATTATCACTATTCAAAAGAGTTTTCGACTAATGTTAAGTAGCATTTAAAAAAAAATTTTCTCCGAAATTATCAATTTCAAATTCCATGTATCTAATATCAAAGTAATACCTACCTACTTCAAATTCTTTATAAGAACCCCAACAAAATACAGGACATTCCTTTTAGAAAAAGTATCGATGCGGTAATAACTTATCCGGATGTGACGTCACATATATCTCCTAAATTTGCTAAAATAGATTATAATTTACCAAATATAGCCTCCCGCAAACTTGCGGGGTCTTTACATCGCTTCGTTTGGCTGTAATCGATCCGTTGTCGGACATTTGGCTAATCCCTGTATTAATAATCTTAATAGTTTTTTCGTAACTATTTATTCACACTTTATTAATATATTTATAATTCTTACTATGGGCAGGGGTGGGTAGTCACAAAATACTTGTATTGAAAATACAGTAGGTATTTGGAATACATTTGCATTTTGTATTTTGTATTTGATGATTTTACCCTAAGGTATTTTGTATTTTGTATTTCAAATACTCTCTTATGAATATTTTGAATTTTGTATTTGAAATACATTAATGTATCTATGTATTTTGCCCACCGCAATGTTAAAGATAGGTTCAGAGTGAATTCTAAGTACACATTTTCAAGAACCTACCTATAAAACTTTCCTAGAAACGTCTAACTAAATCTCCCAAAAAAACACTCCGTATGCGTATAGGTATTTTTGTATTACAAATATTGTATTTGTATTTTGTATTCTTTAAAATAATATAAAAATATCTCGTATTTTGTATTTCAAATACATTTCTAGGAATATTTTGTAATTTGTAATTGAAATACATTAGTGCATGTATTTTGCCCGCCCCTGACTATGGGTCTATTTGGTTCCATGAGTCTTGAGTCTGGTCAGAACCTAAATTCGTACATTAATTGTTTCCTTTTCTTGTTAAAAATTAGGCCAGGAGCTATAAAAGATCCAGCTGCGTCGTTCAGGTGAGGTAAATTAAATACTCCAACTTTTAAGAGTCATCACTCATCAGCATCACCAGTTGGAATTGAAACTGAATTCATGGGTGTCGCTGTATAGTTGTATACATAAAATTTAAATAAAACATTGTTGTATAAACACAAGAAAGGTGTCAATAAATAGAGGAAGGTTTATTGTAGGGCCCTCCCACGAATCTCATAAATAAAAATGGACTGCTGATAGCATATCCCTACTTTTTCGCTTTTCACCCCACCAAGGATTCGCCATGATGAGCGCAAATATTAGTAACATTCTGGTAACATTTGGATATTTGTGTTGGAGATCGGTCATGGTTAGTACTTCTGCTAGCTTGTGTCAAGCCACAGATTACACAACTATATGTAATCTGTGGTCAATCGTGATATAACCTGCAAATTTGTATTACATTCCCCAGCCTTAAATACCTTTAGATTTTAACAGTTAAGAAGGCAATAAAGATGATTATAATAGCTGTATTCGTTTTATCAAATTCAAGTGAGAATCTCAGCTATGAACTGAGAAAAGTTATTTTTTTTATGTGATCCGAATTACATTTCAAATTTTCGCGGTTGAATTTGCGCTCGTCATGGCGGACGCTGTAAAGGTCAGTGAACTCTACATAAATAACTGGAAGGATAACGGTTACTGCAAATGCTTTCGTAACTTACTTGTCCCCCACTGTAAGACAAGCACCGCTGCTGCGTAGTGGATACCTATTTCTTTCTAACGTATTTGTATATAAACGTGCGCAGCCGTGGTTAGTACTTAATAATGAGAAATAAACACAAAATATTAAAAATTTCACTCTTTGTATATATAATTATCGTACACTTATGTTACTTATGTATGTTATAATTGTACATTTAAAAATTAAAACATTATTTTTAATGTCCATAAGAGAAATGTAGTAAAGATAAGGATAGCATTCCCCCTACTAACGTCCATCTTGCTCTAACAGAACGGGTCAATTTTTATATTCGACGTTATCCTTCCAGTTATATAAATAGAGAGTTCACTGGTAAGGGGTCATTTCGAATACATGTGATTATCAATCCATTTTTATTTATGAAGTTCGTGGGCCCTCCTGATAGGAATCTTTAAATTTTTGACAAAGTTTTGTGTAAAATTTGTTTGAAGTTGCTTAATATTAATTTTGAAATGTTTAATATTATAAAGCGTAAAATTAAGTGAAACTTTTTTAATCATATATTTGCAAGAAATTCATGATATAATAAAGGAATACTGTCTTATTCAAATAATCACAACACATTTTCAATCCAAGCAAGTGGTTGGAAAATCAACTCTATAGCGTAAAATTTTTATGAGAACTAGGTACATGACGTCATACAATTTTCGTTACAAAAATCGTTCAAAACAAGCAAATACAACAATAATCACAAAAACTTTGTACGCGCGAAAACAAATTAAATTTGTCAAAGTATGTGTTGTACTTCCCTACAATGGGCTCATTTAATGAACCATGGAAATGGTTCAAAATTTTTTAACATATAAAATCCTTAAACACTAAATAATCCTGAAAATTTCAAATCAATCCGATAAGCCGTTCACAAGTTATAACATTTTAAATACGAGCGCTTCTCGATACAGACGCTGAGAGTTGTGACGTCAGTCAATATGAAATCGTAAAACACCAGTCTTGCGCCTGCATATTTTAACGCGTTTTCATTCTCGTAAAGCCATCGCTGTTGTGCCATTCTGCCATTTCGCGGCTATTTTGTATTTTATAATATATTGTTTGTTTGAAGAACATGTGTGAAGCTAATTTTATCAAAGCTGACTCTTCAAATTTACCGCAAGTAGACTTATTTATGGTCATGAAGTATTTTAATAAAAGTCATGATTTTATAAGCACAGAAATGAGAGGAGTTAAAATGTAAAACTAAGTTAATGTTTTACATATTATTATGTCACAGTTGAAGCTGAAAATTAAATTATTTGCCCCTTAGTACACGCCACCTGACCTTTGCAAGGTTGTAATGTAATGTTTAAAAATGTGTATTAGCTCCGCAGGAGTTTAACATTATTGTATAGGATTATACAATACTCTGCGACATTTTTGGATTTCTAACACTTATATACGCTACATCTAGATAAACATAATTAAATTTTGAAGGCGTGAAAAGCAGAACGTATTTGTCGGTAAAATACACTCATTGTTCAGAAATAAGACAGTAAAGCTTAGTAGTATATTAAACTAATAACGTAATAACTTTATTGAGACAAATCTTTGCGGGGCGGTATAGTATAATATACTTAAACCACCCAGAGTTGGAGCTTTCCTTGTTGACAGAAAGTTGTTCTTTAACATGTAAGTAGATAGCAAACAAGAAATACCGCAAACGGTAGGATAAAAAGTTGTTTAGATTTTTACAATGTGGCAGAAAAATTAAAATGTACGGGGCGCTGTAACTTCTTTCCCGTGTCTGCCATGGCAATATTATCAATAAATCCTCAGATCATGTAATACAAAATTTAATTTCATAAATAAGGAACGGTCGTCGATTGTTAACGGTATTAAATAACCTTAACGTCCCGTCTGGAGGCTGACCGATATATGAGCATTTATGAAATCATATTTACTGACGTCACAGTGCAATCTCGCGGCGAAGCTCGAGCGCTCGGGTTTTTATTATTTTAAAGTCATTTGTACATTCTGAAAAATTCTTATTTTTTGCAGGGACTCATAAAATTGTAAAATCTTTCGATTGGTCAATTAAAAAAAAAATCTTAAATGAGCCCATTATTTTAAAAATGAGATCGTCGAACGAAGATATTGGTGTCTGCACATTATGACGTCATGTAGTTCTCATAAAAATTTTACTCTAATGTCTAGGTTTTTATCAATTTTGTGCATGGTATATTTCACAATAACGATAAATGTAAAAGTTACTTAGTTGGTAAAAATGTGACGTCTAAAAGGTGAGGTGAGTGATCACCAAATAAAAGGTGGCCGTTAAAACGAACACACCTCTATCTTAACTAACGACCAGAATTAAATTAGCTCAACGAAGTGGATGTTAGGATACCAAAACCGAAGGGCCAAGAATGAAATATAGCAAATAAGTACCTACCACAGACCATTAAAAACCTACCTACCAGAAGTTTATGCAACTATTTTCAAGTCAAATGTAATCTCAACAACCGTAGGTGGTACCATTAGTATGAAAACGCTCTGACGATCGTGCTGAAAACTCCAAAGAATTCTTCACGCGTAACCGCAAATCTCAACTTCGTCCGTAACTTTTAAATTTGTTATAGGTACGCTCTAAATTGTGTGGAATATGTGTATCTGAGCGTCTGAAAATCTCCACATACACAGGTGGTACAAGACAGCCCAAAAAAAACTGGCAAAGTCAGCTGTTATATAGTGCAACATTTAAAATATGTACAATTTTAAGGAACAAAATTGTTGTTTAGACAAACCAAAACATTTCAGTGTGAAGAATAGTTGTTTAAGTGCAACTTTTGAAACAATTTATTACGTTTCGTTTCATTTCAATCGTTACATATATTCATTTGTTTGTGATACTTATAGTAATTGATGAAAATTCAACGATTCGAAGTATATACGTAATTATATATATTGAAGAAATGTTAAGAATCGTCAAAAAAATGAAAAGGCCAAATACTTGGATGAAGAAATTGGGTCATTGTAAATAAGGCAATTAATTAAATTAACCCAACGAAAACTTTCGGTTTTCTAATGATAATATACATGAGGAAAAAATTTGACTACTGCGGCCGAATCGGCCTTCACATACCTATTAGTTGGTATAGTCTAGTAGATCAAGACAATGGGGATGTTTTGTACCAGTTAGTTAGTTCGTAAGGATTTACTGTTAGGGAGATGAAAAAAGCAGCAGAAGAGCAACAGCACGTTGAGATGTAAAACAAAATATACAACAAAAGCGTATCTACCTATTAATTAACTGGATTGAAGTCGGAATATAAATGTTTGGTCATTATTACTACTTAATTAACAAATTGATAAACATACAACACAAGTGGGTTACAAACATCTCATTTGCGTTTACAAATCTCAACGAATGGGTTTTACTCCAACGTTTTTGCATCGAAATCGTGCATATAAAGTATATGAAATCACCAAACAAACCAAGTTCACACATTTAATTGTCCAACATGAATCATGATAGTTACTGTGTATGGGACCTGATCACAACGGCCACTGATCATAACGGCCACCCCGATTTTTGCTATTTCATAACGGCCACCTTGATCACAACGGCCACTAATATTATTTGATCATAACGGCCACCTTGTTCATAACGGCCACTCTTTCAGTTGATCACAACGGCCACCTTGATCACAACGGCCAACTTTACAAGATGATCACAACGGCCACCGTGATCATAACGTCCACTCGTACTCATTATCATAACGGCCACCTTGATCACAACGCCCACCGACGCCAGTAGTGGTGAACGTTACACGACGATGATCACATCGGCCACCCTGATCACAACGGCCACTTTAGAAGCTGATCATAACGGCCACCGTGGTCATAACGGCCAATCTTAGTGATGATCATAACGGCCACTGTGATCACAACGGCCACCTTGATCATAACGCCCATTTTTCAATTTCTGAGTTCTGATAGTTAGTGGAGGTGTACTTCATAGCTAACGGAGTCTTTTTCGATTAAAGCGTACCTATACCTACTCCGAAATAAACAAAATTAAATGGAAGGATTTAAACATATTTGGAAGACAAAATTGTACTCTACGAAATTCCTTTCAATGGTTTTATCATACATTCTTTAAACTTCAAGTGAGTACTCTTGTTTGCTTAGAAATTGAATCTAAATCTTATAAATTTCCTGTACTTATGGCAAAATTTTTCCTTCAAATTATCAAATTATGTAATAAAATACGAGGGTCTCCATTTGAAAAAATTAAGTTATTATATTAGGTTAACGTGCCATATTAAAGGAACCCCACAATGTAGATAGCCGTCGTCGTCAGCCCCAACACATCATGCCCCAAATGTTTAAGCATTTTCTGAATCCTACATTGATATTCCAAAAATGGAGTGTTCTCTAATTCTTTTAATAAAGGTCTGCTAAAAGCAGATTTGTTTTAGAACGAATAACTCCAAACTATCGAATCAAAGTAATGGTACCTATTTATAAAACTTAAAAATAGGTAATTCTGGTAGAATCGGAAGCGATAGAAACCTGAAAATATTTTAGTTGAAAAGAACGTAGTCGATTATACAACATCAAATTCAAAACGCAAGTAGGTACCTATAACAATGCAAACAGCAGATTGGTAAAACTAAATTAAGAATTTTTTGAACCATCACAACTTATACTAATTAATATTGCAGTTTTCATAAACCAATCAGGAAGGGGTAAAATTTTCTTATTGACTCTAGCTAGACGTTGGCGCCGGGTATTCAAGCAGATAATAAAAAAGAAGAAATCCTTAATTTATGGCGGATTTTTAAAAGTAAAACCTTTAGTTAATCGCCTACTACCATTGAATCTTTCACTCAACGCTACTACTAAGTATACTTACAATCTATACGTAGTTTCATATTTAAACCAAATTTGCCAATTGTACCTATGTATATATCTTTTAATATTTTATTTGCAACTTCCGGAGCCCTTTTAGGATTAGTTGTGTTACAAGGCAAGGAATATAACAGTATAACCACCTTGTCACCATATTTTCATAAATTATGGTTTTACGTGTCACGTGACCATGCAAAGGGGCCGCCTTTACGGTGGATTACCGGTCATTTAATTATACACCTACTGTTTATACTTTTTAATCCGTAATTTGTAACAAAGATAACCTTTGAAGAATTTAGTGAGAAATTACCAATCAAGGAAAAAACAGCCCCGAACCCTCATTGAAGAGCTTCGTGCGTTATCAAGACAAATCGGTTTCGATTATATTGTTTAATGCTTATTCTTTTTATGAAGGGTTAGTTAGTAGATCATACAATTTTTATTAAATTATTAAATGTTTAAAAAATCTTTCATAGTAAACGGTTTGTTTATACCTATATGAAATCACGAAAAATCTGAGAATATGCCAAATTAAATACAAAACTATTGAGTTTAGACTTTAGAACGAATAGTATTATACTGTACCTATTTGCATGAGACCTGCAAATTTATTTCAATCAGCTTTTACACTATCAACCACTAAAATATGGGGGTGATATTTGATATTGAGTTTATTAATTCGCAGTCATAAAAAAATAACGACATACGGATGCAATTGGTATTCATTTTCCATGCAGAGACCCAATCAATGTTGCTAGAGGTAATTGGGACAGAACTGGTACTTTGGTTACGTGTTACGTATATTATAGTAAGAATTAAATTGTTAGATAACATTTTCTTCAGAAATAATTTTTGTAATCATTCGCTTTTATTTACCACACGATAAATACATAGGGAATTGACCCATAATTTTAAATAATTATTTGTTATTATTATTATACGAGAAATTAATTTAATTAAGTCGAACCCTCTGCTTTGCAAAAGGCAAACATCTTATGACAAAGAAAAACGTTGAACTTAATGTAAGTGGAGTTGTATTCCATAATTGCATTGTAGTAGTTTATATTTATATATAAACATGGGAGTTGGGAGTATCTATTATATCTATGAACGAATTGTTATTTAAAACAAGAACATTTACAGCCAAGGTTGATAAATCAGAAAAGATAAAAAAGGCCGAAAACCGGAAGAATTTATGAGAAACAAGCTTTCTGCAAATTTCTACTGACATAATGCACCCCCATGTAATTTGTAAGAAACAGTTTTAAATACTATACCTGCTTTTGTACATTTCTGGGAAGTTCTGCCTTAAGAATTTTGTTAACTATGTACATACTTTAACAGTTGCCGACAAAAATATAGAAATATACAAATATTCAATGTCTTTCCTAACAATAATTGTTAGGTAGATACTTGTATTTAATTAATCTGAACAATTGTTCCCATTACTTGAATGCGCAATCATCTTCAGAATATTTCATATACTTCTTTATATGTAGGTATGTACATATATGGAATATTTAGTGTGTGAATGTCAATTTTAAAAGATAACGTAAATGAATATATCAGTGACTAAATATACAGGGTGTTCCTTATTGATATGCGAATATTTAAGGCTGTGAATCTACATGATAAATTAATGGTAGTTTGCTTTGTAAACTATGGTCCGAAAATGTTCCGTTAGACCGTTACAAAAATACGGGGTGCTAACATGCTTTCAATTGTTTAAAAAGTATAATTATGTAAACACCCAGAATATTCTTGCGGTTGCAGGTATCTGCCAGACTAGTACCTATACGTACAATAGTCATGAGTTCATGACGCTCGATGGGAGTTCGAGCGTAACACACTTGTACGAATTCTAATGTTAGAAAGAAAGGATGATATGTTACATATATTGTGAAGATAATATGAAGGATCACTGAAATTGAAGATAAAGATAAGGATCCATGACAATGACTTGAATTGAAAAAGTGGCTTGGGGAGCAGCTTCCAAATTGACGAAGAACTCTAGGAACCGTCACAATTCACTTCAAATCATTGGCGGCTACATTTTATGAAGAGGGTATTGCAAAGCCTGTTCACAGATATGACAAAAGCCTCAATCATGAGGGTGATTATGTCGAGAAGTAACCTTGATTGTACATTACTTTTGGTAATAAAATCATTTTTTTATATTCACCCGTCTTTCCTTTATAGTCAATCGGAGGTTGAAAAAAATAGCCCTCGTATTACATAATACATTCTAATTATGTAGACGAGAGTTTGAAAGCTTATATCTGGATAACCGCTTGATACTCGATCTTATTGATTATTACATCAACGCATATCTTAGTTCACTCTGTGTATAATGCACTTAAGAGAATTTTCATAACTATTTTATGAAGCATAATCGAAGAAAACTCGTTATTTATGAAGAAATGAAGAAATGGGCGTTATGATCAAGGTGGCCGTTGTGATCACGGTGGCCGTTATGATCATCACTAAGATTGGCCGTTATGACCACGGTGGCCGTTATGATCAGCTTCTAAAGTGGCCGTTGTGATCAGGGTGGCCGTTGTGATCATCGTCGTGTAACGTTCTCCACTACTGGCGTCGGTGGGCGTTGTGATCAAGGTGGCCGTTATGATAATGAGTACGAGTGGACGTTATGATCACGGTGGCCGTTGTGATCATCTTGTAAAGTTGGCCGTTGTGATCAAGGTGGCCGTTGTGATCAACTGAAAGAGTGGCCGTTATGAACAAGGTGGCCGTTATGATCAAATAATGTTAGTGGCCGTTGTGATCAAGGTGGCCGTTATGAAATAGCAAAAATCGGGGTGGCCGTTATGATCAGTGGCCGTTGTGATATAGACCCCTGTGTATTAGAAATGTGGAATATAGCTATTTATATATGTTCAAAAAAAGAAAACACACATGTATGAAGGAGTTCAAAAATGTTCTGCTGAATTTTGATGTTCTAAGTAGTAGTTCGCGTCTTTTGCTTCTAGGTGGCTGTGGATGGTGTGGTGGTGACTGGTTGAGTAGTCGCTGGCTCTGAAAAAAAACGAGCAGTTAGTTTGTGTATGCATTTATTGGATGAACTAATGGACGTTGGCGGATGAACAAGAACTGGGAGTGTTAAACAGCGAAGAGATAATGATAATGGTTATACCTATAGTAATATGAATTATGACATTTTGAATGCCTCTGTAAGAGTATTTTAAGACGTCTTCACCGTTAGCAGTGCTTTACAAGTTCAACTAGAATACAAACAAAAGTTTATAGTCCTTATCATGAACGCGTTTTGCCTGACGCACGCACAAGTTCGAAAATGATCCTCGATCAGGACAATTTAGATTTTTTCGCAGACGAATACAGGATTCCGTTATGGAATTTCCGGAACACCAAACATTAATGTCCAGCTTATTCAATTTTTATTCCATTGAAAAATTATATGAAGGGCCTTAGAAAGTTTAGATTGAAGGTGAAGAGGAAGATTCAGTATTTTGCATGATAATAAAAATCAAACCCAAATAAAGCAACACAGAAAATTAAAAAATAATGTAATTGAACATAAAAAATATGTTGAAAAGTAATAAAAATTAAAATGTTTTTATTTTTATTACTTATCACTCTAGAACCCATAAAGAACAGAAAAAAAAAATGAATCGAAAATTATTAGGGTCGCAAAACCGAAACTGGAATTAGAACATACAAAAAATAATTCTGTCTAAATAAATAAAATGGAAGCGGAACGATATTTCATTTGAGCTTCAACTCCTGGATCGTCTGCAATAAGACCTACCTATCAAATAGAACACAAATTATGTAGATACCATGAAGAGAACGGAACGAATGTGTGCATGTTTCATCAGATGTACCGCAGGGCTCAATACTCTGACCCACTTTATTTTTAGTTTTCGTAATTTTCCCTGGGACATCGTGTATAGAGGCAGTGGTATAACACTAGATACAATTCCGATTTCTCACAAATGATCAACATTTGGCAAACTTTAAATATCAAGGACACAAAGTTTGAATTCACTACCTACTGGTATCCAGATAATACAGAATAGGTATTATATTAGGTATAGGTACCAGTTTCAAAAGGAAACTAAAAGCGTTTCTGCTTCTGCATACAAACTGCTATATTGTAACGGGTCTTTCAAGTTCGAGTTTCTATTTGGGTAGTGTTTTGTTCTAAGAGCAGACTGCTGTCACAGTTCTATGCGTCTCTTTTGACATATGTAAAGTAGACAGTTCACAATTTACTGAAATGAGTTCAATTTCGCTCGAGAACTGTACAAAATCCACTACGAAAATGGCGAATCTACATGTCGCAAAATTATGGATATTTTCGGTTGTTATAATCGTCCAACAGAGACCGGAATAGCAAAGTTGTTCAAAAAATTTGAGTCGACTGGCTCGGTACAAGATACAAATACACCAGTATCGTCCCGGCCGTTCATTTGAAAATATCGCTGCTGTAAGGGAAAGCATTGAAGAATATCAAAATTTGTCAATTGAGCGGCGTTTAGGAGCAATTATTGGGCCTACCTGCAACCACCATACGTAAAAAAATAAAATTGCCGTATTTGGGCATTGGAAAATCCACAGTAGTATGTTGAGAAGCCTTATTCACATTCCTCTCGTATTACTGTTTGGTGCGCATTTTGGTCTGGTGGTGTCATTGGGTCATTTTTCTTCGAAAATGCAGCTGGAAATGCGCTTACCGCCAACGGATTGCGATATCGTGACATGTTAACAACGTTTCCTTGGCCTATTGTTGATGATATGGATATTGACGATATGTGGTTTGAACAAGACGGTGCGCCATGCCACACAGCCAACGAAACAATGAATTTATTGCAAACAAAATTTGCGGGAAGAATAATCTCACGAAATTCTGAAGTAATTTGGCCGCCAAGATCGCCCGACATAACGCCTTTGGACTCATTAATTTCGAAGATATCATTTATCATTCATAAATATTGTAGACCCTCTACTTCACTTCTGCATATATCAATAAACAGGTGATGAATTACCTTTGAAAAGGAAACTGGTACTTGAAAGACCCTTTACAATTTAAAATAATCATCTTTTCTTCAATGTAAATTTTAATACTTATAATTTTGACAATTTATTGTTTAAATGCTTCTCTTTTATACATTTGTAATTTTGTACGAAGAACGTACAAAAATATAAACACATCGAACAATGTTATATTGAATAATGAGTAACCGTAACCTTAATCAAATTAAAAAAAAAGTGAAAAATGTACACATTGATGATGTGAACGAGATTGAAGCGAAAGATGGAATTGCGAACTAAACTAATACGAGAGTTCCCAAGCATTAAAAATAGAGTAAATTTAACTCACCTTCACGATGAATACGAGTACAGCCACTTGTAGGCGTTATTTTAGAGTTTTTTCGTCTTTTGCAGTACAATATTTCGCCCAGGAACACCAGGAATGCAATCAGCTGTCCAATACAAAGAATAGTAAAACCGAAAATTAGATGCTGCATCGACAAAGGTACTTTCGTGTCGTCAACGAAATGATTCCTTGGAAAATGTTGTTCATTAATCTCATTCTGAATCTTATCACCAATGCCCGATTCCTTGATTCTTCTTATAATTACGTCAGTAGATTTAAGAAAAAAGTAATCTGAATCCGTATGAAGGACAAACTCCATTTTTTTCGTGTAGTGTGCATTATCGATTATTTTGTAGTGTATTCCTTCTTGAAAATCACTGTTTATGTTAAGCTTCATAAAACGAATTGCCTGAAGGGAAAGGAAAAGTGAACAATTTTTATACGTCGCAATATCGGACAATCTTTTGAAGTATGTTTTCTTATAATAATGGCTTAAATTAATAAATTTTAGTTGTAATTTAGACACAAAATCATCATCACTACCTGTATCCTGATAGAAAAATAAATTGAACTCTACCCTCTCACCAAATATATTTAGTTGAGATTCTGCCAAGTCTTCTAAACTATTAATACCTGATTCGTACTGAGGTACTACCATAAAGTGAAGCAACTTACTAGTGAAAGCGGTTTGGATCACAACAGAGTAGAACATAAAGCACACGACAAGACATCTCAAAGCTCTGTGCCTTGGAAGTGAAGCTGTACTTCCCCATAACGCAATTGACAGCACGTGTATTAAAATCTTGATGAATTTTTCAAAAGTGTAATTTAGTTTTAAGTATTTAGCGAGTAAAGACCAACTCAACCAAACGAGAATTAATCCAAAAAGTACCATGATCCAAACTTCTGTATGAAAAATGATGAAAATTGTTTTTAATGGCGACATTCGTGGGGGTGTAGGAACAAGAAATACATATCTCTGATAGCCAAAGACCTCGCTAACTTCTATTTCTTTTTGTACCCATGGCACGAAGAAACCAGCCTTTAGAATTATATCATTCATAGTGGTAGTCTTATCGATTATTTTTAATTTTACGTTAAGGTCCTCATTTATGAAACGAAAATATGAGTCGTAAATCGCCCATAAGTAATCACAGCCTAAACCATTTCCCATACCGCCATATGATATCGTCACTTGAAAACATTTAGGATAATTGGTTATCGTTTTGGAATGTTTCCTTGACGTTGTGATAGTATTACAGTTTTGCGGATTTAATACTTTTACATACGCTCCACACTCATTTTCGTGATCCAAGTAAGGATGGCTTTGGTATACAGTCACATTTTGTGTATTTAAAACATCGTCGTATTCAAGTACCGCGGCATTAAAAAAATGTCGTTTCCAAAGCACCTTAAAAATTTTAGAAATATTTGTTGATTTCGTGACGATTAAACTATTTCTTTCGATGAGGTCAGGCATCAACCACGGTTTACTTCCATAAAATGTCGTTAATTGTGACATGGTTCGATTTAACGAAAGTGCATCATTCGTGTAGATTATATAATGACCCCGGTATCCGTTAGTCAAGGATTGAAACTGTTTGTTCACATTAACCATCACCACTGGATTGGTAATGTTTATCTTGAAATTCGTGTAATCATCTTCTACAACAACATAAACTGTATCATTCTTACCAAAGAAATGTTCGCAAAAATTGGAGACACAATCCTCCACAGCCACAGCACTGTGATCATCTACAAATATGGATGCGAACACTAAATCAAAGTGGCACACACACAGGATTATTAAAACAAATATTATCATTTTCGTACACACTGTATAGAAACACGTCTGTCGCTAACCAGCTGTAAATCGAAAATCAAATTATTGTTTGTATAGTACGAAGGACATATAGGTACACGTAACTGTTTTTCCATTTTCAATCATCGAAATTGTAATCCTTTGTTCATAATGCGGGTATAAATTGCTGTGAATAAAAAACTTGGCATCAATGATTGATGATCCACTCTGACATAAACAATAACATAATAGTTGGACTTGGACACAAAATAAGTGATTACTATACATATATGTATACTAAAATATTTGGGTGACCAATTACTTGATCGTTATCGATTTCTCAACACGATAGGTAGGTACACTA
Source organism: Pyrocoelia pectoralis (assembly GCA_036250285.1). Classification (NCBI taxonomy): domain Eukaryota; kingdom Metazoa; phylum Arthropoda; class Insecta; order Coleoptera; family Lampyridae; genus Pyrocoelia; species Pyrocoelia pectoralis. The sequence continues at coordinate 31,143,314 of CM070077.1, forward strand.
CGGTTTTCTTTTATTTTTAGATATAATAATTACACTTACCTAATATATTAATATTATCTTTCTTCACTTATTTTTTGATGTTATGTTTGTTCAGAATTCTGCTTATTTTATCTGTCGTACCTCTCACATACGCTAAAAAAGGAGCGGCAATGTACGTACTCTGTTGTTTCGTCTTTGTTAGCTGGTTTCAGTGCCGCAACTAGACTTTTTGGCGCCCGGTGCAAGATTTGTAGATGCGCCCCTGTTATAAAACTTAAATGCGCAATTGTCGAACGCCTGTGTGCATACGTATTGACAGACTATTTTATTTGACAATTTGACAATTTGCATTAAGTACATAGTATTTATAAGCGTGAAAATCTTAATACATATTAAAATTAAATGACCAGTAAACTTGCACACACCTTTCCCGTGTTTACTACAATGACGTATTAAATAAAATAGTTTTTTCCATAATAACTCAAAATGATCACAATAATAATCATAATAATGATGCGCGTAGAGGTGCTTGGAAATTCGCTGCTCCTAGATCTCGGCCCATAACATGAATAAATAATAAATAAATAAATAATAACTCAAAATAAAATAGTTTTTGCGTAATAACTCAAAAAAATTAAAGTAGAATGTGTAGTATACCTTGTGTCCCACGCTAGGGGTACCCCATGGGATTTAACATGGGAAAATTGAAATTATTTTTTTCCTGCTCCCCAAATTAAAAAATCGAAAAAATTTTGACACAGATTTCAAGTGGTACTTAAAACGTTTCTAAAAACAATTTTTTTATTACAATTTGATAATTAATAAATGAATTACAGCCATTTGAAATTCGATATTTTGAAGGTTTTTCGCGCATGCGATTCAGGCTATGTTCGGTTTTTAAAGCAATATGGATGCTAAAATTAAATTGTAGCCGAAGATAGCCGATCTGAATCGCATGCGCGAAAAACCTTCAAAATTTCGAATTTCAAATGCCTGTAATTCATTTATTAATTATCAAATTGTAATCAAAAAATTGTTTTTAGAAACGTTTTAAGTGCCACTTTAAATCTGCGTCAACATTTTTGCGATTTTTTAATTTGGGAAGCAGGAAAAAAATAATTTCAATTTTCCCATGTTAAATCCTATGGGGTACCCCTAGCGTGGGACACAAGGTAGATGTAATCAGGAAATTTCTGATTGTCTCCTAAAATAATATACAGGGTTTGTGATAAATAATTTTAATATTTTGTTTATTTCCGGCTAGGCCGGATGTAAATTGGTATACTTATTACACTCGATTAAAAGAGTCGTATGTCCTTCTATGTAAGATTTTATTACTTCATCTTTGTTAGCAAAAAAGTTGTAAATTTTTTAAATTTTCTACTTCAAACATTCATCCCCCTTGCCCTATGGGAAATAAAGAAATAACTGTAGTGCCAGTAGTTTTTCATGAACTATATGTACAACATTTCAAAAAATAAAAAGTGCTTGGAGCAGATTTTGAGGAAACCCAATTTTGGGCACCAATAAATTGGCTACGTTTAATTTTTGTTCTTTACCAATTACAAGTAAAGGTTCTAGCCATCCTTTGGCTACAATTTCCAATTTTCAAATTTTAATTAAGTTAAACGGTTCTTGAGCTACACCCTAAAAAGTAAAAACTTGGAGAATTGCTATATTGGTCGCCATTTTGAATTTAGAAACAAACAAAAAACGGCGAATTACTTGTAACCATGTCTACTAACTTTTCACGAAGGGAAATTAGATTGGGTTAAAATTTGAATATTTGCTCCCAAAGTAACGCCCCTAATTTGGGCGCCTTTGGGCCGATTTTGAAGAGAAGCTTGTTTTACCGATGAAGTTTTTTTATAGACCTTAGTTTTAAATTTCATCAAAATCGGTCTAGTAGTTAGAGTCCACAGCCATAACGTAAAATTTACCTTTGTGTAAATTGCGCTCAAGTGCGAGTGAATTGCTTATTTGGCGCCCTAAAAAGAGCGCGCCCGGTGCAGTCGCACCTTCCGCACCCCCTTAGTTGCGGCTCTGGCTGGTTTCTTGGTTTTGTACGCTTTCTGAATGTTGTATTCCGAAAAGCCGTTTTGTCTTAAAACTGGGTGAAGTTTTGTCTTTTCTTCCAGTCGATTGTCGTTGTCTGGCAGTTGATGTGATCTGGTTGCCAACGTTTTTATAACTGACTGCAATTGTGCAGGATGATGATGAGAACTAGCGTTTAGGTATCAATTTCTATGTTGTGTTTTCTTTTGATTATACTATATTCGGCTGTTTTGACATTTTGCGTGGTTTTTGTTATGTTTCTAGTCGTTCGAATTTCTGTAATTATCTGGTTCGCTCTGGTGAGCTGGTTGTCCGTTTCCGATCTGAGTGGTGTGGTTTGTTCCAATATATTCCATATGATTGGATGTACCTAATAGGGATTCACGGGCTTGGCTTGAATTTTTAAAGCTTGACATGAAATCAAGTCAAGCCTACAAAAAACCAAGCCAAGCTTAAGTATTATCCAAGCCAAGCTTGTCTGTGGAAAAGCTTGAGTTATCAAGCTTTTCCCAAGCTTTCAAGCTTCTACTTCTAAGCATTTTTTTTCTATTCCATGGAACATAATTCTTAGAAGATGCAGCTCATGATTTTGCATTCTACCATAAAATGTATTCATTCGGTATAAAAAAAAGAAATAAACGCGTAATTCAGGGTATATTTGAGATAGTCTGTGCTCTACTCAAACAAAATATACCATTAGTAGGTATATGTTGATTCGATTTAGTAAGAAAAGAATATTTTACTTAAAATCATTGTAAAAAAAATTACCAGTAGATATGTATAGGTAGTATTTCTCAAAATCGCAATGGGCGCAACGGTACAGTGTACAAAATCTGTTGCACGTCACTTAACACTAGTTTTTAATTGTAAAATGATACGGCTATCAGGTAATGTCCTGCAACGGTTTTTGATTTGTACGAAGTCAAAAATGATAAAAATTATAAATCAGAAAAAGGTGAATGTGTAGATATTCTCCTTCCGGGCGTTGATACTCGTTGCTGTTTCTCCATCCCTTTGGCCTTTGGTTAGGTTGTCGACGACGCTTCGGTCAGGTCTTCCTTGATCCACTTGTCGTAACCCTAAAACTAAGTTAAGTCACTCTGTTTTCTCCATCTCCTTATATAGTTGTTTCTCTTTCTGCTTGGCTGTTTTCTGTTGTGTTATTGGTCCATTTGTTTTCACTTCTTGTACTAGGTGGTGCGAAAAGAACGAATGGATTTCAAACTACTATAATTGGCTTTATTTTGATAACATAAAAAATGTGGTCACATCAATACATGTGTAATTTATCCAATTTACGAATTTTACTGCATATAATTCATTTATTACTTTTTGAAGATAACATCTGACAGATGGCGCCCTCCTTCGTCAATACACATTAAAAGTATTTTTTTGAAATTCTCAATCAATTTTATCATTTTTTTGCAACTCTTTTGGGTTGTCTGCTGCCCAATAGCGATAGTTTTGTTTGTTAACATATCCGTCCAAATAAAAGTGCGCTTCATCGCTCGTCATCAACAAAACATCAGCAGCAGCACGAACATCAAGCATTCTCCCACAAAACAATCTCCGTTGATCATGATCACGTCCGTAAATCTTCTGCACTATCATTAGTGAGGATGAAATTTTAACTCATCCTTCAAGATGCGCTGCAGCGAACGACGGGACAACCCCAGAGTTGGAGCACGCCGCCTAGTGGAGCGGCGAGGACTTTTGAACAGACGCTCTTACTCTGTCGACATTTTGTGGAGTTCGCGCCGTGCTAGGACGACCAGACGACTTCTGCTTCATATGGCTGATCCAGTTGTGCGAAAAGAGTGAACCCAACGAAGAATTGTGTTGCCATTTGTTATCGAACCATTTCGCGAAACATTGAACTGTGTACGGGAAAGCTGTGGAACAGTTATAAATAAGTTATAACAGATTCATTACTTTTAAAAAAATGTTCAACAGAGAAAACGGAATGCTTAACGGTCGACTTCGCCTAGGGCTTCCAATCCCGGAAGAAATTTTGAATACCGGTTTTCGGTATTCAATCAAGAGAATTCCGGGATCCCGGTATTGACCTTTTTTTTACTGCTGAAACTATAAAAGAAAAAGAAAAAACGCATAGCTTAAGAAGTTCAAAATTCCAAATTCAAAATATTCAAGTTATTCAAAGGTGTAAATATAAAATGTAAATTAAATAAATCCACATAAAATTCAAAAATTTCGTATTCAAAATAGAAATTTGAAATAAAAAATTGAAACTCAAAATATTAATGCTAATGAATCCTAAATTATAATTTGAAAATTCAAATTTCAAAATTCGAAACGCAAAATATTCTGCTACCTACTTGAAATTAAAAAGTTTAAATTAAATTCAATATTGAAATTGGAAATAATAAATTCGCAATTATAATTTGGTAAATTCATAGTTCAAAAATTAATAATAAATAAGTAATAAAGACAAATTGGTAATGCCATTTGAAAAATCAAGTTAGCGTTTATAGAAATTTTGTCAATTGACGTAGTAATTTCTCCGAACACAAGAAGATTTCGGATTTGACCGTCCGGTTTACGATAGTAGGTACATTTCATGTTTTAGTAATGTTCAATATTCAATTTTTTGGACACAAGCGGCCAAACTATTCGTGTTAAGTACTGTGTGTGACACATAAAGTCGCACTAAAATTGACCAAGGAATATACAGGGGGTTCCATTAAAAAAATGCAACTTTGATATAAATCATCCTCTATAAACTTTGCGATTCAAGTGAAAATCACTGAGTGGGAATGGATTAATAAACCAATATGTAAGCTAATAACTTTATTTTTTCTGTTTGCTATCGATTTCGGTCAGGGACCATCTTCGGGCATTGCGTCATTACAATATGATAAAAGTGAAACTCTATTTTGAATTGAGGTGTTGAAAAAATATAAAAATTATAAAAACTAACGATAATGTGATATTTTTTCAACACCTCAATTCAAAATAGAGTTTCACTTTTATCATATTGTAATGACGCAATGCCCGAAGATGGTCCCTGACCGAAATCGATAGCAAACAGAAAAAAAAAAAATAAAGTTATTAGCCTACATATTGGTTTATTAATCCATTCCCACTCAGTGATAGTAAATAGGCTAAAGATGGAGCGATTCATTAAGAATATCAAGTGAAAATATTTTAGATTTGTAGCCTTACCATATCCCATGAACGAAATGTTCGTTAATAAACCCACAGTCTTCCATCCACACACTATTGGCCCACCCTGTACACATGCAATATTTTGCACTATAAATAAATATCATTAATACAATATATTTCTTACTAAAATAAAATTAAATTAATACCGAAATAACGGTATTTATGTATGAATACCGGTTTTAAATATTGCATCGATTTTGTCCGGGATCCCGGTTTTCGAAATCACGGAATTCCGGTATTGTAGGCGTCAAAGCGTGAAAACCCCGGATTTTGTAGCTTAAAACCCGGACATGTCAACAGGATTTTTTTAAAGTTACTCGCAGTAAAATAGAAAGTGGTTTTAATTGTTATAAATAACTTTTTATGTATTTTCATTCAATTTTAAACTAAATTCTCCTCTAAGAAGAACACAGAATCTTTTTAAAGTTTTGAGAAACTGTTAGCAGTCTTACATTTTTTATTTCTTAAAATAAAAAAATAATTATACTTACTCTGTTATCAAAACAAAATCTTAAGAAGATATTATAAGGATTGATAGCCTCAAATTTCTTATTTTTTATATGAAACAAAAATTATACAGAAAAACTCTTTTTAGTCTCACATTTTTCATTTCTTTAAATAAAAAAAATACTCAACAAAATAAAATCTTGAAGTTATAAAAAACTATTCTAATCCCTCATTTTTAATTTCTTTAAATAAAAAAAACACTCTTAAAAAAACTTTTTAAACCCGGACTACAAATGAAACCCCGCCCGGACGCTCTCCGGACGCCCTCAAAACTAGGACAAATCCGGGGAAATCCGGACGGATGGCAACCCTAGGTAGAAGCCTCTTTAGTCTTGGGACATTTTTCAAAATTCGTTTTGTTGTTTCGTCGCTAGTCGATTTAGTTCTATTTCGATTTTTGCCCATTGTGTTATCTAAGGGAATTCACTAGATTGAAACAGTCTAGTGAAAATATTAACGGACTGAGATATTTCTAACATTAAAACATTAGGTTCCTGGCTCCAAATATAAGTAGTTTTCGGTAGACCACTCCGACTTCATTCCCTTTGTTCTCTTCTTCTACTGCTTTTTTAATTTTCCTTTGTACCGTTAAGTAATTTTCAATTATTATTATATATTAGAAACATCTATACAGTAGAACACCGCTATTCCGAAAGACCATACATAGTCGTATATCTCTATTTAGGTAAAGTTTGTATAACAATAAATGTAAGTATGTTTTTTCACGAAAGTCTTTTTAATTTCTCCTGTTTTGAAGTTAAAAAATCTGTATTTTTCTTGATGTTGACATTATTAACCCTAGGATAACTATTCGTAAATTTTACGAAGCACTGCTCCAAATATCCGCCTTATTCATTACGGGCACGCGCTAAAAATCTGATACCTTTAGTAGTTTCCTCATTTGCCTAAAGTAATCAGAGGGCAGTGTTGTATTGTGGCAATAACTCTTAGTTTCAACCATATTGATACCATAATCGTAAGTTTTACGATGGGTTAGTCTTAGCGTAACCGTTGATTGAAATATTAGTAAAGATAGACAACCTTACGGCGTTGATTGAAATACTAATATTTCAATCAACGGCGTAACTTTTATGTCGCATGTAAAATCTAAAATTTTTGTATTTTATAGCTGCTATAGTTCATGTTTGACCCCCAAAAATGCTTTCTACAAAAAATCGCTTGGCTGGCGATGCTAAATACTACTTTGATAAGGTAAAGATCTTGCTGTCATGTATCCCAAAAAAAGAAATGTTACACTTTTGAGTACTATGCATTCAGGGAGCACCCTTATTTCTGAAATAACCTCACGAATAACGAAAACACCTCACGAATAACGAAAAGGTGGCCTTTGTGTCACCAAATAACATTTCCTGGGTTGAGATTTCATCTGAATGCACCAATTTTGCAGCGTTCACTCCGATCTGCTATTGAAGATATCCTCAAGGTGGAACCAGTTGACGAATGATAAATTCATGAACCTCCAAAAAGGACCACCTGCCAAATGTGTCCATAAAAAAAAAGACGATTGACCACCAATTATTGTAACATGTGCAGATGCAGATGCCCATTCTATGCAGAATATCGTGCCTGCATTTCATTGAACTGTTCCGTTAATATTTGAATCTTTTTATTATTGTTAGCGTAAGCGCTTCAATATACTTTCATTCCGACTATGATGTAATTTTTTTTTGTTGTACTTTAAAAATTCTTCAAATAAACATTTTTCTTAATTAAATCGTAAAATTTACGAATGGTTCATGCAGCTTGAAACAAGGCTATCTCTCTAGGGTTAATGAAATCAGTCTATTCCGAATTCCCGCTAAACCGAACAGGATTCAGTCCCAATTAGTTCGGAATAGCAGTAAAATCACTAATAAAAGTCAATTTTAACCATTCAAATGGAGTTATTGGGAAGAAAGGTTAAAGAAAAAAGATGAATAATTTTTTTTTCTAAATATGGTCATTATAATGCATTATACCTGTAGACATAATCTAAGCACACATACTTTGCATAACATTTACATCTCAGTGTGCACTATATTAATATTGTAACAACTTAAAGTTTTGCGCATTATAAACATTGTAGTACAATACATGTACTACAAAATATGTTACATTGACCACATTTAACAGAAGTCACAATTTTGTAGGTTCTGCAAAGCACAACCATCTCAACAAAAATTCATCACATAATCATTAAATAATATTAAAGATTTAGATGTAAAAAAAATTGACTGAATTTACAGCCAAGTGTCAAGTATTATTTTATCTAATTAGAACAAATTAATAAAATAATTAGAGTACTTAAACTTAAAATACTATTTCTATATTAATTAATAACCTATGAGAAAAACCTATGAGTGAAAACTAAAGTACAAACCTGAGCAGTTTTTTCACATTCTAATGAACTAAAAAAATCAGTAGATAGCATGTTCAGTAGGTACCATTAAACATGCATTACTTATAAGCAAAAGCTAATGGTGAAAATTGACATTTAAATATGTACTTTATTACAGAGAAAACACATGCGAATATTGTTACAGATAAAATGGAACCCTTTTCGTCAGTATCACTTTAATAAAATTGTACCTAACAATTACATTCCGATTTGGCAAAATGGAACACTACATACACTATTTCCTCTGTACATTTTTGGTAAATGTTCATAAACATTGAAATGTAAAAGTGCCCAAAGTTAAATAAACACACTTAGCTATGCGTTTTATACTTGAAACCTAATTCTTATTAACAAAGATACATCAATAAATTCTGAAAACAGAATTATAATATTTATTCATATAATAATGAACAAAGCAGTTTAATTAAGTCTTCTTGGGTAAATATTGACAATTTTGTTATTAGCCACTTTCGTCAAAATGTGTAGTTATATTCGTGCAATAACAAAAAAATTTTTTAAATATCTAAAAACAACATAAACTCCCTTATTAAGTGTACATCGAATTAATAAGTAAGACTTTGAGGAACCCCATTAACAGTCTTTGATTTCATTACATCATTTTCATATGTTACCACTGTCTCCTTCCCATTTTCGTACACTCTGAAACAAAACACAAATTAAAAACATCGCATATTTGAAAATCGTATCGTACTAACTTTTTCGTCGTAATTTTTTTTCCATCTATAAAACGTGTAGATGTGGAAGTTTTCTTAATATTTGCATGTCCGTTTGTTCCGTTTGAGAAAGAGCTGCTAAATGACGAAAAACCAGGCGAACCATTGTGAAAGAAATCGTCCATAAGGGAATTGCCAAAACCTAAACCGAAACCGAATGGATTGAATATAGTCGAACTTACAGCATTCTGTGGATGAGAGTGACGGTTTCCTCGCCTACCTCGGTGATCGTGATGTCCATGTAAATCTGGATAAGATAATATTAATTAAATATAATAATGTCGATGTTAAACTTGCACCCTTTCAGTTTGTACATCCTTTGATTTAATCACGTAACACATCAATTCTCCTGTGTGTACCTAATTGTGCAGTGACACAATGGACAATAATATTTAAGCAATTTCTATATTTTAAGTAATGTCACAAAGTGTCACAGATACTTTTAAGTGAGCCTTACTCATTATCAAGTTATTGATAATACATTTTAGTTTTCCAAAGGCATAATTATTCGATATTAAAATATAAGATTTTGAGTGCTTGATAACACTACCATTTTTTTGTAATTTGCCCCTATTTTGATTCTTTAATAGACATATAAACGAACGAGACATCATCATCTGTGATGTCCTTATGGTCGTTAATATTAAAGAAACATTTTACGAACATTTTTAGGTTGGTAATGCATGACAGTTTAAATTACAAAATGTGTGAAGAACATTGTGCAGAGGATTTATCAGGAAGCAAATTTGCGATCGTATTTTTGGCAAGTTCACGTATTTCAGGGGACGTACATAAAGATTATCTTTTATATTTGTGTTTTGTGACAGAATTGGATAAAACAAAAGGCGGCTAGATCAAATTTTCAATTTTTAAATTAATAAATTACCAACCACCACAAAAATCCCTAAATCGAATGAAGTAAACATTTGTATTTAAAAGTGACATAAAAAGGGCAAATTACAAAAAGTATAGTGCATTTGATATTGAGCCGAAGTAATAAATCAACTACTTCAAGTATAGTATAGACCACCAAACAATAGAAGACCCTTTAAAAAATGACCGCGTTGACCATTAGGAAACCCTCATTAAGCTCCCAACTAAATACTTCGACAAAGGGTCCATAGGCGTCGAAAGTGGGTAATTTGTAAAAGAGTGAACAACACTCACTCCATACAATTAATAAATTAGAATTTATTTACAATATATAGTTTTCTCATCTACTACACTGAAATCTGCCTGACAGGCTGATTTATTACTTCGGCTCAATACCAAATCCACTATAGTATAAAAACGAGTTTCATAAGATGTTGAAGCACTCATTCTTTAAAATAACTTGTGGCTACGCCACTTGTTCTTTAAATTTCATGGCTACGCCACTCGTTCTTTAAATTTGAATTCATTGGACTTATGACACTTGCTTTTTGATATAAAAGTTCTCTCGATGCTTAGTTATGAATACATATACTAATATCATTGCATTACAACCTTGTGGCACAGGAAAACCGATTTTTGAAGCTTCAGTTTCGAAACATTTTCATTTATAGATTGAAACTATATTGGCTGGAATAATTTCAAAAATTTCCAACAGATCCCTCTTTGCCGCGTCTGGCCCTTTATTTTAAATTTAGATGAATTTAAGCATACATGAAGTTCAATATAGATAGTATAGGAGTTTGTTTTAAAATATAGAATAATCATATACCGTAATGGATACGGATGATACGGTAGCCCCATCCTACCTGTTACATTCAGCAAAGAACAGTGGATACGCGGGCAAAGTGACAGCCAACAAGTACAGATTCATGATGAATGAGAACTACATTTTTGTCCCTATTGCCATAGAGACTTTAGGGCCTTGGTGGAGTAAAACTAATGAACCAAAGTCTAAATCCCATCTGTTTCAACACAAAAATTCTTATAAATAAAAAAATCTGCAAAGGGGAACGTTATGAGAACTTTTAGACAGTCACTTTGTTCAAAAATTAATCAAATTTTTTATATCCTTTAAGATATTTATTATTATTTTTTATTAATGTTAACCAAAGTAGTGTCATTCATTTTGACGAAATAAATACGCCATCGCCCGTACAACGTTGAAGAACGTCTACTGTAGGTACTTTAGGAATTACCCCAAAGAAGGTTGCAAAGCTATAGCAAGACTTGTAATGAATACATTTCAAATTCCTTTAAAGATTGCAAAGGGTAAGGCTGTGAAAACGGCATCAATATGAAAGTTATCTATAAAGATGTTAATAATTCTTGCAGCCATACACAATACGGCTGGTTATTCTGCATACACTTACCGTAATTTAAATCACTGGGGAGAACATGCAGTGGAGTGCAACTTAAACACCGCCTAGCACACATTCCACGTGAAGGTTTCTGCTGCAAAAAGTGACAGCTCTCTTGAGCAATTCGGCACAAAACGCAACCCTTCCAGTCACCATACAAGCGCCTGTGAGGAATTATAGCCATTGAACTGCTTGCTCCATGGGTCTATTTGGTTCAAGATCTTCAAATCTTAAGACATTGTTAACGGACTTTTATAAAAACGGAGCGAAACCATAGATGTCGCATCAAAAAACTAAACTAAATAGCGGATCGAAACAAAACATTGGTCTCAACAACTGGAAGAATTTAAGGAGGACAAACATTGGTGAGACAAAAAGTATTAACATCATTTGAGACATAACAGTTGCACTTTAATCAACTCTGAAAACTTCTCAGTGATCTGGGTAGTTTATTTTTACGTTAAAACTACTATGTCTTCGGGGATCGTCCTGGTAGAGGTGTATGACGACGTCGGCGTGCGAGGTCGACTGGAGCGAGACGTCACTACGAACGTCGTGATATGACCGCTTAGGTGGCGTTGGGACCAACGGCGTGGCCATCTACGGCACGGGTGAAAGGTGGTGAAAGGATCGGAAGTCGATCCGCTAAAGCCGACGCGAGCGAGCGGCCTCCGCGGGTACCGTTGACTACCCTAGATCGCCTCGTAATTTCCCTATAACAGCTCGCCCCGGCTGTAAGAAAACTCCGGGCGAGTATCTCGACCTCGACACAGGCACAGACTGAGAGGAACTCCGTGCGAGTGACTCTGTCCGGGGTATAAGGGTAACTCCGGCGTAGAGCTATTGACCCTGTCCAGGCCAGGAAGAACTCCGGAGCAGGAATTTAATTATTCGGCCGTTGGGCTTCAAAGTAACTAACGGCAAGGGCCAGGAAAAAGAGAAAAATATGAAACGATGAAGTGGTAGTAATCACACAGAGAAGAAAAACGCCATAGACAGAGATAACTAATACGGCAAAAATAAATTTTGACACACTTGTAAATGCATAATTGTAAAGAAATTCCTTACACGATCAAGTAAAGATGTGCCATCGCCATGAGACGATAAAAGTTTCAAATTGAGAAACTTGATTCTCCAATTTTTATGGTGGTCTCTGTCATATTGCTAATGCAGAGCGCCCATCTCAATAGTGGAAAAGAGTGAAGAACGTTTTGTGATCATCGTGTCTAATCTAGGAATGTTAGCTGCTAAGACGGAACTTAGAAGAACCAGTGGCGTAACTGCCTAACCCGCAGACCCTGCAAATGCGGTGGGGCCCACCGTACAGGGGGCCCACATGCTATGAAAGAAAAAAGGTTATGCCAGCCAGTTCGACATTCCAAAATAACTTAAAATTAAAATGCTCTTTATTATAGTTATATTACTAATTCACTTAGTATTGTATGGTAAAATATTCTTCCTTTTTAATTTGAAGAAACGGGAGCGAGTCAGCGTAGGAGTGAGCTGAATGTTGAAAGACTGTTGATTGTTGAGTCACAGTCTAAAATTGTATTTAGACTGTGGTTGAGTATTGAGCAAGTACACAGCAAATAGGCACACGCGCTACCTCGACCACCCGCCAGTCAGTGAGTCAGTGTCAGATCGCCTGCCGCCACATGCATCTGCTTTGTTTTCATCCTGACTAATCCTTAGTATTTCTTGTCTCTGGTCTGGCATGGTGTATAAAAATAAAGTCGTTATTGAGTCAAATTTGATGTTATACTCATTATTCACTCAAATTTCGGTTTTTATGACTAGATTCTTGTTAAATAATTTTTACAGTTTCTTTAATAGTTGTAAGGTTAATAATGTCTACAATACTATACAATATTGTTGTTTAGGCTTCCACGAGTTGAATTATTTAAATTATTATTCATGTCTGGATTTTCTCGTGTAATATTTTTAAACAATTTGTCAATATCTTGAAAAAGAAAACAGAGGCAGTTTTCGAAACGTAGAACGTTATTTAAAAATATTACACGAGAAAATCCAGACATGAATAATAATTTAAATACTATACAATATAGATACAATATTTAAATGTAAAAAGTTCCTAAAAGTAATAGTATATTACAGTACAAGTGAAGAAACTAAGAATTTCGCTCACGCATATGCCGTTTCGCAAACTCGGCTAACGCCTCGTTTGCGAATGCATAAAGTGAGCGAAATAGTTTCTTCACGCGTGCTGTATAGCGTTTTGTTCAATCCTGCTACTAGAATTTCAAAAATCTGCTTTTTAAATTTCGCAATTTTGACAATTTTTTCTGTTAATACGTTATTCCAGTGGGCGAAATTTTTTTTCACCCACAAGTGAGTGAAATAATATTTTCGCCCACCCGTTGCTATGAGTGAGGAAAACAAACGCTTTCGCGTTCCGTATCCAAGTAAGAAACTACAAGTTTCCATGGTAGGATTGAACAAAAGTATTTTTGTTTTAATGTATAGCTTATGACTCTTTTTACTCGTTTTTTTAATAGTTTTGGCACAGTTTTTGGAATAGGCCTAACCTTAGTAAGGACTGGGTAAAATGTTTGAATAAAAAAGAAATGTATTTTGGTTTCAATTTATGACTCTTGTTTCCTACTGTTTAATAGACTTTACTTAGTCTTTGGAATGGGTTTACTGTAGTTAAATATTTGGCATGTTATGTAAATTATTAATTAAACAAACCTTAAAAGTATGAGACTGTAAACAAGTGAACAAAATTATATAAAAATTGATAGAGTTTACAGATTCATATTGTGTAGGGAAGGGTAGGGGCCCAGAACAATGTTTGCAGGGGTGCCCAAAAGTAACAGTTAGCCACTGTGAAGAACTGCCAACTTGGAGATAATAATTTAGTTTTAGGATCAAGTTTTAAACAATTGAAAAATACTAAGTTATCGAAAGTATATTTAATCCAATCTATAATAACACTATATAAGGAGATTCAGGCAATACTCACAAAAGAGCACTGGTCGAAAATTCCAAGACAGAATCATTCCAAGATCTTTCTAGAAAACCCAAACGGGGATTTAGCAACATCCGTCTTAATTTTAAGTAGGACGAAAATAATAGTGGCGACAAAGATGGTCACAGGCCACTGTCGTCTTAACAAACACATGCATAACGTGGGACTATGACTGACAGCTCGTCATGCAGGGGTTGTAGTGAGGAAGAATAAAGGCGCGATTCTCACTATACGTAACGTCACCGTCACGTTACCGTTCCGTTACCAACCCAGCAAATATAAATATGTTGTAAGTAATGAACGTATTCATACTTGCCGTCACGGCTATCTTCCGTCGCGGTTCATTACTTACAACATATTTATATTTGCTGGGTTGGTAACGGAACGGTAACGTGACGGTGACGTTACGTATAGTGGGAATCGCGCTTAAACGCCATACCACCTGATTTCAACGTGAGGCATACACAAAGGCAAGGGAACGCCTACTTGGAAATGAAAAGATTGCACAAGAGGAAGTAGGTAACGAAGATTCGTTCTACTAAAATCCTGGATTTTGTTAAAAATACAGATACTCTTGAAGGGTAGACAATAGCGGGGAACACAATAGACCAAACAGTCGCAGTGCAGGAACCAATTGGAACCACCCCTAGTAGAATAATAACTATATAGGATCACAATGAATATCTTCTAATCTCTCTCATTAATTTAGATTTTGGAAGAAATGTGCTCTTCACTAATGTAATTTTAGTAAAGCTGGTTAATGTGTGTGTAAGCTCTCGGTCCTGCGCCAGAATTTACGGCGTTGTTGAAGTGGTTATGAATTATTCTGTATTCACATAATGACCCAACTGCTTTGATACAATAAATAACGTAGGTATACGTGTAGGAGTTTTGAGAAAATTACATTTCTTTCCGAAACGAATGTCGTACTTGAATGATTCAATACTTTTTCAACCTATAATATACCTACGTTGTGGAAATGGGCAAATTGTCAAAAATTATTTTATTTAAACTTTTTGACAGACCCTGTAGTTATGCTTTGTACTTGAATATCGTCAATAAATGGAAAGAATTATACCTACAAATAAGAGATGATAAAAGAAAATTCTAAAAGATGAGAAATCTGCTTTTAGAATGAGTGCTATCAGTCGATTCGATGGGAATGATTTTGATCGATTCAATTGAATTCAATCAATTATAATAATCATAAAAGTATGTCACTTGCATAAATCACACACTAAAAAAAATAATTTCATCAACGATCAGACAGGTTTAATGAGATGTTTTTAAAACGTACTGACAGCTTTTTAATTATAATACAAACTAACATTATAGCGCTTCTTTTAATTTGACGTACAAAATGAAAGGGATCTAAAGTAGTAGCTGCAAACAAAAATAAATTGTTCCAACTACCACCTCTATTAAATAGATTTTATGTAATTAGCGTGCGTTTCAATAACTAAAATACATACCTGCTAAGAGATCACTAATAGGTGAACCAAAAAATTCCCTAAACACATCTTCAGGATCTCGGAATGTAAAGAATCCAAACCCTATGTCGAAGTCATCTTCGTATCGGCTACGTGAACGTGGCGCTCCATTCATTAACCCTTCTTTTCCATATTGGTCATATACTCTTCTCTTTTTTTCTTAAAAAAGGAAAAAAATTGTTTAGTTAACTATTGATTTTTGTATCGTGCAACATGCGTTTCAATTTCAATTTTAAGCAAACACTAAAATGTACGAGGGTGGATCTAATTTAAAGAAAACAAAAAAAATTCGAATTGTTAATGAAGAAGCAAAAACGCAATTACACATATTAGTGACACGCATTTTTAATTAGTTATGTACCAAAACTTCGGTGAAAGGGAGTGTGGTTATCAAAATAACTTCTAAAGCTACGTGAAGATTTGTTGTTGCTTGTTCGCTGATAGAAACGGTTGTCGTAGATTTTTCGTTTTGAGTCTACAGAAAATTAACTATTAACCAAAGAGTTTTGCCATCAGAATTGCATGTGTTACTATAAGAAAAAGAGAGGCTCTTTTTCCCGAAGTAGCACATACGTTTAAAAAAAAATTAGCTTACCATCGGATAAAACTTCATAGGCTTCTGAAATTTCTTTAAATTTCTTGGTCGCATCTTCTAAATTGTTTGGATTTTTGTCTGGATGCCATTTTAAGGCAAGTTTTCTATATCTGAAATAGAAAAAAAGTTTGTTGAATTTTTATACTTAATTGCAAAATGTTTGCACAAGATCGCATGATAAAAGGACCTTAGGTCATACTACATTCCTTCGAAAAATAAAATATCTACAATTAACAAATGTACCAGGAAATTGTTCGCAAAACAGTTCTGCTAAGTATTAGGTCAAGACCTTATTTATAATGTTAACTGATAAAGAGCTATATAAAAAACAGACTGTCTGAATTCGCGTTAATCATGTTAAAAGTAATCTACGTTACGCTGCTATGTGCAGCACTAGTGCAGTGCTGTGAGAAACCTTCATTCGAAAATGTGAAGATAAAGGCTTCGAAATATTTCAGCTCCAAAAACGAATCCAATGACATACAAATGGAAACTCTGACAGGATGCATCACACCAACAGAAGAACTAAAAAACGCTTTATCCATTACCATAGAAAAACAACAAGTTCCTGTACTCTATGCTGGATCGGTGAAGGATATGCCGTGGTTACACGAGCTGATCTTAAATGAGAACAACATTGAAAAAATTGAACCGGGAGCATTTGAAAATTTAAAAACGATGGCCACCATTAGTCTGGAAAAAAATAAAATTACAACAATACCCGAGGGCGTCTTCAACGGTATGGAATTGAAGCGCCTAATATTGAGCGACAATCTTATATCAAAAATTGAACCTGGCGCATTTGACAACATGCCCGAGCTGAACAAAATTGATCTTGGCAACAACAAACTACAAGAATGGAATTCGGATTGGTTTAAAAACACACCCAACATAATACTGTTGTCGCTAAGCCACAATAAAATTAGGGAGTTACCCAGCGACGCCTTTAAAAATATAAAAGGAAACGAAAAAGGTCTTAAATTAAAAACAACCATCTTTTTAGGGAGTAACGAAATTGAAGTAATTAATAAGAACGCCTTTAGAGGAATAAAGGACTTACAGATGCTGGATTTAGATAAAAATAATATAGCCAGCATTAATGAAGAAGTATTTTCGGGAGTGAAAACCATTAATACCCTCTTATTAAGTGGAAACAAGATAAAATGCTTATCAAATTCTGTCTTGAATTCGCTTCCAGTTACCGAGTTGACCAGCCTCGAAGACAATCCATTAGATTGCGTGTGTTTAAAAGAAATGCAAAGCTGGTCCAAGAAGCATAACGGCAATATTAAAACGTACATAAGAAAAATTGAATGTATGCAAGAGAGGATTAAAAATGTCTTAGATTCTGTCAAAAATCGTGAATACTGAAGCGGGTAAGTGACATTTTTGGGTTTGTCAATAATACAGACAAATTAAACTGATTAGATTACATTTTCTGTTTGTGAAACGGAATAAAAAATAAAAACAAAACTTTGATTTAAAAATAAACCTTTTAAGGATTCAGGGTCTTTTATTTAAAGATACAAGGTGCAAAATACATTCGGTTCAGGTTCGCGTAATTAAAATAATAAGCAGTTTCCATCAATTACATGTAGTTTGCCTGCAATTACGAAACAAGAATAACCATACTAGAAAACCAACTCTTGTAACATTTTTCGAAGGAAAACTATTTACTTACAACATGAACAAATAAAACTGTTTTTCTTATCTGTATTCGTGAATGGTTAAAAATTTGTTATCGAGTGCTCAGACTGTTACTTCGTGAATACTTTCGCAAATTGTTACTCGTAAACGTATTCACCTTTCGCCTAGGCCCAGAAAAAGGATCGGGGGCCTAGGTGACACGAGTTCGAATCGTTCAAGGTATTTCTGAGGCGAACAAAACCCTTCCCGGATAGGAAATAAAACGTCGGCGTCGATACGATGTTATTTCCTACTGATGATGAAATTCTTTCGATTCAAGGAAAATTCTATTGGTAAGAACCAAAGCAATTGATCCCAATAAAAAGGATAGCAAATGGGCAATACAAAAAAAATATGGTTATTTGAAAAATGAGAATAAGAGAATTGCCGATAACATGTATTTGGCTTTCACCCAGACAGACGATCTAATTCGGAACGATGCAAAAAAGCTCTAGATATGCAACAAATCATACACGTATTCTTCGAAAAATGAAAGTTCGCCTTGGCAAAACTTTACAAAAATTATGCATAAATAAAGTTTCTTCTGGACTAAATTAGCAAAAATCGCTTAATCAAAGAACTACTCAACAGCACCCTGTCAGTACTTACGAAGGACATTACGAATATTGATTAGGATGCTCTTAATTTTTCGAATAACCACCGATACGATATCTACTAACATTCGTTAATTCAGATACAAAAGACGGATGGATTCAACCTTTTTTTTAACACATAAATTGATCCACACAATGATCTTTCTTTACCACACAACCAAATGAATTAAACTGATCGTACGCCAAACAAATCATTTGTTTACAATTTGCTGTCGATAATAAATATTAAATATTACAAAATCGACATAAATTCCTTCCAAAAACTGCCAGCAGCAAACCACCAGCAAAATTAATCATGAGCTGAGAGAAAATAATCGTGGGAATTTCACTTCATTTACATAAAAAAGTAAAACCAACGTCCATGACTCGCTTGCAAGTAATTTATAAATAAATTATTTAATGGCCTTTTAAATAGTTAACCGAACGTATAACAAGATATTAATGAACAAACGTTAAAAACTAAATACCCTGACCTTATTATGAGGGCAACTGTTCACGACGCAGATTTGACTCCGAGATACAAAGAAAATAAACAAAATATCAGTACGACACTTGAAAGTTCACTAATCATTTCAACATTAATCTGTATCGTTCTGGTTTGTCTTAAAATGTTTATTTTAAGAACAATATTTATGTACATGTTAGTGATTGGTGTACAGTGCTGTGTACAAGAAACCTTTGAGAGTACACGTCTGATAGGGCTAAGGGACGTTATCCTAAAAAACGAAATTCACGATTACAATTACTTTACAAAAGCGCCAAAGAGTAAGTTAATTCAAATTGTGAAAATAACAGGATGCATTACGGCAACTGAAGAATTTCAAGATGCAGTTGCGATTCAAATTCTAAATGAAACGGTACCAACTTTATATGAAGGTGCAGTACAAAATTTACTCTCTTTACATTCGCTGCATATAATTTCCAGCAAAGTCGCTAGAATAAAACCGAGAGCCTTTTACAATTTACCTACACTAACAATACTAAAATTGGACGATAATCACATGGAATTAATACAATCGCAAGTATTCAACAATTTGATGATAAAGAAATTGGTGCTGACATTTAATCGAATATCCCACATTGAATCAAGTGCGTTTGACGACATGCCACGTTTGGAAAGTGTGCGATTGGATCATAATAGGCTCGTTACCTTAATGGGGGAGTGGTTCCAAAATTGTCCCAGAGTTACATTATTATCCTTCAAGTTTAACCAAATTTCGACAATACCCGAAAACGCATTTCGCAACGTTCGGGGAACCCTTAGAAAGAGTTTACTTGTCCAACAATAAAATAAGGGACGTACATCACTCCGCTTTTCGTGGTTTAACAAAATTGACCGATTTAAGCCTATTTCACAACAACATCTCGTCGATCGATAATTCGACGTTTGTATATTTAAATAATTTAAAAATGATCGACATAAGTGAAACTGATATAACCTGTTTGTACGATTCACTTTTGTATACATTGAGGTCCGACGTTCTATTGTGGATTGACAACATTCCCCTGCATGAAACCTGTAAGGAGTTATTAGAACAGTGGGCCATCGATAATAAGAATTATTTAACGTTTTATAGAACTTTGAGAAACTTGAAGAAAGGAGGATGACGTGTAAACTGTTATGTGTTTTCTGTTTTCTAATAAAATGTCCATTTTAAAAGGATTTTTATTTATCTACTCTGCGTGAATTTTCCCTTCGCAATACCACAAAGCATGTTCCATTACAAAATGAGCTTTTCAATCGTTTTATACGAGTAGGTACTACTATAGAGCGTCCAAACCTCCAAATGCAGTATGGGTTCTTATGGAGTAACTCTCTCTTTTACTATCTTTAGTCATTTCCAAATAACGGTATCCTTGTTCTTCACAGCAATGTTGTCAAACGTGAAATGTAATTTAATAACATCAATTGTCATGAACTCCTTGTACTGTCAAATTTATTACCCGCTTCTTCAATACAATATTTATCGAATTAAACTAACACCATTTATTAAAAATCTTCTTTTCAGAAAGTACCTACATTGCAAATATTTTAATTTACTTGAGGTTAGAAATTTGGCAATCCTGCACTGTTTTCCCATAAGCTCCATACTGCATTTGGAGGTTTGGACGCTCTATAATTCAGGGTAAGTACAGTTATCCACAGCGTATATACCACGAAGTTTCGTGATGAAGAATTCCAAAAAAGCATAGGCCATCTGCATCAGAAACCGCACGGAAAAAATTATGGGTGTGTACTCAAACGAGTACACTGGGTACATACAGAATCGGTTAGTATGAAACCGTTTGAAACATTTTTTCGAGTTGCATAATGTAGACACTTTTTGATAGCGTTTCCGAAACTGTTCCACGTAGTTTCTTGATTTTTTGTGTACTTTATCGACAATCTCAAATAATGCCTTGATAAATTTCTGAAGAACATGTTCTCTTCTGAAGCGAGCTTATGCAACTTACATCTCGATTTTCCATAGCTACCCAGCAAAAAGGTACTGGCGTGCTATCGTAGTTTCTTATCGCATGTCGTGATTTTTAACCCACTGTTCACTGAAATCAACACTATTTATTCCCCCCATTTATGTCCATATCATACATTCTAAACAAATCTGGTTAATTTACATCGACTTTTTCTTTATTTTCCGGTTCACTTTTTCAAAAGGCTCAACGGAATTACGGTTCGTTCCAACTGTGCACACGGTTGCCATTCCAGCGAATCATAACCATTTATATGTTAAAGAAACTAGCATATTGTGCCTTCCTCTTTTTGTTTGACAAGTGATTGGCATTTTTTGGTTCTGTTCCGTTTTAAAGTTTCTGTTGTTCTAAAACCTCCTTCTTTCAGAGTGTTCAACCAAGTAAAATTGGTAAAAGCAATTATTGAAAATTACACTGTCGTTATTAGCAATAACACTACAACAAAGAGAGCATAACCCTTGAACCAAGCAGTTGGTTTACTTCACAGACAGTAGGTATGGATAAAAAATAACCATATGAGCCGTACAGATCAATTTTTGAAGCTAAATCATCGAACGGATTATTTTGCCAATTTTTGCCCATAATTTATAACCATAGCGGTTCACCAATGGATAGTCAATAGATGAATATACACACTCTGGACAATTTATGGTAGGCAGGTGGGAAGAGACTACCCAGAAAATGTACCTATGGACAGAAAAAATAGATAATTTTCACTAGAGTATTTTTTTTACGTTTTACGATTTCATTGGGACCAGAAAATTTGTTTTGAACTATCTTTCTCCACGACTATGTAAGAATGCACAAATTCTTTTTACATATTTAGCTAAAGAATGACATAAATTCTTCACACCAGTGAAGAATGAAAAAGAATTCACTCTCGTTAGCCAATCACATTCTATGATTATCAGAAATCACGCTAAAATGAATAAATCAAATCGTCTCTTTTAAAACGTCAAATAAATAACTACGAAAATCGCTTCTGACAGCGCGTCATTTGAAATGTCAAAATAATCATATATTCATAATTTTACGTATATATTTTTTTTTATGCATAGTCGTGGAGAAAGTATGGTCTTTTACTTGTGTAGAATGGCTATTATTCACTTGGATGATTCCAAAACTCACTCGCTGCGCTCGCTCGTTTTGGAAACTTCATCCGCGTGAATAATAGCCACCATTCTACACTCGTTAAAGAATATACTATTCTACTATCAGGGCCGGATTTACGGCGGGGCAAGCGGGGCCGAAGCCCCGGGGCCCCCACAAATTGAGGGCCTCCACAAACTTTGAATTTTCCATTTTTTAATGGTTTTCAAGAAAGTGAAGCGAAATGAAATACCTATATATATACATGTATTATTTGTAATAATATTCATTTTAGGGTTTATCTCGTATGAATACGTTACAAAATTGAAAATAGATGGCATGTTTCACCAGTGACAATTTGTCTTGAAAAAGAAAACAAAGGTGGTTTTCGAAACGTAGAATTTAATAATTTACTACACGAGATAAACCCTAAAATGAATATTATTACAAATATGTAATACCACTCGTGGAAACTTAAATAACAATATACATGTATTAAGTAATACAAGTCTACCTATACCTAGTTTTCGATCATTGTGGCCAGCTTTAGTCTCCTGGAGACAACATGGTATCTAGAAATTTTGTTGGGGGGGTTTAATCAAAAATGCGCTTGAGAAAAAACATAAAGATTAGAAGATATAAAAGAGACTGTCCGATTATAATAGGTAATATTTATTATACTAACGTAACAGTGGGGGGGGGGGGGGGGGGGTGTAATTACCCCATTACCCCCCTTAAATTATTTATTTAGTTTTTGATTTAAATTAGATGAACTGTTGCCCATCTCCCACCACTCGTGAGAAAGTAATGCATGTCTTTTTAACGGAAAAATAAAATTATCCAACGATATTTATTTATTGAAAGGGGCCCCACTTTTTTCATTGCCCCGGGCCTCCACACTCCTAAATCCGGCTCTGTCTACTATAAAAGGCAGGTATTTCATAGTTACCGTCACCAATTTCCATAGTAATGGGGGAAGTAAACTGAATACACGGGGTAAAATTCAACAGTTGAAGATAAACCTGTTTTGCGGTATTTTGATAACTGTTGATAGTGACATCTAGCGGTAGAAGTTGCAGTGATCGCAATAAGTGAAACGTCACATAATATATTGAATGTAGGTAAGAGTAGAGTGGATGATAACAGGATAACTGTGAATTACAATGTATATACCGAAATATCTGTAAATATAATCTTTTCATCAACACAGTTAATCGAAATTTAATCGTAAGTGAACAAATTGCGAATTGCGACAGAATATGTCCATGTCAAGTCCTTGTACTGCAGGTAAGGTAGAAGAACAATCAGAAATTTTGACCTACCATTCCATTTACAGCAGAAGAAATAGCATATGGCGTTCACGTAGGGAAGTTGAATTTTTCTTTACGTATTGATTTTACAAAGGTGATATAATTACATTAATCGTGTAGGGTTAGCGACCATATTTTATTGTCGCACACTTTGCAGTACTATTTACAATTTAAAACGTAGTGCGAATATAAACTCATAAAATATCTCGATGTTGTCACGTCAAATTTTGTTTACTTTATTAAAATCACCGGTACGCACTTAACCTTATTTTTTTTTTAATTGCCTTACTAAAAACAGTACTTTTCAGTACTCTTATTTCGTTTATGTCTACATTAGTTGTTGTATTTTATTATTATATAGGTATGCAGTATCTATTTGTTCCTAACCTAAAAATAAGTATAAGCCGTCAGTGTGACAACACGTACACTTGACAACGCTGATTATACGTCATTGATTTAGTAAGTTTTAAGCTATGACGTGCAACGGCTGGTGACTTGAACAGGGTATAGTTGTAATATAAGTCACAGTTGGTGCGTAACTGATAAATGAAACTGCGTTTCAACCCGACCTAGGTAGCGGTTTAGAGAACACTAATACCTGTTTTCACCATACAAATTAAGTAATGCTTAAAGTTATGCAGAACTTAAGCGCTATGGCAACGATTATTGAGACAATGGTTGCTATGGTATTTAAGTTCTGCCTAAGTTTAAGCATTACTTAATTTGTATGGTGAAAACGGGCATAAGATTCTGGAATAAGTGGCGCCTATCGCTACAGACGGCATTAATTAACCTCATCGAGTCATCGATAACGGAAACATAAGAGGGCCAGGTAAAACTAAACAAGGTACACACAACTTTTAGTTTGTTTATGTGGAATAGGGGCGATTGTTGCAACGCTCAGAGTCATGTCCTGGATATCCATAAACCTACCACCGTTACACTATGATAAAGACGGAGGAGACAAATAGAGGTTAAAAATATACTCAGAAGAGGGACACTGTAGAGAAGGGCATTGCACAAGAAGTGGGATCTAGTATAGGTACTGGAGTGCATCCAAAACCTTATCCACCTGGTAAAACCCAATAAAGTAAAGCTAATGTTAATAGGTACCTGGGTATTCGGCCGTAATATTCAGTGGAAGAACTTCAACATTTTTACCCCCCCCCAAAATAATCTTTGTAAAATAATATTCGGGTCCCTGAATCCCATTTCCACAATTAAAACAGTTTCTTTTTTAACATTTATTTATGCATTTTGTAAAATAAAAGGAAAAGCTTATTTTTACTTTTTTTTTTAAGAAGAGGATTTGGGTGCATCTCTAAAAAAGGGCCCCAGACGAGATTTGTCTCATTTGTCATACGGCACGGTATAAATTATACTGTGGATAAGGCTCCCCGCGGCGGCGGCGTGTCATACCTAAGGTTTCGCCTACGTGACTACTCGTGACAAACATAATCACGCATTGAATGAGCTTGCGACTTTGTGGCCACTGATCAAGTGATCACCGCAACAAAAGTTGATTTAGCGTTTTGGCAAGGGGCGACGCTGACACGAGCCGAATGAAGAGTCTGCATATGTTCGGCGGTAAAATAGGCAAAACTATTTCCAATCGCTACCCAAAATTTCTCAAAAACGGGACCCCTTCGAGCTTCGATGGAAGAAGGTCGAAACATGCCTTTTATAAGACCCAAACCGGAATGTGGAATTGCACATGAAACGATGAGAAGCAATAATTCAGCAAGGAAGACGTAAATCGTGTGACAGATCTACTAACGAAGCACCGTCGAATAAAAAGACCTCCTCACAGCTTAGAGTGCAATGTGTGAGGGGGCAGGCAGAACCACCACTCTCCATAGTATGTCATTGCAAGGCAAAGATCGGACACGAGTTGTTTGGGGAAAGAAAATTACACCCAAGGAGATTACAAAAAACCTCCCTCAGGAGGAAGCAAAACTTTCTTAAGGACACAAATATGCCGATAAAAAGAATGTACAAGTGAAGCGTGCAATAGGGAAAATAGGCGCAGTACACACGGCCAAAGGGATCCACGGATCCAAATCTACTCCTGAGAGAAATAATAAGACAAAATTCTAGAAAAAGACACGTGATGTGGAGTGCGGTTCGCGGTAGAATAAAGACGATTTTTCTAGTGGTGTTTTCGTCATTGATATTGCACTATTGAATTATACAGGGTGTTTCCTAAGTAATCTAAAATATTATATGGGGCGCTTCGTCACTCAATTTTAAGACGAAAAGTTCATATAAACA
The DNA here is from genome assembly GCA_036250285.1 of Pyrocoelia pectoralis. Taxonomy (NCBI): domain Eukaryota; kingdom Metazoa; phylum Arthropoda; class Insecta; order Coleoptera; family Lampyridae; genus Pyrocoelia; species Pyrocoelia pectoralis. Next base: position 31,168,980 of record CM070077.1, read on the forward strand.
TGTGTGATAATGATAAGTCTTGTTGTTAATGAGATACAGGGTGTTTTATTATTTTATTAGAAGTAACAACATGTGTTAAACATAAAGAAAAAATAGTATATTTCAGAGAATATGTTCAAAATGTCCACCTGCAGCTAAAATGCAAGCATCTGCTGATCTGCTCGATGTCTAATTGATTGCCGAATACAATTCAACACCCTGTATCTCATTAACGACAAGACTTATCACACATGTTTATATGAACTTTTCGTCTTAAAATTGAGTGACGAAGCGCCCCATATAATATTTTAGATTACTTAGGAAACACCCTGTATTATAGTGTTCTTGATTTTCAAAAAAACTTGCTCGAATTGTCTAAAATGTAGGTCATCTGCAACACAAACAAGTACAAGACAGTCGAATCTCATACGTTCCAATCTGAAGTGGTTCCTAGAGGTTTTAAGGTCCGACTGTGCAAAGGGGGACAATTTTACTGCATAGACAATGCAAGGTTGGAAACGTTTACTGCCTGTACCAGAATGGAAGAAGATGATGGAATAAGAGTACAGTTTAAGTAAGTCTAAAAACACAATCCTGGAAATCTCAAACTCTCCAAATACATCACATAACATGAAGGAATGTTTTGTAAGTAAGTGAAGTTCGATGGGAAAAAGAAGATTTCGCTCAAAATACAGCAGAACAACGCGTCTTAAATATACAATAATGCATTAGGTAAACGTGCATAATGGGCGAGAAATGAGGAAGGATACTTGGCACTGCACCATAATATCGTTGAGTCATGATTTCTACAATGACTAATTTGAAGAACGTAAATCTTTCCTCTTATGGGTAGAAAGATAAATTTGATCAAATTTACAGCTATTGACGTAAAAACACTACTACAGTAAAAGCCACTCGTAGCTAGAAGCAATGGATGAAGTTGAAGATGTTGAGGTAAAAATAAATTTCGCAACTACCTGCCTTTCAATTTATAATGATTGCAAATATTTATTGATGTCAATTTAATAAGCTTGCGATGGTCTAAATTTGTAAAGGTCAGTAACATAGTGTAAATAAGGAAGTTCATTAACATTTACATGTGTGCGTAGACAAAGTGCAACTCAATTGCATAAATTAACAATTAAATTTTTTCATCACTTCTCTACCCAATCTCTATTTATATAACACGCACGACATTTAATTGTAAATGAATATGCAAGGTAATGTCCGTTAATTCCGACAATTTATATTCACTATTCTTAGATCAAATTTCATAGGCCTCGAGCTCCCATTACGTAAACGTAATTTAAGTAAAGATAATTAGACGTAACGCGCACGTTCTTGAAATACCTCATATTAACAAGGTTTAAAAAATTAGATTACTAATCATATGATTCATTCATAATTAATAAAAGTTATTCTTAATTCAAAGTTTACTTACGCTTTCTTAATATCAGCATTGCTTGCACCGCGTGGCACATCAAGGACTTTGTAATAGTCCACCATCGCGGCGCTGGAATAATTTTCTTTGCGCCCCAGTGTTATTAATTACTGAAACAAAAATCGTAATTAAGTACAAGAGTATAGTAACAATTAAATAACTAACATTGAAAAAGTGCCTATTACGGCAAACCGAAACTGTTCAGTTTTTATACACTTTGACTTTTGTTGAACCGAAACTGTCAGTTTTATTTTATTTGTTCATTCATGGCTTACCGACTTATGATTACTATAAAATCAATATCAAACTATCATCGATTTTCCTGCTACTGATTAACGTCACTGAGATTGAGTACTTGTAAAAAATAAAGTTATGGCGCCGTTTTCCTAAATCATATACGATTAAAGTCGAAATTGCTTTAGTATCATTAAATCAAAATGGTCGAGTTTATAGCGCCATTATTTGTTTTGGATACAATAATAATCCAATTCCGTGTTGACGTACTTACGGCAAATCAGATACCATCAGACTTTTGTCACTCATTCTGTATTTCGCCGAATGCCTTATTCAAAAATATTACGAGGGAAAAAGGAATCGTATTTGTAGTAAGGTTTAGGTACCTACCTCGTTGTTGGACGAGGTCCCAAGTGCCTGACTCTTCAATCTCGATCTCTTACCTAACAATACGCGAGGGGAAACGTCTTCCAGTTACAATCCGTCGTGTGCAATAATTTTTCCCCAATTGTCTCCCAAAAAATTTCTTTTTTTAAGACGGATTTGCGTAAACAAAAGGGAAAAACCTGTCAAATGCTTCTAATCGTCTATAAAGAAGATGCTCTTGGTGAAATTCTAAATAAAAGTGAAATGTTGATGGACGGACCAGCGAAACGGATGATGTTGAGCAAAAAGTCACTTCGCCGCTTGTCTGAGTTCTTGAACGAAGTGAACAGACTATAACCCGGAAACCAACCCACTCATCTAAATGGAAACATGTAAATTCTCTGAAATAAAAGAAGCGAGAATGGTGAAGACAAATGTAAAGATAATGCTCGTTTGTTTATTTGGTATGAGGGAGGCAGTGCCGTCTGAATTTGTCAGACCATCGAAAAGTCTTGAAGAGTCCCGACCTGACAATGCACCTGCGCGATCCCATTATCAAGATTTTTGGAAAAAACGCCATTGCCCTAATTTTGTACACCTCGCCCTTTGCAACAACTCTTTGTTCCCAAGGGACCTCAGTGACTTGCGACCGTGGAAGAAGTGTTTTGAACAATGAGAGAACCGATTGAACAAGTGCATTGGGTCGAGTAGAGAATACCTTGTAGGCGATTAAAGCGTCAAATTTTTAAGCCAAATTTGATTTTTTCTTGGTACTCCCTTGTATATAATTTCAATTACATTATGAGATTGCATCTGAAGATGAATACTATTTTTTTTAAATTAAACATACTGCCTATGAAATTGACATTGCTGAAAAATATAGTAAATCGGAAAACAAAGGCGTAAATATTCTCTTAATGGCGATGTAACAAATATTGATTTTAGAATTGAAAGCCCCGACAAATAATTACGCCATAAATTTAATTAGCTTGCCCTCTAGGGTGCTATTTATACACACGTTTTGTTCCCAGTATTGAGCAAAACTTAAAGCACGAACAAGCGCAATAAAAAACAAACATCTCACATAAGATAAGTTGATGTAGAATATAAAAGGGAAAATAATTTGAAAATGTTATAGCACATCGCACATCTTTTAACAGATATAAACCAAACAAATAGAATTTCACCAAATTATCTTGAAAAACAAGTTCAATGTTCAACCATTCTGACATTATTATTTTGCGATGATATGTATACTATACTACTATACAGGGTGTACTATAAACAGAAAAATTCTTCAGTTATTTTAAGAAGGAAAATGGACACATCTCTTGAAACACTTCCAATGCTTTCCAAAAATGGAAAGCAAAGCGTGACCTTTTAATAAAACGTTTGGAATCTGAGTTGATTTTTATACGATATAGGCTATAGGCTATAGTGCAATTGGAAGCTTGAAACGATACTAAATTTTAGAAACCCATGTTGTAGTTAAGCTTCAAGCTTGCATGCTAAAAACGGAAAATGTGTAATGTCGGAAAACGCGATAAATTCCAAAACATAAAAACAAAACAAATGTAATATTGTATTTGACCAAATTTTCTCTTAAACACTCTATGTTTCGTCTAAATGAGGACTACGAAAAATAAATCGCTTCTTCAAAAATTACAACGTTTTTGAATGAATCTAATTCTGAAGTTTTATTTTCAAAGTTGTGAATCTTTATCTGCATCCAGCCAGTATCCCATGTAACAATATTGTAATTCTAATAACTAATAAACATCACGGTACACGGTATTGTTCAATTTCGATCTTTAGGTACGAACTTTCAATCATAATATCTGGTAAGAATCAAACCTGAATCACCCATGAAATCGCTTCTGACTTTTTTCTGAATTTGCACCATCGAAGTTTCACCATGGTCGAATATAATTGTTCAACAAATTTTTCGAAGAATCGAGTGCTGATAAGCCACGGATGTAAAATTTCAATCCCATACATGTATAATTTTTTTTGTTATCCACTTCTGTATAATTCTGTAACCATTTCCTCGTAAGGTCAAAAATAAATTGTAACAGTGTAAATTCGACTAAATACAATGCAGGAATATTGTTAAATAATGCAATTAATACAGGTTCATTCGGATTAATGAAATGTATTTTTGGATAATGCTGTGTAATTCAGCGTAATTATACAGTAATTCAATGTAATGCAGAACGATGCAATTTTGTACTAGTAATGAAGTTAGTGGATGACCACTCGTGTACATTTTATTTTATTTTATCTCGATCGGATCAGTCTTATTGGGTCAAATATTCTATGATCGATGAAGATCAAGAATTTTCAAACGTCAATCTATGGCAATACATATAATTACCGAATGTGTCCAATCAATGTGCCATAAATTTCAGTGGTATAAAAAGATAACGGTATTGTAGTATTGTGCTTGTGAGAGTACTAAATGGAAAGTTTTAAATTTTGAGCAGTTGTCGATTTTTCTAACAACCCTTGGTTTTAAATAAAAAATGTTCAAAATTGATAGGGGATGTGTAAATCAAGGATTATTTTTTTGTACTGTATAAATTTTAGTGAAATTAGTGCAAATTTCTTCTCAACGAAACTCCTCTATTTAGTGATCTGCCCCCCAAAAGAGATCCTTCATACATTTTACTGTGCGCCCAACGGTGACATTTCTTATAGCTTATACATTCAAATGTGGTACTCGTATAGAATTTATGCCTTTTGGAACTCCTTTCCTTAATACTTCGCTCCTCTCTCCATTATAATACGAGGGCTGGGGCGTAAGTCATCGCAACTATTTGTTTTCTTGTAGATATGTGAACGGATCACAAACGTATATTGTGTCGCGTGGAAGTTCTGCACGCATAGTGACTATGCATAACAGATGGCTCTGTTATAGCTTGTAGTAGTGCAGCGAGGGCTGTGAAATCAGTCAGTTGGTGATTGTCGTGCGAGATGGAAGTAACCCTTGTTGAGCAGCGCGGTTACATCAAAATAGCCGCCCTCCGAGGGAGAAATGCGATGGAATGTCACAGTGAATTAGTGGAAGCCCTTGGGAATAATGCCCTACCATAACGTACAGTAGCACGGTGGGTAGGAAAGTTTCAGCAAGCACGTGTGTCAACCAGTGATGAGCAACGTTCGGGACGACCGGTCAGTATGCGGAGTGGCGTGGCATGTGCCATAATCGAGCAGCTCATGGATGGGGACAGACGATGGACGCTACTGGAGTTAGAGAGGGCAAGTGGCATCGAGAAACGCACCGTCCACAGCATATTGCGTAATGAGCTGCACCTACGCAAAATCGCATCGTAGTGGGTGCCGCATGCACTGACGGAAGTTCAAAGATGGGTGCGCTATGCAATATGGTCCGACCCCACCTTGCACGTTGGCAACAGGGCGGCGATCAATTCTTGTCACGAACAATCGCCATCGATCAATTTTGGGTCAGGGCATACGAACCAGAACTGAAACGTCAGTCCGCGGAGTGGCAACATGCTGAATATTTCAGTGCTATTCATTGTCCGCACATGTAGTTAACACCTTGTCATTTCGTATGTATATGTCACATTTTCCAACCGGACTGGTATCTCCAAGAAAAAAAATAGTTGCCATGACTTTTGCCCCAACCCTTGTATTTCTTATGCATTCTTGATAATGTCCAATTTAGTGCTTTCTCCCTAACCTAAGATAGTACGCCCTATATAACGCTTCGTCTTCCTGGCTATAAAAATTCTTCTTTGATGCCAAGCCTGTCATAAACACGAACGCTATGATATCGCTATGTGAATACAAATTAGTTTTAGTAGACACTTCTACCACTATTCATTAATACTATTATTATTGTCGTCATCATCGTCATCATCATCATCATCATTATCATCACCCAATGTTTAATTTTTTTAAATCATTCCCCTATTGCCACCTCTGAAAAACATCTTACCCCATTGTCGCTTGTAAAATGATGGTATCATTGTGATTTTCATATTAAATTTGGTTATTCCAAGAATTAAAAGAAATTTGGAATTGACGGCGTTCGTTATGATTACGCACTGCATCAGATGTTTTTATTTATTATATTCAATTATTATTGATTGCCTTCTGTCCAGAATTTGTGTTGAAATGTTTCGTTCTATAAATCCATTATTACATAGCATAAATATTGAACATTGAGGGTATGTTCGTTTTTTCTATTACTAACTTTCATCGTTTTGTTCAAGAAAAATGATACACGAATAAAAATTCCTAAATTTACTCGAATTTACAGTGAAATGTAATCAAAAATAATATAGAATCTTTGATTAAATGGCACTAAGCAAAACGAATAGAATGGCAATAAGAATTGAAGGAAAATATTGATCTAGCCCACCTTCCTTGAGAATTAAATGTATAATAAAATTGAAGAATAATTCATCAACGGATATCGTGTCGTTACGTCTTTTTGACCAAACAACGTATTTATTTGCTAAGGAATTTAAAACAACATTCTTTTTGTTTAAAAGCTAAGGACAACGACAATGGTCAAGGTGGCAATGGTATCGTGGTGTGTGGCGTGGGTTATTCAAAATGTAAAGTAACAGAAACAATATGTACAATTTAAGTTATCTTTAAGTTATTGTGACAAATAAGTGAATGAAAATAAGATTTTGTATTATTGGCTTCAATTCAGGAACTATATTTATATTTAATTTGTTCACTATACGTACGTTAATACTTTGTTTCGAATTGTGTGGGATCAATGACGTTACCTTGTTGGCGAATATACCTTAGCAAAATTAGCAAAAAAAAGTTTATATTTAGATTATTGAAAAAAAGATACACACTTAAACCAAACTCTAACAAATAAATAGTGAAACCTTCAAATTTAAAATATACTGTTATTACAAACCCGTATTTATTTTTATATTTGGCAAAGTAGGTGGTAAATTACCCACTCAAAGACAAATGCAGCTTACAATGGACTACACCTTGAGAATAATAAATATAGGTATGTATTTCATTCCTTAAAACGAGCAATTACTGTATAATTATTAACATTGTTTCATTACGCACATACGTAATTGTGTTTAAAAATAACAAAAGAATTAATAGCATAGTTAAAAAGTTAGAAATACAAAGCCCCAACGTAAATTGGTAAACCCGGAAGCATAGTATCTACTGCGCTTGTGATGTTATAAACGCTCACGTTTAGATGATTACGTAGATTTACCTTCATTATTAGCTTATTTTTACCTCATATATATTTATAATTAAAAAATTACTATCTGGAGGAATACGGATATACTACGTAATCTAAAATTACAAAGGCATAGGAGGTTATTGTTGAACTAATCAGGAATGAACTGTGATTAATCAAAGCAACGTAGGTACGATATTACAGCCTCTTCCTTACCAACGTGGATACAGTCTATGTTGAAATGGCGACCTAAATATGAAGATCTAAACTTATTTAACCTCGATGCCCCTACTTCACTTTTAGCTAGTAGGTCAAGGATAACAGATAAGAAGCATTAGCAACCATACTGATTTAGTATACGTTATTACTTCAACAATATGGCAGCAGTGTTTTTAGGTCTTCTATCGAGTTTTTCATCGACGCTTATATGGCAAGATCCGGTGAATTACTATTGTGGAGATAGAACCTTTTCAGAAACACCCGTGAGTGTAACAAAAAGTTCCAAGTTTGTCATTGATTTATCCGCGGAACCTCTTCAAAATATTTCCTTGCTATTGGAACCAAGCTCGTTTATAATTGACGTAACTGGATGCGTAACACCAAAAGGCGTATTAAGGCCGGCAGTTGGAATCGAAATTAACAACCAAAAGCTTCCAATACTCTACAGCGGAGCTGTGCAGAATATGGTGGTATTACAGATGATCAAAATTGAACATTGCCAAACCATAGATATACAACCGGGTGCCTTTATGATTTTACCATCGATCAACATAATTCTTTTACGTTATAACTTAATCGTCTACATCAAAACTGGCGTTTTCAATCATTTACGAGTTGCAAAGTTGTACTTAGGCAATAATAACATATCGTTCATAGAAAATACGGCGTTCGACGATATGCCCAACTTAAGACTGCTTAATCTGGACGGAAATCGGTTAAAAAACTGGAACACCGATTGGTTTACCAACACCCACAACCTCGAGCACCTATCACTAGATTCCAACCAATTAACAAAACTGCCAGCGAACGCGTTTAATAAACTCAAAAACTCCTACTCAACAGTTATTCGTTTATCCAACAATCAAATAATGTACATTCACCCTCAGGCGTTCAAAAAATTAAACCTATTGCACGCCCTCTGGTTAGATCATAACAACTTAATTGACTTTGACAAGGAGATACTATCTAATTTTGAACGACTCTTCATTCTATCACTAACTCATAATAAATTGAACTGCTTAGATGATAGTGCTTTGTACAACTTAAAATCCCCACAAATTATATTGCACGTTGAAGATAACGAACCGATGGATTGTGAGTGTCTTAAAAAAATTGAAATCTGGGCAAAAGTTCGCAAACATTTTCTAACACAAAGGTATACTAAAAATGAGTGCTTCAAGAAGAAAACTGTACAAATGTAATAGGTAGTTAATTTAAATAAATTCGTGTTAACATCTTCATTCTTTTTGTACAATGAAAAATGAAAATACATCTGGTAACAAGGCTTCAATATTTCCGACTCATTGTGAGAATTAATAGAGGCCAGATCGTCAGCTACTTTCCTATGCAATTTCAAAGAATCAACGCGATTTTGGTTCACACGATTTTGCATTAAAAATTATTTATAAGCTTCAATGACTTCAGCAATTACTACTCCAAGTATCCATCCAATTTTATACGTGAATGAATTTAACAAGCGCCACGCCAGCCAAATTTTATGATGTAATCTTCTCCATTTTGACACCATTTACAGTACGATGTTTAATTTAATCAGAATGTATTTTAAAATTCTCCCACGCTTCAAATTTGATCAAACAAGGCGCCGTGCACCTGAACTTTTTTGGGTTAAATTTTGTTAATACTGTACAGGGTTACCGGACAAATATTTATACCGCAAGGATGAGTCTCGGTCTCGGTATGCGTATATTTATGTTTTAACGCCAAAGGGAATTAAATTAGTAATTAGTGGTTAAGTGTCGAGAGATGAGTTAAATAATTACATGATGAGTGCTCATACAGTTCTCAAAGCATCTGGAGTGCATCTGGAAAAGCTTTCAGGTTCGTATTACTCTAAAGTTAGTACATACATAGATAATTTTGAAACCGATTACATAGACATCTGATGCAGTAACCAGAAACTGTGTAATTAGTCGAGGAAATAAAGCACTAAAATAAGCCAAACCTACCAAATTTTTGTAGTAAGACGGATTGAGATGGGGTTTTTTGCATTCGCTTCCTAAATTTAATAGGAAACGTTGTACCTACTTTTCATCATGTTTTTTTTCGAAATTGCATTTGTGCAGTCGAAAATGCATCCTGAAAAATGCATTTTCATAGAAAAAATTCATAACTTCGTTATAAGCTTCTAGAATCGACTCAATTCGGGTTCAAGGGGGTTTTCGAGGTCGGTGATCCCGAATATGACCTCCAAATTGCTTCACCGCCCACCTGGAGCTCAGGATGGCTGAGCAACGTCATCTCCGAAGCTTTTTCTGAAATTCACTCTCAAATGATTCTAGACATCTCATACGAAGTTTGTTTGGGTTTCTGATTCCAAATCAGGCATCGGCAACCGTCCCCCGCGTACCTGTTGCCCTACATCCGGGCATCCTCTGAAGTTTCACTGAAGTTTCAAGTCTATAGGGAACCGAAAATTGTTTCCGGGTTTTTTTGGGTAGCTTAGGTCGAATGTGGCTCCGGATACTTGCTAACGGACACCTGGTGCATCACACCGCGGCGATATCAACGTCATCCTCTGGAGTTTCACTAAAATTTCAAGCCTAGTGAACCGAAAATAATTTGTAATTGCTAGGACGGGGTTCTTCCAGGACCACTATCCGAACCTGACCAGCCGTGCATGGTACATAGCCCGCCTGCAGAGGCGGATTCCGAAGTTCTCCACGAGATTTTGAAACTACTCTAACGACCAACCTTATAGTAGGAGTTTTACATACAAATTAAATCTGTAATAAAAGGAACAAATTAAATTATATTAAATTTAAACTAAATATTTTATAATATTAACTTCATACATTTGGATGATAATGTTATTAAACAAAACTTACATTTTTTTATTATATCTCAATTTTATTTCACAAAATGAAAATGTCCTCATCTCTCTCATGTTCCATTATAAGTTTTACCTCATGATTTCCTGATGAAACAAGCATTAGAATGAAAGCATTTGAGCGAAAATTTCAAGCGAAACTCCAGAGGATGACGTTGATGCCGCCGCGGTGTGGTGCACCAGGTATCCGTTAGAAAGTATCCGGGACCAGATTCGATCTGAGCGACCCAAAAAACCCGGAAACCATTTTCGGTTCCCTATAGGCTTGAAAGTTAAGTGAAACTCAAGAGGATGACGTTGATGCTCGGATGCAGGGCACCAGGTACGCGGGGGCCGGTTTCCAATGCCTGATTTGGAATCAGCAACCCTAAAAACCCTCGGATGAGATGTCTAGAATCATTTGAGCGTGAATTTCAAAAAAAGCTTCGGAGATGACGTTGCTCAGCCATCCTGAACTCCAGGTGGGCGGTGAAGCAATTTGGAGGTCATATTCGGGATTAGCGACCTCGAAAACCTCCTTGTACCCGAATTGAGTCGATTCTAGAAGCTTATAACAAAGTTATGAATTTTTTCTATGAAAATGCATTTTTCAGGATGCATTTTCGACTGCACAAATGCAATTTCGAAAAAAAAACATGATGAAAAGTAGGTACAAAGTTTCCTATTAAATTTAGGAAGCGAATGCAAAAAACCCCATCTCAATCCGTCTTACTACAAAAATTTGGTAGGTTCAGTGCTTTATTTCCTCGACTAAATGATTATTTATGATTAGATACTTAGTATACAGGGTGTGAAAGGGTGTAAAAGACAAATGGTCTACCACATGCCACCATTTTGTGCAAAACAAAACGACAGAAATAAATTAACAAAAAATAAGCCTCGTCTTCTGAATTATTATGCAAATACATATTAAAGTAACGAAATTTTAGTGGCGGTTTGTTAAAGGAATTGTTAAAGGGTTGACAGTAAAGTAATAACGACTCCCATTATTAAAATTAATACATCCGCGTAATTGAGACGCATACACAACGTATAGATATAGAATTACACAACGTACAAAAATATGGCTATACCACACACATATGATACAACAAAAACAGGTTTCAACGAGATGTATCCCTTTTTATGGGCATTAAAATTAAATAATCTCACATTTGCAGGTTTTACCTGACAACACTGATTATTATAAATAGTAGCAAAACACTGACCTTAGGAAAGGTGTGTGGTCTTAGTATACTAAACTGAAACCAAACTTCTGATTCAGTTCAGATAGGTCTACCTCATTGTCACATTAAATTAAGGTTATGGTTTTTGCCCACAAACCTTCTGTACAAACGCAAAAATATGCATCAATAATCACCGGGTCACTACCATACCATCCAAGAAAAAACCTTGAAAAAAATGTGCACCTCTTCTAAAATGGAACTAATAAAAAATTTATCACACGTTCGTGAATGTCAGATGAAAAAGACCACCTACATGCGAACACGATCCAAAAATGCCGACATATCTCTTGGCGCCTTTTTTTGTTTTGAAAGCGATTATTGCTTCTGGCAACGTAAATAATGACTTCTACCCCAATGTTAATTAGAGATATTGAAAGTATTCAACCCGTAGCGTAGGTTGTACTCGCAAGTTCTGTAACACAAAGCACCGTTACATTAGTTAAATCCCACGTACGCGTCAGAGTAACGTCAGATCGCCAAAATTTCCACCTTCACGCCAATGCACACCTCATCCATGACTCAACTATATACGTAAGCAAACATTATATTACTTCGATTTTACACATTCAAGTTTACCTTAGTCATTTAATTGCAACAAGAAATTTAAAACCGCTGTAAAATGGATGGAATTTCTTAATGATCGATGGCGATTTACATACATAATAATTAGCGACATAAATGCATATTAAAAACCTTGTATAAACAAATTAGTCTATTTATGATTTCGGAATATAATAAACAAAACAAGTTATGCGTAAGCCTCAGGAAGCAAAATTAACCTAACCCAGTTTACACGCAATGTTTCATGGGCAGTTAATCATAATACATATTAGCAACTTCAATATTTTCCTTGGTAAGAAATTAAGAATCCATTGAAATCGAAATGATGAGCTGTAAATACGGAATTTTTTCAAACAGTGCCACACGCCATAGTACTTCCCCTATTATAATGGGTGACGCAAATGCAAATCGTTAAGCTTGGTTAAGTGTGTAACGCTAATTAATTACTTCACAAGTTACCCATTACTCAATTCACAGGAAAAGGAAAACGATTCACATCGAATTCAAGTATAATAATTTAAATGTCAATAGATTACAATTTTCAAAAATCTTATGGGGGGGGGGGGGGGGGGGGTTCATGTCAGAATAGTTAGAATTAAATATAGATGTAATGTAAAGGAACTGGACCTATAAGGATATAGCCTTCCTGTGTATAACCATTGACTTTAAAGTCAATGGTATAACTGGCCACTAATTTCTAGTAATAGCTTAGCAGTGTTGCAACAAATTTGATTTAATAACTGTTATAATATAGACGATAAACTTCGATATCGCATTATCATTAGTAAGTTTTTTGAGGTAACACATACCTACACTGTTACATTTGTCAAATGGACCCATTCTCTTTTATTGATAGGCATCTGGTCTTAAATGCCATTACCTAATTGCTATTGTCATTCCACAATAATCTCCCCACGACGAGCGTTGGCAACAGACACAGAACAGTGTGTCGAGGTTCAAGGTTCCCTTATTCTTTTTTTGGGGTCCGTATTCTTGTAAATAATTTATTGATAAATTATTGACATTGTTCTTCAACAGCGGCAAAATTGTTTATTGTATCAAATGGTAGCGAAAATATGAATGTATGGGTTTATTTGCCCGTTTTTTGCAGACTTTGACGAAGTGAAACAGCGATCCAAACTCACTGGTATGAAAAGTTTCGTATTTTCAGAAATGTTTAATAATTTCTTTTCAATCCAGAAAGACATGTACCATCCCAACATTTGGCTTGTTTCTGTTACTTACGACCACCGCGGTGCCGTATCATACGCCAAAGTAACTTTGTACGCCCTTCTCGAAAAAGGAAAAAAACCACCCCATAGTACACAATGTTCCAAAGTATTAAGCAAAGAACAGAATTCTGGAGAATTGACTTCAAATAATTACTGTTGTATGGGATACCTACCAACTTGGCCTCCCATATTGTAGATGTTCGCGGTTTTAGTACCTCAACCTTCTCGAACTCACCGAAATCCAAAAGGTCATTCCTAAACGTTATTACCTTATCCAACATCTTTCTGATATGGAGGATTATCTCAAGCTTAACATCTATTTTGCATAAATGTGGACGTTAGGGTACTGTTTCTTTAAGGATTTCTAATACGTGTAGGTAATCTCGGCACGATATCATACTCAATAGTATTTGTTTTTAAATCCGTCCTTGCAAACCATCTTTGAACCACTATTCAATTTTGTTAAGTATTCTGGCATAAGGATGCTTGGTCATAATTTTTCCACCATGTGCGATGGAATCCACTATTTCCCTATCCAAGGACAAGGTTACAATATGTTGGAATTAATACCGTTTGATCAGTCTTTTTAATTTCGAACACCCACTCTAGAGGCTCTTCTCTAACACTCAGTCCCTTTCACGTGTTATCTGAGAAAAGGTCATTGTAACTTCGAAGTTTCGTTGTTGTTTAGTAATTTTAGACTTCGGTAGTAAATCGATTACGCGCAATATTCCTTTGTTACAACAGCGCCATCATTTCGCCAATTTCTTCTTCCAGTTTCAACGGTTTGACGGAAAATGGCTTATTCTCTAGACAACTCAGTGCCATTTCTTCGTGATCGATGATTAATTCCAATTGACATAATATTAAGCTACTCGTCACCAAAGACCGCGACCATATCTCGTTTATAGTTACCGCATCAATGTATTTATTAGTTAATTAATTCTAACAATTGTAATAACAAATATATGACTCGCATGATAATCTAGCCAAACTTTTTCAACGAGTAAAAAAGTTTATTCCTCAACACTTAATTCAAGTGACTAAGTTACATTAGATTAGATCACCTAAAATTGGGATGTTCTTTAACAATAACTGTAACAATAATTTCTCTTAGTGAGAATTACAACAGAACTCATGTATCGAGCAAAACTCAGTGCATTACTTGTACTAAAAAATTTCTTATATAAGATTATTAATTTGTGTAGAAAGCCATTACACGTGCCACTTGGATACCATGTAATTTTTAGGAAAATAACAATCTGCAGAAAGTGGGTCTTCACCTGTAGCACAAAAATTTACAACACAGTAGCACGGTATGTCCGTCAAAACATGTGCCAGATGATTACTTTTTACATAGTTAAGGTCAAGGAAAATTACATAAGGCGAATAATGTTGGTAATGAAACGTTCATAGATCAAGGTTAGAAGGTATAATCACAGATATAGCAATTATCTGTGGTATAATGATAATAAGGATAGCTTCAAGACTAAAGTAGATATACCTATACGCCTATACCTGGTAGGTATTAGATTAGAATATTAATAATAATTTTACGGTAATTAAATTAGATTCCTATCAGAGTAATAACAGTCTAGGTTGAACATAAAAAGTAAAAGTAATCAATTAGATGCGTGTAGGTAATTACAGTGAAAATGCCAAGTAATTTCAGTTTCAAATTTACTCCGCCGGATTTCCGTGAAAATATATGTAATAACAAAGGTCAAAGTATAATTAAAACATTTATGCGTTACCGTTGGCAGGTGTGAAGATTTTTTCTTACTATTAATTAACGAGTCAACCTCCCTCCCCATCCTCAATTTCGTCTTTTTGTTTCTAGAAAAATACAACGGAAATAGAATAGAATCTACAATAAGGAAAAAATGATGTACCTACTTCCTTTATCTAATTACAACAATAACAGTTAATTCAATTACTATACTATATACTATATAAATGTAGCTTTTTTAATACATAATTAAATTGCCGTCAATTATGTTATGCATTGCAAGCTTTCTCTGTTAGGTATTTGTTTTTCTTTTCGAAATGTAGGTATATTAAACGCAATTAAAATTTGGACAACGACCAATTTCTTTAGAAATTAATAGTATTGAGTCTAATGACTGTAATTCCTGCAAATTGAAATACATATAAACAAAGCAGGACATGATACTTTCAATTAACGAAAATTTTAAATATGTAGTGATGCAGTTGTATATTTTATTTAATAATTAATTTAGTCTAAATTATATGTATCATCGAGAATAATTAATTGTAAAAATATAATTAAGTGAAAGTATCATAACCCAGTGAAAAATAGATATGTATGTAATTAATAAAAAGTGAGATTGTGGCAATCTGTGACAATGATTCGTTTGCTACGTCCAAATGCAATAATTAATTTAACACCAACATGTATCCGCCCCCTCAATAAGTTTAGATAGTTTAGTTATATCGTTGAGTGAACAACGGTTATATAAAGACGCATGTAACTTTAACTTCTATCTATGTAATAATATTTTTTTCGGCTATACAGGGTGTCTCCAAAAACACCTTACAACGCTTTAGGGTAGACTTATGGGGTAATATTAGAGCGATATAACCCAATTTACCTCTATGCAAAAGTGCACAATTTCAGAGTTACAGCTCTTCAAAGTTGGTGTTTGAAAAACGTTTATTTATCATAAATGATAAACCGTTTAAGATAGGAATTTGAATTTTGGAATAATAATTACCCTTATCAAAAGCTATAATTGTACAAATTTTGGGGAAAAAAGACATACAAGAAAGAGACCATCCGCATTATCGTTACTGTTAACAGTAGAATAATTTTTTAGTTCTTTACTAAAATGTAAAATTCGCTACACCAGATGAAAGGAAATTTCAAAATTAATAACTTTCGCCTCTTCACATTTTATCGTATATTATTTGGTTTTCCAGATAAAAGGAAAAATTAATGCTAGGTTTTTCTAATAAAAGTGTTTAATTGCATATTATCTAGGAGCCGTAGACATAATGACAAATAAAAGTTCGACCGATTGATTTTGAATTACTTTGAATAACAATAAATTGGGTTTTTTGCCGGAAGTCTTTTTCTCTTAAAGTGCATTTTATTTCGCCCTTATGGCTTTCCTCATACGAAACCACAAAAATCTTTCAAATCCGAAAGTTTTAGACGATTGGTTCTGCGTCTACGGGTCTACGGCTACTAGATAATATGCAATTGAACACTTTTATTAGAAAAACCTAGCATTAATTTTTCCTTTTATCTGGAAAACCAAATAATATACGATAAAATGTGAAGAGGCGAAAGTTATTAATTTTGAAATTTCCTTTCATCTGGTGTAGCGAATTTTACATTTTAGTAAAGAACTAAAAAATTATTCTACTGTTAACAGTAACGATAATGCGGATGGTCTCTTTCTTGTATGTCTTTTTTCCCCAAAATTTGTACAATTATAGCTTTTGATAAGGGTAATTATTATTCCAAAATTCAAATTCCTATCTTAAACGGTTTATCATTTATGATAAATAAACGTTTTTCAAACACCAACTTTGAAGAGCTGTAGCTCTGAAATGGTGCACTTTTGCATAGAGGTAAATTCGGTTATATCGCTCTAATATTACCCCATAAGTCTACCCTAAAGCGTTGTAAGGTGTTTTTGGAGACACCCTGTATAACCAGTCAGATATTATGCAACATAATGCTGTTGACTGAATTATTAGTATAGCAGGTAGACATTTATTTGATTGTTTATAAACTTGACACAAAAAAGTGTAGGTATATACTTTTATGATAACATTATAGTCAATTGAGGACGAGAAACGTGTTTAACTTAAGAATATTTAAAGTTCTAAGCTACGTTTACACTGTGTATGTACCTACTCAACCAACTTGGTATATTTAGGCAATTTTTAAAGAGTAGATTGTCGGTTTAGAAGGAGTAAATTTTCAAAAAATCGTCCAGTCGCAAAAACTAGATTTTCTTATTGGAATTAACATGAGCAAATGAAAACAAAGAATGATCCCCCCTTCTGATATCTATTTTCGATTTTTCGCCAAAATTTAATACATACTTCTCAAAATAACAATTTATTAATCCGTGAACATCAACGGAATAACCATTAGTATGAATTTTTTAAGTTTTTCACTGTTAGTGTTCGAATTCTGAAGTTGTAGGTTGTAGTAGTGTATGTCGCTAAACTACATGAGTTGTCCTTGGATTTGAGCCTGACCTCAATTACAGGGTGTTTCGGGTTTCTGACGACAGTCTTAGCAAAAATGGGCCTATTTCGCCACTTTGACCGGAGCCTGCTGCTGAAATGTTGCAAATTTTTCGAAAATATTTGGCAAGGTGATAGTACGGGAGCTATGGGCATTTTTGGCTAGTGAAAGTATACACTATAAATTTTTCACCATAGGTAGTTTTCTTACTGTTAATAAAGTAACTGACCGTCAGACCTTTGGGAGGCGGTAAGTTAAGATGCAGGAGGCTGACGAAGTTGTGAAAAAGTTCAAAAAACAGGTTTTCGTAAATAACTGAAAAAGTATCAATTTTATCAAAAAAAGTTGTAGCTGACAAAATAGGATAAAACCAATTTTTAACAAAAATTTAACGGCCATTTTTAACGAAAATCGGGATTCTTAATAAAATGTCAATTTTTGAGTATACCTTCACGAACTTCTGCTGATGCTCATTTTACAGGTACATTAATTATCTTTAAAAAACTAAAAACTAAGACACTTTACTGTCTACAAGTAGTCAAAACATAGTTATTTGCAAAGAAACGCTTGAAAATGAGAATTTTTCATTATTTCTTCCTCCATCGCATGGGCGCCGCTACTAAAGGGCAAGGGGGGGCTCGGGCCCCTCCCTGGAATTTCATAAATCGTGTAAATCCATTTTAGAAAATGTTAAAAGCTCACAATATAATCACGTTTGGAGTATAATGTTCTATTCCATCGGTGACTCTGCATAGCCTACTGATTTATACTAATTTAAAAATAGGTAAAAATTTTCAAGTATTCTAATTTCTACTAGAAAAAATGTAAGGGCCCCCCCTAACAAATTTTCTTCCGGCACCCCTGCTCCATCGCCTTATAAAGATCACCAAAATGATATTTCGTGTATACAGTCATGTAGATTCAAAATTTAATTCTCTACAACTTTTATTATATGAACTAAGTAGGTACGTAGAATCAATAGTTTTCCACTTATTATTGATTTTATTATGCAAAACGAGCAGCGATTGTGTCTTAGAAAAAGGTTTAAATGATTATATCTCTGTCAATGTTAATCGAAAATGTTTAAAAAAGAAAATTATTCGTAATTAAATTCTCTGCAACTTTTATTTGAAGCATTTTGCGATACGCATGGCCATTCTCGAGATATAGGCGAAATACGCGCGATGCGCGCACGTGTTACCGTTTCGCCGCAAAACATACGACATTTAAAAAAATCTATCTGGGCTCCTATTGGTCGTAGAGATAAAAATAAAATATCAAAATGTGCGGAATTTTGTCAGCTACAACTTTCTTAACGTGTTTGCTTTTGATAAAATTGATACTTTTTCAGTTATTTACGAAAACCTGTTTTTTGACACTTTTTCACAACTTCGTCAGCCTCCTGCATCTTAACTTGCCAAGGTCGTGCGGTCTGACGATCAGTTACTTTATTAACAGTAATAAAACTATCTATGGTGAAAAATTTATAGTGTATACTTTCACTAGCCAAAAATGCTCGTAGCTCCCGGACTATGAGTTAGGGTCATGGATCCAGTAGAACTGCCAAATTTCATGGAAATCAGAAATTTTTTTATCCCACCTTGCTCTGTTTATAGGCGTTTCCGGTCATTAAATGACAATTCTAATGTGAACGTCTCCAGTGATTCGGATATAAAAGAAGTAACTGAAAGCTCAAACGATCTTGTCAAAAAGTAATAGTTCAATCAAAGAGTTTGGTTCAATTCTAAAATTTGAAATAAATCATTATTTTTATTCTGCGGGCAAAATATTCACTAAAACGTGTTTTTTACAATAATTTGCGCAATTCAACATTTATCAATAACACTTAACATTATCGCAGAAGAATTTTGAGAAGTGAAATGCAACTTCAATCGTCAATCACATTACAGGTGTTTCGACATAGGAATTTTATGCCGTTTATTGTTTTTTTTTATATAATGTATGCTGTGATGTTAAATACTTATGTATTTATATTATTTTACCAGAATTAATTTCTAATTTGTCGAAAGTTAATCCGTACTAATTAATAACTTAGGAGATTCGACAGTGAGTAATAAATAAGAATATCCAAATTGTTAAAACACAATTTTCGTAATTGTGCGATAGCGATACTAGGTTTAGTCGCTCGAAGACAGTCATGGCTCAAAATTGAATAAAAATTCGAAGTTTTACTGTTGGGAAAAAATCAACCATTTACCATTTTCGGACATTACCTACGTCCAACATAATTATGTATACATTTATACATAGAATGACCTGACAGGGATTCTACCACTACCATGAAAACTTGTATCCATTGTCGAAAACAACTCAATTCCATTGTTTTAATTTCCAAATTAAGTTACAATTACGCCATACTGAAGGTTAAAAACGTGATTGAAAAGGAAACGGCATACAATCATACCCTTGTTTGTATACTGCCGAGCCGAATATGTTGGTAATTAAAATTACCTACTATCGTCGTTTCAAGAAACTCGTGGTAAATACCTCTTTTTACAAATTGACCTACCCCAATTTGAAAAACAAAATTCTTACGTGAGATGACGGTTTATCAACTTTTACATTTTGCCAGCACACTACGAACTTTGAACTTTGAATATTCTTTAAATAACGTTTAGTATTAGTACACGCAATTTGTAGATATTGCTCGGGTCGTAGTATTTTTTTATACGGATTATTAACCATAGCGATCTAAAAGAGAAAGTCACAATACACCTCTGTTTATATGCAAATTGGTTATGCTTATGAGTCAGGTGTCGGTTATGGTTAATTGCACAATATACGTGTTATATTACGTAAATTATCAAATGGATATTGTAATTGTGGTGCAATTGACAGGTTGGCGTGCAAAATCAATACAACTTACATTATTCTAGGAATGATTTCGTAATTAAATCTCTGGATATAGGTATTTTTTTTCTCGTGTGGAACCCTTTTAAATTCAGATGTACAAGATCAGCAACCTTAATGTGATGTTGGTGCCTTCATATCAGTAGATAAAGCCTATTAAGCAGCCCGCACATAGAGAACGGAGCGTACCAGCACAGCACGGAAGGTCATAACAACACCCGCACACTGAGAACGGCAACGGCATGCAGCAGTGTACTTCTTAATAAATAATAACAATGGATAATTAATTTTAAACTTCAATTAATACATGAAATAAATTGCTACATTAAAATTTTTTAAAGTTGCAAGGACTGGTTGTTTTTAAATTTGCAATGTAATGTAAAATACCTGATAATTTTACTTTTTCGGAAATGTCTTCACATGAATTTCCTTTACGCTGATTATCATGATACTATTTATTAGAGGGATCGTAGATTATGGGATATTGCCGAACTAATTCAATGATATTTTCGTCTATTGAGCACATTCAGCACGTTTTACTAGTATTGAAATGAAAGTGAATGTTTGTGAATCATCTGTAATCGATCCGACACCGGCAAAGTTGCCCTCTCGAGAATATTTGCCGTTGCCGTTCGCTGCAGGTCGTTGCTGTTACGCTACGTGCCGTTCTGTATGTGCGCTTCCCCATTTGATTCAATGTAAAGCAACTCGACCAGCATTGCAGTGTCTGTACGTTCCGTTCCGTTCCGCTCTCTATGTGCGGGCTGCTTTACGCTACGTGCCGTTCTGTATGTGCGCTTCCCCATTTGATTCAATGTAAAGCAACTCGACCAGCATTGCAGTGTCTGTACGTTCCGTTCCGTTCCGCTCTCTATGTGCGGGCTGCTTTATACTCGTGTGAATGCTGACTTACAGAAGGGATTTTCTAAGTAATTTCCTGTTCTCGCGATAAACACAATCGTATTGTGTCTTTTGTGTCACTGGTAATGCAGCATAAACAAAGATTAAAATTACGTACTAAATAGGTCAATACGAAACGATATTGTATAATAAAGTATTGAAAATTACTAACAAGAGAAATTATCTGATGTAGATGGTTAATCATTAAATTGGCTGGACGTGCAGTGACCCCACAGTCGCCTTCCTCAAGGTCCTTCGAGAACGTGTTGAATAAGTTAAATAAATAATCAGAAAAGTCACTCACCGACCACCGTTACCTGTAAAAGTGTTGAAGACGGTAATGTGGGGGTGTTACTTTCGACTTCGTTTGAACAATAATAGCGATGATCAATTTGCCACACCTGACGGAATAATTGCCTTTTTATAACGATTTCAATTTAAGCATCGATCTCTTCGAGATCACAGCACTGTCAAACGGTTATTTGCATATCGCCTACTGTAATAAATTGATTATTCATAGCAACTGCTCCTCAATACATACTACGCCCATCTACGTTGCCGCTAGTATTTCAGCATAAATAATATTTCTAACAAAAGAACTATTTTACGATCAAGTTTTGATTATACACTTTGTTTGAACAAAGGTAGTCCATATTATAAACAACAGTCTTCAATTTGTGGTTAAAAATAGTATGTACTAGTAGTTCACATGTGTTATGTGGTTGCCTTTAGGCTTCACCTACATCAGAGGTTCTCAAACTTTTTTTTTCGCGTACCATTTCTATATATTAAGCTTCAGTCACGTACCACTCGCTACCTTAATAAATATTTTAGTTAATTTAGTATATGTTTCGGCAAAAAAAATAAAAATTGGAGGAAAATAACAGAATTCTATTGATTATAGTTACTTAAAAGCAATATAATATACCTACTATCCTCGCCAGGAGTGTTTACCGCTACGTCATCACATACAATCATATGGTGTAATATGAAAAACACGAATCAAATTGTACTATATTAGTCAAATGAGAATTAAATTCTTATGCATATAAAAGAAATTAAATTCGCGTTTATAGGTTTATTCTTTCTATAACATTTGCTTATTCAATACCGTATGTCGATTTCGTCAAATGCGCTGCGAATGTTCACCATCCTTATTGAATTCACTGTTTTATATGAGATGACAGTATTAATAAATTGGATAGCTAGATTCATACATTAATGACGTAGCGGTAAACACTCCTGGCGAGGATATTACACACCTTGTATTGTCAAAGATTACACTTTGATATTGTGTAACGAAAGAACACGAAAAGTATTCGGTATCGGTAACGGCAATATAGCGAATACAATAGTACAATTACAATGCGAATACTCCACTAACTAATGAATACTCGTACTCAAAAGTAATCAAAGTATTCAAAGTAGGTAACTATTAGTAGTCGAGTAACGAATAGTTACTTTTTCAACATCACTAACGGCCAGTTTTGCTACTGAAGTATAAGTCCTACTCGCGTACCACCTGGAAGGTTTTGGCGTACCACCAGTGGTACGCGTACCACAGTTTGAGAACCCCTGACCTACATCATTTTCTTAATAAATTCCACTTTACTGTGCACTTGCACTACCATCGGCATCTAACCAACGGAGTTATTCCGGAACAAATAATTGATTAAATTTTTTTGTTATATTGGTATTTGTTATAACTGCACTATGTACATCAACTATTTTAATTATTAGTATCACAGCAACATAATTCTGAAGAAGTTTCACCCACAGCAAGAATCTTTAACGTGCCGCCGAATGTCTCATGGACATGAAGATCGGCAATACAATCTACGGTTTTACTTTCTTTTCGGCTATCTTCACCAGATTCGAACCCTCGTCGTTGGGGCTAAAAAACAAGTGTATCCTTAGACCACTCAGGTGATTTCATGCAATAAACGCTTACAATTTCATGCAATAAACGCTTACAACTTAAATTGAATTAATTACATGATTGTATGATAAGACAAGCATGATGGACACTAAAATTTAGACATTATTTACACAACCTCCTTTGGTAACATTCGATACTATCCCAGTCTACTGTACTTATTATTCTTGTAAAACGAGTACCTTATTCTCGAAATTGAATACTTAACTGTATGGTTTTCGGATTACTGCATTAGCGGAATTAAGCACAATTCATTGGTAAAAATTTGAAATGTGCGTTTCGATCAAAGGGTGTATAGCACATTAACGATACCAAAAGGCAAAAACACAACAAAATGCTTTCGTCTAAAATAGAAATGAAAGAAATTACGAAACGCTTTTCTCAAACAACTTGATTTAAAGAACATGAGAATAAACATAAGCGAGGAACAACAAAGAGTAACTATATAACTATAGTAAGTATGTATTTCTAATCGCCGAAAAAAATAATATTATTATTAAAACAAATTCTACAAGTAAATCAAAATATTATTAAGTTCCAGAACATTTTCTCTTTAACAATTTATTACCAGATGTGTATTGTTAAACGTTTTCCAATTGTTACATATCAGAATTTTGGCTTAGAAGTAAATAATAAATAATAATAGAAAAGTATGATGCCTTCCAATATGTTAATTATATAGGTATGGTACTATAGTTCCTTTAATTGTTACGTTAAAGTGTATTTCAATTTAACTTTACTCCAAAACTATACATTGTTAACAAACTTTCGCTTCCCATAGACAGTAATTACAACGACATAATCGGACATAATGATATACAAACAATGCAGTCAGTCATTTAGAAATACAAAGACTGAATAGGATTCGTTTAAAATCGATGCAGAAGTACGTTCGTTAAAAAAAGAGATACACCCAATTTTTTTGATTAATTGTGAGTGCATAATGAAAAACAAATAATGCAGAAACTGGTTATGCAAGAGTAGTTCGTAGTCTTGAAAGAAAGAGAAAAGATTTACCATCATTGCAATGACAGCATCATTTTATAAAAAAAAGGAACTTTGGGGCCTTACGAGGATCTAAACTTGATCTTACGTTGTAAATATTCCTATTTACCTAAAACCGCGTTGCATCCTTCAAACTGGCCTTAACTTCCCGTTTGGTCAGGTATTATCCCTGACTGTAAAAATGCAGTTAAGTTAATAAGTTCTAATAATTACTCCAGGAAAGAAGTTAAATTTTCGAATCGTCTTTTAAGTGGTTTCGAATTTGAAGTAATTTTAGATTGCAATTTATACATTAATTTATGGCTCTTATAACCAATTTTTAAAGGGCGTTCTGTAAATATTCCGTGTTCATTAATATAAAAATTAAATCAAAATAAGAACAATCCCCCCCCCCCCCAAGAGGTGGTATGAAGAAGAGACGAGAAATAAAATAGTCAATACATGATATGAGATACTTTCTAGTTTGGGGGTTCAGTGCCCTACATCAGTCCAATTATTTATTAAGTTATTTAATGAAACTTAATGCAGTTGTTTTTAAAAATGAAGGCTATTAATCATTTAGGCAATACGTCTCTTTTCAGCAATTCCAATGCTATATAAGTATCAAATTTTTTTTGAAATACGTAAGTATACCGTATTCCACTAATACCACATTTCCATTACCTATACATATAATATACAATAAAAAATCATATCCCACTGGGAGATATAGCAAGGAACAATTTGCTCTCATAAACTTGAAACTCTCGTTGAAATCCAACCTTATGCTACTATGCTAGATGTTGACAGGTCTCTAAAACGTTTCCTTTGGAAAGAAATTATAAAATTTCTCTTTTTGGTGTGGTGAACCTTATAAAAATGTTTCAGTTATTTTTTTCCTATATTTCTTTCATTTTATGTTTAGTTAATAAGAGATATTTTGTGGAATTTATATATGTATAAACAAATGACGAAATGGAGTTCTACAACGCAGTTGCAAAGGAGTTGAATTACTGCGGGTTCTGTGGCGATATTCATAAAAAAATTAAAGTTGACAATTTATAACAGCATGATTGTAACGGGCGGATGTAGATTAGAACATTAGAACAACCAATTTGTATCATGACCACATCCTTACCTTTTTTCGCTACACCAAATAAGGACCACCGCCCACACTGAAATATAAAACAACCCCTACATTAAAAAAGGCGTAAAAGTTGGTGTTTTTTAATTAAGTGAAAATAAAAATTAAAAGTAATTACCTTTTTGGCATTGTAAACCGTAAAAGACAGCGCCTACAATGCCATAAAGAGTGTTAAGAAATAAAATCCCACGTTACATGAACGCTTGCCAGTTTAATCGATTAACAGATCCATCACGTTGAAAAGAAATCAGTAGGAATTCGGCAAAAGTAAAATCGAAAGGGACAATTAAACAATAAGGGTACTAATTTTATAACGAACAATCGCCTCATGTGATTCCTTAGCCTAAACAGTTATTTAAAGAAGAATTAATTATTCAATTATTAAAATAGGAAAAAAAATTAATTAAAAAAAATTGTTCTCCAACGTTAGAATAATATATATAATATGAAGTAGGGAAAATGATTTCCTGATACTTAATGGAAAAATGCAACTAGTCATCACCTCATAATGAAGAGATAGGGAGACCTCATCTGAGTCATTTGCTTTGTTCTTTGTTACAACCGACAAAAACGTTTTTTCCACAAAATAATAGACTGAAGGTTTCAAAATCGTTTATTAAATATAATTGCGCTACAAAGTACTACTCCTGACCTTATAACAATACTTTTTTAATAGCGAGCGTTTCAGAAGGTAAGTATATTAACCACTTATTAAAGACAGAGGTTAGTCACGAATATAATGTCGAAATTTAATTTTCAGATTTTTCTTGCCTAGTATTGAATACATATAATTGCGGATTACAAATTTTGTAATAATTTATAGAGTGTAACATCATAATTATTTTATTACAAAATTTAATTCTTAAAAAATGTTGCAAATTACGACATTCTATTACGTAAGTTTTAAAATCGAAATAAACTCTCCTTTACATCTAATCGGAAATGTTTAATGCATAATATATCTACATACCGTAACTAATAATGATTTAATTTAAAATGAAAGTTAAGATGTGGAACTAGTTGCATCTAGGCGTCAAGTCAACCTTGGATTCATAAATATTATAATGTATTTGCATAAAGATCCGTTGTGGTGGATTAAAAAATATGTCAAGCGGTATCATTATCATCGAAGTGATAATAAAAGTCGTTGAACTTTACACTTCAGGTACAGCACCTAAATGTATTTGCAACGTAAATAGAATGAATAATAATGAGAGGATTGTTTAAAAAAAACGGTAAACGT
Organism: Pyrocoelia pectoralis; assembly: GCA_036250285.1. Lineage (NCBI taxonomy): Eukaryota > Metazoa > Arthropoda > Insecta > Coleoptera > Lampyridae > Pyrocoelia > Pyrocoelia pectoralis. The sequence goes on from CM070077.1 coordinate 31,195,583, forward strand.
GAAAGATTCAAAGGAACAACAAATCGGCGCACCAAACCGTTGATTGAAACTTTAGTCAATGACCAAACCAAACAGCGCGTGGAAAACTTTATGTAGATAATTAAAAATTGCTACCGACGACGTAACAGAAAAATTGAAATAGGTTATAAAATATATCAAATGTTTAACCTTAAACGTTTCCGTTTGAAGATACATTCACTGATCGACCGTATTAATTACAATGTATATAAATAAAAAACAGGATTAATTATAACATGGAAAAATTCAAATGGCGCAATAAGAATTATGTAACCATTATCAATAATATTTTGCAAGGTATATACTGCCATAACTTTACATTTTTTACTTTGATGTAACATAGGCATCGATTTTCATGAAATCTTGAAATACAGCAATTATTATCCTTATTATTATATTATTATTATTATTATCCCGCCCACAAAGAAATGGATGAGAATCTATAATACGCAACTTTGGAAAAGACAATCAAATAAAAACCTCAACATTTTCGGGCTTTTCCCAGTTTTTCGCTTATATCTCATAAAGTAAGCATATTTTGTGTACCTAGACATAGTGCATTACAAAGTTATAGAGCATTAAATTTTGCAAATTTGGTTGGTGAAATGAATTTTTCGACCCAATATTAAACGAGATACAGGTGATCAATGTAAGACAAAGTTTCTCCAAAGTCGAAATGTAAAAAAAAACAGCCGGAAAAACTTCACACCGGTCGAAATACGAAGGTATTAGCCGAAGCCCTATAACTATTTACTATCATTTCCATCATGTTGGAAAGTCCAATATCTTGCAAAGGGGCAATGAATCACTCAGGAGCGGTCAAACCAAACACGCAACCTTCCCTTTCAAAAACTTGTAATTGATTGAAGTAAGTTTTTTATTGTTTTTGTTTTTGAAGGGGAAGGTTGCGTGTTCGGTTTGACCACTCCTAAGTGATCATTTCCATGTTAATTATGTTAATGATTCACCAATTTCAACATCTTGGAACACCCTCTTTCTATCGCATACGTGAAGATGTCTTATTTAAAAAAATTTAAGAAATACATTTTAAGTAACCCCCTCTCACATCAAAAACCCTTACGTTGTACACACAATGTGATGTCGCCTGGGGGGGGGGGGGGGTTAGTCAAAAGAACACGACTTTGACCATGTATAAAAAGTCATATTATTGTTGATTCCACTGAGACGATTGAATCCCATCCCTTAAAGATTTCAGATAATGTAAGATTTCAAACTGAAAACAGAAACAGTGAAGGTTAAAAGTTAAGGTGAATAGTTTGGGAATTGTCAAAGGTTATACTTGCGCTATATATAACAGTTTTTTTTGTTACTTATGCACATTCTAAATTATATAAGTTTCAAAAATTCCATTATGTGGCAATTGGTTACGTTTGTTTTAACGTTATTTGTTCTGCTCTATATTTTGTGACCATTTCCTGTAGCTGTAGGTAGGTACTAAGTTAGATTTATCAGAAACTATTTTCTTATTATGTGAATAAATTTTATTTTAGTTTCGAAATATCTGCACAATTACGGGCGTGTACACGATTCTTTAATCAAAATTCCAAAGAAGCCCACTATGCTTAACAACCATTTTAAAGTAGGTACTCTGCGTTGGGTGTATTTTGTAAATGTTGCTGATAAAGCTATCGAGACAATAACTAAAAAAGTTGTCAACGACATTGAAAACGAAAAACAGAAAAAAGGGAAATAATCTGGACATTCGCGAGAGAAAGATCAGATACCTATGTGAAGTATTGATAATTCCTTGTTAAATAATAAAGTAAATCAATGCATTAGATTCAAACATATAGTAATATTTTGGAGATAAGAATGAGAGGTTATCATTCAGTAGATACGTAAACACATAAAAAAAATACGACGCATGTAAAAATTTCAAAAGAATATTTCCAGTTTCATTTTTTTCAAAAAAAAAACAACCTTTAAGTAATATAAAAGTTTATGACCAAAAAGTAAAAATTCTATTCGGAACATACAAGGAACAAGGAAAGGCGCAGAATTATAAGGAAACAAAAGACAAAAAAATCCAAAAGAAGAAATTTTTTTACTAAATCGGCTTAATTGTAAAAGGAAGGAATTCGTAATATCACTTCCGACCATGACATAAATTTTGAAACTGAAATTGATCCTCCTGAGAACCCTGGATTGAGTGGTGCTGGTAGACAATTTTCACGCGAAAAGGAAAGCGAAAAATTTATGTAACAGAGTCGATATAATAGTTATGATGGAGTAGAACAAAACAGAAAGATCAGGCTACTGCAGAAACTAGAACCATAAGAGCTTCGAGCAAATTTTCATATTGCTTCGATTAAGAATTAAAAAAAGAAATATTACTTATTGTTTGTTAACCTACATCGACACGCTTTCTTTGCTAAACATATCACAATTTAAGATTATTAAGCAACAGTACGGATTACGTCTATAATCGAAATACCGCGGGAACTGCATAGTCCACTTTGAATACTTCAAATTATTATCTGTCGAAACAAGAATAAGTTACGTAAAGGAGTTATTACGACAAGAATGTTCATGTCCAGAAAATTCTACTCGCCAAAGTAGCACAATACATTTTAAATCTGGCTTGACATATTTGCAAGTGAAAATTTAACTCAAGGTAAACGAAATGAATAGTTAATAGTCATTCTAATTAAGCTGAAATTATTTTTAACTTAACCCAAATTTTCATAACCAACTTCCTCGATTTTTCGTGCGATTTTTATTAGAGTCAAATTAATGCCAAAAAAGATAAACAAACTTTCTAAATATTAGTTTAATAACAATAAATGCGTACGAAAAGTACGCACGTATAATTCGAATGAAGAGTTCTAAATATAGCTTTAGATTGATGACAATGTTTTCTATGTGAATTTGAGGCAATATGGTAGTTAATTTTAATCTCATCGTAAGATATACGCACTCACGCAAGAAATGATACTTAACATTTCCGCAGCTTAATTTTATGACCGTGCTCATAATATAAAAAACATAATAGTGATATAATAACTGAAAAATATTACGGTTTTTTAAGTTCCCGCACTTTCACGATATTCTTTTTCTTTCTAAATAAAAATCAATTATGTCTGAATAAAATTAACATCGTCACTTTCGATTACGGGTAAACTTCAATGAGAAACAAATTTTTCCCAAATTCCTTTCAAAAACTAACTTCGAATTACAATTTATTAGGTATTACAAGTGAGAGTTTGGGCACGGGATTTAATTCCACCTCTTTCCAAAAGCAAACACTCGCTACTACAGGTATTTATTAATATGGAGCGTATACCGTTAACAGCTGCAATAACGCTAGAATTATAAGCGTAAAGTGTTAATAAAAGTAATGTAAGTTAGTAAATTATTACGTGAAGGTAATGGCCCGCAATATGAAATAATCCGGCTAGAACTCTTTATTTTGTTGATTCGAATGTTTATGTGAAAAACAAAGCATGTTTTAGGAGAAACATGAATTGGTGACTGCTAGTTGCGTACCAAAACCACGTTTTTTCTCCATATTAGATATCATAAAAGGTAGGTTATCGGATTAAAACCTTATTTACTTTTTTAGGATATCTTGAAGGGATTAATCAGTAAAGAAACATATGAAAGGTTCTTATGGTTGCCATAACCAATACATTTATGTGAAGAAGCACGTTCAAAATGAAATGTTGGATTCCATTTCAGAGCTAGTGGTAATCAAAGGCAACGATAACCCATGAAATATGACATACAAGATGTGTCTCAAAAATACAAAAAGTTTAAAAATTCGAATATACCTAAGTATGATTTTTCTTGCTTTCCATTGTATTTCCCCTTAAAATTTGTACACTTTTGCATATTCCGAAACAAATTGACTAAGCAATTTATCCTCGGACGTAGAAAAACCCAAAACCAAAGGGGGTATAATTTGCAACCCATAATCAATGTACACTTTGTTGAAATACACATAATAGAATACTTAGGAATACGTACTTCAAAATAGACAAGAATACGAAAGAAGGAAAACATCGAACTATTTCTCAGAATAGATACTTACACAGCAACAAGACGGAATAAAGTAGGAAAAAGGCAGTTATGGGGATTTTTTGGAAATGGCATAGAAATAAATAAATTGTAATTATAGTAACTGGAATGTTTTGATAAAACGTGAAATTCATTGGACAAATCTCGAGAATAATCAGAAATATTTTGGAATAACACGAAATATGTCGGCATAACAAGGATTGCTGAGACATTAAAGTGACTTTCTTCTGAATTAAGCAATGTGCTATGTCGATGAGGAGATAATTTTTTTAGAACAAACAATCTATGTTGGTTATGGTCACATCTTGGAGCTAAATCACGTTTGGCTGGCACGAATAGATCCAAGTTTTATCACTCTGTGGCCTTTCAGCTATAAATACGTGTTTTGGATGATTATTTACGTGATTTGCATCAAGGCAAAACTTATTTGTGTAAAATTTCTTCTTACATTGACCAGCTTTTTATTTACGTTAACGGTTTAAACCCGAGGTGGGGAACCTGCGGCCTCGGTGAGTTTCTTGTGCGGCCTTCATAAAAGGTAGCTCGGTAGCTCTTGGCGTTCTCTTGGTTTAATTAATAAGTCACTTTCATAGGTATATCAACTTATGTATGGGCAAAAAGTCACTGTGGCATCCCTGGTAATGAGAAAGTCGATTATTATGCAAAAAATCTTTATTACTTGCGGAGATTCAAAAGGTGACCACTAATAACGATATAATTAATAACTTGAAAGGAAAAATAAGAATAGAATGGGGAAAAATTTGGAAGGGCTACGTTAGTACGTCACACAACCCATACACTCTCTTACATCGTACTCTTCCTACTTCAATACCACACATTTGCGAGTACGTCGCGTCGTCTCAAAAAATATTCTACTATTATAACCGAGGGGTGGCTCACTCGCAAAAAATCTGTACACCATATTTAAATTTTTGATACTGAACCTACTTCGAAAGTACTGAATGCGTACTGAATTTACTCAACAGACTGAACTAGTACTGACAAAATACTGAACCTATAATGACCATACTGAACTCATACTGACTATACTGACCTCATATTGTACCCGTACTGACCGTACTGAACAGATACTGAATGCATAAAACAACTTGCTACGAAGTTAGGTTTATTACAAATGTTGCTCAAAATGCCTTTCTTCGTTATGTAATCATGAAGTCTGAATTATTTGTATAAATAAAAATAGTATACACATTTATTAATTATATAATTTGGTACGTTTTCTTCCCAGTAAATTTTTGATAAATGTTTTTTGCAGAATAATCATTCTAAAGAATAAATTAATACTGAGTTTAGTAAAAAAAAGTTGAAATAAAATACACCCATTACCAAATAATGTTTTTGTTAAAAAAAGACATCATTGAGAAGTATATTAGTATATCAAGCTTCAAACATTGTTACTAAGTGGTTAAATAAAACTATTTTTTAAATATTAATGTTACTCTGATGTAAAATATTTATTAATCTTTTCAAAAATAACAATAAATTTATTCACATTTAATGATTTTGTATTTGCTTTCAATTTGTAATTTGTCGCTTCTTTTAAGAGAAAAAGGACAATTTCCAATTAAACAAATTGGACCATAAAAAATGAATTTTTTTTCTACAAAATAGTATCTGTAAATCTCTGTCACTTTTAGGCCATACGTATCTGTCAAGATCATACTTAAGAAACTTAATTATAGCCCCATTATCTTTAATTTCAATGATTCGTCCTATGTACCATCCATTATGGTAAACGACAGCGTAATAGTTGTCGCACTCCAATGAAATTCTGTCATGAGCAACAGTTTCTTCTTCAGACTCATGATAAATCGGAGCTGTGTTCATCGAACTCGATTTCATCAGTACATTCTTCGGATTCTTCTGAAGTAGACAATACGTGGTTTAATTTTAATCTTCTTAGTCCTCTGTTGTTTGTCATTTTTGAATTTATCAATTATCGGTTTGTTATGAGTTGTTTCTTTATTTGTAATGGGGCCCATAACACGTCTTAGCCTATCAGCATCACTGCTAAGACGCGCTCTTTTCTCTGATAGCAACCAGCAAAGAGTGCTTTTTTTAACTGTAATTTGTTTACTTTTACACTTAATTTGTACGTAAGAGCTTGACAAGTTCAACCAACCCGTTTCGAAATTACACGATTTTTTCTAGTAACATGTAATTTAGTTCCCCCTCCCTTTATTTTGACAGCAATCGTAAAAATTCATTAAACAAAGTTTTACATATTGATCACTAGTTTACAACCAATATATTTTTTTAAATACCTTACTGAGGAAAATTGTCCAAAAATGGGAATTTCCAATTGAAATCAGTGAAACGCCCTCTGGCGGCAATGGTAGGAAATTGAAAATAATTTCCAGCATTTTCTCTTGGCCACATTTATCATAAGATTTTTTATTTCACTGTTCTATCTCAAATAGTTTCTGAGTTATGACCGCCCTCCTTTCTTAGTTGTACACCCTGTACAGTACATACCTAAATCACACAATAAATTTCATTAATTGTCTGTAAACGATGAAGGCGATGTAAAATTTCAAGGAAGCTGAAGTTGACCACAGTCGAAAATGTAGACGTTTGAGACCTAATTGCTCTGAAGGTTTTTTCGCAAGGTTGTCAGCTCTTTAACCACGGCAGAAATAGAGATGGTTCATTATAATATTTTAAGCACATTAAAATTAATGCGTGTGCAAAATTTCAAATCATTAACTTGAAAAACAACCGCACACTCAGCACTGAAGAAAGCAAATATGCCACGGATGGTCATATCTTGAGACAGCGACAAAATAGTGCCCGATTTATCACGTTTTCAAACGTAAACACCCGGATATTGAACATACTTAAAATTTACTGAACGAATACTGAATGGTACTGAACTCACTAAACTCGTACTGAATCTGTATTGACCGTACTGAACTAGTACTGAACGTACTGAACTAGTACTGAACGTACTGAACTAGTACTGAACGTACTGAACTAGTATGTGTACACCATATTTAACGAGTGAGCCACCCCTCGATTATAACACGATTGCGACTAAATCATGGGTGTTTTTCAGCTCACCTGTTCAAAATAGGGATAGGTGAATCTGCAGCATGCAGTTGCGATAATATGGTAGAAAGAGATTTAAACGACATATTTTTCGCGTGCAAAAATCATGAAAATGAAACTTCTATATTTATGGCAAAGTTACCTCCCTTGGGTGTGTTTTTTCCCATTAATATTAACCACCTACTTACTATGAAAAAAAGAGTGTTAGACGAAATTGTACAGTTTAAGGATATAGTTAAGGTCAACATTTGAAAAAAAAAAGGTTTGTGGCAAAGTTAAAAACAAATGCCAAAAAAAAACTTATGCGGTCTCTCTAATTACTGCCTAATTTAAATGTGGCCTCTAATGGTAAAAAGGTTCCCCACCTCTGGTTTAAACTGTTTAGTTATGGTATGTTCTTTTAATTGTATATCACTTTAGAGAAGCTTATTTATTAACGGACCAACTTCAAAGTCAACGTGGGTCTGATCATTCCTATTTTAATTTCTGGGTATTATCTTTCCTTACCATCAAGATGTCCAAATTTATCTACAATATCTTAATCTGTGTAACAAAGTGCCACTATTATCTAATAACACGAGCTTTGCTACCAGTAGCTGTACTCATACCTAATCAACATAAAAACTTTCTACAGACATCTCGTATACCATCAAATTACAAAGAAAAGCAGAAGGTTTTTGAGATATTAAGGCTAAGCAGTATCACAGATACATCTGAGGCAGTATAAAGCAACATTATTTTCTCCAACACGGAATTTCCAGTTCTGAAGTTCTGAAAGATTGCGATAATAAAGATAATGTTGATAGCGGCTAAGGGGGATATGGATGAATTGATATAGTTATCCCTAATCTAACAACCCTTGATCGTTTGTGGAATAAAGACAATCTATAAATAATTTAAATACTTCTAACGTAAATAGAAATCGAAGTAAGAGGTGAGTGGTCAGATGATAAAGAATACTATACTGCGACGCCTATAACCCGGGTTCGATCGGTCTAGTACAACTGGCCGCGAGACAAGCGGCCGCGGCCAACTGCTTCTAAAAAAGGTCTAGGCCTATTCGCCGTCGGGACAGTTAGCCGTTGGTCAAATTCGCCGTAGGAACAATTCGCCATACAAATCGAAAATCGAAAATAACTTTTAATCTTGAGGGACTGTTATCAATTGAAAAAAACTATACTAAACCTACCTCTAACCTAAGCGCCTGAGTGGCAATATACCTTTAGGTTGTGTTGTTTAATATTTTAAATTACACCGTATAATTAATCAATGATTTTATTGACAGAGAAATATTCAATATTTTTTTTTTTTAGTCAACTAACTATACTAAATTAGACATAACAACAGGTTGGCATTTTTTTAAGTTTGAATTTTGAAATACTGTTTAGTATCATAATATTCAAGTTTTTGTATCAATTGAAAAAAAATATACTAAACCTACCTCTAACCTAAGCGCCTGAGTGGCAATATACGCTTAGGTTGGCTTTTTTTTAAGTTTCAAATGCTGTTTAGTATCATATTCCCGTTTTTGAATCAATTGAAAAAAATATTACTAAACCTAAATTTACTAAGAGTAAATTATTTTATCTTCCAACGGCGAATCGTCCCTACGGCGAATTTGACCAACGGCGAACTGTCCCAACGGCGAAACGGTGACGGCGAATCGGCGAAGGCGAACCGGCACCGCGGCGGCGAATAGTCCCTAACCGACTTCACTATCAGTTTGTTTGTTTTCAATAAATGAAACTAGCCATTTATTTATTTGAAGTGAAGTTGTACTGGCAGCCACGCGACGACCACTTGTCCCGGCAGCTACTAGTCTCGGCGGCCAGTTGTCTCGCCAGCCAGTTGTCTCAGCGGCCAGTTGTCTCAGCGGCCAGTGCCGCAGCCACCAGTCCCATTCCGGGTTCGATTCCCGGTTCCACCAGAAAAGGTTGACTACCCTCCATCTAGGGTTTATGTTTAGAGTAAGGAGAAATATGGTAGCCACACTGCTTCCATAAGGGATATTCTAGATATCCAGATATTATTTAATTAATTAAAAAGTCATTAATCTTTCCCTCATTATTTTCCAGTTCTTAATTATTTATAAATCGAAATATGTACAAATAACCGTAAATTTGCGTAAATTGCGTAACATATTTAAATAGAAGAATATTCATTCTGCGGCAGAGTTTTAACGGCTCAAACTCTATGAATGGTTACTGAAAAATCGTAGTTTATTTAAAAGCTATAAATTTGTTATTTGTGCACCTTTAAGCTTGCCAGGCCGGTGTCTGTCTAGCACGGTAATGACATACTTGTTTCTAAAAAAAATTTATAGGTTTGTGTTGACGGTAGGTGAAGGCTATTACGGGACATGAACTTTAACAGTGTTAAGACCTCGTAGACAACTAAATTAAAGTTTTCCATTTAAAAATGGAACACTTTATTAAAGACGTTTCTAAATGTTAACGAGGCACTCCTAGAAAAAGAATTTCTGAAATCGATGCGAAATATTGCGCGACGACGTTAGGCCGCAAATTGCGTGAACAATAAACCCACCGGATGTATAATTAACATATTAAAATCTAAAGGAAGAAGGGGAGTTCAAACACCGCCCAACATTGATTTTTTAAGAACGTATCAAAATAACTACGGCTGAATGACCTGATAAGTGTCCAATTACATTAGAAGACAAATTTATTCGTTTGTTTACGTGTTAAAACATGTTGAAGGTTGTAATAGAGATGCTTTTCGGTTTTTCATTATGTATCATTTTTGAAGGAATATCTCCCGTCTTATGATCCTACTGGTTGCTACACCATTACATCTTCTCCATGACCTACTTACTTCCTCCGTTATCTAATTTTATATGTTTCTTTTATATGCGCCTTTTATGACTGTTTCTGCATACAGATGATCAAATTATATAGTATAGTTTGGCGTCTCGCACATATACACTAAACGAACTATATCAATATAATATAAATACGAGCACCACTGGAAAAGTTTCTGTAATAAGATGGTGATGAGTTGTGCCGCTGTCAAATTCAAAAAACGTTCACACATCTAGGTAACCATAATTCTGTTGACAGGTTTGCGCACAAACTAACCAGTTCTGTTTACGTACTCGTACTGTTCTTATAAAGAAATGTTGTGGAAAAATGAAACCGGTTCCCTTTTTTTATCACAAACAAATGTTTAATGTAACTTGTGTAAAGTATTCCTTAGTTGGTAAGGTTCTTACGGAAATATGCCTATCGCTGTGATGAATTTCGTTGGTCTTCAATAGACGTTTGTTTATCTATTGTCACTAATGCTAGAGGTCCAATAATAATCGTAAAATAATATTGCAAAGGACATGATTGCATGTTTCTTCCGCATTTCTTCATATACGTATCTTCAGGAAGGCTTTATTGTTAAGAGTGTTGAGATGAATAAGTTTGCTGTTGAACACTTGATATATCAAACCAATATTGATATAATTGATTTTAAAATTTTAATTTTACCCTATCTCTCAAACGGTAAACGGCTTTATTATACAGGATACTAAACTGGGCAACTTTGCTATTGAACATTTTTTAATAATTCAAACTCTGAATAAAACAAACAATAAAACAAGTCTTCCGACAAAAATTTATTTGCTTTCTTATCAACAATAGTTTATTTTTTAGGAAAGGGCAAACATCTGTAAGTTTGGTTGTAAGTCGTACATGCGCGGCTTATTTTTTTTTTAATTACTCCCAACTTTTTTCAACTATGTTTTCCTTTGAATCTCAATTTTGTTGGTCCCCAAATATTACATTTAGTTCAAAATTAATATGTAGATATTTAGAGTTGCGATATAAGAAGAACATGAAAAAAAACTATTAAAATCAACTTAAGTAGTTAGATTAAATTAAAAGGGGAAAAAATTACTGTTTGGTTTATGTAATTTAGTGTTTAAAATTGTAATTCTTCAACTTGCATATAAAAATTCTTGTTTCCTTCGAATTTGACACAAGATTCAAAGGTGAGAAATACTCATAAAGTAATAACTGTTACTGCAGTTTCTGAACAATACTAATGTTCAACGAAGATTACGAAAGAATGATCTTTGCGAACTTGTGCATTGAGTGATTGGAAAAAGTTCTATGCTTAAAAGTATGTAAGTACATAATATGAAGTGAGTGTCATAATATGGAAACATAACTGACATAACCATGACGTGTATCGCCGCGAAATTCCAGAATTCGTAGTTCTTCCATGGGCCCAGCAGCATTTTGGTAATTAAATTTCTGTCGTCCAATTAATTTACATTGCCAAATATTCAACTACGTCAGTAATACTCTGTATCAATTACCAGATTTTATGTCACGTGTTTTGTCTTTCATTTTATGAGCTGCAGTGATACGTGTTGGACCATGGAATAGCGTTGGGCGATATTGAAAATTTTATATTCGATATATCGTCGGTGAAAATATCGCGATACGACTAAATATCGATATATCGTGAAATATTCAAATATCACGTTATATCGTGATATCGCGATATATCGGGATAGTTTAGTACCACGATATATCGCGATACATCGGGATAGTTGAATATATCGTTGTATGATTGTGTATCAGTGTTGGTAGGTCCACATTGCGATAGCGATCCTATATACAGTGTGTCCGTAAAGTATGGAACAAATTCATTTTTAACGTTATTATGTACTTTTGGGAAAAAACCTGAAACACGTCGATTTCTATTTATAATTTACCATTTTCTCGTATAAAAATCTTACCACCCTCTTGCACCCCCTCGGAGGTATGAGCAACCCTTAAAAAAATTAAATACGAACGGGTGGCTTGTGGCACCTTGTTTGAAAGGGATTTTAAATCTCTATTCAGCAATATAAAAATTTTTAAATTTGGTACACTCGTAACTCAGAAATTGAATTTTGAAAAAGAAATAGTTCACAAACCTCCGTTTGAGTTCTTGTTCTATTACCACATCCAATCATAATTAAAATGTCTATTCTCTGTGTTTCTGTTAACTGAGGCATGATTTATTTACTGAAATGCACACACAAACAAAATTTGGCAATACACAAGCCTCTGTCAAAAATAACTACAAATATGAAGTAGTCTACTATACCTTATCCAACGAGAGAAAGGACTTGCGCTCGGACGAAAATTCGTATGTTTCAGTTGAATCGCCGCCTATTCATTAATCCTACTTCGACGAAGTCATACCTTGCGCCGATACCTATAAAGGTACCTCTTTATAGACGAATACCTGATCCCAGTTTCCTTCCACTTTAATCTGCAATGCGCAAACCAAGTCCTTTCTCTCGTTGGATAAGGTATAGTTAGATTTTTTGTTATTTTTTGTTAAACGCTTTTTTCCTCAACAGAATCAGAACAAATTAGAAAATACCTGATTATTATTTCAAATTAAACGGATAATTTTATGATCGCCTTCAGTTATTTTTCAAGAAGTGACTGGTGGTGACTTTGAACATTTAATCTAAAAATACACTATTTCTTTTTCAAAATTCAATTTCTGAGTTACGAGTGTACCAAATTTAAAAATTTTTATATTGCTGAATAGAGATTTAAAATCCCTTTCAAACAAGGTGCCACAAGCCACCCGTTTGTATTTAAATTTTTTTAAGGGTTGCTCATACCTCCGAGGGAGTGCAAGAGGGTGGTAAGACTTTCATACGAGGAAATGGTAAATTATAAATAGAAATCGACGTGTTTCAGGTTTTTTCCCAAAAGTACATAATAACGTTAAAAATGAATTTGTTCCATACTTTACGGACACACTGTATAGTGTAACCCTCAACATTTCACCCTGGACGTCTTCTTAGAACCCCACGCTATGCACTCGCGGCGTTTACTGTTACGTCACCGATGGGGGGGGGGGGGGGTGGAAGGGAGTATATATTTTACAGAAGATTACAACTATTCCTGACACTTTATTCTTCTCGTAAGCATACAAATAAAACTCCAATCGCAATATATCATTGCATTGCGGTATATCGTCATATCGTGGTACATCGTCATATCACGATATATCGTCATATTGCGACATATCGACTATGACGATATATCGATATTCCAAAATTCATGCGAATATTCATATCGTGGCTGAAAAATATGGCGAATATGACTAAATATCGATATATCGCCCAACCCTGCCATGGAATGGACTAGAATTTCTGCATGGCAATTATAGTATTAAATGCACAAAATAAATTCTTGTTTAAATTAAACACAAATGCCATTTGAAAAGAGCAAAGGAACGATTCAGCCAAACCGATACTATAAGGGTTTTTAAATATTCAAACTGCTGAGAAAACATAAACCTTTGCAGCAAACGTACATATAGACATGAGAACTTCTGCTATTGCGTTCCTCACACTCGTCATGTTCTATAACAACCGATAGCGAAACTCAATGATATGACAACAAAATTATACTGAACTAAATATAAGTGGTAAATTTTATTTTTAAAACAATTCAGTGCGAGTCCCAAACGTTCAGTCATCGAATAATTAATTAATTGTTGACTTATTATAGAATGTATTCGATAATTTTAATAAACTACGAAAATTACATCATCCAAAAAAAAAGAAACACGCGAGATATAATTCTAATTGTTTTTACATTGCCACAAAAATCAACCACGACTCGGAATTAATTATTTCATTCTAAATTATAGGATTTTCGACACAGTAGAGTAAAACCAATTTGTCTCTTAAATCGTGAATCGTGAAATTGAATGGATGTGGATAGATATAGCGGATAATTACTCGGATAATTGCGTATAAATAAGGGGTAAAACCTAGTAATCAAAAGTAGTACATTGACGAAATAGCAAGAAACATGGAAATTGCAACTTCCTTTCAAATACAGGGTGGTCAGAAATTCACTCATCGACGGGTAAGGGTAGTATTGGGGACGTTGCTCTAACGAAATAAATACAAAAAAAATCTAGTAAAAGTCGTACCGTTTCTGAGTTATCCGCAGATGAAGTTAGCCAATAAGAGCGCTGCGCGGGCGAATTCAAACAGCCATCCACAGGCGGTGTTGCCATGCGTAGTCGAGGCATGGATCCGCCAAAGAAAGCGAAAAGAAAACCTCTCTTCGGAAGCGGGGATCTAACCCGCAACCTTCAGATTGAGAGTTTCGCGTCTTACCGTCTACGCTGCCGAAGCATTACAATTCATAAACAAAATATTAAGTTATTTGTGCTACAATTCCTTTGATTATAGAAGCCACTAGGGCGGACTGTTTGTTAGTAATCATAATTAATCGGTAATTCACGACATTTTTCGGGAAGTCGGTGGTGGGACCAAAGGAATTTTTATGGGGATTGGTTTTGAATTAGTTGATAATGCTTGCTAGATTAATCTTTAATTTTTGTACAAAAATCGTTTAGTTACTGGTACAAAAAAAAACACCTCCGACTTCCCGAAAAATGTTGCCTAGAATCGTTTAGGAATGAGCCAATGACTATTTACATTTCCGCTTTGGCTCCACGAAATTCTGAAGCAAACCGATCACGATCATCCTTCTTTAAGAACTCGGCCAACACAAAAACGTCTACTCGAGGAAGGGTATTCGACTTAGCTTTTAAATAAGTTCCATTTACCATCGTAAATATCACTTTCGCAACGGCATATTAAATCAAGCTAGCCGACTGACAGCAAACGATACCAGCAGGTGACGTCACTATCTGTTTCAAACTGATTTAGTGCAAACGCTCATGTTTGAACACTTTAATTCTTTTTTTCTGGAAAACGGTTCGGGTTATTTAATTTTTTTGAACTACTACAGTTTACACACGCGAGTTTTTCTTTTCGCTTTCTTTGGCGGATGCATGCCTCGAGTACGCTTGGCAACACCGCCTGTGGATGGCTGTTTGAATTCGCCCGCGCAGCGCTCTTATTGGCTAACTTCATCTGCGGATAACTCGGAAACGGTACGACTTTTACTAGATTTTTTTTGCATTTATTTCGTTAGAGCAACGTTCCCAATACTACCCTTACCCGTCGATGAGTGAATTTCTGACCACCCTGTATAGGTATTATTTATTTTTACTGCTTAACACTTCTAGAAAGTAGAAGGAAATAATGATATCCTTTGTTTTGTTCAATCACTAGAAAGAAGTTGTAAACAACTTTTTCAATTAATTCTTGTGTATGACAGCAAAACAAACACGTTCTCATCAACAAAGGGATGACACAGCACCAAAAGTTGAAATTTCGACGAACCTGAATAACATGATACGATGTCAAGTAGAGGAAAAAGGTTGTTGATTTGATGAATCATTTGCACCACTTATCTTAAAATCATAATCGTGTCCAGTACATATAAGATATTACGAGTTCCTTGAATTACCTTGTGATCACAATCTACAGAGCCTTGACCCCAAGCGAATTCCTTACGGCATCATCAACAACTTGCACTTTTAATGAGAAAATTCAATATAAAAAAATTGAGTGTGGTAGTTATACACTTTATAACCTTCAAACAAACAAAAAGAAAATTATTTCTCACAAGTTATAAATAATAAAGTCGGGATCGGCGCGTTAAAGTTTTATGTGTTAATTATACGTTTAAACTTATTCTTGGTATTATGATTATGTAGGTAATGTAGGTTCCTACTTGAAGGTTAATTGAAGTTAATGTTACAACATAATTTAAATGAACCTACATAAATTATATAATAATAATTTGGAAGGTAAGATTTTTTTGCTTCCGTATTTGGAAAAGTAATTTATTAACAAGTTGTACATCACTAAAACCACTTTGGTGTTCTTGAAGATTATTATGTACTTTTCTTCCCCATATATCATTTACAAGACTAAATTCGTCTTGGATAGTTGCCATATTTCAGATATATTTAGAGTGCATTAAGTCTAGAAAATCTATGTACTTCGATGCAGTACAGCAACTATTTTTATATTACCGGCCGATTTGTGTATATTACATCGTTATATCATCATTTGAGCAGATCCATTTAATACTAGTACATATAAACTTTTTTTTAATGATTACAGGTTGTTTAATGTAACCTGCTCCTTAATGGACTATTTTAAAACTTGCTACAGTGTATAGCCCATTTTATTAACGAACGCCTTGTACAATATAATATTATTAATAGTGCGGGTTCTTTTCATTTATCTTTATAATGTTTGTACTGCTTGTATAAACACTTTCAAAAGTTAACGTTACTGTCGTTTATCTTTAATTTATTTAACTAATGAGATAACTGCATGTGATTCTCGCCGAATTTTGTTTCTCACAACTGCTATCAAAATTTATATCGCTTCTGCTGAAATTGATCTTGTGTTTTTCGCATGTTTTATATAAACATCATTCTGGTTTGTGCAGTTTCCACAGGCCGTATGATGAGGAATAGTTGCTTTTTGATTTTGGATGTTCCCAAGTTGAATGGTGACTAAAAGGTCGTCCGCTAACTAAGCAAGAAAGCTTTTTCATCACACGTACATATACAGATTACAATAATGCCGACATTTTTAAGAACGTTTTATATTCAATACCCATTTTGATTTTTAAATGTATTATTAGCATCATACGATTGACTACAATTGATTTGTAAAAAAATAGGTCATAAATAAATTCATTAAAGTTGTTTGTAGTTCAACTACTGTATTAGGTATTGAAAGCGCACAATCAATACATTTCAATTTGCGATAGTATAATTTCGTAGTAAAAACGTCATGTGTCAATAAATGTACTTAAAATCAATTGATGTGATTTTAATTAAATTTAACAGGCTTGTCTCAGTAGCCTTGTATTAAAGAAAAAAATGTATGCGCTCGAATTATTACATGATAATTGAATGTATTTAATTTGATGTAGGAAAATGTATTGAATTAGTTTTCGATTTCCTAAATCATTATGATATAATAAAAAATGACAGTCAATCGTTTCTTTAACGAAAGGAAACTTCTTCATTGTATGCATAAACTAAAATTTCCTAAATTTGGAAGTTCCTACAGTTTTACATCTCATAAATACATTTATTTATACAGGGTGTTTCTAAATAAGTGCGACAAACATTAAGGGGTGATTCTGCATGAAAAAATAATGACAGTTTGCTATATAAACGTATGTCTTCAAATGTTTAGTTTCCGAGATACGGGGCGTTAAAGTTTTTTTAAAAAACTGACGATTTATTTATTACTCTAAAACCGGTCGAGATATGCAAATGAAATTTGGTGGGTTTTGAGAGGTAGTTATTGCGCATATTTTGACATGCAATTAAGAATTTTATGTTCATCAGTGGCATACGGGTAATGATCTCAATTTTTTTAAAGAAAAAAATGGTACGCCACTGAAATATTTCAAATTGAAAATTATTTTTGAATTCCTCGTTCAATTTGTGACAAAAAATCTCTCTTGCCTTTTTTTGTATGGGGCGCCATTTTTATGCAAAAAAAAATAAAACATCTTTATAGTTTATAGTTTTTGATAATGTATCAAAGAAAATAAAATACGCGTTAAGATGTTTTATTTTTTTGCATAAAAATGGCGCCCCATACAAAAAAAGGCAAGAGAGATTTTTTGTCACAAATTGAACGAGGAATTCAAAAATAATTTTCAACTTGAAATATCTGTGGCGTACCATTTTTTTCTTATTAAAAAAACTTTAACACCCCGTATCTCGGAAACTAAACATTTGAAGACATACGTTTATACACCGTGTCCAAGATAAAAATGCACAGCATGGGGATCTGAAAACGGTAGAAGATACAGGGTGGCTTAAATTAGAAAAAAGTTGCGCTATTTAGAGTATGTTCACATGCTGGCCGCAAAAGTTCATTATTGTTTATCGTTTTCAAAATTCTCAAAAAAATGTGATTTTTTGGATTTTCGTTTCTTTTCATTTT
Organism: Pyrocoelia pectoralis; assembly: GCA_036250285.1. Taxonomy (NCBI): domain Eukaryota; kingdom Metazoa; phylum Arthropoda; class Insecta; order Coleoptera; family Lampyridae; genus Pyrocoelia; species Pyrocoelia pectoralis. The sequence goes on from CM070077.1 coordinate 31,213,584, forward strand.
TTTATTTATTTTAACTGATATTAAAAAACTACCGGCACTTTCTCATTGCCACTTTTTAAGCTCTACAAAATGGCGTATTCAAATTTTTAATCCGACGTTTCGTATCCGAGAAACCATCATCAACTTTATTTTTTTATATGGCCTCAAACAAAGAGACACTCTGTATTCGGTAGCATTATTCATTACAAATTCAACGATGTATCACACATTATGGTTTTGAAGCCAAAAAATGGGAAAAACGTGAGTTATAAGGTTTTTTATTTTTTAAATTAAAACTATAATGATAATGATATAATATACAATTAATTTATATACTTAATGATTTATGGAACTTACTATAAAACTTAAAAGGTATAATTGCCAAACTTTAATATTGATAAAATCTGCAATTAAATAACTTCGCCAAACTACAAATATAACAGGAAATTATTAACTTTATGACATAATGAAACATTCATTTTAATCTTTATAGCTCAGATAAAATTAATACTAATAGACCTAAGATAGGTATGTGAGATAATATGTAACAGTAGGTATGCTTTAAGGAAAAAACTGTCTGAATTAAATAAGTTTTATATGTACATATATAAAATGTAATTATTTGTGAATTACAATAACAAAATGAACTGTTAAATAAATGCTAAAACTATAAATATTATACATTTTTATTAAAACATAAGATTTCGCCAGTCTTTTTGCTACGATCCATAAGTTTTGTACCATTAGTCATTAGGAGCTCAAATTAACGAAAAATAATAGATATTTACCATTACTAAGACTACCAAAACTTCTATTTCCATGTGCCAAAATAACAGATGTTAGCCTTTCGTTCCACCCGAGGTTCCACCCGTTGTGTAAAAAAATCTATCATCCAACGCTACTTAAATAATAGTCAAATAGATTGGCAAGCATGGGTGCGTTTATTTCATTTTAACGTTTTCAACAATTTTGGACTAAATAAGCGAAGACAGAAACATATTTATTGACAAGATACAATACAACTCCAATGAAAGAGAAGATAATTATATTTTGTTACACTTAAAATAGGTTTAATAAAGTAGAAAGTAGACGAAAATTTAAATTTTCATTGATTACGTAACAGGAAAAACATATTTTTAAATTTAAAAAGAATCTCTTGTTTCAAAATACATAGATTACGTATGGTTTTGAGTAAAAAAAACTGCACAACTGGAATCACCATTTACAAAAATCCACGCCTTTTTTACAAAAAGAAGAAAAGTTTGGTCGACACTGGTAGCCACTAAAATGAGAACTTTTTTATCACTATGTGGATGAAATTCAAAGGATGATAAAGAATGAAGAGATCACCTTATTTTTAATTACATTTCGATTCTGAAGTAGAGGACTGTCACTTACGACAATCAGTTTTTTTTATATTCATAACACCAGTAGTTTAAGCAATTTTCTTAGCAAAAGTATAGAAAAGCAACACTTTGGATTTTTCGTAAAATACAGGCTTTTTTTCTAAGTGAGAACTAAAATTGTGTAGTTTAGCGTTATTGCCTACTGTTTTAATGGACAGACGTATTAAAAGAATGTATCAAAATGAATGATCCATGGTTATCTGCACCACGAATTCTGGCAGAAATTCCGGAACTTGTAGTTAGTCTAAGAACAGTTCTACGAAGATTAGTACAAGCGAAATAATTTAGTCTACATACAGCGAAAAAGCCTCTTGTTTCTAGAAGGAATAGATTAGCTAGACGTGCATATTAACTGGACAATAGAAGACTGGGAAAGTTTTATTTAGCGACGAAACTCGCTATATAAACTGTAATTACAATTCTGATCTGACGGAATAAAATGTGTGAGATGACCAGTCAAACAGCAGATTTAATCCCAAGTACGTCACGCCTACGATTAAACATGGGGGGGGGGGGGTATTTTTGTGTGGGGTTGTTTATCATGCATCGTATTGAGGGAACCAATACCTATTGAAATTGAAAACGTATGGAATAAGGTAGAACGTACAACCCGCTTCGGAAATACACGAGAATTGCTTCAAAACCACAGTGTTCAAAACCCTTCCAGACAATACCATTGAAAATTTGATTTCCTCAATGCCACGACGTTGTAGAGCAATCATCAATAATAATGGATATTCCATCAATTACTAGCTTAATAATTAATAATTCAAGTTAAGTATTTCCAATTGTTGTTCTCGGAAAACTAAAAAAAATTATTTTTTTATTGGTGCCCTATTTTAGCCTTTTAAACCACGCCCCATCGTGTTTAAATCGCGCTTTCAAAAACGCGCGTGTTTTAAAGTTGCCATGGCATCATCATCAATGTGAAAAACGTCAATTCTTATTGGTTATTGATCTGATAGGAGTACTTTGTTACGCCAAATAAAATGACAGATCGCAAATTAATTTCCGTTTTTCCTATTTCCATGACAACGAAAGGTATACTGATTTCACATTACGAATTCAACCATTTAACATTATTAGTTCTTATTTCCATTTTAATACTAGATTTCAAAGTGAACCAATAAAAAAATAGCGTAAAGTATTCATGGATAACTGGTCTTTAAAACACTTGCTCTATTTCAAGCACTCCGGCTGAAAACTCGCGCGTGTTTTAAAGACCTGTTTATCCACTCATACTTTAATAATTAATATACTATTTTATGGATGTGTGCTGTACTATTGTGGTATTGTCACAATGGCTCATAAATTCTGAATATTTATATTTATATTTTGAAAGACAAGCAATGTAGAATAGAAATTGCATAATTTTTGTTTGGTGAACGAGTCAATTTACGAATTTAGTAGTTCATAACAATTAGTACAAAATAGCAGCAAATTTTATAAGGTAAGTACATACCTACAATTTTTTCACTACAAACGAAATAACAATTTTGTTGCTCTACTTTTGTCCAATAGTGTTTAAGTCAAACAATTCGCAATTTCGGTGTTAAATACAACAAACATGTTCGTTGTAACACATAGGCCAAAGTACGACAAACGAATGAACAAACTGATCTTAATTAATGATCTACTTCACATTCTGGAAGATAACAAAATTTTTGTGGTACCTACCTAGGTTTTAGTTGTGTTCTCCCTAGGCCACAAACTAAATACTTTCCTGCAATATTACACTACAATTTGTTCGTATTTTGTTGCTAGTTGAACCTGATTTTCATTTCTGGCCTTCGTGGAAAGTTGAATGTTGTTCTTTTTGCATTTTTGATTATAGAATAAGATTTCCTTAACGTGGTATCTTAGTACCTCTTGTTTAATTTTAGTCATAATCTGTTACCCTTGATAATGACACAGTGTCGAAACGCGTTGGGTTACATTTGAAATAAAAAATGTTGAATTCCTTGAATTTATTATTACAATTAATTCAAGATTTATCACAAGGCCTAATGTGCATTTGCGCATTCGCTATTGACGTTAATAAAGCGGATGCAAATAGGAAGTGTCCAAAATATTACATTTTATTGGGATGAAACCCCAAAGATAAAGTAAATATGTAGTTACAATATTAATTAAAGGTATATTTCCACAACCTCTTTCAATCTGGTCATGGAAAGTGTTTGCCGGAAATGTGTACTTAACTGTAACTTGTAGAAGTTTTTGCTTGGGGAAAAAATTACTGCATAGTTGAAATTGGGTTGGAGTAAGTTTGGCCAAAACATATACCTTTTGACGGTGAGGCTGATGACATTCCAACTATTTTAAACATTGCCAAAAAAAAACATCGGACGCATCCACTTCTATTGTGTCATCAACAGAACATAGCCAATTCCATGATGATGAGCAAGAAAGTAGTAATAACCATTCATCGAATTTATGAATACGTGTTGATTAATCATAATCATATAGAAAAATGTTAAAAAATGGTGTTATTACCTGACCAAGATCGTTCGATTCTAGAAAATTCCACCACGCGTTCATTAAAATCGGCTTGTTGCACAATATTGATAAGTACGATTTGGAGATTTTGAAAGAATTCAAGGACAAGGACTAAAAAGTGCAATTAAAGAGAACGAACGTTCATTGTTTGTTTATCATATCAAAGTTTACGTCAAGCATCTATTAATAGTACAAGCTTTAAAAGTATAAATAAAATTACTGGCTTTTCGTATGTAATCGTAGTGCACAGGTAAGAAGCACACGTACCATTCTGTTATTACAAGGCTACCTCAAACACGTGTTCCAATAATATCGTTTCGTTATTGATAAAGCTAGTACGTAACTCCCTTAACGTAATAATAACAACATAAAATTAAAATACGAGAGTAGAGGAAAGTTTTAGAACCGCGGTCGTCATGGCAACGTCCTTTTACATTATCTAAGCAATCGATAAACAGAATCACAATCAGCCTTATTTGCTGCGGGAGCTCAGTTAAACGTTAAAGTAAACATTGGAAAAACTTACCTATAATCGTCAGTATTTAACTGATATCCAAATTGATTAGTAGGTGATGATCACTTGGAAACAAACGCAAGCATCACAAAATAAATAGCAAAACAAAATGTTTTTTAGTACGGGTAACCTCAAATAATTAATGGAACACCACGCACTAAAACACTGAAAAATGCGGAGAGTTTGCTTTGTTAAAGCTACAAGGGACTATGCACAACCAGACAAGACGAGAGGTAACATCAGCTGCGCGTACTATAGTAACGAACAACGATCGGAAAACTAAGCAGGCGACCCCAACGTACGAACCGAGTGAGTGAAAGTGAGAACGCTGAATTCGACATCATTCAACAGATAAGGATCGGACATTCCCTTCGTTTGTTATCGTATTTATATCAGGGATTCGCAGTACACCTTTTGTTATTCAATATTTGATTGGTTGTCTACACGGTTTTGGCGGGCAAATATAACCGTTTGAACTATTTGAATTTGTCTCGCGTTACGTCATAATTAACCTTCGGAGCGTGAATTAATTCGAACAGCTGTCGCTTAATAGCACTTTACTTAGCGCTTATTTTCGGATTTTTTTTAAATTTTCACATGAACTAATTATAAAAAAGTTAAAAACTGGCTTATTGTAAAAATATACGGAAGCTCAATGGCGGTCTCAAAAGCGGTTCCATAAAAATTAATAATATTTACCTACTATTGTACTCGTATTATCAGCTAATTGCTTACAATTCAAACATATTTCCTACAAAAGCCCCGTAGAACGTAACTCGCGTAGCGTAGCGTACCCGGGATCATAGACCCTTTCATATAAACTGATGGTACACCCAGTGGCGTAGCGTGGGGAGGGCCGGGGGGGCCATGGCCCCGGGCGGCATAAGAAAGGGGGCGGCGGCGGCAAGCGCCACGATTTTTTCAATTGGAGATTTAAAAAAAATTAACTCCTACTCGAGCCCGCAATGTTACGTGCCAAGCGAAACCGCAAGGGAGCGAAAGAGAGGAGGTGAGATAAAGTCGAGTGCTAGCGATAACCGGCCGGGCGGCAAAGTGTTTTCCCGAACGCGAACGAACCAACAAGCGACAGCGAGTACCTACTCAGTTATTCAATCAAACAAAACAATAACACTTCCTTCTTATTTTCATTACGACTATGTCCACGTTGAGACTATCTTTAGCTATTCTGGCAATTTAACATGACATACATTTTGGTATTGACGATTGTGTAAAAGGTGTTGCTTTGAAAAAAACAAGAGTAGGTACATTTTTAATCTAATTTTTAAATTTTTTAAATTTGATTTGATTTAGGAACTAGTAAAAGAAATAAAATGATGGGTGGTGGATTAGGGGGGCTTTAAGGGCTGGTGCCCAGCGCGGCAAAAATTAGGGAGCTGCAAAATTACGGGGCACCAAAATTAATTGAAAGAATCTTTTTGGAAAAAATTGGAAAACAATGGAAAATAAAATTGAAATAGAAATACGTCAATACGAGCTATTATTTTACGTGATAAAAATCCCAAACATCATTTACGCTGCACTTTCAGTTTATTCAGTCGGGCTCATTTAAATATGGTCCTAATCAGATGGATTATCCTATTTAACCACAGGCTTTCTAAGAATTTCCATGACCATTTACCGCTTCTCGTCGTCCAGATGTAGTATGTTTTATTGTTTTATTAAATTGCAATACGCCGAAAATGAAATAAACTCTATTTACATTTAATAAAAAATGTTTTCTGGACTTCAGACTTGCATAAATAAGTTCTATTCCTGTTGTGAGGTATGTGATGGGGCGGCACTTTTCTTGTGCCCCTAGGCGGCAGAAGCATAAATACGCCTTTGGTGACGCTAGTTGGCTCTTGCTCCTTAACTATAACTTGTTATTTCTTATAATTTCATTAAGTTAAGCTCTCCACTCTAGTTATACTTTTTTTGCAATACCTTGAAGAGACGAGCACTATGTACTGTACAGTCAATTGGCAAATAAATACTTGAATACTTGTTATTATTATCTATCATTGACCATTGTATGTACCTAGTGTTAAGTTAATAAAGTTATGCATTGTAAACAATCTGACATTTTAAAAGATAAACTTCCTGTGGGTTTCTTGCCCCATTTCTTCCCATAGAGGTATGTTCCTTCCGAAGCAGTGGTAGTTTATCTTGACTTTCAATCACTTGCACGATGTAGGATGTACATTAGATCCGTTGAATAAAATATTTAAACTAATAAATAAAGTAGGGGAAGGGGGCGGCGAATTTCTGGTCGGCCCCGGGCGGCGAAAACCAACGCTACGCCACTGGGTACACCTACATCCCCCTTTTTATAAACGAACAACAAAACATTTTTTTACCTAGCCTATTTGTCCTACACATACGCTGTTAAACATGCAGACTTCGCTTAGACCTGGTAATTTCTAATTTCTCAGGAATGTTTACTGTCCCGCTATTAGGCACTCTCGGGAATAGTTCGGAGTTACACTCACTTTACTCTTCGGATTTTTATTACATTCGCATTTGGACCATGACGCCGCTGTGATGCAAGTTAGATAAATCACTGTTTAAATGATTGTGTGATATTCGCAAATCGCAACACTGCATGCGCGTGAGCTTCCGGAAAAAAGTAAAGTGCTTAAATTAAATGTCACCTATTTCGACGGTACTGACCTATTTACTATACAGGGTGTCTCAGGTAAGTATGCCAAAAAAAATTAGGTGGTAGAGACCAAAACAAGCATTGTTCCTAAATAAACCGAGGATCGGAAACATTTCGTTTGAAAGCTACCCTTAAAAACTCATGCTCCAAGATGGGAGAAAAAAAATTCTGTTCGCGACGAAATTTGATATCTGAAGGTTTTTGAACATGAAAACGACAAATCAAAAATTATTTGATTTCAATTCAAAAAAAGCAATTCCAACTGAAACTCTTGGGCAAAAATTGTTAGAATTGCACGAAATTATCTAATGTATACAAGCTTTAAGAAACAAAATTGTCGCACAGTTTCCCCGTAAGACTTCTAAGCCTACACGATTCGGTTGGGTTGGCAGTTATTTTAATCGGTAATACCAAAACTAATATTAGGCTACCTAGTTTGATATTTACAAAGGTTACCAGCATTATTGATTTTTTAATGCACCATAAAATAGCTCATAAACAGTAGAATTGGCTTTATTAAATATTTCTTGGTTCTAAAAAAAATCGTTTTTTTGGTGTGAAAGGTTGTCGTGTCATCATTTAAAAATAAGTATCAAAAGGCGCGAATTCTTATAGAATTCTAATTTCAACCAACTTAAAATCTGTAACTAATTATGGCATATACCTACTAATTATATGTATATAACTACCCCCCCCCCCCAACCTCAGACACAAGCACCCTGAATTCTGCACAAATGAGTCATTATTTTTCTTTCCACCCTTAAGGGAGATGGGGAGCGGGGGGGGGGGCAGATAATTTGTAAAAATGTTAGAGGAAAAGAAAATGTAAAAAAAGATCATTTTCCTGCGGACATGTACAATTTTCCCCATTTACACTCCCAAAAAAGGGGTTGCAGTTGGGAGAGAAATTTGCAATTTGAGAATAGTTTTTATGGAGAATCCAAAAGTGCAATTAAAAATAGATGTTCCCTTTAGGTTTCCAAAACTCATCCCCGCTCCACTCCACAGGGAGGTGAGGGTGATGTTTACGTATCATGACTGAATAGGTTTTAAAAAATAAAGGAACATGTGTGTGATGTAAAATGTAACAGACACCAGGTTTCGCGCGCTTACCTACATAAAAACTCCATCTGTACCTACGTTGTGTAACTGAAGAGGGCGCCTACCAAGATGGCGGTTTCCTAAATGGCGCTTATCAAGACCTGTGAAATTGTAGGATGGAGGAAAACAAACAAGCAGTTAAAATGAACGAAAATATATATATATATATATATATTTGGTGATAAAAGAAAAACCCTAAAATTGTGATAAATCATATTTACCGCCAAAAAGAGAAAATGCGATGTTCACCTGAAACTATCCGAAGGAAGCACATGGTAAAGAAACCTTCGGATATCTTCCCAAGAAACTAAATACGCAAATTAAACAAAACACAAAGAAACATGATGCAGTGAGGTAGACCACAGTAACATAAAATACTTGCAATGAAAGCATATAAATAGTAATCAAATTCAGTTATATAAATAATACAAAAAAAACAACTGTGTACACCCGGTACTCAAGGGCACAAACTAAAATACTCCCTCCCCTTGTTGGACAACTACCACATTCACTAGACATATAAAAGCATATATAAATAGTTAGTTATTCGAACCTCCTCCAATTCGAAAGGTACACGCAGGCCTGGATTCGGCGCTTACGGCTAAAGTTGTATTTCGAGCACGAGTGCTAAATTGCGCCCAGCAGTCGACTCTGAGACGGGAGAAAAAAAACATCATTAGCTACATCCACCAAGGCTCTTACATAAATGAGGGAGTACGTTAGCAACTCTAAAGTTTAAGCTTTAAGCAAGTGTGCGGCTCTTATTGAGAAACGAAGGTATACATGATGAAACAATGAAAATTAAAATTAAATTAAAATAACTGAATTCAATATTTTTACACAAAGAAAACTCTCGCCCCTAATTCAATAGGTAACGGAAATTTATTATCCCTATTAAATACAAGAGTGACAAATAATAACACATTATATGTATAAAGATAAATCAACGCAACGGTAATTTGGGTAAACAGTTCAATGTAGAACAATCCATAAAGTCATTTCATTGAATGACAAATTATTAGAAAATATAAATGGTTGATTTAAACAATTAACATTAATAAAACAGATAAAATTCATGCATTCCCTTTTTGGTGAAAATTAACACACACAAAAATAACAATTATAACAAAAACACCTGTTGCTTCTTCAGAACGCAGGATCATATAAATCCACTCCCTTTCTCAATCCCAAACCACAGAGTACCCTTACAGAGGGGAAAGCTACGGCGGTACCTTTGATCTTTTGGTGTCAAGAATAAATGACCTTCGGCCATATTTTAAGTAGTTCCAATTCAAATATAAAACATTGTTGTATATTATTTTAGTACCATTCGGTCATTATGATATTCCACTGAAAAATCAAGCACAATGTATTTTATTCTATATCTATAAATTTAATACAATATAACAACGAAGCACGAAGTTTGATTGGAAAACTACTAATAAGATGGCGACCGATGTTTTAGCGGGAAGGCTAGCTTTCCCCTCTGTAGGGGTACTCTGTGCCCAAACTATCACCCTCTCTTTTTTTTATCCCTTTCTCTGTTGCAGTGTCTCCACTCACGCCAAAGCCTTCTTTCGCTTTATTTTCAAAAGCGGACATTTCACGTGTTTTTTTCTTTTTGTAATTGGATGTGTCGTTCTCGAGATATTCAAGGATGTACCTATATTTTGACTTTAATGGCGTCCCGACGCCGAACGGGTGATCCGACCAAAAAATTTACCAGAGATTTGGAATGGATGGAACCAAAGGTGTTGTCGTAAATCGGTGAGGACTTCTTGTAAAAAAATAGATCCCCGTTAATTCGCGACAGCAGAATTTAATACTAACCACAAGTTTACTGTACGCAGTAATCGCATTAATCAGTCTCGTTTTCAGGAACAGAAAATGTGCGTATCGCTTGCCCTCGGTGGTGATCAACTGCCATGCCATACTTGCATATCACGTGGCCTATGCATTTTATTGTTTTTACCACTACGCTAATCTTCTTTTATTCAAGGTGATGCGCTCTGAATGGAATTCAGTCAGAACTTTCTTAAGAATGTTGTCGTGTTTCTCAATACTAAACGCATGTAATAAGATGTCTTCCATATGATAAATTACACCTTACCGGGCGGTTAATATTTTAGAAAAATCTACCACATGGTAAGGTAGTCAAAAATTCACTTTATTTATTCTTATCTGATAAAGCCACTTGTAGCGTCCAATTTTGGAAAATACTGGATCCGCTTAGCTGATCTAGCGTATGAGTCATTTTTGGCAAAGGATAAAGTGATTGTAAAATGCGCGTAATCACAGCACTACCGCACACTATTGAACTCGCTCACATAGATGGAGCCTCAACCGAATCAATAACATCCAGCTTATGCAATCGGTCTATCCTATCTCTCTCCGTAACTTTGGAAGAAAAAAGACCAATGGGACGGTAACCGATTGTACAAATGGTTTAGCGGAACACTGTACGTACTTTTTTATTGCCGCTTCTGCACGTTGTACTCCAATGTCATTTTCGACTACACGCTCTGCAATTTAAAGTCTTCGCGGGACATTTTGACCAGTTTTCGCACGAACTCAATTTTCATTTCCCTCAAAGCCACAGTTTTGGTTTACTTTTCTGCCGAGACATTTTCTTATTCTGTGAACTTGACATTTCGGTCAGTCTAGCTGGTCTAGCAGCAGTAATAGCTTCTGCTAGTGTCGGATTGCTCCGTAATTTTAGTTTCTCGCCTACCTTTTTATCAACCATTCCTATGACTATTCTAGCGCAAATAAGCTCACCATTCAAGGAGCCGTAATCGTAGTACTCCGCTAAGTCATGCCAACTTGAAATGAAATTATAGGTATGCTGGCTCACCGGGTCTTTGAACTCTTGAGTTACATTGGTAGCGTTCAAATATGACGCTTCTTCGAGGAATAAAATACTTATCGAATTTTGACACACCTTCCCAAACACTTAGCGAAATTTTAATTTAAGGAACAACTTACATCGTTTTGACATGTGAAGCAAAGGAAGTTAAATTTAAAACGGATCATTAATTAGGATTTATGGTTAACGAAGTGTTATCTTGAAACATTTGGGAAGAACAAGTTATCCAACCGTTTTGCAATCACCTGGACTGCTGGACATCCTGCTGCAGCGTTAGTGAAGTATAGGTTTAACCAAACATTTGTGGAAAAACCACCAATCCAGAGTGGAAAGTCCAGAAGAATGCATGGTAATGTTTAATTTATTCCTAGGATACCACAGGCTTCAGATATTAAGGTCAGGTCAAGGGCCCTTGGGGACCATTTTACCGGCTCTCGTCTATCATCAGAAATTGTGCATTATAACAAATTTTATACACATCGTATACAGGGTGTTTCAGAATAAGATGCTGATACTTAAGGGTGTGAATCCTTATGTGATTTTAGGAAGAAAAGTTCAAATAAACCTATGTCCTAAACCTCTTAACTTTTGAGCTACAAGGTGTTAAAGTTTTAAGAAAAAAATAGTTTTTTTATCGTATCTTTAATAATTTCCTAGATATTTTTATCAAATTTGGCACACGCCCTCTAAGCATCAACAGCCATTTTTTGATAAAAAAGATTTTTTTATTTTTGGAAAAATATTATGCACGCCATTGCTTTTTCTTAAAATAAAAATTATTTTTAAAATTCCCATTCCTTTTAGGGTAAATTTGATTTTTTGACTTTTTTTCGTCCGACGAACGGTTTCCGATAAAAAAAATAAAAAGCATTTAATGCGCATGCCGCTATGTGCCTATGATTTCTGAAACGGCTAGAAACTTTGTTGTCAAGGAAATAATTGCAATGACAAAATAATTAATGCTTAGAGGGCGTGTGCCAAATTTGATAAAAATATCTAGGAAATTATTAAAGATACGATAAAAAAACGATTTTTTTCTTAAAACTTTAACACCTTGTAGCTCAAAAGTTAAGAGGTTTAGGACATAGGTTTATTTGAACTTTTCTTCCTAAAATCACATAAGGATTCACACCCTTAAGGATCAGCATCTTATTCTGAAACACCCTGTATAATGGCGTGACGCTCCATACCGGGTTGAAAGTTCCCTAGGAATTCAGAAGTATTCCCGTTTTTTTCCAAACATCTCCTATTCAAGTTAGTATGAATAAATTTAATATCAATCAGTCATGAGTCTGCCTCTTCATACTTACACCACATGCCATACTATCGCTGAATTAATACGGGTTGTTGTTGTTACTCTTTCACAAAACTTAACACGTTGGTCTTAATCGTCCTCGCTTACAGTGGCGTAGCGAAGGGGGGGGGGGCGAGGGGGCATCATGCCCCGGGCGCTAATCATAAAGGGGCGCCAAATGGTCCGCAAAACAAAAAAATTGCTGTGTTTTTAAAATATCTACTTAATAAATCTCTAACTCACTGACCGACTGACTGACTGTGACTGACAGACAAGCCACATTTTTGGTCTCAAATTTAAAGCCTACCTTGAGTCTATGACTTTATTTATTTATTAATTTGCGAGTATATTTTATATAATACATATAAGTAAAGTGCGTTATTGACTATTGTCGTAAAGACTAATGTATATGACTAATCGTCATGCTGAAGGAGAGAGAGAAGTAGAAACATGCAGGAAAAAGTATACACTGGGACCAGGACTCGAACCTGGGGCCTTCGCCAAGGCGAAGGCCCCAGGTTCGAGTCCTGGTCCCAGTGTATACTTTTTCCTGTATGTTAATACGTATAATATTTATGGTTTTCGATTGGGGGGTGGGGGGGGGGGCAAAAAAGGTATTGTGCTCCGGGCGCGAGGTAAGGTCGCTACGCCCCTGCTCGCTTAGTTTCTGCATGAGGTGCATTTCGTATGAGTTATTGAGTTCCGCACCCATTCCGAAAATATCGTATACTTTACTGGGAATGTTACCAGACAATTTGCGTTCCTTTGCCAAACACCAGGTGTCATCTGATGCACCAAAAAGGATCATATTGCGTTCATTGTAGGGCTAGTCTTCAGACACTCTCTATTCTCTATAGTCTATACCAGGGATGCCCAACCCGTAGCTCGCGAGCCACACGTGGCTCGCGACAAATATTGATGTGGCTCTCCGGCATGAAATGTCTAAAAAATTATTGCTCTATCTATAAAATACGTACAATAGCGCTGTTAATGGCCATCCATAGTTGTTCAAACAATTCTTTAGCCAAGGAATCAAGGAGGGGGAGGCATTGTAACATAATATAAGAACATCATCTAGCGATAAAGCAATATAACACCTCCTCCTTCTCATTTGCAACGCATCGGATGGACACTGATCTGATATACCTAGACACAAGAAAAATTCACTTATTAGCTCGCATCCAGCATATACATTACCAAGGGAAAGTAATACGAGAGGCCATTGAGATCGAGAAACAACCAGACTCGTTAAGTAAGAGAAATGATGCACTCAAGATTCCACCTATATGGAATAAGGTTATAAGGAAAATAAATAAAACCCATAACAACAAATACTGCATTTAGTGATACTGTGAATTCACCAGTGGCGTAAATAGGATTTGAATTTGGAGTGTGATGAATCTGACGCCACCAGGGGATATGGAATACCACCTCTGCAAATCTTGAAGAGGGGGGAGTATCAGGGTCCCTCTACCGTAAAATTTAATTTTTTGTTCGAATTATTATTAGCCTCTGGGGGGCGATTGATCACCCTGATCACCCCCCTTATTTACACCACTGGAATTCACCAATATCTCCCATGACTCGAAGTAAGAAACGGATGACAAATTTCTAAATCTGGTTAGGTATATAAACCCAAAAAAAGTGCAGTATATCTTCCGAAACGTAGAATTTTATTAATTAAATCACACGAGATGAACTCTAATATGAATTTTAATCTATGTGGCTCGCCAAAAAATTTTAAATACTCAAGTGGCTCAAGCCAGGTTAAAGGTTGGGCACCACTGGTCTATACTATAACACTCGCTAAAAATGAATTCAAGATTTATTATAATTTTTTGATAATAGTATCCTATGCACTATTTTTTAGCTAATTCCGTTTAAAACGGTACCAAATAATAATGTGAAGCCCTAAAAATTAAATAGCCACTTGTATGGTCCAACTATTAATCACTGTGGTTGTTACAACGTAATTTGAAGACCTAATCATAGAGCTCTGTTCAGGGCCGGACTGGGTTCAAAAAACGGCCCGGGCGAAGCTTCTTTACCGGCCCACCGAACCGAAGTTTTCCACGTTAGTCAGTCATGTTACATAAATATAATGACGTCTCTTCCATTAAAGTATATACTATTTATATTCAAATTAATAAGAAGTAAAGCAGAATTGAGTCAAATATGTAATATATACAGGGTGTTTTTTTGGGAGATTTAGTTAGACGTTTCCAGGAAAGTGTTTCCATTCATACCGTCGAATAGAGAATTAAAAGACGCTTCAAATGAGGGGTCGCTCGACTCCCTTTCCCTATTTAAATTATTGAGTTAGGGGTTGCTGGGGCTAGGGGGTTGACCTGACAAAGTCAAATTTGACATCAAAAGTTGTCCCCTAAAAATAAAAAATCGACGTGTCCGAGGGTTTTTTAAGAAACTGGTCTAAGTGTCCCAAAACAGGCGTGTTTCCTTTTCAATGGCCCACCCTATATAAGCCAATAATGCTATGCTAAGCGCTACCTACGCTTTATATCTACATTTATCAAACACTTATTCTGCAGGCCAAATAAAAAAAATATTTATCTGGTAGTTTTTAGGATTTCTTTCAGTAACAGAATAACAGAATAGTTTAATAATACATTAACTATAATACTCAACACTTAACCGAGATATTCTACCCTTTTATGCGTAAACTGTACCTACCTAATTGCAGCGCGATCAAAGAATAATAACGTAGAGAAAAAAGCGACAATCGCGTGTTGGCGGGATCTTTTAATTTCTAGTGTAGCGACTGCCGAATCACCAACAAAATGGAGTTTTCAAACAAACACAGATAAAAACTTCTCTCTCTCTTTTTAATCGAGCTACTCACAATAACCTTGAATAAAACCAAATGTTACTAAAAAGTTTTGATTCTGGCGTAACCTCACTTATTCCACAGCTGTTGTAGTATAACTTTTTTAAACAAAAACAAAGTATAATTTCTTCATATTTTTAACTGTTAATATTAGGCCGACCCGGCCCGGCCCTTCAGAGCTCCGGCCGATCGGGCCGAGCCCGATCGCCCGGTGGGCCAGTCCGGCCCTGGCTCTGTTGACGTATATTAATTACGTAGGTACAACAATGTAGCTTCCAGCTCCATAGTTATCTTCTGTTTATATTAATTATGACACTATTTAATTTTGAATTTCTCTTAATAACGTCGAGTTTGTGATATTAATGTAGTACCCACATAAGTTAAATGAAACGTAACTTTCTAATTTCATACTCTGACCATATATATCATGTAACTCAATTTTTTACATGTGCAAAACAATTTCAAAAAGTAATTAGAAACTTGAAAAAAATTGCATTGGGGACTTACATCAATAAATAATTGCTAGAATATTAACAGACGAATCGTTAATTAATTTTCATCTAAATCATCTGCAGTAGTTGACAGACTTTAATCGAAAAAGGGGGCACATTTTTTGACACTGAGAAGAACACATTTTTTTGTGATACCTCTTATGTGGATTAACGTTACAATTAGTTATTCTCGATAATTTATAATAACGTATCTATTAATATACAGCATTTACCTTATAGTGGGCGTTAAAAAACTTTTCCTCTGAAAAATAACCCATGAAGACATGTAGATGTAGGAGGAAACATCAAAAATAATATGTGGGATTTAATAATTAATATTAAAAAGTGCATAAATGTCCCCTTAAAATAAGAGAGCCTCCATTATTCGTCAGATATTCGCCGCAAAGTGTAATACAAGAAACTGAAATTAAATTACATTGCCAAACTAATATAATAAAAAGAACGTTCGCAAATTGTATGTGACGTGACATGTAATAAATGTTTCGTTTATATAAATATAGCGTATCTTAAATGATACTTCAGATTTGAATACCACATGGAGAAGGTACAGCAAAGCATTCATTACGAAGAATAGAAGAATAAAAATACAGAAACTCGTTCCGTGAGAAAATAAACTTCAGTACGGTCAAAATTGTTTAAAAAACTAACGTTATCTCAACTTGATTAAATAATATATTTGATACGATGAATTAATCAACACTGTTTGCATTATTTACCACAGCTTCACGAATGACCGACCCTATATTTTGGCGCAACTTTAATCAAATAGATATCGAATTTGAGGAACAAGATACTAGAATTGTAAATTATACAAGACTTACAGTTAAGTCTTCTTGAGTAAGATAGCACCAGCTTCCAGCTTGTCACATGAATATTTCATTGTAAACCTTACCTGACATTTTATAGTGCAACTTATTTCTCCAGTTTACTAACCAAACCAGAATAACCGTACCGTACCGACCCGGTAATTGCTTTGAATTTAAAGGAATTCCGTGCATAAGGTAAAAGATTGCCGGATTTGGATGGTCTTAATACGGGGAGTCGTAAAAGAATTTGAACATAATTAACTTAATTAACGGTTTGAAATTTTGTATAATTGCATCAATTATGTACCTGAAGATTTTTCAAATGCCATTCCTTGAATACATAACATTATAAGTGATTCTAAGTGATTTATCAGTGTAATTTATTAGTATAATTAATTGTGGCGCTATTGAATTATAGGAAAATGCACATACATACTTACATTGTTCACAAATTAGGATTATACTACTTACGGTGTATTGGTAGAAGAAAGGAATAAAGTGGATTGAGAGTCAGGAATATTAAGGAAATACTGAGAAGAGTTGAACAAGAAAGAACCATAATGGGGAGGAGAAATAAAGCTTTTCAGAAGACGTATTGGAAGATGCAATAGTGTTAGTACGTGTTGCCGAAATCCTGGAGAGGAGATATATTAAAGAATAATGCTTGGAGTAGTAAAACTTAAATGAATATGAATGTAAACAGAGAAGAAAAATTAATAAAATCTAATAAAAAACATAAACCATTGAACCAAGCGACTACGTCATATGTGGAGAGCGGGACCGACAATAACTATATTTTGAACACTAGGATAAGAACAGAGGAATTATGTAGAAAGTTATACTCGACAGGACATTAATTGTCTTAATGCTTGCCCTTAGGTGTCTGGTGTTCTCTTATTGGACAGCCATAGGGTTAGTCAAAGTCACAATAATTATCACGTGATTAAAGTGCCTTGTGTCAAGCTTGCGTCATAAGACATTTCTGCCTCAGGTTAATATAAAACTTAAGTAAAGCATTTAAAACGAATAGGGTTATTGAGAACTGAGTCAAATTATTTTTATAAAACGAATGGTGTGTTATTAACAGGGCTGACTTAAGTCAACCACAACGTGCAAAAAGAAAACACGTATTATTAGACATTCCAAAATCTTTGGTCGTTCCACAATTTTTGGTTACTTAGAAGGTATTGTAAACGGTTAATCCAATTAATTGATCGAGATTGTGAAAGGTGCCAAAATTATTCTGGCGAAACTGTGAATTGTTGCCTGACCATCGGCGTTCCGATAACTAGATTATCAACTTCCTATAAAAATAGTGCTATAGAATAAAACCAATACATTGGTTGCATTCACAGACAGGCCCGGATTAAACAGTTGGGGGAGGGGGGGGGCAGAGATCTTTACGTGAAAGGAGCCTTATTTAAACTCATCGAAATTATTTTAGACGATTAACATTAAAATAAAATCATATGAATGTAAAGTAAGTAAATAAATGTACAAGTAAATAATAAGATAAAATTGGTCAAAAATTGAAAATCGGTTTTCTCAAAATCTGCTCCAAGCATTTTTTTGAAATGTTATACATATAGTTCATGAAAAACTATTGGCACTACATTTATTTCTCTATTTCCCATAAGGGAAGGGGGATGAATGTTTGGAGTTTAAAACTTTAAAAATTCATAACTTTTTTACTAACAAAGATGAAGATGAAAATTGTACAATGAAGTAGAGGACATACGACTCTTTTAATCGAGTATAATAATAATAAGTATACCAATTTACTTCCAGCCTAATCTGAAATTAACAAAATATTAAAAATACTTATGACATATTGACCCTATATATTATTTTAGGAGAAAATCAGAAATCCTTTTGTGATTACAACTATACTACACATTTTTTTTTTATTTTTTATTTTTTTTAGTTATTACGCAAAAAACTATTTTTGTAGTAAACACTGGAAAGTTGTGTGCCAGTTTGCTGGTCATTTATTTAATGAGTAAAAATGTCAAAAAAACTAACCCTTTGTACACATTAACTTGATTTACCACCTAATAATTCCAATTATTAAAAGTAAAAGGGGCAGTAAGTTCGTCTGTAGCAGCAGTTGACATATTCCGCGCGCTGTTTTCAAAGATACCAACTTCATAGAGAGGAATAAGAAAATTTTCTTCATAAAATATTGCTATGTAGAAATGTCGGGAAATGTCGTTTTCTCTTCTCCAAGAACACGTCTCTGATAATTTTAGTGCATTTTTCAGAATTAATAAGTGTGCTATTGTTTGCGTTTTGTATACCATGTGTCTGTCTGGTCCCATTTTTGCGGGGAATTGTCAAGAGGTGAACCTGTTTGCAGTAAATTCAATAGAATTAGTCATGGCCAAAATCGGTCTTGGTCTTGCAGTCTTGTCTTGGTCTCGCAAGACTTGCGAGACCAAGACCAAGACCAAGACAGCCACTCCAATAGCAAGACCAAGACCAAGACTCAAAGTTGCAAGACCAAGACTGGATGCAAGATCAGCTCTGCAAGACATCGGCAAGGACAAGACTATCTCGCAAGACTCTTGCAGTTTTTTTCTTATTACGAACGATTATTTTTTTATACCACACACAAAAAAACATTTGTTTGCAAATGCTAATGCAATATCTAGTGCATATTCTTTAATATTTGTGAATTATCGCCATCTACAGATGCAGTTGTATGTAGATGACTTAAGCATTAAAAAAGCCGAAACATGCCGCGTCTATTATATTTTATGTGGGTTTAAGAATATTTTACTTTTTTTCTTAACAAGACATTGATTTTCAATGTGAAGTATCAACATAAATATATTTTTTTAATTGTCATCGCAATACTGAAACATAAGTTAGTAAAAAAGTATTCTTGATTGTGAATTAAATAATTAATTGGTATTTAATTTTAAAATAAATTAAGTTATTATAATTTACTTTGATTATTAAACCCAATACCAATTCTTATTCTCTGCAATAATCTAATTTAGTAGCATTTAGTGACACAAAATGTCGATTAATTTGATATCTTTCATAAGTACGGTGTAAAAATGCAAGACTGCAAGAGTCTTGTGTGCAAGACCAACAACAAGACCAATTGGTGCAAGACCAAGACCAAGAACAAGACCAGGCTTAAGGATATCAATGCAAGACCAAGAGCAAGACCAATTGGTGCAAGACAAGACCAAGACCAAGACCTATGTGGTCTTGTCTTGGTCTTGAGTTTGGCCATCACTAAATAGAATTTTTGTGCCTAATCAGAGAACCCCTCTATAAATTGTTTTCTATAGAGCTATTTTGGCAAAGAGAACGTTAATAACATCCACATTTAGTAATACTTCCCGTATCATATTTCAGTTTGAGACTGTCTACCATGTTGTATTTATAGGTTTCTTAAAAAAAAGTGCCAAATATATTGCCTCGATGGGCAAGAACGAACTTTTAAGGTTTTACTACGTTGGTCATCGTTTATGGCAGTGGTTTCCAAACTGGGAGGCGCGGACTAGTGTAAAGGGAGGCGCGACAATTTTAAGAAAAATATAATATTTCATTCATAATGCAATTCATATAACTTACATTAATCAATCTAAATTAATCAATAAATCAAAATGACAAAGTAAAAGCATTTATGAAGAAATTAGAGTTATAGAAATCAAATGTGCAAAAAAATAACATTCACATGTTTTCACTTTTAAATTTATGTGCTACAGAAAATATAGAAGAAAACAAAAATCTATTTGTTGAGCACTTCAATGCTTTATTAATACAATTTTCAAAATATTTTCTTGCGTGGGTACAGAATCCATTTATTCATTTATTGAGGAACAAGATGCTGAATTTGAATTGGCCACCATTCAAAAGGAAAAATGGATCGACTTGTCATGTGACACTTCAATAATATACCAATTTGAGACTGAATCCTTAGTTAAATGTTGGTTGAATTACGAGTGGCAATCTCGTCAATAACACCTAGATTCGATAAACTTTGTGTTAATAAACAAGCACACCCATCTCATTAATTAAAAACATTCAACATTGTCCTTTAAAATTTGTTTTTTGTTTTGTTCGTACATTAGATTAGAGGGGAGGCGCAATAATTATATATACATATTTTTAAGGGAGGCGTAATAACATAAAGTTTGGAAACCGCAGGTTTATGGTAAGGGCACAGAATAAAGCACATGCTTTATTCTGTGGTAAGGGTGTTCAGAATCATGGGGACAGTGATGCACAAAATTTTTATTTATGAACCAATTAATTAAATATCACTTGTGGTTAAGTTTAATCGAAATCGTGGGCATGCATCCATGTATACATATATAGTCACGGCAATCTTAAAAGCGTTGCACGTGACATATGACGTAAAAACAGTACCAATGTAATACTAATTTTTCGGATTGTCATTAAAGGTAATATTTTAGGGTAAAATAATTCTACAAGTTGGCAGCATCATAAATAAAATTACAACGTTGCAACCAAGGACATCTGTCGTTTATTGTCTTCCATTTCGTATTTTATTCTATTTCGTTTTAATCCATATGACAATACTGTTGACATGTATATAATACTCGTGACGTGCAACGCTTTTTGGTTTGCCCCAACTTTAGATGGCCTTTTTTGGTGCATTTTGGTGCAAACAATATTATGTATAGTTTTGAAAGTTCGTGTTATAGTTGTTGCATAAATAAATCTTTATTTTTTTTGTGAGTAGTAACTAGTAAGTTTCATAAAATCTTCCCCATGTATAAATTTATTAGTTGACTCCAGTTATAATGAAATAACTGAATTACATGTGAATAGCGACAAGTTTCGATAAATTATAAATTTTCATCTTAATTGATTCATGCATCCCTTAACGTTTAAGATTAAGACATTATGTTTCACCTAAAATTTATAATTTATCGAAACTTGTCGCTATTCACATGTAATTCAATCATTTCATTATAATTAAAGTGAAGAGTGAACTAATAAATTTATACATGAAGAAGGTTTTGTGAAACTTACTAGGTACTCACAAAAAGATTTATCTTACCCCATTTCTAGCGTTTCACAGCAAATTGTAAATTAAATTAAAATTAAGGATAAGTAAATTTGACATTGTGACACAGATAACATTAACAGGAATTTTCCTCTTGAATTTACCGTGTTAAAAATTGACAACTATAAAGAGAGAAAATTGGTCGTTTACAAAAAAGAAAATTATGATTTAACCGTACATGTCTTTACATAAAAAAATATTTAAGTAAACCAAGTAGAGCAAAACTGTGTACCAGTTGTTTACTTGAGACGATAATTATCATATAATGCCACCAGATTAAAGACATTTTTATATGCCTCTGATTTTACTTCTTATAGATGCCCTAAAGCGTAATTTTCACAACTTTCTTGTCTATTGTCAATTATTTAAGTTAACGAGCAATAACTACCAGTTTATGCCTTTAACGAACATCGCCCGTTTCGTTTGACTTGTGATGTTGCTACAAGTCTAATTAGCAGATTACTGTTATTGTTAGTTATGGAAGGCTTGGTTGTACTTAATACATTTTATGGCATTTAATCGATGATTTTATGATTAGGTCTTTGAAATAACATTCAATTGGACGCAATGAACGTCAGTTTTTCATCAAATTACGGGAGTAAAATACTCGCTGTCCTTTGTTTTATTAAATAAACTCGACTGACAAATTTCACGTGTTAATTACAATTACAGGATTACTTTCTATAATATAATGAATAATTGAAAAAAAGGAAAAGGTAAGCCTTTCTTTTAAGTGCATCAAGGGCATAATTAACTAGTAGCCCATTTTCCTATCATCTGAACCAAAATAATTATGATATGTTGAAAGGCGTGTGATTATTTGATTATTTATGCGCTAATTATCTATTTATGCGGATGTTGAGATTGTTTCATTTTCACTTTTATTTTGTTAATATTAATTGGAAGGTTGAATTATCCTTTTCATTCACTTTCTTTTAAGATTCAGACATTGATATTTAACGATTGACATTATGTCATTTTTTTACAACTAAACGTTGTTAATTAACCCTCCTCAACAAAAATTAACGTTCTCTTTTCCGAATTAACTTTTAGGTAATTGTATGACAGTACTACTCCAATTATATTTGTAGTATGGACACTCTGCATCTCAACACCTATCTATCACTTTGCTACTGAATAAGTATTTAAGAAAGTTAATGCAGGAAACTAATCATAAATTTGGACGCTTTTTAATTAAAAATAGTAATATAAACAACGGTTCAAATTAATTAGCAGCCTGGAATCTCTTTTATCAGACGCTCGCAGTCAGCCTAAATATAAACATCTTTCAAAAATATAATTAATACAGGTAATGGCCTCTCAGTTTTGACTTTGGGCCGGCATATTTACGAAATTAAATCTTGATACAGCCAGAAATTATGTGCTAATTTATAGACGGCTTTACTTGGTAAGTCTTTCATAAATATTATTGCGAGGAAGCGATAGCAATTTATACCCGTTCATTAAAGAAAATTTACAAGAAAAATTGCAGCTTCTAAAAAGCGTACCTACCTATTTTTTCTGAAGCGGATTGATTATTGTACCGAAATTTACAAATAGTTAAAGCGGTCGTATATTTACGATTTCTAAGAAAATTTTATTCTTGATAATATTTGGTAGGTGGCCCAGAACTAAATTTGTAACTATCGTACGGTTAATGGCCGAAAGGTAAACTTTTGTCAGAGTGCGTCAGCTTCCGTATTTGCTACGATGTGTGTACCATAAGTAATGGATATACATAATTTATTTTTACTGAGCAGTCTAAACATGAAATTTTATGCAATATTTGTTACAAAATTTGGTTTTCTATGTATATACATACATCTGTGGTAATATAATACATGTCCTATACAGGGTGATTCAAAAATGGCGCATAAGCTCTTTAGTACATTATAGGGAATAATAACTGAAGTGTAGGAAAAATAGTAAAAAAAACTTAGTCGCTAATTTGCCGAGAAATGAAGAAGTTAAGTTGAGACCTCAACTTTGAATTTATGCGGATTTTTTAACTTCTCATCATTTCATATAATAATTTAAGTATTTTTTCATAGTGGGTAATAAAAATAAATGCTCATATCACCTCATTATCCTGAAATATTAGGTAATAATAATAATAATAATAATAAAAATGTAGCAGCTAAAATTTTTTTATGATTTTTCTATAGTTCAAATTGAAATAACCGTCGTCTACAACGTGCTGAAGAGCTTATGCGCCATTTTTGAATCACCCTGTATATTCTGTATACTGAGCGATCAAATCTACCATCTTATAAATATTATTATCTATTTATTATTTTAGTCAATTATAATTAAATTTGATTTCATCATTGCTTGCGACTTTTCCAGTGAGAATCGTACAGAATATCTTTTTTATTCGTATTGAGTTCTTAAGTACTAAAATGGATGCCACACATTTTTAGCTGCTAGAAGAGCCATTCATTCAAATTACGAAGATCCTGAAACAGCAGATTGATCTACTATTTTAGTAAATTACATCACTTTTAGAATTTTGCCTTCACTGAAAAATCAGATTGTAATAATTGTAACCGAATCACCAAATCGCCATTAACAACAAGTTTGTCCTGCGAACACTCGTAATTCGAGTTATGTTGTTAATCTGCATACCACCTCAACCACCTGCCATCTTCAAGTAAATAAATATCTTAATCTGGCTACTATTTAACCACGACCTACATTTCAATTCATAGGAAGCTTATTCATTAATAATAATTAATTATTCCTTAACGAAGAATCGAAGATAACTTACCTGCAGTGCCTATAACTTAATTCACTCATTTAACGTTTAACAATGATGTACTTATCAATTTATTAAAAATATACTAATTCAAATTATTCCTTAAATAAAAACTCATTTCGAACTTGCGTATTGTATTCTCTCTCCAACCTGGATCTTCGACCTGAGTTACCATTGTGGATCAAACCGAAACAACGCACTCCTTCAATTATATAGAGCAAGCAAGGGGTGAGTGTTACAAGTGCTTTCTTATTTCCACTACTGTTTCACTTCGTGAGTGAGATTCATGCACTTGGTATTATTAATTTGTCATTTCCTCCGACTGCAAGGTTATTAACTATTACTCATTATAATTTAATTAGTTACAATTCCTTCAATATTGGCCGTTCGTGGTGTAGTGGATGTACTCGTATACCACTAAACTACTAATTGCAGTCTCGGGTTCTAATCCCGACCGGATGATGTAAAATACCTCCGGAGATGGATGTTTGTAAGCGTATACGGCTAATAACCATAGCAGTTGATGCCCTCAACTCCCCGTCAATGGGGCGGATTTCTTCAATATTTGCAAGTTCTTTTTTAAATTGAAACAATGCCCCTAAAATATTATATGTACAGGGTTATTAGAAAGTATGGAGACGGCGATTTATTGTCGTTAATATTCATTTTAGGAAAAATTGTTCAATACAAAAGTTGTTTATGTAATTTTTATCTATAGATACTTGGGAATACTTCAACTTTTGTGATCTGCAATTGTTTCTGAGTTACCCCGTTCTACATAATTTTTTTAAATGAGAACATATTACTTTTACCTCACCATTTGATAGAGCATTTTTTGCTCTTTAAAACAGCACTAAAGAAAATTTTTTAAAATTTATTTTAATAACATTTTTTTCAAAAATACGCCGATTCAAGTATTTACATGTATTTACATGGAAGACAAAAAAAAAGTTATGAATCAAAATCGTCGATTTATAAAACCACGTACCTACTTGATGTAAAATGTTATTAAAATAAATTTAAAAAAATTTTTTTTCAAAAATACGCCGATTCAAGTATTTACATCAAGTAGGTACGTGGTTTTATAAATCGACGATTTTGATTCATAACTTTTTTTTTGTCTTCCATGTAAATACATGTAAATACTTGAATCGGCGTATTTTTGAAAAAAATGTTATTAAAATAAATTTTAAAAAATTTTCTTTAGTGCTGTTTTAAAGAGCAAAAAATGCTCTATCAAATGGTGAGGTAAAAGTAATATGTTCTCATTTAAAAAAATTATGTAGAACGGGGTAACTCAGAAACAATTGCAGATCACAAAAGTTGAAGTATTCCCAAGTATCTATAGATAAAAATTACATAAACAACTTTTGTATTGAACAATTTTTCCTAAAATGAATATTAACGACAATAAATCGCCGTCTCCATACTTTCTAATAACCCTGTACATATAATATTTTAGGGGCATTGTTTCAATTTAAAAAAGAACTTGCAAATATTGAAGAAATCCGCCCCATTGACGGGGAGTTGAGGGCATCAACTGCTATGGTTATTAGCCGTATACGCTTACAAACATCCATCTCCGGAGGTATTTTACATCATCCGGTCGGGATTAGAACCCGAGACTGCAATTAGTAGTTTAGTGGTATACGAGTACATCCACTACACCACGAACGGCCAATATTGAAGGAATTGTAACTAATTAAATTATAATGAGTAATAGTTAATAACCTTGCAGTCGGAGGAAATGACAAATTAATAATACCAAGTGCATGAATCTCACTCACGAAGTGAAACAGTAGTGGAAATAAGAAAGCACTTGTAACACTCACCCCTTGCTTGCCCTACATGATTGAAGGGGTGCGTTGTTTCGGTTTGATCCACAATGGTAACTCAGGTCGAAGATCCAGGTTGGAGGGAGAATGCTATACGCAAGTTCGAAATGAGTTTTTATTTAAGGAATAATTTGAATTAGTATATTTTTAATAAATTGATACATCACTGTTAAACGTTAAATGAGTGAATTAAGTTATAGGTACTGCAGGTAAGTTATCTTCGTTAAGGAATAATTAATTATTATTAATGAATAAGCTTCCTATGAATCGAAATGTAGGTCGTGGTTAAATAGTAGCCAGATTAAGATATTTATTTACTTGAAGATGGCAGGTGGTTGAGGTGGTATGCAGATTAACAACATAACTCGAATTACGAGTGTTCGCAGGACAAACTTGTTGTTAATGGCGATTTGGTGATTCGGTTACAATTATTACAATCTGATTTTTCAGTGAAGGCAAAATTCTAAAAGTGATGTAATTTAATAAAATAGTAGATCAATCTGCTGTTTCAGGATCTTCGTAATTTGAATGAATGGCTCTTCTAGCAGCTAAAAATGTGTGGCATCCATTTTAGTACTTAAGAACTCAATACGAATAAAAAAGATATTCTGTACGATTCTCACTGGAAAAGTCGCAAGCAATGATGAAGATGAAATCAAATTTAATTATAATTGACTAAAATAATAAATAGATAATAATATTTATAAGATGGTAGATTTGATCGCTCAGTATACAGAATATACAGGGTGATTCAAAAATGGCGCATAAGCTCTTCAGCACGTTGTAGACGACGGTTATTTCAATTTGAACTATAGAAAAATCATAAAAAAATTTTAGCTGCTACATTTTTATTATTATTATTATTATTACCTAATATTTCAGGATAATGAGGTGATATGAGCATTTCTTTTTATTAGCCACTATGAAAAAATACTTAAATTATTATATGAAATGATGAGAAGTTACAAAATCCGCATAAATTCAAAGTTGAGGTTTCAACTTAACTTCTTCATTTCTCGGAAAATTAGCGACTAAGATTTTTTTACTATTTTTCCTACACTTCAGTTATTATTCCCTATAATGTACTAAAGAGCTTATGCGCCATTTTTGAATCACCCTGTATAGGACATGTATTATATTACCACAGATGTATATACATAGAAAACCAAATTTTGTAACAAATATTGCATACAATTTCATGTTTAGACTGCTCAGTAAAAATAAATTATGTATATCCATTACTTATGGTACACACATCGTAGCAAATACGGAAGCTGACGCACTCTGACAAAAGTTTACCTTTCGGCCATTAACCGTACGATAGTTACAAATTTAGTTCTGGGCCACCTACCAAATATTATCAAGAATAAAATTTTCTTAGAAATCGTAAATATACGACCGCTTTAACTGTTTGTAAATTTCGGCACAATAATCAATCCGCTTCAGAAAAAATAGGTAGGTACGCTTTTTAGAAGCTGCAATTTTTCTTGTAAATTTTCTTTAATGAACGGGTATAAATTGCTATCGCTTTCTCGCAATAATATTTATGAAAGACTTACCAAGTAAAGCCGTCTATAAATTAGCACATAATTTCTGGCTATCAAGATTTAATTTCGTAAATATGCCGGCCAAAAGTCAAAACTGAGAGGCCATTACCTGTATTAATTATATTTTTGAAAGATATTTATATTTAGGCTGACTGCGAGCGTCTGATAAAAGAGATTCCAGGCTGCTAATTAATTAGAACCGTTGTTTATATTACTATTTTTAATTAAAAAGCGTCCAAATTTATGATTAGTTTCCTGTATTAACTTTCTTAAATACTTATTCAGTAGCAAAGTGATAGATAGGTGTTACTACAATAATTGGAGTAGTACTGTCATACAATTAGCTAAAAGTTAATTCGGAAAAGAGAACGTTAATTTTTGTTGAGGGGGGTTAATTAACAACGTTTAGTTGTAAAAAAATGACATAATGTCAATCGTTAATAATCAATGTCTGAATCTTAAAAGAAAGTGAATGAAAAGGATAATTCAACCTTCCAGTTAATATTAACAAAATAAAAGTGAAAATGAAACAATCTCAACATCCGCATAAATAGATAATTAGCGCATAAATAATCAAATAATCACACGCCTTTCAACATATCATAATTATTTTGGTTCAGATGATAGGAAAATGGGCTACTAGTTAATTATGCCCTTGATGCACTTAAAAGAAAGGCTTACCTTTTCCTTTTTTTCAATTATTCATTATATTATAGAAAGTAATCCTGTAATTAACACGTGAAATTTGTCAGTCGAGTTTATTTAATAAAACAAAGGACAGCGAGTATTTTACTCCCGTAATTTGATGAAAAACTGACGTTCATTGCGTCCAATTGAATGTTATTTCAAAGACCTAATCATAAAATCATCGATTAAATGCCATAAAATGTATTAAGTACAACCAAGCCTTCCATAACTAACACACTAACAGTAATCTGCTAATTAGACTTGTAGCATAGAGAATTATATGCTCTTTGCTTGTAGCAACATCACAAGTCAAACGAAACGGGCGATGTTCGTTAAAGGCATAAACTGGTAGTTATTGCTCGTTAACTTAAATAATTGACAATAGACAAGAAAGTTGTGAAAATTACGCTTTAGGACATCTATAAGAAGTAAAATCAGAGGCATATAAAAATGTCTTTAATCTGGTGGCATTATATGATAATTATCGTCTCAAGTAAACAACTGGTACACGCAGTTTTGCTCTACTTGGTTTACTTAAATATTTTTTTATGTAAAGACATGTACGGTTAAATCATAATTTTCTTTTTTGTAAACGACCAATTTTCTCTCTTTATAGTTGTCAATTTTTAACACGGTAAATTCAAGAGGAAAATTCCTGTTAATGTTATCTGTGTCACAATGTCAAATTTACTTATCCTTAATTTTAATTTAATTTACAATTTGCTGTGAAACGCTAGAAATGGGGTAAAATAAATCTTTTCGTGAGTAGTAAGTTTCACAAAACCTTCTCCATGTATAAATGTATTAGTTCACTCTAATTATAATGAAATGACTGAATTACATGTGAATAACGACAAGTTTCGATAAATTATAAATTTTTATCATCTTCAGGGTAATAAGTGAGATAGGTGAAACATAATGGGTTAGAATTTCTTAAACGTTAAGGGATGAATGAATCAATGAAGGTGAAGACGAAGCTGAAACGTCTCGGCATACATCACAAATCGTGAACAAGCTTTGTGAAGCGAAGTGAAAACCATGGGGGAAATTGTAGAAAAAGGACTAAACCAAAACGTAAACTAAAACGTGAGTGGAAAAAATGTTGTAAATCCGGGGATAATATTAGATTAAAGATTTAACACGACTAATGAAAGTTGAAGAAAACGCAAAAAGCATTTTTTTTCTTAATGCTTCGTCTTTATCTTCATTGATTCATCCATCCATCCGTTAACGTTTGACATTCAAACCCATTATGTTTCACCTATCTCACTTATTAGCCTGAAGATGTTACAAATTTATTATCGAAACTTGTCGCTATTCACATGTACATACTTCAGTCATTTTTAAAATTTATTTTAATAACATTTTTTTCAAAAATACGCCGATTCAAGTATTTACATGTATTTACATGGAAGACAAAAAAAAAGTTATGAATCAAAATCGTCGATTTATAAAACCACGTACCTACTTGATGTAAATACTTGAATCGGCGTATTTTTGAAAAAAAATTTTTTTAAATTTATTTTAATAACATTTTACATCAAGTAGGTACGTGGTTTTATAAATCGACTGAGCCATTGTCAAATGACAAATGGGGGACAATTTGAACACTTACTTTAAATTACTTAGTTATTAATTTGTTTTTAGTGATAAGATTTTGATTCATAACTTTTTTTTTGTCTTCCATATACCTACTTCATGTAAATACTTGAATCGGCGTATTTTTGAAAAAAATGTTATTAAAATAAATTTTAAAAAATTTTCTTTAGTGCTGTTTTAAAGAGCAAAAAATGCTCTATCGAATGGTGAGGTAAAAGTAATATGTTCTCATTTAAAAAAATTATGCGGGACGAGGTAACTCAGAAACAATTGCAGATCACAAAAATTGAAGTATTCCCAAGTATAGATAAAAATTACATAAACAACTTTTGTATTGAACAATTTTTCCTAAAATGAATATTAACGACAAAAAATCGCCGTCTCCATACTTTTTAATAACCCAAACGAAATCCAAATGAAGGCCGTATTCAACATGTTACTTGTTAGTGTTATATTCAACAAGGCAGTGCATACTTAAATAATTGGTAGCCCAAAATCCTCATAAGATATATTAAATACAAAATATCGGATAAAGTTTCCGTGAATAAATCTATACAAAACATGAGTAAATAATTAAATCTACACTGAGGAAGCCAACACGTGCCAATTGGATACATTACAACAAATTACAACGACAATTACATAGCACAATTTCGCAACGTTAACATAAAAATCAGGGGCGGCATTTAGGGAGGGCTGAGGGGGGCGCTAAACTTTCCATTATAAAATAATATATACTTATTAATACATATAGGTATAGGTACCAATTTTATTGAAATTAAAAAAAATAGAGAAAAAACTATTCGTTGCCCCCTCCAACAAACCATTGAAATGCCGCCACTGATAAAAATACAGTATTAAATCAGTACCACAAGAAAACAACAAATACAAAACACACAATAAGAAAAATAGAAAATAAATAAAGATAAACTCAAATAGTAATAAAGTAAGCATTGCAAACTGATATTATTCCAAAACATGCATGTTGTCAACTTCTTCACTGTGTTGTCAAAGTTTTTTGCGATCCTATAACCGCTAGTAGGATACATGATACATCAGTATGTTTCATTAATTTTAAATTGTTATTCAATGTTATTCGTTATCATGGAGAAGAGACATGTTTTTAGTTCCATTCGATCAACTGTCACTCTTGTGACTGACACGCGAAAAGTTTGTAATACAAGTTATTTATTTATTGAAAAAAAGATACCTGCAGAACATCGTCGATTGAACTGATCTAACGATTGCATTGGATTGACAATCATCGTACAACAACAAAATCAACGTGATGGAAGTTCCACCAGAACTCTTGGCAGCGCTCACAAATATGCTCCCAAGCGCATTACAGGCGTCAGCAACGAACGTTTTCGAGGGCGCAGGCACTGCTAACGGTTCAGTTAGCATCCCTCAAACCAAATTATCGAACTTTTGTCCTTTTCAATGGCGGTTACCTCCGGCACAGATTACAAGGTGTGTAAAAACGTGTAAAAAAAGTACATAAAGTTTTTAATACAACTTGTTTATTTATTCAAGCCCCGACTATAAAAAAGACATTCAATAATAATCATCTTAAAGCAAAATTTTTCAGTTAAATTAAAACCCGTTCCTGCGACCAACTTACTTGCAGCTGTAATGTAAGGACGTAAGCGGATTTGAAATCGACACCATCAAACTTGCTGACTATATATTATCTCCAAGACTACTATACCAAACATAATTACTCAAATTAAGCGGTAGTATTGCAAGGGCGCCGCCAGAAAATTTTCCCAGGAGGGGGGGCAAGTATAGTATTGGGGGTTCGTGGCTCTGGCGTTTTTTCAAATGTGGTACACAATTTATTTTTATTTTTCATAACTCTTGCCTTTTTTCTTTTTCCCAGGGTAGTATGGTATGGTAATAGTAGCAGTGAATAACAAGTAAATAAGTGACTGTAGTTAAGTTGACCGAATTTTCCGGCGATTAATTTAAATAGTCAAATATTTATATGAATCAACAGATTCAACATTATAAAAATATTATTGAAATAATATTTGCGGTAACATCGGATGTAAACAAAAATTTAGCACCTCAAGATCAAATATTACAGTACATACATATTCTTATCTATTATTTATTATCAAGGTATCGACAAAATTGATAAAATATTTTGCTCCATAGATTCTGCTTAACTTTTTACCTCAACATTTATCATTTAATATATTCATCTCTCTTTTCAATGAAGTCCTTATTATTATTATTAATTCTATACATGGTCCCAGTGTAAAATGCCCTATACACTTCTTTTTGTCAATTATTTAATTTTTCAGCAATATTGTTCATTTTATACGACTTCGATTCGCTTCATTGTTTTCAAAGAAATTATACTTGTTACTCCATTGTAAAGAGTGAAAATGAAGGATATTTAAATCAAGTAAATCGTAACTTTCCCGATATAGAGCAAAGCAAGTTTACCTACCGAAGAAATGGTAATAAACAACAATTCTTAAAATAAAATAATATCATTTTCGTAATTTCGTGCATCAAACATTTTGGCAACTTTTACGAATTTTACGTATTTCACTTTTTATAAATTATTACGAGTAAGATGTTCTAAATTTAAAAACTGTTTATTTTATGTTTAGTCAATGGCATTTTTATAGATAGGAAATTCGTAATAAAAATATTTTGGTTTTTGTGGAATAAAATATCTTTGTGCTTGTCTGGATTTGGAGGGTGTGACATCGACCTTCGCAGCGCAGGTTTGCTATTAATTTGTTGAGGAAGATCTTATTTTCGTGGACAAATTTTGAATGATTAATTCAGTCAACCGAATTTTCGATATCATTTTCATTTGTTTCGGTTGAATAGTTGTAACTATTATTTATAATAATCAATCAATAGCTTTCGCGTGTTTCTGACTCATTTCTCAAATGCGCTAAGTGAAAATACATTCGCTTACAAAGAATACGACAAGAATTATATAAGAATTTGAGATTTTAATCTTATGTAGTATCAGTGAAATGCTAAAATTGGCAAGACAATCTAAAATTAAATTGGCGTATGTCCAAAGAACATTTCACTAGCGGCGAAAAATATTTGACAACTAATTTTAGAGATATGTACATTCCACGCATGTACATTTACCTATTAGAAAAAAAACTTTATCGATTTAATTGTTGGTTTATGTAGACAAGAACAAACACATCAAAGAATTTTCTTTAATGTAATACAAATAAACTTGAAAATGCACTGCGTGTTACATGCCAACCTTTCGGAATCTAAAATAAAATAGGCAGGCACCTTGTAATAAAATGACTACTAAATTATTGAAAGTTTTGTTTTAAATCTATTGAAGGTTAATGTCGCTTAATTCATTTGGCCTTGTTTTCTGTGGTTTTTCGTAGGTACCATTATCCTGTTGTATATTTTTAGACAAAGTAATAATGCGCGTTTAAAGTTTGTTGATAGAAAATAATCTGTGAACTGTAAGTGTGTTACGCATGCATATTTGGGACACTTATCTGCTTACTACCAATTAGTGCAGTCGTGCTTGACTTTCGCCCTACGGCTGTTCAACTATAATAATACCATTGTCTAACAATCTGCAAGAACAGAATTGGCATTATACACTTAACGCTAATGACTTCATTTAGTTATCGGTGCTGCTATAACACATAAAAAACGCCACCAACTACCAAACGAAATTAATTTCGAGAAGATAATAAATTACCTATAATCGTTGAGTGAACGTTTATTTAATGCTATAAGTGCATCATAATTTGCGGTAGGTAAACAATATCCCAAATGTTTTACGATACGTAATATAAAGGAATTTAAATGTGGGTACTAGTGTTCTCTGGAACAGACTTGGCATAATAATGTTCCAGCCATTCCACACTAAAAATCATTGTAACTAAATTTTCAAGTCAAAAATGGTAAGACACATCAAATTTGATATGTTATGTATGTTATGACATGCATCGCGTTTCTCTCACTTCATCACCCTACCCTCCAGAGCTACCCCATGAAATTTTTCAAATAGGTAGAGAAATCAAGTCGTTGACCTTTCGGAGCAGATACTGTACCTACATATGAATGGCCATTAGGATGTACTGCCTGTAATACACTAATCAGCGTTAGATGCTTTAGAGGAAAATTAGTGTGTTACATCTACGGGCTCATACGAAAGAATAACTGTGAAAATATCAAGGTTTGATCGATATAAAGTGCTTATAGTTTTGATTATAATTTCTAAGTTATCTCCGTTTTGTCCATTTGTGCGTTTGTCCGTTTTGTACGTTTTGGGCGTTTTGTCCATTTGTCCATTTCGTCCGTTTGTTCATTGCGTCCATTTGTGCGTTTGTCCGTTTTGTCCATTTTGTCCGTTTTGCGTATTTGTCTATCTTGTCTATTTGTCCGTTTTGTCCATTTTGTCCGTTTAGTCCATTTCTCCATTTTGTCTGTTTTGTTCGTTTCCTCCATTTTCTCCGTTTTGCCCATTACTTGTCCGTTTTGCCCATTTTTCCGTTTTGTCCATTTTGTTTGTGCGTTTTGTCGGTTTTGTCCGTTTTGTCCATTTGTCCATTTTGTCTGTTTTGTCCATTTTGTCTGTTTTCTCAATTGTTCATTTTATCCTTTTGTCCGTTTTTTTGTCTTTACTTCATTATCCCAGAATATTGCCTCTTCCTCCTGGAACACCCTACCACGGACACAGTCTTATGGTGATTTTCTTAAACATATGTGGGTGGGTGTGTACGTTATGGCTGTAGAGCCTAAACTAAAAGGCCGATTTTGATCAAATTTTAAACTGAGGCCTATAAACAAACTTCATCGGTAAAAATAGCTTCTCATCAAAATCCGCCCAAAGGGGCCCAAACTAGGGGCGTTATTTTTGGAGCAATAATAAAAATATTTATGACGTACCCTGTATTTAGGAGAAACTCGGAAATCCTTCTGATTAGAACTATACTACACAATATATTTATTTTTTTGAGTTATTACGCAAAAACTATTTTATTTAATACGTCATTGTAGTAAACACGGGAAAGTTGTGTGTCAGTTTACTGGTCATTTAATTTGGATTTGAATACAATAAAAAAAGGCTAGTGCGATTATAGTTCTGATGCTGTTAAGGAAATAGAACCGCAAGAGTCTGATGATGAGTATGCTATGTTCGTTCCTTATTTCGGAGGAACGTAGAATATTAGAATTAGATGATCAGAATTCTTCCAAACATTAAATAATAGAACAGTTTGAGGAAAAATCTTTAAAGACGAGGAGCAAAATGAGAAAACGTGGCAATATAACACCAAGAAAGAAAAGGGACACCATATATAGTATAAAACTATTCAGAAAGCAGCACTATGAAACACTGAATATAAATTCAACTATAACGAAAAGTCTGTGTTTAAAGGGCTAGTTGTAGTGTACGTCCATTAGTTAAGGTGCAATCAAAACTAATCAACTGAACATGTCATCGGTTAAAGGTTCCAAAATTGACCAATCACCCTTTTTAATCTACTGATCAACTTTAACTGTAGTTAATTTCAGCAAAGTGATATTTCATTAACGTAAAACTTGAGACCAAATGGCGATGGCGATGGTTCTGATGATGACCGCGACGATGACGATAACAATGAGACAATGTTTCGTTCCATTCAAAATAGTATGCGAGTGAAATGGCAAGTGAAATTTAACAAAATAGGAACTTGGATAATCCCACAAAAAATGTAACTTATACGCAGTAATGCAAGCTTAACAAAATCAATTAGGTAAAACAAAAAAGAAGAAGAGAAAAATGATGATCTTGCTCTACTTATAACTACTCTGGCCGGATGTAACGCTTTATAATTAAAAGAGAGTTTTGTTTTAATTTTAATAAATAATAAATAAAAGTTTGGTTCGGCCCAACCTTTATAAATGTATGTACTTACAGTTAACTTTTCTTAATTACCGATAGGCATAAACTATTACATTTTACCCTTGAGTATGACATATTCGCACTTATGTAAACCTGCCAGGTGAGATAACGAAATAAGACGTTTCTGTCTAACTATATAGAGTACTTCGCTTTTTAACTATATACCTACATCTTGCAAAATATCACGAGGGAACAAGACATAAGTTATGTTTTCACCAAAATGAAATAATTTTTTGTGAACAGCAATGTATAATATAGAAGATCCTCACATTTTCTTCAATAATTTGATACGTTAGTGGTCGTCCGTGGTTCTGTGGATGATTTTATGGCTCGAATTACGACCGGGTTGTGTAACGTGATCGTGAATGTATGTGACTGTTTAAGTCATATGGTATACTAATTTTAAAATTTTCAGCCTCGCTCTTTTCATTGAAATACAGGGTATTTTTTGGGAGCTTCACTTTTATGGGTAGATTTAGATTTTGAAAATTTGTACTTAGGTAGATTACCTACTCTGAAAGCCGAATCAATGTAAAATATTTTCAAATGTCAGCACTTACCGGAACGCCGGTTATTTCGTTATTTTAAACAACAACCCCTATTTTTTATTGTATTTAGATTCTTCGTGAAATTTGAGTTCTTTTGGTACCTACATGTTAATATCTACAATTTATGGTTTTTTAATAAAATGGTGGATGCAGACGGTACTTTGAGAATTCATTACTTAAAACCGTTGTATAAACAAACAACAAAAATTTTAATCCGAGGTCCTTAACCCATTTCGAACATTAAAACAATGCCAGAAAGTATGTTCAAAATGACAAGTATCGGAAACTTTTTCTCGGTAACATGGAAATTTAATTATTTCAAATCGAAAAGTTGTTCAAATGATGAAAAATGATTCTATTATGCCTCGCGTTAACATTTTCATGGTTAAAATCATTGACTTTAGTCAATGTTAAAATGATGTAAAAAGTAGTAACAGCATTCATCGTAGACTAATTTATGTGTCCCGATACCTTCTTTCGGTAACTTTCGAAATGTACATGTTTGTGCGCTTATTTCGAATTTAGAGATTTTGAACGATGGACGATGTCGTAGGTAACATATATAGTCGAATGTTTTCACCGAGAAAAATGTTTTTGTCTACATATTTAACTTAATATCTATTGATGAAAGTAGGTGGCAAGTGTATTGTTACGTTACACTACGTTACACTATACCAAAGTTGACTATACTTCTAAATAAGTATACAACTTATATTGTAATTAAGAGGAAGTAAAATCCGCATTTACTGCTATACATATACGTGTAAATGATGCCTCTAGTTAGTGAAATAAACAAAAATTTGAAACTGTTTAAGGTAGAGAAGGTCTTTCTATAAAACAGATGTTATGCAACGTTAGACCAGCTTCTATTTGTACATTTTATGTTTTATGGTATTTTTAGATTTACTATAGTTAAAGATGAATGTTAAAACGTTCTCCCTAAGGCCATTCGTATTC
This sequence comes from Pyrocoelia pectoralis, assembly GCA_036250285.1. Lineage (NCBI taxonomy): Eukaryota > Metazoa > Arthropoda > Insecta > Coleoptera > Lampyridae > Pyrocoelia > Pyrocoelia pectoralis. The sequence continues at coordinate 31,250,939 of CM070077.1, forward strand.
CAAAAAAGCTGCCAGTGTCCAAATTGAGTTCTTTTACATTCAAAATTCATTCTAAACTATCCTTATGAAGTTCACACGGAATTTGTTATATTTTCGTTAATTTTTGGGCAAAGACTATGTGCAAAGACGTAATTAACATTGTGAAAGGGCCATTATGTTTTTTTGGTCTCAAATCTAGTCCAAAAAGTTTGCATTTTACATTTTTTTTAATAATTGGTAAAAATTTACTATACGTAGGTAGGAACGAATTCGTATATCTTTACCAAATATCAACCCATTTTTGTGATTTTTACGTCAAATGTAAGTAAATGTAATCCTTTATTTTAGTTACTTTAATAACTTGCTAAATTGCAGATGCCTACAGGGTCAAAAATCTGAAAAGGTACAAAAATGTAATTTTTTTTTTCTTTTTTCAAGCAACTAAGCCAGCTCAACAAGGTGTGATATTTTAAAACAAAAGCTATTACAACCTACAATCACAGATACCCCCCCCCCCCCCCCAAGCACGCAAAACGCGAGAATCGCGTGTACCCCCGTTTATAATAAATAATAACTCACTTATTTCTAAACAATAATATTTAAACAAAAACTCAATATATACGTCTTTAATAAAAAAGAAATTTTGTTTTTTATCAATATAAATATCTTTTATATATAAAAATGCGGATACGTAAATGTGTGTTAATTTAGTAGTTACTATTTTTATTTTAATGGGTTTATACCTATACACTAACACTAATCCCACATTTTTAGAAATTTATTGTATGCCATTATCACTTTTTTCTTGATTCTAGTAGGACATTAACATCGTGTAGTCAGTGAATTTAATTCATATTGTACATTAAGAGATACAATCTATATTGATATTAAATGCAAATTTATTTCATAACAATAAATAAACGGAAATAACTGTTGTTATTTGTATTCATGCAGTATTTCTACACATTTGTCGCGATTATAATTTCCTTATTGTCAGAAATTTTTTTCATATCTTCTCTATCAACAAAACAGGGCCGGCTCTAGGCGGATGCACTGCATCGAGGGCGTAAAATTTGTCACGATGCTTTTACAATCTGTTTTGAATTTGATCGACACGTTATTGCCTTTTTCCCTCACATTAGAGTGACCAATGAAGCAACAAAAGTTTTAAAAGGGAGAGGATTCGTGTATTTTGATTGATGATTGCTATGTGATAAACATTGCTCGACGCTATTAAACTCAAGCGGAAAACTGGAAAAAAATGAATTCAAAGAAAAGTTGTGCGGTGATGAAAATCGGAAGCGTAAAGCCAAAGAATGAAACAAAGGATCACTTAATAAATTCTCCAGAATGTAAGAACGTGGGGGATGAAAATGAAACCTCGCCCACATGAAGAGCCAAGGCCAAGCATATCTCAAGTTGAAGATACTGAAGTCTGCATATCGTCTTAAAGTGGTTTACAAAACATCGAATGCTTTACGTATTTATTCCTTCGCAGAGTGACGCTACCATCAATGAGCAGAAGTCCAGAAGTCATAACTTCATTTTCATTCATTACCATTACAGATTACCAAATATTCCAACCTATTCATACGTACCGACTGTTGTACAACCACCGTGTCCGTAATATATACTCCTACTTGATCCCGGAGGTGGTGTAAATTTTTCCAAACAACGTAATATTTAGATCCCATGTGAAAAGCAATTTTTGAAATTAGTTATTACCAATTAAATTTGTTTCTTTTACATAATCTGTACAATAAGAAATTTGACTAGTATCCTATGATAATTGAATAAGAGCAGGGATATAGAAAATATTCATAAATCTAAACGAGAGTAGGTAGTAGGCAATTATTCAAATTTCAAAAAGAAAGTAAAAAATTAATATGCCAACTCAAGATCTGTTATTAAGAAAATCGATGAAACACGATACAAGCAACAATTACTAATATTACTAGAAACACAATAAACAATACGGCATTTTGCAGATGGAACGGAAGAAAGCTTATAGTTTATTAATGGTAAAGCATTAGTTTGGAACGCTATTATTAAATTTACATACTAATTTACTGTGTAGTCTCGTCCTTTAAAACCCGCAATTTATCTTTTAGTTACGGCATAATTCTGTAAAACTTTCTATTTTGTGATGTACGTACGAAATAACGGTATCGATCAAATTGTTGATTAATATTCATAATCGATGTTGTCTTTAATTTGATGATAGAATTTGATTTATAATCACTTTTATCTTCGTGCAAATCCCACACTTCACTATAATTAATTTGAAATGAAATAAGTAATGAATTAATATTAAATGTATAGTTTAATATGCCAGTTGGTTTATGGTTAGTATGTATTTTTCATACTGTTGTAAATACGTGCTAATACTATCGTTTCTCATTACCATTTATCTATAATTGCCCAATTCATTGCTACATTAATTTCCTTAGTCAGCCATTAAATTATGTTGTATATGGTTTGTTTCATACCTATGCATATTGGAACAACCTACTTTTCCAGTAGGTATAAGAGATGTGTTGTGACGGGAAGTTTACTTAGAGCTTTTACAGAATTTTACAACGTAAGCTCTCAAAGGATTTGATCGCAAATAATTAGAAAGAAAAGAAATATTTCTCAAAATAGGGAATATTTGCGATACTTATGGAAGGTCCATAAACCGAATACGATGCGACTTGGAAGTCACTTACCTAAGAATATGTGGAATGAAATCATACAAACTGCAGTTTATCTGATCAACAGATCGCCGACTTCAGCTCTGGATTGTAAGACACCAGATGAGATGTAATAATGGCTTGATGTCTCAAAACTAAGAACATTCGAATGTGAAGCTGTTATTGCCTGCATGTTCGTGAGAAGAAACGAAAAACCTTGATTAAACGTGCTAAAACTTAATTATGATAGGGTATTCTGTCAATGGACACCGAATATGGGAAAGTAATCTGAATATCAAGTATGAATTGAACACTCAAAATTGTTCAAGAAAAGCATACCAAGATGATGATGAAAAGTCAAAGGAAACATCAACATCATCAAAGGAAGTAAGAGAAAGGAAAAAACTGTTTGGAAAAAGGGTACCTAGTCGACTTCGTTATATACGGGGTGAGGCACGGAAACTAAGTATTTTCCGATTTACTACACGACTATTAGAAAAGGGAACGGCGTGCAACAATCCATACCTTGACTCATACTGAGATGTCCGGTTTTGAAAGTAAATCGAAAGAAGACTTTGGCATGAGTGGAGACACTGCAACGGAGAAAAAAAGAATAAAAAGAGGATGATAGTTAGGGGTGAGAAAGGGGGTGGTAGTTAGGGGTTGAGAAAGGAGGGTGGGTTTATCTGATCCTGTGTTTTGAAGAAGCAACAGGTATTTTGTTATATCTGTAAATTTCTATTTTGGTGTGTGTTAATTTTCCATCGAAAAGGTATTTAATGCATGAATTTTATCTGTTTTAATAATGTTAATTGTTTAAATCAACTATTTACCTATATTTGCTAATAACTTGTCATTCAATGAATTGATTTTATAGATTATTCTACATTGAACTGTTTATCCAAATTACCGTTGTGTTGGCGTCCATCTTAATTTGTCTTTATACTTTATATGTGTTTTTATTTGTCGTTTTTGTATGTAATAGGGATAATAAACTTCCGTTCCCTATTGAATTATGGGCGAGATGTTTCTTTGTGTTAAAATGTTGAATTCAGTTATTTTAGTTTAATTTTAATCTTCTTTGTTTCATTTTCAACATTCGTTTCTCAATGAGAGCCTCACACTTGCTTGAAGCTTAAACTTAGAGTTGCTAACGTACTCCTTCATTTATGTAAGAGCCTTGGTGGATGTAACTAATGATGTTTTTTTCCCCGTGCAGTGTCGACTGCTGGGCTTTTTACAGCAATTTAGCACTCGTGCTCGAATTACAACTGTTAGTAGCGGTAAGCGCCGAATCCAGGCCTGCGTGTACCTTTCGGAGGGGTCCAAATAACTAATTATGTATATGTGCTTTTGTATGTCTAGTGAATGTGGTAGTTGACGAACAAGGGGAGGGAGTATAAGTACTATAAGTAGTGGGTATTTTAGTTTGTGGCCTTGAATACCGAGTGTACATATTGTTTTTTTTTGTATTACTTATATAACTGAATTTGATTACCATTTATATGCTTTCATTGCAGGTATTTTTATGTTACTGTGGTCTACCTCACTCCATCATAAATCTTTGTGTGTTTTGTTTAATTTATATATTTAGTTTCTTGGGAACATAACCGAAGGTTTCTTTACCATGTTCTTCCTTCGGTTAGTTCCAGGTGAACATGGTATTTTCTCTTTTTGGCGGTAATTATGATTTATTAAAATTTTAGGGATTTTATTTTTATCACCAAATATATATTTACGTCCATTTTAACTGCTTGTTTGTTTTCCTCCATCCTTCACAGGTCTTGATAAGCGCCACCTAGGGAACCGCCATCTTGGTAGGCGCCCTCTTTAGTTACACAACGTAGGTACAGATGGAGTTGGGTTCGCTTTTTTGTAGGTAAGCGCGATTTTTTGAACAAAATGATGTTACAGTTACTGTAACATCTAAGCGTTACATTAATATGGTGAAAACCTTTTTCCTCCCTGAGTTACAAAGAAGAGGCGTGGATTCTCAACATTCTTGGTTTCGGCACACACCGCCAGAGCTTCTATGGTTGTTCCTGGCCCCCTGTTTCTTAATAGTCTCATTTCGAGATTTGGTGACGCTTTATGGCTTCCTCGGTCTCCTGATCTGTTCTCATGTGATTTCTTTCTATGGGGATACCTCAAGTCACGTGTCTACGACGGCAAGCATCGTGCGTTAGATGAATTGAAGGAAGCGACCCCTTCAACAAATCACTCCAATCAACAGAGATCTCCTGGAAAGTGTGGATGAACCACTTCAACAATGAATCAGCAGAAACGGACATCACATGACCGATCTGATTTTCCATTCATAATTGTTATGAAATGCTACATTCTTACATATGTAGCTCTACCAATAAATTTTTCTTAAAACAAAAACTAACGATTTTATTATTGTTTCAAAAACACTTGGTTCCCCTGCCAGTGCCACACCCAGTATATTAATGGTTCCAAACATTTTAAATTACAGTACCAAAAGTGTAATTCACAGTGTCAAATTTTATGTGCTTGGTGAATTGATGTGTAGAGACGAAAATCTGTGATTCAAAATATTTCTATCAACCATATCATGGACAGAGTGTTGTAGCACTGTCGTCGTCAGAAGAAGAATACATAGCTTTAACCTCTTGTATATTATATGAAGGTGTTTGCTTAAAAAATGTATGGTGCGTTACCATTTTTAGTGTTTGAAGATAATCGTTCAAAGAATCCTGGTGATTTTAGGCGTTTCAAGTATACTATAATAGAAATTAAATATCAGTTTATTCGTCATAAAGTTAGTGAACGAATTGTTAAAGTTCTATAATCTATATTGTCCAAGTTCAGAACAAATTGGTGATATATTGACTAAAAGCTTAGCTAGAGAAAAATTTTGTCAGTTTCGGAATTTGCAAGGTTTACATTAAGATCATGTTAGTAAAATTATGTTTGTTATTTTTATTTTCTCTTCGCTATACTAATGTAATGATTCATAATGTTATCTTTAAAACAAATTTACTTCTTGTTACAGCATGTTTTTGATGCGCGTATCTAATAAGCAAACTAAAAAAATTATGGTGGCCAGATATTGGGAGAATATTTACCAATTTCATAAGCTCGTGAGGTATAACGTAGAGGTCGCGCATTTTTTGATTTAAAACCAGTTGTTACCTGTCAATGAAAAATGGCATGCCTTTGGGTAGACGTTGTGAATTAATTTATTGGGTATAGAAATAGGTACCTACTTAAACTTATTAGCGAAAGATTCACTATCATTCTTTTTACAAGAAATCTTTCCACTTTCGCAGATTGATTAAGAAAGTTATTAATAAATGTCACTCCTTGCATTTCAATTCATACGTCTGCATGTCTTGCAAATTAGTTTTAGATGTCTGTAATTAATTCATTGGGAATTATTGATCTCTTATAATTAAATTTCTTGAAGAATAATTCGCGATATGGTTAATTAAGAAAATGAAAGCCGCGTTTCTATTTGAACAATGACTTTGTAACTAACAGTTAAGTCAATTTCCTGGTGCTATAAAGGAAATTCGTCTCTGATCACACTAACTGAAATACGGCATTACGGTGTCACGTTTTAATATGGATGTCAACATCATCAACCTAAATTACCTACTTAAAATGTGTTTCTAAAGCAGCCAACTAGCAAATTGTTTGAAATTCATCACGATTTTTACGTGCTTGTGAAGCAAATCGATTACCTACCAGCATTTTATGCCACTTTTATTTAAAAAAAGTGTGCGCAAGTGTATGTCACGAAAGTATAAACCGCATTTAACAGTAGGTATATCTATCAGGGACTAAAAACAATTCAAGTATGTACTTACTTTTAAAATACACACATTAACCTAATTTGATACAAAAATGATACGAAACGCTTGGCGGCCGTTAATTGCGAACCACAGAAGCTACTTAAATAATAAAAACTTCAATAAATGTTGTCAGCTGAAAGCCTACAAAAAGGTTTCTTCAACTTTATGACCCGATGATATCTCAAATGAAAAAAAAACCACTCGCCAGAAGATGTATGAAATGAATTTTTAGTTCACTTTCCATTGAGAAGTAGTTATAATTATTCCAGTTTTACAACATTAACACTAGAACATACTTCATCATCTTGGAAAGCGTAACAATTAATTTACCCGTTTTTTAGAAACATGATTTCTATTCATTGATTAGACCAAAACCGATTATGCCTATTTTGGATGTAAGTATGAAGGTTTCTTATTGCGCTATTAAGATATAGTCATCTGGATAGCAATTAGGTATATTAAGCTCGCTTGTCATATTAAGAGAATCAGTTAAATCGGTCAATTGCTTTTAATCGCATCAACTTTCATGTTACTTTAATAGCTGCCGTCACTTAAAGAAGACAATAATAGTGTGAGAAGCACTGTATCGATATTCTTACACATTATTTTTAATTTCATTTTGCGGTTGTGGGAAACTCTTTCCTCTTTCAGTAGTGGTTTATATGTCAATGTAAATAAGGTACACTCTTATCTTTGACTGTAATAAGAATAACGATATCGCCACAAATATTTGCAATTGCAAATATTTTGTTATATAAGCAAATGAAGAATCAGTCGATAAGAACACTTGTAAGCTTTATTAATCGTAACTGAAAAAGAAGATAGAGAAAGACCACAAGTAAAAATACAAGTACAAATTATACAAAAGATTCCCAACAATAAACCATTAAATTTATTTATTTTCCATCCACTTTTCCAAAGAAATTTCCAACATGACGCACTAAATCTCTATCAAAATATGAAAGGGATTACTGACTACAAAGACATACGTGTAAGACATTTGACTCAAATTGGTGGACACATGTTTCAGTTGTCAAAAAAGGTTCTTCAGGAAGAAATTTTTGGGGACAGCTTTCCCTTTACACAAGAACCTGATGGGCGTCTGATTAGCTGTAGGTACAGTGCATTTTTTTACTTCTTGCTTATGATGGAAAATGGGTAAAAGCGAAATACTTAAATGAGACTTCATTTAAGGTTTGACCCATTTTCTTCATGATCTACGAAAACTCCCAGATATTTAAAAAAGTCAGCTTAGTGATTTACATACTCGCTTCCTCTTTTGATATTACCATGACCTTTCCTTTGCTAGAGTTTAGTGTTGAGCTTCTTCAATTTTTGATCCCAAATATCTCCTGTACCTATGTTTCGTTGTGTTATCAGTAAAACAGTGACTTTGGCATATCTATGAGGCTTGTTCAATTGGAATGTATCTTTAGTCCATAAAAATTTATATACAGGGTGCGGTAAAAAGACTCCTTATATTTCAAAAGGCAATTAAAAACAAAGAAAGATACAGAAAAAATACTTGTATTTCTGAAGAGCAGATACTATCGCACTTTACATTATTTGGTATTGAATATTTAACATGATTTGGTTTTGAATATGATGTCCAGTAAATGGCGTCCCCCATTGTTGACACATTGACGAAGCCCCTCCCAGAAGTTATCCATAGTTCGTAGTGTCATTTCCCGTGGAATGGCAGCCACTGCTTGTGTGATTGCGTCCTTAAGGCTTGCATGGTTGTGGCACACTTCTGCCGTTAAGTGTGCCTAAAGAAAAAAATCACCAGATGATAAATCGAGTAACCTAACAGGCCAGGCGATGTCTCCTCGCAGAGAGAGAAGACGTCCAGAAAACAACTCTCTCAAAATTGGCATAAAACGCCGCGAAGTGTGTGGTGTGGCTCCGTCATGTTGAAACCAGACTTCTCGCTCCCCAACAAATTGGTTTAACTTAAGTCGTAGGAAGATCTCAATCATATCACAGTAGCGATTCAAATTAACCGTTACCGTTACCCCGTTACACACCAAATTCAGAAATTCAGTGGTCGTTGGTGAAGTTCCTGAGGGTTTTCTGCTGCCCAGTAGAGTAAATTTTGTTTATTTACAGTACGTGACAAGTGCATGTGAGATTCATTAGACGAAAGCAAAATAGTGCCAGGGTGAATGTTAATTCTTGGGTAACCATAATTTTTTAGGGGTGTATTTGAAGAGCTCTGTGTAGGATTCTCCAAACACAGGAGGTCTTTTTGCCGAACCCTGTACTAAGAAATATATGTACAACTAATTACCACAACAATCATAGCACATGTCCCATGGTGTCACTAACCGGTGTATACCTTGATCATTCCTGTGTCTGTTGCTTGAAGAATTCTTTCACAGTGTTTTGCACTTCTTCGTCTAACCGGGAATGGTTATTTCTTAATATCTTTTTTACTAGGTCAAAGATGCAGAAACCACAAGGAGATAAATCTGGGCTATAAGGTGTATCCCCCATTTATTTTCTTATAAATTTTCTCTTACTATGTTGGCCACATGAGGTCGAGTATTGTTTCTTTAGGTTCTTCAACCTTTTTCAGCAAGGGTCTTACATGGTCGGAAATATACGTTGTATGTGCTCTAATTTTCTTTTGGTGGTGGTGAGTTTCCATCGCATTATGATATCAACACAACTTACTGGATAGTTCAATATAACGATACCAAGTTTTGTCGCCAGCAATTATTGATGAAAAAAAGTATTACTTTTACTATAGGTACTCACTGAAGTGCTGAAAAGACAAGCCCATTCGCAAGCATTTGCGATTTTTAAACAAAAGAAGGGAAATCCACTGTGCACAAATTTTCGTGTAACTCCGAGCAGATTCTAGTGTTAATATTTCACATGGACTTCCCCAAAAAAAATTCTTTTTTAGTTATTTTTCGATTATTCGATAAGAAATACAGAAGAAAACCTGTTTTTGAAAAAACGGTGTCGTCGCCGAAGTTTCAAAGGTAGCTTTCAAAGGACGGTAAAGCATCTAGGATGCATATAGGTAAGTGATGGATTTTATGATTGAATATTATCTATAGTGTCTCGTACATGAGCAGATGAGCCCAATTGTTTTGAGCATAATTAATAGATCATATACATCAGATGCTGTGGTTGCAGAAATGCTGAAATTTGGGCGTGTTTTTTTAAGAAATTAGTGCCCGTGTTAATGTCGCACTTTTTTAGTTGTGAAGATATTTCCATTAAATTTTAAGTACATACACTTCTGATTAATAAAAGTAAAATTAGTGCCCGTATTGAAAAATAGATTAGGTGCTAAAATAGTTAATTATAGACAATTACACCAAGGACATCGATCTTCTTATTCTTAGGTAGGAGTAGCAAGCAGGAGTATCAAGCATGAGTAAAAAGCGGTAGTAGCAAGCAGGAGTAGTAGCAGCAGCGGCAGGAATAGTAGCGGTAGCAGATGGTTTTTTATTTTACAATTATTACTCTCACGTAAAAGGTTTTACGTTTTCCTTACTACTGCTAAATTATTTATGAATTATAGTTACGATCCATTAAAATTTGAATACATACTAAGAAGTTTAAAGCAATGTTAATCTACGGTTAGAAATCAAGCATTAAAGTTTAGATAAGTTTAGAAAAATTAGGTTACTGTCAAATAGTAATCGTGAAGAAACATCTTAATTGTTTATTTTTACCAGTGCTTGTTACGGTTGTTGTCATCTAATTTCAATGCATACTGACGATGTGACGATCACATTAACAAGTTTCTATGGAAATAATAATGAATGCGCGCAAGCAAGTTACCTATTAATTTTATGATGTGCTAATTCGATTTATAACAGAAAGCTTAAATTAACCACAACAAAAGACTTTATTCAACAAGTATATTGTTTGAAAATTGTTATTAATACTTCTACTTATAAAGAAGTCATTCAATAGTGATAAAATCTATTGTATTTCTTTTGTGTTGTATTAACACAATTCATGATCTAACTGTAAGACTTTTAGATCTTGTGGTCTATACTATATGGTTATCATATGATTTCTAGATTAAACACAATAGGTTTTATATAGTTTATTTCTAATCTTTATTGTCATCTGCTTTAAGATCATTAGAAAATGATGTATTCGAGTCGAATTTAGGTAACGAGGGCTACCTACACAGCATTTAATTTAAACACTAAAATAAAACTGCGAACTAATTGATTTAAATAATTTGCTTTATTCAGAATTTTTAAAATGCGAAAATATTGGTATTTATACTAAGGTATTTATACTAGAAGTAATATACACAGTAATATTAAATATTATGTAGCCTAATTATTTTACACCAAAAATGTCATGTATAACACTTCTAATGTTGAACTGACAAATTAAAAAAAAAAAATAAAAAAAGTAAAAAGATCGTAGTAAATGTTTAGATAGATGAAAAGTACGTAAAATTCTCTACAAAAATAGACAAAAAATATTACATCGTGCAATTTTAAAAAATTGTCGATTACGTCACAACAAACGAATGACTGTGTGTAAAAGATTTTCAACCAACTTCAAAAAGTTGGTTACTAAATTCGTCCGGATGTCTGTGTGTGTGTGTGTCTGTGTGTCTGTGCGTTGGTCGATGTTACAGGGTTTAGAAAGCTGGAAGTGGTGTCATCTTATAGGAAATTCTTCACTGATTCCAAATCGCTGGTAAATTTTTTGATCGGATCACCCGTTCGCCGTCGGGACGCCATTAAAGTCGAAATATACACCCTTTAATATCTCGAGAACTACACGTCCAATTACAAAAAGAAAAAAATACGTTTCCTTTATTTGTTGAAACCTATTGAGTCATGATACGTAAACATCACCCTCACCCCTCCTGTAGGGTGGATCGGGGGTGAGTTTTCAAAACTTAAATGGGAACACCTATTTTTTATTACTTTTGGATTCTCCATAAAAAACGATACTGAAATTGCATATTTCACCCCCAACTACAACCCCTTTTTTGGGGGTGGAAAGGGGGAAAATTGCACTTCCGCAGAAAAACGATCTTTTTTTACTTTTTTTTCCTCTAACATTTTTTCGTGATTTACAAATTATCCGTCACCCTCTCCACTTCCATTTCCCTTAAGGGTGGAAAGAAAAACAATGACTCATTTGTGTAGAATCCGGCGTGGTTGTGTCTGAGGTGGGGAGGGGGGTACTTATATACATATACATATATTGTATATAGTATATGCTATAATTAGTTACAGATTTGAAGTTGGTTGAAATTAAAATTCTATAAGAATTTGCGCCTTTTGATACTTGTTTTTCTTCAAATTGTAGCAAAGACCGTCCCATTTAATAATATGTATATATGGTTTGCGTTTGTTAGAGTTATAGCCCCTAGAAACACAGTTAGAGTTATAACACCACTGAAGTCGCTATACTCTGGGCGCTTTTCGTTGAACAGTCTGTATACTTATCGATATTCGTATCTGTAAATGTACTGTATATTTACTACGTAACTGTAAACAAAAGGAAACGTGTGTAGAGCGACAGTTTTTATTTTATTACAACGTTTTATACATTTAAAAAACTAGAAACTTATTGAATCTAATAGATTGTACTTCCAAAAGATATGATTCCATTCCATCGTCATTACAGGGGTGGGAGTCACAAAATACTTGTATTGAAAATACAGTATTTGAAATACATTTGTATTTTGTATTTTGTATTAGATGATTTTTCCCTAAAGTATTTTGTATTTTGTATTTCAAATACTCTCTTATGAGTATTTTGAATTTTGCATTTGAAATACGTGAATGTATGTATTTTGCCCACCGATGTTAACGATATAGGTTCAGAGTGAATTCGAAGTACACATTTTCAAGAACCTACCTATAAAACTTTCCTAGAAATGTCTAACTAAATTTCCCAAAAAAACACCCCGTACTTTTGTATATCAAATATTGTATTTGTATTTTGTATTTTTAAAAATAATATGAAAGTATCTCGTATTTTGTATTTCAAATACATTTCTAGGAATGTTTTGTAATTTGTATTTGAAATACGTTAGTGCATGTATTTTGCCCAGCCCTGTCGTCATACTTACTTATGTAATTTAGTATTGAGTCTTCTCAAAAAACTAGAAAAGTAACTACAATGCACATTGTATCACCAATCTTAGTAAAAGCTTGTGACTGTAAAAGCATCTCGAATAAATCCCATGACAACTCGATTCTTCAGTCCAATCTGAATATACGACTGATGAATTCTGTAGGGATGGAATTTGTAGCTATGAAGAATCTGGAAGCACTTAGGATTATTACCAAAAAAAGAAAGCAATGGACTATGATTTTATTTTTAAATTGTTGACGTGGTAACGTTCAATCTGCAATCAATGTCAAATTTGGTATTGAAAGAACAAAGAATTTGCTAATAATAGCAACAATTGTTTGTTACTTTTCGTTCACCCGAAAAAAAACCAATTTATTTTTTTGTCCTTGTATATTTTTTATTTTTGAATACCTAATAAAAAGTTTTTGTTGTACATAATAGAAAAATAATTTTTAAATTCATATTATGTACTTAACAAAAAATGAATAAAGATGAACAGCTTGGAGTTCTTTTTGTAAATTACGCACTTACTTTGAAATCAGAATTTTGTAAAATAGAATTTTTAAATAAAAGTGTGCTTGTATTGTTCTGATTTTTAAAATATGGAAAGTACGTGACAATTAAAATCATCGACCCGAATCAGTATTTGACACGCTACACTGCACCCAGCCTCAATATTTGTTATAAATGTTGATTCTTTGTGGACATGCGATGCAAATATATTTTTGTGTATTCTTTAAATTGAAAGGTGAATAATGACAGTGAGATGCACATCATTTGATTTGAAGTTGAATAATTAATTAAGTACTACTAATGATTAAATTGAACACGTGCTACTTTTAATTAACTACCTATAATTGCCATAGCGTTCTTTATAGACATTGAACATCATGACTATACATCTACCTTATAAAGCCGCGTGCAGGTGTGTCCTATTTAAAGTTGTTCTCTCATGGGACTTATGAGAAGAAAGTACCTACGCAGATCAAGATTACTTCATCTTCGACAGTTAGACACATTAATATAGTATAAACTCATACAGAATGAATTAATTTTAATTCATACCCTTGGCAGGCCTAAAAATGAAAGTTTATTAACAGTAACTTATAAATATTTACTACAGAGATTGGTTTCCACAAGTCCAGTGTAGTGAAATCTTAATGTGAACTTAAAAAACGATATCATCTTTTTTAATCCTCTTGAACATGTCGGTCCTTCATTTGCATATTTGCAAAAAAGAAAATTTCTTTGATCGTCCATTTGGACCATTTGGTAAATTTACTTACAGTAATGTAAGCGAGAGATGTTCATAATTTGTCGTTTAGGTATACCAGGTGTCTTCATATCTTCGAAACTTCGCAAAATTTCTCGAAAACGTTTCTAGACATCGAGGAGGAACCAATATGACTCATATAGAAATCTTCTGAAACTCACCCCTTAGGCTCCAGACACCCCAACCCTATCTTTTTAAATTCTACATCACTGGAAAGCTCTTTTACCAGACAAAAAGTTATATCTCTCTAAATTTCAACTTTTGCACGCATTCAAATTGCATGAGAAAGGGCGTGGGCTTGAATTCCATACGGACATACATGAAGTAATGGAAGACGAAGCACGATAACATCTTTTTGTTATGTTCACAGGATGGACTTTAAAATTATTTCCACTCAAAAATAGGATGTACAACCGAACAATTAATTACAAACGGAAAAATATATGACATTAATTAATTAACTTAATTTCCCTGATATTTGTTTGCCTTCTACTCCAATGGTCTTCAAAGCACTGCCACGTATATAATACTCCTCACCGTTCCGTGTCCTGCAGGCAAGCAGCGGCTGCAGATAGATCTCGATGTGACGATCCTGCTCATGAGAATTGACTTCTTGGTTCATCTTAGCCATCGTGACGACGTCGGAGCAACTTTCCTTCTGCAATTTGTGTTCCAGGATTCCGGTTCTGTTGTTTGAGAAACCATACGTGGTATCAATTCGTACCATTGAGCAAAACTGGGCACATCTACACTTTCGCCTTCATCAAAGTGCATACCATTGTTACGTCATTGTTTTATAGGTAAAAATTGGTTCGAACTAGTTTTTCTTTTTCATGTACATATTCATATTGATGTAGTGCAATAATTACATTTGTTTTTATACTATCCACCCCTTTAAGAGGGGTTACGGGCATCAACTACTAGGGTTAGAGTTAAGTAGTCCAGAGTACTTTACATCACTGATTGGGAATTGGGAAGTCGCCGTGGAGTAACTTAGTGATATTGCTGATATACATATAAGTACTGCACAAATTATGATTTTATAGTATGTAGATTGCCACATTCTTCATTTTCGCTTAAAGGTAACCCCACTTACTAATCCTTACTAAGTTTAGTCTGATATCTTTGTCAACGAACAGCAGTAGGTACACTTTTTCAGGATCTAGTGGTACCATTGGAAAATTAATAATCCTTACCTATTAGTATTAACCGAGCTACCGAACACTTACTTTCTCTTTTTTTGGGAAATTACTATACTATAGTGTCGGCACAAAACATCTTAAATCTGAAAAATTCTAAACTAAACCTACAAAATTCGTTCATCTGTTCACCCAACAGATATAGTGAAGCGCCTCCCCAAAAATTACCGCCACATTTAAATGCAACTTTTTTATTGGTCGAATTTTCGAAACCCGTAACATAAGCAATCACTTGATTTCAATTGTTGTAGTTGGCGTAAATGAATTGGACATCTTCTGTAACGTATTTATAATTTTGCTGGTGTAAAACTGGTCGCTGCTTACATTGGTCAAAATTTATTGGGAGGAGCTTTACTATATCTTTTGGGTGAACAGATAGAAGTTTTTTATCTAAGAAGAAAAATTGAAGACGTGTAGACATTTTGATTATTTTTTTCAAAGAATGTATAAGAACCAAAATCCGCTAAGGCAGTTCTCGTAAAACATAATATATGGGCAGTTATTTCAATTTCACGGAAAAATTGAGATTAATGGTCTGATAACAAATTAATCCGTATAGCAGTGTTGGATATCTTAATTTAAACTTAATTTGGTATTCAAATCATGAACGTTAGACTATAGTGTTGTAGTCTACTGTAACAAATTGACTTTCACCAACAATATTGAAAATATTATTAATAACGAGTCTCATAACTAATCGTATCCGCTAATCTAAGGTGTGATATTGCTATAATTATACTGAGGACTCTCCATCGCATTATTAATGCAATCATCCAGCTTTATAAAAAACATCCGCACGGTAAATTAAGGTAATTATAAATGAGCGGATATCAACCTAATTATCAGTGAATGTATTAATATTCAAAAGCTGAACCGTGAAGTTGCATACGACACCTGTTGTAATATTAAAAAGGAAAAAAATCGTCAGTTTCGTTCATCACGCAGTCTTTTACGGCTGTAATATAAAAATTTGATTTAGCGCTACAGCAATTTATTATATTAGGTGTGGGTTTTCTTCAACACCGGGGACAATATATTACTATCTAATTGAAAATCGTTTTGGCAGAATTCGACGCTTTTAGGGCACACCAGCTTTACAACTTTCTCACATACTGATTATAATATTTGGATTGAGTGATTGATTGCTTTGCAGAAACTATTTGGTTTGTAATTAAAAAAGTTTGCAAAGTTAAAGTGTGTCGGAGGTAACGAACCTCTTATCACTTGTATTAGTTATTATCATTGACTTTATACAAAAGTCAATGGTTATATCTACATGTGCAATATAAATAGCATGAATTATTCCACTATTAGTTGTAACTAGTAAGTAGTTGATATTTTATATGATATACATATTTAACAGAAGCAAAAGAATGTTTTTCGTAAAATTCTATTACGTACAATTTTTAGTTTTTGCCTTCATTAGATATGTTGTCATTTTCGAAAAATGAATAAACATTAAATTATAGTCAATGTAGGTACGTACGATCAACACCAATATCAAAGAAGGATTCAATTTCAAGCTTTATGTTAGATCATTTTTGATGCCACAAATTAGACCTTAGGGCTTAGACCTATTTCTATGCAGCCAATTATGCGTAGATTAAGCAAAATTCAGACAAATCGAGAACGTTAAGTACATTTTTATGTATTGGTATAGTGGAATGTACCCTTCGTTAAAGACGTTCATTTTAACAATTCCCTATTATCGATAGTTTCATACTGCATAGTTTTACTTATAAATGTTACCAATATCTCAAACCATGACACCATTGTAACATTGTAAGTATGAATTCATGTACTGAATCAGTGACCACTGATGCTGTAATTAATTCATTTCTTGTGAAAGAAGGGCATATGAACTAAAAGGTATTGATAGCGAACTACAGTAAGAGTGTCGCCCATACATTTTTTAACGGCGCTCTTTCTACGTGCTTCTATGAAGCGTGGCCGAAATCGAATACACTGCACTTACTAGATGGATTTAACAAATTAAAAAAAGAAATAATTTTTTTATTATTTAGCTACAAAATAGTCTCTTTAATTTTTCTATGTAATCTCCTCCACGGTCTAATCAAGCTCCCAACGTTCGACCCAATTTCTGCATGCCGCTCATGAATTCTTCATTTAAATTTTAGACTCCGAATCGATTGTTTTACAGTGGCCTTAAATTCATCATTCTAGGCGTACGCGTACCTGCTGCCTTTAAGGTGTCTTTTCAACAGTAGAAAAATAAGAATATCGCATGAAGCGAGCGTGACGTTTAAAGTGTTTGGCGTTTTCTTTTCAGGAAGAGCATGGCATATCCCACTTCGCTAAAGCCAAACAAATTCAAAACAGTCACCTCAGTCGGTTCCCCTTACCTATTCGTTTTGGGGATGCTCACGATGTTGAGATGAAGGAATGTCTCGAAACAAGAGTTACAGTAAATTCGGAACGATATCCTAAACACTGGCCTTAATTATTATGGAAACGTGTTCTGGATTGTGACGATCTAGTTTTGTTGCACCATGATAATACACTGTAAATGCTTCATTGCTTGCATTCGACAGCCCGAAATTCTACGTTCTTGTTTACTCTGCTCACTCACCGGTTCCAGGTCGCTGCGATTTGTTTAGTTTTTCATTGTTGAAAAGGCAGGTAGGTACTCCAATCATGATAGTTAAATCCGCTGCAAAGAAATGGATTCGGAGTCTAAAGGTAACGTTCGAAATGCGAAAGTGGGCCGAACGTTTGTTCATTGGCGTAGCGAGGATAGGGAGCGCACGGGGACTTTTATTAAAATTGACCCCGGCTCCGCAAAAATGCCCAAAAATCATGTTGATTTTCATAACATAGCCATAATACCTATATGTATATAGCGATGTGAAGGAAATAAAAAATAAAGACTTTCAATAGTTTTTGAATAATTTTTAAGCCAAAATAAAAGGCTCGTCATATCACACAAATGTTGTTTTTCTTTAGTAATTGTTACTGTCTGTTACTGCCTACTGTAATGTTGTTACTGCCTTTTATTGTTTAATGTTTTCGGTTGTGTTCGGGACAGATGCAGCGCACACTGCGGCTATGTTTGTTGCGTTTTGTAGAAAAATAAATAGACCATTTTGTACGTAAATAGTTTTAATTTATTTTTTAATTTCATAAATAAAATATAGGCAGGTGGGCATATTATGCCTCGAATATTTACTTCTAATTGCTTCATTGATCCGGAGAGCAAAACAAACGTTCATTGAAGAATTTTAAATATGGATTTTGAAGCGGATTAAAAATGATCGAGAGTACCTATTTGTTTTTTTAAATGTTTATTCTTACAATGTTGGAATCATTATTGTACCCTTGGAGTCGACAATCATTCATTTCCATGTCCACAGGAAGATTATCTCGTACCCTAACGATCGACTGATTCGAAGAAATTCATATCTCCGCAGCTGTTTCTGTGACAGATATAATAATCTTCGTACAACCACAGAATAAAACACTAGTGAACCAGAAGCGACACTCATGCTAAATACGTGTTGCACATTTTCTTATTGCGCGGACTAACAACTCCGCCTTCTGTGGTGTAGAATATAGCGCGCGCATTGATACATTATACATTTCAGCGTATGTACCTAGCGATGCCCGGTGCGTTGAACTCTTATTGCGAGAATTCTATCGGAATTAGTTTTACGGTGAACCGCTTATCACATGCGAAAATGTATGGCAAATATTTTTCGTTTATGACATTTTTTGATACGAAAAACTACAAACCACTCCTCTTTTTACTAGCCTTGCTAATGCAACAAACAAAGAAGATTACACTACAACGGGCGTGGGTGCGCCGAGGAGACCGCCTTGTACCGGCAACAAAACTTCAAAGGTGCCGACGGAGAGTGTCGCTTCTGTCTCACTACTGTTTTATTCTGTGGTACAACCCGATGGCATTTTGACATCCTTTACAGACCTATACATGAATACTCGCCTGCTACTATCTCTTGTTTCAACCTCGTTTTTAACACGTAAATGTTGTACCATTTTCTACGCTTATTCCCCCACTAAAGCGCCTAGGTTATTTGCAGGTTTAGTATATTTTTTTCAATTGATACTAAAATAGTGGCATGACACACAGGTTTACAAAACTGAAGTTATTTAAAAAAGAACTTTCTTAATTGCTTATTTTTTCAAAAATTACGGCGAGAAATTGACCGACGGGATTTTGTCATGGCGGGCATTTTACCGGCGAACATTTCACCGCGCGGAGTTTTTACCAGGCGAAATGACTGTGAACCGTCTTCTTCGAGAGATGTAGATTATTGCTGTAGAATGTATGGTGAGGGCAGGTCGATATGACAACACTGGAAGACTTGTAGGCAATAGTTTCCTAGTGTCAGGCACTATAAATTAAGTAAAACCACTTTTAAATGTCAGAATACTGTGAAAACTTTATGTATACGCCTCTTCAATCATATTATTAAAGTGCTACCTCTACAGGAACTACCGCTTGCAGGAAGCAATGAGTAGTGAGGAAGAATTTAAAAAATCATAAGAGTCTTGTAATGTAAAGTAAAGTAATTAAAGGTTAATTAAACGGTAACTCGCAACCTTCCCCATGGAACTACTATCGGAGTAAAAATGCAAGGCCTCTGACTTTAGAAGCTTGTATCTCAGTAATTAGCAATCATAATTTAATGAAATAAAGTGCATTTAAAAGATCATTTATTCCTACAAAAAGGTGTACAGTTTTACATTTTTGCAACACATCGTTAATTTTCTGTATCAGTGTATGTGAGAAAAAGCGCAAATTATGACTCAAATCGCACAAGCGCTCCACTTTAAAAATTAATTACGGCTATATTATTGAAACTGAGTGGTAGATACTTATATATTTGAAAAATGTATACTTTTTTGTCAATGTGAGATGCTTTTGAGGCCAATTGGTTTATTAGTCTTAAAGCTATAATGAAAAAACGACATCTTATGTAACTCAATACCTGAACGTTCGATATTAACAATTTGACAGTAACATAACAAGGTTAAAGCAATTATACTGTGGTCTAACACGATTCACAAAAATAATGTCATTATACATCGTTTTTTTTTAAAGAAATTTTGAAAAAAGGATGCATGCACCAGTTGGAGGGGAGAAGCGCGGCCGCGCGGGGCAGCTGTTGTCGTACACTATTGCTGTAAAGCGCATGGTTTTGTACAATGCAAAAGAATAATCACATTGTTGTGGGTTGCCGCTCGCTGCTTACGATGTGGTAGATTACCTCTCGCGGGAATATGTGCGTCTTTCTTTCGCGATAAACAACACATTTTACTTGGAATTACAAGAAAACAAATTTTATTTTCAATAAGAGAATAATGCAGTTAGATTTAAGTAATATCAAATTTAGCATTTAAAACAAGAATTTTTTCTTTAACTTCCGTAAATTGCGAAATAGCACATTTTCGGTTAGGGCTTATAAAACCAGTTAATCATATGAATAATCAATATTTATTGGCTGTCGACTTTTCAGAAGTATGTGTGCTACAACATTTGTAAATTTGGTAACAATTTATGAAACAATAACAATTTTATGATAAGTTAAACTGACCGTCAGCCAGGAAAATACTACATACAGCGTTTTTATTGCTGTTAATTAAAATAAAAGTTAAACAACTGATTCTAGCATTTTGCTTTTTACACATGTTAAACATATATAAATGACTAATGTACTGCCCAAAAATGAAGAAATTTCACCCCTCAGTTTTTTTGTTATGATCACTTAAAGTCAGAGGCCTTGCATTTTTACTCCGATAGTAGTTAAATTGCATTGTGAGTTAATGCATACAATTAAATTAAATTAAATTAAAGCGACATGTTTCGACAACAAGGCATATAAATAAGAGGTCGAAGTAAACACATTTTTTTTTAAATATATACAATAGCAATGGTATCCGGTCATTTCCCCGCCGAAAAAATCCCGCCGGTCAATTGCCCGCCGGTAAATTGTTCGCCTGGTAAAAACCCCGCGCGGTGAAATGTTCGCCGGTAAAATGCCCGCCATGACTAAATCCCGTCGGTCATTTGCCCGCCGCTGTAGGCAAAATTATTCCTCTGATATTCTCCTATTTTTGTGATAAAGATCCACTTACATATGTACCTACGTTATGTGCAGCCAGTGGCGGATTATGCGCTCAGGAGGCGTAAGATGAATTTGAGGCCGCTGTTTACTGTAAATTAAAAAATGCTAAATTCAAAAAAGGAGACTGTATTAATAAACCGGACATTGCCATGTTTAACAAAAGAACCGTTATATATAAATTTATAAAATTTTTTCGACGCCCATTTTAAGCACTTCCCGATGGCACTTTGACATCCTTTGCAGACCTACGGCACTATATATGAATACTCGCCTGCTACTATCTCTTGTTTCAACCTCGTTCTTAACACGTAAATGTTGTACCATTTTCTACGCTTATTCCCCCACTAAAGCGCCTAGGTTATTTGCAGGTTTAGTATATTTTTTTCAATTTATACTAAAATAGTGGCATGACACACAGGTTTACAAAACTGAAGTTATTTAAAAAAGAACTTTCTTAATTGCTTATTTTTTCAAAAATTACGGCGGGAAATTGACCGACGGGATTTTGTCATGGCGGGTATTTTACCGGCGAACATTTCACCGCGCGGGGTTTTTACCAGGCGAACAATTTACCGGCGGGGAATTGACCGGCGGGGAAATGACCATGAACCAATAGCAATTAAATTGACAAAAAATGAAATGGAAATGCTGGGTAAAATGGAGGCAAAGCTGACCCACTTAAACCACTAAAATCACAAGAGTCCATTGTAAGGAAATAGAAATGTGAACAATAACAAACCACACGTCGAAGCCGACATCTGGAAAAAACTAGGTGTGAAGAGAAGAAGATTACCGGACCGTGGAATATTTTCACCACAATGGAATCAATCAATTTAATGTAAAGTAAAGTGTGAAGGGAAACAAACGCTGATTGGAAAGAAATCCACATCAAAAATCCTATTAGGTAGTAATAGATAAAGGGGATTAGATTCCGTAGCACAGGTAATGTGGTTATTAGAACGTTATTCTTCTAACCAAGAATTTTCAGATTATGTCAATGTTGAAGATTTTAAATTATAACAGCTAAAGCTACTTTTCACCGGTTTGGTTAAAGTTTTGAAAAGGGCGAATCTGACTTTTTGTTAATGTTATCACCTAGAATTGACTGGACTGCTTTCTCCACAACTACCCTCTAAGTTCTGAAAATACTAGTCCTTTCAGGTTTTCCTTGGGCATACACTTTCACAGGTGCCCACCAGAGTCTGCTGGTTTGTGGAGTACAATGAGGATAATGAGTGGATTGGCCGCCCTCACAAATAATAGTTTTGGCCCTTCCCTTCGTTGACAATTCGCCTTCTATGTCGTCCACTAGGGATCATAATCTACTTGCTCAAGTCCTCCTGTTAGGATAGACTGCTTCTTCTGGTTATTGTACTTAACTTACGATTGTCTTTTATTTACAAACGTCGAGGTAGTGCATCGTTGGTAAAAGTTTTTGACAAAGACAATGTGCTTTATCTGCTCCTGTCTCTGGTACTGAGTGACTGATGTGACGGTATTTCCCTCCATAGAATTAATCTTTTTCTGTGATTATTATTATTATTAAGTATTATATTTGAAGGTTTCACCAGGTCGTCTATAATTCTAAATTGTAAAAGCTAAAAATAAATGTCGAACTTTTCTATTTTTAAATCTTCGTTCTATTGTCTTTGTATTTCCTTCCAATTACCTTTCATTCCTTATTTCATCGTTCGACTATTTCTTCTTATCTTCTTTAATCTTCCATACTTTTAATGGTTGTATTACTTATCCATTAAATGTCGTTCTTATCTATTAACATCAATGAACACGCCTAAGTATATGGTAATTGGTGTTAAAATTGCATTCTCCTAATCTCCTGCCTTACGAAAAACGTAAGTGCAGTAAAATCGCTTAATTTGCACCAGAAGTCAATTTCAATATAACTTTCCCAAATTCTCATAATTCCAACCTTGCCTGATCATTTTACTTGCATTTAACAAGTATTAAAATTCCAAAATTCTGTTAAAGTCAATTTTATGACACAACTCACCGAAAATGACCAAATTTGAATATTTCCAACTTGGTATTTAACCAAGAATGCGCCCGACATATTTAACCTTGCTCAGAATACATTTCTGTACAAATTCAAACCTTCCTTCTCAATTTAAGAAATTCTTTACACATAATATAACGTTCTTAATTCATTCATTTGATTGCCACAGTTAATCAAGGTATTGAGCTCTAAATTTGTACGGCAAGTTCTAATGCTATACAAATTACCATTAATTTATTATTCATGCGTGTCTTTTATTCAGAATTAGAAGTAATATTTTATAGAATGTCAGACTTAGTATTTGTTTGTATTCCGTATTTAGTTTTTACGATGGTAATAAATTAAAGGGAAATCTAAAGCTAAAAACACCCATATAGAGTTAAATATATTGATGGTGAAAGTAGGTAAAAAAGGTTTAAAAGATAAAAGTATGTCATAAATGTATGGTGCGCACATATTATATTGATATCCCCTAAAGAAAAACTCGGACTTGATAAGAGAAATGGTTTAAGTTAGTTTTGTTCCACATTGCCGACAGAAGAAAGCTTTAATTTATCTACCTACGCTCGTTAGGTTTAGAAAATTAAAATCACGTATTGGGTGACCATTAGCTTGTTAATTTTGAAATTGGTTCTCTATAAAGTGAAAATTAAAGTAGTATATCAGAATATAGAAACCGTTACACGATAATGAGTTATTATGCTATAGAATTTGTAAGATTGAAAATTTCGCTCTCATTCATTCATAAAAGAAGAACTATTATAACTGTTCAAGCGGCACATTTAAATCGTTTGTGTTTGTTCGACGTATGAGAAACATCGTAAAAATGCCGTATGACTTTAAAAAAATATATACGTAATGGAAACCTACTATTCCATCTAAGAATCGTAGTTTAGTTACCACTCACAATCCGAGGAAATGAAGGAAAAGTGAGGAATTCTAATAGATGTAAAACTGAAACAATAGTTATTAAGGGGATTACGAGGGGGTGTCTTTTAAGTGTTGCATATAGAGCTAGATAGCTTTATTGTTTTTCGAAGTGTCCTCTACGAATATCAGTGCACTATGGTTCTCGTTTGTTGGTACAGTGAAAATGACGTCCACTGCTTCTTCTGGCGACTGAAATCTGTGACCACGCAGTCCGTTCTTGATTTTCGGAAAGGTAATGGTCTAAAAATTCAGGGTTTCGGTGTGTTAAAAATGCAAGTGTCTTGTGAGCTGTGTGCGAACTTGCATTGTCTTGGTGGAGGATGATTCGTCGTTCCGGGTTCGTTTTTCGAAGCTCAGCGATTCCGGCAAACCAATCGGCAGTAACAGTTCTTTGATCTTGCAGAAGAATTGCTTGCCACATGACCTGCTTTAGAGAGAAATATCGCGACGATCTCTTTGGATACACCTCGAGAACGAATTACTTTTGTTGGTTTTTCTTCACCTTGGAACACCCAAACAGACAACTGGCGTTTATTTTCGGGTTCATATGTATAAATCCACGATTCATCAATGACGATGCTGTACAACTTTTTGGAGTTTCCTGCGTTGAAGCGGTCTAGAGTGTTTTGACAGTATCAACCGGAGACTAATTTTTCTGTCGCCAATTAATTCTTAATGCAAAATTTTTTGAAATGATGCCTCAATCTCGCGATATGTCACATGTCAATCTTTCTTGATAATCTTGCGCACAGCATTGACGTTTTCCTGGGTGACGGTCGTTTTTGGTACACCTGCTCTTGGATCGTCGATAAGACTCGTCCGCCCACGTTTGAGTTTTCCATAACACCGAGAAATTGTCGACTAATGTGGTGCTTTATTTCCGAAAACAGAAACCAACTCGGCGAGGTATTCTTGTTGAGATAACTGTCTTCGAAAAATGATTGCGCGAAAATTTTCGCGGATTAGTTCCATTCTTCGAGCAACTTGTCAACTTTGAAAATTCATTGTATCTACACTACCAACACTTTCGATTTAGGATAGACTAAAGATACAAGCTTGAAAATGGTTATTAATGTTCTGTAAATTTATAGACAGCTGGGAAGTCTAAATATGCACCGTGTCATAGCAATGAAGTTCATTAATCCTCAAAGTGACGACTTTTTCAGTTCGCGACTGGTTTTCTGAAAAGCTAAATTAGAAATAGGTAAGTATGAAACAAGATGCCTACAAATATTTGTTTAAAAGTGGATAAGGCGATAAGGAATTAGTTGCATTGAAATAAAAACCGATAAGAAGATAACAACTTGTACGGGCGCTTAATTTGAAAAGCGAAGAATTTTTTTAAGGTTTGGAGAAAAATTGAATTCAATCCGTGTAGGGGCGGGCTAAGAATAATCCTACCGCAAAGGCACTGTGTGTCGTAAAAGGCGACTAATCAATGACCGCGGGGATGCGAAGACGGTGTGCATGAGGGTTGAATGTGAATGTGAGTGTTAGAATAGCGCACAATGCACGTCCTATGATGATTTCTGTGGAATCATGTGCGAATCTGGTACCGATGTTGACTGTGTGGGTTTTTTGGGTTAGATCGGCTATGGAACGTTTAAACCTACCGGGTTACAATATTTTTTTTAGGTATATTGCTCCGAGGTGTCAATCGAGATTTCCGCCTTTTACATTTAAGTTCGGGACTCTCCGACTAATGTTTTTACTGGCGCAATCTTGTCACCATAATTTAGCGGCGTTGGTGAACTCTTTCCTTCCGGTTGCTTCCATTTTCTTCTTCAAGTTTGATAGTTGGGTGAAAGTTAGATTGAGTTGAACTTGTGGGAAACGAGGTTTACATTAGGCGAATGATGCCCTTTGGAGAGAGCGCCTCGTGTGCTATTTGTAAGGGGGAGAAAGGTATAGTTGGAGTTAAATACTAAATTTTCACTCACTGTAAAACTCAAATCACCAATATTATACCTAAACAAGAGAAAAATCTATGAGATGACCCTAAATTAGACAATTAATAAAATGGAAATTCCAGTTTTTACGTTACCGGGGGCGACTGAAATCTTTACATTTGGTTCAAGAAATCGAGCAGAAATTCCAGAAAATGTATAATGAAATAAGAACTCAAGGGTGACTATCGTAAATTGACTCCTCAACATGTAAATTTTCATTCCGACGATGGAGTTTCCGCATATACATATAATCTTGCTACTGGCGAGGAAAGGTTTTCATTATTGATGGAAAATTAGGCCTTCTGCCAAGAGTCCTGTCGCACCAGTGGAGATTTGTCTTTCTTTGAGGATTGTTGCAAATCGTGTGTGGTTTTGCCGATTGTAATATTTAGGATAGAAGGGGACTTTTACTAAATTGTTGAGATGAATATAAGTCCATTAAATGCACCACCAAACTGGAGGCGGGGGGGATTTGACCTTGTTGCAAGTGATTGGTGATGTGTCTTTTCAAGCAGTATCCACCGCCATCCAGTTTAACCCTGTAATGCAGTTTTCGAAGCTTTGGACAATAGTTCCAAGCCTCCATGTTTATTTTCCCAGTGGGATACCATCTTTCCTGCACCCGATCTCCCACGCTTAACTCACGCGCCCTGGGAGTTATGTCGGACGCGGATTGTGATGATCGTGTTGGTGGTTTTAAAAGGTCTGGTTTATTCTAGATTTCAGTACAATTCTGATGGAGATTTACCACAGGAGAATGGTGTTAACCTGTATCGTATTAGGATTTCTTGACTTTGGACGAAGTCATGGCCTGTAATTTATTTTTGACGGCCTGTACATTCCGCTCGGCAAGCCCATTGGTGGATGGATGTCCCGGAGCTACAAACTTTTCCTGTATCCCTTGGTTTGTACAGAATTTTGTGAAGGTTTCACTCTTGAAAATGGTTGCATTGTCGGAAACCAGGATTCGAGGTAAGATGTATGTTGAGAACATGCTTTGAAGGTATTGAATAGTTGATTCTGTCGTCGTTGCATTCTTTGGAAAAACGGACTTCTTGTTATGGTATCTCAGATGACCTCTCTGGGCCTATGTTCGAGGTTTTTCCCACGATTTTCTCGATTTCCGCTTTTCAACAGTTTTAATCCAAATTTCCCCAAAATTTTGATCTTGCGAGGTAGTCGTTAGTTTTTCTTGTATTCCGGGAAGCCATTCTGTTTTTCGAATTTTTGGAGATATGTGTGTGTCTTGAGGTGCATGAGTTTTATCTGTGAAGATCCAAGTTTAATTGGAATTTAGCACCAAACGTTCTCGTCCGTTGGATTCAGGATCTAGAGAATCTATTGGGGAACCCTATATGTTGGGATTTCTTAGAAGAGAATAAGGGCACCACCCGGATAATTTTTTTAATTGAAGGTACAAATCAATGTATATAATTTACAAATCATCAACCAATAACCGATTTTTGTGGAATCGGCCGAACCTCTTCAATATATACATAAGTATATTGTGCACTTTAAAGGCCACCTCCACCTCGTAAGTATTTAGTTTTGTTCTTGTATACTGGTGTCACGCCTGATTTCCTTGTAGGGTCTGGTTGTGTTCCATGTATTTGTCTGATTGTCGTCAGGACTCCGTTCAATTGACCGTCTGTGACTATCTGTTCCACCCTCATTCTATGTCCCTCCTAATCGCAACCTTCCGTTAGGTATCCCTCACCCTTATCCCATCTCTGAAGTTGAAGTTACGCTGACGGCTGAACAGCACCCCATTCGCTATCAAGAGGACCACCACACGAAAATATACGTAATTACTCAATTAATATATTAGGGCTATTTGTCTTACACCCTAAATATTGTTGTGCCACATTCATTAAGTGTTTAGAGTCAAGTTCATTCATTTTTTGTACCCTCATCATTCCGCAGTTAATTCATCAAGATTTCTTTTGTAGGTATCCAATGTGAGATCTCGCAGCAGGGACTGGTTTTTTTAAAATTTAATTCATGGTGATTACCTATCATTATTTTGAACTCATTATCATTCTGCATTTGTTCATCCTCATTTGTAACCTTTAAACGAAAAACCACCACACCAGAGTGTGCTCTGTAATTTATTGTCCTTTTGCGGCCTGTTAAGCGCAATAAAGCCATCTTATTTTGGTTATCCTTCATTCTTTGTTTTTCCCCCTTTTCAGCTTTATAACCGTCTCGACCATCGTAGGGCTATTTCTAATTTTGTAGCACGGCCTAAAGAAGAAAAATTAGTGGCGCCTACCTTTACCATCTAACATTTTGTCTCACCGTGAGCAACTGGAGCCGTTGGTTTAGAGCGATTTTTTTTATTTTTCTTGTGCTTCATTTGCAGCGTTACAACATCCAAAGAAAATTATAATAATAGATTAACTTAAATTGCGACAAGTTTTCGACAATCAATATTGTCATCATCAGGCTACTAAAAACGTTTATGGGGAAGGTTTGTCTTCACATCTTTAAAGTTTTCATCAATTTCCCCCATTTAGAGGAATCAGATACTCGTACTTCAACTCCTTTCATCTTTGCTTCTTCGAAGATGGATTTATGGAACATCCATAGTACGTATTGATAAGTCCACAAGGCAGATTTTTGGTTGATACAGTACAAAATATGATTTAGGCTATTTGGAGAGCTTTTTGGGAACACACCGTTTAAATGCGCCAACCACTTGAGGTCTATCCAAAGTCCCAGAAACTTAGCTTCATTACTACTATATTTTCCAATTTGATTTTCTTTATTTACAGTAAACTCCTCAGAGACTCTCCTCCTGGAATAAGCTCTGGCTTCTTCAGGTGTAAATTTAAACGATTTTTTTGTACCACTCAGCCAGCCATATCATTAAATAAGTAAGTTGGCTGTTGACACTGTAAATGATGATGATGATGATGAACACTATCTAACCTTCAAACTAAATCAAATTAAGTGTAATGATTACAAGCCAAAATTGACAGAAGCTTTAAATGTAGCTAATTAAGTAAATAAATCTACTGAACCTTATTAAGTCACGATGTTATAAATGATGGAGAAAGTAACGGATCTGTTTTATTTATACATAAAGAATTCTTATTTAATATATCAAATTCGAATAATAAGCTCGTGCTATGAACATAATCACGATTTTCCTGTACAGAAACTCACATCAATTTTTCTGGACTGTTAATTACAAGATGAAAAGTAGTTCAGGCTTTAAATCGCTAATGAGAAGTGTTATGGGCACGATTTTAGAAGGAACTGAAATGATTGATACGTGTGTTACTGGTAAATTATTTACAGCACTTTTTTTAAGTGTCTGAAAGTGGTTATAAATTGAGTGAGATTAAATTTCATACTCACGGAGTTTTCATTAAAATAAATTACGATGGGTCCATAATTTGTATCGCACATGTTTGCCGTAAGACTCACACTTCCCTTTCGTGTTTTGAGTTGCATGACTATAATAAATGATCAGATGAGACAGTTACAAGCGTATCATTTTATAAGAAATTACGGGTGATATTACCTTCTTTTCTCGATCAATATGTGTATACAAAATGAGCTTAAAAACAAATTAGTAACCTTATCTGAATATTTCAGCGGCAATAGCTTTCATATAAACATTAAGGAAACCATTAGCTACATCTTGTAACAAGAAATTACACCTCTAAATTTAGATAAGATAGATATTAAGTTCAGTCGAGCAAGTAAATGGCTGCATCTTGATTCAGAAATTATGTTAAGTTTTCTTATCCAGTACCAAATGCACTACTGGTCGGGTACATGTTTTATGATACTTTCGTTCGTATAGGTACATACTATAGATTCGTGCTTTGATCTTACATAAAAGATCTACCAGCCTTACATGATTGATTGTACATTATGTACACACTATCGAAATGGCTCCCAACTCCCAGTCATAACTTCCAAAGTGGAAACAAAAATCCTTGCAGCAAAAAGGAAAAGGTCAAAATAAAGTACATGGCATGTACATACATTTTATTTTATATGTGAGACCGAATGTTGATCGTTGCAAAATAGAAGTTCTCATTTTCCATCAGTAGGAAATGCAGGAAAAGATGCTTGACTCTCGGACCGTCTAATTACAAAAACAAGGTAGCTACAGGAGCAGGTTCATTATTGTCAAGGTAACTACAACAGGTCGCGCGCGATAAGGAAGACAAGCCGTTGCATGCCGAAGGTGAATCGGGTTGCTATCGAGCAAATGCGCCAATGGGCGGTAAGTACTTAAAACACGTATTTTCAATTTACGCGGGCTAAAATGACCATTGCGCATCCAAGTCTAATCCCCATTCGACTTCGGCATGCGACGGTTCGTTTTCTTTATCGCACGCTACCTGTAGTTTTCGGCTTATACCGCGTCGTTATATTTGTTCCACAACCTGCGTTGAAAGGCTTTACCTTGCCTTTTTCCTTGTAAGCCAAAACAATGATTTTTTGGATGATTATCTATCCTATTAGCTCCCGATGGTGGTGAGCTGTTAAGTCTAGGTTTACCAGGCCTGACTGCTGAATGTGAAACCAAAAGTTCTGACGTTTCGCAAACCATTGCACCTTGCACATTCACAGTAATAGAAATGAATCTCCTATCACTCTGAAGATGTAGGTTTGAAATGTTGGCGAAAGCCTCAAATTATTTAGCTTCATTGTTACCCGAAAGTGGTTATACATGTTGGTGGTGTACTCTATGGTGCTGCATTTCATGTCATATGTGATACTGTAATTTAAAAACGAGCCCAAACGTTGAAAATAGTTGAAGTCTAGATTCATCAAGTTCACTAACGTATGACGGTGAAAATAGCTCAAAATAAAATGCGAATTGAAAAACAAAAAGTAGGCAATGAAAGAAAGAAAATCAAAGTCCTTACAAAAAAAGGAATTGTAAGATTGAAAGGAAAACGCAAGAAAAAATGGAGAAAACTAATTTTTGCCCGAAAAACTAACGGATGATTACAAAATAATGAAAACTTAAATTTTTAAAAGCTGGAATTCGAATATTTAAGGTACCTACTGTACTAACACCAGGACTTTTGTTAACATCATACTACTGCAGTTGCACAGATTTACGAGTAAAGAACTTACCACTTACCTATGTTTTCTTCTAAATCGATAACTTTTTTTAAAATAAGTTAAAAATTAAATGATCAGTAAACTGGCACACAACTTTCCCGTGTTTACTATAATGACGTATTAAATAAAATAGTTTTTGCGTATTAACTCAAAAATGTAAAAAAATAAATATGTATGTAAAATTGAATGATTTCATTTTAGATATAATTATTAAGTTGGCTGTTTTAGTATAGTTTCGCTTATGTCAAAATAAGAATTAGAAAAAAATCATTAAGTTTATTAAATTATTGTGTCTTAGCGTTCGTTAAGTAAGATACTATTAAAACTGATTTTCTTTTAAGGTAAGATGTTATGTAGTTAATTTGTTAATAAATGATGTTCTTTTAAGGAGAAAAAACGGTTGATAGTTATTACCTTACCTCCAAAGGATTTAACATTATAAATCGTTTTTTTTTGAGTCACCTTGAAGCTTGAATATGCAGTCAGCGCAGGTACGGATCCATTTGGAAGTAGGTGAGGATAACAATAATATTGAGATAATAAAAATTACTACCATTCGTTTAACATCCGAGAATATAACATACTGTTTCCCAAGTGAATATCAGAATGTTCAATTACACAAGGAACTGTTTAATTTAAGTATAGTTAAAAGTGCTTGTAAAGTTTTGATAAAAAAGGTCTTTATAGAAATATTACTGTAACATTGCCATCTGAAATAGTTCCTTTATATATGGATGAGGATCAAAACTTTGTTTTTAAAAATAATTATTTAGAAGAATTATTGGTTGAACCTGAACTAATGAAAAACCAAGATCAAACGGAGAAAATAGAAACACAAACAGAAATAATAAGGTTGATTGATAAACTAGCAGCAAAATCGGATTCTAAAGAAAAGGATAAACAGAAAAACAATTTGTTTTAAACAGCTTTAAAGGAAAGGAAAATGCATATGAGTGGATAAATTTTTTTGAAAAAGAATGTGATAGACATGAAGTAACAACTGATGAAAATAAAATACAACTTTTGCGCTTATTTTTGGAAAATAACGCAATTGATTGGTATAGTTCAAATCTATGTAAATTAACATTGGGAGGACCATGGCAATACTTGCGCGATTCATTTTTACAAACTTATAGCGATAAAAGTTGGCGTAAAGTATATTCTGCTTATACTTTCAAATTTATGAGCGGTTCATTTCTGGATTATGCATTAAAAAAAGAGAAATTGTTGTTAGAAACAGAACCTTTGATGTCAGACACATCACGTATTAACCATATTGTTGTTGGTCTACCGTATCAAATACAGGATCGTCTAGATAAAGAAGAAATAAATACGACTGAAAAACTTATGAGTCAATTACGTCGGTATTCTCGAACATATCCTAGAGTCAAGAAAATAGAAGTAAGATCGCAAAGTTCTACTAATAAAATTGATCCTCGTTTTTCTGAAAAGAAATCGTCTGAAAAAAAAGCATGCATTTTTTGTGAGTCGCGAGGTTACCCTGGACGTTTTCATCCAATAGAATATTGTAGATACAAAGATCATAGAAAGGAAGAGAAAAATATAAATTTCACAGAAATAAATGAAATTGCGGTAAATGCTCAAGAAGAACAAAAAAACTAAATACCACACCACTAATTAGATTAACTGTTACAGTCAATAATAATAAAGTTACAGGGATTTATGACAGTGGATCTAATATAACATTAATAAATTCAAAAATTATAGAAGACATTAAAGATAAAATGTGGGAAAATGATCAAACATTTAAAACAATTAGTGGTGTGCAAAAATGTTACAATAAAATAAAATTACCTATAAGGATCCATAAAATAGAACAAGAAATCGAAGTCAATGTAATTAAGAATGATAATTTTTCATATGATATATTACTGGGTCTAGATGCAATTCAGAAATTTCGTTTAATGCAAGATGATTATTTGAATATTTTCCAAAGGGTAAATGATAATAGTATAGAACATATTGAAAAACTAACAGATAAGAATATTCGGTGGGGGAATATTAATTATAATGAGCCAAGAAAATTGGGTAACGTAATGGATAAGAACATTAAAAAAACTCTTCGAATTATTTAAATAAAATAGAACATTTAACTAAAGATGAGATAAGGAGACTTTCTGATATAATCAATGAACACTTATCAGTTTTTGCAAAGCATAAATATGATGTAGGGCATGTAAATAATCAAGAGGCTCATATCAAACTTTTGGAAAATAAATACATTTCAAAAAAACCTTATAGATGCTCCATTCCGGATGAACAAGAAATAGAGGGACAAATTATAAAGTTGCTTGAAGCAGGATTGATAGAAGAATCTCAATCTCCCTTTGCTGCACCAGTAACTTTGGCATATAAGAAAGAAGAAGGTAGACGATCAAGACTTTGCATTGATTTCCGTGAATTGAATAAAATTTTAGTGCCGGAATCACAACCTTTTCCTAGAATTGAAGACATTATAGTAAAGGCACGAAATTGCAAATGGTACTCAGTTTTGGATATTAACTCCGCATTTTGGTCGATACGAGTTAGATCAAAAGATCGTTATAAGACAGCTTTTGTTACACAATCTGGTCATTATCAATGGAAGTCTCTACCATTTGGTTTAAAAATTTCGCCTGCTATTTTTCAACGAATTCTAGCTACCACTATTCGTAGATATCAACTTCAAGATTTTTGCATTAACTATATAGATGATATTTTAATATTTTCGTCAGATTTTGATGAGCATTTAAATCACATAAATAAATTACTTTATGCACTTAATTTGGAAGGATTCCGATTAAAATTATCAAAATGTAATTTTGCTCAGTTGTCGGTGACATATTTAGGTCATGTTCTGACTTACAATACAGTGCAACCACATCATGATAACTTGAAAGCAATCAAAGATTTTCCTAAACCTCAAAATAAAAAAAATATTCGTCAGTTCTTAGGGAAAATAAACTTTTATCATAAATACATAGCAGATTACACAAGAATAATGGAACCAATACATCAACTTTTAAGAAAAAATACAGAATTCAAATGGAATAACCAATGTGACGTCACATTTAATAAAATAAAAGAATATTTATGTCAAAGTCCTATTTTATCAATTTTTGATCCACAGAGAAAGACGTTTCTATTTACTGATGCAAGTTCTTTAGGAGTGGGGGCAGTTTTGAAACAAATTCAAGATAACGGTGAACTACACCCTGTAGCATATTTTTCAAAAAAATTTACCCCATCTCAAGCTAAAAAGAAGGCTGTTTATCTTGAATGCCTTGCAATAAAAGAAGCGTTACGCTATTGGCAACATTGGTTAATAGGTTATAAATTCCAAGTGTTTTCAGATCATAAGCCTTTAGAAAATCTAAAAATAAAAGCTAGAACTGATGAAGAATTGGGAGATCTAGTATACTATCTCTCGCAATATGATTTCACTATAAAATATTCATCAGGGAAAACAAATCAAGAAGCGGATGCCCTTTCAAGAAATCCAGTTTTGGAGTCTTTTGAAAACTCAGATGACGTTCTTCAAGTAGTTAATTTAATAACAATCAATGATCTAAAACAAGATCAATTAAATAACCAAGAAGAATTTTCTCTCGACAAAAAAACATATAAAAAGGGTGAACTTTTATACAAAAGGTTAAGAAATAGAGAGCGTATTTTTGTATCTAAGAATTTTGGTTTAGAATTAGTAAAGAAGATTCATTCACACTATGGACATATTGGTAGCAGTCACATGATTGCTAAAATAAGGCCTTTTTATTATTTTATTTCTGACAGTGATATTATAAGCTTATATCGTCATAGTTACGATACCAATAAAGAGTGTCATAACTCCCTTGGGATATAAAGACGCTATAATTCCCTCTACGGCTCTTTTATGAACCAGTAACCTAGCAACAACCAAAACTGCAATCGACGATACATGAATCAAATATACCGGAAATGAACAAATTTTATTAAACTCGGTCAGAAATAAAATTATCTATGTATCACGGGAATTAATAGGTCTCAATTACCTCGGGTAATTGCTGTCCCTCGGGCGCAAGGCCCTCGGGACGCAAACTTTACCCTCGGTAATTAAGACCCTTATAATTCCCTTGATACATAAATAACTATTAAACATATGGATGAAATTATAATACAATTTTGTAACCAATGTGATATTTGTATGAGAAATAAATCGAGAAGAGGTCGGGAAATTGGGAAGCTATCACAGTTAGGTCCAGCGAAAGAACCATATGAAATCATGTCACTTGATACTATTGGAGGTTTCTCGAACAATCGTTCACCAAAACGTTACCTTCATCTTTTGGCTGACCATTTTACTAGATTTGCATATACACATTCTTCCAAAGGCCAACAGGCAAAAGACCTAATTAAATTCTTACAACCTATTTTTAAGAAGAATAATGTAAAAATTCTTTTAGTAGATCGATACGCCAGTATTACTTCAAAACAGTTTAAAAACTTTCTGCGTAGCTATGGTGTCACTGTAATTTATACAGCTGTAGACTGTCCTTTTTCAAACGGTTTAAACGAACGTCTAAATCAAACATTAGTAAACCGCATTCGCTGTAAAATTGATGAGAATCCACAACGTCCGTGGTCCACTTTAGCGGATGAATGTACAGAAGAATACAATCGTACTACCCACAGTGTAACGAAATTTTCCCCAAGGTATTTACTTACAGGAAAACAATCCTTGATAATTCCACCGACTCTTTGTCAACAACAAGATTTGGCACAGGACAGAAAACAGGCACTAACGAATTCTCAGAAATGTCACACAACAAATAAATTTAGAGTTGACAAAAATAAAAAAGAATATAATTTTCAAGTGGGCGAATTAGTTTATGTCGAATTGGGTAACCGTCTTAATAGATCAAAGTTAGATCCAATTCGAAAAGGACCCTTTAAAATTTTAAACCAAGTATCTTCAACCATTTATGAGGTTAGTGGTGGCAATCGCTCATCCAACAATTTTGTACATAGTAGTAAGCTCTTGCCTTTTCGAGGGGGGGAGATGTAAAATCGAATGATTTCATTTTAGATATAATTATTAAGTTGGCTGTTTTAGTATAGTTTCGCTTATGTCAAAATAAGAATTAGAAAAAAATCATTAAGTTTATTATATTATTGTGTCTTAGCGTTCGTTAAGTAAGATACTATTAAAACCGATTTTCTTTTAAGGTAAGATGTTATGTAGTTAATTTGTTAATAAATGATGTTCTTTTAAGGAGAAAAAACGGTTGATAGTTATTACCTTACCTCCAAAGGATTTAACATTATATGTATATAGTGTGTAGTATAGTTGTAATCAGAAAATGATTTCTGATTTTCTCTTGAAACAATAGGGTCTGTCGTAAACATTTTTAATATTTTGTTAATTTCCGATGAGGCCGAAAGTAAATTGGTATACTTATTATACTCGATTAAAAGAATCGTATCTCCTCTACTTCACTGTACAATTTTACTTCTTCATCTTTGTTAGCAAAAAAGTTATGAATTTTTAAAGTTTTCAACTTCATGCATTCATCCCCCTTCCCCTATGGGAAATAGAGAAATAAATGTAGTGCCAATAGTTTTTCATGAACTATATGTATAACATTTCAAAAAATAAAAAAAATGCTTGGAGCAGATATTGAGAAAATCGATTTTCAATTTTTGACCAACTTTGGGAACCGATAAATTGGCCACGTTAAATTTTTGCTCTTTATCAATTATAAGTAAAAGTTCTGGTCATCCTATGGCTACAATTTCCAATTTTCAAATATTAATTAAGTTAACCGTTTCTCGAGTTACACCCTAAAATGTAAAAACTTGGAGAATTGCTATATTGACCGCCATTTTGAATTTAGAAACAAACGAAAAACGGCGTTTTACTTGTTACAGGTGAGACGCGATAAAGAAAACGTAACCGACGTATGCCGAAGTCGAATCGGGTTGCTAATGAGTAAATGTGCAGTATACAGTGCCGTGGTAAAATATCGCTAACTATAGGCGACCAAACTATCACGCGGTTTCATGTCAATAACGTAAATGTGAAATACAAAATCTCAAAGAAGCATCGTTTACTTTATTATTTACTGCATTTATTAATATTATATATATTCTTGCATATTTTAAACTTTAAGCATACTCCGCCACTGCGTATTTTCAAATTACCCACGCTAATATCCCCTCCATAGGACCGTTCCGAATACAACTCCCGTTTTCTTTATCGCGTCCGACCTGTACCATGTTTACTAACTTTTCACCAAAGGAAATTAGTTTGGGTTCGATTTTTTTTTCGATTAGGTACATTACTTTCCCTATGTGTACATACAAGTGTGTATATGCACGGGGAAGTAAAAATACATATACATACAAATAAAATTCTCAATACATACATATAAGAAAAAAAGAGCTGAAAGGCAAATATTAAAATTTTAACCCGAAACAAAAAAAGTGAAACGTATGTCAATTTAAAACATCTGACGCACATACGCATAAATGGTGCTCCGTGACCAATCATGGTTAAGGAAATTTTCCGTGCTAAATTTTATAGATCAACGTGGCGATGTGCTTCTCACATTTGAGATAAAGCGAAATTTGATATTTTAGTTAATCACACAAATTTAAATACATTAAAGGGGAAGAAGATACTCAATTCCATCATTTAAAGCTAGAAGCTTCGAGGAATAACAGGCGGCAATTTCACGCACCTGGTTGCACCTCTTCAAGGAGAAAAAGATATTAGAAATTATTTGCACAAAACGCTATTACATTCTGACAAATTAATTATTGTCAACGCTAAAAAATAGATAGGTAAACAACTAATATAAAGGAAAACAAATGAAAACATTTTTCCCATCCATTCCCAACGCGGGGGGTGTATTAATTTCGAAACTAATATGGTAACAAGTGCTTTACATAAAAACACAGTAATAAACAACATTTTTACACAAATTAAACATTAAATAAATAAAGTAAGATATACGAGAACGGTTCACATCTTCTAAACCGGAATCTCACTTAAATAAATAAATTAGAAAACAATATTATGCTACTTTCGACATATTTCTCCCCTTTCCCACATCAGTGTTCTTCTGCCATCTTCTTAATAACTTGGCGATGTCGTTTTTATGAAAACTTTTTGATCGCTTGTTTAAACAAATTCGCACAAATACTTGCACTTCATCATCATTGCACAATTTTATGCCACTTAAAAATACTGTAAGTAGTCCAAATAAATGAAAATCACAAAGTGAGTCGTTAGGACTATAATGAGCCTTCCCAAAATTTAAATTAATAAGTGCACAGTTGATACCGAAAATGCTACAGCAGAAATACTACCTTCATATTTGAAAAATGTTACTAAGCAGACGAATTTAAACTGTGCATAGAGTTGTGTTTAACCTTGTGGTGTAACTCCCCTAGCAACTTTGAATTTCAATGTTTCCCGCTATAAATTTTCCTGATTTGTAAACGGTATAAAGTATAAACAACAGTTACGCAATTGGAGATGAAAG
Source organism: Pyrocoelia pectoralis (assembly GCA_036250285.1). NCBI lineage: Eukaryota > Metazoa > Arthropoda > Insecta > Coleoptera > Lampyridae > Pyrocoelia > Pyrocoelia pectoralis. The sequence continues at coordinate 31,289,581 of CM070077.1, forward strand.
CAAAGGAAAATAATAGAAGGAACGCGGAAGAAGATCTGAAAGCCGTCATCAAAGAATTTAAGCATTTCTTTTATTATCTTTCTAATTATTCTGTTAAATAGGCAATGTGTATTTTTATATCACAAATTTTAAATTTGTAAAGTTTAATCACATTGCGCAATGTTTTGCAAATTATCACGGCTTAAATAATATTAATTATCAAGGTTTGACTTAGGGTATGGCTTATAGCTTTGTACATGCTGGGGTTTTCCACGGGGTTTTTTAGTAGAATTTGGTAGTATGTATTTAGGCATTGGTAATTAATTGCGATGGAAAATGTGTGCTCGTCGTGGCATTTTTATTGTAAATTGTAATAGTTTTGCAAAATATTGTGAAATTATCGTCATGAGATTTTTTCCTTATAGGGCCGTAATATATTCTTGTTGTGAATGCCTTAGTATAGCCATAATCAGGGCCGGATTAACGGGGCGGCTATAGCGCCAGGGCCCATTAGATGGGGGCCCCATTTAAAAAATTTTTAGTAAAAAGTAAATTAATGTATTTGTTTATTTAAAGTATTTATCTAATTATTTACTTGTAGGTACATTTATTTACTTACTTTATATTCATACGATTTTATTTTAATGTTTAGGTATCTGTAAAATAATTTCGATGAGTTTAAAAAGGGACCCTTTCACGTGAAGAACCCTGGGCGCCTCAATTCTTTAATCCGAGCATGGCCATAATCTATTTATTGATTTGTCATTCGTTCAAAATGTAGCATATTTGGTTATCGAGCCACGATAAAGCGGTAGATCCTCAAAGCCTCCTTCGTGTGAATATCGTGAAGCAATTCCAAAGTGGAAGCAAGTGAGAGAGGCGTTGAGTAAATATCCTTGAGAGTTTTTTGTAGCTCTTTTCTCGCTCCTTGTAGTCAGCGAAGACCCAGAGCTACCTAATTTCAAATTGTGTGGAGGTCAATGTAATCGTTGATTACTTTAGTATTGGACAGTAATTTCTCTGACTCTACTCTACTGTATTTGAGAGAGCAAGGGCCTAGGTACCTATGCTACAACCTACAAGGGAGCACTGAAAAGAAATCGGAATTTCCATGTAAAAATCACCTATTTATTTTAAACATTTTAATCGCGCCTGAAACTCTTCTGAGCAATAAAATATCGCAAACGAGTGAGTAAGAAGTGTGTACCACTGTACCAGTCAGTCACGTGTAGATGGGTTTTTTCAAGACTGGCCTAAAAATATTTGTTGGAAGCTATTGCATTATTGGTTGTTAAATCTTTCTTTGTATTTATAAAAACATACACTTTTCTGAACTGCTAATTAACGGTTTTATATTGACTTATTATTAAAATGTCAACCTATTACCGTTATGCTTGTATGAGGCGCCGTTTGTACCATAACTCTTTTTTACATATATATATATTAAACAAAGTCGATATATTAAAAACTAAAAAAAAATAATATATATCATCCAAATATAAAAATATATCAGCAATGATGAGAGTACTGATATATAAAACTTGAACTTCCAACGTTGACCACTGATGGCGCTCTTCGGGAAATTATGTCAGAGTCAGTAGATTAACAGAGTACCGCAACCTCCGCCATTTTTAGTCCTTTCCGCGCTTCACTCACTACACGCTCAGTAAAGTAGATGATGTTTTGACTAAATTTTTCGGAATATAATAAAACAAATACACTTAACGGCACAACAACACGGCATTTTATTAAAAATTACGCACTTCGTAAGTCTATCTTATGTATATGGACTAAAAATGGCCGCCAGGGCGGCATTTGTCGCGTCAAAGGCTTGCGGTACTCTGTTAATCTACTGACTCTGAATTATGTTTGGCAAACGAGCAACGACAAATTCAAATACTTGCAAAGGCGACGCGACCTACGTAATGTTACATTTTCTACATTGTAAAGCTGTTTGATTTGATTTACACTATAATGCAGCGCATTACATATAACTTTCCACCTTGTATGATTGATTATATTGATCCATACCGATTTAAGTTGGTGTCATACATGCTTTTAGGAGTAATTGTAGTTGCTAAAGATCATTACATGCATTTCATATTAGGATTATTAAAGTATGGCAGTTACTTTCTAGTAACTTATCTGTGGTATAAGCTTAAGCATATTCGGATAATACACGTCCGGCTAAGGTTGTCCATATCGATAACTATATGGCACTTCATAACATCGAACCAATTCCAACATAAACTCTTCTAATTAAAAGGTAAATAATTAAGTGACAGATGTAGCAGCATCTACGCTGTTGCAAATTTTGTCTCTAGCTACAGCGTCACTAGTGGTGGATATTCAAAGCTGAAGTTTTATATATTTCGCCCTCAAATTTTCTATATAATATCCTCGCCAGGAGTGTTTACCGCTACGTCATTAATGTATGAATCTAGCTATCCAATTTATTAATACTGTCATCTCATATAAAACAGTGAATTCAATAAGGATGGTGAACATTCGCAGTGCATTTGACGAAATCGACATACGGTATTGAATAAGCAAATGTTATAGAAAGAATAAACCTATAAACGCGAATTTAATTTCTTTTATATGCATAAGAATTTAATTCTCATTTGACTAATATAGTACAATTTTGATTCGTGTTTTTCATATTACACCATATGATTGTATGTGATGACGTAGCGGTAAACACTCCTGGCGAGGATAATATCTGTACTTTAACTACCAGATATATTTTTATATTTGGATGATATATATAAATATTTTTAATTTTTAATATATTGACTCTTTTTAATATATATATCTAAAGAATAGTTATGGTACAAACGGCGCCTCATATGCTTGAGACACTGTCCAGGACAGTTTTAAAATGTGAATGAATTTCAGTAGGACGTATGCAAATCTGGTTAAAATATACATTCAGGGTGACCCACCGAAACACAAACAGACGATTTACATCCTGCAAATTGATAATAAAAATACGCCATCTTCTTACATAATATCCTTATCCTCCTAAACAAGGTATGAAAACGTTAAAATCTTACATTATTAGAAAACTTTTTTTATTTCTCGGTATCTCTATTGATGTTTTAACCATTCGTTTAAACGACAAGGGCTATATTTCAAAAAATTAGGTCACTACTTCTGCGATTAATTACCTCTAATGTATTCTTGTTTGTTTGCATGTTTTCTACTTTTCCATTTATGGTATTGAACGGTTTTTTTTTAATTATCAGTTTTACAGGAGTTCTTTCATCTATTTCGTTTTTAATGGCCAACTCTATAGTGTAATTTGCGTCAATCTGACGTACATAAATTATCATTATTCGCCATAGGTCATAATTATACAAATAATTATTATTTACATTTTGCCCCCTATTCATCCGAGACCTTTCTCACGTTTTGCATCAATTTGAAATTATTTACAGTTTACATTCTTTGTGGGTACAAACCACATTAAATAATCAATTGGAAGTAGTAAATAGTGTTGCATTATATTATACGCGAATTCATTCATAACGAAAAAATGAGATAAAAAATGGTGTATCGTACCATTAACTACCATTCCCGTTATTTTATTCATTTTAAGATTACAAACCAAACGATAGACAATAGATAGACAATTCAGTAAGTAATAATAATAAATTTAATTGGAGAAATTTAATTGTCGATCGTTGTTCATGTTTAGTGATGTATTGCTAAGTTCACGGGTTATAAAATACAAACTGCAAATTGCACCAATGAGGAATTATTCCATTCGCTAATTGGTAATTACCTAATGGATTTCGTCTAGACTATAATCATTTTTTCCAGTGAGCACGTTATCACTATTTATCTTGTAGGTAGAAAGTTACCAACACGAAAGTAAATGCAAGCACACAATTTATTACCTGTGTTTTGCATATTTATATCAACAAATTCTTACAAATTAAAAAATCATACTAACCAGGATTCAGGATAAAAATGTCTAAGTATAAAGAGCGAAAGAAAATAATAGGACAGGACACTCCCATTGAGTACCTATTACCGCTATGGCTATGTGTACGGGCTGTATTTTTAGCAATTAATGGTTTATTGCTATTAATTAATTATTGCGGTCATTGGTTTTTCAAATAGAAATGATAAACAAAATATGCCTCAAATACGTATTTAATTTAGCTCAATTTTAATTATCCCTTGCAAATTATTTCTTAAGGTAAATATATAATTAAATTCAAATGAAACACTATAAATAATCTCAGAATTTATAGAGTGCAGTTCTTCGAATTAGATCAGAGCCAAGCACGGAAAGAACCAATTAGTACACATTCTTACACTATAATTGCGCAGATGTAATCGAAATATTAGCATACGGCCAAATTATGAACAAAAAGTGATTCGTCGAATAGATTAATCTAGAGGGTGGTCCAAAAGTCTGGAACAAAATTCATAATTTCCAAAATAATTACTTTTGGAAAAATCTCTCGCACACGTCGACTTTTATTTTTTGTTGGGCACATTTTAGGATATAAAAATTTTACAAAAAACTCAAGATTACGCCCACGCTCCATTTTGTAAAAAAAATTTAAATGGAAAATGGGGCCATGTGGCACATCGTTGGGAAAGCCCTTAAAATGGGAATTCGAATCCCAAATTTTAAAACAATCGATGAAGAACAAAATGACGACCATTTCCATGCGTCACTTTTTTCCTTTCTGGAACGCATTTTAACAAATTTTTTTTACCCACAATTCATGCGTATGTATTCTACGCAAGAGAATTTTTATTAAGTATGTATTTTTAAATATCCGGGAAATCAATAATTTTTGGAAATTTGCAAAAAAACACCATTAATTTGTATTTTTTATTTCGTGTAGGTAAACATTATTCTATACACCAATAAAAAAGGCGTACAATTTATATGTGCAAGGGTAAGTCAAAAATTACTTACACTTTTCATTGTTCATCTTTATTAAATACGATAGGTGGCGCCGCATGTGCTGTACGTTGAGGTGCCTGTGGTAACGTGTGAGGAATTGAATCGCAATCGTATCAGTTTTTTTCGAGCTACAACAGAGTAAGCATGTCAGCTCCACTATCAGATTGCACCAAAGAGGAGCAACGTTCAGTCAGTGATCAGATTTTTGTGGTCAGATGGTGTGAAAGGTGCTGAGATTCACCGGAGACTTTTGTCACAATACGGAGCAAGTGCTGTATCTCGTAAAACAGTTTTTTTGTAGACCGAGATGTTCAAAAGTGACCGAACAAGCGTAACATAATAAGAGGGAGCTGGCCAGCCATCAACCTCCACCACTACCGAGTGCCGACCACAATCGGCAGGCTTTAGACATGGTTACAGCAGATAGACGAGTGACCATAGATGACGTCGCATGCGCTTTACACATTAGTCCCGCTTGTGCGTATGAAATTATCCACGACAAACTCATATTCCGTAAATTGTGTGCGCGATGGCTACCGCGAATGCTTGCCACAGAAAAAAAAACGAAACGTTTGGACATCTGCCAACGTTTACTGGATCGTTTTAACGCGGAAGGCGACACATTTTTAAGCCCAATAGTGACCGTCGATGAAACATGGGTTTATCACTACGTGCCCGAATCGAAACGCCAAAGTATGGAGTGGAAACACCCATCATCTCCTACAAGGACAAAATTCAAGACCTTGCCATCGGCTGAGAAGGTGATGCTAACCGTGTTTTGGGACGAAAAAGGTCCTATACTGACCGACTATATGGACACGGGGACTACCATAAATAGTGCGAGGTACAGTGATTAATTGGCGAATAAGTTGAAACCAGCGATTCGAAACAAACGACGTGGTCTACTGTCAAAGAAAGTTGTTGTTGCAACGGCCCTTAACACCATGGAAACCATTGGGCTTTGAGACCCTGGAACATCCTCCCTACAGCCCAGATCTCGCTCCCTCAGTTTTTCAGGTTGTCAATTTGCCTCAGACGGGATGCGGTGCAAAAGTGGTTTCAAGACCAACCAAAAACCTTCTACCACGAAGGCACGCTGAACCAACGACCAAGTGTATTACTCAACGTGGAGACTATATAGAAAAAGAATGTGTTTGTTACACATCGATCTTTCTTTAAGACGGCTGCAGGCCATAAAGTGTAAGTATGTAATAATTTTTGACTTACCCTCGTATTTAAGCATTAATAGGCTGAGGCACGAGTCCTCTTATACACGGGTTCTATAATTTCTTCAGGGCAGCCTTCTACGCCTGAAACAAATAATCAGTGACTTATTTCTAAATCTACTAATTCTAACTAAATCTAACAATTTATTGAATAGATATGGAATTGTCGCCAGGGAACAATTTGTAAGGCCAGGGGCGTACGCAGGATTTTCGTTCGGGGGGTTAAAAAAAACACAAAGAAGCATTTTTTTTAAACAATAATAATCTAAATAACAAAATTAAGACGTCTAGATGAACGCGCAAGACGATTGATTATTTCTTCGGGATCGATTTTAATTGATCTATTGATTTTAATGGACCTATTATAAGACAAGCGACATGCTTAACAATTAAGTTGATAAGCTTAAATAAAATTTACCGGAATGCTAACACTTGCAAACGAAATTATTAGATTTTAATTCCGCTTATTCAAACTATCAGAAGGCTTCGCAGGCGAATGCGCGCCAGCGGTTCTTCAGCATTTCGCGCCTTGGTATCAGTAAACATCTGCTACTGTAGTGACTGAGCTGTCTATGCCGTACACAATTTCGAAGCGCATGCATTAAAGTAAAGATACATGTAGCTACATGTATATCTACTTTAATCTCATGTCTACTTTAATGCATGAGATTAAAGTATATCTACTTTAATGCGAATTTGTTCCGGACGGACAGGACACCCGTTCATTCGCAATTATTATATATGATGTAATGTAAGTAGAACCGGGACACCTCAACTTTCTCTTTTTGACGTCACTAACCCCACAATAGGCCCACGTGGGGGGCGTGTTTTTTATCCTTAGGGATGATCCAGGATGACGTGTTTTATTCTTAGGGATGACGTAATTTATCTTTAGGGATGATGCTGGATGCCCTTTTGGTTTTCTGGTTTCACGTGGGAGGCGTATTTTTTTATCCTTAGGGCTGACGTAATTTATCTTTAGGGATGATTCTGGATGCTGCTGGATACCCTTTTGGTTTTTCTTAATGCCCTTTTGGTTTTTCTGGATGTTTTTCTTAACGCCTTTTTGCCTTTTCTGGTTTCTTAAAGCCTTTTTGGCTTTCCCAGATGCTGGATGGCTTTTCTGGATGTCCTTTTGGTTTTTTGTTTTCTTAATGCCTTTTTGGCTTTTCGGGTTTCTTAACGCCTTTTTGCCTTTCTGGATGCCTTTTTGGCTTTTGGTTTCTTAATACCCTTTTGGCTTTCTGGTTTTAATGTCCTTTTGCTTTTTCTGTTTTCTTAATGCCTTTTTGGCCTTCCAGGTTCCTGACCTTTTTGCCTTTTCGGGTTTCTTAATGCCTTTTTGCCTTTCCCGGATGCTGAATGCCTTTTTGGCTTTTGGTTTCTAAATGCCTTTTTGCCCTTCCAGGTTCCTGACCTTTTTGCCTTTTCGGGTTTCTTAACGCCTTTTTGTCTTTCCCGGATGCTGAATGCCTTTTTGACTTTTGGTTTCTTAATACCCTTTTGGCTTTCTGGTTTCTTAATGTCCTTTTGCTTTTTCTGTTTTCTTAATGCCTTTTCGGCCTTCCAGGCTCCTGACCTTTTTGCCTTTTCGGATTTCTTAACGCCTTTTTGCTTTTCCCGGATGCTGAATGCCTTTTTGACTTTTGGTTTCTTAATACCCTTTTGGCTTTCTGGTTTCTTAATGTCCTTTTGCTTTTTCTGTTTTCTTAATGCCTTTTCGGCCTTCCAGGCTCCTGACCTTTTTGCCTTTTCGGGTTTCTTAACGCCTTTTTGCTTTTCCCGGATGCTGAATGCCTTTTTGGCTTTTGGTTTCTTAATACCCTTTTGGCTTTCTGGTTTCTTAATGTCCTTTTGCTTTTTCTGTTTTCTTAATGCCTTTTTGGCCTTCCAGGTTCCTGACCTTTTTGCCTTTTCGGGTTTCTTAACGCCCTTTTGGTTTTTCTTAATGCCTTTTTGGCTTTTCGGGTTTCTTAATGCCTTTTTGCCTTTCCTGGATGCCTTTTTGGTTTTTGTTTTCTTAATACCCTTTTGGTTTTCTGGTTTCTTAATGTCCTTTTGCTTTTTTCTGTTTTCTTAATGCCTTTTTGGCTTTTCTGTTTTCTTAACACCTTTTTGTCTTTCCCGGATCCTGAATGCCCTTTTGGTTTTTCTGTTTTCTGAATGCCTTTTTGGCTTTTCTGGATGACCTTAGGACTGGCTTTGAGGATGGCCTTAGGACTGGCTTTGAGGATGGCCTTGAAGTTACCCTTGAGAAGTGGCCTTGAGAAATGACCTCGAGGGGGAGGAGGACCTTAGAGTTGACCTAGAGGTCGGCCTTGCGGCGGGGATTGAAGTTGACCTTGAGGATGGTCTTGGGGGTTTCCTTGGACTTGGCCTTGGGTTTCACCTTGAGGATGGCCTTGAAGCGGAGTCTGGAGTTGACCTTGTTTTAAAATTGTCGGTTACATTATTATTACAATTCATTTCTTAGACCTAAACATATATTCTTTTAAAATTGAATTGATTCGTATAAGGTTTTAATTATTTTATCCTTTTGGATTAAATATGAAGTCAACATTTTACATACAATTTTCACTTAATTCCCTTCATGTAGTACTGCATAAGCTTTAGTGAGGAATTCAATTTCTAGTTTTGCTTTTTTGCGAATAGGAAGTTGGTCTAAAATTGTAGACAGTTGTTCACAAATGGGATTTACTTTTGCTTGTGTTACATTAGGAACAGGTAAACTTTCAATTGCAGTTAAATTTGCACCTTCCAATTTCATTAGTACCTGAAAAACATCTATTTAAATAATATGCAACTTATGGGATACACCTACAAACCTTCGGCTTTATTTTTTTGGAAGGGCGTACAATTTCTTGGGATGAGCCTGATGTTGGAGAAATCAAATTGCTTATTGTACTACAACAAAACCAGAATATCAATATAGTTACCTTTTATGAAATATGAAAGCTAAAGGTGGTAACAAAAACATGTTCATACCTCCTTGGAGCAATTACATCCGTAAGAAATTTCATACCGTCATAAAATTTCCACGGTTTTCGTTGCTTTTCTGAAGAAGAAGATCCACTTGTAACACGCATCCCCGTTTCGCCTTCACATCGTATGTAGGTGTCACGGAGATTTCTCCATTTTTTTTGTAAAGTTTCAACTGACTTTTCTGCAATACAATGCATAAGATGTGTGTTAAATAATATATATAATTAGTATGTATGTTGATCACCTAAAGCATCACTAATTTCTTTCCATAACTTGTCTCGCTCGGTTTTGCATCTGGTAGACATCGGCAAACGTGAATCCCACAACACAGGACGATCATGCACCATAGCAATTAGGATCTCATCCCACGAATTAAACTGGGGGTCGGGTATTTTTGACTTTTCCTCCTGTACCTCTTCCAATTTCTCTTCCTCCAATTGATCATAATGCCTGTAAGGGCTGTCAATGCGCTCTATACTGTAGCACTCTACACCACAAATTTGAATTTTTTCTATATTATACATTACGAGGGATGTTTTTGTGATTAAGCAAACAAAGGTGTTCAACTGACACACAGAAAATAACTGGTAGTAGTAGTCAAATGTAAAGTTTTTATTTACTTAATTTAATAAAGAAAGGAAGTTTAATATAGAAATTTTGAATCGACTTTACATATACGATTTTAGTAAAATTTCGTACGAATTTCGTAAAGTTTCGTACGAATTTCGTAACATTTCGTACGAATTTCGTAACATTTCATACGAATTTCGTTACATTAAACATACCTATTTAGAAATGAATAACGATAAACATTGTAGAGAAGTGCGAATTTCGTAAAGTTTCGTACAAATTTTGTAAAATTTCGTACGAATTTCGTAAAGTTTCGTACGAATTTTGTAAAATTTCGTACGAATTTCTTTTAAGAGAGAAAAATAGAATTTTTCTTTCGCAGAACGTTTTCAATTTTAACATGAAGTAAACAGTTAATGTCTTTTTGACTTTATGAATTAATGCCCTTTCGGCTTTTCCGGATAACTTCCTTAATGGCTTTTTGGCTTTCCTGGATGACTCTTCCTGAATGTCCTTTTGACTTTCCTGGATGACGTAATCCGTTACTCGATTATAGATTTGATTAAATAAATAAAATCGTGTAGTATCTTCTTGAGTTTTGGGGTGGTGATATTAAATCTTTGCTTTTTGTTCGTTCATTTCTAAATAGGTATGTTTAATGTAACGAAATTCGTATGAAATGTTACGAAATTCGTACGAAATGTTACGAAATTCGTACGAAACTTTACGAAATTCGTACGAAATTTTACTAAAATCGTATATGTAAAGTCGATTCAAAATTTCTATATTAAACTTCCTTTCTTTATTAAATTAAGTAAATAAAAACTTTACATTTGACTACTACTACCAGTTATTTTCTGTGTGTCAGTTGAACACCTTTGTTTGCTTAATCACAAAAACATCCCTCGTAATGTATAATATAGAAAAAATTCAAATTTGTGGTGTAGAGTGCTACAGTATAGAGCGCATTGACAGCCCTTACAGGCATTATGATCAATTGGAGGAAGAGAAATTGGAAGAGGTACAGGAGGAAAAGTCAAAAATACCCGACCCCCAGTTTAATTCGTGGGATGAGATCCTAATTGCTATGGTGCATGATCGTCCTGTGTTGTGGGATTCACGTTTGCCGATGTCTACCAGATGCAAAACCGAGCGAGACAAGTTATGGAAAGAAATTAGTGATGCTTTAGGTGATCAACATACATACTAATTATATATATTATTTAACACACATCTTATGCATTGTATTGCAGAAAAGTCAGTTGAAACTTTACAAAAAAAATGGAGAAATCTCCGTGACACCTACATACGATGTGAAGGCGAAACGGGGATGCGTGTTACAAGTGGATCTTCTTCTTCAGAAAAGCAACGAAAACCGTGGAAATTTTATGACGGTATGAAATTTCTTACGGATGTAATTGCTCCAAGGAGGTATGAACATGTTTTTGTTACCACCTTTAGCTTTCATATTTCATAAAAGGTAACTATATTGATATTCTGGTTTTGTTGTAGTACAATAAGCAATTTGATTTCTCCAACATCAGGCTCATCCCAAGAAATTGTACGCCCTTCCAAAAAAATAAAGCCGAAGGTTTGTAGGTGTATCCCATAAGTTGCATATTATTTAAATAGATGTTTTTCAGGTACTAATGAAATTGGAAGGTGCAAATTTAACTGCAATTGAAAGTTTACCTGTTCCTAATGTAACACAAGCAAAAGTAAATCCCATTTGTGAACAACTGTCTACAATTTTAGACCAACTTCCTATTCGCAAAAAAGCAAAACTAGAAATTGAATTCCTCACTAAAGCTTATGCAGTACTACATGAAGGGAATTAAGTGAAAATTGTATGTAAAATGTTGACTTCATATTTAATCCAAAAGGATAAAATAATTAAAACCTTATACGAATCAATTCAATTTTAAAAGAATATATGTTTAGGTCTAAGAAATGAATTGTAATAATAATGTAACCGACAATTTTAAAACAAGGTCAACTCCAGACTCCGCTTCAAGGCCATCCTCAAGGTGAAACCCAAGGCCAAGTCCAAGGAAACCCCCAAGACCATCCTCAAGGTCAACTTCAATCCCCGCCGCAAGGCCGACCTCTAGGTCAACTCTAAGGTCCTCCTCCCCCTCGAGGTCATTTCTCAAGGCCACTTCTCAAGGGTAACTTCAAGGCCATCCTCAAAGCCAGTCCTAAGGCCATCCTCAAAGCCAGTCCTAAGGTCATCCAGAAAAGCCAAAAAGGCATTCAGAAAACAGAAAAACCAAAAGGGCATTCAGGATCCGGGAAAGACAAAAAGGTGTTAAGAAAACAGAAAAGCCAAAAAGGCATTAAGAAAACAGAAAAAAGCAAAAGGACATTAAGAAACCAGAAAACCAAAAGGGTATTAAGAAAACAAAAACCAAAAAGGCATCCAGGAAAGGCAAAAAGGCATTAAGAAACCCGAAAAGCCAAAAAGGCATTAAGAAAAACCAAAAGGGCGTTAAGAAACCCGAAAAGGCAAAAAGGTCAGGAACCTGGAAGGCCAAAAAGGCATTAAGAAAACAGAAAAAGCAAAAGGACATTAAGAAACCAGAAAGCCAAAAGGGTATTAAGAAACCAAAAGCCAAAAAGGCATTCAGCATCCGGGAAAAGCAAAAAGGCGTTAAGAAACCCGAAAAGGCAAAAAGGTCAGGAGCCTGGAAGGCCGAAAAGGCATTAAGAAAACAGAAAAAGCAAAAGGACATTAAGAAACCAGAAAGCCAAAAGGGTATTAAGAAACCAAAAGTCAAAAAGGCATTCAGCATCCGGGAAAAGCAAAAAGGCGTTAAGAAATCCGAAAAGGCAAAAAGGTCAGGAGCCTGGAAGGCCGAAAAGGCATTAAGAAAACAGAAAAAGCAAAAGGACATTAAGAAACCAGAAAGCCAAAAGGGTATTAAGAAACCAAAAGTCAAAAAGGCATTCAGCATCCGGGAAAGACAAAAAGGCGTTAAGAAACCCGAAAAGGCAAAAAGGTCAGGAACCTGGAAGGGCAAAAAGGCATTTAGAAACCAAAAGCCAAAAAGGCATTCAGCATCCGGGAAAGGCAAAAAGGCATTAAGAAACCCGAAAAGGCAAAAAGGTCAGGAACCTGGAAGGCCAAAAAGGCATTAAGAAAACAGAAAAAGCAAAAGGACATTAAAACCAGAAAGCCAAAAGGGTATTAAGAAACCAAAAGCCAAAAAGGCATCCAGAAAGGCAAAAAGGCGTTAAGAAACCCGAAAAGCCAAAAAGGCATTAAGAAAACAAAAAACCAAAAGGACATCCAGAAAAGCCATCCAGCATCTGGGAAAGCCAAAAAGGCTTTAAGAAACCAGAAAAGGCAAAAAGGCGTTAAGAAAAACATCCAGAAAAACCAAAAGGGCATTAAGAAAAACCAAAAGGGTATCCAGCAGCATCCAGAATCATCCCTAAAGATAAATTACGTCAGCCCTAAGGATAAAAAAATACGCCTCCCACGTGAAACCAGAAAACCAAAAGGGCATCCAGCATCATCCCTAAAGATAAATTACGTCATCCCTAAGAATAAAACACGTCATCCTGGATCATCCCTAAGGATAAAAAACACGCCCCCCACGTGGGCCTATTGTGGGGTTAGTGACGTCAAAAAGAGAAAGTTGAGGTGTCCCGGTTCTACTAATGTAAAATTGTTATCTTTATGGGTGTCGGTTTATTACGGACGTTCGAACTGTGTAATCATTTTTATTACCTAGTTTCTGTATACTTACCTATATCGACCCGTATACATCCTGAAGTTTTAGTTTAGGTAGGTATTTATTATTTGGACGTATATTCAGATATAGGACTTGAAGTTTACGCTACACGGTAGCCAGATATAGCCAAAAATCGGCACTCAGGCCATCCATGACAGCTGTAATCTCAAAATTAACATTATTATTCTTATTCTTTGTATTTAGAAACAGTGATTGAGCTTTAATGAATATTTCGGGGGGGGGGGGGGGTTAACCCAAGAACCCCCCCTTCGGTACGCGCCTGTGTAAGGCCCTGTAAATTGTCGCTGCATATTGGCGTGTGTGTAGGGCCCTTTAGTTACCTTCAGCTAATTTGGGGGAACTCCGTATCATCCTCTGCTTCTTCTTCACTTTCTGCAACGGGCAGCTGTTCTCGCAGTTCAAGTAGGTACATATTGGAACAGTTGGGGCTTTCTTTTATGAATCCACAATTGGTTTGACACGTCTTTATGCATTTGCAAGAAATAAGTTTTAAAACTGCTTCTGGTGCTGGTGACTGTATAGCGTTGACTGCAGACCACCTTTGGTTTTTGTCCAGCCCCATTATTGCTCAGGATCTTTTTCATTCCTAACCATTGCTTTACTTGCAAACGTACTATCAATGAACCTTGCTGTGCTGCAACCATCAATACACTAGAGCCACATCGTCCGCTGAACAATTCAGAGATTTTAGATTTGGCGTAGATACTCATACCAAAGAGTATATAATACTCTTTGCTCATACAGAGTGCCACGTCTAAGACGAATAATTGCTCAATACTCTCTTATAATAAAAAATCTAAAAAATGATTGGAATAAAAGTTTCTTCAAATCAAATTGTTCATAATTTAAAAATACTTTGACTGTGTCCCACTTAGTTACTTTTTTGCATTTTTGAATTTCCTATCAAATTAAGTTACCTGAATAACACGCAATAGGTACCAATCCCTCAACACTTCCAACCCTGCTATGACGAAAAAAGAAGTAGGTGATGATTTCCTAGTTCCTCTTCAACCCTCTTCTTCTTTTAAATCTACGTTGTAACTTGTAACCAAAGTAATGCACACTCGACGTCGACACCTTTTTCGAACAATTTTGGTCAATATAAATGGAGTGAAACATACTTGTCTATTCATCCTTGATTTGATTCCCGTCGATTGTTTGGTTTTGAGTTAATTAAAAAAATCATAATGTTTTATACAGTAATTCCTTTCCTCGACGTTTGAGATTTTTTTACGTTTGCTAAAAACATGAAAGTTAAATAAAACCGGAAACTTTTTAATTAATTTTATAATTGTTATTAAAAAGAGTAATTTAATTTTACACGGCAAACCACATTTTAATTTCAATTCTAGTTAATTATAAAACTTATAACCAAATAGAAAATGAACGATGTAAAACAACTTTTTTAATGTACATTTAATGTACATTTCATTCAAAAACTCTCATTAAGCAATAAATGTGCACGTTATATCAAATTAAAACCTATATAAGAAATTAGTCTTATAAAATATAACGTTAATTTACTTAAAAAACAAATCTATAAAAACTTGGGAATCTGTGGTTTAAAAAATTCATTAACTACCTAATAGGTACAGGTAATTAAATTTAGTGGCAACATTATTAATCACGGCTATTACGCTTAATGCAATAATTGATGAACTCTACCAGGAACTCTTGCAATTAATTTTAATATATGAGATTATAATAAGAATATAATTTGCAATTCATTTAGGCAACATCTATATAACTTATTCAATCACGCTATTTCTTCTCTGTTTAGACACTTCTCGAGGAAATTTCAAACATTAGAAAAACTCCGCTTTCCCACAATTAATATTCCACCATCAATCTTAAACGAAGGAAGGCGGTGTAAAATTTTTAAACTTGAAGAATTGAAAGATGTGACCGGATGACCTGCACATGTAACCGCTACAGAATGAACATACATCAAAGAGATAATAAAACACGTGTCTCGCGTACTCTTTAAGAATAAAAATTTTCCATACACAGAATTCTTATGAATTTCCATAATTGGATAAGAACTACAAATGCATTCGCTTTTGCCGTTAGTTTTGAAGTCCTTAGATAAATCTAGAATAACTAAATAAGGATCGTAAATGATTTATAGCGGTTATATAACAGCACCAGTAACCTCTAGGAAGAGGCCAGGATTAAAGAGTTGAGGGGCCCAGGGCTCTTTACGTGAAAGGGACCCTTTTTAAACTCATCGAAATTATTTTACACGACGGAAATTTTTTTTCCATTTTTTGAATCTACGTATTCAGAAACGCAAAGATATGTAAAAAATTGCATCTAGGTCAATATTTTTTTTGAACACTAATACAATACTTCTCTTTTACTTCGTACTCGGGAAGTAAAAAGAAAAACTATGCATAGGACAATTTCTATGTAGAATAGTAATCCTAATCAATTAATGTAAACCTTCTGGTTTCAAATTAAATATTTAAGTTACAATCTTGGTCGAAAATTCTGAAGGAGAGGTACTACATTTACGCAATTTTCGACCAAGATTGTAACTTAAATATTTAATTTGAAACCATCGATCACTATGCTGCATAGAATTTGACCTATGCATAGTTTTTTTTTAAATTTTTGTTAGATGATTACGTCCAAAATGGCTATTTTATGACCATTTTAGCAACATTAATTGCAGAGCTCTCCTTAGGAGCCGTAAGGCTCCTCTGTAGTCATTTTCGGTTTCAACTCTTATTGCAATTATTAGGCCACCAACAACTCGTCTTCATTGCAATTCTATTTTTAATGAGAATTGCACTTCCAGCGTGTACTGTATTGTCGGGATGGTTACAGGGGTAGGTATATTAAAATAAGATCGATTAGTAAAATGGGTCTCACTGATTAAAAGGATGTCAATTGAATTTTTATTAAGGAATAGTTTAATTTCCTCTTTATGTTATTGAGCGTCATTAGCGTTCCATTATCCAGCACTTTGATTTATCAAAAAATTGTATCTTTTAATTAAAATTGTGAACTATACTTGAATTGCCGAACAGATGGGAACAGACTCCTCCTACTACAAAAAGGGGCTGAATTATGTTAAGTCAGATTTACATACACAAATAATAAGAATGTACAAAGTGTACTAGATAGACTAAATTACTTCTTACTTTAATATCAACAATAGAAGCTAGTCTTTAAAACGACTATTTTGGAATAACAAATCGTGTGCACATAAAAAAATGCGGATAAAAGTTAACTGAAACGAAAAGACTTACAAGACAATTTGGGGAAGTGAATCAGACTCTCAATGTAATCTTCCCGCGTATTTTGAATTAACCAATTATTTGTGGGAGGAGCATGTTTCCATCTGTTCGACAATTCAAGTATAGTACCTACCAGTGGTTTTCCACAAGTGGGCAATAATTTTTAAAATACTGTAGTTTTGTTATTATTGAGTTTCACCTGTTATTTTGCTAAGACAAATTGTTCAGTTTAGGATCCTCTATTAGCATTTTCATACTCATTAGCATAAGTTACCAGTCACCCTGTAGACAAAACGTCGAGCAAGCGATAAAGCTCAATATAAATCTTAAGACCCCGGCGCAAGTAGATCAAGCACTCACAGATCTAACTACTACACTTAAACAAGCAGTCCAAGGTGCTACGCCACAGAATGATGCAGAGCAGAGATCCTACGACAATATAGGTACCTATTGAGATAAAGCATTTAATAGTTGAAAAACGAAGAGCTAGGGCAAAGTGGCAAAGAAACCACACGCCAACGGACAGAACAATCTACAATCGCGCCAGTAACAATCTTATCGACAAGCAAACCCAAAATGCCAGTATCACCTTTACGAAATGAAAATGGACTCATCACAGAACAATGGGCACGCAGCGATGCTGAAAAAGCAGAATTTTTGCAAAACATCCTGTCAAAGTGTTTACACCCCACGATAACCAACCCGATATGAAAATCGAACAGGAAATCGCAATACCATCGGGGAATATTCGACCGATCGGAATATTTAGTCAAACAGAAGTTCAACAAGAAATCGCCCAAAATACCAAAAAAGCACCAGGAATGGACAAATTAACACCGAAAATGATAAAGGAAAGGAGTTACACCTCTAATGTACATATTTAACGCAATCTTAGGTAGGTACGTCTTAAGTACTGACCTAAACAACTTATAATACTTACACCGAAACCCGGAAAGGATCCTAAAATACCCTCTTCATATCGACCCATAAGCTTATTACCAGTAATATCAAAAGTCTTGGAGCGGTTACTACTTAAAAAACTAATATTACATTTTAGAATACCATCAAAATTCATTTTATGTCTGAAGAAGCCGACTACGTATCGGTGAAAGGTGAAACGTTACATCACATCAAAATAACTCCTCGTATTTAACAATAAATAATTAAGGCCAAATGTGAACTCACAACCTCCCCTTGGAATTTCAAGGGGAGGTTGTGAGTTCACATTTGGCCTTATCTGTCTAACCCCTTTGCGAGAAATGGACCACACCACTGTTAATAAATAATTACATATATTGCTGGGTTTTCCTTCTTCTCAACCCCGACGATTAAAAAACTAAATCAAGATTTAGCGCCAGATGACTGGATGCCACTCCATCAATATGGATTTAAAAGAAGCCCACTCAACTGTACAACAGACTCACGTCATAAACGAAGCACTCGAAAGCAAAGCATTCTGCACAGAAAATATTGACGATCAATTAAAAGTAGCGAGCGAGAATAGTCAGAACACAAGATTTTCTTTTCGTATCTTTTCCGATTGAAGAAAAAAAGTAAGTAGGTACATAGGTATAAGAATTTTGATGCAGTGGTTCTGATTTTCGGCAAAGAAGGAAAGAAAAAATGTATGAATGTAAATTTTTGAAACAATTTACAAAGTATGTAGAAACTCAGACTTTAGAAATATTATGTCCAAATAAAAATCATAGTTCAAAGTTTATTTTCATAATGAAATTAATGATGCCTGTTGGTTTACATTTTCAATTAAGATGTTTCATTTTAATATCAATCCACCTTTTATGTATTTTTATGATTGTAAAATACATTTTTTTATCATTTTCGGCGTTCCAAGTTATCCTACACGCTCAAGAGATTGTAACAAAATGATGTTTGATAAGGCGTTCCAACATTTTTTTAAAATTAGATATATTTTTATAAAAAATTATCCATAACCGTTTTTTTAAACAATTGATATGGTAGGTATTTAAAAAATCATATTTTTGTGTATTAACGTTTTAATTTTTTCCAAACTTAGTCCATAATTAATCGTAATAATAAAAACAAGAAATTCCACTAATTTTTTATTTTAAATGTTACAAGATATACATATTAGATATTACATTGTAACAAAAAATTCATAATGACTAAGTACCAGAGTCGGATTTACCATAAGGCTAGAAAGGCTATAGCCTAGTGCGGAAATTTTAGGGAGCGGTAAATGTTGGAGTTAAAAAATAAATCTGGACAAATTAAAATCATATGAAAAAATACAATACATAAGTATTTTAATTTGTGAGTATATTAAATATTGTTTAACAGCAATAGAAACAAAAGCGAAAATTATTGTACTTAGATGAGGGGCGGCAAAATATTTCTAGATCAGGGGCGGAAAATTCGTAAATCCGTCTCAGCTAAGTACCTACCCAAATCAGTACTAACATGTTCCCTAAGGAGAAATATCATTTTATGGGTCAAATATGACAATAGAATTACTCATTGTAGGTTATAGGTTTGCAGAGAGTATTAATTCTATGCTTACATACCTATTTACCGACTTTCTACTTGTTGTGCCCTTTACATAACGGTTGGCGCTAAAAATTTATATTTTTCAAACATTGCTGTTACAGTTTCAGCAGTAGGTGCAGCCGGTGTCTTGAGTAAATTTATTGTACGTACACGGTATTATACGATATAGAAGATAGTAAGGATTCACCACAATTTATACTATAATAGTATTAATTGTCTGGGTTAGCTTATTAGAATTTACTTTATAGATGCATGTTCCATTTGGGATCCTTTGTAATAATTGAGGAGAGCATTATTTCTTATTACAGCAAACTCCTGTTGGTATAGTGCAGTTAATTAGTTAGTGAAGTGGTAAAGGAGCAATTTTGGAATAAATAGGTAAATGAAGGTCATTCGCTTACGTAAGGACTGAAATACACCATATCAACTTCAACTATCCACGTTGCGTTGTTATATCAAAATCACTCGGATAAAGTTCGTAAATAGACACAATTGTACATTACACAATATCGTTGACTGAACGATTCGTTCAGTCAACGACAATATTCATATCGCGCATTTGTTAAGTATAATCAAAGACCATTATTATATGGTCTTTGGTATAATCAAAGACCATATCTTGACAATGAGCAAATAACGAATAAAGAAAAATAACTAATTTTATCTCACAGATACAATAATTGTAGGTACCTATAATTCATTTCAAGGCTCCTGTATTTAAAAATGAAATCTACATTCAATTTAAATCGATATAATGTTTCGTCACCTGATATTTGTACCATGTTGTCGTAAAAACAATGTATTACCTAATACCTACAAGCACTGAACTCTGCTTTATTTGTTTTTGTACCACCATTCTGTTGGTCAAATTAACAAGGACACAAACGAATATTGTACATTTGTATAAAACGTTTTGAATGCAACAAGCCGCACGTCCTTTTACGGAAAGTTCAATCTGGTTCAATGTTGTAATTCGTCTTTGAATCCTTTCTGCCTCTTTAAAAATCGAGAGCAAAGTTGCATTTTTTAAATGGAAACCATAAGTTGCCTTTGCCCTTCCAAAAATGTATAGTTTAAGGCTAAGTAATACCCATAAAATTTAATATAGTAAATTGCTCCTAGTTCCTTTATATTTTATTTTTAATTACATATTACAATTATTTGTTGATGTTGTTTAAAAAAGCTAAATTGATAATAAAATGTTAAAAAAATTATTAATTTCTGGTTGGTTTTAAAATTAGGTTTGTTTTACTTTTCTTAAAAACCAATTAACATACACATTTCAAATTTGGTAATGTTCATCAGAATCGCACAGCCCAGGAGGTGTGTTATTATACGATCTTTATTCCTTTCACAGTATTATATGGAATGCGTCAAATTACAACCAAAAATCATAATGACTAAGTACCCAAGTCAGAACTAAAGATTTCGCAGTTACTGTTTTCAGTTTTTTGAATACCTAATTCTTTACAGTGTGTCCGTGTAAGGCGAAAAAGTCATTTCGGTAAGTAATTGGGATTACGCCAATATGCTATTCTATAATGTAATGTAGCATGAACCAACAGCGGATTACCCATTAAACTGACTAGGCTGTAGTTTAGGGGCGCAAAGCATAAAGGGGCGCTGTCGTTTGTAATCAATTTAGTATTATTAAGCCGTGTATGCAAATTGGTAACAAAAGCGGAAGGATGCAAATTTTGACGTGGCTAATTTTTACTTTTCCGTGCATATACGCACGTGTATCTACATACAGGGTGTCCCAATATTCCGTGGACATAGAGCTACAGTAGGTTTATGGGAACAAAAAAGTCGAATGGGCTAAACTTACCTATATACTAAAGTACTTCGGTAAGCCGTGAGAGGGCGTCAAAGTTGGAAGAATATTTTTGTTTTATTTTAATAAATCGGAAATTCTTTTATCGATTTTTTTAAAATTTGGTGTGGGCACATATCAATGAAGGAACTACGTTTTTAAGTGGATATTAATTTAACTGAATTCCGGGAAGGGTGAAAACTACCCCTACCGTTCGACACATTTAATGGTAACTTTTTTGTGGGTCGTAGGAGTGCTTTAATTTTTTGTAAAAAGGAAGATACATTAATTTTCTGTATTTTTCGTCTCTTACAAAAATGGTGTATCTCTTTTAGTTTTTGAGCGAATCACACAATAGTCACAATAAATGTCCAATACGACCCTGCATAAATTAATTCTACGCAGGAAACTGAAATTGACTCTTCTCAAGATGCTGCGAACTCTTTGCAAGACCAACGCCTGTTGAGAAGAGTCAATTTCAGTTTCCTGCGTAGAATTAATTTATGCAGGGTCGAAGAGGTGGTGGTCGTATTGAACATTTATTGTGACTATTGTGTGATTCGCTCAAAAACTAAAAGAGATACACCATTTTTGTAAGAGACGAAAAATACAGAAAATTAATGTATCTTCCTTTTTACAAAAAATTAAAGCACTCCTACGACCCACAAAAAAGTTACCATTAAATGTATCGAACGGTAGGGGTAGTTTTCACCCTTCCCGGAATTCAGTTAAATTGATATCCACTTAAAAACATAGTTCCTTCATTGATATGTGCCCAAACCAAATTTTAAAAAAATCGATCAAAGAATTTCCGATTTATTAAAATAAAACAAAAATATTCTTCCAACTTTGACGCCCTCTCACGGCTTAACGATGTACTTTAGTATATAGGTAAGTTTAGCCCATTCGACTTTTTTTGTTCCCACAAACCTACTGTAGCTCTATGTCCACGGAATATTGGGACACCCTGTATATCTATGAATAAAAATTTAACGTGGCCAATTTATTGGTACCCAAAGTTGGTCAAAAATTAAAAATCGATTTTCTCAAAATCTGCTCCAAGTTTATTTTTTGAAATGTAATACATGTAGTTCATGAAAAACCATTGCCACTAAGGTTCATGAACCGCCAACTTACTTGTACAATCATTATTATCATTACAATGCCCAACATATTTGGTGGAAAAAATATCAAAATATTGACAATATCGAAAAGCGTACTAGCTTCGAAAACCAACCGTGAACCTTCCAGCACGAGTCGGCTCAGAATTATGAGTTTTTTGCTATATTCGTAAATAAAGCTAAAAAAATCTCATTTTAAACATGTGTTTAGCGTCGTTTTCCCCATAGCCTCTTATTATCATTGCTTACTATCTAACATTTTGTAATATAGCGCACTATTTACGAAAATTAGAGGTAAACACTTAATAAACCGTATTATCTTAATTCAAAATTAAAGATCAGATTTGCGATAACGGTGGATAAAGTCCATTTTTATAGAAAAATTGATTATGTGATCATTGTACGCATTTACAAAAAACAAGTTTTGATGGTGTGATAGAAGTGAAATTTAATCATGTGCCCCTTTGGACCATTGAGGTATCCATTTCATGATTATTATTATTAAAGTATCACGCTCTGCACCAAAAGAGTGTCCCCATACAGATCATCATCGGTTGTAATGTCGCAACATTCATAGAATATAAACATTATGCTGGTATAACGTACAAATAAAGGTACCTTCAGTAGGCAGTGAAAAAGGTAGAATTTAATGACAAGAAAATGTCCTGAGCCACAAGCTCACAATCAAATGTAAAATACCAAAAACATATTTAATTGTGATGAAACGGGAATTTCTGTTGTTCCTGATAATGGCATCGAAGTTATCTACCAGAAAGGGAAATAAGGTCGGGAGAAAGAGGAAGAAACGTAACTGTACATCACTTTATTAACGTTGCCGAGTATAATTTTATGTGACCTCTCTTTGCGTTTCCCTAATTGAATAAAAAATTACCGTGATCTAAGAACCAAAGAACTATGTAAACTAGTTGAAGGGGAAAATGTTATGGTACAAAAAAATAATACATGGGAACCGGATAAAATAGTAGAATTAAGTAATAAACTTAAAACATGCGTTGTAAAGTTAGAAAACGAATCAGTCCTAAAAAGCGAAACATTCAACTGGAACAAGGAAACCAAGTTGAGGAAGTTCTCTGGAAGCACAAACTGAAAAGATCGTTGACACGGTTACGGTCTTGAGTGATCGCCGACTAGAGGTTTCAGTTATTGCTAGAGAAATACAAATATCAGAAATAAGCGTTTTTAATTCTATTTAAAACTTGTTATTCTTTACGAAGATTTGGAAATGGACACGTCGGCATCGAAGTCGGTATCGAAGGCCTAATCATTATTATTTTCAATTACGACAGTAGGTAAATGGTTTATCTTTCATTTTTGTAAATAATAGATAGTAATTAAATAACAAGATTTGATAGTATGGTAACGATAAGACAAAAAAGACAAACAAAGCAATTAAGTCACACCTAAAATCGAAGATCAAATGATAACGATTAAATTAATTCCACGTGGCTAAATGTAGATGAAGGAAGTCGTCATCATAGTTTTGAGAAAGCCAAAATTATCTCATGATACACAAAACAGCCTTTTGTTTTAGCGTGTGCCATTCTCTTCCACATCGGGATTTAAAAATTCTATTGAGGATTTAAAAAACAGGGTGAAAAGTAATTCAGGTGTTATCAAACGACTTTTCTCAACAACAATGACATTTTTGTTGTTAGGGGAACACAAATAGAGGTCACATGAAATTATCCTGTGCAGCGTTAATGAAGAGATGTACAGTTACGTTTCTTTGTCTTTCTCCAGATGATATTTCCCTTTCTGAGTCTGAGAGATAACTTCGATTCCATTATCAGAAACAACAGAAATTCCCGTTTCATCACAATTAAACATGTCTTTGGGTATTTTACACTTGATTTTGAGCTTTCACCATCTACTGATGAAGATGCCTTACTTCCATCGCACCCTGTTTCTATTCTATGCATGTTGAGACAATACAATTGATGATAATCTGTATGGAGACACTCTTTTGGTGCAAAGGGCGATCTTTGAATAATAATAATCATGAAGTGGGTACCTCAATGGTCCAAAGGGGCACATAATTAAATTTCACTTCCATCACACTATAAAAAAACGCGATTTTTGTAAATGCGTAATTGTAATTGTTACATAATCAATTTTTATATAGAAATGGACTTTATCCACCGCTATCGCAAATCGGATCTTTTTTTTTTCAATTAAGATGATACGGTGGTATTAAATGTTTACCTATAATTTTCGTAAATAGTGCGCCATACCTATTACAAAATTTTAGATAGTAAGCAACGATAAGAGGATATGAGAAAAACGACGCTAAAGGCATGTCTAAAATTAGAGTTTCATTTTTTTAAATAAAGAGCCTAAAGGGGATACCGTTTATTGTTTGGTGACAACCCTAAAGTATTACCATTGATTCGCGAAAAATCACATACAGGAATACGCTCACCAATCAATAATTCATACCCACAATACAACACAAAGGAAGACATTCGAGTTGAGTTTTACCAACTGAAGAAATCCCAGACTAAAAGCGAACTAAAATATCAAGCACAAACACTATACAACAAGCTTCCTCTAATTACCCAACAAGAGATCAAACTATATTTAACAAATTCCGCTTTTTACAGCTTTCACGACATTTTAATTAGTTAAATATTTAATATAATGTTCGTGTGTATTCCTAGTTTGTTACTTTTATATTTAAAATGTTTGCTTTAGATACATGTATAGGTATTATTCAAGGAGCATGTAATGATTTAGCTAACGAAGATGAAGTAAGTTCATCAGAGTGGGTAATGGCTATTACATGCGAGTAGAATACCTACTATAACAAGGTGTGTATAAATTGACGAAAAAGGTCATATCTTTTGTGGCAAAGTTTCCATCGCTAAGCGCATCATAAAATTTGTAAAAAAAACAACTCTAAAAGCAATGCAATTAATATTAAGACTTTTGAGATGAAAATGCATGTGCACAAGCTTGTTTTTGTTGGGTTTAGAGGCCTCTCAATGTAAAATGTTGTGATAAAATTTTAATCAACAGACCAGTAAGTAACGACGTAAACCTAGCCACTGTCAGGGAATGGTGCTGTGTTGCCATCTTTTATTCATCGATATTTTGAGGTTACGGATGACAGTAGTATTCTGACAGGCATATTTAATTGATTTTTGTCGTCAACAATTTGTAATAGTAATTAATATTTATTTGTGGTTGAATAAGAAATATTTGCTGGGACATTAAATATTTCCTGATCACTTTGACAATACTGTAAATGTAAACGTCATCAAACGCTGATGACGTGCACGCAACTTAGTTTGGCTTTCCCTATATCTATTATGCTTCGAATGTCTTCAGGAAGACGGGAACCACTTAAAAGAAACATACATTTGGCAGCACTGTAAACTAGCATACGACTGTAATAACTGCCATTGCTATTTTCTTCATTTCAATCTCCAAAAACAGTTTACTCGTCGTTGGTAGCACGTTTTTTTAAGTTCTACACATTATGCAAGATATGATTCAGAAAATCCTCATTGGTATCTAGAAGGACATGTTCAATATCAGCAGAAATGATTTTGACAGGACACCTTACTAAACTATACTATTTTATTAAATATTGTTTCAAGAACTAGGTGCGCATAAAACGGTGATGGGTGACTAAGTTAATGAGCATTGTTGAATATTGTTGAAAGTTGAAATACTTCAAAATAAAATAGTTATTTTTCGTAATAACTCAAAAAAATTAAAAAAGAAATATACAGAGTGATTCACGACTATTCCCTCGGTCTCTTGTGCCTAAAGGGTACAGGGTATCAGTTTCATTTTTTGGTGACATATGTAAATTTATAACAACTATTTTTTAAAATTATTTTCAATTATACAGTATGCTTCACAAAATTGTAATATATCAAAGTTAGGTTTTTTTAAATGCAACCCCCTGTATTTTATTACATTTTTAGATTATACGTTAAAAACTAAGGTAACTTTATTAAACGTTCCCTATACCTATCGGCTATCGCTTACCAATTTTGAGAAAATTGTGATTTTAAGAAAAATATTCAATTCAAACAACCCCTAATAACACGGAAACCACTTACTTTTAGTCACGCAAATTTATATCGATTTATTTTGACCTTTAAGGCTTTCATTTGCACTACGTGGAATTTCGATATTAATATTTTGTTAATTTCCGGCTAGACCGGAAGTAAATTGGTATACTTACCTTATTATACTCGATTAAAAGAGTCGTATATCCTCTACTCACGAACCTCATAAATAAAAATGGACTGCTGATAGCATGTGCCTACTTCTCCGCTTTTGACCCCACCAAGGATCCGCCATGATGAGCGCAAATATTAGTAACATTCTGGTAAGATTTGGATATTTATGTTGGAGATCGGTCATTGTTGGTACCTCTGCTAGCAGCTGATCGCATTTGTGTCAAGCCACAGATTACACAACTATATGTAATCTGTGGTCAATCGTGAGATAGATTTTAACAGTTGAGAAGACAATAAAGTTGTTTATAATAATAGCAGTATTCGTTTTATCAAATTCAAGTGAGAATCTCAGCTATGAACTGAGAAAAGTTATTTTTTTACGTGATCCGAATTACATTTCAAATTTTCGCGGTTGAATTTGCGCTCATCATGGCGGACGCTGTAAGGGGTCATTTCGAATACATGTGATTATCAGTCCATTTTTATTTATGAAGTTCGTGCCTCTACTTCACTGTACAATTTTACTTCTTTATCTTAGTTAGCAAAAAAGTTTTGAATTTTTTTAATTTTCAACTTCAAACATTCATTCCCCTTCCCCTATGCGGTATAAAGAAATAAATGTAGTGCCAATAGTTTTTCATAAACTATATGTATAACATTTTGAGAAAATCGATTTTTAATTTTTGACCAATTTTGGGCACCAATAAATTGGCCACGTTAAATTTTTGTTCTTTATCAATTACAAGTAAAAGTTCTCGCTATTCTTTGGCTACAATTTCCAATTTTCAAATTTTAATTAAGTTAAACGGTTCTTGAAAAGTAAAAACTTAGAGAATTGCTAATTGGTCGCCATTTTGAATTTAGAAGCAAACGAAAAACGGCGTTTTATTTGTAACCCTGTCTACTAACTTTTCACCAAGGGAAATTAGTTTGAGTTAAAATTTGAATGTTTGCGCCTATAATAACGCCCCTTGTTTGGGCGCTTTTCGGTCGATTTTGATGAGAAGCTTGTTTTACCGATGAAGTTTTTTTATAGGCCTTAGTTTCAAATTTCATCAAAATTGGACTACCTAGTAGTTTAGGCTCCACAGCCATAACGTACGCACCCAAGCAGCTACAGACAAACATTTTTCAAAAATGGTGGTTTTGGACTCAGGATGACCCAAAACGTTTAGATTCATCAAAACCACGAGTTCCATTTTTTTTTCGATTAAGTGCATTACTATACACGGGAAAGTAAAAATTAGTAAAGCTATAAATGGTATAGATACCTACTTATGGTGAGAAATTAAATACCGGTACCAAATAACTTTTTTTGAAACATTTGAAACGTCTTTACAATGATAGGTATAATGACATTCCATACTTTTCGAACACCCTGTATATGTATTACTAAGTGCCATATTATTATATTTGACGATTGTTAAGTAGGTACAATGTACGTAATAAAATAAACAACAAAGCAAATCAAATATTGAAGAAAAAAGTCCGTCGTGTAAAATATTAATTCCTTTAACATGGTGGTTAGGTTTTATTATTGTGGAATATCATTTATATTAGGTATCTATCATACGATAAGACCTACTCGAGCACTTGAAGTTACCTATAAATACGGTCGCGTTATATTCTGGAAGCAGAAAACGCAAACAGCCATCATGAAAACAATTCTTGTAGTTCTGCTTATTACCATTTTATACATGAGTTTGTCAGTAGATGTAGTTCAAAGTGGATGCCGTCATATTGGCCGCTACGATAGCTGCAATTTCCGCACTGAATTTATGGCGTGAGTATACATATTAACTTATAATAAACACGATTTATTAACATTGCCTGTTGCAGTGGCGGATATGGGACTGGTGCGAGCATGCCTAGCGGTGGGGTATGTTGCCCTATTTCTGCCTGCCCACGGTCATGGCAAATAGGATTTGATTAAAAACAAATTAGTCAGCATTACCTACTTACTCTTATTTTTGTTATGTATTAATTAACATGGAAACATTCATTATACCTATGTAGGCTATGTAGGTACCTAATAATTAACTATAAACTTCACTTTTGAACAAGTAGTTTATAAAATAGCACTAAATCGTATTGTTATCCATTAGATTCTGTGTATTCACTCTAGTTAAGAAGTTTATCCTATAACTATATCATAAATTGTAATATTAAAACGTGTACTGTACAAGGTCGATTAGCCTCTGCTTATAAAATAAGGAACTAAGCTAAGATGGTGTTAGGCTTAGACCATGTTAGGTATTTAGTAGTAGGTACTTATAAGAAATGTTATGTACCTACCTATAGACATAAACCTTTTGTAATAGAGTCACTGTAATAAACCTTGTATAAGAAAGACATCTATATTTTCAAGTTATAATTAAACAGTCTTAACTCAGTTGTTGTACCGTGTACCTATTATTAACATCGACATCCAATCCAACAGATGGGAAGGCACTCGGCACGACTGGGAGAACAATTCCAGTAAAGCGAAGCTGAATGGAATCGTGTTGACAATGCCTTCATCTTAATTTTAATTCGGTTTTACTGTTACACTTAATGGCCCTGTTTGGCCTGCTATTTCGCCCCCGTTTGTGGATATACTCGTATAAAAAAATGTTACAATTTACTGATAATGTTACCATTTAATTAATTAGTTTTCATCCATTCCCCTTAGTACAATCATCGTTTGATAATGGAACTTGTTTAGCTCCGAAACATGTCGCTCTAAACTTTAACTGTCAACATTTCTCTACTGCTATTTTTCGTTAGCAGCTTAAATACTATAAAAGATTTAATTATTATTCATCATTACATTGGTTTAAGGGGGAGGCTAAGAGTCTTTCATTCAATTGCTTTGAACCCCTTTACGAGTTAAGAATCCCTCAACATGGCGTGAAATCGTGTATTACACAGACGGCTCAAAAACCACACACTGGCTTTGGGGTACACGGGAGCAATGGACGGAGCTGCAGAAATTTTTGTAAGCCTAGGACAACAAGCGACCGTGTTCCAGGCCGAGGTATATGTAATCTTGACAACGGCTGCTCAGCTATTAAGAGAACCTTATCAAAAGGAAAATCTTTATAGTGACAGACAGCAAAGCACCAATAGACTCATGTGGTAAATTCAGGGCTAGTGCTTGAATCCACACAAATTCTAAACGTACTAGATAAGTGCAACGCAGTCACCTGGGGACGCGGGAATCGCAGGTAACCAGGTTGCCGACGAACTTGCGAGAGTGGCAAGCGCAAAACCATTCATCCCTATCACGTCATTTGCCAATGTGAGGCATTCATAAAGGCAAGGGAACACCTACTTGGAAATGAAAAGATTACACAAAAGGAAGTAATGTACAGGAAGTAAAGATACAGGTATTCTTGAAGGGTAGACAACACCGGGGAGCACAATAGACCAAAAGTTCGCAGTGCGGGAACCTATTGGGACCACCCCTAGTAACAATAATAATAATAGGATTCATTACAGTTTTATAAAAGAGCAGTTTATTCCCTAGTGATAAATGGGATTGCCTTCCGATCAACCAGCAGGTACATCTCTTTTGTTCTTAGGTCTAGTTGTTTTCGTTTATTGATTTATATGATCTTTCCAGGTTAGTTTGTTATCTAAATGGAGGCCTAAATACTCCAAGACAGCCAGTTGGACTGTAGTATGTCTGTGCCCTTAAGTTTTACTGGTGGGGATTGGTCTTTCTTAAGCGTAAAGGTGATGTGCACAGACATTTGCTAATTGATTTTGATTTTCCATTTCGCTAACCATTTAAAGGGTTTTGTAGTTTGTCGGCTTCTATTTGTGGGTCTTGTCACATCCAAGTTTCACTGTATCATCGGCAAACGTTCCGGTTGTAGTGTTAACTGTGGTCGGTAAATCAGCTGTGTAGACTGTAGAGTATACTGTAAGGGTAATTGAATATGGTCGTGAGATTCTCGAATCTCGGTGCACGCGAAAGTCAAGTGGTGGCAAATTTAATTTTTTTCGCATTCGAATATTCGTTAAAAATATATTCGAATATAGAATTATTCGAATTCGAATAATAATCAGAAAAAAATTCGTTTTATTCGTTGTATTCGTTTTATTCGTTGTATTCGTTTTATTCGTTTTATTCGTTGTATTCGTTTTATTCGTTGTATTCGTTGTATTCGTTGAATTCGTTGTATTCGTTTTATTTGTTTTATTCGTTGTATTCGTTTTATTCGTTATATTCGTATTAGCATTTAGGTAGATATAAGTTCTTAGAATTGTTATTTTAGTTAGAAGTGTTATTTTAGGATAATGAGTTGTCACAGAGTTGATGGGTTCTACCAAAGGGGTAGAACACCATGAGTCCATCTCCATGAGTTAAGGCAGATACGAGGCGGCTGTTGACGAGCTCGCATTTCATTACGTTCGCATTGAATATTACCATTTAGAATAAAATCTAGCATTAGATCACTCTTTTATTGAAACCTTAACCTGTAACATTCGTTTTATTCGTTTTATTCGTTTTATCGTTTTACTCCTTTTATTCGTTGGGCTAGTTTTATACTATAAACGTAGTAGAGCATTCTCCAATGGAAGTTTCATTTAAGCATAAACATTTGAATAGTAAATTACTTGTTGTTGCTCCATTAAATTTAAGACACTTATTGCAAATTTTGCAAGTAACTACCGCATCACTTGTATTCTTCACGAAATATTTCCACACTTTACTCATAAATCACAATAATGCAGTCGTCTAGGGTGAGAAATAATTTGAACTAAATTAAAAATTTATATTTAAATGCTTAGATAATCCTTTAAACTCAGTTTAAAGGAATAAATTATCATCAAAGGCGGGTAAAAAGCATAAACTTAAATAAACAAAGTCGAAGCTTCACAATACCATGAAAATAATTCCAGTTAAAATCACTCTGCGTGGTTGAGGATTATTGTAGGTAATGTTCACTGATTTGCCGAAAACCTTTTACACTAACAAAAAATAAATTACAGTTCATTACGACTTGTAAAAGGGTGTTATTGAATAGTGAATGACTTTAAGCTGACAGAAAAGAAATGCTGAAATAGCTATTTACAATACGAATATTGTACCTACAACGTTTTATCTACCTACTATTCATAAAATATTGTCGGTCGAAGGAAATTTGTAAATGAGAAATAATTCCATGAAATGAAAAGTAGGTAGTAGGCCTACCTGCCGTCTGTCATCTCTCAATAATAAACCACCGAAGTTCTCTTTTTTCTTAATTTAACAATTTTCTTTGTTCTGTCCATTATTCGTTTTATACGTTTTATTCGTTTCATTCGTTTTATTCGTTTCATTCGTTTTATTCGTTTTATTCGTTTCATTCGTTTTATTCCTTTTTATTCTAATTCGAATAGTGGTATTGTTAAGTATTCGAATAATTCCCGATTATACATTCGAATATTCGAATATTCGAAAAAAATTGCCACCACTACCGGAAACTAAATCGTTCAAAACAACAGTATTTATTTCGTTACAATATGCTGTTACACACAATTTGTTAACAATAAAATGAAAAAAACTAAATTACTAAAAGGCATTAAAGCAAAACTTTGAAATACTAATTTACACAACGCTTAGAGTGCTTTTAGACTGTGTAAGCGAGAGTGGCGTGCCATTAATTCCGCAGCGTATACCCGACTGGTGATTTCCCGCACAAGATAGCACGGGGGTGAGGTGTATCGGCACAGATGGATCCGCAATTTACGTTACAATATAACTAGGTACATATATACAGAAGTGTACCTATGACCAGAGACATCCTTGTGGGACTTCGGCTCTTATGTCACATATTTCTGATGTCGCTTGATTCACTCAGTGTCAGGTGGCAGATAACGCGACGCCCTTAACTACATAACGTAACTAACAGCATTGAATATTGATTATATACTTCGTGTAAGAATGGTCACAGTACATAGGAAAAAATGTTACCACAGACAACTAACATACCTACAACAAAAAGCATGTCAAACACCACAATAAAAATTAACTGTAAACTCCAGATTCCTACCTAAAAATGGTTAGGTACATACACGAGGGACAACAATATGTTGTTTCAGTGGTTGTGTATCACACTTATCAAAGAGTGCCTTCAGGGTTGTCATTAAATATCTATACCACACAGTTCATACCAATGATATTAAAATAAAATCATATGAATATAAAGTAAGTAAATAAATGTACAAGTAAATAATTAGATAAATATTTTAAATAAACAAATACGTACCTACCTACAGGCTACATTAATTTATTTCTTTTTACAATTTTTTTTAAAATGGGTGCTCTCTATGTATAGCCCCTATATAGTGCGGCTATACCTCCAATGAATAAATTTATTCATTGTATACCTGATACCTCTATGTAATGGGGCTGTAGCTGTAGCCCACCCGTTAATCGGGCCATGTCTAGGAAGATATTTGTCTTTGTTAGGGATTCACAAGCTTGGCTTGAATTTTTAAAGCTTGATATAAAATCAAGTCAAGCCTACAAAAAACCAAGCCAAGCTTAAGTATTATCCAAGCCAAGCCTCTTTGTGGAAAAGCTTGAGTTTTCAAGCTTTTCCAAGTCAAGCTTTCAAGCTTTTCCCAAGCTTTCAAGCTTATACTTCTAAGCATTTTTTTACTATTCCATGGAACATAATTCTTAGAAGATCCAGCTGATGATTTTGCATTCTACCACAAAATATATTCATTCGGTATAAAAGAAGTAAGTACTCACGTGTAATTCAGAGTATATTTGAGATAGTCTGTGCTCTATTCAAACAAAATATACCATTAGTAGGTAGGTATGTTGATTCGATTTAGTAAGAAAAGAATATTTTACTTAAAATCCTTGTAAAAAAAATTACATAATAGATTTCTCAAAATCACAATGGGCGCAACGGTACGTTGCTCAGCTGACTTTTGTGTCAAAATTGCCGGAGTTGCTGTTAGTTTCCGAAGCGGGTATGTAAAAACTAATCAAAAATTGTTTTAAAAAAGGGAACAAAACTTTGGCTCCTAATTAGTCTCGTGACGTTCGTGTAATGCCCCTGCGACCTACCATTACCGAGAATGCAATGTGGTACAAAATCGTCTCTAGCATCTATAAAATTCAAATTTCATACATAGTTGAATTTACGAAATATTAAAATTTCGTACCATTTCAGCCCGTAGTTTTGCTTTTATGTAACTCTAAACTTAGCTATGGCGTCGTAAACTCAAAAAAATGGGCACTTTGCATCGTGCGCCCATAGAAATGGTTCAAAAAATATTGTTACACCAATACAACGTAGAAATAAACAGGCTTTAGGTAATTTAACACCAAGCCCATTCGAATCGGCCCAATGGTTACTTTTTTTATTCAGCTTCTGGAGTACTTTTTACGCCGACAATAGTCTCTGAAGCACCTATATGAACAGTCGGCAATTTTAGTCCAACACCCCCCCAAAGGTCGGATCGTCCCTGGACTACCTATTGAGATAAAGCATTTAATAGTTGAAAAACGAAGAGCTAGGGCAAAGTGGCAAAGACACCACACGCCAGCGGACAGAATAATCTACAATCGCGCCAGTAACAAACTTAAAATAAAACTAAAACAACTAAAAGGCAACTCATTCCAACAATACCTTACCAGTCTAAATAGATTTGACAACAGTGGAGATCGATAAAATCGACAAGCAAACCCAAAATGCCTGTACCACCTTTACGAAATGAAAATGGACTCATCACAGAACAATGGGCACGCAGCGATGCTGAAAAAGCAGAATTTTTTGCAAAACATCCTGTCAAAGTGTTTACACCCCACGATAACCAACCCGATATGAAAATTGAACAGGAAATCGCAATACCATCGGAGAATATTCGACCGATCTGAATATTTAGTCAAAAAGAAGTTCAACAAGAAATCGCCCAAAATACCAAAAAAGCACCAGCAATGGAAAAACTAACACCGAAAATGATAAAAGAACTCCCAAGGAAAGAAGTTACACCTCTAACGTACATATTTAACGCAATCTTACGTCTTAAGTACTGGCCTAAACATAACTTAAAACAGCAGTAATCATATACTTACACCGAAAACCGGAAAGGATCCTAAAATACCGTCTTCATATCGACCCATAAGCTTATTACAAGTAATATCAAAAGTCTTGGAACGGTATACGGTATACTACTTAAAAAACTAAATCAAGATTTAGTGCCAGATGACTCGATGCCATGTTGCCTGTTGGTTTACATTTTCAATTAAGATGTTTCATTTTAATATCAATCCACCTTTTATGTATTTTTAGGATTGCAAAATACATTTTTTTATCATTTTCGGCGTTCCCAGTTATCCTACACGCTCAAGAGATTGTAACAAAATGATGTTTGATAAGGCGTTCCAACATTTTTTTAAAATTATGAGGGAAATTACAAATGAGTTCAAATTGGACATAATGTATTAAATATTTGTGGATAAACAGAAAAGGTGGCTCTATTGTACTCGAAACCGGACCTAACTGTACCCTTTGTGTATTTTTACCTGAAGTTGAACCCTTTTTGTAACTTGTAAAGTTCTATCTATTTAAACTCTCATGACCCTTTTATGTTGATATGCAATGATTGCAATGTATTTTATTTGGTTTTGATTGTTTAATTTAATGTAATTTAATTTGCGTTGTCTCATCCTGTGTACCTTCGTTTCTCAATAAGAGCCACACACTTGCTGGAAGCTTAAACTTAGTTGCAAACGTACTCCCTCATGTATGTAAGAGCCTTGGTGGATGAACTAATGATGTTTTTTTTCTCCCGTGTCAGAGCCGATTGCTGGGCGTTTAATAGCAATTTAGCACTCGTGCTCGAAATACAACTATAGCCGTAAGCATCGCATTCCAGGGCTGCGTGTACCTTTCGAATTGGAGGGGGTTCGAATAACTAACTATTTATATGTGCTTTTACATGTCTTGTGAATGTGGTAGTTGACGAACCAGGGGGGAGTATAAGTAGTGGGTAGTTCAGTTTGGGGCCTTGAGTACCGAGTGTACATTGTTTTGCCTTGTATTACATATATAACGGAATTTGATTATTTATTGTGCCATATAAACCATTGCTGCATAAAGTATTTAAATGTGACCGAAGAGTATCAACAATGAAATTATTGTAAATGTTTTGTCTTGCTATTATTTAACAGTCTTGTTGCTATAATTTTGTATTTGAATTGATGTCATGTATGTAATTATGTCAAAGGAGGAGTTTTTTTAGTGTTCGCACTTTTTCTCCTCCGAATCGTCGAGTAACTGTCAATAAATGAATGATTTTGGTACAGTTAATGTTGGTTTTGTTTCTCCTTCCCGATCATAGTTCACGACCAGTGTATACCTATTACACGACAGAGGGCCTGTTAGACGATCACGAGCTTGTGTCATTTGGGGTTGGTTTGTTTTGGAGGGAAAGTTTAAATTTTGTCGGCCATGTTTAGGGTTTCCCGCTCCTTTTGAAATTATTAACGTAATGGGTGAAGTTAGCTTCTTCGTAATGTAAGTTAGTTTAGTTAGGGCTAGGGGGGTACATTACAGATAGGAAAATATTATGTCAAGTTGATTTTAATTTTACAATCGTACCTTAGGTAACCTAAGAATCGTACCACAAACACAGTAATAATTTAAATTAAACCCGCAATGCGCATGCCTACTCTGTTACCGTTTTAAAGAACTATAAATGCGTTTTTATTTCTTACTGCTTATTGCTTATTTCTTATTTCTTATTGCTTACCGATACCGACACTATAAATCCAGATTTATCCTTCCAGTTATATATAATTCTCGCCAGGAGTGTTTACCGCTACGTCATTAATGTGTGAATCTAGCTATCCAATTTATTAATACTGTCTTCTCATATAAAACAGTGAATTCAATAAGGATGGTGAACATTCGTAGTGCATTTGACGAAATCGACATACGGTATTGAATAAGCAAATGTTATAGAAAGAATAAACCTATAAACGCGAATTTAATTTCTTTTATATGCATATGAATTTAATTCTCATTTGACTAATATAGTACAATTTTGATTCATGTTTTTCATATTACACCATATCATTGTATGTGATGACGTAGCGGTAAACACTCCTGGCACAGAATAACACTACAGAAGCGTCAAACGCTACTTAGAATTTTCGTGCACATGTTCTAAGCGGCCATGATTGCAGTGGTATTGACTTCAACCTACAAAGTTGTTGTTGTTAGTGAAGGATTAATTACCAAACTTCCAACTCTGAATGCATTGAAATATGTATGTGATTATCTTATTAAAAAAACCTTACAAATTCATAGCTGTGATATGTGCAAGGAATTTGCAATTAAACAAACGTCAGATTTAGATGTGACTACATTATTGACATATTACCGATCTTACGGTGATAATTTTGGCAGTCTCCATATCCCCACAGAAAACTATTTTGTGTACATATATGCACTAGAAGAAATATTTATAAATAATTTTGAAAAGTTGTGTACAAGTTCCCAAAGCGAAATACATTTTATTCCTCCATGTCAGTCCTTCCTATCCGAGTATTTGCTTAAATTATTTGTTAGAATGCGTATATTTTACAGCTTAAGGTTTATAAATAGAGATTTTAAGAGTCACACTAGTAAAAATAATAGAAAAATTGCTATATTGTCTCATTTATAAGATTTATCACCAAACTTGTTCAGTATCTAAATTCGCTCTGTGTGTATGTAGCGGTCTATGGCAATGCTAGCAAAGCATTCTCAACTGGTTTTGTAATAAATATTTTTTATTGTGTACACTTATTTAAATTTTCAATTCTGTCACCTCCTGATTATCCATAAAACTATTTTTCAACATTTTTGCATATTTAAAATTACCGCCTTCTAGTACCACTGGCAATATGGCGTCTTAATCTCAATGTCACGAAATTTGGTACTTAAAATAGCATGGCAATTATCATTTATGTCGCTTCTGGTAGTGTTATTCTGTGCTCCTGGCGAGGATTATATAGAGTTCACTGATAAAAATATACATTGTAAAAGAATAAAAATTCGATGTACTAAATATTCGACGAATGCTCTCCATTTCGATGAATTAGAAATGTCATCACCGTATACGACTACACGTAGCTGCACATCTAACATCATTAATTAAAAACACTACAATTAACATTAACAAATAAAAAATTAAAAACCATTTCTTCTAGAATTGAATCGTGTAATGTAAAATTTTAGTAAATAATTCAAACTGGCTTCGAAAATGAGAAGATCGCATACTGGTAATTATTATGAACCTTTACCACAACATTCCAATGATGTTGAAGACGAAAATGATAGACTAGAAGACGAATTAAAGGATAAAATTCATGTACTAAAATCACTTACAATAGATATCGGCAATGAAGTTAAATATCAAGATAAATTATTGCGAGACGTCGATGATGATATGGACAGAACTGGCGGTTTCTTAGGAAATACAATGAATCGAGTATTACGATTATCGAAGGGTTCACATAATTATTACATTATATATTTATTCTTTTTCGCTTTTCTAGTGTTTTTTATTTTGTATTTTGTTATAAAATTTAGGTAATTAAGTTTGTTTTTGCAAAAATACAAACACGTAAAAATACCTATATGTACCTATATCTTAGTTGAAAACTAAATTGTTCTATTTTGTACAGGGTCGACAATATGTATAATAAATTATTTACGCAGGAGTTTTATAATAGTAAAAAAATTTCCTGAAGAGAACATCTTTCATTCGTCGTATTGTAAATTGTAACAAAATTCTTATTACTATCAGGTTTTTTATTGCAGGAGGCAATAAGAGAGTGATCCTGATGTCTTGTTAGACAACTCCTTGTTGAGCTCCATAGGTGGCAACTAGAAAGTGAATCTTTTTATCATTCAACATACATGAAAAATCAATTCTCTTAGAGCGACCATTTCAGGATACCCTATAATAACAGTTGCAGGTTGTCGTGTTTCAACAACAAAAAAAAGCAAGCGTAGTGTAAAAAAATTACATCTACCTACAAAGAAAGCTAAACTGACCAAACTTCCTCCACCACCAGACAAGCGAGTAGGTGAGAAGGTGTAGAGGCCAAATGATTTAATTGCACCCCAACCTCCAAAAAAGGAAAACCATTCACAGTCCCAATAAACGATGGAGAGTAGCAGCTATGCCACATTGCAACTGCAATTGAAAGGCAACTCAGAATAACAATACTAGTAGATACTAATCCACCGAGTAACCATCACCTGGATATGGAGCAAAACCACTTAGCCAAGGCTCTTGATCAGCATTTTTTGCCTTGACATGCACAATTCTAGCAGCCACAAGATCAACATCCTATGGATTTTGTGTGAGAAGAACAACCCCTGTGTGTGATTGGAAAAGATCACCCTCCAATTATGGGAGGCTGCACACCTAGAGGTAATGCAAGAGGATGGTCTTCCGAGGGTTATAGTAGAACCTGGTGGTAGGTAAGCAGCCTTTGGAAGTAGGTACAGAACCCTAGGCAAATGTGTGTCTTCCACACAATTTCAAGGTGATAGTTTATCGAAGACATAGACTAACCAAAAGGGTGGGGTTTATCTCTCTAAAGGAGATGGTTGGTAATCCTACCAAAATAAATGTTGCAAATACATTGGTACAAATTGCCATAACATTTGTCACAGGAGCAACACAGCAACTCCCTGATATGTGCAACCCTGGTGCAACCATTACAACTCAGGATGGCACAATATCATCTGTGGTTAATGTATGCCTAGCAACTCGCCCAAGTTTATTACAAACTGGGAGGAGTTTATAAACTTTGAGACTCTGATCTAATCTATACAGTGTGAAAATTAAGTAACGGATAAATTCGATAAGTAACTCCGTTAATTTGTATGCTAGAGAAAAAATCTAAAAGACGTATAGCGATTTAAATTACAGCGCATATGAAAAAGGTATTTTCAGATGTTTTGATCAATTGTTTTGAGAGTTGTGACGTCATCAATATTTTTTTTAAATGGCAACCGATTTTTTTTATTTTGCATTTTCGTTAGAGTTTTTTAATCTCTTTTCAACGATGTAAAATTTTAGATAGGTCACATAAGAAAAAATTCAAGAAAAACGATCTTACAGGTAAATAAATTAATGAATTAAATTAACAGACTATTCCTAGTTACCGGAGCTTT
Organism: Pyrocoelia pectoralis; assembly: GCA_036250285.1. Lineage (NCBI taxonomy): Eukaryota > Metazoa > Arthropoda > Insecta > Coleoptera > Lampyridae > Pyrocoelia > Pyrocoelia pectoralis. The sequence continues at coordinate 31,329,111 of CM070077.1, forward strand.
AATAACAAACGAAACTCTGTTTTCACTTTGACAAGCGATGTGTTTAGTTCGTTTTTAATTCCCTGTGATTCCCTGTGTATTAGTAGTGGTACTGGTAGTTAGCCAATTGAGAACCTTCTTTGACCAAAATGGCATCGCTCACAGAGCAACAAAGAATTGAAATTTTAATGATGATTGGGTATGGTGATCGAGTTAGAACTCATCAAGAAGTGTGTCGACTTTTCAGAGACAAATATCCTGATAAGCAAATAAGCCAATCTACAGTTAGTAGAATAGAAAATAAATTTCAAGAACACGGTACTGTGAGGGATCTTCCAAAAACTGGCCGTCCTGTGACAACATTAACCGAAGATGTGCAGCTTAATATTTTACTGGAATTTCAAGATAATCCGCATTCAACTACTCGACACGTCGCTTTGGAACACAATGTGAGCCAAACTTCGGTACTGAAATATTTAAAAATACAAAAATTTCATCCTTATAAGGTAAAATTGATTCATGAGTTATCAGAGACCGACTTTGATCTCAGGCAACAATTCTGTGAGCAAATGATAGAAATGTGCAATCGTGATCCAATGTACTCGCGGCGTATAATATTTTCGGATGAAGCAAGTTTTTCCTTACATGGAACTGTAAATAGACAGAATTTTCGATATTGGTCTAGGGAAAATCCACACTGGATGCAGGAAGCTCATACCCAATATCCCCAAAAGCTCAACGTATGGGCAGGAATTGTCGGGGACAGAATTTTAGGGCCATTCTTTTTCGACGCTAATTTGACTGGGGAAAGATACCTAGATTTTTACAATTTGAATTAGTGCCTGCATTAGCGATACTATTTCCGGATGAAAACGATCCAGACGTGCCAAACAACAACATTTGGCTGCAACATGATGGCGCTCCGCCACACTATGCAGTAGATGTGCGGCATTATTTAGACGAAGTGTTCCCAGGAAGATGGATAGGAAGAAGGGGTCCAATGGAATGGCCGGCTAGGTCCTCTGATCTAACGCCATTAGACTTTTTTCTGTGGGGCCACTTAAAAAACATGGTATATCAAAATCGACCAAACAATTTAGTGGACCTTCAAGAAAGAATTCGACATGAGTGCAGATTAATAACGCCTCAAATGCTTCAAAACGCTGTAAATGCCTTTTATGACGGTCTTGGGTATTGCCAGAGGGTGCAGGGTCGTCAGTTTGAACATTTAATGTAATTTTCGAAATCTAAAAAGTCTTTATGTTTGTTATCAACCCCCCCCCCCCCCCCGGTAACTAAGATTAATTAATTAAATTTTTTGAACTGTAAGATCGTTCTTCTTGAATTTTTTCTTATGTGACCTATCTAAAATTTTACATCGTTGAAAAGAGATTAAAAAACTCTAACGAAAATGCAAAATAAAAAAAATCGGTTGCCATTTAAAAAAAATATTGATGACGTCACAACTCTCAAAACAATTGATCAAAACATCTAAAAATACCTTTTTCATATGCGCTGTAATTTAAATCGCTACGTCTTTTAGATTTTTTCTCTAGCATACAAATTAACGGAGTTATCGAATTTATCCGCTACTTAATTTTCACACTGTATATAGCTACTTCAGTTAAGTAAAGACAACATTTTTGGCCTTTTACACACATTCAAGTATGAAATAGTATATTAAAGTATAAGTGGATAAACAGGTCTTTAAAACACGCGGGAGTTTTCAAGCACGACGGCGCAGCCGAGTGCTTGAAATAGAGCAAGTGTTTTATAGACCATTTATCCACGAATACTTTACGCTATTTTTTTTATTGGTTCACTTTGAAATCCGGGTATTAAAATGGAAATAAGAACTAATAACGTGAAATGGTTGAATTCGTATGTGAAATCAGTATACCTTTCGTTGTTATGGAAATGAGAAAAACTGAAATTAATTTGCAATCTGTCATTTTATTTGACGTAACAAATTACTCCTGTCAGATCAATAACCAATAGAATTCCCGTTTTTCAAAACACGCTGGGGCGTGGTTTAAAAGGCTAAAATAGGACACCAATAAAAAAAAAATATATTATACAAATAAACTTGCAACACTACCAGATGGTTGCTCCCACCTGGTTGTAAGGCAAGACAATCCCCTCATTCAAAACCTTCAACTGCTAAACCATATATTTCTCTGGAGGACACCATTAACCATTTAAGTTGATAAACACCGAGGAAACATAGCAATATAGTTATTGTTCTTGGTTCATCTCCCAGGATTGTGATTGTAGAGCTGATAAAACACTGTATGAGAAACAAAAAATACTTTAATAGAGGGAGCGCAAATCAAACCTTTGGAGTAAATTACCACTTCAATAATCAACTACCAATCTACAGATGCTCAATTAGGGCATTCAACCCAGATTCGTAACTATACCTGAAGTCAGACTGTGATTGATCCGAGTCTGGCCTCTTTAGAAATTAATCAAAAGCAAATCATTCAAACGAATTTGGAAATGTGAAGATTATAGAAGGTTCTAGAGAAAAACAGTTCGATCCTGATCTCCATTATGGAACCGTTTGAATAGGCTCTGAGAACTACTAAAGCACTCTGTAACCAGCAAGGCAAAGCAATATAAGGATATTAGGAGGCATTCGGGAGAGGCATAAAAATGCTTATGTGACTCTATAACATCTTACTTCTCTGCATCAAGCCTAAATACATAAAATCATGAGTATGGACCCTTATAATCCATCAATACACCACAGTCTGTCTAGCCAAAGGCAATTCTTGTCACCCCCACAGAGCTGCACTACAGCTACTAAGGTCACTACAACATGAGCTCTAGGCTGGTTTCCCAATGTCACTACATACGAAGAAAATAGCAAATCGTATATATTAACGAGTATACTGAATCAAAAGGCAGTCAGAAATCCTCAAAACAAGCGTTGTGTAGTCCATAGTCAACTCTCTTTCATTTACAATGCTAACTGTAAACATCCTAATAATACAAAACACCCAAGTCAAGTACATCAAGACTAGGTGGAAATTGATAACCTGTTTTCATGTAGAAAGACCCTTTCTCAAATGTTTCTGTACAAGGCTAACAACAAAGAACCTACACCTGCTCATGATCATACTTTCTAGACACTGTTAATCTAAAAGGCAGATATAGTCCTAATATTTTAAAAACTGACCTATGCAAATTTTTACATATCTTTGCGTTTCTGAATAGGTACATATTCAAAATACGAAAATATTGTAGCTATTTATGATATGAGCACAGATATCTGTGATATGAGTGTTAAAAGTACTGTTTTATTTTGTGAGTGAAAAGTTTGCAAAACGAGCGAAGCGAGTGAAGCAATTCCATGAACAAAATAAAAGTTACTTATACAAAGTTTTTTGTATAACTGTTCTATTTTGATAATGAAATAGAAAAATTTAATACATATTTCTATAAACTGACAATTTGCTGTGAAGTGGGCGTGTTAGATGACGCTGTATTACCTTAGTTACCAACAAACAATATTGGTTAATACAGCTCTATTATTGGCCAGTGTTAAAAATATTTAGTGTTATATTAGTCCAGTCATTTTAAACATGAACATTGCAAAAAATCCTATATTAGGTTTGACTTTTTTATGTTGTTAGGTTCAGTCCCAGTAGTAAATACTCAATTTTGCAACTTCGAAAAACATGTGGAAACTGGGGGGGGCGCCAAAAACCGCGATTTTTTCGGACTTTTTTCAGTTTTAGCCTCGTAGCTCAAAAACTACGAGTTATAGTGCAAAGAATACGATTATCTTTTTTAAACTAGACTAAATTTGCTACAATTTGAGCCTAACCGGAAGTCTGCAAGTATAATAGTTTCCGAGATACAGCTCTTCAAAAATAGGCAATTTTTGCCAAAATCTTTTTCCAACGTATCATCCATGTTTCGAGCCAGATATTGCCATAACGACGTACCCTACGACTCTTGTCATGGAGAAAAAAATTGTAGGACATTTTATCACCTTTTATTTAAGCATAGATGCATTCCTGTGGGCCTAACAGTTCTCGAGAAAAAGACGGAAAACCGGAGAACAGTGAAATCCTCCACATATATGTAATCGCATTAGTATGATTAGAAGACATTTTCTGATTATTCTTATTTAGCCTAGCGAACGAACGCTCAAAAAGGGCTTGTAGACAGACTTTTTGATCCGAATGATTTTATTTCTAAGATGTGTTTGAAGGTGTTTGGTGATAATTATTCGAAAAGTCCCCGGCCCTACCGTAAGAGCTAACTCCGTAGCGTAACAAAATTTGCGGATTTTTTTTGCGGATTATAAAATAAAAGCTGCCTCGAGAAAATACTTTTGTTCTTTTCGTCAAACATTAACCCTATCATAAATGTATTTAGAAAAGACTAGAGACCATTAAACATGGTGGCGCATAAGAGTGAAATTGTTTGACTAAGGATGCAGGTAATCTGTATTTAATACTCACATATCAGATTTAGCTCTAAACCTCCCACAAAATTAGTTGTTCTCTAGTGCCCTCTATTCCATCTTGAACTCAACGTTTTTTTTAAATAACTATAACATAACATCTAATCTATTTGAGATAAAATATTAAACGGTATATGTATTTTATAGGAAATTTTATGGTCTACAACTTTTATTTCAGTAGTTTTTGCTATAAACCCAATACTTTAAGAGCTAGGACACAATATTTGCCGAAAAACGTCGTGTAAAAGCGATTTTAAAAGAAAATGTCAATTCTTGACAGCGAATATCTCTTCAACGGATAGAGATAGAGAAAAAACGCATAGAAGAAAACTTGTAGAAAATTTAATCAGCTTTTTTTTATAATTGGCCATTTCCCACTACGATGGCCTGTTCAAGAGATGTAAACGGAAAACCAAACAAATCCGCACATTTTGTTACGCTACTTTTTGTATAATCATCACCAAACACATCCCAGAAATAAAATCATTAGGATCAAAAAGTCTGTCTACAAGCCCTTTTTGAGCGTTCGTTCGCTAGGCTAAATAAGAATAATCAGAAAATGTCTTCTAATCATACTAATGCGATTACATATATGTGGAGGATTTCACTGTTTTCCGGTTTTCCGTCTTTTTCTCGAGAACTGTTAAGGCCTACAGGAATGCATGGAAACTATTATACTTACAGACTTCCGGTTAGACTCAAATGGTAGAAAATTTAGTCCAGTTTAAAAAAGATTATCATATTCTTTGCACTACAACTCATAGTTTTTGATCTACGAGGCTAAAACTGAAAAAAGTCCGAAAAAATCGCGGTTTTTGGTGCCCCCCCCCCCCAGTTTCCACAAGTTTTTCGAAGTTGCAAAATTGAGTATTTACTACTGGGACCGAACCTAACACCATGAAAAAAGCAAACCTAACATAGGATTTTTGCAATGTTTGTATATTTTTGTGTTTAAATTGACTGTACTATATAGAAGTATTTTTAACACGCTACTCTGTAAACGTCATCTTTTAACACTCTTGATAGCCGTTAAAAATTTCACTTTTATTGAGTTTTACAAAAAAAAATTTCCGTCTGTCGTTTGTAGTCTGTCTGTACACATTCCTTGCAACGCTCTAAACTCAGAAAATATTAAAGTTATCGAAATGCGGTTTTCGCCAATGGATTGCATTCGGGCCAAGGATGTAAATGCTGATATTACCTTTGATGACGTCATTTCCGGTATAAGCTAAAATGGCGGCACTCGTTTTTTTTATAAGATAAAGTTGCAGTTTTTTATGTAGTTTAAAAGAGTATTTTTCTGAATTCAGCAATATTGTGCTATACTTATTTTTTGAAGTGTTGAAAACATAATTGTTAAAAAATGACTGCAACGCTCGATACTCAAAAACTATTAAAGTTATAGAAATGCAGTTTCGGCCAATCAACTGCATTCGGGCCAAAGGCGAAAATGGTAATATTACCTTTGATAAGGTTACTTCCAGTATAAGCTAACATGGCGGCACTCATTTTTTTATAAGATAAAATTGCAGTTTTTTATGTAGTTTAAGAGTATTTTTTCTGAATTCACCAATTGTGCTATATTTATTTTTTGAAAAGTGTTGATACAAGGGAAGTCTCGTGGCAACTTGCCAGAATTTTTTTAAATGTGTTTTTTGTATTATTTAGGTCATAAAACGTTGAGAAGTGCCAACAAGATTTTTTGAAAATTTAAACCACAGTTTTCTCTCTGTATGCAAGTTAATATGAGAAAACTATAGTTACTAGATCAGAGCAGGATTTAGGAGAAAGGGGACCAGGGCAATGAAAAAAGTGGAGGCCCTTTCAATAAATAAATATCTTTATGTTTACTTTAAAAAGATAAGTCGTGAAGACTTAATAATGAAATCAATGAACTTTAATAATTTTCTCCAGGATACTAAAGCTGGTCACAATGATCGAAAACTAGACACTTATATTACATTACATAATATCCCATGTTTGGACATATGTATTTCATTACTACTCACTTTCTTAAAAATTAAAAATGATATCAAATTCAAGGGTTGTGGAGGGCCTCAATGTGGGGAGTCTGTGGGTACAGCACCAGTTGCCTGCCGTGAATCTGGCTCTCTGTACTAGGTGTATTTGGTAAACATGTTGCAGGTTTGTACAAGTGTACATTTGTCAGTATATAACCTTCCTCTTATGCCCATCAGTAAATAATAGAAAATGTGTATTTTTATATTTTATTGTAAAATGACAAAGAACAAATCTAAAATTTATCTGAATCATATGTCTGATATAGTTATATATAATGCAATATGTTATATAGAGAATTCTATTAATTTAATATTTAAATAAACTAACAAAATACAACAAGATAATTGCAATTATGTATTTGAACTGGCCGTTCATAAGTGTTTTAATACTGATCTTGGCACACAATGCTAGTAAAAATAATATGATAGGAAAATGAACTAGAAAAACTTATCTTGCCCGGAAGCCCTTTGTAACAAAGGCTATAAACGGCCTAGCACACTTAAGAAAATAAAGATAAGTTTTGAAAATATATGTGCGAAAGAAATTGCAATATTTAAAAGTTCAGTTTGTGCCCATAGTTCATAGTCAAGCTAAATTACACTAAGTTACCCTATAAGTTTCTTAAGTATGTAAATAGTAGAGTATATGTGAATAGAGATAATATGTTGATATACGCTCTCAATGTAATGATAAATAGACAATTATCCTTGATTTGTAATAGTTGATCCCACAGTCGGGCACGAAGGCCGTAACATTTGTTCCTTAATATCGCGTGTGCCAGTTCACGCTCGAAATATCAAACATTACATAGTTGAGAATTTTTTGCAAATACGTACACATTTGCAAAAAAAAACCGTAAAATGTTTCGTTAGAGGTAAAAACAAAATGTAAATAAGGATTTTTAAAGAAAATTTAATGCAACATAAAACGAAATGCAAGTCAAATTACAAGAAAAAATTGTTAAGCAAATTAAAAGTAAAAATAAATTTTCGTAATACAATACTAATGAAAAAACAACCGAAAAGTAAAACATAAAAATTATGTTTGTGTGAAAGACATTTTGTGCGTACATAAAAATTAGGGGAAAATTATTAAAAAAATAGATCTATAACACATACAGATATACACTTATTAACATAGATATTGACTTCAAATTTGGCAATGCATGCATGCGATATGTCGGTGAAGCTTTTTTTTTGATTGACTAAATCAAAAAATGAAATTTTGATCGCACATTCGACATGTTGCATTTAGGTATGATAATAATGATTGTCAACGTGTATAATAATAGTATATAGATAGAGATACGCATATACCATATATATATATAATGAGATGTAGGCGTGCACTTTGTAAAAATAATTTTGGAGATAGGTTGAAAATGAGAAAGGTACAGGCCCACATCACAAATATGAATTATTCCCAGAGCTATGTTGAGAAACATTCATATTGTAGGGTACAACTACACCCTGTAATACCCTATATACTATCACTGGCTAATTTACTGCTAATTACTAACCTAAACTTATAGTACTACTAAAATTCGCGACATCATCTCTAACAGCGTTAACAGAATTATTTCATATCGTTACAGAAATTATCAATTACGTTTAATTTTGCGTCAAAAAATAAAATCAACTACTTTCCTTTTTATTTTTGATATGAAATAGTCCTCCGTTGCATTTACGTCATCTAAATTATGTAACATGTAGTAAATACTTTTTTTCTATATAAACTTACAAAAAAATAACATCGCGGCGAGTTTACTTCCATGTTTGTTTGTTCTAATGTCTAACACTCGCTTTTTAACATTAAAGCCATTCAATACTGAATTATAATAAGCCTAATTAGGAAAAAACGATAATTATAATTACGTGTAAAAAAATGAGAACAATCAATTAAATGACCGTAAATAATACTATTTACTAATCAACTAACAATACAATAAATCATAATCAAAATTAACGTATTCTTAATAAAAACAATACTACACAATTATACTAATTTGTCGTAAATTCTTATCCTGCCTGGACAGTCTGTAGTAATAAATAAGCGCAGCATTATTAATAAAACTAGCTACCACTGTTGCCACTGCACTTTTTATTTTAATACAGTGGCTGGAATGAATACTGTATAACGTACGAGTTACATTATATGCTCGATTTCGAGAATGATACTCGCAGGTGATTGGATTCTGATAATTGAAAATTGTGCATCTTGATTAAGGCTGCTACAGCCTCGTCCATACTCGGTAGTTGTATTAGTGCCATTTTTCTGTCTTTCCTGTAACAATATTTGTCTTATTCTCATGAAGGACAATCTACAGATATAACATCAAAAATATGGGAAATTTGGATACTGACAATTTCGCATATTTTGACATCGAACTTTATTGTTGCCATTATCAATAATGTGATGTGACTTTACATTGCATTATTTTGTAGCAAAACTGCAGCTAAGTAGGTATGAAATACTTAGATTTGTTAACCACAAAGCTGCCATATCAATTTATAAAAGAATGTTTAGTAGAAAAAATGTAATTTTGAGAATTCAAGTTAGGTATAATGAACAAGTTCGATAAATTATGTACAATGTGAAAATAGTAACAGGGGATTGTAATGCTAAAGTAAGAAAAGAAGAGGTTTACAGAGGGCAGCATAGTAAATATGATATATCGAATGATAATGGACAAAGATTGATCAACTTAGCAATGGAAAGGGATATAGTAACAAGAAGTACACAAATACAAAGGAAGAAGATATATAAAAGAAAGTGGAAATCCTCCGACGGAAGAGTAGTTAATCAGATAGACATTTTGAAGGTAAGGAGTAGAGGAGGGGCTGAAGCAGACTCAGGCCACTTCCTGGTGAAAGTAACAACCAATAACCTAATGAAAAATATAAAAATAGCTAGAGAAAGAAACAAACGTATGATATAATACGAGTAAAGGAAGAAAAAATAAAGGAGGAATGCCAAAAAGAAATTAATAACAGATTAGATACATTCAGGATGACTGAAGATGTGGAAACAACTAAAGTAGATAATAGCAAAAGCAAAACAGTTTGAAATATAAAGAAAAAAGAATCGAATTAAAAAAATTTTGTAGAAGAAAGAAACGTCGACAAAATTAAATGAGACTGAGGGAAATGGAGCAATGAGAGAAATAAAGAAAACAGAGAAACGATATACAAATAGGCAGACTTATTTAAAAAACAAAGAAGGTAGACTGATAACAGACCATGGACAAATTTTAGAAATGTTGAGGGGACACTAAAAATTTATTGAACAAAAATGAGGTGGAGGAGCAAATAAAGCACAGGGAGTGCAAGGATGGAGGAATCAGAATAGAAGATCTGGGGGTATTGATGAAATGAACAAAACAGGAGGAGAGCAACTACAAAAAAAATAAGTGAATTGATAAAACAAACAAAAAAGGAGAAGTGACACTACGCAATAATTACAGAGGAATAGCATTACTGGAGGTCTGCTATAAAATTCTAGGACAGTTAATTAGAAAAAGGTTAACAATGTATACGGGGAGAGAGTATTGGGAAAATACAAATCGGGTTTAGAAATAATAGAAGCACAATAGACCTGATATTCATTCTAAAAGAACTTCAAACTACTAGCTATGAATATAAAATGGAGCTACACATGCTTTTCATCAATTTTAGACAGGCCTACGACAGAATAATCAGAGAAAAGATATGCGAAGGAATGCAGCAACTAGAAATACCAGGGAAGCTTATTAGACTGACAAGAATGACATTAAAAGGCACAAAAAAAAAAGATTAATGGAATGGAGAAGAATCAGGGGAAGTTTGAAACAAGAAGAGGGAGGGGTAAGGCAAGGGGACCCCTATCAACAATACTATTCAAATTGGTGCTGGAGGTAATAATGAGAAATATGGGATTAAAAATGGAGGGAACAATTTTTAATAATTAATGGCCTATCTGGACGACCTAACAGTCATAGCAAGAGCAAAGAAAGAACTAATGAGAGTAGTAAAGAAAATGGCGCAGGAAGCAGTTACAATATGGATTTGAGATAAATCAGGAAAAAACAAAATATATGGATAATGGGTCAGACACGGAAACAGGAAGGGGAAGAAGGAATTTTGAAAATAATAAAATACAGGGTGTTCCATTTAAAAAAAGTATAATATATTTTATATCTCTTAGCTGCGGTATGCCACTGTGTATTTCATGATAAATTAGGACACTTCGCTTGTTATCCTACAACTTTTACATTTAATATAGGCATCTATCTGCAATAATTACGAAAATATCCATTGGGTAATTTTTAATTTATAATGACTATCCCTGTACATTGCAGATAATAAATCAAAAGAATTTAATTATAAGTCCCCATAAAGGCACTGTGATATAAAATAGTTACCATTGAGTGTACATAACGTATTTTAATAGGTAAAGTTTGTAAAGTGTTTTCAAACTACTGCACCAGTAATTACCCATTAGTTTGTAATTTGCACAATAAATGTAGTTACTCTAATGTTCCACCGTTAAAATTATGGTAATAATATGCGTAAAATATTAGAACAAAATGATCATTTATTTATGTGCACAGCAGGCTGAATGATCACAGTACACCAGTAAAGGGTTTATAATAAACTGATGAGAAATACTTACGGGAAAAACTTAAATGCTTTTACATTAAAACCATTCTTTGTAAATGCATCTTTTATGTCGTCCTCATTAATTGTTGCAGGTATATTACTCAAATGCAAAGTTGACGATGGAGGATAGATGTTTTGGTAGTTCTTGGAGCCCGGTTTCTTAAACCTATGCAGTGGACTTTGACTGTAATCCTTGGTTAAGCCGGCATCGGGTTGTCCTTCTTTTGGTAATTGAACTGTTTGATGTTTACTTAGCATGACACGAATATTTTTACCAAAAACTCTCAATTTATCCATGTGCGTGATTGCTAAAAAAACATGTTAATAAATTGCGGATTAATATAATTGTAAACAAACCTAAATGTGCCTGATGCGGTTCAGCTAACTGTACCAAAGCAGAATCCTTTTTGTTATAAAGGATTTTTACCCGTTGCACATCACCGTAAACACCTAAGTAGGAAATACAATCGTAAATGAAAAATTTTACCATTAATCAAACCAAGAAATAAAAAGGATTGGTATTAAGTATAACGTAATGATTGTATATGTAAAAGGTTTGACGAAACACTAACGAATACAACGAAAAATACGTAACATATACATGCAAAACTTAATAAAACAGAAAGTAAAATACAAATAAAATTGAAAATAATCTACTATCAAGATTTAGGAAGATAAAAATATAAAATTAACACAAATTTTCTAAGCAGTAAGCTTGTAAAAAATTATGTACTCTTTTTTATTTTTGATTATTAACTACTACACTAGAGTAAATAATACCGAATTCATCACTGGAAATTAAACCCGATGAATTAGATAAAAAAGAAAACTCTGTTTTTTTATCCCACAAGATCGCAAATTGGAAACATCTCAAAAAATCACCATTTTGGGACATTCCATATTGGATTTTTGTACTTCGTAAAACTTTTTTTTTAGTATTCGGTTAGTAAATTAAGGAAAAGATAAAAGAGCAGAGTTCCTGATGACTAAATGATATACTTAGTTGACAGTAGCTGTGCACACGTACCAAATAGGGTAAAGAGAGCGTCAGGCGTGACCATCTACGGAAAGAGAAAGATGACAGTAGTATGTAATGGTAGCACATAGAGGGAGAATTGCCATTAAAATGACGGCAAACATTATTTATACAACACACCACATTAGACAAGGACTAAAAATTAAATGACAAAACCTAAATCTAAAGTAGTGTCAATGAAATAAAAGTCTTCATTTTTTTGTTGTTAAAAGGTATAAATTTGTAAAAATTGGTATTTTTTTATTGCCGACAATCATACAGTTCACTCTGATTAAAGTTTTATTTAAAAAAATATCAAATTTTTTATAAGAAACTTAGTAAGATTGAAAATAAAAAATGCTAGATAAGAGTTTGTACAGCAATTAGTGTTTAATACCACACGGATTAGAGAGCTTTTATAGGTGAACTGTACAAATATTTGTCTATCCTTTAATAGTTCACTTAAAGTATAACAAACTTTTTGCAGAAAACCATTTTCAAGGCTGCTTAATAGAATTTTGAATTCATGTTAGAACATAAGCAGAAATTATTCGCAAGCTTAGTAAGATACAGTTAATAGTAATGCTGTAAATACACAATTGTGATTTTTGATGTTTTTCGAATTTCTCAACAATCGCTTAATCTATATTTGATACAGTGATTCACCTAGCACTCGCCGTAAGATTACGTCTGAATGACGAGGGATAAATATAAAAAATCAAATGACAAATTGACAAAGTTATACGAATTCAGAAGAGCTACAATAACAATTCCATTTTTTTGAAATTATGAGCAATATCTTGGCAAGCAGGGCAGTTCAACAAAAAAAAACACATAAACTTTATTTTAAGTAACCAATCCAAAAATCTTATCAAATATAGGGTGATCCATTTAAAAAAATTAAATTTTGTTTGGGGAGCTTTACTGGTACACCCTGTATAAGTGAAACTAATTTGTTATTGCAACTGTTCTAAATTCGTATAACTTTTCCCTTTGATTTTTCCATTATCTTTTGTCGTTCAGACGTAATTTCCCGGCAAGCGATAGGTGAATCACCCTGTATATAGTTATAGTACAATTTAACATTTTAAATCAATCGTGTACAAAGAATTTTAGTGCATGTTTAACTGTTTCTTAAACATTGTATTTTTAAGAGAACCGAAGGATAGACATAAAAGTTGATAATGCATGCCACACTTAAGTTACGCCAAGGAAGCTTGCATTCAACTTTTTTCTATGGTAATGTTTTAAAGAAGTTCGTAAAATATTTACCTCCTCATTTAGGTTGCTAACTAGTAAAACAGTTGCTAATGCAAGTCCTGGATTGGTAAGCCCTCTTAATCCGGGCGCAGTTTGACCTAGAGCGAAACCTCCGAGTGCAGGTAAAGCACCAGCTACACCACCCGCGTAAGGTGAGGCTAAGGGCGATGTTAGTCCTGGAATAAATGGTGAGGCTAATACTCCTGGTGCACCTGCAAGTAGCGAATCTGAAAACTTTTTGTTGTAGAAAAATGTTTTGATTTAAGATTTTTTCACCTGCTAGCCGTTCTCTGGTAAGTCGTGGTTGTGCAGCCAACAGCAATAAATCAGCACCCAGTCCAGCACCTAAACCACCTCCAAGAGTAGCTAATTGATTATCGTTATCACCCGATGGTAGTGTAGGATTTGTGAAATCTCTAGATTTATCATTGTTGTACTTAACATTTAACGAGGTCATTTTGGAGTAATCAATTCGAAGTGTACAACAACTGTTATATATATTTTGTCCATCTAATGATTGTTTCGCGGTTTGTGCAGACTGCGTGTCCGGATATTGTATAAGAGCTTGGAATGAATCTGAAAGAGAATTTTTAAGAACATACTCAATTCGCTCCAAAGTAACTTACTATTTTTTGTAAACGTAACAATTTTTAGAACCTTTCCAAAACGTTGAAATATCTAGAAAAAGAAATAATTAAAAGAGTCGAAAGCTTTACACACCAATTGTCGTACCACATGTAGTATATCTAAACTGATGGGGTAAATCATATGCTCTATAATAACACGTAGAACTGTATTTGGACCCCCTTGAATCTCTTGACCGTTCGTAAGCGCAGCTGGAGGTGTTGCTGTTCCCGTTCCTCCTGTAGGTTGTGTGGCAGTAATAGCTTGGGCCGCTTGAAGAGCAGCTTGGGCAGAGGCATTCTGTAATGTAACAGACTACACTTATATTGCATTTCTGAACTTTCAAACTTTGCATAGATACTATAAAAATTCCTATCATGAATCTCGCGTTGGAAAAATTTAAAAATAACTGGAAAAATTTAAAAATAACTGGAAAAGTTTTGATAGACTCTAAATTGTGTATTTGTAATTAAGTAAGTTTTTATTTACAATTAGTTTAAAAGAATTTCTTTGAAACTTAATAAACACATCAATTTCTCAACAAACAAAATTATATTTAAGGGTAGCTTTTTACAGTAAAAAGTTTTAAGTTTTAGTTATGAAGAACATTTTTCACTTTTATTACATAAACGTACAATATGAATACAATCATTACGTCATACCACACGTATCTATTGAGTATCTACCTATTATTGATTGATATACATATTAGCTAATTTGGACGTCACTGATTTCTTGATTACATAATTGTAATTACACTTACATACATTTTGAATTTAGATTAGATTGCTTAAAGGCAAGGAGCCAACAGGACTAGAGATAGATGAAATAATAAAGAACTTGGAAAATAATAAAAGTGCATGGGAAAATGGGATACATGCGGTGATAATAAAAGAAGGGGAAGAACGGTTTCAAGACAGGATCTGCGAACTAATAATAAGAGTGTGGAAAGAAGAGGTAATCACTGAGCATTGGAAGAACGTGGCGCTGTGAAGGGAGAACTATAGAGGAATAGCACTGCTGGATGTAACCTATAAAGTGTTCAACCGTGATTCGGATCTTCACTGTGAAGCAAATAATTAGAAATAGTTATGAGCAAAACTTAGGGCTTCGCATGCTGTTTATAGACTTTAAACAAGCCTACGACTCGATTAGCAGGGACAAGATTCATAAAGCGCTTGAGGAAGCTACGAATTCCTGGGTAGCTGAGACGGTAGGTAAAAGCAACGTTGAACGGCTCAAGTTAGAGTTAGAGGAGACGTAGCAAACGAACAGGGGAGGATTCAATTTAAATCAGGCAAAAACAAAGAGTAGGTACTATTTTAGAAAGGTCAGGTCGGACAGTTTGAATATTTTGCCGTAACGGTCACCAGAAAAATGAAGAAGAGGTAGAAGTAGAAAAAGAATTACAAAAGGAAATAAAACCTTAGAAGCAGTAGTTAAGGAAGATGGTGAGGTCGGAATTGGTATCGAGAGCGGCCAAAGTAAGAGTGTACAAGACGGTCATCCAACCGATGGTACTGTATGGAAGTGAAACGTGTGCAATGAGTAAGAAGGAGGAGCAAGTGTGAGAAAGTACTGAGAAGGATATATGGAGGAATAAAAAACGAGGAGTAGAACAAATGAGAGAGGTATGGAGAAGTACGGACAACCCAGAATATCGCAAATGGTAAGAACACTAAGAGCAAGATGGTTGGGACACGTAGCAGGAATGGCAGAGAATAGAAACGTAAAGAGTGTTGATTGGGGGAGAGGGAGGAAATGGGTTGAAGCGGTGAAAGAAGATCTGATAAAGCCAGGTATCGTGGACTGGTCGAAGTAGCAAGAGACAGGGATCGGAGGAGGGACATAGATAAGAATAGTTGATTTTGATTTTATTTTATTGTAAGGTGCCTTTGTAAGCCAAGTGCCGCAAAATTGCAAGATTCCATATACCTCGGCTTGAAACACGGTCGCTTTGTATTGGATAAAGAAAACCTAGTATAATACCGGAAGATGTTTTGTCAGTCCAATCCTTTGAAGTTGAAACGATGATAATGGCTTCCCAAGTTTAAACGATCGATAGTTTGTTACAAGTGCTAGCGAATATTGGCAATAGGAGGGAAAAATTAAGCAAAAGCAAACCAAACATTAGTCAATACGAAGAGAGTATTGCCAAGTAAGTACCATACATCCAAATTGTTTGTTATGAAAATGTTAACGCGAGGCATAATAGAATCATTTTTCATCATTTGGATAACTTTTCAGCTTGAAATAATTAAATCTTCCGATACTTGTCATTTTGAAAATTTTCGCGAAAATACTTTCTGGCATTGTTTTAATGTTCGAAAATTGGTTAAGGACCTCGGACAGGCAAACTTTGCATGTTAACACAAAATTTTTACCCAAAAATAAGCACAAATAGCGAATTTTATTTTACACGTAATCTCCATAAGAAAACTTTTCTAAATAAAGAAAATATATTTAGACACAAATACCGCTTGAATAAGATGACAGAATTTTAAAACTTACTTCGAAAAAAATTTGTGCAGACTGACTGACCCACATTCGTCAGGACTCGACGACTGTCGGAAAAGTGCACAGCAACACACACATACACACACGTCTCGGTTATTAGGTATATACGTGATAAAGTATGTTGTATATGTAAATTTTGCTTAAAAGAGTCTCTTGCAGCATACCAATTTGTGTACTTGCATTGGAATTACTCATGTAATTATTTGTCGCTTGCTTGATGTAGGCCTGTCGATGACATCTGTTGCATTAATTTTAAATATTTGATTGAATTCGTTGGCATTTCCACCAATGATCAAGAATGACTGTAACCTGGAATGTTTGTATGTACTAATCATTTTCAGTTTCAATCAGGTGAAAAAATTAATTAATTCTTTCCTGGTTGCTTCTCGAGTCTCATCTGAATATAGGCTGGAATACCCCGTAACCAGGCGCCAGTTACGTATCCGAGGGGTCGGATTAACTAACCCATTTTCTTCTGTTTAGAATGCTGTATGATTTTAAATATGTAAAAAGTGTGTTAATTGATGGATATGGCAGATTTCAATTTTTCGGTTCATTTTATATTCGGCATGCACAGATGTTTACAAACTACGGGTCCGGTGTCATCCTTTTTGAGATTCCCTTGTTTAGGCATCTACCTGATGTCCGCACTTATCACTTTTTGTGTACTTTTCCGTGTTTACAACTTGTTTTCAATGTAACTATTTTGTTTTTTTTAGATGCAAATGTGTTTGATTTTAAGGTAGTTCCTCCGCGACAATCTCAACCAAAAGTTTCGTCCCATGTAACCATAGTAACTTTTATTATTAACCATTTTTGTCACGCCAGTGGAAGTACACTTTTTGTTCGGACTGTCCGCGTTGTCATGGAACAGATTGCGTATACAATCATTCACTTGCCTAAACATATACCCTGTTCAAGTCACCAGCCGTTGCACGTCATAGCTTAAAACTTACTAAATCAATGACGTGTAATCAGCGTTGTCAAATGTACGTGTTGTCAGACTGACGTTTTTAGGTTAGGAACAAATAGATATATATGTAATAATAAAATACAACAACTAATGTAGACATAAACAATATAAGAGTACTGATAAGTACTGTTTTTAGTAAAGCAATTTAAAAAAAAATAGCTTAAGTGCGTACCGGTGAATTTAACAAAGTAAACAAAACTTGACGTGACAACATCGAGATATTTTATGAGTTAATATTCGCACTACGTTTTAAGTTGTAAGTACGAACTGCAAAGTGTGCGACAAGGATAAAATATGTTCGCTAACCCTACACGATTAATGACTTTTAATACCAACTGTACTTACAATGACATTTTGGCTTTAATGCAAATTTTATTAAAGTTGCTTAGTAAATTATAATTATAGCATTGGTACACGAATAATGACGTGCAACGGCTGGTCACTTGAACAGGGTATATCTAATAATACCAAAAACGTCATGTTTCTCAAGGCTATATCTTCAAAGTAGACGGTAAACAATTCTCAAATGTTTTCACAATATTCGTATAATCCCTCTCTAGCATTCTTTAGTTTTTCATTAAATTCTGACATTTAGTTTTGACAGTACAATTGATAATGTGTCAGTGTCCACATAACACGAGATCTGCAAGGGATGTCCTGTGGCCTTATGCGAACATTCAGAAGTTCTCAGAATGTCTTTCGGATGTCCTGGGGACTTATGTAGACATATAGAAGTCCTTAGAATGTCTTTGGGAGGCCTTTGAAAGATATGTGCTACGTGGGCGGTATTTTTTGTATATGGGTTATATGTCAATTATGCCAATTTTAAGTGTAAATATCTCGACTTAGGGACGGTAAACCTCATTTAAACTCCACAGATGTTTGGATAACGTATTTAATAACGTATACGCCAAGTTTGAACAAATTCTGTCGCAAATCGTTCCGCGGAGGAACTACCTTAATTGTTTGTTTTGTTTACTTGTGCATTTAATCTAATATTTGTGATTTGCAACAACCATTGGTATTGAGATTGATTGAAGGCCTTCAACAATTAAAATTTTCATGTTACGTTTTAATATTTTTCAATAGTTTTGTGTTTATTTAATAGCGTGAACGAGAAGCTTTCTTGCCAGTTCTTTCTTCTCGTTAACCAACTTTGTTTTACTAATCAACTAAATTTTAGGGAAAGTTAAATAAATACATTTTTGATGTTTGATGTTTGTTTGGATCCTCCCTACCGATTACAGTTCACAACCAGTGCATTCATATCTCTTTTTAAACAACAGGGGGCCTACTAGAGGATCGCGATCAGGTGCCAGGGTTGTATGGGGTTTGGCGGGTAGTTTAAATTTTATCGCGTTTGTTCAAATTTGAGGCGAGTTTGTTTTGAAGTTATGAGGGAAAGTCATTGAACTGTATGCTAAAAAGTCATTGAACTGTATGCTAAAGCAACTGGAAAGGAAAGGCGCATAAGTAACACTGAAGCCCAACATATAGGGGAGCTTTATCTTTTTCTTTCGCACGCAACGTTATACAAACGATGACAGGGAGCGATGCGGCAGTTATCTCTCTCATCTGCTTAACTACCTCGGTAAGCTAGAAGGCGACAGAAACACCTACTTCGCATTGTATTTGTCAGCTTCAACGCCTATAATGCATTGCAATCGCCCGTATCCCTTCCAGTTGCTTATAGCATACAGTTCAATGGGGAAAGTTTAGTTTAACGGCCATTTTTTAAATATTTCCTATCTGATTTGAATTTTATAACTGTAGTATGAAGTTAACGTAGAACCTGGGGGTTGGAACACTATAGTATACCGTCCTCAATGAAATACGGTTGAGCATGTGGTGTGATGTCTTTATAGAAGATATTGTGACAAGAAACATGATAATTGACTCTTGTATATGGAAGGAATTGAGAATTGGATGAAGTAAAGTGGTGAAACGTTGACTTTTCAAAAGCCTATCCAGTTTTAAACTCGGTGATATTAATATTTTTGCGGAAATACATACTTTATAAAATATTTCCCAACACAGAAGTCCCGAAAGGTTTGCTACGCAATGTTTCAAAAAAATTTGCCCAAAACTTCAGATACTATCGCTGCACAAAAGAAAAACCCCAAAGAAGAAAATTAGGTAACAAATATATTATGGAATATTTAGAACAGAAAAAATATTAATATGCGATATTGCAGAGTTAAAAATGAACAACTGTGCGATGATTCTCTCATGTTGCTAACAAAGAATCGAACAAAAATGCAAAATATATGTGCAAATAACGGTGGGTAGGTATGTAAACTCTTTCCATAAACCAAGCACCTGCTTATACAAGTATAGGTAGGTACGTAACGTACAGGTAGTGTTTACCGAGAAAAAGCTTAGAGTAAGTGACAATATTTTTCCTGAATAGCTTTTCCGTGTACATGCAGAATTTCAATGCAATTGCACTCATAAATTGTCGCGTGCTCATTTGAAAGAAACTTGCCATAAAACATTTGTTCATTTTATACAATAACTTTTTTGTTATTTTTATCTGGTTCGCCATTGCGAGAAAAAGTGTAATGAGTACAAACTATACAAGGTCGATTATTAATCTACATCATTATTATGCAATTTCCAATTCAAAATGTTATACGATTATATCACGAATGTATTGATGTTACTTCTCGATTGTTTATTTTTTCCCATTCGAAATTAATGAAAGGCAATACTGAGGGTGATAAACGGTACTAATGAACAGGGGTCGCTTTTGTTGCCTCAGATACAATACGTAAAAACGACAAAAAAGTGGAAACTTCCCCTTGTGTTTACCCAAATCTGAAATGTACCGATTGAAATTTAATTTTTTATCATCATTTTCGTCAACTATCAAGCGACTATTAACGATGTGTTATAGACGCAATTCCGCAACTAATGGACGACGACGTCACAAATTAACCGAGCGTTAAGTTAAACCTTTTGATGAATTTGTCACTAGTAATTAACAAATGCTACAGTATATATATGTATACTGAACAGTTTAATGCGTTATAAATGGATTAATGCCTCCATAACATAACCTGGATAAACACTCATTTATTTTAATTTAGAGAAATTTCGTATTGACTTTTGTCTGGAATGTTATGTGGTAATTTAGATGGATTAAGAATTTAATTAGTCTATTATTAATATTGTTGTTTTCAACCGACAATTTATAGCACATATGAAACCATTTTTCAATAAAGAACCGGGGAGAGGAAGCTTTCGACGAATAATAAAATTCCTTAATTTGATTAAAATTTAAATTTCCAACTTCATTAAGCAGTAACGTAGAGGGAAAACGATATTCTCGAGAGTTTATAAAAACCACGTAATAATGAATTCGATTAATTTTGCAAGATTGCATGTACATAAATCGTTTATCATTCGGATTTCGCGCAGAATTCGCGTTTATTAGAAAAAGAAGTACCGAACTTAAAAATCATTTAGAATTTGTAAAGAAACGAAAAAAATGTATATCCAAAGCAATTTAAATAAAATATACTTTACAAAATGAGTTTTCCCTTGTAATTTTTGTAACCTCTCTCCCTTAATTAAATTAAGACGGTGTGCTTCTTTCATTCTTTTCAAACACGAATACATATTTTCATTTCGACGAAAAGTTCCAAGAATAATTGAGAAGTTTCTAAGTATACAAAGTACCTACGTATACTTTTGTTATTGTTACTTAGGTACTATAGGAAAAACTTTAATGTAGGTTATTAGTCGATTTTCATAACTTCTTTATAAAATTTGATTGCATTTTCATATCTGCTTATAAAACTAATAATAATCTTAGTTTATATCTCAAAAAACAATATACAGGGTGGCTGATTTTCATTGACCAGCTTATATCTCGTTTATTATTATTAGAAATATAAGAAAAAGTGAGAGGAAATAATTTTAGTATTCATTTTTCTATAAAATGGCATAATTATTTATTATTCACGGCCTACTACTCAGGAAAAATGTGTCACTTTAGTTTTTTAAATGGAACACTCTGTATATTTATTAATCAGAAGAACTCGTATTAAATTCTCGTTTCAAAAATGTAGCATAAGTAAATAAGTGTCAATTAAATAAAAACAAACTCAAATTAATAAAATCCTCCTAAGCTACCTTTGCGCGTCACTTGTGTTTTAGGAGACTCTTTTGTTATTATTATTTTATTAGTGTTTGTTAGGTATGTCAAATTTTATATTTCTTTGAAAATAGTAAATTTTTAGTAGTTCTTTTACATACTTTAAATGAAAATTTGATCCATGACGGTTAGTATTTCTACGTAGGTAATATTTGAAATGGCAACTATACGTAATAGTGAAAAGGTTGACATGCTTCTAACAGGAAGCTTTTCAAGCAATAACACTGTACAAAATCGAAGAGAAGGTGATGATTAGAGCCCGGAAAATATGAAAAATGCATATTCTTTGTTTTTAGCATATCTAGTTGTATGTCTTCAAATCTTTACGATTTGCACGATTACAAATCGATTGACACTAATTTTATATTGCATATTTTGCATATTTCTACTTTCCTTGCATTTTTTCGTAAAAATTGCCATTCATGGCATATTTATGCATCTCGTACTTGTATAATCAATTTATAGCCTAAAAAATCTCATCCAAATAATAAAGGAATACGAACCGCGTCAGTATTGTTCGTAGAAATGCGTCAAAAAATGTAAAAGTGATGTTTTGGAATGTGTTGAATAGGTTTAAAATTTAAAAGTAAATACACGAAAAGCCCAAAGAATGAATTCATAATTCTGAAGTCTTGTCAACGTCAGCTTAAGTAACAAAACAAGAAACAGTAAGACCAAACGAGTACCCATTTAAATAAATAAATTGCAGTTATTTTGTACATATTTTGTGTTGAAATTCAATGCTTTTGACTATTTTTTCAAGGAAATTAGTTAGCTAATTGTTGTTATGGATACTAGATGTAGATACTACCTGAAAATATTTGCAATCAACGCGAAGGGTTTTACGTAGGTATCTATTTTTATCCTTGTATCTTTAGCTAAAGTGCCTACCTAGATTAAGAATGGTTGTTTAAAAATTATTTTAACCCTAAGCTTCAAGTTGTCGTAAATTAAATTAAATTAAAAGTATTGTTAAAAGTATTGCGATATTTTTTAAGTATAGACTATCGGTAACACAATAGTTTGTACAAGTATCGAGTATCGTCATAAATATTATTGTATTGTACATCTTTTAATTTTTTCTCCTTCCAGTAAGCATATTTTGCATATATTTCGGCATATTTTTTACACATTTTTGCATATTTTCGCTAAAAACAATGCATATATATGCGCATATTTTTAAAAATTTCTTTGCATATTTTCCGGGCTCTAGTGATGATGAAGATGATATTCTCATTTTGGCCTATTTTAGAGCTAATCCTGGACCTGGAGCTTCAACGAGAGAAGCTGCAAGTGGAACATCACGAGATATAAAATTTGTAAAATTTAAAAACGGTACAAAATGAAAGCGTATAAAGTTCGTTTAATACAAAACTTGCTTGTCAATGATTTTAACAATCGAATAGTTTTTTGTAATTGGTAATTTAAATGATGCCATGGAATTTTTAATAGGCACAATGTTCACTATTGGAACAATAACAACCATACTCAAATTATGGAAACTCGTTCTCAAGTACGGTTCTCAGTTAATGTATGGGGTTGGTGTACTTGGCGACACAATTTTAGGACCGTACTTTTTTGAAGGCACTCTAACTGGGAATAGATACTTATTATTTCTGCAGACTGAATTCCAAGATTACTTTGATAATTTACTATTAACCAGCAAGACGAAACTTATGGTATCAGCATGATGGTGCTCCACCTCACGGAACAAGAGCTGTTACAGACTTTTTAAATAATTTATTTGGCGAACATTGGATAGTGAATAGAGGACCAATTTCGTGGTGTCTATTCTTGATTTTTTCATCTGGGGATTTTTACAGAATGCAGTCTATGAAACGCCTTGTAAATTAGTTACACCAGAAATGTTACACAACGCCGGAAGAGTCGCTGATTAATTGTTTATAGCATGTATTGTTGATTGTTGCTATTAATTTATTGTATCATAGGTACCTAGTCGATTCTATTATTTGCGTTTTTATCGTCCACATAAAACCTAAAATATCACGCGTTATACATCTTTGAAAAGAGAATTTAACGCTGGATCCATTAGCGAATAAATAGGCAGTGTGTTTTATAGGAGAATTGATACTAAGAAATTATTTCCTCTGACTTTTCTTATATTTCTAATAATAAACGAGATATCAGCCACCCTGTATAGCTGCACAATACTTGCGCACTTTGTACGAGCAATCCATCGTTCGATACTTTCCGTATGCAGAAAAAAACATCGACAGTCGACAGATAAAAACAACAAATAAACACACAGCGCCGACTAATTAAATTATTCGGTATTATCCCACCGTTTTGACTAAAACATACGAAAATGTTCGGCATGTTATAATTTTAAATACTGCTGAAGGGCTCTCGCATAAATAATAAAAATTCTCTTGTCCATTGAAAACGAGGACACTAGAAGTGCAAAAATATTAAAATTCTGCTAAACAGTAATAACAGTTTGTAAAAATTTCCTTAACAAAAGTGACCAAGTTTACAAGTTGATAAATGTACATGGATGTGAAACTGGATTATGGCTGTACAATGAATGTAGTGTACTAGTGTTGCCAAAGCAACTAAAAAAAATTCAGTAGATATTTGTAGTAAGAAATGAAAAGGGAAAAGGCGTCGTGTTCCACTTCCCCGCCGACCTAACTACAGAAGTGGATGGGGCTGCTGAAGCTTTTCAAAGCGAACATATCCTGGAAAGGAAAATGAATCGAATATTAGGAGCTATTATGTTACTAGCCGTACTCATTCAGTTTCCTTCATTTCTCTCCTCCAAGAAATGTCACGTTGGAAAGTCCCGACCACCTAAACTACTATCTTGAACTTTCGAATGAAACCGTCATTGACACCGTGAACTAACTTTAGAAATAAGAATGATTTGACGACAACAATGAAAATAGCATAACATAATAAAAAGAGGGGAACAGTGAAAGAAGAAGTAAAAAGGGAAAAGAACATCTGGTTATTTGTATGAACAGTGTCGTGCAATGCGGATCTCGTGTAAGTTCTCGCGTTTATATTTTTTAATTTCATTTTTATTGCAAGAACAGCATGTTCTGTTAACTCATTCAGTTTTTCAATTCAAATATTTTATTCAGATGCATTTCTTCAAATGTTACTGTCGATAAGGTGATAGGTGTGTAGTTACAACATTTAATAATCAATCCATCCCTTCAAAGATTATGGCAGATGACCACCAATACATTTTAAACATAAAAAGAAGGGAAATGAAATGTCTGACGAAAATTGTACAAGTTAAGAGCAACGTAGAGTAAAATTTAATGTAATCTTTGAATGTAGATTGGAAGGCAAGTGGAAGTAAGTGAGAGATGCGTTGAGTTAATATCATTTAGGGTTTTCTGTGGCTCATGTTCCCTCCTTGTAATACCTAAGCGAAGACCAAGAGCTAATCTCAAATTGTGTGGAGGTTAATGTAATCGTTAGCATTGTTTATTGATTTAGCGATTAGAGCCTCTTCCACGTCCAGCATCCTCAGGTTTATCTCACGTGTGTGACGTTGCGAAGTAGAACGACTCCAATCAGGGAGGTAGCACAAAGGGGCCGAATAAGTGGCGTAGGTCACGTGGACTTCTGATCACCCTTCCATCGTAATCCAGAATCTGTACCTCTACTTAGTTCGAGAGGGGACCCTTGATTGTATGTAGTTACAAAAAATATATTCTCCCCATTTCTTATGTCTTAATTATGTTTGGCTAATCGACCCTTATAAGGGCAGCACCCACACATCCTCGAGCAACTCGTTCACAACGTAGAGTCCTACCACTTGACAGGTTTGTAATTTAATGATAATGTGCCTTGGGGTTTCAGTTGGTTTCGAGTTGTGCAGTCGCTCTCGGCTGGACTTGGGTGTGCTACAAGGTTTACGAAGTCACCGTTCCTCCTTCAAAAAATGTTTTTATTCCAACGTGCAACCAACTCTTTTATATGAATCAAAAACGATGGCTCAAGTAGCTGGTTAATAAAAATGAGTAAAGTAGAAATTGCCATTTGGAAAGAAATTCAAGCAGTAATTGTATTGTATAATTGAGTAATTGGTACTCATGGACGAAAAATTTCGTATTCAAAATAGAAATTTGAAATAAAAAATTGAAACTCAAAATATTAATGCTAATGAATCCTAAATTATAATTTGAAAATTCAACGCTCAAAAGCAAAATTTCAGTCAGTCAGTCAGAAATCTATTGAAATTGTAAATTTGAAAATTGAAATTGTAAATTTGAAAATTCAAATTTCAAAATTCGAAACGCAAAATATTACTGCTACTTAAAGTTAAAAAGTTAAAATTAAATTCAAATTGAAATTCGAAATAATAAACTCGCAATTATAATTTTGTAAATTCATAGTTCAAAAATTAAAACGTAATAAAGAAATTTTGTCATATAATAAGAAGATTTCAGATTTGACCGTCCGGTTTACGAATTACGACAGTACATTTCATGTTTTAGTGATATCTCATCGTCACGGTCTTCTAAGCTTTGTGATCCCTGCGATATTCAATTTTTTGGACACATGCGGCCAAACGATTCGATTTAAGTACTATGTGTGACAGGTGACACATAAAGTCGCACTAGAATTGATCAAGGAATATACAGAGCGTTCCATTAAAAAATACAACCTTCACATAAATCATCCTCTATAAAATTTGCAATTCAAGTGAAAATATTTTAGATTTGTAGCCTTGCCATTTTCCATTAACGAACTTTCGAAATGTTCGTTAATAAATCCACAATCTTCCATCCACACACTATTGGTCCACCCTGTATACATATAATATTTTGCACTATAGTGTATTCCATACATCAGAGTCGGTATGGTTATGATAGGGCTGTACAATCCTTAACGAGAGATTTTTTGTCGCCGTTGCCAGTTCTCGGCAACAAGCGATGTTCTAAGTTGAATATCGCTGACAAAAATGTGCTGGGCCAAGGAAAACTTAGTAAGTGAATCTGTGAATACTATCTGTTAAGCGCTTAGGAATACAAAAGCAGGATTTATTTAGTCAATTGCAAACTCATTTACAAACAGTTTTGTGCTGAAATATGGCTATCGCTTTGTATTAAAGCCCATACTGACTCTCTGATGTATGGAATACAGTATAGTTATAAATATAATTATGTAATCCAAAATATTTTCTACTAAAATAAAATTAAATTAATGCCGAAATACCGGTATTTGTATGAATACCGGTTTTAAATACTGCATCAATTTTGTCCGAGATCCCAGTTTTCGAAATCCCGGAATTTCGGTACTGTAAGCCCTATCAATCGGTACCGAAGAAGACAAAGACGGTTTAATAGACTAAAGTGATAGCATTCGTTTTTTGGACCCCAAGAAACTTTGTTTGCCGATTAGGTAGAAAAGAGCAAACATATTACCGGTCAATAGACTTTTAAAACGGATTGAAGGTAGCAATTCAACCAATATGGTACCGATAATACAACCGCCCTGTATCCCCCCTAACATCACTCCTTACAACTTATTCCGAAAGTTTTCTTGCTGGTCGAATTATGAAACAAATTTTTGAACACCTTTCCGAAAGTCTTTACCAAAAAGAAAGTGGCGGTGGAAGGGGAGGGGACAGTAGCTCTTTCATTTGGGTATCCATGACCTATAATTAATTAGAGACATCTTTTAGTAGTAAAAGATTAATAATGATAATTTCCTATACAGGATGTCTCACGGTAACCACCCATTAGAATATTTCAGAAACTACTATGATATGAATTTTGAAAATGTTGGTAATGGGGTTTTCGGGCATGGCCTTGTTACATTCTCCATGAATAAATAATATTTAGATTGTCTGCATTTGAATACGTTTGTTGTTTTCCATTTTTTTAATAAATAGTATTCAATTCAACTGTCACTATTGGTGTTAGACTGACAACTAATAACTGGTGATAGAACAGTCGTTTGCTTTGAAGTTCTGCTAAGCCATTTTCGCAAGAAATTGAATGACCTTAGTTGACTGCACAAAAAACAGTAGATATCTCAAAAACTAGAAGAGATAGGTATAGGGAACCATGGTACCGTTCGAAAGAGAATGAAATTTTGCATTAGACTACGACGAAACATGCAGGGTGTTCCATTTGAAAACACCAACTTATAATGATTTGAAGTTAACTAAACTCAGCAATAAATTTCCACCACCCTGTATTCAATTAAGCCACTTTGAAAGTATGGATGGGAAGCTTAGGGGTTCAGCTTTCTCTAGTGTGAATATGGTTCCTTTATCTTTCTTGCTGTAGAATTCACATGGTTTTAAGCTAGATAGTGTTTATTTTAATTTTTATTAAAAAAATTAAATAATTCGGAAACGGTTAATTTTAGGAATAAGAAAACTTGATGGGAGTCGTCCACCTAAAATTTTACGTAGAATCCAAAATCGGAATAATATATAGGGTGTTATATTTAAAATAACAAAGTTGGTGTCATTTCCGGAAAAACCGGAAGTGTTACGTAGACGCCATTATTTTATTTGAGGAGTCCATGCCCGAAAACCCCATTACCCAAATTTTCAAAATTCAGATCATACTAGTTTCTGAAATATTCTAATGGGTGGTCACCGTGAGACATGCTGTATGTATTATCATCATCATTACGAGGTTGAGATTAGGACACTACTTTTTCTAAAGTATATTACTTTAACATTATTAAGTTTGGCATAACGTCAAATGATTTAGGGAGGATTTTAGAATCGTCAGTTATCCAAGAGGGTTAGTTGTCCTTATTTTCTATTAGTGCACAATAATAACCAATAAAGTTAGCGCTGGAGAACCGCAAAAGCGGTCACGCCGTCAGGAGAAAGACAAATTTTACTTTATGCACTCTTTACACAAGAAAATATTCAAGCAGTACAACTGTTGTTAAATTCTGCACAATCAGCACAGATCATTAATTTTCGGTAATGAAAGAAAATTTTGAATAGAAACTCAGTGCATCTGTTGAACATAAATAAAGTACGATTAATGTATTTGATTCAGCAGGTTGTAATTTTCCGTTACCTACGCCTTAAATTACAACCCTTTCGGGAAAGTTTTTTTTTAAGGCTCTCATTGTTTAACTTACTTACATTCACGAGAAATTATACTTGAGCTTTTTAGATCACTCAGTGTCCCAATCATTTGTTAGATAGCATCTCATATTTTTTTATTAACAATAGTTGTCAAAAGCACCTTTTGAAAAAGTATTTCGAATAACGCTTAACGATTCATTAAGAATAGAAGACAGCAATTAAAGGGAAATGTTGCGGCAATCCTCATTAATTCCCTTTTCCTCTCTTTCTAAACGAATTGGAAAAGGTTGTACCGAATGTCTTATAAATATAAAGAAAATAAAACATTTCGAAATGACAATTATTTTAAACACCTCCGAAATATGTCAGATGCAACAAAACGAAAATATCCTTAAATAAAAAGAAAACGCCACCTTGACTAACACACTTTTATAAAACGAGAAGAGAAAGAAGGTGAAAAAAAAAAAGAATTACCGTTGCCAACCTGGCGAAATAGGCAATTACGTCGCAATAACATTAGGAGATAATGAATGAACGGACGAGAAACAAAAAGAAGTAAAGAACAGATTTATATATGGAAAATGTACGAGTAGTCTGTGAGTTGAGTTATAAATTGCAAGGAGAGAAAAAAAAGATTGGAAAATTTATCTCACAATCAAGATACGTTGGATATTTTCGAATTGATTCGAAATCAGATTGAGGGTTTAAAACCGTTATCATTACATTTTTATAACGTAATAAAGGATTACGAGGAACTCGACGCTTCAAACTCGATTTAAGTCACGATTCCTTTCAATAATGGCAACATTAAAATAATAGGAAGAAGACGCAATGCTCATTGTGAACTCTTTTGTTTTGAAAACAAAGAATTCTCACGCGAAATATTTCGAACACTTAAAAAGATCTGTATCACAACAGATTATTTATTATACCTCTATTTTCTTCGAAATACTCCGAAATTATGGAATATTTCTATTTAGAATCAAAAGAATTTTACGGATTTATAGCCACGAATGTAAATATTAAACAATCATAAATATTTGAAACGTTTCCTACTTTAATATTGTAACCGCCGATTACAACCCAACAAAACAAATACCATTTTAAATTAAAATCCACAAGTTTATGACGGCTATATGATATAATCGCGTATACGTAATGAAGGACGAAACACGAAAAATAACAAAAAGTTTCAGTTTGACTCATTAAAAAAACGAAAGAACAATGTAAATGTCCACAAAGTTGACGATAATAGTTGATTAACGGGGGAGGGATTTTCTACATTTTTATCTTTACCTAAACAAATATGTTCTACGGCTCTTTACCCCTTTTTGCGCATTTATAATCTACTAAAATACTTCAGCAAAGAATTTACAACTGCCAAAAATAATTCAATTAAAATTTCATAACCGCTTTACAGCTGACAAAGGGATGTTTGTCTTATCTCCAGACAGAAATAAAGAAAACGACGAAATGCATTTTTGTTCCGATAAATCCATTGTTTCGACATTAGATAATGCGTATTTTATAGTCGGTATTTGTAACTACATTCAGATTACAAGCGATAACCGCTAATTATGTCAATTTATTCTGATCAAGATAGGTACGTTAACGTTACGATGGAAAAGTTTTGGGAAAACATTAAAGGTTATTGTATAAATGAAAATTTAGTAGAGCTACTAAATAAATGCTTGAAATTTATTAACAATAATTGAATATTTATGTATTTTCGAAAAAAATCAATTGCGAAAAAGTTTCCATTTTTCACTTTAAGCGTGTCGTCTAGAGACCCCATTGAAGAAGCTATTACCACCCCAAGTAACTGAAACAATTGTGTACGCAAGTAAATTGCGAAACCACTTCTCGCTTTGATGCTACAGTAATTTTAATGGATTGATGAAACATTAAGGAAATTTTTTAGTCCAAATTTATCGTGTCATCTGTAGACGGATATTTTTCTACAACTGTACACAGTGCTCTTTTTGTAAAAAAAAGGTGGAGGAACGCTAAAAATTTTTTTTACAATTTTATATAATAATAATATTATTATATAAAATTGGAAAAAAAATTTATAACAGGGCGATTTTATTTAGCCCAACAGCTATTTAAAAAAATCCGTCGAAAACAGGTGGTGGAACGCCGTTCCCAAGCGTTACATGCGGAGATTATGAACAGAGTACTCTTCAAACATTTGATCCACCTAAAAGACGTAACCACTCAAAGCTGTCTTGGTTCAGCTCTTATTTTACTTTGTGTTACGCTGTATACACAGGGTGTCCAGAAATGAAGGTGCCAAACGAAAATCCCAGTTAGTAGACATTATTTTATGTCGTTTTAACCCAAATTACCTTAGTCCAAAAATGCTTCTTAAATCTTAAGCGAGCTGGAGCTCCTTATAGATGGTGCCATGAAGTACTTTTTTTGTAATATCTATTGAAACAGGCGGCCGTCATGTAGAGCACTTACTGTAAAATTTGTTGTTTTTGATATAACTTGACATACGAGTAATTTAGTTAAATAAATTAATAAATTAGTAATTTATTTTTCTCGAGAAGGGTGCATCCTAACGATTTGAAACAATAGCACATTATTTTTAGAAAAGACCCTAAAGAATTCGAATTTGACACAAAAAATGTCAAAAAAATAAATGTAAAAATAATACCATAATAATAATAATAATAATCCCTCACATGGGACGCTAACAGCCGCAGCAAGGAAGTATTATTTACAGCGACCGATGTGTGATCAGAAGGTAAGTTATTGTGCAAAGTTTGGACATTTTCGATCGAAACGTTTTTGAGATATTACAAAAAAAAGTACTTCATGGCACCATCTATAAGGAGCTCCAGCTCGCTTAAGAAGCATTTTTGGACTAAGGTAATTTGGGTTAAATCGACATAAAATAATGTCTAGTAACTGGGATTTTCGTTTGGCACCTTCATTTCTGGACACCCTGTATAATAATTTTATGTTATTAGTTATTATGTACAGGTTCCGTTCCGCATTCCGCAACATTCTGTAGATAATTTTTCTTTTTATGCATGAACTTAGTTAAATTAGTTGTACATTTTGTGCTTGGTCAAAGCTGCCATAGGTGATAAGATAAATAACGGTAGTACGTCAGAATACAGTGACTCTATTACAAACAGTGACGACAAGCGATCTATCGATTTTTATTGGCCGTGGCATCTTTTGCCTCATAATGGCGGCCTTACTGTGTTTACCTTTGATTAGCGTGTGGTTTTTATTTGGATTTAGCACGTTGCTAGGATACCACCTTTGAGTCCGTAGAAACACGCCCAAAATTTTGCCTCCTAATGGCGAATGGGTGGAGCTAATCGCTGCTTGTCGTCACTGTTTGTAATAAAGTCACTGTACGTCAGAATAAAGTGACTTTATTACAAACAGTGACGACAAGTGGCGATTATCCGCCATTAAGAGGCAAAATTGTGGGCGGGTTTATATGAACTCAACGGTGGTATCCTAGCAACTTGCTAAATCAAAATAAAAATCACACGCTGATCAAAGGTAAACACCTTTGGTAAACACAGTCAGGCCGCCATTAAGATGCAAAATATACCACGGCCAATCAAAATCGATACCACGCTTGTCGTCACTGTTTGTAATACAGTCACTGTACGTCAGAAGTGTGAAAAACGACATCTAGTGGAATTAGAATAAGAACGAGAGTGGGCGTCGGTATGTTTTGCAGAGTAAAAAATTCTGGCAAGTTGCCACGAGACTTCCCTCGTATTAACACTTTTTTCAAAAAATAAGTATAGTACAATATAGCAATTGCTGAATTCAGAAAAAAATACTTTCTTAAACTAGGTATATAAAAAAACTGCAACTTTATCTTATAAAAAAAATGAGTGCCGCCATTTTAGGTTATACCGGAAGTAACGTCATCAAAGGTGAAAATGTGTACGGACAGACTACAGACGGGAATTTTTTTTTCATTTTTTGAATATACGCATTCAGAAACGCAAAGATATGTAAAAATTTGCATAGGTCAATTTTTTTTTTTTGAACACGTACAATACTTTCCTTTTACTTCGTACTCGGGAAGTAAAAAGGACTATGATTAATTTAAGCAGTGTGAGGTATGTTGAGGAGTGTATAAACCGCTCTTTAGCAAACCGTAAAATAAATAGTCGGTTATCTTTCCTACCAATATAGTTTTCCAACAAAATGGTAGTGTGCAGAATCGGTGCCAATTGATAATTATGTCGGTTTATAGCAATAACATCTATCCCCAACAATAATTATTGAAATGATCTGTTCTAACCGAAGAGAGGCCCTTTTTGTAGAAAAATCGAAGAAATTGCAAAGAGTGAATGACTATAGTGCTCTGAAATTATTGCTTTTACGCTTGCGCTTACTGGTAGGCTTGCCTAAATTCAGATCTGGAAGATCGTGGGTTCGATACACGCAAAACTACTGTTCTGTATCAGGTTCCTTGAGAGGGATTTCCTCATCAAATGGTGATGAATTCAACAAGATATCAGTGGCGTTGAACTCCTAAAAAAGAATCACCCCTTTAGGCGCAGAAGAAAGCAGACCCTCCGACATCTTGTAAGTTCGAATGAATATTATTACACACGTCACGAGCAATGAAATTGACGCATGTAGTAAACGTCGGATGCCTGTAAACGGAGCATTTAAGCACGAATTAGAATTAAGTATATCTCACTTAGACCCGCCGTACACGAGCCGCATTTTGCAGTCGGACCGACCACAAAATTGCGGTCGCGTTCCGGCGAACTGCAGTCGGCCATAAGAAATACTGTACCAGTGTACCAGCCGTACACGGGCGTTCACTGCAGTCGAAACGCGCGTCTGTAGTTTCTTATGGGGCGACCGCAATTGTGTGGTCGGCCCGACTGCAAATTGCGGCTCGTGTACGGCGGGTCTTACATACTAAGATTTTTACTTTCCTGTGCACATACACATAGGGAAAGTAATGAAATCGAAAAAAATCGAACTCGAGGTTTTGACGAATCTCGACGTTTTGAGTACCCCTGAGTCCAAAAGCACCATTTTTGAAAAATGTTTGTCTGTGGGTGCGTGTGTGCGTACGTTATGGCTGTGGAGCTTAAACTACCAGGGCGATTTTGATGAAATTTAAAACTAAGGCCTATAAAAAAACGGTAAAACAAGCTTCTCAACAAAATCGGCCCAAAAGGGACCCAAACTAGAGGCGTTATTTTGGGAGCAAACATTCAAATTTTAACCCAAACTAATTTCCCTTGGTGAAAAATTAGTTGACATGATAACAAGTAAAACGCCGTTTATCGTTTGTTTCTAAATTCAAAATGACGGCCAATATAGCAATTCTCCAAGTTCTTATTTTTTAGGGTGTAACTCAAGAACTGTTTGACTTAATTAAAATTTGAAAATTGGAAATTGTAGCCATAGGATGGCCAGAACTTTTACTTATTATTGATAAAGAACAAAAATTTAACGCGGCCAATTTATTGGTTTCCAAAATTGGTCAAAAATTGGAAATCGATTTAATTTATGTATGTTCTCCACATCCTTTTTGATTATTTATTGATTACGCATTATGTTTCATTTTGAGCTTTGTCAAATTCGACACATTAATGGTCCTGAGAGGAAGTAATTTCAAACCGATGCGATGGTGTAAAGCCACTTTAGCATGGAATTAAGTCTTAGTGAGTAACCCTTGTGGTTCTGGCAGTAGTGATCGTTGTTTGAACCAATACAAAAGCACGCCATCATAAACAGATTAACCATCAATTGAACTCCTACAACACACTTCCCACAATTATTTTAACGCTAGGTTCAACTTTTTAGAGATAGACATACAACCGTCACTTAAGTTTGAAACTAAAAACTCACGTGTAAGGAGTAACTCGTGTGTAGAAATGAAAGCCAATAAAGGATAGAATGCAGAAACTTCAAAAAATTAGAAAGAGTAGGTGATGTAAAAATTCTTATAATGAAGACTGAAAAGGAACGGAGGAAAGTAATTAAGAGCGATAATAATGAATGCTAAAATAATACCATTAATACAGTAAAGTGTATTTGATTAGTTACAACGTAATTAATTAGGAGGATCTCGAATAAAAATGTTTAACAAAGTAAAGAGAATAAGAAAAGAAAAATCGAGTCTATTACCTAAAGAGGTATATTGAGAAAATTGAACCAATCTTAGAAAGCTTCAGATCCTATCGAATCACAGCAGTAACTTAGGAATTCGAAAGTCAGAAAAGAGACTCTGCAGTCCTTCGCGAACTGTCATCTGTTAATCAAGGTACCCTGTTTTTTAACAACTCCAACGCCAAGAGTAAGTGTTACCCGGGATACTCACTTATATTATATCGAAAAGGGATATAAATCAGTCTGCTCAACCTATATACATGGGATTCTTGCGCTTCAACTGAATCGTGGCATACTGCTCAGTTCAATGTCGTATCCCTTGGGATTACTTTCTAAAATCGTTTAACTGGAGTTCCATTAGTGCCCGATAAACAAAATCGGCTACCGCTACAGAGATTTGACGTAGCAGAAAGGGAATCTCCTGCATTTTTGAATAAACAACTAGAGTGCTACGTAAATCAATAGAATGCGCAAAATATTAACTTAACGAGAATTACTAATAATGATTTTGTAGTAACTCGAGACTGGTGCAAATGCTGCTAGGAAAGACTTCTCTAATCATCTGCTACTTAGTGTCTGACCGTAGACGATTTTCTGGAAGGTAATACCGTAAAATTTGAACCTCTAACCTTCATGATCAAACCACATGGGACTGAAGAGAGTGCGAGAAACATAGTTAGGCAGTACTCTGAAGTTATCCCTCCGATAGTTTCGCTTAAGCTGAACAAGAAGACACAAGACACAGTCCTCCACAAATAGGAGAATCATTCAGCGACATCACTGAATAACTGTATCTCGAACTTTTGCACGTAGTCTAAGTAATCTAACAGTTGCGGTACATATCAAAGAAAGTAAACCAACAATTTCACATTACTGTGAACATATGAATATTTATTTTCAATTATTCTTCGTCCGGTTTTGCATAGGCCAAATTTGGGCTTACCTACTATTTCCGCTGTTATCCGAGTTGAAAGTCATGTGCAGTCGGGGATGTCCAGTTGCCATTGTAATTACGCCATTAAGAACTCACGTCACCTTGCTGAGCACCAAGCCGTGCTTGTTACAACAATAATCGCACAATGACATTGACCGGATAATTATTATCTTGTAATGTGTCTATTCTAAAACTAATCGAGATGAAATGTAAATTTACAACGGCAAGTAAGAAGGGTTCACTGTCTGGACAACGTGCAGTATGGTAAGGAAGACAAAATTTACCAAATTATATCCCGACTTGCTTAGAAATAACGATGAAGTTGGAAAACATAACGAAAGAGACTTCTGAATAAAAGAAACGGGATTCTTTGTAGACATTGGGTCAATGAGTTGAAATGAAGAAACCATATCCTCCAGGCAATTGGCAAACAATACCATTGATTACCGATTGAAATTATCGTAATTGGATGCGGCTTTGCTAAAATTGTATGTAAATTTTTCTGTTAAAATTAGAATCGAAAATGTGTAATTTAAACGCGAACATTTATTAATACTGAGATGAGAACTTCCATATACAGGGTGTCTCACGGTGACCGTCGGTTAGAAATATACCAAGAACTGTAAAAGCTAGAAATTTGAAATTTTGCACATGCGACATGGAGTGTTTAATCTATTAAATGAAAATATTTTCCAAATGGCAGCACCTCCGGAAATACCGGAAGTGAACATCAACTTCTTTATTTTAAATACAAACCAGGCAGTTTTTTTTCACATTCTGATGTGTCATTAAATGTTTAGTAAGTATGCTTAAAATAATCGGCGTATCAATTTGGATTGTTGAGAAAAAAAAATTTTTTCACTGAAAAATGTCAAAATCTTGTTTAGGAAATAAAATTGAAAGTTGAAAGTGGTAAAAGTTAGGGAAATGGGATTTTAGGTTCTCACTGTCAAAAGATTGGGACACAATTGTCTGTAATGGATAATAAAAAATTGCCCGCGGTTACGTATCTATTTGACGTTATTTCCAGACTTAAGAAAAACTTTAAAAAGTCTGTTTTTTTAAATGGAATGCCTATTTAATTATCGGCCCATTCGATGCAGAAATAAATTTCCTTTAAATTGATATACCATGTTCCTATACCTAAAATCAATGATTACAGAGTTATTTACATTTTTCTAATTAAATTTATAATGGCATACTTTACAAAACATGGTTGGCTTTGAAAATTTTCAAAAAATTTTTATTCAATTGTTTCTTATGATGACAGTTGTCAGTTAGCTATCAGTTTGAAAGTTTACGCTACATTCACGTTTGTTATCAGTGTTATCTGTTTGAATTTTTATTTTTGCGCTCAATATTTCTTTTTAATTGGGAAATATGGAATACACAAACGCTGATATTCTAAATTTGTTTTACATTCATGGCGAGTCTGCTCGTATTACTTTTCGGACCTGCAGAACCTTTAACTATTGAATAAAGAATCACTCAACACTTTAACGAAAGATATCCGCATTTACCTACAATGACAGAACGAAAAATCAGGATGATTGAAAAGAATTTTCTAAATTTGGGCGAAGTAAATGCGCCACGAAGTTTGGCAAAGCCAATTGTCCCCAATGATGCTGCAGAAACCAATGTATTGGGATATTTTAATTTTTTCCCTGAAAGTTCTGTTCGTTCGGTGGAAAGAGACCTTGGATAGTCAAGAAGTTGCATAGATAGAATTTTAAATAATCATAAAAGCATAAGAAACATTTGAATAAAAATTTTTTGAAAATTTTCAAAGCCAACCATGTTTTGTAAAGTATGTAATTAGTAATTATAAATTTAATTAGAAAAATGTAAGTAATCATTGATTTTAGGTATAGGAACATGGTATATCAATTTAAAGGAAATTTATTTCTGCATCGAATGGGCCGATAATTAAATAGGCATTCCATTTAAAAAAAGAGACTTTTTAAAGTTTTTCTTAAGTCTGGAAATAACGTCAAATAGATACTTAACCGCCGGCAATTTTTTATTATCCATTACAGACAATTGTGTCTTCATCTTTTGACATTGAGAACCTAAAATCCCATTTTCCTAACTTTCACCACTTTCGACTTTCAATTTTATTTCCTAAACAAGATTTTGACATTTTTCAATGAAAAAATTTTTGTTTCTCAACAATCAAAATTGATACGCCAATTATTTTAAGCATACTTACTAAACATTTTATGACACATCAGAATGTGAAAAAAAATTGCCTGGTTTGTATTTAAAATAAAGAAGTTGATGGTCACTTCCGGTATTTCCGGAAGTGCTGCCATTTGGAAAATATTTTTATTTAATAGATTAAACACTCCATGTCGCATGTGCAAATTTTCAAATTTCTAGCTTTTACAGTTCTTGATATACTTCTAACCGACGGTCATCGTGAGACACCCTGTATAAAATCGGAACAAAACAGTGTATACCTATATGCAAATACAATGACGTTATTGAACGATAATTAAATTTCAATAATTGTAATGGCCTTGTTCCAGAAATCTGAAAATAGGAACAGTCGGCAAAGTAATGTCAGTAACTAACGATGTACTTCATTATACTTTTAGCAACGCAAATACGATTAATTTTAGAATGCTCGATTATTCGTTTAAATATAGATAGGTATCTAACGGGATAAAATTAATTATGGCAGTTACTATTATCCAAATTTTCAACTGCCGATCGGACACAAGAATTTAAAATTTGTACATTTAATAGAAAAATTAGACATTTCAGTTGTAACGTACGACGCGAATTAACTATGTAGATATTTATAATTATGTCAGAATGCGTATTTCCGTAATAAAATATTCCAATGCACGAAATGTTTAAAAATACAAATGGTAAAGAGTTTTCTTATTATCAAGCAAGATTATCTGAATTTGGCACAATTCACCCTTAGGTAATATATTTAAAAATAAAATTCTTTGTAAGGAGGTTTTGTTACGGTAGCTTTAAAACATCAATTTTCCAACAATCACATCACCAAAATCGACTTTTCATGCCATCAACAACAGAATACTTCAAGGGAATTAGTTGATTGAAAATAGATTTTAAAGAAAACCGCAAAAATATACATTTCCAAGTTGAATAAAACCGAAAAGTTAATAATTTTTCAGTTTTACGAAAAGAAATGAAAAATTGTAGCTCGAGAGTGACGGCGGTGGCGGTAATAAGTTAGACTAGCTCGAGTTTTCCATAACAATACAAGTTGATGAGCAAGCTGCGAATTGTTGCCAACAATGTGTTGACACCAAGCAAAGCTGCTAATCGCAGGAGACAACACAAAACGCCGGAAAATCACTTTTGTAGTACGAATAGTTCGTAGCACGCCTGTTATCATTTCAAATGTGAATAGCAAAATGCATAAATGTAAATCGTGACACATTTTCAACAATGAATAAACCAAACGAAGCGGTTTTTTTTTCGGAATTTATTCATTTCATGAACAAACTGTGTTAATCTTTTCATTTATGGATAAGTTATGCCAAATGCATTTTCGTATAAATGTTAATTAATGTTCAATATTACTCCTGGAAAAAAAAATACTAACGTAACGTAACGTAACGTAATAAAAGTAATTTGGGCAAAAAAACGTATGGAACGTAACGCAATTTGAAAGCAATAAATAGACTATCTAATTAATCAAACTTAGCTACCTTTTGGGATAAGTGTTGTAACGCGCAAAATTTGATGGTTCTTAAGAATTCCTGGTAACTTTTTCGGTTTGATCTGTCAGTACGATTTGTTGTTTAATTAATATTATTTTAATTGTTGTTCCTTTGATAACGTGCCATTTAGAGAATGGCAATAAAAAAATTTCCGCCAATTGAATGAAATTTGGACAGATCGATTTGCGAGAACGAGGTTTTTTGTTTCGGGAAATTGGAAACCGTATTAACCAAAAACAAACGCTATGTTACCAGTCACTGGCTAAAAAAGGTCAAGATAGATACAGAAGAGTAACAATCAAATGAACTGTACGACGCTGATCGTCGATAACGGGTACCATTCTCCAGTGCCAGAATAACTGCTGATCTTTTAGTCGTATCGAACACAACAACATAAAGCGCTACGTTTCGAATGGTGCAGAGTAAACTTAAATTTACACCTTGAGTGGTATTTCAGTGATGAATCCAGATTCTATTTAGGAATGTAGTTCTAAAGAAAACGCGTAGAGAGAAAAGGCGTGGTCTTACACCTACTTACAGGGTTTATGTAATACACTGCTATTGCTTATCAGAGTAGATCCCCATTGGTGCTTTGACTGATGAGCTATAAATTGAGGAAATGATAAAACCCCACGTCGCGTCGCGTCGTTCCCTTCTTACAGCAGCTGAAGGATTCACCTTTATTACAAGACAGTGCCCACCCCCACGTCAAAAGTTATGGAAGAAAATCGAACATACATGTGTTGAAGAGAAGATTAAGGGACATGGCGTAACCACTTGAAAAGCCCCCCCCCCCCCCCCCTCTTCAGAATAATGTCTCTCACGAACAACTTGATTAACCCGAAATCGCGCAGTGCTGTATAAGTTCTTGTATATTCCCTTATTCCTTATTCAGAATTTACTGAATTTTCTAAAAAGAGGTCCGTTAAGCTGGCACAACCCCTATACTATAGCATAGCACAATCAGTTGAAACGTACCACATAATTTAGTACTCATTTATTACTAATTAATTACCCAAAGTACCTAATCAATTTCTAACCTATGTTCAAACATTATGTTACGATTGATTTTCAATTAATGTCGATGTATTTTGATTGGTGCATCGCAAGCTGCCTTTTATCTGGTAGGGGTGGTATAATTCATTCATAGCATAAAAAACAATATCCGATAACCGGCTGCACCTTCATTAATTTACAAATTACAACATTTAGTTGTCTTAGGGTACGTTCACTTATCATTGGAAAAATGTTTAAAATAACGAATAACCATTTGGCGGAGGTGGGTGACCCCACATTACTGTGCGGGTCTAATTTCGGACTGCGCGGGGATTGAGAGCTTAAATATGGTTAAGTCCTTGGTAAATAGTGAGTAATTAATTAGTAATCAATTAGTAATCAATTTTTAGTGTGGTGCTAGCTATTTTAAGTTTTTTTTTATTAAATCAACAGTAATAAATTTGGCTTTTGGGTAATTAATTAGTAATAAATGAGTACTAAATTATGTGGTACGTTTCAACTGATTGTGCTATAGGGGTTGTGCCAGCTTAACGAACCTTCTAAAAAGTTTATTCGTAGAAATGGTGGCCAAATGGTTGGGATAAGTTTCGATAGTGGCAAGGAATGAAGTGGTACATTTTCAAAATCAGTAATAGTTGTTGCAATATTATCGGCACAAATTTTGCAAATCATAAATTTAGCAACATTTCTTTAAATAACAATTTAACCTGAATATTCGTACGAGCTGCATAGTAATTACCTTTATGCTTAGTTAATTTTTATATCTCTTTTATTCTATTTACGCTACACAATAATGTATTTGTATGTATGTATACTGACTTTCATAAGAATTACAACACCTGGAGTTTGTTGAACGATTTTATTGGAATTTTTTTGAGGCGTCCATTTTCATGAAACAAAGTAAAATATAAAAATAAAAAGGTCGGGTTATAATCTTGCCAATTTAATTAAAATTACTTTTTCATCACTTGAACCAAAGATGAAAGAAGTGACATGACAGGTTACATGTTAAAATAATTTTTTAGATGAAATTACAACGTTTCGCCAATTTATGTTGGCTTTCTCAAGTCTGGAAAAAATACAATGACAAAGTAAAATATGAAAACAAAAGAATAAAAAGTTTCTTCAAAATGTAGTTACTCCGCCACGATTTGTAATGCACTCATGGTGTGCCATGCTATCAATCAAGTCTATAACTGGCTGTGGTATGTCGTTCCAAACTTCTTGAATCCGTAGCTGGAGATCATGTAAGTTACACGGAGGGTGTGGTAAATTACCTAGTCGCCTACCCATCGCATCCCACACATGTTCAATGGACGACAAATCAGGCGACCGAGCAGACCATGGGAGGACGACAATGTTAGCTTCTTCCAAAAAACGAGTTGTAGCCCTTGCCGTATGAGGGCGCGTGTTATCCTGTTGGAAAATGGTATTTTCTAGCCCCTGAAGATATGGAAGCGCAACGGGTTCTAGCACATTGGCAATGTAACCAGCTGCGTTTAAGTTGCCGCCAATGAAGACCAAGAGTGATGGCTGCTGCCATAACATGTTGCACTCCATATCATCACTCCTTGTGTGAGGGCTGTGTTGCGTTCCAAAACAAATTTTGGATTTTTATGTTCTCCATGCATCCGTCTGACCCTCCTACGACCAGCGTTAACCCACAAGCAAAATCGGGACTCATCAGTAAACACAATTTGATGCCATTCTAGCGCCCAATTCGCTCTTTCGTTACTCCATTCTAGGCTGTGTAGAGGGTGAATTGGTGTAAGAGGAAGACATAAAAATGGACGACATGAATGCAGGCCATAAGACCTTATCCGGCGATAAACAGATGACATGAACATTCTGGGTCCTACACTTCTCATCCAATCATTTGCACTTGATCGAGTAGTTAAAAACCTGTTTCTTGTGGCCAAAAGTATTAATCGACGTTCTTCGCGATCTGTAGTCCTGCGGGGACGTCCAGATCCAGGTCGACGTTGTTGAACCCTTTCCAACATCTCAATACCGTTGTAAGATTTCGGTTTACACGACGAGAAATTTCTCTTAGCGAAAGTCCAGCCTCTCTCATACCAATAATACCACCACGTTCAACGGCAGTTATTATTATTATCATTATAATCCTTTACTCTTTTACCCAGAGATGTCGGGTTCAAAAGCAGTTAATTGGGAAAAATGCTGATGTTGATGTACTCTTGGCATTGTTCTCCAGTTCAGAAGGAAATTGTAAACCAACAATTTGTAAAATTGACAGTTAATGACACACTGACAAAAAACAACAAACTAGGTGGACGTTATA
The DNA here is from genome assembly GCA_036250285.1 of Pyrocoelia pectoralis. Classification (NCBI taxonomy): domain Eukaryota; kingdom Metazoa; phylum Arthropoda; class Insecta; order Coleoptera; family Lampyridae; genus Pyrocoelia; species Pyrocoelia pectoralis. The sequence goes on from CM070077.1 coordinate 31,371,890, forward strand.
TGACAATTTCAATAAAATCGTTCAACAAATTACGGGTGTTGCGATATTTATGGAAGTCAGTATATAATAAAATATACAAATAAATATGATTAAATAACTATAAAATGATCTAAAGTGATATCAAATACTGTAAACTTCAAGGAAAGAGTAAGTAGGAAATATATCTCTAATTTACCTAAGAGAAATAATGACCCCGATCTTCGTTGTGCACAAAACATTTATTATCTACTAAAAAAGTACGTCAATTTAAACAAAGCGTAGTTAGATTTCAAATAAAACGTAATAGTTTACTACCGCCAATTAATTAATTAGCTTGTCGACTGATTTCAAGCCTTTTTAGATCTGTAATTATCCCATTAGTCTACCGATACACTGTTTCAGTTTGAAATACCTTAAAGTTGTTTAACTGTTAACAAAATGCAAATGCCTTTAAGTTAATTTTCAATTATTCAATTAAATGATTATACTACGCAGTAATTTACTAAAAATTATCAGCATCTCACAATGCCGAATATTATATTAAAATTTCGAGTTGTTTCAATAAAATTAATATGCGAAGAAAAATAAATATTTTTTAATATCTGGAAACGTTACAATTAAAGAGAAGGTAAAGTGTATAATTAGCTTTGAAAAACAGATTAGAATGCCTATAAAAAGAATTTAATGAATTAATATCCATTAAAATTAATTTACATTATTTTTCACTTTCAATTTTAATTAATTTTACGAGAGCGTTCGCCACAAAAACCATTTCTCCGATTTTTATTTTTTTTTCGATGTTTGTAAATTGAATTCTCGAATTAAAATTTGCTGTCAACAAAAGAAATGGGCATAAAATTTACGCTAATTAATATGCAAAGGAAGGTTGGTAAAAATCAAGTGTGGAAAAAATACAAACGGAATTCACTTCAGAGTCATCCTCATCAAGTCGCGAGGAGAAATTCTATAGAGCGTCCAAACTTCCAAATACAGTCTGGGTTCTTATGGAGTAACTCTCTCTTTTATTATCTTTAGTCATTTCCAAATAACGGCATCCTTGTTCTTCACAGCAATGTTGTCAAACGTGAAATGTAATTTAATAACATCAATTATTGTCATGAACTCCTTGTACTGTCAAATTTATTACCCGCTTCTTCTACAATATTTATCGAATTAAACTAACACCATTTTTTAAAAATCTTCTTTTCAGAAAGTACCTACTGCAAATATTTTAATTTATTTGAGGTTAGAAATTTGGCAATCCTGCACTGTTTTCCCATAAGTTCCATACTGCATTTGGAGGTTTGGACGTTCTATAGTAACAGCTTTAAATAAGAAAACAAAAAATTGGACGAATATAGGAAAATACAGTTTTGTCGACGTTAACAGCCAGTATGGCAAAAGTTTGGTCTTGTTATTGTCGTTTGACAGAAAATCTGCTTGAAAGAATTGCACAAGTTTCTTCTATAAAAGCTCTTTGTGTATCATTCTGTCCTTATAGCCTGACGTTTTTATTATTCGTCTTGACAGGCGGAAAAACCGAGCCAGTAGCCAACGCCCTCAAAAAAAATTACGAACATCTATATTTTAAAAATACATGAGACATAGATCACAAGATTTTTTAAGTTCAAGAATCATGTGAATCGTCTTATTAGCTTATACGTCATGGGAGACCTGAACGAAAACGATTGTCGGTGAGCATAACACCCAGCTACACAGATTAGACTGTTAGAGAGATTAAAAGCTAGAAATTTGTCACAATAAAGAAAGTCATAAAGGTCTTCACCCTCTTAGGCCCAGTTGTATAAAGTCTAGTTGAATTTCAACAGGCGGTTTAGTGTAAAATTGAATCGCACAAACTACGGTTGACGTCCGTCGCATAAACTAGGGTTGAACTGACGATTTTACCAACTCAACCGTCAGTTCGATCCTAGGGCGGACGTCAACTCTAGTTTGTGCGACTCAATTTTACACCAAACCGCCGGTTGAAACTCAATTAGACATTATACAACTGGGCATTAATTTCATTCCCAACACAAAGTGAGATTAAATGTAAAATTATAAAGGATGGCCCTGATAAACCTATTCCAAGAGATCAATACGGGAGATGTTTTAACAATCCAAAGTGTGTATTGCTCTTCTATTGGAAAGAGTTATAACGTTATAAGTCAACATACCAAAATGCAAGTAATAGTAAAGAGACGTTAAAAACTCGATTCGCTCAGCTGAGAGGTTCGATACAGTAAGTGCTCTGAAGAATAGGTTTTGTGATGTATTAAAATGCCTTACCAACTTAAATGGAACAATAAAAAAGATGAAGGAAAAGGGCGAATCAATTCAACAGAGTGAGAAACTTGAATCTTTCCAATGTGTTTTGTTGGTTATTCCGTTATTCCATTCTGGAATGTCTAGCACATTGCAGTCAGAGACAGCAGACCTATCGTTGGTCTACAACCTACTTACTGTCGCCCTTCTGAAATTTACTGTGAAGTGAGAGACAAATTTGATGCGAGGTAACAAAAATATACAAACGTTGGGGTATTCAACCAGAATTTTCTCAGAAAACATTTTGATGAAATGTATATGACGAAAGGTTGCAGGAGCCGGAATTTTGTTTCTAAGTAACGATGTTTTGACTGGAGCAAACAGTACCACTAGTAGTACTGTGTCATCAACTTAACAGTATGAGCCTCATAATTCGATTGTTAATCGCGGTGCGGTTGTATTTACAATAAATATTTAAGTGAACTTTGTCATATTATTATAATATATTTTAATTTAAATCTGTTTAAAACTGAATGGATATTTTTGAATGTATCAATAACCTTCTGCAGGTAGGTTCTGGTTTCCTCAATTATTATCATTAGATACCTTAAATCTCACCACTCGTTGAGACATAATATGCATTCTAGGACGCATAATGTACCTAGAATTCCCAAGAAGTCAACATGGCAAGTGCTAAGTAGATTGCTAAGATTCCATCTTTAGATTAATTTTTTCCGTATTGCAGACAATTGTGCTCAAATTTACCACAAGGGTATATAAAAAAATACATTCCTCCACAATTACACGAGACAACTACATTTGGACATCACTTCAATATCATTTGGACATTGGACATCAACAAAAATTGGTTTTGCCCATTGAGGCAACACGTTTGCAACTTTTTCCAAAGAAATATACCTATAAATACATATTTTCAAAATTTGATAGGGAGTTACTAGATATACGATAGATATGCGTGTAGAAAGTTTGACTCCGATCGATTAATACGTGCGGATATTAATATTAACGTGGCAGTTCCCTTCAGGAAATAATTAGTAAGGAAGACACAAACATTTAAGCTATAGGGTAGTTTCGACCCTCTAGGCAAGACAAGCTCAAAACCGCAGACGGACGAAGAAAACGCAAACAACGTTGGCAATTTTTTAACAGCCCTTCCTTTGGGGGAAAGTGTTTCTAACGATTAACCTATCTTGTTATGTTTCAAATGAAATTTGGAATGAACTTTAAAATGATATAGTGATTATAGGTATTAAACATTTGCTTTTTTTCTTATTTAATACGGTAATAAAGTTTATATGTTCTGGAAGCATGTGTTCGAAGTGGAATGAAACTGTCTATATTAATTGTTTGGAAACTATTTCATGTTGCGTCATAGTTTAACATTATTACATTATTGCACATAAATGGATTATTCTGTTAATAGACAATATTAGCCACTAATCATATCATACTTTAGACTATCCAGATATTAATTATTAACGCAGTATCGCTTCAACTTTGTAACAACCTTTTAAAGGGAGCAATGTAGATAAATATAGGGCTCGATGTGGTTAGTGTTAAATAATCCATTAATACTACTAATGTATATCGACCACATCCTGTGGTGAAAATTCTATTTAGATACATATATGAACAAGTCATTAATCCGAATGATGCCTACATACATTATCATAACCCTCAGGATTTTAAAATCTGTTTATGTAAACTTACCAAAACATACATTTCACGGAAAACAATTTCGAAATTTATAATCCTTAAAAATAAAGTAGCATTTTGGAGTACCTAAAGCAAAAAAACGCTTTGATGATGATGTACCGTAAAAACAATGAAAATCCTAGCATACACAAATTTTCTCCTTAACCTTTGGGTAGGTAATTTAATCCTTCAGGCGTATTCAATAAAATCAATACCTACCACATTACCACATACCTACTATTACATACAACATTTGCTTTGCAAGCAATCAGTGGCGTTTGACACGGTAATTCGTTCGATATCGGAAATATGAAATAAGAAATACAAAATTGGGCGACACCTGAATATAAAAAAAAAACAGTTATGCTCCACCAATCAAATAAAATCACAGAGTATTATACCTATTAACATGGGGGAATATTATTAGCTTTGTTTAGAAGGGGAGTTTTCCATTGTATTTACCTATAGTGTAATAATCAATATCCTGCATAATTTATGAGCGAATATGAAGTATCCACAGGTAATATTTTTACAAAGACTTGAAATTCGAAATTAATGAAACCAAAACATTAAATTACGCGATGAGAGAGTTTTCAAAAGTCGAATTTTAATTTGTAAAGCAAATATTATCATATTAAATTAGATTATTAAAAATCGTACAAATTGCGTTAGCACTTAAATGAATAATTTAGCCAGCTTGAGAAACAAAATTAATTCGTTTTAATTAAAATGACCTACTACAGATAGAAGGAATAATTCAAACCAGCACGAGTTTCTAATTTTGTTAAATCAAATATTACCTTCAATTACAATTTGATACAAATGCCTTCATCTGTATAACATTAAGGTAAACATACTATACAAATACACTTTAGCTTCCACCAATTAACATAGGCTATCCTGCTTTGATTAATTTACTTGTATCGCGCTAATACGAAATCTATATAATAAATCGACTAGCTAGAAAGATAAATTAACTTACTGCATTCGAGTGTGTTTGATCGGTCTTGAGTTCTTTGTGATTTGAATACTGTACGTAAACGGCTCTTCCTCGTAGCTGCGCCATGCAATTAGCGAAATAATTAACCATAGACGTGGCAGAACCTTCGTCACCCATTTCGAGAAACGCTTGGTTTTTACCCTTTAAAACTAGAACATTTGTAACCCGACCGAAGGGAATCCCTAGATGGATGATTTCGGCTTCTGTGACATCGTTTGGAATGTTTCGAATGTGAATGACGCGAGATGGTTTTCCTACATTCTGTTCTAGTTTCACCTGAAACGAAAAATTGCAACTAATCAGTACTAACAAACTTCGAAACATCCTGTATTACAAGTTAATGTGATAATAAAATTAAAGGGACAAAATGCACTTTATATATATCAAGTTAATTCATTTCAGCGTTAAAAATCACATAGAAATGATATACCTATCATCTTATGTATAATTAGAAATATCGGACTAAATATGGGGTCGATTTATTATTAAACCAAAAGTCGTATAAGAAAACCGAATTTACCGATAAATTCATTGGATGTCGATAGGTTGATCCCCCAGGTAAGGGTAGGTCAAAATGTTAAAATTACTGACAGGGCATGTGACTTACAATACCCAAATGCATTTACGTTTGACTAACCATAATATCACAGAATAAAAGACGATAATATGTTATTTTCATTATAAACACTTCATTTAATAATACATAGTATGTAATTGATGATTTTTTGTTTGATAACATAGTACGCAATAATTTTGTGACACCCTTTATCCTAGCACACCCTAAAACTAAGTTTCGGCCTAATATTTTGTATGTATTTAGCAAACTTTTATATTGTGAGCGATATTTTGACGGTGTTCCCGATGAGTTACAGCGAAGCACATAAAATCTAAGCTTACTTTTTGATGCTCTTTTAGAATCCGAAGTCAGAATTTTAAAATTCCTTAATACAAAATCGCCACACACAGACACAGAACACACAGATTTAACGAATTCGAACTTTCGTTCGATGAAAAGGGATTATCTGTACCCGTAGGTGTGTAGCGGAACCGCACATACTTCTAAACCACAGACATGTGACCTACTCTAAGCACTTCATTTATGCAATAGGGTGAAAAATGTAACGTTTTAATTATTATATACCAAATATACTTAACAAAGAAAAATATTCTTTCTTGTCATAAACAAAATGTTTTACAACCTCTCTGACAAACAATGTATAGTGTGATAGAAATCATCACAAAAGTGACATAAATAAAAAAAGAGCTAATATGAACGGTCATGCAACAGTTTTAGCTATCATATATTTAATCATTTTCATTGCCTTCTTTCCTTGAGAATTTAAGCTTGTGTGGAAGGACATTATATCTCGACGCTAATATTACTTAAAATGGGGAGAGTAATTCAATACCCCCCCCCCCCCCGCGCCCCTGTACTGTTTGCGCTTGGTTGTTCGGTGTAATTTTCGCTTATAAATTAATGTTAGTAGGTATCTAATATTGTACCTACAGTGCTTCCATAAATGATTGACCCCATGCATTGACTAAAGAGTTTAAGGAGGGGTTCAATTGTCCTAAGTAATAAAAATTTCATAATCGCACTCCCATATAAAAGCCATGTTAAAATTGGACTTTGGCATGCATTTCTGGACAACTCGCTCTGATCATAGTTTTGCTCCGATCATGGAGTTTTATGTCTCAAAATTACCCTAAGAACATGCCACGGATCATATGCCTAGTTTTAGCAAAAATTATAATGTTTCAAGCTGTCTAGGATGTGTCAAAGTGAGACAGATACTGTTTTCTTGCGATATTTTGCGATTCTTTCAAAGTTACAATAGAAATAGCATACCCCAATGCGATATCGATAGGCATAACTGCCGTGAGGGTTCATTGAGGTCATTTTCAGATATAAAAGTCAACAATCCGACCAATACAGTGGGCACAGCGAGTTTTCCAAAAAAATGAAGTCCGAGTAGTTTCCAATGGCGAGTGAACTTTTGGCGTACTCGCAGGAAAAATTGTCGTTCCATCACAACTCTTTACCTCAGGCTAAATTTCCTCGTAAATTGCTCTCATTATTCGAAAATTTCGAAATTCATCAAACAAATTCGTAGAGATTTCTTCAGTGGAATGGGCCAACGTAAACCAAGATCGGTGCGTGCAGGTGAAAGAAAGGTGGCTAAGAAGAACACCAAACTGGGCAGACGTAAGAGAGCTTTGGAGGCCTTCAACGCGATAGAAATCAAAGTCAATATTCGATCGAAAAAAGTTCTTTAACCCCCCTCCCCCTTAATCAACGCCCCATGTGATTGCAGGGTGTTAGGCAACTAAAAATGCACGATGGTAAACCTAGCTACAGAATATCGCGATATCGTTCTCCATTTACGATTTCATTAAATAAAGGCCTCATTATTGGGGGGGGGGGGGGGGGGGGCTTCGATGTAAATATGTGGATTTTCTGCTGCCCTAACTCTGCAATTTTGGCTATGCACATAACCCGACAAATATCCATGTTTCGTCTGAATAAAATTTTAAGTCTAACAAATTGATGTTGTTTAGAATAGTTCCATCAGGGTTTCGGGTACTACTGCAGAATGCCATTAAAATAAAGGCATCTTGTTCTGATGTGAACACTATTGTTGTACAGTATCACCAAAGAGTGGTCTTTGGTATATATCACTATACAAATTGAAATTAAAATAAATAACAATTCACCTTAAAAATATTGTTAACTTACATCACTATAGTAACGTTAGAGCTCTGAAAAGAAAATGTTGATCTAAGATAACGTAGGTAGAAAAAATTCGAAATGACAGCAAACAGAACTAACGCAAATATGACGTTATAATTATTGTTATAAAACTAAATATTTCAAATTAGTAACTTTTTCTTCGACCTGCTCAACCAACAACTACCAACGTCGAGAAAGAATTTTCAGCGAGAAATTAAAAATTGATCACGTGATGAAAGCCCGATACAAATGAAGAGCTTCTTTAAAACAAACTGTATTGAAATAGTCCGTAAGACACCCGTTTCCTTATTTACACATATATAAGCTTGGACTGCTTGATTAAGTAAAGGGTTTAAAGCTTAATACGGCAACGATCAAATTCAAGGCTTTCACAATTAAACATCTATTATTTACAAACTACAATGACGACCATTGTTTTTTGAATATTATTTTGTAAGTCGGTCAGACGCTTTCCGAAAGTATCGCAAGCGTACAGTTTGATCGGATTTGATACATGGAGAGGCATGTCACTGATGTAAATAATGAAAATAAATGGACCAGGTATTGATCCTTGTGGTACACCACAATTCGGCGCTCTTTTTGATGAGGGATGTGTCTTAAGGTTAGAGTTATTAGGTTGTTACTTATTACTAACCAAAGTAATGATTTCCATAATGTATTCGAATAAGATCAAAGTGCAGGTTGGCTACAGTTTTACCGTCACGTAAATTGAGGTGCAATTTTCTCCGCTAAATCCATATTGAGAATCCATGAATTGTTTATTTTCCTCCAAGTAGTTGATTTGTACCAGTATGTAAGTATAGCAAATCAGTAAAAATTTTAATTTCATTTCTAACGTTACTTAAATAATAATTATCTGGACCAATGCGTAAATTATACTGCAATTACTTAATAGAATCAGAATGAAACAGTATAACGAACCGAAGATACCAATCCAATTAATAGTGCGGCAGTTAACGACCATATTGAAGGTGAACCGTGCATTTTGTGATACAAGTATGAGATTTGGTACAGTTGTTTTCAAGACTCCATCTAATAATTCTAGATGTGGGGCACGGTTTCCACTCCTTGTGGAGACCCCTTATGGGGGTTTCAACCCCCTAAAATTCGGTTTTCTGGAAATACCTCTCGATAGTGGAGCTTTAGAGGAAAATGTTTCAAATAAAAGTTGTTCTTCATCAAATTCTCTACAAAAATGATATACACACATGCCGCTATAGGTCAGACAGGAGATCCAAAAACGTAATTTGAAAATGAGTGTTTTTTTTTAATTTCAACTATACGTATTTTTTAACCACTATACTTTACGAAATTCGTTTCTTATGCAATTTTTAGTGAAATGGTGAACAGAGGCCTACAATTTGATTTTTGTAGATACCTGAAAATGAAAGAGCAAAGTAAAAATTATTGAACGATATTTTATTTATCAGCTGAGAAATTGTCAATATGACTTGGTCTTCATCTTCAGTCTCTTTCATGGAAGAAGGACTCGAAAGGAGTGCTTTTCAATGAACGCTAGAAGATTGACTATGGTCAGACACATCCTCCCAGTCGCATGCTGCGTGATCAAATATGTCTCGTCTAACAGAGTGAGCACAATTGAATAGCTGATTGTACTCTTCGTGATAATCTCTGCTGATGCTTGACCTCACTGTTTTATCAATGTCTGCCTTGATAGAAAATAAACATGTTTGACCAGGGCCTCCAGAACCAGAACATTCGATTCGGGGATTCGCCAAGCCAAGTAGCTTGACTTGAAATATAATAGCTTGGCTTGGGCTTGAAAGCAAGCTTTTTAAGAAGAAAAGCTTGGTTTGGCTTGATGTTTGCGAATGCAAGCTTGGCTTGGTTATCAAGCTTTCCCAAGCTTTATTTAGCTTATTCAAACTTACTCCTCCCGTAAGAGTAGTGAGGTTGGAACACATTGCGCATTACGTCATACGTGTATGGCTCATTGTCGGACTGTCGCAGTATTATCCAACTGCTGGTTAGTGGTTAGTTTTAGCAAAGATCATATAATTGGTCTTTGGTTTTAGTCACCTTTGAGTGCTTAAGTAAGCGATTTTTAACTATGAGTTCTAACAAAATATCTGAAAATTCCGAAGAGAAAATTCCAGAATATCTATGCATTCGCATTTTCTAATTTATAATTTTTATCACTTTTGAGTTCGTACAAATCAAAAACCGGACATCACCTGATAGTCGTATCATTTTACAATTAAAAACTAGTGTTACAGTGTGACGTGCAACAGATTTTGTACAAGGTGCCGTTGCGCCCATTGCGATTTTGAGATTGAATATCAATATCAAATATACCCTGAATTACACGTAGGTACTTCTTTTATACCGAATGAATATATTTTATAGTAGAATGATAATCATCAGCTGGATCTTCTAAGAATTATGTTCCATGGAATAGTAAAAAAATGCTTAGAAGTATAAGCTTGAAAGCTTGAGAAAAGCTAGAAAGCTTGACTTGGAAAAAGCTCCACAAATAAGCTTGGCTTGGATAATACTTAAGCTGGACTTGGTTTTTTGTAGACTTGACTTGATTTTATGTCAGGCTTTAAAAATTCAAGCCAAGCCAAGCCCGTGAATCCCTAATTCGATTTCAGGACACATCATTAGTAGTCGTTCTTTCAGACGAGTTTTGTGGATGTCAGCTGCGTAACCCAACTTCTCCATCTGGTCAGCGTACATCTTCTGGATATCCGGCAATGTGAAGACAACTTTATTGGAGCTATTTTCTTTCACTTCTTTCATGTATGATACAATACTGGCACGAGTGTAACCCGCTAATTGCCTGTAAGATTTTGTTGTATCACTAGCCGTCATCGCTGCTCTTTGCGATTGTAAAACGATACAAGACATCGGGCATGATATTTAACTTCTAAGGCTATCAAATCAGCTTCGGGGCCGCCAATTTTCGACAAAATTTTTGAGTTTTGTCAATAAGCTGCCGTTTCCCCAATCTTCAAACTTTTGATGAATTTATTCCTCAGTGGATTACCTCCAGTTGCACCAATGTCGCAGAACAAGCACTTGTCCTGGACTAGTGGCGGATTGACCTTTCTCGTTTTAATAGGAGACACGCGGCCCAATTTATGGATTTAGTTACCGAATTACTTTTTCGAAGCGGCTGATCGGCAAAATTGAAAATTTTAAAATCACGCTGTGACATTTTGGGGAATAAGTAAAAATAACACGAAATATCCGAACAGTACACACAACTAATCAGAAACTGATAAAACAACGAAAGAGTAACTTTTAATGTGTAGGTATTGCAGTGGCCACATATTTCTAAATTGAAACTCTTTCTTTTTTATTTGACCTGCCATAAAAAAACATATTATGTTAGTGAGCTAAAATCAATCACTGATTGCTAATAATTCTGCATCGTGAAATAAATGCCATTTAGGTGATTGATTTTAGCTCACTAACATATTATGTTTTTTCATGTCAGGTCTTATTCTCATTCATTTTTTCACTCATTTAGAATACTCGCAATAATTGGAAGAAGATATGCATAATATTATATCAAGTATAGGTACATCTACATTCCGCATAAAGATATGAGTTGTCTATTGGTTGAACGCACTGTTCACGAAGCACATGCAGTCATTTATAATAATGTAATGTTTATCATTTTACTAAAAATTGCACAAGAAATGAGTTTCATAAAGTATAGAGCTTAGAAAATACGTAAATTTGAAATTAAAAAAAAACACTCATTTTCAAATTACGTTTTTGGATCTCCTGTCTGGCCTATAGCGGCATGTGTGTATATCATTTTTGTAGAGAATTTGATGGAGAACAACTTTTATTTGAAACTTTTTCCTCTAAAGTTCCACTATCGAGAGATATTTCCAGAAAACCGGATTTTAGGGGGTTGAAACCCCCTATAAGGGGTGTTCGCAAGGAGTGGAAACCGTGCCCCACATCTAGAATTATTAGATGGAGTCTTGAAAGCAACTGTACCAAATCTCACACTTGTATCACAAAATGCACAGTACCGGTCCTTAACCGCCGCACTATAAGGCGCGATTCTCACTATACGTAACGTCACCGTCACGTTACCGTTCCGTTACCAACCCAGCAAATATAAATATGTTGTAAGTAATGAACGTATTCATACTTGCCGTCACGGCTATCTTCCGTCGCGGTTCATTACTTACAACATATTTATATTTGCTGGGTTGGTAACGGAACGGTAACGTGACGGTGACGTTACGTATAGTGGGAATCGCGCTTAAGAAGAAATGATTACGATATTCTAGCAACAGATCTATAACGTTCTATTAAGTAAGAAATCTAATCAAGAATTTACGTTTAACATATTTGTAACAGTCGTTCTTCTTCTAATGGGACGTGAAATGAAGAAGTTATGTGAAATGGTATACGATAGAAGGTATCATCTATTAATACTGTTGAAATAATTTCAATTGTTCGTAATAAAGGCAAAAGAAACACCGAAAATGATTTGTACGCCGAGAAGATGACCACCTACTTTCTTTGCTCTAGAACACGCTCATTTTCTAGTTCAGCTGCTTTGGAGCAACACACTCTTGAAGTTGGATATTAAACTGAAGACTGAAGAAAACCACGCACGTTAGAACTATAACCCTCTCCTGGAAACTGAACCTGGGTAAATTCAAAGAAGAAAGGCGATTTTTAATGGGTACGAACAACGCTGGTAGAAGGTAGAAGACATCTTCGATTTTAACTTATCGCAAAAAAAACAGGCATGAAACTGCAGTAAAAAAGTGTAAGCAAAGAGTATTTAAATAGCGACACTTACGGCGGTTTCTTTGATGTTTGAAGCGCTAAACTGCCATCTTTAAAAGAAGTATTTGAGCGGTACTATACAGGGTGTCCCGGGACTAATGGGAAAAAAGTCAGGAGCGTGTAGTCTGAGCCAAAATAATGTTAGTACTTCATATAGGTAAACTTTTTCTATGCAGGTCCTCGTTTTCGAGTTATAGGCCTCCAAAGTTTGTACTGGTTATTTGATCTTTATAAAATTTTCCGCATAACTATAACGTACATGTATCTTTATTTTGGAAAGGTAAACAGATTTACAGTAGTGCCTTGAAGCCAGGGACGGACTACTCGCAATGGTTAGTAATCCAAAAATTTTGCAGGGATGGCACACCCTGTATGAAATTATCGAAAATTACTTCCCCACGCATTATGCTAACGAAAAGGTACTCTTGTTGGAATTCGATAAAGTAAGCCGTTTGGCTATTATTAAAAATCAAAATATTATCGACGAGAGGGGGCAGAAAAATATCGAAAATTGAAAATGTGACACGCGCCTTCCATTAACTCGAAAATCATGGAAACAAGTTTTCTTAAAAGTAAAACCATGGCTTCTCAACACTTGTTCTTGGTGAAAAGAATTGTATACAGCTTATTGATCGAGCATTTTGGACAAATTTTAATGAAGTATACGCTGCTCTATTTCGAAATGCTAATACTTCTTTTCATTCCAAACTGGTTCGTCTACGTAACCCATTTGAAAATAACAATTGACAGCGCAACTAACAAACGAAATTGGATATGAAATAAACCTCTAAAAAACACATTAAAGTAAATGCGAATAGCGTAACTTTATTGAAGAAAAAACTTAAGACCGAAAATAAATAGAAAATGGATCTTTAGATACTTCCTTTGAAGTAGAGATAAACACGTTTATTTCACTGACAACATACTACAAAACTTTAAAGTAGTAGTTAAAACGTAATTAAGATAAAGTACCTATAGTTTGTGTAAAATGTTTCATAAGCAAGGCACTTAATTAGGTAGCAGTTTATTAATGTTTAAATTCAACAGTAAATAAAGAAACCCTTACAGAACGACATAAAAAAGGGAAATTTTGATGATGGTTATAAAATTTGAAATATCGCGAAAATTAAAAAAAAAAACCTTTCAAATCAATGGAAATTTGATCGAATAAGTAAAAAGCGTAGTATACCTTATCGTTTATTTCATTAGGAATTCTGCACAACAGGCGACAGCTTAATAAAATGATTAATTAATAAGGAAAATTTAAAAAGCATCGATTTCTAACAGGAATATTTCCACCAACGAAAAAATGAACCTTAGTGTAACTGAACAGAACGGCAAAATAAATTTCCAAACTTTTCAACCATAAATTGATTAACTTTTCTTATTAAAACGTAGCGCGTATCTTGAAATCCAACAAGCAGAAACATTCAAAAATTATTGATAGCGGATTTTGATTTAAATTAATTAAAACACTTTAAATACCGCCTCGCAGTTTATATTTGTTTTACAAAACTTTATTTACGTATAAAACTTCTAGAACGGAGAATCGTGATTGATTACAAGAATTAGAATTAATTTTGGAATGTAACTGATCTTAATCGATAGTTACTAAGCTAATTTTTTATACAGGGTTAAGTAATTTGATGAAGGCATAAAATTGAAGATCAACAAGAGATTGTCGCATACCTAGTATTGTTGGACCAATTGAACTATCACGCCTTGTATGTGGATAATTGGATACAATTTGCGGCGTTTCCGAATCAATTTTGTGGCAAATTTGATCAAGTATAATATAGAATGCAAGTCACGCAGAGAAGGGTACTCGATCGAAATGGTAATTTTGTTCTAAAGCACGAATTTTATCCCAAAGCAATTTTTTTTCCGAGTCCAAATTAATTTTTAATTTAATTTTCATTTGTCTTTCAATTTTTTCACGGCTTGCTTGTTATGTACACAAAATTTTAGATTTGCCAACAATTGTGTTTCGCCTACCTTCGCGTTATGTGGTAAAACGGTGGCTAAAGTAAATATGTAAACACTGCGTAAACATGAATATAACTTTTACTGTACGGGCGTCGACGTCGTGTAAAGTAAATAAATGCAGTGAATGACGTAGTTTGTCTTCCATAAAAATAAACAGCCGCCGCTCTAGGTTTACGAGAACTATAACGATAGAATCAATTATTTAAAGCTCATTTGGGAATGTTTTCCACTCACACCGTTGGTTGCCTTTATTCCAAATTGATAATTTAGGAATATAACTGCAACACATCAAACAAGCCATATTTCACTTTACCCTATTCACTGTCGATTTAGAGACAAGTTAGGCTTGCGCGTATGAACCTAATTTATTCATTTCGCCGTGATTTACTTGGCCACGTATAAAATTACAACTTCTTACTTAAAGTCATGCTGTTGGCAAACGAAACAAACTATGATAGTCTTAAGTATATGTATTTAGAGAGAGTGTTGCTTTTTTTTCTATTTCTTTGGTTTTATTTCATAATTCGCACTATGGGTATAGAAAACAAGGCATTCCCCTGGAATACAGTACGTACTTGAACTTTCAGACCGAAAAAATACGGAATTCAGTAATTTTGGTAACGATGAAGTTACCTTTGAATTTTATAGTTGTCCACGGTTTCCACTTAATTGATCTTTATATTTAACGTAGATCAAATACTAACAGGGATTTCATGTGAATCTTCTTATACTCTAGATTGTTTTCCCTGTTACACGCTACCAGTCTCCAGGATCTGTGGGAATAATCGATTTTCGGTTTGCACACGTACTTTTTCTTGCACGATCAATTTCATTTAACATATTTCACAATATCTCCATGAGCAATAATTCTCGGATTCCCTATTAGACCAGTGCAGATAATATTATTAGAGAAAAAAATTAATAACAGCACGACGCTAGGTGGAAATGGTAGCAAAAAGTATGTAGAATTCGGAAAGGAAAAATGCAACACGATCAGAGGGGGGCGCAGGAAATGGGAGGGGGTTTTATGGGGTACACACGGTTTTTAATTATTTACAGCGAAACTAAGCCTCGTATCGAAAAACTTTAAATGAGAAAGTTGTAGGTATTAAAAAGTTCTACAACCTTTCTATACAACATTTTTTTACATAACCTCAAAATTTCCTGGAAAATAGAAAAAATCGCGTTTTTCGTTTTGAATTTTTTTCTCCGGTGAAAATGAATATTTTTTCATCATGTTTGGTGGAAATATACCTTTTAATGTTCTAAATAAGCTGGAATTTTTTCAAATAAAAATATTAATTTTTACGTCTTACATGGCTGGAAAACTGAAAAAAGTACCTCAACTTCAGTCAAAAAGTCTGGTGTCAAAACTTAATTTTTTTGGCAATTTCCGTATCGTTTTTTATTCGTTGAAATGTGTACTTTTAGATGGTTTAATGAAAAATTGGCATCACTATAGAAAAATTTGCCAAAAAATGCGAAAAACTGAAAAAACGTGATTTTCAAACAGCATTTTTGTAATTTTCCGTTTATGTATGTAATTATTTATTAAAATTTACAGCAAAAATCCTTGAAAATTATAACAGTTATTGTTATATAAATAAATAAAGCAATAGCTAACCCTTAAAGTATGGAAAGATGCAAAACAACATGAAAATATAATATACTTATCCGAATATTTTTGTAAGGTTTTACGTGGTTTCACAAAGAAAGAATCGTTACTGTAATATTTTTTCATCTAAAAAAGTAGATTTACTAAAACATTGTTTTATAAAAATTTACATTGAAAATCTCCAGCTTGGTTGAAGCAGACTTACTCCCCCTTCCCCTTGCAGGATTAGCGGTTCAGCCTCGTCAGTGCATCGTTGTGGATCAGTTTTTGCCGCTTTGACGGTAGTTCTTCATCGCCGGATTCGCAAAAACTGTCAGAATCTGTTGGATCTTCGTCATGGTCATCATCATCTTCAAATTTTGTTTGGTGCGATTTGGTCCACCGTCGTTAATGTCTTCGTTGTCGCTGAAAGACTCATATGATTTTGTCTCGTAATTGCAGCATTTTTCAGAACTATCACAGTTAGTGCATAAATGTGTACATTTCAATCTGTGCTTTTTACAGCCACATTTTTTATTGTTGAACCAGTTTCACAGCTGCAACAAATAGTTTTTAATAAAATGCAGGAATTAAGTCCTTTTTCGTAAATTCCGGCATGATTCCGTGTTTGTATTCCTTTCAGCCCCAATCCGTGGCTGTTAGTACGTTGCCGAGCCAAGTTTGAAGCTGGTAGTATGCTCGGTAACAACTTTGCTTTCCAGCGTCTTCAGTAGCTGGCAGCTTTTCTAATTTAAATGAAGATTTTACTGCTGTCGCTTGATAGTTCTGGTACCGTAATTGATTTAAAGTAACATCTTCTTTCTTGCATTTATAAATTGACTTCATCAATTCTGAACCACTTTTAGCGACAAAGGACTTAATTCCTGAAATTTTATTAAAAACTATTTGTTGCAGCTGTGAAACTGGTTCAACAATAAAAAATGTGGCAGTAAAAGCACAGATTGAAATGTACACATTTATGCACTAACTGTGATAGTTCTGAAAAATGCTGCAATTACGAGACAAAATCATATGAGTCTTTCAGCGACAACGAAGACATTAACGACGGTGGACCAAATCGCACCAAACAAAATTTGAAGATGATGATGACCATGACGAAGATCCAACAGATTCTGACAGTTTTTGCGAATCCGGCGATGAAGAACTACCGACTCAGGCGCGTACCGAAGGGGGGGGTTCTTGGGTTAACCCCCCCCCCCCCCCCCCCGAAATGTTCATTCAAAGGCTCAATCACTGTTTCTAAACACAAAAAATAAGAATAATAATGTTAATTTTGATATTACAGCTGTCATCCCGAAGAAATAATCAATCGTCTTGCGCGTTCATCTAGACGTCTTAACTTTGTTATTTCGATTATTATTATTTTAAAAAAATGTTTCTTTTTATGTTGTTTTTAACCCCCCCCGAACGAAAATCCTGCGTACGCCCCTGACTACCGTCAAAGCGGCAAAAACTGATCCACAACGATGCACTGACGAGGCTGAACCCCTAATCCTGCAAGGGGAAGGGGGAGTAAGTCTGCTTCAACCAAGCTGGAGATTTTCAATGTAAATTTTTATAAAACAATGTTTTAGTAAATCTACTTTTTTAGATGAAAAAATATTGCAGTAACCATTCTTTCTTTGTGAAACCACGTAAAACCTTACAATAATATTCGGATAAGTATATTATATGTATTTTCATGTTGTTTTGCATCTTTCCATACTTTAAGGGTTAGCAATTGCTTTATTTATTTATATAACAATAAATGTTATAATTTTCAAGGATTTTTGCTGTAAATTTTAATAAATAATTACATACATAAACGGAAAATTACAAAAATGCTGTTTGAAAATCACGTTTTTTCAGTTTTTCGCATTTTTTGGCAAATTTTTCTATAGTGATGCCAATTTTTCATTAAACCATCTAAAAGTTCACATTTCAACGAATAAAAAACGATACGGAAATTGCCAAAAAAATTAAGTTTTGACACCAGACTTTTTGACTGAAGTTGAGGTACTTTTTTCAGTTTTCGAGCCATGTAAGACGTAAAAATTAATATTTTTATTTGAAAAAATTCCAGCTTATTTGGGACATAAAAAGGTATGTTTCCACCAAACATGATGAAAAAATATTCATTTTCACCGGAGAAAAAAATTCAAAACGAAATACGCGATTTTTTCTATTTTCCAGGAAATTTTGAGGTTATGTAAAAAAATGTTGTATAGAAAGGTTGTAGAACTTTTTAATATCTACAACTTTCTCATTTAAAGTTTTTCGATACGAGGCTTAGTTTCGCTGTAAATAATTAAAAACCGTGTGTACCCCATAAAACCCCCTCCCATTTCCTTCGCCCCCTCTGATCGTGTTGCATTTTTCCTTTCCGAATTCTACATACTTTTTGCTACCATTTCCACCTAGCGCCGTGCTGTTATTAATTTTTTTCTTTTTGGGATGTTTTTGAACCTAACTGCACTGGTCTATATACAGAGTGACCCACTGCTCCGTAATCAGTCGATAACTCAATGTTGGTTGAAGATACAGAAAAAAGTTTCAAATAAAATTTGCTTAGATTTCAATTGCGCATCTTTTAAAAATACCTTAACATCTACAGTATGTTGCATTTTTACCTGGCAGAAAATGTCACTTCCTTTAAGTGGTACACCCTGAATTTTTTCCCTTCATACATATATCGACCAACAATATTTATTGTTGTGAAGGTTGGAAGAGAATAAAACAGCTAATGTTGAATGGAATTTTATTTCGATGGGAGAAAATTCTTCTTCCTCCGCTCTTTTTCAATACCTTCCTTTGAAGTTACATGAAAACAAAAATTATTTATTTTTTACGTTTCGCCCATATAATTTGGGCTTTTTCAAAAACAAGTCATTATTTAAAAAATTAAAAGTGAGAAACAAAATTCAAAGATTAAAGGAGGGAATTGGGCACCACCTGTGATTTGGTTAACATGATGCGATTTGTTTTTAAAATTTGAAAATTTGTTAGAATCAAAGTACATACAACGTTAAACGTTATGGTTGACAATTATGCAGTGAATATTTATATCACGCCTGCAATTTTTTTTATATTGGATGCGCGGTTGCCAAATTATTAATTATGTTGTCCAAATTTTATACAATTCCAGACCGGACTATAATATTCATAACTAAGTTATTCTTAAAAAAAGACAAAAATTATTTGATGAATAATATTACCATAACGCCATGTTACTCTATAAAAAAAACTAAGGGTTGAATTTTATACCGAGTGTTTAAAATGAGAATTCAAAATTTGTGAACTTTAAATAGACTTTATACGAATATTTTAAATGGGACACCCTTTATTTTTATTTACCATCAGATTCTCGACAAAAAACCCTATTCAACGTTCCTGATATTAGTTTTTGTCCTTTTATTATTTACGATTTTTAAAATTCCACGTAAGAAAATTTGTTAAAAGTAATTTTAGTTTAATTATTATTACAAAATACTCCGTACAACATTGGCACAGTTTTATAAAGTCGAACTTTATTTTTGATAGTTAGACAGGGTGTTTTTCCCGTAAGTCGGTTTGAGGTATAGCTATTTCCGCTTGCTTAATATAATATGCCCTTAGCTAAGTCAATCTTCCAGCGAGATGTGGAGGAGAAGGAGAGGGTGTTTATTGAGGAGGTCGTTTGTTGGCAACGTGACAGACAAATTGCCGGAGTATAATAGAGGCCGTTGTAAAGCGACTCCCTTATATTTCCAAATTAATAGGCTTTGAACTATGCAATTACCCAAAAACATTTCGTTATTGGTGTTAAGCAGGGATCAATAGATATTTTCTGACCAAATTTGGTTAGATTTGCTACTCCATTTTGAGTTTTGAGTTGTACACTCAATTAATTTCAACATTCTATCACACATACAATTCAACATCAGTTATGGACCCATCCAAGGATATTTTCTGATCGATGTTCATATAAGGTACAATAATCGCCTTTAGCGTTGACGTGAACCAACATTACGCAAGAACAACAGTAAGTCGCAAATTTATTACCATCTAGGTATTCGCTGTCTAATCGTGCTGTACGTTCTTCCAGAAAAAAACGATTCACGCCTTTGGTAAAAAAATCAAAAATCAAATATTTCTCCTTCCAGTGTGAGATCTCAGTAAGCCTGTCAATAATGTTAAAGGATTTATAATTAAACTCTCCTTTAATGTTCGTTATGCATCCACATACTTTGGAGACAACGGAAGGATTAATCCTAGATGGCTGCAACTTTTTACTTAATTCCACAAAGTTGAGAGAACGAGTTTGTAAGCTTTCCGTAACTTCACCACCTCACACCTTAGAATTTTCCTTGTTACTACCCTTATCATATTGCTATTAGTAAAAATCTACGACTTTATCCCAGTCCTTGTGAAGGCTTACACAAACATCATACGTGCAAAGGGTTTTTAGTTTAATTTAGGAAAAAAAAATATTTTGGAGAAGCAAGAATAAATGGACACGTGCTCCTATACGCTAACTTAAGGGAATGTGCAGGGTAGAGCTTCTATAGTGAGGAGCGATGTGACGAATGTGAGACTGAAGAAATGCCTCCTAGAATTCTTCATATCAATGTTATGATCAGTCAACACAATGGTTACAGTATCAACAGTTTTTCTGATTTACGACCAAGCAGACAAAGTCATCTTTCAACGGATATTCCATTACTAACACATAAAGAAGGACAACTACCATTAAAATATACAATAATGAAAAAAAAAAGGTTTTTAGCAGTTTACTTCTTCTCATCCATGATTCTTTAGAGGAAAGCAGGTAGCTGCTAGGGACCGAACCACTGTTACAGTTCCTGACATTGTGCCACTATCTTTAGTTTTCACCAATTTGATCAGAACGATGGAGCACAAATATAAAACATCAAAAAATCACAAAAATATTAAAAATATGGAACGCTTTTTTTAAAATGTTTTTGTAGCTTTTTGATGTTTTTTAGGTTTGTGTTTCAGTTGAACCATTGATTCTATAAAGATGGGAGTCCTTCGGTGTTGATTTCATAGTAAGGATACTTGTTTTGTGCTCAATCTTGATGAGTTGTAATTTTTTCGTGAAGTTTTCTTCACGAAACAAACCATTACATAAAATTGCATCGTTCTACTTTGATAATGAAGTACCATCAGAAAACTACTGTTTATAATTGGTTTGTTCCAAAAAAATTGTTTTCCTTCTTAATTTTTGTAACTACTTAAAAGTTAGCCTTCGTAAAAAAACCTTTGTCATATTATTTCAAACTGAAAAGTAAAACATACAACGAAAATTTGTTGGCAGCTGGTTTTGATTACGTACCTTCCCATTTTAAACTTTTGACACGAAAAATATAAATATTTATCTTGCCTTAATCCGATGAAATTTAAAACAATTCCGAGTAAATCAAGTGAACCTCGTAAATAAGGCTACAAACTGTATATGTATTATGTTACTGAAAACCAACGTTGGAAGACATTTTCAAAGTTCTAAATGATTAAGACAAACCTAAGGATGTAGGCTGTCACGATAGTTAACTGTAGGACAATTATTTCTACTACTACTTGGGAAATTCAACAACAAAATTTTGTAGCTCGAAATAATTTAATACTACTATGGGAATTGAGTGAGCATTATTTTTCTCTGTAAAGTCAGTATTTTGTCTAAAATTTTTACTTTTTGCCAACTGTATTATGTTAATCTACGGTTACGGTTGAGTATAATTTTCATTTAGACAACAAAATTGGCAGATTTTTACCAAAATACATAATCATTTTCAACGATATTGCATTTCAAAACTAATGAGCAACACCGTTCTTCAAGGAATAGGAAAGTTTATGAATACCGACAGATGTCCTATACCGAAATAAAAAATTAAACGAAACCTGTCAAATTTAGAATTTTTAATTGAAAAAGAAAACGAAATGTAGAAGTTTAACTTTTCGGTCTTCAATACTTAACTATGTAGATATAAATAAAAACGTGTTTGAGAGATTGATTCCACAATTAATTTGTTAATGCAGTTTTAAACGAACATTGAGAAATGCGAGCGTTTACTTGTTATAAGACATTTGAAAAAACTAAATTCGGTTACAGTACAGCACGTCTTCCATCCATCCTCTAAATACAAAGTGGGGATTTTCAATGACCAAGATGGAGATTCAAGTGCAACTTAGTGCTACAGCACACTTGAGTAAATTCTGTGAGAGATTTCGTGTAGTTTGCAGAACTGAGATTTTCCTTTGAACACAATTTGCTAATAGAATCCGAAGTTAACTACGTTAAACTTCTTAATTGAAAACTATAACTCTTACTTAGTGAGTATCGATTTTAAGTAGATACGATTTTTAAGTATGAGCAGTTTGTATGTATGTATAATGGAGGCGTACCTATATGATAAAGTTGTTGTAAGGATGGAAATTTAAATTAATCTACACTTTTTGTGTCCGCAGTATTTTTACGTGAATTGAAAATTTTGTTTAACTTGAATAAGTGCGATAGAGTCTTTGTAGCCTTCCCATTTACCTTCATGTAATTCAACAGACATTGTTTGCAAAGTTTTGTTTATAAAGTCGATTGTTAATTTTTGCAGTTTCGATAATGAAAAGGAGTGAGGGTAGGTTTTTACAAGAGAAAATTTTCGCAATTTTCACGATATTTTAAAAGTAAAGCGTACACCGCTACGAAGTTTTTATGCAGTATTTAATGAAAAGTTTTCCTGCTTAAGAAAAGTAAGATGGCAACGATCTTACAAGCACAAGCACATTGTATTAGTTCACATAAAAGAAACTGAAGATAAAATCATAAACTTAACAAAACACAATAGACAATGGCCAAAGTTTCCTGCTTCTCATGTACGACATGATGAAGATCGGGGACTCTTTTCGTTTAATATCCGCCACAGCTTCGAAAACAATTTATAACACAAAAAGTAAAAGATGTGTTACTATTTTAGGGCTTTTTAGCGACACCAGAAGCATTGTAATTTATGAGAAGGCGACAAATAAATTGTGATGGCATTTGATTCATTATATAGGCGAAAAGTTTAGCCACATCCAATTTACGAAAAACACACACGACTCAAATTTAATCAATAAACTCGAAACTAAATTACGCATTTGGAAATTAATTGCCAATTTTCGAAAGTCAATAATTAAATAACAGGGTAATAATAGAAAAACAAATTGCCCCTTAAAACCATTTACTCATTCGCAAAACAAGATTATGTGTGATCAAATGAGCATTTTTCTACCAATCAACAGAATGACACAACTTTCATACGATTTTGAGGATTTGAATAACATTTTATTACGTGATATTTTACTCGGAAACATAGGGGTCTTGATCCCAATCACATAACCTACGTCGTATGCTGAGATCCTGTACACTTGGTTCCAGCACCACAAAAAAAACAAAGAAAACCATTTTCAAACTACATACATAAGTGAGTGAAGAGGAAAAACAGGTGAGGTAGTGACACAGTAACCTTGCAGTGTAACAACGGCTGTAAAGTGCAACTTTAGAAACTTATGATTTTATGAACTTTTAATCAAGTTTGTCTTTCAGAAAAGTAAGGCTTTTCTCTGGCATTATCTGAAAATTGCTAAGATCAACGTGTTATTTTCTTCAACGGTTTTCAGAACTGTGTTTTTGTCACATCCTTTATCTACACAAATCAATTAATCCTTATATAAGTTATTTTTTTGTACACGTCAATGCGTCGAAAGAGAAAATACTTCAGAGTATCGGTCGTTAAGAGCCGTACTTCGTGAAATATTTTCATTGTACACAAGAACCTCTTAATTTATTACTCCCATTTCATTAATTTAGAGATCTTCATCTTAAAGGGAAAAATTGCAAGCTCCCCCCATCGTATAATAAACAACAAACCTCAAGTCACTTTTATGCAACAATAGTTTAATGAAATAATAAATGCAGTTAGTTGATTAACTTTATGCAACTGCACTCGTTGATAATCAAATGCCCTTTCCTTAGTGTGGGTTATTTACGTTATCGAAAATACAGGAACTGTTTCCTTTTAACCTTTCGCCTCATCAAATGCTCGTCCCACATACGATAAACGGAATGCAAATTTTTTACAATTAATGAGACGACTGAGCGGTCGGAGAAATTTACTTCCCTATAATGAAGTATATAAAAGGGACCATTGTAATTTAACGCATATAACCCTGGATTTATGCCTCATCCTAACGAAGATGGAATGTTTTAATACAGCATAATCCTAACATTTGTATTATGTTTAAAATGAAAAAAAAATTAAAATTGATTTAAATAATAATCCTCTCTATCGAATGAAGGTACGCAAATAGTGTTCATTTTTTATATTTACTAAGAGTTAAGGAGACTTAATTCGCAACATAAATTATGTAACAATGTCGGGTACATGAAAGACCATTCTATGGATCTTATAATGCGATACTTCACTTAAGCAACATACTTTCTTTCAGTTTCTTCATTCTCTCGCCTTTCCGTTTGAAATTGGTACGTATGAATATGTATGCTGAAGACGTAATGGAAACATGAAAGAGGATTTCATTAATAATTTTTAATTTCGGAGTGGAAGGTTGTGTATCATCTGCCCTTATGAAGTATTTAATAATTAAAAAACTACAAAGTACGCTCTCGTTTCTCGTATTTTCAGATATTTCAATCACAAGCGTTCTATACGTTTTGAAATTAAAAAATAATTTTAAAGTCTGTTGCCTCACGCTTTCGATGCACACAAAACATAACCAACTAAACTTTCCCTTTTACTCTTTTTACTTCATTTCTTCTGCTCTAAAGCTGGATTGCTCCAGAAATTGTACGCAGTCATGTAAAAATTGAACATCTCGGTTTCCGAAAATGCTGAGAACAGAGAAGTGGAGAATAATTAAACGCAAATCGGGAAAACGATCTATCTACATTAGGAAAATTTTAAACCCTCAGGAATTTTCTAAACTTTTCTGAACCACCCATCTGACCCATTCGTAGTTATAACAAACACCATACCAAGAGAATATACAGGGATACATACATCCATGGAATATGAAACCTTACAAACAACCTGTAAATTTCGCATCTCGCTACGGGTACCAATGAACGTTTGCAGATATTTGATATTATTGCAGGGCCGTAGTCAGAGGGGGGCTGGCCAGGGCTGAGCCCTGGTAAAAAAAAATTGAGCCCTGTTGTCGAACTTAGGTAATGTTTAATAAGAAAGGTCTTAAAAGTTACAGTTGTATGACAATTACATGATATTTTTTTATGTTTGTTTGCCGCAAAGGACAAGCCGCCGTTTATGAGCACTATGAGCAGATAAGTTCGTTAGCGAAATAGCGAATGCAATGCGCTGACTCTTTGTTTTTACACATCAACATCAAACTGACAGTCTAGTTCCAGTAGGGGTGTGATGAGATAAAAATAGGTATTTCAATATTTGCTACATAATAAACCGGAGACAAACATCTTTGCAGAGTTATTTAAACAAAAAGAAGTGTTTAGTAACACCTATGCGCTCTTTGCTACAGTGTACACTTTTGGGTGTAGTACTGCAGTAAATGAATCTTCATTCTCAACGTTAACAGCAATTAATAGGCCACAGAGGTATTCTATGAGTCAACCTCGTATGGCTGATTTAATTTACTTGGCGTTTGAAAGAAGAAGAACCGAGTGCCTCAATATGGAGTCATTTTTAATAAAATTCAATAACCGCAAAGAAAGAAAATTGCAACTGTTTTGACTTTTTATTTGTTTTTTTCTCGTACCTATTTGTATGCGATTTGGTAATTTATAATAATATTATTAAGAATATTATTAAGTATTGCATTATTAATAAAACATGTTAAGTGTGAAATTTGGTTTCATAGTTCAGAAAACAAAACAAATACCTAATATACGCATATTAAGCATGTAAGCAAGAAATACACAAAAAAAAATAAACTGCAGTGACCTTGGAAAATCAAATATTGCTATCTTTTAACATGAGATTGTGGGCCCTGGTAAAAACACTAATAGCCCTACCAACAATTTGGTTGTAGCTACGGGGCTGTATTATTGCCGTAAGCTCTACGTGGAGAAAGAAAGCGCAGTAGTACTTCGAAAACTGGGACGAAAAGTGAAAGAATCATTTTTGTGTTTGGTATGGCTTATGGATTACATATGGGGGATGGATTACTCGCATCAAGCACAATAACAATAATTTTCTCCACTAAATCGTAAAAAATACACTGGTAAGCAAAAAATTTAGGTCACATTAAAATTATTATATTTTTTTGGATTTCCTTTTTTTAAAAAATATTTGCTAACTGTAAACCGCAGTAGCAGTAGGTGTTTAATCATTTGTTTTCTTAAGAATAGTATCTGTCCTTGTCATCTATCTCGTATTATTGTCGTCTTTTCTAACGTTTACGAAATAGCGTGAATTCTCTATAAATAAAAATTCAACTTTCGGTGTTTTATTTTGTTAGTAAAGGGTTGATTTTTGCCTGCAAAATCAATCGGCCGCAAAACCTAGTGTCTGCAGTGCTTATTCAATTGATCAGAATGCCTTTAGATTCTATTGTTGTAGCAAGAATTGTGGCCTTCATACAAGAGGGCGTAAGTCAACGTGAAACTGCAAGAATTATTGGTATCAGTCTATATGCTGTCCAGAATGTATACCGGAGGTATGAGGAGACTGGCCTGTTAACCAGACGATCAGGATCCGGCCGAAAAAGAGTCACTACCCAAAGAGATGACCATTTTTTGGTGTCTGCAAGTTTGCGGAATAGGACAGCTTCTGCAGTTATGCTGCGAAATCAACTTCAAGGAGTTAGAGATGTAAATGTCAGTGAATGGACTGTTAGGAGAAGACTTCGTAGTGCAGGATTGTCTTGTAGAACGGGTGCACCATTGCAACGCCGACATCGAGTTGGAAGATTGACTTTTGCCCGAAATCATAGGGGATGGAATAATGAGGATTGGAGCAGGGTGCTGTTCTCAAATGAGTCGCGTTTCTGCCTCAATGGGTCAGACGGACGCCGACGAGTATGTAGAAGACCTAGAGAGAGATATGCCCAAGCTTGCATTCACCAACGACTTCCATTTGGCGGTGGGTCCGTAATGGTTTGGGCAGGAATCTCGTCAGAAGCGCGCACAGAGCTCGTCTTTGTACAAAATGGTTCTCTGACAGCTCATAGGTACATTACGGAGGTTTTACAAGATCATGTAATGGCGTTTATGGTCACTATCGGAGACGATGGCATTTTTATGCAAGATTTTATAGACCTCACGCAGCCAAAGCTGTCAGAGAATATCTAGATGAAGTGGGCATTAGGCGGTTTGATTGGCCAGCTCTTAGTCCGGACATGAATCCGATGGAACATATCTGGGATGAATTGGGACGGCGAATCCGAAAGCATACACCAGCTCCAAGAACTGCCCAGGAGCTTAGAGAATTGCTGTTGCAGGAGTGGCTTAACATTGACCAAAATGTAATCCGTAACTTAAGCGAAAGTATGCCTCGCCGACTTCAAGCAGTTATAAACTCAAGAGGGGGTAATATACGATATTACTGATGCATTTCTTCATTTTATTTTCACTCGTGTTTATTTTAAAAACAAAAAGTTAAACTTATGTTTAAAATATTGATTTGTTAGTTTTCTAAAATTAATCATTAAACAAAAACGTATGCGTTGTAATTTAATTTAAGGCACAGTCTCTGAGAAATTACTTATTACCAACGGAGTTCCACAAGGATCCATTCTCGGTCCAATTTTGTTCCTCATATATATAAATGACATGCCTTGTCACTTAACGTTAAATGAAAAGTTGGACTGTATACTGTATGCGGACGACTGGACTGTAATTTGTAATGATTACAGTCTTGACGCCGCTATGTCAAAATCAACAACAGCAAAAGAAACAGTTGCAGCATTGTGTTTAGCCAACAAATTAAAACTTAATTCAAACAAAACGGAAACGCTTGCATTGGCTTTAAGACCAATCACATGCTTTAATAGATCAATTGTGAAATTTCTGGGATGTTACCTGGATCCTCATCTACTGTTTAATAATCACTGCAATAAATTGTGTGTTAAATTGAATAAAGGGATATACCTTCTCAGAAGATTAACAGATTCAACATCTAAAACAGTAGTACGTCACGCGTACTATGCCCTAATACAAAGTGCGTTGTTATATGCAGTTACAGTGTGGGGGCACTGTTCTTCATGGAAATATGTGTTCAAACTCCAACGTCGAGCCATCCGAGTAATTCAAGGGTTGAAATATAGAGAAGATTGCCGAGAGGCGTTTGTCGATCTCAAAATTTTAACTTTTCCGTGCATAGTTATTATGGACCTTCTTTGCTTGGCAAAGAAAAACATTAATAACTACCAGTGCCAAAATGCTATACACAGCTATAATACGAGGAAAAACCTCAATGTTCGGACTGATCTTTGCAGACTAAGAAGAACACAAAACGGACCTCGTTATTGTTCTCAAAAGTTCTATAACTGTCTATCTATCCAGACCAGGGACCTACCTATAAATAGTTTCAAAAATAAAATTAAAATTTTCTTATTAAGTAAGGCATTTTATAGCTTTGACGAATTTGTTGAGTATTCGTTTGACGAGAATCCACTGTGATATTCATATGTGATAGTTTTAACCATTTTCTGTTTCTTATCTATTCTAAACGAGTGTAAATACCTACATGTATATTAGCACGATTAAAATTATTATTATTATTATTATTATTATTAATAATAATGAATCTCTTAATTTGGGCTACAAAATACAGTAAGTACAATAATAATTTACAATTGGAAAATAGAACCTAAAAAATAAAAATCCAAAAAGACATAATAATTTTTATGTGATCTACATTTTTTGCTCGCCAGTGTAGTATATTAAAAAATAAGTCTCATAAGGTAGGTTTTATGACACGAATCAAATCATTATAATTAAGGATGAGTGCCATAAGAGCCTTATGAATGAGTTTTCAACGAACTTCGTTCGTTACTGGAATCAATATTCCGTCCGTGTGTCCGTGCGTTGCAAGAGATGCGTATTGTCTACAATCGAGTTAAGGTATGGATCTTATGTGAAATTTTATGCTGATTCAAGATCCGGTCCCAATTTTTCAATATCTCAAATACTTTTCGAAATATTCGACTTTAAAGTCGAAATTATCAAATTTTGTCGTTTTGATAAGGCCAGATTTTTATACTTTCGTTACTGCTGTATTCGAAGTTCGTTTTGTAATCCAGGGATTTCAACTAGTTTATACTATTTTTTAGAATTTGCGCCTTTTGCAAGCAATTTTAATGACGCGAATTCTAAAAAATAAGTTTTCTTTATGGACAACAACTTTTATACTCCTCGCAAACCGTTGATCGTGTTTTAACTTCTTAATTCTTTAAACATTCATAATTAAAAAATGAAAAGGGGTTAATTTTATTTTTAGCATGTTTGTTAATAAAGGTTCATACTGTTATTACGAAACTTTAAGGAAAGCATGCACCTGCAAAGTTATCCTTACTTGTCATCCCCCTTTTACCCTCAATATAATATATATATTTTTATCACTTGCGCTAATTTATATACAGGGTGATTCAATATTCACTCCCCAGCCCTCGGATATGTATTCTACAACTAAAAATAAGATAAAAATAAAGAATAGTAAAATCCCGAAAGCCTAACCGTTTTCTTCGGAAATCGCTCTCTGTATAAACGTTCGGCAGCACGGGCGTTATCATTACAAGCGCCCAAAACTTTTATCATATCGACGTATTCTCTGTTAGTATACCTTTCCATTATTAATTTAAAAGCTTTTCCAGCTTTCAATACTTTATAAATGATATTAAGTCAAATAAACAAACAAAATAACGACAAGTAAATGCATTGCAATTTGATTTAAAATTTTGAATTGTTTTATTCTTTATTTCAATTTTACCGGAAAACGGTTAGTCTTTCGGGATTTTACTATTCTTTATTTTTATCTTATTTTGAGTTGTAGATTACATATCCTAGGGCTGGGGAGTGAATATTGAATCACCCTGTATAGGTAACTTTACAAAGGAAAGTTTTTTTTACGATTTAATGGAGAAAATTGTTATTGCTGAAATCTATTCCTAACTTGATGCGGATGGATGAATTTTGAGGACCAAGAGTTTTAATTTTAGGAATAATGAAAACAAAACACGCAACATTGTATAGGCCTCCGTGATCGCGGATTGTGATGAAGAGCTGCACTTGTTGCTTGTTCAATTCTCATATAAATTTTGATTATTTCTGCATCAGCGAAAAGGAAAAAGACACGAAATATCACACGAAAGCTGGTCATCAAATTATGCAATTAAACTGTCAATTTACTTTGCGGCCCCTCCCTCTAAAAAGAAAATATCAGTTCAAGATGTAAATATCAATACATACTGATACTAAAATATAAAGATTTTTCAACGTTTGCTGCCGGGGTAACAAAAAGGAACCGCATTACCAAAGGAATGATTTTGATAGCGACAGCACAGGGAAGATTCGAGTTATATTCTGATATTTTTAAAAGAAAATATGTACATACTTACTTAAAAGAGACATCAAAGAATTTATTCCTCGGGAAAAGGATGAGAATTTACGAACATATGTTAAAATGGGAATTCTAAGCTATTGTAAAAAATAAAACATACTTATTGAAAGGTCTTCAAATGAAAGGAGAAGATTCTATTTTAGAAGTATGTATTCTCTTTGATTAGTCCTTGTTATTAGAAGTGCGAGTATGGCCTAGAAATGCGAGAGAAACAGCAAACACTGTGATTGTTAATTTAAACAAATTTTAAATCTAAATTGTAAATAAAGGAGCACTTGTACATCTAAGAGATAAACAAGACGCAACTCAAGTAAAGTAACAGTCTAATTTAGCATATTTGAGAGTCTGCCTCCTAACATATACGGAATAAGCGACGCAGGTACTTAACAAGAAGGGCGTCATTAATCCTAAATTCAAACTGCGTTTTACATAAAAAAAGAAGAAAATGAGCGCGCACAGCATACAATTCACAATCACAAAATTTGAATAAAAAAAAATAATATCTATACAAATGCTACGCAGTTTCGTAGTCAACTAAGATAAAGACCAAGTTTTATCTTTAATACACCTGACAGCTTCCCAATAAATTCTGCAGTTTTTCTTTTTTCCTCTGAACGTAAGATACTTAACGCAGTCTTTGTTTTATATTTCAATTTCAAGTCAGTTGGGTATGTCACATGCAGAAAATGTTGAATTTAACAGTAGCGCATTGCCGGAGTCTGTGAGACTTTAAACTCAAAGAAAAGAAACCTACCTTTTTGGCATTTTCCTGATTGTTGTTATCGGCATGATTGTTTGGTGCTGAAGGAGCCATAACCGATACGTTTGATTGTGACAGTAACTCGTCACTGCCTCTCTGTAAATAAAAAAAGAAATAATTATAATTTGACAAACTAATCAAGCATTTAGATGACAATAAAATTTTACAATAAGCATACACTTTTATTGAAAAAAGATAGACAAAAGTATTCTTTTAACTGCTAATTAGTAAAAGCAATTATACACAAATTAAACTATAATTGTGTTAATGCAATTTTAGTTGGAGAAATTTCTCTTCGAAGCATATCAAATAAAAGCTCGCAGCGAAGTGTTGCCACCGAAAATTCTACTCAAAAAGTGAGTTTTAAAACTCATTTTACAAATTTACATTCAGACTCAATTCTGATTCTTAATCTGATTAAACAGTTTTATGCTTTTATTCCCACGCAAATAAATTTTGTTTTAAGTTTTCATAATATATTTTCAACGTTTGTGTCGCGAAAGAAAAATTAAATTGAGGATACCCTCCCATTTGATCACGGAACCTTTTTCTATTAATAGAAACGCTTTTGTGCGATTGCAAATCTAAAATTATTCATCAAAGAAAGTTCGTAAGAATTATCACGATATTTTTAAGGTTTCTCTTTTAACTAAAAGTATGCTATCTGAGCTTTTAAACGAAAATTGGCGACTTAGGAAAAGAAACATACGAGGAATGATTGGAATAAGCTTGTACGTGAATTGAAAATGTAAGGCGCCTGTTGAAAAATGAATGGCGAAGAATAACCTCTCTTGTCACTCACCCTCTTAACATAAAAAAAGCATCACGATATTTTCGATGGTGAGTGTCAGTTGCCATCAATGTTAGTCGACTTTCTCCAAACCGTACGTTATGTGCGTGCGTCCAAAATATTTTTGAATTCTGAAATTTAACTTCATATTCAGATTCTTGACGAAAGAGTATTGATGTAAAGCGATCTTAGTTCTTTTTCCATAAGCTAGTCACAATGGCCGCCGAAGTTTGGAATTTACGGAGTTCGTTGTAGTTGGGCACTGCATTCCCAGATGTTTCACACTAAGGAAGCAACGTAAGTAATCGAAGAATTATTGGAAATGGAACCCACCCATTAAAATACATTAATAAAGAATTAAGAAAATAACAAGTGATACAAATTTTACTCTCTTTTCCAAAACCCAAAAATATTCCGTATGAAAAAATGTAGTTTAAAGTAGTACACAAAAAACCAAACACCCTGTATAAAAACTGTCTATCGCGATGGATTCTACGTAAAAAAGTGCTCTAAGAAAGATTTTGCCAAAATCAATTATCTTTAATAATAAGATGGAGTATTAAAGAAATCGACCAAATTCGAGAAACGCCCCTAGCGGCCAAACGATTAAAGATACCTGAATTCTGTTTACGCCAGTGAGTTTCTCACTTATAATATCCCGAGGCGTCGATTCTATCCGGAAATAAAATAAAATTTGCATGATATGAATCGATGCAGAGGGATATTCGGTAAGAAAATCGCACGAAAAATATTACGTTCAAAGAAATTTATTTTTCTTTGCGGAAATATTTCCACTCGTACGCAGGACGAAAATATTTCCGCTGAAATACTTTATATTGTCATGGTTACCACCATAAAGCAAGGTTTTCATTGGCTGTTGAATCTTTGTGTGCGACGTTCATTAAAATTGAGCTACAGACACCTTGGTCCATTTTTTTCTATCACTTAAAATAAAGGGTGTTTCCATAAGAAAGTGTCCAATTTGGACCACCCAGTACAATACACTTAGAGCAACCGTTCATAATCTTGCGATGGGTTTACAGTAGCGCTTTCTGATACAGATACAAACGACAGTGATAATCAGAGATTTGGTTTTGGACAATTTTGCACTAAAAAAATGTTTCCATAGTAATTTGTAAATAAACGAAATATTGTGACAGCCAAAAAATTTCGCGCTTTGGTACAGAATCTTTAGCAAATATTAATGCTAAAAACACAAAAAGAAGTAAACTTTCTGTATGGTGCCAGTTTTTGACCTTTTGTGAAGCAAGAAATTATACGCTGCTTGGATAAAACGAAAATTAGGTTCAGTAGCTTTAACTAATGAAGAATTAACAAAAATGGTGAAAATGTGGAATGAAAATACTCCAATAGGGTTGCAGAGAAAGTTTTTTCTTATTGCTGAGTATGAGTTGGCAAGGAGCGGAGTAGAAGCCAGCACGTGCTGCGTTCACCATTTCTCAGAAGAAAAAAACAATGAAGGTGTGAGTACGGGACGGGTGGAAATAAGTAAAATATAACTCAATTTTAACTAAAATCACTCAAGGGTGCTATAAAAAGACAACAGACAGTAAATGGTTGACTGTTAAAACAACTAATCCAGACATTTGCCCAGTACGGTAAGTTAGAACCTCAAAATGTAGGAAAATGCAATGCACTTTTCAAAATAATATTTTTACAGATTTCTGAGGAAACTTATTGAGATAATTAACCTCATAGTGTTGTAGACCAATCAGACATTAAGAACAGTGTCACATGCACCAATCACAAGTTTTTTTAACTGAAAAGAATGTATGCTACTTTTCTTGCCGCTACCTCATTGTTTTAGCAACCTATATTTAAAAAAATCAAATGTCATTTTGACAAAAGTAAAAAATTTGACGTATTTAACGCTTCATTCAGTTAATTCTCCAACCGAAGATCATTCGTTCTCAACTCTTGTCAGGCAAGATTTTTTTGTATGAGCATTGATTGCTAAAAGGTAATTAAACTCGATCAAATTCTTGGGAAAAGAACCCTCGCGCTTCGCGCTCGGGTCTTTTCGTCAATTTGATCTCGTTTAATTGCCAAGCAACCAGTGCTCATACAAAAAAATCTTTCCGACAATAGTTGAGCACTTATGATCTTACTGTTGAAAAGAACCAGATTTATTGCATCCGACAAATTATTTTTGACAGGAAATTTGAACTGGAAGAATATCAATTCCAAACGATGCGATGGTCCAAAAATATGGCAATTGGAGGAAATGGTATTTCATCCTGGATGTCGGAGTCGGCTCAGAAGATTGGAATTGATACGAAGAAGATAAAAATTACCACTCATCCCGTAAGAGCAAATCCCGTCTCAAATCTGGCGAAAGAAGGAGTAGGTTACAGTAATGCTCATTCGATTAGACCATATTTGCAAATGGATGCAAACCATCATAAGAAAATGATCCTAAGCATGAGGTATAAAAAGGGATCCTTATCTGATGGTATCAATGTAACTTCGTCTGCTCAGATTTCAAAAAGTAATTTCTGAAACATTTTATATTTTGACGTTCACTATGACAGTGAATGCCAAAAAATTATCGCCTAATAATTTCAAGTAGGTTAGTCAAGAAGATTATCAAGAAATTTTTTTGTTGCTTCGGAAACCATACCACAATTAATTTTCCTATTGGTTCTAAATTAGTGCCGTGCGATTTTCTTAACGGAATTAAACTTCAAAATAAAATAATGATTCCTTTTCCAACATTTTGGGCAAATTTATCATAGTAAGCATGATTTTTTGAAACAGCTGTAAGAATGAATTCCATTTCATCCAGCCACCTTCAGCTTTGAACTTCGTAGAGCCAACGCTCCGTAATCTATGATAGGTCTTTTGTCGCATTTTAACAAAAATTTCCTTGGTAACGGAAACATTCGGAAGGTTACTATTGCTTGGTAGCTACTTGTAAATCATTTAACGTACAGAACAATAACACTACAAGTTTTTGTAGAGGAAGAATGCGATGTTGTTCAAAAGTTGGAAAAGCAACCACTTCACTTCAAATATAAAAAAGCTTTTTGTGAACAGAAAGTGGAGAACACAAATTTCAGTTTTGAAAGGTTTATTTATCGTTCAAAAACATCACATCCATTAAGAGCGTGCGCAGCGTTGTAAAAATTAGACTAATAATTTCCTTTTTTTTACTTCTTTCACGACCCGGAAAAAAGATAGAAAACATGGCAAAACACGTAAACGCATGAAAATATTATGTTTATTTTATTTCTTAAAAACGCTACTTGCGAACGTTATTAAATCCCGTGAAGTTTTATAAAAACGCATGCATAGTGAGACTTTTTTTTTAATTTTATACACGCGGACTTTTTGAGAATTTATGTCATATATAAAGCGATGTGACATTTCTCATGAGCCTATAACCACAATTAATAGTATGCATTTCGTTTTAGAAAATAAATTCTATCTACCCCGAGATAGATAGAGAAAAAATGAAATGATATCTTTCATCATAATTAACAAAGTAAATTAGGAAATTAAACATTCACCGCAATTTTTTTTAGAACGATATGAGTAAGTTGCGTGAGAGTTATTCAACATCATTTACTAAAAGGAGCGTTATGGAAAAATGGGGCATTCAAAACATGAAGTGACATTCATAATAAAACTTTCTTTGTGATGAAAAATTTTTATTTCGACATTAATATAAAAAAAAAAGGTTTTCATTATATCAAAGCATTCGCTTCCTCTTTTTATTTAAAAGGTGATTATATTTATTCGTTTCCGTTTTGAATTGAAAATTTTCATAGTTTTCAGAAAGTCAGCGAAGTGAATGAACAATAGTTCGGGGGGGACGCATCCATTTCACAACACATGCTTTCTGCTTGCCAGCCACTTACGTTGAATTTTTGTGTGTTCTTTCGCATTTCTATGCCGAGAAATTGTCGCTGAATTCGAAATGTATTCAAATTTTTAACGCACCAGTCTCTCAACCAAGTCGAGCGCCAACTTTTCCAATAAATCGCCGATTTATGCCCCAATACTCGCTTGCTTTCCATCATCATTTACATTTGCACCGGCTCTTTCTAGTTTGGTCCTAGTTTCAAACGTATGCATTACTTAGAGATGCTACACTTTTTACGTTGAAGTGGCATAAAATTTGTTTGTTCCACTTTGCAATCAATGATGTTCGGTTATGGAAGAAGACAAACGACACGTCGTTTGTTTTTACGTACACACTAAAAAATCCGATTGAGTAAGTCCTTGATAGATTTTGAGTAAAAAGTCCCCGGTGTGAAATATTGAGTAATTTAACTAAATCATGAGTTTTCAGAGTAAAATTTACTCGCAATTGAATCATTTTTCAATAATTACTCTATATAGAGGATAATATACTTTATTTAGAATAAATGTAGCTCTTTATTTAATGAAGGTACAAATTGTTGCGCTTGCATATTTCATTGAGCTCGGTTATTATAATCCAACCGTCAGCGTCAGTTCAGTTGTTCAGTTAGTGTTCGTATAGTTGTCATGGAAAAGTGTATATTTAAGGCCCATTCTATACGGACCGTTTAAACGCGGCAGTTTGAACGCCTTAAAAACGCCAGGTGACTGGGGATACGTGGTACATATAGAGTGTCTATACGAGCGTTTTCACTGCCTGCTTGGACGCGTTAACAGAGCGGTGGGCAGTTTCAACGCGACCAGACGCGTAAAAACGGCGCGCCGTGGAACTGCTTGTCTGTCTATACGGGCGGTTTTCGGGCAGTTCTACGGCGAGTACCGATCGAGAAGGAGGGTAGTGCAAAATATTCCATACGGAAAAGTTTATTGGTGCGATTAAGCATAATAACTTTCCAACAAACTACCTGTAACCAGGGCCGGATTAACGGGGGGCCTACAGCCTATGGACCCCCATTTAAAAATAAATTTTAGTAAAAAAAATAAATTAATATATTTATCTAATTACAATTTACTTGTACATTTATTTACTTACTTTATATTCATATTATTCATATGATCATATTTTAATGTTTATCGTGTAAAATAATTTCGATGAGTTTAAAAAGGGACCCTTCCACGTAAAGAGCCCTGGGCCCCTTAACTCTTTAATCCTGGCCTCCCTGTAACCGCACACACTAATTCCAGCACCCATATTGACAACAAACTGAACACATGAGATGTCAACGAGCCGTCTGGCAGCGCCCAGACTGCCCGTATAGAATGGCACGCGTTTTACAAGCAGTTCTACGGCTAGTAAACCGCTAGCTTTTTAACGGTTCGTATAGTTGGCAAAAAATACGGCGCGGTAACGGCGTACAAACTGCCGCGTTTAAACGGTCCGTATAGAATGGCCCTAAGGTACAATTGATTTGAGGGCAAACATGCATTTTTCAAAAGTATGGCTAGCAAAGTACATAATTTTAAAAATATTTCAAAAACATTAGCTTTCCGCCATCAAGAACACTAAGATACTAGTAGTATAAACGTGAATGCTGAATATTCGGTATCTTCAAAATGAAGTTGACCGATTTTTGTTATAAAAATATTTAGAAACTTTGGACTTTCATGAAAATGATGTAGTGAATGATTGGTCAAGGTTGAAAATTGGTTATAGTTACCAAAAAAAGTTTATTTTGTTTAACTATGTTGATAATGACTTGCCTGTATTTTGTGAAATTGTAAAATGATAAACGAAAATTTTTTTTTTATTTGTAAAAATTTAGTAACCATAAAATTTAATGAAGTGTTTCAAAGTTACAATGTTAAAAAAGATACAGAATCGGACACATTGCTTCGAACATTAAAATGGAGTAAACATGACTCGATCATGAGTAAACTGTAACTCAAATACGAATAACCGGTAACCCAAAAATGAGTAACCGCTAACTTAATTACGAGTAACCTGTAACCCTAATATGAGTAACCGGTAACGCACATATGAGTAACACATACCCAAAGGTGAGTTCATCTTACACGGAGAAGAACTAGATCAATTGAGTTGAAATTACTCAAAACATAATAACACTTCTCTATATTAGTGTTGTTTCAACTCCAATGGTTTTTACACTTCATGGAGTTTCATTTACTATCGGTCGAGTGTTAAATAATTTACTCAAATTTGGTGTGGACTCCGTTTGACACCAAAAAGTGTTAATTTTGATTACATTTTCACTCAAAATTTTTTAGTGTGTAAAGGTTTTTTTATCCAAATCGATGGAAATGCAAAATTGTTCAACTTCAATTTTATTATGTCAGGTAGGTAAAGCCTGCATTTTTAGGGACTTAAAACTTATATTAAAATTGTTTAACAAACTCGTTTCGATCCCCGTAAAATTTAAGTTCTCGTCCCATATTTGTTCTTGTTTAAAAAATTTTTAATAAAAACACGTACATAAAACTTTTCTACCCCAAAGAATAGCGAACGTATACACAGAATGAAATCGTCAATAATTAATAACGATTAAAGAGCAAAACTGTTATTGTGACAAAGCGGTTTAATGTTACATTTAAACGATCTAATTTACCTTTTACACGATAGGCTCATTAGACGATTTACACGAGCAATAAAATAAAAAAATTTCAAAATGAAACGCTTCACAACATTTTCGTAACAAACTGTACGAATCAACATGAAAAATTGATAAGCTCTTTTACAACCTCTATTTAAATAAATTACGTATAATAAATTCCGATGCCTATTCGACCTCTTTTTATAAGGCAATAAGACCAAGTAGATATTTTCAGAAGACTCGAAAGCACGTAAATTATTCAACGTTAATTACGATTTTTATTAATCCCATCATGTTGATGAGTGATCTAACGGCCCACCTCGTGAATTTTATAAATTGCAGAGTTTCTTATAAGTCACCTTTATAGTGCCATCACTTTAAATTAATGAAGAACGGCAGTTACAATGCTCGTCAATAGTTCAAATAGATGAATATAGCGCAATGCGAAATAAATTAAACCAATGGTAAACAATTACAAATTTTCATAGAAACACACCCCGTTATAGGTATATAGTTACTTTTAATATAATACAAACTGATAAATCTGATAAGAATTATCTGCTATTCGTATTAAATTAAATTGTGATGAGAATTTTGTTTACCTACCATTTAATTAATACTCGCCATTTATCTTTGCGACACGTTTTCATACATGTGAAAGACGAGAAAAATGATCAGGTGACAATAGATAAATCTGTACTATATAGCTTCGATGTTACCAAGAGAGAATAATATCGAATTTACATTTTTATTAGGCATTTTCTTGAGATTCCTAAATCGGGTTGTGAAAATTCTCTCTAGTGTCTTTTTATAGAAACCTCTTCAGGTAATAAGGAAATGCAAGAGAGTACTGTTATGCCACCTGTTATGCCAAGTGCACACGTGATAGTATTTGGGATATGTTTTGGACATCCTCAAGACGAATGTAGTTTTCTACAGAATGAGGGTTATAGACATGCTGGACTCTTCTCTTTATAAAATCGGCTAACAAACTAGAAATGAAATATAAGTGAAAGCTCTTGAGATGCCTTGGACACTTGGACAGGTCTCTGATATTTATTGTCTTATAATAAGTGTGTTGCAATATGTCACATAGTATTGTATTGATGGTATATGACATATTGCAACATTAACGACTAATTCTGTGTTCGTTTTCCTGAAGCACAACATAAACAAAATCGATAGATGAAAACCTGCAGGTAATTCTCGTGCAAAATTACAAAAAAAAAGAACAAGAGAACAACGAAAATGTACACAAAGCTGAGATTGTGCCAGGTTCTTCCTTTTTGTGTATTCTACTTCACTTTCGCTGAAGCGAGATGGCTACAAAACTGTTAAAACCACTTCCACTGACACGTACTGTTGAGAAAAAGAAATAAAGTGAAGCGATAAGTCCAAATTTCATAACATTTGGACAACAAACAACAAAATAGTTATTTTTGTAACTATCTACAAACGTGAAAAAGGTGACAATTATTTTAACTCTTATACAGTTTACATGCAGTGCGCGAAGTAAGTATTTCTGCGTCATTTCGTGCTGGTAACGTAGGAAAGTGAAAAAAAGAGTCACTTCGCGTATTGTTATCAATGCGCAACAAACCTTGTAATTTTTGACGTTTGTAGAAAAATAATTTTTTAGCGCCCATGATGAAGAAGGTAAAGAAGGCTTTCTTGTATATCAATAAAACAACTCAAAACCTCCCCTTGACGATGAATTTAATGATAATAAGTCAGACTTAGATGAAAGATGGGATGAATTTGTTATTTTTTTTGTATATTCTTGTATATGTCATTGAGATCGACATAGGCAATTTAATAAATTATTAGGTGGTTAGGAAAGTTCTGAAAGTTTTAAGGGTGTTACATGTTTGATCCAAGTTTCCTGAATAACTAATTAAGCTGTTGTAATAAACTTTACATCATTTTGTACAAATATTTTCTGCTCTATAAGATGGTTGTATTTTTATTTGACATCAAGAGAGCTGTCAAGCTAAATACTGTACCATGTCAAAAGAACAATTTTTATTATGAATTCAAATTGGGACAAAACGCTGCAGAAACGGCTCGAAAAATTAATCAGGTTTATAGGGCCAATAGTGTTGGAGAAAGCACAGTACAGCACTGGTTCGCCCAGGAAATTTTTCCCTTGATGATGAACACCGACAAAAATTACGGACGCTGAATTAAAAGAAATTGTTGAAGCTGATTCACAACAAACTGTTCGACAAATGGCCGAAGGATGTGATGTTATCATTTTTACTGTTAGTGAACGTTTGAAGAAAATTGGGAAGGTAAAGAAACCTGAAAAATGGATACCTCACGATTTGAATGAAAGGCAAAAATTGACACGTTTTAAAATATGTCTCATAAGATAGCAGTTCACTTATAGCAGACTGCAATAAAAAATATTACATAATTTGTTACTTATTTGTTGCTAATTTGTACCGGTAAAAAAATTTTTGTACCATCAAAGATTTTCAAAAAAACGGCACACTGCTGACTTAAGTTTAAACTGGCAGCCCACGTAATAGCGCCTTAACGACAGTAGTTATGCGAATGAAACATCAACTATAATTTGTTACTTAACCTGTAGTTTAAAAAAATATATGCATTTTTTCTTTAAATGCGCACAAAAACTTTATGCCATCTGCACCGCCATACGAAATTTTTTTCACCACTAACAGGTAATATACCTTATAACAAATTCAAAAACACAATTTTCTAGGTCTGTGGGAGCAGTTTACATACTTTGGCAATCGGCGGCCAAGGGTAACAAAAATAAAATCATTAGTGCACGTACTGGCAGCGCGGTAAATGGTCTGATTCAAAAGACCCTTTTATTGGAAGTCACGCGTACAAAATTCTGTAACAAATTAAAAAATACAATATCCTAAGTTTATAGAAGAAGTGTACATCCTTTGGCAGTCGGCGGTCAAGGGTAACAAAAATAAAATCGTTTAATGTCCGTAATGGTAAGGCGGTAAATGGTCTCGTTTAAAAGACCTTTTTATCGAAAGTCAAGCGCAGATAATTCGGTAACAAATTAAAAAATACAATTTCCTAAGTTTTTAGAAAAAGTTTACACACTTTGGCAGTCGGCGACCAAAGGTAACAAAAATAAAATCGTTTAATGTGCGTACTGGCAAGGCGGTAAATGGTCTGGTAGACATTACGTACCTACAGGAAACTATTTTATTTTTGTTACCCTTGGCCGCCGACTGTTAAAGTATGTACACTTCATTTACAAACTTAGGAAATTGTATTTTTTAATTTGTTACCGAACTATCTGCGCTTGACTTCCGATAAAAGGGTCTTTTAAACAAGACCATTTATTGTCATGCCAGTATGGGCATTATGCGATTTTATTTTTGTTACCCTTGGACGCCGACTGCCAAAGGATGTAAACTTCTTCTATAAACTTAGGAAATTGTATTTTTTAATTTGTTACAAAATTTTGTGCGCGTGACTTCCGATAAAAGGGTCTTTTAAACGAGACCATTTATTGTCATGCCAGTATGGGCATTATGCGATTTTATTTTTGTTACCCTTGGACGCCGACTGCCAAAGGATGTAAACTTCTTCTAGAAACTTAGGAAATTGTATTTTTTAATTTGTTACCGCATTTTGTGCGCGTGACTTCCAATAAAAGGGTCTTTTGAATCAGACCATTTACCGCGCTGCCATTACGGACGTTAAACAATTTTACTTTTGTTACCCTTGGCCGCCGACTGCCAAAGTATGTAAACTGCTCCCACAGACCTAGAAAATTGTGTTTTTGAATTTGTTATAAGGTATATTACCTGTTAGTGGTGAAAAAAATTTCGTATGGCGGTGCAGATGGCATAAAGTTTTTGTACGCATTTAAAGAAAAAATGCATATATTTTTTTAAACTACAGGTTAAGTAACAAATTATAGTTGATGTTTCATTCGCATAACTACTGTCGTTAAGGCGCTATCACGTGGACTGCCAGTTTAAACTTAAGTCAGCAGTGTGCCGTTTTTTTGAAAATCTTTGATGGTACAAAAATTTTTTTACCTGTACAAATTAGCAACAAATAAGTAACAAATTATGTAATATTTTTTGTTGCAGTCTGCTATAAGTGGACTGCTATCTTATGAGACATTTTTAAAATTTGTTCATCACTGCTGTTGCGTAACAAAAAATGGTCCATTTTTGCATCGAATTGTGAAATCCGATGAAACATGGATTGTGTACAATAACAGAACACTTACCAAAAGCCAAAATTCATCAGAAGAAAGTTATGGTCACAGTGTGGTGGTCTATGACTGGTGTGATTCACTATACGTTTTTAAAAATGGGTAAAATCATTGATCCAATAAAGTACTGTAAACAAATTGATGAAATGTATGAAAAATTATGTAAACAACAGCCAGCATTGATCAACAGAAGGGGGCCAATGTTGTGCATGATAATACTCGTCCGCCTGTTTCACAGATGACTGTAGAAAAATTGAACAATTTGAACATAGAAGTTCTACCTCATCCGCCATAATCACCTGATCTTGCTTCAACAGATTACCATGTGGACAACTATCTTAGAAATGAAACTTTCAAAAATGAACACCAAGCAAAAACGGCATTTGTTGAGTTTTTGGGTTCCCTAGCACCGAGTTTTTTTGATGGTGGAATAAATATGCTTGTATATAATTGGCAAAAATGTGCTAAGTGTAATGGTGTTTATTTGGATTAATAAAGTTGATTTTTGGCTGAGTTATAGCATGTTGTAATTAAGGACATAAAATTCTCAGAACTTCGTCCCTAACAACCTAATACATAAATACACTTTTAAGCTCTTCCTTTGACAGTAACAATATTTTGAGTAATGTCGTAGATAATTAATTTCAAATCTAGTATTTACGGTTTTTGTTATCAATAATACTCAGGTTCTAAAGTTTCACTAGTTTTAAGCAATACAGTACTATAGAAAAAGGTATTCTGAAAAGAAGTGTAAGGTATAAGCATTGTAACACACGTGCGGTGTTATTTTTTACCAATATCAAATACCAGCCAAGCCAAAAAGTGAGAATTATACTTTTGCATAACGGGGATTACATTCAACCTCTTTTGCAACCTTAAGTAACTTTAGTTTGTTTGTTTCTTTTACTAACTGGAATTGTTGAAGCCTTTCAGAACCAGATACATTTTAGAAGTTTGTTTAATGCTCATGAGCAGTCTGTAACCTCGGACAAGCCGAGGATGTGTATCACTTTGTGGGTGTCTGTCCTGTCCTGGGGAAGGTGAGGAGGTGGTGGCTGGGTGACCATGTCCTCTCTATAGGAAAGGTGAAGCTCTGGCTCAATGGCAAAGACTGGAAATGTATCGGGGGGGTTTGTATCGGAGGCGTGGAAAATCAGGT
Organism: Pyrocoelia pectoralis; assembly: GCA_036250285.1. Classification (NCBI taxonomy): domain Eukaryota; kingdom Metazoa; phylum Arthropoda; class Insecta; order Coleoptera; family Lampyridae; genus Pyrocoelia; species Pyrocoelia pectoralis. The sequence goes on from CM070077.1 coordinate 31,415,971, forward strand.
GGGACCTTGTGTAAGAGTTTAGTTACAATGGGAGAATGTAAATTTAATTTTTATTTTGTTTTTCTTAAAGAAAAAATCTTTATTAAAGCTCAGCCAAGCGGACGATTCAAAAGGGTTATGCTTATTAAGCTTTATACACAACTACATATTATACTGAGTGGCCCAAAAGTAGGTATACAGTTACATTATATATTATTTGGCGGTCCGTCAATATCTGGATCAGGCATTCCCGTATCATTGGATGGGGGGAGATGGTGGAGCATTTAGTGGCCACCACGTTCCTCGGACTTAACTCCAATGGATTTCTTTTTCAGGGGAGTAGTAAAGGATAAGGTTTATTCCAGAAAACCCGTCACAGTATGACAGTTGAAGAATTTCATCGATGATGCGTTTGGGGACATTCGTTCTAACTTGAATTTGTGTCGCCGTGTGTGTCGGGGATGGGTTACAAGAATGCATCAATGCCGAAGGTGGACATTTTGAGCACCTTCGGGATTAAATATGTAATTAAATCTACGTAATTAAACCTGTAATAATAGTATATTATACAACAATTTTATAATCTTGCTGTTTACTGCACGAGAGAATGTTTAACTTACGAGCGAGCGCAGCGAGCGAGTCACGCTAAATTTCCCGAGTCCAATTAACACCAATATAATAATAATAATAATAATAATAATAATAATGTATTTATTGATCAACAGATATAGGACATCCAATTATAACGAGTTGTATACGCTATTTTTTTTATGCTAGCATTATAAATTTGAAACATTTTATTTTTAAACAGACTACTTGCATGAATTTTGAATGTGATGACGATATCGTTTCGTTGGATACGAGTGTTGCTATGTGTCGTGTGTAAATACCGCATATGTCAGATGCAAGGTTTATTAAGTGGATTGTCAGATGAGGTAAAGATGACGTCGTTGTTTCTATGCACAGGTGCAATAAAACTGGAAATTATGAACGATTTCTAATTATCAAAAGAGCCGTTTATGATGCTAGTATAAAAAAAAGTATTTTTTTAGGTAGTGTATAGGTACCTACTTTTGGGCCACTTGGTACTATAATGAAGTAATTTGTAATAATTTTGTATATACACGAATTTATTACTATAATTATTATGAACAGTTTTTGAAAATTTTGATATCTACCATTTATTCATACTATCATAAAAATAGCTTTAATACGAACTATCACCAGTATAATAGAGGTCCGTTAAGCTGGCACAACCCCTATAGCACAATCAGTTGAAACGTACCACATAATTTAGTACTCATTTATTACTAATTAATTACCCAAAAGTCAAATTTATTACTGTTGATTTTTAAAAAAAAAAAGTGGTTGTGCCAGCTTAACCGTTAAGCTAGCACAACCCAAAAAAAAAAAAAACTATTAAGTAGCTAACACCACACTAATAATTGATTACTAATTAATTACTCACTATTTACCAAGGACTTAACCATATTTAAGCTCTCAAGCCCCGCGCAGTCCAAAATTAGACGCGCACAGTAATGTGGGGTAACCTACCTCCGCCAAATCGATATTCGTTATTTTAAACATTTTTCCAATGATATGTGAACGTACCGTAAGACAACTAAGTGTTTGTAATTTGTAAATTAATGAAGGTGCAGCCGGATATCGGATATTGTTTTTTATGCTATGAATGAATTATACCAGCCCTACCAGATAAAAGGCAGCTTGCGATGCACCAATCAAAATACATCGACATTAATTGAAAATCAATCGTAACATAATGTTTGAACATAGGTTAGAAATTGATTACTCCAGCACAATCAGTTCAAATTAATTTTTAGATGTATTAATCGATGTATGAATGCTTTAATATAAGTTAGGAATTTATTACTCCAGCACAATCAGTTCAAATTAATTTTTACATGTATTAATCGATGTATGAATGCTTTAATATAACTTAGGAATTGATTACTCCAGCACAATCAGTTCAAATTAATTTTAACATTGACTAATCGATGTATGAATACTTTAAAGTAAGTTAGAAATTGATTACTCCAGCACAATCAGTTCAAATTAATTTTTACATGTATTAATCGATGTATGAATGCTTTAATATAACTTAGGAATTTATTACTCCAGCACAATCAGTTCAAATTAATTTTTACATGTATTAATCGATGTATGAATGCTTTAATATAAGTTAGGAATTTATTACTCCAGCACAATCAGTTCAAATTAATTTTTACATGTATTAATCGATGTATATTCGAATGCTTTAATATAAGTTAGGAATTTATTACTCCAGCACAATCAGTTCAAATTAATTTTTACATGTATTAATCGATGTATGAATGCTTTAATATAACTTAGGAATTGATTACTCCAGCACAATCAGTTCAAATTAATTTTAACATTGACTAATCGATGTATGAATACTTTAAAGTAAGTTAGAAATTGATTACTCCAGCACAATCAGTTCAAATTAATTTTTACATGTATTAATCGATGTATGAATGCTTTAATATAACTTAGGAATTGATTACTCCAGCACAATCAGTTCAAATTAATTTTAACATTGACTAATCGATGTTCCTAACTTACTTTAAAGTATTCGTACATCGATTAATCCATGTTAAAATTAATTTGAACTGATTGTGCTGGAGTAATAAATTCCTAACTTACTTTAAAGTATTCATACATCGATTAGTCAATGTTAAAATTAATTTGAACTGATTGTGCTGGTGTAATCAATTCCTAAGTTACTTTAAAGTATTCATACATCGATTAGTCAAAGTTAAAATTAATTTGAACTGATTGTGCTGGTGTAATAAATTCCTAACTTACTTTAAAGTATTTATACATCGATTAGTCAATGTTAAAATTAATTTGAACTGATTGTGCTGGAGTAATAAATTCCTAACTTATATTAAAGCATTCATACATCGATTAATACATGTAAAAATTAATTTGAACTGATTGTGCTGGAGTAATAAATTCCTAACTTACTTTAAAGTATTCATACATCGATTAGTCAATGTTAAAATTAATTTGAACTGATTGTGCTGGAGTAATCAATTCCTAAGTTACTTTAAAGTATTCATACATCGATTAGTCAAAGTTAAAATTAATTTGAACTGATTGTGCTGGAGTAATAAATTCCTAACTTACTTTAAAGTATTCATACATCGATTAGTCAATGTTAAAATTAATTTGAACTGATTGTGCTGGAGTAATCAATTCCTAAGTTACTTTAAAGTATTCATACATCGATTAGTCAAAGTTAAAATTAATTTGAACTGATTGTGCTGGAGTAATAAATTCCTAACTTACTTTAAAGTATTCATACATCGATTAGTCAATGTTAAAATTAATTTGAACTGATTGTGCTGGAGTAATCAATTCCTAAGTTACTTTAAAGTATTCATACATCGATTAGTCAAAGTTAAAATTAATTTGAACTGATTGTGCTGGAGTAATAAATTCCTAACTTACTTTAAAGTATTCATACATCGATTAGTCAATGTTAAAATTAATTTGAACTGATTGTGCTGGAGTAATCAATTCCTAAGTTACTTTAAAGTATTCATACATCGATTAGTCAAAGTTAAAATTAATTTGAACTGATTGTGCTGGAGTAATAAATTAATAACTTACTTTAAAGTATTCATACATCGATTAATACATGTAAAAATTAATTTGAACTGATTGTGCTGGAGTAATAAATTCCTAACTTACTTTAAAGTATTCATACATCGATTAGTCAATGTTAAAATTAATTTGAACTGATTGTGCTGGAGTAATCAATTCCTAAGTTACTTTAAAGTATTCATACATCGATTAGTCAAAGTTAAAATTAATTTGAACTGATTGTGCTGGAGTAATAAATTCCTAACTTACTTTAAAGTATTCATACATCGATTAGTCAATGTTAAAATTAATTTGAACTGATTGTGCTGCAGTAATCAATTCCTAAGTTACTTTAAAGTATTCATACATCGATTAGTCAAAGTCAAAATTAATTTGAACTGATTGTGCTGGAGTAATAAATTCCTAACTTACTTTAAAGTATTCATACATCGATTAGTCAATGTTAAAATTAATTTGAACTGGTTGTGCTGGAGTAATCAATTCCTAACTTATATTAAAGCATTCATACATCGATTAATACATGTAAAAATTAATTTGAACTGATTGTGCTGGAGTAATAAATTCCTAACTTACTTTAAAGTATTCATACATCGATTAGTCAATGTTAAAATTAATTTGAACTGATTGTGCTGGTGTAATCAATTCCTAAGTTACTTTAAAGTATTCATACATCGATTAGTCAAAGTTAAAATTAATTTGAACTGATTGTGCTGGAGTAATAAATTCCTAACTTACTTTAAAGTATTCATACATCGATTAGTCAATGTTAAAATTAATTTGAACTGATTGTGCTGGTGTAATCAATTCCTAACTTACTTTAAAGTATTCATACATCGATTAGTCAATGTTAAAATTAATTTGAACTGGTTGTGCTGGAGTAATCAATTCCTAACTTATATTAAAGCATTCATACATCGATTAATACATGTAAAAATTAATTTGAACTGATTGTGCTGGAGTAATCAATTCCTAACTTACTTTAAAGTATTCATACATCGATTAGTCAATGTTAAAATTAATTTGAACTGGTTGTGCTGGAGTAATCAATTCCTAACTTATATTAAAGCATTCATACATCGATTAATACATGTAAAAATTAATTTGAACTGATTGTGCTGGAGTAATAAATTCCTAACTTACTTTAAAGTATTCATACATCGATTAGTCAATGTTAAAATTAATTTGAACTGATTGTGCTGGTGTAATCAATTCCTAAGTTACTTTAAAGTATTCATACATCGATTAGTCAAAGTTAAAATTAATTTGAACTGATTGTGCTGGAGTAATAAATTCCTAACTTACTTTAAAGTATTTATACATCGATTAGTCAATGTTAAAATTAATTTGAACTGATTGTGCTGGAGTAATAAATTCCTAACTTATATTAAAGCATTCATACATCGATTAATACATGTAAAAATTAATTTGAACTGATTGTGCTGGAGTAATAAATTCCTAACTTACTTTAAAGTATTCATACATCGATTAGTCAATGTTAAAATTAATTTGAACTGATTGTGCTGGAGTAATAAATTCCTAACTTACTTTAAAGTATTCATACATCGATTAGTCAATGTTAAAATTAATTTGAACTGATTGTGCTGGAGTAATCAATTCCTAAGTTACTTTAAAGTATTCATACATCGATTAGTCAAAGTTAAAATTAATTTGAACTGATTGTGCTGGAGTAATAAATTCCTAACTTATATTAAAGCATTAATACATCGATTAATACATGTAAAAATTAATTTGAACTGATTGTGCTGTAGTAATCAATTTCTAACCTATGTTCAAACATTATGTTACGATTGATTTTCAATATATGTCGATGTATTTTGATTGGTGCATCGCAAGCTGCCTTTTATCTGGTAGGGCTGGTATAATTCATTCATAGCATAAAAAACAATATCCGATATCCGGCTGCACCTTCATTAATTTACAAATTACAAGCACTTAGTTGTCTTACAGTACGTTCTCATATCATTGGAAAAATGTTTAAAATAACGAATATCGATTTGGCGGAGGTAGGTTACCCCACATTACTGTGCGCGTCTAATTTTGGACTGCGCGGGGCTTGAGAGCTTAAATATGGTTAAGTCCTTGATAAATAGTGAGTAATTAATTAGTAATCAATTATTAGTGTGGTGTTAGCTACTTAATAGTTTTTTTTTTTTGGGTTGTGCTAGCTTAACGGTTAAGCTGGCACAACCACTTTTTTTTTTAAAAAATCAACAGTAATAAATTTGACTTTTGGGTAATTAATTAGTAATAAATGAGTACTAAATTATGTGGTACGTTTCAACTGATTGTGCTATAGGGGTTGTGCCAGCTTAACGGACCTGTATAATAGCTCGTACCCTTCAAGTTTTCCTACGTTTCCTTGATTGTGTGCTCCTTAAAATATTGACATATCTTGGAAAAGCTTAGTTCTCATCTTACTTTCTGTGATAATTTAAGTGAAAGATATGCTCTCATCTGTTTCGTCAATTTTGTTTTTCAGCAGTCCATTTCGAACACCTTGCCCAGATCGAATCCAAGTTTCGGAGTTCGACTCGAGTAACATAGAGCCGAATAAAGAAGATAACGAAGACTTAAGAATACCAGATGGGATTTCACTGAACCTTTGGTATCGATTAGCACGAAATGGACTTACTCCATAGTTATTATCACCTCTTCGCACATTAGTGGAGTTAACAGATTAATGAGAATAATGATCGGGTTAAAGAGTTTCATTTACAAAAAATGATGATATGACACTATCCGTCTTTTGTCCCCAACTAAAACAAACCTTCGCGGGTGGCTTGTTTAAGGAATGAATGTTTACATCAAACTATTTAGTGATGCAACATGAAAGAATTAAAGCCCAAATTGCACGTTAAAATAATCATTTAGTATTCCACATAAATAACATTTTATAATCGATAAAACGTCAGACTTACGCGTTAAAGTTATTTCAGTGTGCTAAACAATACAATTAATAACAAATATACGTGGGGGGGGGGGGGATTATTATATTTGGCCTTTGTTGAATATGGCCTGATGAAATCTTCGTCTACCACCTGTTGTATTTCAAGGATATCTTGTTGAACGTCGTGCACAAGAGGTATTATTAAAATTTTATAGTAAAGCAGACAATGGGCTTTGTACTGTAAAACGTGAACGACGAATAACATAAAAAACATAATTAATTGTGATTCGAATATTCAAAAACTTCACTTTGTATGAAGTATTTCTCAACTGAAAAACTAATCCAAAATCAATTTTTATAATAAGCGGTAACGTGTATTCAAAGAGTGAACTTCTGAACACTGAAACGAAAAAAGAACCCGAAAAAGATGAAGTGTTAAAGGAATAATGCATGTACCTTTCGAAGCTTTAGATAAATACATTTAGTTTCGAACTTTGAAACTTTCCCCATTTAGATTGTTTTTAATGTAAATGATTTTTGTCTTGAAAAGTTTACAAAAAACAGTATTTGCACAAAGTTTTCTAAACATTTAAACCGGTTTTAGTGAAGCACAGCGCCTCAGCGTTGTTCTGGGGAACAAGCGAAAAATTGCACTTGAAAATTGAATACTTGAAAGTCGCGAATAACTTTATTATGAGAAAATGCTCAGAGTCTCCGTAGGAAAATAACAATTCCGCGAAAGAAAATGCTTTTATATTGCATAATGCTATTAGTTGGAAGGCGGGCAAAAATTTGTGTATAATGAATTTCGGCATGTTCTAAATTAAAAAACGTATGTGGTTAGTCTCGAAAGGAGAATAGTTTTTGTAGTTTGATTTATTCCTCCGTTCTCTAAATCTTACAGTCCATTCTCATATAAGAAAATGGAGCATCGCGACTTAATTAACTTGTTAAATGCAAAATACCTACGTTTTACAGAAAATTAAAAATAAAATACAAGTTAAATAAAGTTTCACGTCTCAATTTAATCATAGACATAGCGCACGCCTGTGCAGTTCGTAAAGAAGTTTCGCGAACTTATACTTACACAAAACACGGGATTTTATCAAGATACATATCAGAAACTTTCTTGCAGAAATGGGGGTTTACGTAGTGCGACAAACAATATTGTTTTATACGGCATAATATTAACTTAGCAATTACATTTTCGAAACTTCGAAACGAAGGAAAGTCAAAGCAACCAAAAAAAACGAATAAATATTTGTGCACCACCGCTTTCTCGAGCTTAATCCTCTTATTACTTTGGCCACAATCGCATAATACCGCTTATCGATTAAATATAAAAATTTCGAGGAAACACGGAAAATGAGCAAATGTAAATAAATCTTATGAAATGAGATGATACTGCTATATTTGCAATAAAAAATATATACCTTTAGAGATTTAAGAACGCCTTTTATTTTAAATCTTAAAACACAAATTTCGAAATCGAATATTCTTTGATCAGAAACGTCTCACACAAAGTATTCATGTGAAGGAGGACTTACGAATACCTTGTAGAGAATAAAAAATTCAACATACTGAGTGTCCATGTGATAAAATGGGCGACTTTATGAAATCTTGACTATAGTAATCGATTGCGCACCTTATACGAAAGAACCAATGCGTGACAATAGTAACATTTACAACCTCTTCCAAGAAACTGCACAAATATTGTAGAAATTTACATTAAACAATTCCCAAAGAAACCATTTGGAAGGATATCAGTACCTACCACTCATTAATTGCTCACGTAAAGAGAGGAAGAAAACGACCGGGTGTAAAGTTTATAAAAACTTTGATTAACCAATCGCTACCGCATTCAAGTGGTACAAAATCCACGTTATTGACTTAGTGAATTACAAATTTCGCAGCATTTCGGAAAAGTCAAAAAATCGCGATGCAAATATTTCCTAATCATCTTTACACAACGATGTTGTAGGCAACGCAAGGGCTTGGCAAAATACATGCACTAACGTATTTCAAAAACATATTACAAAATATTCCTAGAAATGTATTTCAAATACAAAATACGAGATAGGTACTTCTATATTATTTTTAAAAATACAAAATAGAAATATTTGTACAATATTTGAAATATAAAAATACGGGCTGTTTTTTTGAGAGATTTAGTTAGACGTTTCTGGGTAAATTTTATAGGTAGGTTCTTGAAAATGTGTACTTAAGAATTTATTCTGAATGCCGAATAGATGTAAATATTTTCAAAATGGCATCACTTCCGGAAATGCCGGAAGTAGTTAGTAACTTCGTTATTTTAAACGACACCAACCTCTATTTGTTAATGCATTTTTGGATTCTACTTACGTGAAATTTTAGTTCTTTTGATGTCCACATTAATATCTGTAATTGGAGGCTTTAAGTTATTTTCACGTTTAAAAAAAAATGGCCGATGCAGGCGGTACTTTAAGAATTCATTATTTGAAAACCGTTGCTTTCCCGCTGCTTTCCTAAGCGCGTAGAGGAAGATTAGAGCTTATGATGTAGTCAAAAAATTTAAGTTGCGTACGACCTCACCTATGGAGCTCCAAATTTAAGAAAATTCAAAGAGTAAGAACTCAGTTTTTTTTAATGAAATGACGCAACTTAACCTTTTTCTTTCTTTAAGTACAGCAAAAGAAAACCCTATTCTTCTACTATGCGCTGGTGAAAACTCGGTTGGCATAACTACAACGGTTTTCAAGTAATGGATTCTGAAAGTATCGTCTGCATCCGCTATTTCTTTAAAAAAAGGAATAATGTATATTGTGACTGAGTATACAGGTAATATGTAATAAGGAAAATTCAAAGGAAAACACCATAAACAGAAGAAGATTTGTGCGTTGTAAAAAGGCGTAAAAGAACCCATAGAAACCGTACTCTATCGTAGGGGGATTCCACCAAAGGTACATTACTGGGAGTACAAAGGAAAAGGTATTTCCACGCGTCCCGCTTGCACCCCAACACAAGTGTGGAAAAGCTCAGTGAACATCTAAAGAAAAATAAAATTTTTGATGTGGACATATCAAAGTTAAATTCCAAATTCCCTAACGTATATTCCTCACTTAGGATATATGTGAGCGAAGACTCGAGAAAAACAATCCTTATAAATATAAATCCTTTATTATTGTTTAATAATAATATACAGCGGATCCACTCACAACTACGCTCTTCAATGTACCACTTGAAGCCATAATAATTCGCAAACGACGTTACTCTAATCAGCAGATAGGTGGAGGAATTAAAAACAATATTCAGAAGCTTACAAAGGAATATGAATAAAATATATGAAAATGACAAGTGGGCAGAAACAAAAGGCCAGCACTTACAACTTACTGAAGCTGAGGGGAAGACTATTACGAAGAAACCAGTAAATTTGAATACTTAGGAATGACAGTGGCCAATAAAAGCGAGAAAAAAAGAAGAAAATAGTAAATGGAAGTAAAGCAACCGAAGCATTGAAAAACTGTTAAAATCTAAACCGGGGTCCTTGGCAACTAAGATACGTTTGTATAGAACAGTAATGTGCCCCATCGTCCTGTATGGTGCTGAATTGTGGATAATGAAAAACAGGAGAAAAAGAAATTGGAAGCGTGAGAGAGGAAAATTTTGAGGAGTATCTATGGGGGACTCAAGGATAATGAAGGAAACTAGAGACGACGAACATAAAGAAATATTAGAAAACTATCGAAAATCAACAATAACAGAAAGACTTAGAGCACAAATGGTTGAGCACGTAGAAAGAATGGCTCCCAAAAGAATCCCAAGTAGAAATATGGAAACAAAAAGTCCAACACAAGAAAGTATGGAAGATGGTAGTGTTGCGTATAGAAACAAGGGAAAAGAAGCCATAGAGCGTCTGAAGCGCTGAAGAATAATAATAATTAATATATTATAATGTTAATGAACTTGAAACGTTTCCAGTTGAACTTAAATCAAAAATTCATTTTATTTGCGTAAGTGAACATTGCCTTGCTAACGCCGCTTCAGAATGGGACCATTGCTTCATTCTTTTACAGACCCAACAGTATCCATGGTAGTTCTTAATAAATTGTTAATTATCTGCAGCTTTCTATGTCACATACAGGATTGTAATCCTACCTCTGTATCGATCGGCTGTAAGATACCTTGATATATTTTCAAATATTCTCAGTTCGATGTCACAGCTTTTAAAGCACCACATATCCGTTATCTTAATGTTAGCTGACTCGTAAAAACGGTCAAGAAACCAACACGCCTATCGAAATGAGTGAAAAATATTGTCATTAAAAGTGACAGTTTTAACGGCTGTCAAGAGTGTTAAAACGTTTACAGAGTAGCGGGTTAAAATAGCTATTTATATAACATGTTTATAACGTGTTTATATACAAGATTTTTTGCAATTCAGTAAAATTCATCTTCATTTTGAATTTATTTGACTTGGTAATTATTTGACGTCGGATATTTTCAAAGCAATCCTTGTTTGTTGCTATGAAAATAAACCATCACAACAATGAAATCTCATTTTGTCACTCAGTGACAAAATATTGACATGGGTGACTGAAATGGGTGACAAAATGATGACATTTCGTAACTGAATTGCAAAAATACTTTTAACACTAGTGTTAAAAATATTAGTAAAACTAGCTAATAGTAGAGCTGTAACCAATATTTGTTTTCTTTGTAACTAAAAAAAAAAGGAAGAAGTGGTTTTCCTTTATTTCACTTTTACCCTTGGTTTGGTTTTCAGTGATGGATTGATGAGTCGTACGTTAATGACCCTTATGTAATTTTTTCAACTTCACTTCACCTCACTCATGCCCACTGCTTCATTAATATTAAATCAACCTTTCTAATTAAGAGTAAATATACTTAACTAGTCTTAGTTTTATGCTAAGTTAAACAATTACATATTTGTAGCCTGATGATGACACCAATGGTATCGAAACATGTCGTAAATAGTAAGAATCGTTTAATCAACAATTTAATTTCACAAATAGTAATTCATGGGGAAAGTTGTGTGTTTTTTGGATTTATGATTATATCTGTAAAGTTTTACGATTACATGCGTAGTACCCTACAATAACAGTGTATGTGTATGAATTTTATGCATGATACTTCCAGTACAGTATTTATTTGTGAGAATAATGATGTTAGCTTTTATTCAATGTTGACAAATGTTAAGTGCGATTACGCAAAACATAAATAAATAAAATATCTTACATTTGAGGTTCCCTTGGCCAACTAAAATTTTAACGTTTCTCAACACATTAAATATTGAAGACTTGATGGTGCAATTGCATTTGCCAATTTTCTATTAACTCTGATGTGACAAATATCATCAGCACTACTTTTCATATAAATGGGGTAGCTACCAACTATTTGTATCAACGTAATTATTATCCTTTTATTTACAGAAAACTGATTTTTAGTTACAATTCAAAAGGACAAACAAAAAATAATTTTGGTAAATGCATAATGCACTATCTATAAAACTAGTACAAAATAAAGCGCTTTCTCCAAACTTACGTTGTGGAACTCTATAAATAAAAATAACAAGTAATTCTACACAACTTTGTACTTTGGAAATACTACCCAACGCGTTTCAACCCTATGTGTTATCAACCCTTGCTTAATCTTAATCTGTCACAATCTGTTATCCTTGGTAACGCGTTGGGTTGTATTAAAAAAGAAAATTCAGTTGAGCAAACGAAATAATACATCAATGAACTGCATTCATTTGCAGAATTTATTTTATAAGCAATTTACTCCAAATTATGGCAAGTTTTAACACACCTGAGAAAAACTTTGCTAAGCAGAAGAATGTTAATGCCATTCTGACCAGATATCATCCATGATACAAACATGTTAAATTCTGTCTTGGTGAATCAGACAATGTAGGTGTATAATGAACCGTTGAATTTCATCTGTAAAGGCAGACCTTTATCGAAACTGGCGAAATTTGCCAGAAAGATGAGTTTTAGAAACTTTGATATCGTAAAAGTAAATGGTTGATGGGTTATCTATTATCTGTTGGAAATATTTCAAAGTACGTTGAAGACGTAAACAGTACCTACGTATTTTTTATTTTACTCTGCTTTTTGAAAATGTGAAAAATCTTAATTCCAATCAATTATAACCAAATTCGACAAAAGGTGGAAATAAACAATGTTACGCTAGAACAAAAATAGAAAAAAGATTCATCCGGAAAAAATAAGTGGTATCAGTGCACGATGGTATCAGTGGACTAGGAAATGTACTTAAAAATTAGAGAATTATAGATCAATGTAGCGCACCCAATCCCTTAAAAACGTAACTTTATGAATAAGAAAAACGCACTTTACGATCCCTTTTTAGTACTTTGTGATTGAATCACTTTATATTTGTCTTACGTCAGCTAGACGCAATGGAGCAAGAATTTATTGGGATACGAGATAAGTTATTTTCCGATCGTCTTTTAAAGTTATATGGAAGAGGACGTTTGAATTCTAAGCTCTTATCTGAAATGAATAATTAATGTAATGCATGTAGCGTCTATTCACAATGCTTTATATTAAGAATAGGGAAAAATCTGAAATAAACGTAATACATTCCGTTCCCGCGAATTGGCAACGTGCTTTCAAAATTAACTAAACTCACCTAATTAATTTGATTCGCTCTCCCTTCTCTCTCATCGACGAATATAAAAGAAAAACTGCAAATTAAATTTTCTGCATTGTCGATTTTTATCCGTCTAGTCCATCCTATATCTACAAATCTTCAAGAATAAACACGGCCATAAAGCTGCACCGATATGTCAATAACAAAATCCGCACCTTTCTGTTTCGACAGTTTAGTTTGTAGGTAAAATAATCACAATTATTACTATTATAAGGGAAAACAAACACAATCCTCATTTTGACATAGAAAAATATTGTTCATCTTACGCTGATCTATCGTGTAAGCTTATGTAGAGCGTGGGATATAAATTCTCGGGGAAAATATAGCTTAAAAAACGAACGTGTTAATAAAAAAAAGAAACCCTACAATTCTCTGATATGGAGGTTCACAATTCGCATATTTTCAATATTTTAATAAAAGAAAAGCATAAAATACACGCTCCAACGCAAATTTCCATTGAGCTGTCGTATTTTCATTAAAAAAACATTCATCATTTATCCATTATAAATTAGACTTCATTCTTTAATATCGCTAATCAAAACAAAAGGGGAACAGAAGACGGAATAATAGCGTATATTTAAACATTACCAAATCTAACATCTCACACCTATCGCGCGATTCGGCGATGCGATGTTAGGAATTCAAACTAGCTGAAGCGGGTGTTTAATGTGCCGTTTGACGGGTTAACTTGACAATGCGCAACTATTAATAAACAAAAATACACACATTCGAGTCTTCTGTAAATACAGTTTCTATGTTCATTTTAACATCACGCAATACTAAAGGAAGATTATACCTTTAACAAGAATGTGGTTCTACACTCAGTAGCAAAAGTATATCGAAATTTATTTTCATTGCGCCTTATAAAACAAGAAAAAAAGAACGCTTAGAAAATAAATACCTTGAAAGGTGAACATACTCGTCAAATTGAATTTCTTGTGAGAAATTTAATTGCTTTGACGGTATAAAAAGTTATAGCGTCAGAAGGAATAATTTTAACAACGTGTAGAATATTGAAAAGTATTTACGAAGTTTATTGACGCTACATTTGCCATAAATTTAAATTTGCAACACGGTTCTATGAAAAGAGGAAGGCAATTTTCCATGATCCTGATCCCAACTCTGAAAACAGAACTAACTTCCAAATTAGAAAGGTATAGTAGTATTCGCTTACAAGGATTAAATGGACTGCAGCTGGTTTACGTTCCACTAATAACATTTCAAGTTCATTAACTTCGTGAATATTAATATTAAATAACGACAGCTATGGAATCTACGATTTTTTTTCTCAAGTTTAAAGGTAACGATTACTATCGTTTCACCCTAAAGATCCAAGTTTTTTTGGCGATTCCAATGTATAACCAATGTAACAATGTAACATGTAACAATGTATAACCAATGTAATATTCCAATGTATGATTCCTCAAGAAGACATTTTCACTTACATATTATGAATGTATGTAATTATTATGTATTCACCATTTTATTCGGGGAAAGCACTGGCGTGTAGTCAACTGCGCTTCCTGAAATTGGGGAACGATTTTTTAAAATGTTCATAGCGTTTCTACATTGGAATAGTCATCATCTGATCACTCCTCATGTTACTATTTCAACTGAAAAAATTATGTGCTTCAATATTTTTGATTTTAAAATGTATATTGCAGTACCTATTTCACTTTCTGAAAGAACATGCACCTGCAATGACACGATGGATTGGTTAAAAGCATGATATTTCCAAAACTAAGCACGTTATGGTAAAGTAAACAGATACAGAAACAATTCATCTTTGGAACTATGTATTGCAAAAGAAACCTGGCTTTGCAACGAACCCCTCTTCTTCACTGAAAATGTTAAAATATTACTTATCATTAAATTCTTTTGGTATATTTATTTTTTATAGGTAATGTAATTGTTGAAATTACTATCCTACTGTCGATAGCTGTTTATTTATATATTTATTATATTATATTATATTATATTTATATTACATCATTATATTATTACACTACACATTGGGATACAGTTTAAAACTACAGACTCCTGACATAAAAATAAGATTTAACTAATTTATGTATATACTAGCCATTTTATAAGTATAAAATACTTTGACTGTTATCGTTATCAGTTATCACTAATAAACTTTGTATTACTATTTACTATTTCTAGCGACTCGAGCAAACCATTGAGGATATGGGTAAGTTGGGTTAATCCAGATGAATCTTTTACGCCAATTACCCCAAGCCAATTGATAAAGTAAGCTACGTAAGTAAACTTGACGGCAAAACAACATGCAGTATATACCAAAATTATCGGCTTTTTATAGGAATATAGGCTATTTAAACGTTCAAAATTAGTTTTTTCTGCTCCGATAGTAAATGTAAGGTTCTGCTAGCTTAACAATAAAGTTAGCAGAAAAGCCCTATTTAACACGTTTTTTAATATGAACAAACGTTCAATTATGGAGCATTTAAATAGCCGATAAATTTGTCTGTCGTCATGAGACTATTTTTTTCAATTGTAGTGCAATTTTATACGATTCTGGTAACTTTATTGTTAAGCTAGCAGAACCTTATAATTAAAAAAAAACTATATGAGCGGCAAAACTAATTTTGGGCATTTAAATAGCCGATAATTTTGGTATATGTATAGTGCATGTAGTTTTGTCGTCAAGTGCTTGCACTTTATTGTTAAGCTAGCAGAACCTTATATTAAAAAAAAACTATCGCAGCAGAAAAAACTAAATTTGGGCATTTAAATAGCCGATGAAATGTCGATAATTTTGATATGTAGTGCAGTCGTTTTGCAGCCACGTTGATAACTTTACTTACGTAATTAAGCCCTTTATTTTAATAGTTTTACCCATCTAAAGTTTTTTTTTAAAGTTAATTACACAATATGTAATAGAAGACCATCTTGTAATCTGTTATTGCCGTTGGTTTTTGTTCAATAATTTGTTACCATGTGCGAAAAAACAGTTCATACTCAAGTTGCACAACGCATAATAATCGAATTCCTACTAAAAGAAGATGTGAATCCAGGTGATATCTAAAAGAGACTTTTTGTACAGTTTGGAGAAAACTATTTACTGACGCTTCGCTTCGAAAAGCAAAAAAGTGCCCTTCAGCAGGCAAAAGTATAACTACCGTGTTCAAGATTTTTTTAAGGCCAAGATATTAATGCTCCTCACTATTACCAACTTCAACCAGCAATCCCCCAGAAGCGCGCGAGTCTAAACACGCACCTACGCTTCCTCATTTGCCTCAACAGACGCTTACCTGTTGTCTCCCTGTTTGCAATTTGCATTTGTTTGGACCACTTATAAAAGCTCTAAGTAGTATAAAATTTGCAAATGACGATGAGGTGCGAAACTGATTAAACACCAGACCAAAGCTTTATAAAGCCAGCAAGTTAGCAGGAAGATGGCAGAAGTGCATTGATGTAGAGGAGAATACATACGTCGAAAAGTAGCATATATTTTTTTAATTTTCTCTCAACTTAGTTTGTGGAACTCCACCGTGCCGGTTTATACATTACGCACACTACGCACGTGCGTAGGGCCCGGACCAATATGAAATTTGAGGTTTATTTATTTATTGGAAGTTTACAGGTAAGGTAAGCACTGAAATATAAGCAACCTGGAACGCTTACGCTTAACTTAAAGCCGAGCCGACAGAAAGGGAATTACTGTCGGGTTATTCGGTCTCTGTCTTACTAATTTGTTCAAAATGTAGGAGAAAAACTAATTTGATTAACCGTGAAACATGCAAAATTCTTCAACCGCTTAACCGTGAATGAGTGCAACAAGGACAAACTAACCCGTTGTTATGGCTATCGCTCGCTCGGTTTATTTCCTACAGGTTAAATGCACCGTGCGCGTTCCAGGTTGGTTATATTTCAGTGCAGGTAAGTATTTAAGGTATTTAATTTAAGGAATTATGGTATATTTCACTCACGACTTTAGAATAAATAGGTATTGTAAGATACAACAAATGGTAAATATGTAACAGGAAAGTAAAAATCTCAAAGTAGCTAATAAGAATAAACACCCTTTAACATGTTTGAGGTATTTTCCATTTAACGGAGAAAAGGTTAAAATTTCTTACTGGTCATATATTTTAAAAGAGTTTATTGTAGATTGAACATTTCCTCGTCCCTATCTAAGTAAATAACCTCTGTACTTAATTATGCCGATTGTGAATCAGGAGCGTAATTATCACGCCCGCGGAACCCGGGCCTGTGATGTATGGGGCCCGGATGTTACAGCACTAATATTTGTATTTTCGTAAACATTCCTCTTAAATTGCTGACAAACGTATTTAAAAAAAAATGCATTGCAAACTGTAAGTTTTGTTTCCCCAATTATGGAACAAAATTGGGTTGGATTGGGTTGTATATGACTCAAATTCGAAGTCGTTGTTTTGCGATGTATGAGAGTAGGTGGTGTTGGGGGGGGGGGGGGGGGGGTCAATGTTAAACCCGTAGCAGCTACTCATACTGAGTGTTGATATTCATTATTTTAAATTAGGTTGACTCATATATTATTACATTTTTACACTATTCGCTGTGTTAGTGTCGATGTTTGGATAGCACTAGAATTCCAAAATACATCGATGCTGTGCGTAACATAATTGTAGAAGATCGACATGTGACACATCCCGAGATAAAGGCATTCCTTGTAATATGTTCGAATTTGCATCAACAATTAGCTATCACAAAAGTTCAGCTCTCGATGGATTCCGCATAATTTGACGGAAGCTAAAAAACAGATGACGAAACTTGGAAATACTCGTATGAACCGGAAGCTAAGCAATAATCCACTGTTTTGGTGTTCCAACACGAACCCAATCCCACAAAAAGTTGTTTGTCTTCGAAGCACTTCCAAGAAAATGTTCGCTTGTTTCTTCCACTATACTGTCGCAACCATTTCTTTAGATTAGAGGATCGAACAACAATTAACGCTGTATGGTATGCAACAATTTGCTTGTCAGAAGTAATCGATGAAATTAGGAAAAACAACCAAAAACGTTGTAGCACATCGAACATTGAATTAATGCCTCATTGTTCCCAAATGTCAAACAAAAAATGCGTGGACAGCGACCATCATCACCTCAAGATAACCATATTTTTTCAAACACCCAGAGGATTGGAAAAATGCTTCGAGAATTGGTTTGAAATTAAAGGGGAATATTTTGAAAAGCAATAAAACAGTTTGTTCCACCAAAGTTCTTTTTCCAATTTTTAACTCGGTCGATACTTAAAAAGTAGTCCTCGCAAATTATGGTTTAGTATAACATGGCGGACGTAGAATTCATAAAATGGAATAAACAATCATCTTAAAATACATTGAATGAATACTTCCTGCAATCATGTTAAAAACCAAAAATAATTTCTATAAATTGCACCAATAAGCAAGAGGCAGTTTCATAAATAAACACTATTGAGGAGTTTAATTTAGACAGAAACAAAAGCAAAATGTAAAGGAAAAGTTAAAATTTATTAACAGCACTTGGGTTTTATTAAAGTAGATTTATTTCAGCAGAAAATCGTAAAACAAACTCAGCACCAATTCGAAGGATACTAAGAATATTCGTGGTTACACAACGAACCCTCGTCATATTAATTTGTAACATTTGCAAAACGCGCGGAAGTGCAGTGGGTGGGCGGTGAAAAGGCATAAAGCTCCATTTAGTAATGCCAATCACATTTTATTTATATATAGGTACGTGTAATGTTGCACATGGCCTCTCATTGACGGTTATAAAATTTGTTTATACTATCCTATTTTTATACTAACTTTCTGAATATCGATACGCAAATGAGCTGCACATGGCAACTATGGAAACCAAAACAACAAAAAAACCAATTACCGTCAATGACATTATCAAGGGAATACAGAAGAACATTTTCTTGGCATTTACTCACTTAAGAAAAGATAGGTAAGATGTTCTCAGAGGATTTCTTTGGAGTAACAAAAGTTGTAGCGTAAGGATGACAATTAGTTAAGAAATTCATAAATTATGCTTACGAATGAAAATCGGGAACACAAATTTAAAGTTGGTCGCCTGGAAATTTTCGATAAGAAACATAATATCCAGGTGCTTTTGCAGTCGATTTATAATTCAATTTTATTTGTATTGGTAGCAATTTCAACTTCGAAACGTATTCGACCGTATGACTTTTTAAACTTAATTTGTACAAAATAATTCCCTGTCGACTTTGTCATGAGATACTTCTTTATATTGTGGGTAGTTAGAAAAATTATACAATCATATAGTTAATTCTTTGACAAGGCGAGACAAAGTAGAACAATGAAGATGTTAAATTTTAGTAGTTTCTATGACGAACATTTCAAGTTTAAAGTAACCAATAAAACATGGTCCATAAAGCACCGTCAAAGTGCTATCTATTCCAGTCCCATTTGCTGTTACAAAGTTGCCAACTGCTCAAAAGTTAGTCCGCCATATAAGTGGCTAATATTTTGCGCTGTTTTGTTACGTTTTCTTTGTCGGATGATTAAGTGAAAAAGTTTTGATGCGAGATCCACTCGTTATATTTTCAATTTCTTAAGGGAACCATTCGCTTCATTTTCAAGTAATCCTTTTCACTGCGCATTTGGAAAACCTAATAGTCAGATGTGTACAATAAATTATGTCTAATAAACGTGGATTTATATTGAAAAAATGCCTATTTTAATTAAAAGATGCCCTGTATATTTCAAAAGGAAATATAGAGCTTTCTATATATAGATCCCCTGTGCACATGTAAACGCTGCAACACCTAGAAAACCTACAACTACGACTTAAATTTCCCGAGGCAAAAAGTGCTCTATGCATGCTCTTTCAAAACAATACCCTAGCCTTAATTAATTATTCCTTTACAATGCTTATTATTTACCTAATCATAATATGCTTAAAGTAGACATGAAATTCTATTCGGTGCATGTGTTCGAAAGACGCTACTCTAGCATCCACTTTCAGGAATTGGAGGTACTCCAGCAAGATTCTAAAAATCTCGTGCGATAATAACCATTCCCTTCAGTGGTGAAAAAGGGCGGTTGGCAACCTCCCACTGTTATGGGAGGCTGCACACCTAAAAGGTAGAGTGCAGGAGGACTGTCTTCCTAGGATGCGCAAGGCTGCTAATTTGGGTCCCAGGGGAACCTGAAGACTTCGTGGTGGTTAGGCGGCGCCTGGAAATGCAGAATTCCTGGTCAAAGGTAGGCAGCTGGTGTGTCTTCCACACAGCCGTAAAGGATCAACCTCAAGGGAGGCTGATAGTTTTCGGTATTGAGGAAGAGCACCAGACTAATCTAATCTCCAGGAGTGGAAGGCTCGGTTATGGGATTTCCTCTCTAAAGGTGAGGGTTGGTAAACCTGCCGTACCTGAGGTGGTGAGTACGTTAGTAGAACCACAGCATCAGGAGCAACTGCCTGAAACACCACCAACATTACCACCCAGGCTGCCACGGCAACCTGTGGTCAGTGCCAGTAACTCACTCAGGCCGATTTCGAACTGGGATGAGTTTGTGAACTTCAAGCCGTTGTTGGAGACCGATTCTAGCAACGATGGGTAAGCAGTAAATTACCACTGTCTACATACATGAGTATGAAAGAACATTTTGAACCAATAATGCAACGCTGTCGAGCGGCTGTTGCCAATTTAAGCAGGCACCCGTCAGCAAAGCAGGACATTGCTCTCATTCAAGAACCCTGGATTGTTAAATCAAGGGTTTCCGGACTTGGGAGCACAAAAAGAACCGTTTTTATTGATAAACGGCAGGAAAAATCTAGGACATGTATATCTTCCTAGCCATACTGAAGCTCTCCTACTGCCACACCTGTGTGGTCGGGATACCACGGCTATACAGTTAAGTTGTGACATACAGGGTAGAGCTGAACTAGTTGTTGCCTCTATATATCTCCCAGGAGATTCTGTTAATCTACTTCCCAATAACGAGATGGTAGAGCCAATAGAACACTGCGAGAAAAACAACAAACACCTCATTATAGGGTGTGACTCAAATGCTCACCATACTACATACGGGAGCACTAACGTCAACTGTAGGGGTAAATCGTTACTTGAATATTTGAGAAGTACTACCGTACAGCTACTCAATCGGGACAGTGAAGCCACGATCGTAACTACCCGAACCCAGACTGTGATTGACGTATATCTGGCCTCTCTGACCACATAATGAACTGGCAAGTCACGTCTGAAGCGACTATGTCAGATTACAGAATGATTTCTTTTGAAATTAACTGAAAAGGGCCCGTTCAAAAGGGTTATAGCAACCCCAGAGTAACGGATATTCCCCTCTACAAACATCTCTTTGGAGAAAAACTTAGAGAGCACTCTTCTGGGGGACGTCTCTCGAGCGCTGCCAACTTACAGGACGAAGTGAATCTTCTTTCCGACTCTATTGTGGAGTCATTTGAACAGGCATGTCCTTTGAGTACTGTTAAGACACCCTTGGTAGTGCAGGGCGCTCGAAAAGCACCAAACTCGGCTGGGCAAACGGTTCAATAAGGCAAGGAAGACCAAAGCCGCAGTCGATTGAGAGGCCTACAAGGCAAACCTAACGCCATATAAGAAGGATATTAGGAGGCGGCAGAGAAGGGCCCTACCACTTTAAAGCCTTCAGGTATGTCAGTGGGAATAATCACCAATATTGTTAGTGTGATGCACGAGTACAATAGGGTATGGCAAAAGATCAAAATAAGTATCATGTGCAAACGTTAGAAGAAAAGGTAAGAGCTACTTATTTTAAAGCATGATATTGATAATCTAGCTTTCTTGATGCCCAAAAATTAGTCTGATTTCTGCTGTAAAATGTGGAAGGAAAAGTGCTGTTAACATACGCTGTTCAAACGTACCCCTATTAAATATTCAGCCAGTGTGATGTTGGTGAAGAAGGCCGAATGCCACAAAGTTTTATTGTGGTTAGTTAATCAAGTGAATAAGAAATTAGACAAATTGTAATTCAATAACTTAACCACTTGATGAACTTAAAGCTTTATGCAACTGATTACTGATAATTAATGAAATACGACCTTCTTAGCTCCGGTCTTGCATACCTAATTAAAAGAGCACCGCTAGATTGCGCATAAACACATTTGGCGTAAAGAAACAATTTAAAAACAAGCAAATTGTGCTTGAATGTACGAAGACTGCGAAGACTGTATGAACATTCATAGTTGCCTATAAATAGCGAGGCAACGGCGCAATAATCTGATCACGTCGATGTAGAACAATCAGATAATAAGCACAAAATATGACCAATGAGTAAACTTTTATATTAACTAGTTCAAATAGAGGATAATAAACTAATAATTATGAGTGTTAAAAGATGCGTGAATTGTAATTTCATGGGATACAACAATATGTATAGGTATTAACGGCAATTTATCCATAGGAAAAAATTCGAATTTAAATCGTAAATTAATTACCTAAATGTATTCGGAAGTAAAAAACAACACGGTCTGTTTAATTCTCACTATAATTATGTTCATAGCTACCCCTATGCTGTGGTTATTTTTTCATTTAACTCGCCCTTACCTTGTAATCGCTAGTAGCTCTCATTAAATGAATTAAATTTAGGTTAAAGTGTAACTATAACAAACACATTATTCCCATAACGATTGACAGCCATTTCCAACCACTGGAGAAAATTACCTTTCATCATTTGATATGTTCAGCAACGATTTTGATAAAATCTCGCTACTGCGGTTGAAACTTTCAATGAAAAAGTTTAATTTTCTCCGTAACAAAATGAACGAGTTCATTATTTTACTACATTACGACATAACGTAAAATTAATTAATAATACCTAGATTTTAATTACACAAATCACATATGTTTTGCACACCGTTTGAAAATACTAACTCGGCCTACTTGTAAACCTTCTTTAGGTATGTACTCGAAAGTTAATTAATATTGAAGCGAGAATCTGCGATGTGAGAAATATGGAATTTAGATATGTGTTACGGACGAATTCCTTACGAATGCAAAATTTCGCAAAAATGATACGTTTCTTTTCGAGAACGTTAGATTAATTATTTCAAATTCAATTTAGTTCCCTAACCCATCTTAAAAGTTACCTTTTCTCAGATAGAATATTAAATGCGAACAGATTGCTTTCTACTTGTTATTGAATTTTGCATGCAGATGTGCTACAACAAAAACAAAAGAAAAATCATCGTAGGGTAATTTGGTTTTTACGATTTAATATTTAAAATAGCGCCGCTGTTCTTTACTCTTGTATTGTATTCGATTTCCACATCTTTTAGTTCCTTTCAGAGGGCTGTTACATATTTATAGAGAATTAATTAAAAAAAAAAAACGTTTTCATTATCTTTCGAAAGCTAACATAATTGATTAATTAATTAAAATTAAAATATAAATTTTGTATATTAGAAGCAAGATACATTATCATATTGAGTGGATGATTTCCACTGAATGATCACTTTTTTTACGGGGGAAACAGATTCGTGGGAATAAATTAATATTCTTGACACATTAATTTGGTCGGTTTGAACGCGATCGTAAATTTTGCGTACCTATAGACAATTCCACTATTTAATTTTTAAGCAGCCATTCATAAATTTCAAAGTTCGTATATTTGGTATATCTGAGTAGGTAAAAGAAGCATAATTCCTGCTGTTAACGCTTGAACATTATTCCGTTTCGTTGGTTGCAAGAACGTGAGGTTCTTCCGTTTCCGTGACGCGCTAAGTCAGATATTTCACATGTTTTTTCCGATTTGAAAGATAGCGATTTCTTGTGTTCATTCTTTTTCCTCTTACACTTTACCTACCTGTAAAGATAATTTCTTATGTAAATCATACTACTTTTATGCATGCTTGCACTTTTTAATTAAGGCTCTATAGAACCGTGAGAAAATTCACGCAACAAGCAACCAGTGTACCAATTCCAATGTTTTTGATATATAATTAAGTACTTAATTGATGAATGAAGTTTGACGTGTTTATATATTAATCTTCGTTTGTTTTGTTTTCTAAACATAAATACTACATAGGCATTAAATACATTTTTCTTGGAATGATAATTAACCTCATAGTGTTGTAGACCAATCAGACATTAAGAACAGTGTCACATGCACCAATCACAAGTTTTTTTAACTGAAAAGAATGTATGCTACTTTTCTTGCCGCTACCTCATTGTTTTAGCAACCTATATTTAAAAAAATCAAATGTCATTTTGACAAAAGTAAAAAATTTGACGTATTTAACGCTTCATTCAGTTAATTCTCCAACCGAAGATCATTCGTTCTCAACTCTTGTCAGGCAAGATTTTTTTGTATGAGCATTGATTGCTAAAAGGTAATTAAACTCGATCAAATTCTTGGGAAAAGAACCCTCGCGCTTCGCGCTCGGGTCTTTTCGTCAATTTGATCTCGTTTAATTGCCAAGCAACCAGTGCTCATACAAAAAAATCTTGCCGACAATAGTTGAGCACTTATGATCTTACTGTTGAAAAATGTTCATATATTCTAACGAATAAATTACCTATAAGTAGCACCGAACAGTAAAAATTTGAAATATGACCAAAACCACTCGAGTAGTTGGCACAACATATAATTACATATCGGTGTAATACTAACATAATTCCATCCATGGATACGTAATGTTTCCCATAGTTCTTAATATTACAAAAGCAATTGTATTATCGATTTAGTCCAAAACCCTGCACAGGGCATTTGTGCCTTTAGCCATTTTATTCGTGTATCAATTTCATTGTAAGCTTCCGACGTTGTTTTGATTTCGTACACACACACACATCCAAGTACTGGCCGATTAACTTTCAATATGTACCTGTATGAATTATGTAATATCCACTCAGCCTTACTGTTAACTCAGACTCAGAAAAATTGCTTGCTCCACGTCTCCACAATCTATATTTATCAAATCGCTTCAAATTCGTTCAGTATACATTAACGTTTCTGATATATGTTGAATTTGACGTTTGCGCGAGTGCTGTATGAATTGCTATTCTCCTTCCGGAGTTCTCCTCGTCAATTGACTTAATTGACGACGTTTCGCCCAGGTCGCACTAGCCATCTTCAGGTCTTGTTATTCTGTGATCTACTGACAAGAACAAATACATACTCATTTCATTCATTCATTGTTTTGCGAAAGCTGCTGTTTTTCGCTCAAGCTGAAGAGCATGGTGAGTGCCGTAATTCATCCAAATTACTTCTTCTACAAATATTAAGCAAAATTTATTGAAATGAATAGCATACATTTCCTCTAATTTGAGCCACTTCATTTGCAGTTGTAGTATTGATAGTAAGCAGTTTCGAAAGAATTGTTTTAAATTGATAATAAAAAAACTGTCGGTAATACAGTAACCTTTCTTAAATCTTCACTTTAGCAAAGAATTTTAAATGTATGTAGTTGTAAATTATTGTAATATTGATAACGGTACATTTTATTTAATGTTCTACAGTTTTTTTAATTATAAAATTTCGCTATTGTAAATTTTTGTTTTCTTCCTATTTAATTTAAATAATAGCTTTGTACGAGCCCGAATTACGATTATGAGAAGCGATCGTCACCAAATAAATGAGGAGACTGATATTCTGTCTTTATTAAGGTTCTAATTGGGTGTACGCTATGAGTATTTTAATTGATTCCCCGTGAGTAAACATTTAACGTGTTCCATTAGAAAAAAGTATATTCGCTTCCGAAAATGCGCCACAATCACACATTTTACGTACATTTGTGGTCTCGAACCAATTAACAGACAGAAATTTTTGAACTTGCGCCAATTTACAACATTAAATTTAAACGATATCTTGAAAACGATAATTTTATGTGACTGTAAAGGTAAATACTTTGGATAATTAAATTCTCTATAAAATGTTGCACTATTTCATATCATATACAGCGTGACATAGAAATTACAACACCAAGAATGGATTGGAATTTCCGGATGAAATCTGAAATTTGAAATTTGGGAGGAAAATCTTTATTAGTTACGCGAAATTTTATAATGATTGTTAATGTTGGTGCGGCCTCTCTGGTTTATGGGTATTGCCCCCCGTGCAAGGATTGGTAAGGTGGTTTATGGGTATCCCCCCCCCCCCCATGCAATATGCATCTCACGTCTCAAAGCCCCTAAAGTCAAAGGGGGACGCTGCAAGGATCTCGGAGGTCACGTCAAAAGATGTATCTAAACCTGTTCAAAGAAAACCTTCCTGTGTATTATCTTACTGGAATAATGGAGCATCGAGCTCTTGTAAGTGTTGCAGAAGATTCTCATACGACCGTCGTGTATGCCTAAACAAAACATAAATTCGTCAATAAAGACAGCACGGCGCCATTCAAGATTCCAATGTGATCTTTCATTGCATCATTGTAACCGTTGCTGTTTCGCAGTCCAAGGCATCAGAAGTTGCGGACGATATAGAGTTAATCCAACATTTCGCTTTCGGCGATAAACTGTTCTAAGGGTTGCATGGTGACCTTCTTCATCAAACCATTGGTCACCAATTGCCCGAGTAGAGGAAAATCGGTTTTTAAATGCCAGTTGTCTTAAACGACGATGCTAACACTTATTCGTTTTTCTTGAAGGACCGGTTCCTCTTTTACAACGTCCCTGGCCATCTTCAAACCATGAACAATACACTCGCATTACAGTACACCGATTTCGATTTCCTGAAAAACCGATTTCATAATTGTAAACTTTCTATGATAAGGTTCAAAGTATTCACACGTTTCACCCCTTGGTCTCCTAACCTAAAAATTATAGTTCATCGTTTTAAAAATCACTTTTAGGGAAATTTTTAATAATAAAACAGAGCTTGCGCCTATCCAGTAAGAAAACGCAGCAAACTTCTGCCACTTAATCACGAAAAAGGATAAAACAGCAACGGTTGAACTTTGTACGCTGATGATGACATTTAGTACTTGCAGTTACTAGGAACCAGAACCCTTGTACGCAGTTAACTTTTCTGTATTCAAATATAGAATGACGAAAACAAAAAATTAAAAAAGAACTACACAACATATACACGGAAGAAGAAAACATTTATGGGAGCTTTACCCGCATAAATGAATAAAATGGAAGCAATTCATTTGCATTATAATTCAATTCTTAATGCATTTACCAAGATCAAGGATAACGAGCTTGCATTTAATTCCGCTAGATTTATAAAGTATTCGCGTCACAGTTTGCAGATTGTTCATTTACAATTTATTTTGTATCAGCTTTTAAACGATTGGCATTACAGTATAGATTATTATTATTGGTTATTATACGATTTAGAAAACACTTAAATTTTTCTGAAGCAAACCCATTCATTGTGCTAGGTGCTTCTGTTACTGAATGCGTTCGTAATCACAAGTATTGCGCATTATGTATAGGACGGTTAATGGATTTACACTTTTCAAAAAAGAAGTCGAACGCTCAAATTGTTAAGTACCTACGTAGATGTTCAACATCGCTTTCAGCAATAAAAA
Organism: Pyrocoelia pectoralis; assembly: GCA_036250285.1. NCBI lineage: Eukaryota > Metazoa > Arthropoda > Insecta > Coleoptera > Lampyridae > Pyrocoelia > Pyrocoelia pectoralis. Next base: position 31,443,661 of record CM070077.1, read on the forward strand.
CATATGTACCTCGGATTTAATATTTCAGGCATGCATGTATTATTTATTTACGATGTAATAGAAAAGCTTCTATTATGAAATAAAATAATGTCGCTTTTTGAAGAAATTCTGTAGTTGGAAAGCTTCAATGAGAAGCTTGAGAAAATAAATACACTTACGCATAATGTGCCCGAAGAACTCGAAGGAAACAAATTTTAAATCCAAAGTAACTTGTTTATTTTACATGTAATGGAATAAAATTTTCCTCTTAGGGTTTATGAAGTGGGTATTTTTTCCGTATACTGAAATACAATATATTTTAGCGAAGAAAAATATGAATGAGAAAATGTAGGTAGCCTGATAAAATTTCTAATATACGCAAGAAGCTTTGGGACACCTCCTCGAAGTATTTAGTGTAAATGAAGCAGACGTGCAATCTAAATAAGACAGAAACACGTAGTACATTCTCTTTTACTTGGTTTAACCATTATTTCAATTCAAAGCGGCCCCATTTTTATTTTCCTTTGAAAATAAGGAAATGAAAGCTTGAAATAGGTTCTGTACTTTATCCGTGTATGTTGTAGATAGCAACGGGAGTAAAACACGGCCAAGGGAAACGACGATATATTTATTGTACACGAATAGGGGACTGCAATATATCCGTACAATATATTGTTTAGTTCTTCAGTCACGATTTTAATCATACATTTCGTTTTCAGTTTACGTAATAATACAAAAAAATACCTGTTGCGATTTTAATGTAGACAGTTAACTTACTGTACACATACCGAAAACGGAAGCAAATATTTGCACCCAAGATAATCATAACTGTATCTCTAAACGGAGTCTGCCAAGTTGTATCAATTAATTTAAGCAAACACAGGTGGTGTATACGCATTATGAATGTCACTATATACGATAGGAACTTACCGCTAAGAATCCTACAGGCGTGTAATAATAGTATCTCAAGAGACTGCTTACCTGCAAAAAAGAGATAATCGTTAATCATAATATTGTATTACTACACGTATTTAGTGTGCCAAATTCAAGGGCGCCATTCCCATGCAGAATTTTAGTTTCAAGCAACGTTAAATTGATGACAATAAATAAACAATGAGCAAGCAGACACAAATTCAATATTCGACAATTGATAAAATAGGTCAGTGCGATTTGTATTTTCGAAACCTCCATCGACAATTCTTGAAAGGGCGATTCGGACCTCACACTAAGCAAAAGTTTAAGATAGCGAAATGAAACAAGATTCTTCTGTAGAATAAGGCTTTCTCTTCTGCTGCCCTTTTCAATCTCCTTCACTTATTTTAATATTCTCGTTCCTTAGAGATTATTCGAATTAGAAACACAATAGAAAACCCAAAAACAAACTATGGCGGAATGCAAGTACATATACATAATATTATTATGACGAATTATGGGAAAAGAACCATAACCTGAAAATTTGAATCAAAACTCAGTAAATTTGAAATGGATAACCTGTTTATACCTAACAACTCTTACATAGTTTTCCAAATAATTTTCTTTCGTTATCAGTCAAATGGAAATCGATCATAATTTTACTATATGACACCATTTTTCCAATTGACACTATTCGTTAAGCTAATACTTGAAACTGCATTCCCTTGAATGTAGATTACTCAAAAAGAAATTTTATATAAAAGTGAGAGGCAATAAAAGTTTAGTTTATGTATCCATTGGTAAGAAAATTCAATAGCTTGGCACTAAAAAATATCCGAAGTGAAAATATCGCTTTATAGCAATTTTTCTGATAAGCAGTTTCATAGTCACAATCGTCCTGAATAGATTGTTCAATTTTACGGTTAAAGTTTGATTTTCGCAATTCCACTAGCGAATTATCTATCAAATGAATTTAATTCGTTATATTTAGAGGAAATGCAAACGCTATGATCAACACGTTTTATTGTTTGCATGATTGTAAGTTTGAAAAAGTAAGCGATCGAAATCTGATTAATACTCTGCTTATCGATTTTAGTACAACAGAAACAAAGCAACATTACATTTTAGGAAGTTTTAATTTTTTTATGTAATTAATCTTGTTTTAAGTAAACGGATATTAATACTTACTTTTTTTATTTACAAAACTGTAAATGATTCATAACTCAAAAAGAAACGTTCGCACATAAAATATTTGTAATAAAAAAAAATTACCCGGCGAAGATTCTTAAAGTCGTTATTGTTTTTAGTACCAATATCCTGAATTTTTTCAATTTAGTTATTCATACTTTCGGTAAAAGTATGTACTTAATTAGTTGGTGTTAATTTGAATTTAAATAATATATTTTCATGACTGTTCTCAAATAGACTCGTAAATTTCGCACTTAATGTTACATTTTTATAGTTGTCAAGGGATAAATTCTCAACACAAAATGGAAAGATCCCTAATGCAAATTATAAATACACATTTGATGGCACCAGATCCACCTAGCATACATTTCGATCAGTTTCATTGTAATTATCGAAAGCTAAGCATCATTTTTAAATCTCATTTTTGTTTAAAACAGTTTTACACATATAATATACAGGGTGGTTTGGCTTGCAATGTCCAGACGATATTTCCTAAACTAATAACATTAGGAAAAAACATTCGCAACTTATACCCAAATAGATTGCAACCACATGCAAATACCTTTAGAACGCTGGCTCTGAATAATTTTAATTAAATTAAATATTTGTTGTATTGTTATTAAAACATTAAACTATTGTTTATTTAAATAAATTCATGTCAAAATTTGAAATTTATACATCGTTGAATTCAGAAAAATTTTCTGTTTTTGAAATTATAAAAAAATTGTCGCTATTAAAAAAAAAATTTTTTTTGTTCGCCAAAAATGGCTCAACGAAAAAATGTTTTTTTGCTCTATAATATAGGATACGTAATACTCAATAACTTTCAATTTAAATGTTTTTTCCTAATGTTATTAATTTAGGAAATATCGTATGGACATTGCAAGCCAAACCACCCTATATAGGGTGGTCCACTTTTTAGAGCATTAATTTTAAGAGGTGACGAGGTAAAAACTTGGAGAATTGCTATATTGGCCGCCATTTTGAATGTAGAAACAAACGTGTCTACTAACTTTTCACCAAGGGTTTGGTTTAAAATTTGAATGTTTGGGCCCAAAATAAAGCCCCAAGGTTGGGCCCCTTTGGGTCCATTTTGACGAGAAGCTTGTTTTACCGATGAAGTTTTCTTATAGGCGTTAGTTTTAAATTTAATCAAAATCGGTCTAGTAGTTTTGGCTCACAGCCATAACGCACGCAATTTTAAATTAGTCACCTGATTAAAATCAAAACGAATGTTTCCACCATAGTAATAACACCGTAAATCTCTAAAAGCCAAAGGGGGGAAGCTCTAAAATCCTAAGACTTCAATTAATGGCTTTCAATCCTCCTACGGTTAACCTGAACTACTATGCAAAATTGTATGACTACTTTTTGAGATTTTGCGAGACTACATAACGCACGGTAATCGATTTTGAATTGATTGGCTTTCGTTCATTTCCCGTCGCTCTCCAACGTAATTCGGACATGCCAACACGACTACTTTCATTATCCTCCGCCCGCTTTTTAATTTTAATACTAAGCGTGATTGGGGTGAACTAACTGCGATAAACAAACACTTCTCAAAAAAAATCACTCAACAAACTCAAAATTCGATAAACGTTGAAATCGAATGGACTGTGCATCAAGAAATCAATACTTAAATGAATTCGGGCAATAGGTCTTCTCTCATGGCAACTGTCCTTTAAATAGGCCCATACAAAAAAGTCTAACGGCGGTGTAAGGTATGGTGACCTAGGAAGCCAAGCTGCTCTAGCGGGTTCTGGTTGTTCATCCATCTTCTGTCTTCCAAAATGTGCAGAGGCACCATCCATTTGGAACCAACTAGTAATCCGTATTTGATATGGAATTTCACCGAACAGTTCGAACAAATTGTTTGTTAAAAAATTAAAAAATAGTGCCGCGTTGAGTCGAGGCGGCAAAAAAATAGACCGCAAACATAGCACTGTTTATAACACCTAGCCAGACATTTACGGTAAATTCATGTTGAAAGGATCCAACACGAGTTACTCTTGGATTTTCTTGGCTCCAAATGTGATAATTGTGGTTACTAAAAATTCCAGTTCTTGTGAAAGTTGCCTCGTTCGTCCATAAAATTTGGTGCAAAAACTCAGCATTAACCTGGATGGAATTTAATACTCACAAGTACAAAATGACAAGCGGCGATTTCATCACCGGGCAATAACTGTTGAACCGCCTGCAAATGATATTATTTTCGATCAACATTATTTCTCCGTCTTAGCTGCTCTTGTGGTCGCCTTAAACCAAATTCCCGAAAATTGCGGTGAATGTTGACGAAAAAGCCGAGCAGTTGGTTGCCTTCGATTGGGAGACCTTCTCCGGTAGCGTTCCCATTGCAGAATCCATAAATAAATGTATGTCTGCACAATCAGTATTACTGAATAATCTTGGCATTATTTGGTCACAACAAATTCAAATACAACGGAGACTACAAGATCGGGCAATTTGATTGTCAAATTTATTTAACATTTCAGGTCGTTCATGGATAATAATGATTTTAATATTTTAATTTTTTTATTTCGTTTTTATTTATTTTCTCAACAAAGAGTGTACTAATCAAAATTTTGCATCTATTGACAATTTTTAAGTATAATTTACATAAAAAATAAAAAAGATCCAAAAGGTTTAACATCAGGATGACCTCCGATGACCATGTTCTTAAAGTCCATCATACATCAAATTTACATAGTTTAATAACAAAACAAAATAACAACTATTTACGAAAAATTATAACTGTACCTTTAAAAACAAAGTACATAATTCTTAAATAAAAGCCGAAATTTTTCTTCAACTTTGAGGTGCTATATCTCAGTTATGTATGTACCTATGTTTATTACAAAAGTTCCCTTATTTTTCAATTGTCTATTACCTCTTAAAATTAATGCTGTAAAAAGTGGACCTGCACCCTGTATAAATCGCAATATCACACAAAATTCACTCTATGCTATACATACATATACAATAACGTGTTTGTATACACTGACATTTGACCCTCTTTCATATTTACTAACTGTATTTCCAACTTCTAAAACAACATCTGCATAATGCGACCAGTGGTTTTCAGCTAACTTTAAAGAGTACCAAAACCATATGCACTCCTCGAGTTTAACTAACCGAATTTCGGTTCAATTGAAAAGAAAAATGTGAAAATAGTGCGATCACTCAATTCGTGACACGTACATATTAATTAGGGAAATTAAGAAACACAATAAAATCATTTTTCAGGAAATTAACCCCGTTTGAATTTTATTTGGCATAAAACACGGTCGAATACAATTTCGCCCTTTAAAATGTACCTACTAAATTAAATCAAGCGGATAAAATATTAAAATTCGCAATTTTTTAAATTATTAAATTCAATTCAATTAAAAACGCAAGCCAAGCGCCACAGAAGGGGTATTAAAAACAGATATTGAAAATTGCTCTTATGAAAGTCAATGTTGTGATTCGGTTAGCTTGAAGCTATTGATGCTACAAACGCGCCCTTAATCTAGCATGAATAAACCGACCCCAAAGTAACTTCATTACTATAGAAACTAACTTACCTAACTTAAAGATATTCTATTATTTACGGCAAATACACCTCTGGGAATGCAGAAAATTTTGGAAAACGACTACCCTTAATGATATTGTACAGCAAGTTTCACCACGAAGCACTTCACTAATGAGATACCCGAAATTAATTGCGGGATATAATTTTTGCACATGCGTTACTTTCTATGAAACGCGGCACTTTTGATAGTCTTCATAAAGGGAGAAAATTCGGTTTCTTTTCAATCGAAGTTAAAAAGTTGATCTTTACTTTAACCGAAAGGTCGATGCGTTTAGAATCGAAGGACATTTCTTATTTCCTTATTACAACAGCATTAAAGCTTTTATGATCGAGAATCACAAAGACGCAGAACTTTAGTGGATATCCTTTTAGTCGTAATAGAAGAATTCGACGAAGAAGAAGAAGAAGGTTCACGCTCGACCGCTCAACTTGAGCAGCCATGCATCCTAACGCTAGGATGAATGCTATTTATAACATCGTTAGGTGAAAAAACAGGCTCTATCTATCAACATAAGATACGTCGTCTTTCATTGAACTTGCTCGACCTGGCCTTGAATTGCGTACAAAGACCGGCAACTACCAGATTGGAAAAATGAGAGTCGTACAATTAACTTGAAGCGTGTGGTAGTAAACAAGTTCATTGTCGTGGAGAAAGGGAAATCGTTTTATAACAACAAACTCGAACGCTATTGGTTCACGAATAGTTTGCCTCTCACTCTATCGGCATTATAACGAACTAAATTAGAATTATTAACAATATAAACATAATCGTGGAATTACTCGAATATTTTAAAGGTATTGAAAGGAATTTATCATCGGTATTTTGATTAATTTCCGTCTCTTAAATAACACAAAAGCTATTGAATTAGATAATGAAATATTCTGCGCTATAATGAGATAAAACCGTTGCTTTTGTAAGGATTTCATACTACGAACAAAAAATATTAATTTGAATATCAACCCTTTGTTTTCGTATTTCGATAACAATGCCAAATCTATCACTATGTTTACAGCAAAATGTTCCAAATGAAATACAGACTAGATACGTCTTTTTTTTTAAAGATATGAAACACTGACTATCAAGCGTATCAAAGTGAAAATAAGCCCAAAGCATTGAAATTTAAAAAATATTAAAAACTGTTCTTTTATTTATTACTTTTTTCATAGTTGCAAGTGGTAGGTAGGTACGTGATTTCTGAAACGCTTTAGGAGTTCTCTCTAAAATTGAACGTGCATGATTTCGCACTTTTTTAATCCCTGTTCGAGATGTAACAGAAATTCGTAATTCGACCCATTTCGTCTGAAATATTCAATTGATGCGATAGTGAACAGCATATCTATTCATACAAATTTTGTTCAATATTCATCAATCGTTTTTATAAAACCATCGTTTTTATGAAGCCCCTTCTATTGAAAGAACGCAATTACATCTATAAACGTACACAAAAACAAACGTCAGAATAACTTAAAACAATACGTAATTAAGACAATGATTGTACGGCAAAACGTACTCCAAAGACAGTTGAAGCAAGGTATTGGTGATCAAACATGATGTGAAACAGAAAAAATTGATACATAATCAATGCAGAGGAGGTTAAATTTTCTAATGAAACGTATACAAAATAGAAAGGTACAAATAACTTAAAAAAAGCAATTATGACGCTGATTTTACGACAAAATCTACTACAAAGACAGTTGGAACAAGGTATTGGTGAGCAAAGATTATGCGAAACAGAATAACTTCATACATAATTTATGCAGAAGGGGTGAAATTTTCTAATGAAATGTATACAAAGGAGAAAGGTAGGAATAACCTCAAAGCAATTACGACGAAGATTTTACGACAAAATCTACTACAAAGACAGTTGGAACAAGGTATGGGTGAGCACAGATTATGCGAAACAATAAAACATCGTACACAATCTATGTATAGAGCGATCGATGAAATGATCTATTTTGCTGATTGAATCGTACCACCGGTTGTCAGTTTCTGAATGTGGACTGCATGTTCATAGTAGATTGCTCTTGCGTAAGCACCTTCAGTTCTCAGAAGAAAGTATTTAATTATTACATTTGTCAAAGCAATGGAGTGGTGGGCTTTCTGGTAATCGTATGGTGTTCTAGAACTAAGCTCCCACAACCACATACAAAGACTAGCGTGCATTGTCTCAACAGGTGCAATACTAATAACCCCTACAGGCGTTCTGAACGCTCATCTGCTCCTCCCCCCTTCAACCACCGATTCAAAAGGTCTTCATGGTGCCTTTAGACTTATAACTAAGGAGTTGCGTAAATATCAGGTGCTATGAAGGCAGCCACATATTTATTGATGCACCAGGTAGAATTTATGGGAACAGATGAATTACAATTTCCACTGTTCTGCAGATACTAGGGAGACAATAGGGGTGGTCTTCGAGTGTCACAACATACTAGAGGAGGTAGCAAAATGTAATTCACTAAAGTTCATATGAGTGAAAAGGAATACGGGAGTAAAAGCAATGGTTTCAAAGCAAGTGCTTTTGGTCCAGAGGTTGATTTTCTGAAAACACCCTTATGACATTAAGACAACCACATGGGACCGTCTCACATTCTGGTGTGATTTTATCAAAAATCATTAACTTCTGCGCAGTGTACACTGAACAAGAGCATTCACCGTATGAGTTTCATAGAATAGAGGATATTACACATTCTTTGTAAATGTTCTGAATTTGTTCAACTAAGAGGAACCCTGGCCATACATGATACTTCATATGCCAATATCCAAATTTACGTTTCATATTTGGGAAATGTAATTGAATTTGTCAATTATTTTTAAAATCTGAGAGTTCTAATATACCAGTCATCATTATGAAATTAACAAGAGATGGATCAGCGAATATGAGAGATTGTTCTATGTTGACCTTGAAGTCAATCGGCGCATGCGCAGACACAATCTTTCAGCGCAGCTCCATTTCAGTGCAATCCGTCTGTTCAGAGCTACCATGGCCATCGTACAGCAGAAAGCTTGTCGTACGCTAAGTTTAAATCAGTTGTTTTGTGCATCGCCATTTTCGGCGAAATTATAGAAAAATCCGCCTACAGGCAAAACCATTGTTCGTTGGTTTAATAAGTTTGAGGAAATTGAAAGTGTTGACATCAGGACGGCCAAGAACGTCGGAAGAGGATGTTGAGTGTAAGACAGTCACGTATCCAAAGGCCTGAGGGAAAGAATAAACGTAACAATTTCACTTGTGACTGTGGAAATGTTTCAGAACACTTGACAGGAGGAGACTATCGACCAGAGAACGGAAAGGGGGCTCACATTGACACTTTTTAGACGCCATAAAAAAGTGTAAGATATATAAATAAGTACTTTACCATTTACATATATGAAGATTTTTATTTCATTTCAAAATACCGGACACCTCTTTCGATAACCCGTTAAATAAAGTTACTCTCTATCAATCCGGTGTACAAATACCTGGTAGGAAAAACTACTCCAATTTCATTAAAAAGCAAAATGGACACTTACAGATTTTCTACAGTTAGGCGTATTATTGTAATTTGTACGTACAGCGACTAAGGTTATTAGCAACACCCTTACTAGAATGTTGCCTAATCTGAGGGAATAATGTGAAGACGTCTGAATTTAATCATTATTGGTGTAACATAATTCAAAAAGTGTGATTTTATTATATTATTTTATTTACTTTTTTATTTTATTATTACAGTGGGTTCGTAGAAGATCGAGCGGGTTAAAGTACCAATTTATGCGATTGCTTAAGAAACACCAGCATGTGTATCGTTGTTTATTTTATATTTATTCCATTTGAGCGGCAAATAAAAGTATTTCTGTAAAGAGATATGATTATTTCTTCCCTTTGTTCATTTTGGGAAGGGTCTTATACGAGAGCAGTTCAAATAAAGAATGTTGTTCAATGAAGAAAGACTGGGATAGGATGATCTTGGTGGATTAAAATGCTTGAAATTGATAGGTGTTGCACACGATCACATCGTGGAGGATATTTTAACAAGAACTAATTTGGTGCATTAAATTATTGCTGTGGACAACTGTATGCATCATTAATCATGAAACGTCACGCATTCTCCATTTTATAACCTGATTAAATCACCAAAAAGTACCGATAACATCATAATGACAAACATTTCTAATACCTAATTGCGCTTCAAATCAAGAGATATTTTGATTATGTTGCTATAAAAGAAGTGCGAAAATCTTTTTCAAATTGATCGATAACTCGCCAAAAAAGTCAGCGAACAAAAATGACGGACGCCAGTGGTGTACGCAGACTAGAGCCTTGGGAATAAAAAGTGCGGTGTGATCTACCAATTTTAATAAACATTTGTTTTACAGAAAGTTATAAAATAAGTATTATTATAATACAAAATCCAATGCCCTTGGCTGTTGTGCAAGTTTGTCTATTATTTCGTCTTCTGAAATGGGTAGTTGCCTATGAATTGACATCATTGCCAGTCCATTTAGTCTGTTCTGTGAGCTTGAATTTCTAAGATAGGTCTTTTTTTTAAGGATTAATAAGAATAAGCGTAAAATAGAATGGAAGGGTTGGGCGGGATATATCACCCTTATCCCCCCCTTGGGTACGCCACGGACGGACGCCATCCCACAGCTTTCTTTTGTAACTACGCACATTTCGTGCGAAAACGGTTCAGATTTCTGTAACCTCGAAGAGCAAATTGTTAAACTTCGCACTCCTCCTACACATACTCTTAATAATCTAATTAGTCGTTACGACGGGAAAACTCCCCCACTTAAGGTGCTGCAATGTGACACACAGTAAAAGTATAAGAATGTTCCACTTTCAGTTTGTAAAATAAAAGATAAAGAAACCTTCATATTATTGTACCGAAAATCCTAGGCAGTGTCGTGTACTTTTAACTAATCCGATAAGCTGGATATTTATAAACCCCACCGGTTGAATTCTATAAAATTAATTCAATGAATTATACAATACCATAACAAATGCAAATGTAAAGCTCGCTCACTTGTTGTGGCAGCAGTAGGGCAATGTTCAGCTAATGCTTTTCATCAATCAATACTGATGTCACTTTAACATTTTCGGCACAGGAAAACAATTTTAATTTTTTTTTCGTATATTAATATGTCACGTGTAAACTTTATGCATAACAACGCCAACGCATGTGTCCTTTTATTTTTTAACAAGGAACGCAGGAAATATTACAAGAAAAATGTTCAATTCGGATAAAATACATACAACGTAGTCTTTCCTAAAAATGTTTGATTAATGTCACTGTGTCAAAATGATTTATGATTGTTAATTTCTATTTCTGTATCGATCTACGATACATCAAATAATATAATATTTCAAAAATTACTCGTTCAAAAGCAACGTGAGCATCAAATTTGATTGAATTATCACACGGAAGTATAATATAGGAGGTCACTAAACTTATAATATTAATTAGTTAACAAACGATACATCGTCCAATTTATGAATGGTAAGGTTACGAAAAAGGTTCACAGAGAGTTTACAATTACCAACGGATGGTGAATTTAATTGAATTTTTATTTTTAGCATGTAATTCACGTATTAGAGAAGGTTTAATTGTCGACAAGTTAAATGACCCGACTATGAAACGGTTGCATCGCGGATACTACGTGTTCTTGTTGAATATTAATTTGAAAATTTGTATTCATAGGGCCAAGATTCTAATCTCCGTATGTAGGGCTCGGAAGATGATTTTAAATTTGTTTTTTCCTATGGAATATTTATACAGCTTAACTAAGATACCTTTAAAATAGTATCTGGGACTGTACCTTTAAAGTTTAGACCGTAAATCTATCCATTTTCCCTCTTGGTAATCAGTCAGAGGGATGCGCATATATGAGCAAGCACACATTATGTGTATTTGACGTGGCAAAATGAAGTTTCAAGCGTTTCCATAATTTCGAGTTGTTTCTAGACAATTGACTATCCTTGGGATCGCTTAATATTTCATTCCGTTTTGTTCGCCTTCCAACGAGATTTCGATTTTCAGATTTATCATACGATTTTAATGTAGTATCTATCTAAACGGAACGGCGTATGCAAAATGTTGGTGTTGCTTGTGTGTACATTCTATTGTTCTGTTTCCACCTAAATTTCAGTGTATGCAAAACTCGTTTTACAAATACTTTATATACCGGAAAGCGAACAATGTTTTAAAATATGTGTACTTCAAAATAAGTTTGGCTTAATTACTTGCTAATTACGATGTTTTACTGTCGAAAGTTCATTGTATCACGTCAATGACAAAAACGATTACAATGATTTTACAAAATTAAGTCACGATACACTAATTGAATGTAATTCCTATTATTTTACAATATCGGACATCTAAAAGCGACGCGACGTTTTACCAGTGTGTCTCTGTCGTTGTTACATGTTATAATCTCAAAACTAATTATTACAGTTGTATTTACGTAGGTAGCAGTTCATTGCATTGCTATAAGAAAGGAACAAACTCATCACGATAATGACCGATGTAAAAAGTTTTGCTTCATCGAATTTGGCAACGATTAAGGACTTTTAATTACGGGGTCGTTCGATTCCCTGGGGCGTGACAAATGTCTTAGTTACTCAGACGTGCCGAAAGAAATTTTTTTTTACAACTAGGTATTATGCATTGTGTCTTTGTTAAGATGTCGTCTGATCTTTGATTTAGCACAAGCAATAATGAAAATTTGTTAAAAGCAAAAGAAGCACTATTTCCACATTTTCATAGTAGGTATTCGAAATTGTTGGCAAGTTTTAGTTTAAAACTAATAATTACACCGCATTTCTGACACGATAAAAAATAATTGTTATGATATTTTTACAAACTTACGAGATAAATTTTATTGTTAAACCATTTTTTTGCAATGGTCCCGAAAAAGAGACGCGCCTTTGTAAGATATCCAATTTTTGTGGTACCTACATTTGAAGAGCAAAAATCCTATTAGAAGAAAACGAAAATACCAGACATAGGTACTCTTTTGTTTGATTTTAGGTGAAGGGCAAAAAAAGCGTAGAGAGGCCTCAATGGAAGAAAAAAAAAGAAAATGCAACTAGGGAAGGTACTGCAACGAAAATTGTTTTCTCGTTAAAAAGACGATGAACACGATGAACTGTGACTAATCAACCAACTATCGCACGATATTTTCATTCCGTTGTAAAATTTAAAACTTGAGTGTATAGATACAGCACGATTTAAACCAGCGTTTCTTTGCTTGCTCGCCATTGTTTCCATTGATCTTTTTTTGTCGAACATTGTTACCGGTAATGAAAAGAGACGCTTTTATGTCAACATCAATAAAAGAAAAAAAATACTGAGCAAAAACAAAAACGCAACTCGCCGTGTGAAATTTTGGTCCTATTTACACAAGGTAATGTGCATCTGCTGGAAGACATCATCTACTGCGACTTACTTCCAAGAAATCAATCAATCACAATCACTCCAACACTGTAACACATTCTCGGATTTTTTAAAATTTCTTACAGAAAGGGGACAAAAAGGAAACATGTTGCCCGTTGTTCCAAATTCCAAATTAATAAGGATAACATTAAAAAACCGAATTTCGGAATTTTTCGAAAATAATCTCTCTTCTACCAGCCTCTTCAACCGCTTTAATTTTATCTAGGTAATCATTAACGATTATAGGTGTCCCACAAGGTTCTATACTGGGCCCAATATTATTTCTAATACACATATGTATATTTGACAATACAAAATCTAATAATGAAAACCACTTTACTCTGTATGCTCATAATGCTAATATATTATCGACAGTAATCACATCGCGGCCCATACTTGCAAAAACACGAACTATTTACTTCTCCACACATTACTTACAGAAGAACAGTTCATGTATAAATTTTATGTAATTACAGCGTTAGATCCCTTCCCCAGCACTTGCAAAAATCAATCTCGATATGTTACACAAACCAAATTGATAATTGTAACACACGAGGAAAGGTATTACAACCATACGCTTAAATAAATGTCAAACTGCTAACTACTGTGGCTCTGTCTGAGCACACTCGCATTTTAAATCACTAAAACTCCCTTTTTCTCCGAGGAATATACTTTAATATCGAGGTGCCGTGCAAAATTGGTTAATGTATATTATTGACTAATGTATTTTAATTATTATTAAAATAAAATGAATTTAATAACACCATTAGGAATTCATAAATTAATCGGGAAGAGAAAAACAACTACAATTATCATTTAGCAATTGACGATAAATTGTTCACAAAATTTTGTAATCTACAAACTTATAAGATTACTATCGGAGTAAAAATGCAAGGCCTCTGACTTTAGAAGCTTGTATCTCAGTAATTAGCAATCATAATTTAATGAAATAAAGTGCATTTAAAAGATCATTTATTTCTACAAAAAGGTGTACAGTTTTAGATTTATGCAACACATCGTTAATTTTCTGTATTAATGTATGTGCGAAAAAGCGCTAATTATGACTGAAATCGCACAAGCGCTCGATTTTAAAAATTAATTACGGCTATATTATTGAAACTGAGTGGTAGATACTTATATATTTGACAAGTGTATACTTTTTTGTCGGTGTGAGATGCTTTTGAGGCCATTTGGTTTATTAGTCTTAAAGCTATAATAAAAAAAACGACATCTTGTGTAACTGAGTACCTGAACGTTCGATATTAATAATATTAATAGTAACATAACAAGGTTAAAGCAATTATATTGTGGTGTAACACGATTCACAAAAATAATGCCATGTATACATGTTTTGTTTAAAAGAAATTTGGAGAAAAGGATGGATGCTTGCGTTCGCGCGGCGAAGTGCAGTACGGGGTGGAAGATGGTATCGTACACTATTGCTATGAAGCGCATGGTTTTGTACAATGCTAAAGAATAATCACATTGTTGTGGTTTGCCGCTCACGATTTACGATGTGGTAGATTACCTCTCGCGGGAATATGTGCGTCTTTCTTTCGCGATAATTATAACATTTATTTTGAATTACAAGAAAACAAATTTTGTTTTCAATAAAGGAATAATGCAGCTCGATTTGAGTAATACAAATTTAGCATTTAAAACAAGAATTTTTTCTTTAATTACCGTATATTGCAAAATAGCACATTTTGGGTTAGGGCTTATAAAACCAGATAATTATATGAATAATCAATATTTATTGGCTGTCGACTTTTCAGAAGTATGTGTGCTACAACATTTGTAAATTTGGTAACAATTTATGAAACAATAACAATTTTATGATAAGTTAAAACTGACCGTCAGCCAGGAAAATACTAAATACAGCGTTTTTATTGCTGTTAATTAAAATAAAAGTTAAACAACTGATTCTACCAATTTGATTTTTACATATGTAAATGACTAATGTACTGCCAAAAAATGAAGAAATTTCACCCCTCAGTTTTTTCGTTATGATCACTTAAAGTCAGAGGCCTTGCATTTTTACTCCGATACATTTCTATGGCAGGTTACGAAATTCTTATCATCTGCTAACCATAGTGTGGGTGACAGATTACCGAAATGACCACATGTATGATGTAGGTTAGATTTTCTAAAGAAATCCCGAAAAAAACCTGCGCCACATCTCACACAACTTTGGACCTATGAAAAAGGAAAACGTTGCTTCAGAATGACCAAGAAGCTTGTGTTTTATAATGGCACTCTCTAGATTAAAATTTTCACTTTTCACTCTCACCTTTCAGCTAGAAAAGCTTTCTTTGTGTTTAGTGCCGTAATTGTTACAGATTTGTTTACTCGTTCTGTTTAAACACCTATTATGCAGCCACATGGAAGTATTAATTATATTGACATTCGTAATCGTATTAAGTAAATTAAGTAGATGCACTTCAAAACGATACAATTGGAACGATTTTTAGAAGTAAAAAAATGGTTTCTCAGGAATATTCCTACGAAAATATGTGAAAGAGTTTAGAGTTTTGTTACACGGTTAGAAAGGAGGCAATAAAAATGACAGTTTGATCGTCATCTCGCACGATGCAGCTTTTAGGTCGGTATTTTCGATTACAATGAACGGTACATTTTGTAGAATAGGTTTAATGTAAACGATGAATAACTGAAATATATTTAAATAATATAAAAAACAAACAGGGGTGTATAATCAAGGATTACGCTAATTAAGTAAGCGAGTTATATCATACTCATTGTTTTCAAAGAGAAACGGTAAGTATGTTACACTGTTATTGTTAATGAACAGATCACATTTATATAAGGGAACGATTGGGAATATGTATATGGTAAATTAATTATTTCCCATGTAATTAAATATTACGTTACTAGCAATCAGAGGTGTGAACTTTATCAAAAGTTTTAATACCGAAACGTGAATTAAATTATTCACAATCTCGTAGGTGTTAAATTAGAAATTAAAGGCAGTTTGAAGGCCAATTAAGTTATCCAACCTCCCTTTAATTGCTTCAACCCTTTTCAGAACGTTAGTGACAATAATCGATTAAATTAAAGTTCACAAATAAAAATTGTATTAATCTAATAATTAAATTGAAATTACGTAAAACTACCTTCAAATCTACTCACTGAGAAATTTTTAATAAATTTGGCAGGAGGAAAAAGTTACAAACATTTTAAAAATATGTAAAAAAAGTTGAAATTCATTTCTTAGATGGCATATATAAACCAATTGGATTGATTTGTAACGTACGTTTGGAAACGTAGCAATGATTCGTTTTCATGCAAATGGAACAACTTAAAGAGTGGAAATAAAACTCATAAATATAAAACAGCTAAATTGATTTTTATCGTGCTCTCTTTTAACAATTTAACCAAGTTATTGGTTATATGAAATTTAAGGAAAGATACTTCTTGTTTTGCAAATGAATTGCTGTAATAAAAATGTCGTCAATTTTTCCTATTCAATTCGACTCATTTCCATTACCACAATGAAGCGGACAAATGCGGTAGATTAAATAGATTGTAAAATGGAAACAATTGATAAGTAAATATGACTCAAATGTAGTATAAACAATACAGTTTGGCCATTTTATAGATGGTAGGAATAACTTTCGAATTTCACACATTTGATTAGTTAAAATGTAGTTTGACGACTAAAGTAGGTATTAGTAGGTATTATGTATACAACAATAAAAGAAAATATGGCGTTTCACGAACAAGTTCTAAAAAATACTCACAAACAGTAACCTGGACATCTTAAGAAAAGTTTGTTGCGGAGCGACTAAGTACACGAAAGATTGCAAGTGAACGCCTAAAAAACAACTGATCACAATACAAATCCTAATGTATCATTATCAACGGAACCGTTATCAAATAATGTGTTGCAATTATGCATCGCAACGATATCAGCTTCAACATAATATACAAATGCATTTCATTACTCATATTTCCTTGTGAGAAGCGCAAATATAAGGTTTCTATCGAGCTTGAATAGTAAATTTTCGTTTTGAAGTTGCATTCAATTTCTCAATACTCGCCTAGATCCTATATGTAGATATTCATCTAATGTAAATAATTTTCAAATTATTTTAGGTTTATTTACATATGAAGAGCGAAAGAATTTCCCGGTGTACCAAATAACACAATGATTCCATCACTAGACGCTTACCTTTATTTTTTTTTATACATAATATGTATGTGGAATAAAATACTTTAATGCGCATTCCACACATTTACCACAGGTCCATTCTCATTGTTTCAAGTTTTTTATAATGGAACATTTTTGTACAAGTAAAATCTCGAGAGAATTCATATATTAGAAAACCCAGGGGAACTGCACAAAAATCGAAAGCGCAAAATGAAAAAAAGCTAAAGATACTTTGAAATCCTGCGAGTAATATGGGGTCCAATTCAATGCCCATCCTTTTATATAACTAAAAAACTCTCGAAAAATCTTGTATCAAGTGAGACTTACTGGCACTCGAAAAATTGGAAGATCAACGCATAAGCAAAGCTGATGATAATACTTCAGATGGCAAAAGTCAAAGGGGATTTCTTACATTCCATTGGAAATATCGTTTAATCAATTGCGCCTTTCCACAATTTCGGTTTAAAAATGTGACAGCTACATATTAAGGTGTTCTTTTTATAAATGCAATCGAAATTGACTCTTAACTCTACGATATATAGGTACCTGCACGTCTGCTTTCAATATTAATCTCAATAATTGCGTAAGCGTTTACAGTTAAATTATCGATATTAAAACATTATTGACAAATAGAATTCGTTTATTAATGAGAGATTATTTACGCAGAGCTGAGGAAGGGAAGATCGGAGCAGCAATCAGATCCGCGCCCAAGATAAAAATAACATTGGCAAACTTCATGTACTGCTAAAATTAGTGCAACACAATATTTATAACTGAATGTTTATGGGTGATTCCGAAATAGGACAAGAATTGTAAATAAAACTTTAATTGGAAGACCGCATTTTTGTAAACTGTTACGATACCATCCGATGAAAGAGCAAAAATTTTTTTAAAACAATAATTAACTGCAACAGGCTCCCTGTTCGTTGCCGAAGCGGTGATGTAAAAACGAAATAAGAATTGTTTCCAAAAAACAGGACAAAATGTTGGTTTTTGAGTCTCATTTTATTATTGATATTACAACGAAGACGTTCGCGTAAGTCTAATGCTCCTGCGACTTACCATTCCCGACAATTCAATGAGCTACAAAATCGTCTCTAGCGTCTACAAAAATTATGATAGGTAATAAAATTTTACACTCGTATTAACAAAAGTTTAATTTACAAGATATTAAAATTTCGTACATTTAAAGAAACCGAAACAAATTTGTTGGAAAAATTGTGAGTTGAACATTATTTTTTGACCAGTTGTGTCCTTTAGCTTTGTAAATTTGTAAATTTCAAAATTCCATCATTAAATTTTCTCCGCAACGACTGGAAGAGTAAAAAAAGTTTAAGGACAAGATAACAGTGACTACAGAGGTTCTTAAAATGTAAAAAAAGTTTGGTCACTTCATTTGAAAAAAAGTAAGTCGTGACTCTACCTTAGTGTTGGAGTACCCTGTATGTATATGAAAATTATTTTAAAATATTTGCTTTGACCACCAAATAAATAAATCTGTAGGTATTAGACAATAAAAGTTATAGCATAACGACAGAGGTTTGCACCATCCTGTATATACTTTTTGCGCCGACGATATGGTGGTGGGCGAATTGACGTACTTTTCGCCGGTACTTTTTCGATTGAAGGTTTAATTGTTGTTGTACCTACTTTACATTTTTAACAATAGTTTACTTTGAAATGGAAGTTCCCTCGCTGACCAGCAGTAAATAAAAAATATATCAAAATGTGTGGAAGAAAGCTTGGTTTTGACTTTTGGTACTGCCAAGCGTTTAGCTACCAAAACGCTAATCGAAATGTTTTACTAGTACTATAAAAACGGCTAGAATTAGTACACCTTATAAAATATAATGTCTCAACAGAGCACTTCGAAAATTCTATGTCGCGTTGAACACTATTTTTCACACCGAAGGTTGTTGCCTTGCTACCGGAAATATGCTTGGACGATTGTACGAACTCCAAAAAGAGGTTACTGGTCTTTGTATAGTTTCTCACATACTAATAAGCGCGATTTCCATTTATAGGGTTCCTCTATGAACAATTTAAGCAATATGGCAAACGTATGCACGTCTAAACTTTATATGTAAATTGGAACTGAGGTAACGCGAAAAAATGATTCTTGGCTCTAAAAAAAAAGGATTAGTTTAGCCTTCAAGGAACTGTCTTAAATTATCTTCTGATACTGTGTAAATACGAATTATTTTGATTGTATTACAAACACAAGCAACCAAATCGCCTGTAGGCAACACGTTATACGTTGCAAAAGCCAAGGATAGGCGCTGCGGTTCACACGTGTATAAAGTGCTGTCTACATATGATTCGATTAATTTCGATTTGATAATACAAACAAAACCATTTTTCTTCCTTCACATATCATACAAACGAAAATAAATGTCAGAAATAAGTCAATGCAGCTTCTCCAGGAGTAAACTAGCCCTTTGTTTGCATCAAAGAAATCCTTTAAGAGTTGCTGTCATTTTTTCCTTCAATATCTTCTTCATAGTTCACCAGGGATTTCCGAACATTAATTGTGACATGTTTGATTTTTGGACAATTTACAATGGCACCACATATTATATTGCATTAAATCTACAATGGATCGAGTGGAGTATAAAAGGAGAGTGTAGAATGCGAAATGTTTCCATAATTTAAACCCCTACATATAATCAGTCGTTAAGTCTTTCTTCCAAGGTAAACATATGTAAATAAGTTAATAAGTCGCTTGTTAAATGGAGATCGATTTCTTTTCAAAACCTTGCCTTTGAAGTTTTTATTTATGACAACTGATATTTTCTGTAAACCGTGACGACGAAACGTTTTCTAGAATCTAAGAGCGAGACCGCTATTTTGGCAGTTGCTTATGGACACGTTGCGAATCGTGACACTTTTTCTGATTTTCATTAAGGTACGATTGTATACAATCGAAGAATCTACGATGAGGAGCACTGTTCGTTCACGAAAGCTTTTGTTACAGTTTGAAATTTTTTATCACTTACAATGTTAAAACCAAGTTATCGAAACAAATAGTAAGCCGAAAAAACGAAACTACTAAAAAGGGCAAGGATAGTTACAAGAAGGAACTTGATAAAATACAATGAACAATTTCTGTGTTATACCAATAAAGAGGAGTGACTGGGAATTGATCGAGTCAACCGATTGCCTTCAAACAGTGACAATATGCTTCCGCATCAAATCGACACATTATGTGTTCAGATCCGATATAGAATTTAGGAAGTTTCATCAACCACGTCAGTAATATTTTATATAAAGTCAATACCAATCACTCACATTTTCTGACATTCAATATGAAGGTAAAAATGTATATAAACTTATCAACTTCTCTGGAGGTTGAAAACTCAATTAAGAATCAAAATGCAAATAAATTTATTGCACAGGGTGTCGAAATAATTAATTGAGCGCAATAAAAGTAATCAACAAATTGCAGTCATGTTAGAAACGATTTCATGCAATGTAGTGTTAACAAGGGTAGGCATTTCTGGAATTAAGCCAGTAAGATAAATAATGCAGTTTAAAATTAGTAGCTCTTAAAATACATTCCACGCTAATTAATTCACAATTCTAAAAAAAGCGATAAATCTACAGTGTATTTCCGTAAAGCAAACAAATAAAATTACAGCAAGCTAATAGAGACAAATGGTATAATAGACGAAACGCACAATTTCGAATACCACCGTAAATTTTTTGCAACGACCTTCTTTTTACCAATTTAGTTTTAATGGATGAGGTGTTAATGAATGATCAATTTCTTTTCACAAACCGTTTCTTGTATGTAATAAATCAGCGAGAATTCATCAATCCTTATAACCAACAGCCAACACACTATATTTCGTTTTAATGTAACTCAAAATATTGAAAGATACTAATTTTTCAATTAGAATGTATTCAAAACCTCATTTTCATCAATTTTCAAGCTTGAATATAATTCATCATTTAACCATCCAAATTTCTTATAAAATCGTACTTAAAAATACATACTTTTAGCATGTAACGAATCATCATTTCGAAACTAAAAAGTAACAAAGTTGCAACAATTTCACAATTACACCGGAAAATTGTGATGTTCTTAAGTAAATTGGAAATAGTGTAATTTATTTGGTAATTTGGCAGCGATAATGTTATTCATTATGTATCACAGAAATAATTCTATTTTTGATTCATGCAATAAGGATATACGATTATATTCAAATGTTCCTACTCTGTCACTATTTTCTATTTCATGGAATAGGTGCAGTTTGACTTTCTTACACTAATTTCGAAATGCGAGAACAGATTTGCATAAATATGTTATTCAAATTGACCTTTTCCATTCTTATCTCTCTTGCGTGACCAAATCTACTGAAAACATTAAAATATCCTCCAAAACTTTTTTGAAATCTAAAAGGCTAATGACGTGCTCTAGTAACAATTACTTCACTACTTCGCTGCACCATGAGAAAGCAATGTTCTGGGGTCCTGTAGAGTCGTATTGGTATCCATTAGAATTGAACAATATGTAAATTTAGATGTAATTGCAGTAAATTAAAAAACACGAAATGGTTCTTGCATCCGCCCAACTATGATGACGCCTGAATCGATTATTGCAGTACAAGACAATGCATGTAGTAATGGAGTGCGTTGTATCGCTTTGTTCAAATATCAACAAGGATAGAAGCATAGCGAGTCATGGGGTATTGCAAGTATGAAGGGAGCAGACCCAGAGCTAAAGGATCGCGCAAAAATTTGTGAAATTGATAAAATGTCTGGCATTGCTAAATGTTGTATCAATGAAAACGAATGAGAATTAAACTTACACAAAGTTTAGGCCCGTTAGGTACCGAAAATGCTCTCTGATGAACACAAAACCAATCGAATTACCAGAGATGAAACCTGGGTTTATGAATTTACCACACAGACCAAACTGGGATTGAAACATCTATCTTCCCCATCTCAAGAATGTTCAAAACTTCATTATCTGCCCGAAAAATAATTCCCACAGTGTTCTGGGATAATGAAGGTCTACTTCTGTGTTAATTCCTTAAAACCTTAAACGGGAGGACTTTGAAGGATCATTTGGAACATACATAAATCATCTGTATAAAATTCAAGTTGTTCCATTCCTTAAGGAAAGTGATATGCAATCAGAGGATTTTTGTTGCGAACAGTTCTTGGATTTATTTAATAAAGATGATGACACTGTGCATAGTCTATGGATGAAGGGCGAAGCCTATTTGCGCATCTCTGTTAATCGACAGACACAAACTCTAAAACCATTTCAATCCTTCAAAATGACGATTTGGTGCGCCAAAGGGATCACAAGTTTATATTTTTTGGGGAACAAACATGGAGAAGCAAGAGGTTACAACAGAGTTATTTATGCATTAAGGGCGTAAAGAAACTTTTATGGCTTTTAAGGGCTAGGAAAAGGTTGTAGGGCCATAAAAGCAAATTACGTCAGAAATACATACACTATTTTATGCACAGATTAAGTATTTATCTCAAATAATTTAAATATCGCATAAACTTGAGTATAATAGATGTATCGAGCCGCTTCAAATACGTTGCTATAGTAAAATACGTTGCTATAGTAAAAGTAGTAAACAAGGGTATCCGTTTTAACTTTGTTCAAAAACTGCTTACTTCCATTGTGAGATCCGGTATTTTAGATGGATTTTTCATCAGATGAAGAAAATACGATGGCTTGCGAGGCCGAAATTAACGAGTTGGCTGAGTTTTTTGTCCAACTGGTTGCAAGTGAATTCTCCAACAAAATTGAGTTACAAGTCAAACAGCTAGTGCTGCATTCTGAAATATGCTCAATTTAATGCTTCTTGGGAATTTTTCTTTGGGGATACCTAAGAAGCAGAACATTAGGGAGGACACTCGACGAACGAAAACAAAGAATTCGAGAAAGAATGGGACAAATTCCCTAACATAACTTTTCTTTAATACTTTTAATTTTTAATCTACTTTAAGGTGGTCTCAAAAAACCAAAATATTATTTGCTGCCTTTTCACAGTTTCACTACTCAGTATCATACTCGAATAAGAGTGTGTTGTGCCTTTTGTTTGATTAATGACACTGATTCTTAGCAATATATTAACATTACGTTCGACTGCAAAATGTAGAACTAACAGTTTCAATTAGTAATATTATTATGAAAAGTTAATATAGACATTTTTCTAATAAGAAGCAAGAACTGAGCTTTTTTACGTGTTTTGATTCTAAAGACACCCAAAATTATTGTAATTATCAGTTTAATTCTCCAGTTGACCTTATTCGATTCTCGGTACCTTCATATAGCGTAAGGTTCAAATTTTTTTATGCGTAAAGTGCACTACGTTCCTCGTGTTTCCATGTTGCTACTTCGCACTACCTCATTTGCAGAATTACCTATTCTTTGTTTTCCTTGGTTATACCGATTCTACTGCTTTATGGATGAAAGGAATTACGTTAATAAGCTTTCTCGTTAAGTAGCTCAGGAGATCATTATTATAATAAAATCGCTGTTTATTCATTGATAGTGTACACAGTTGCAAGAGACGTGATTCTAGAGACGCTCAGCGGATGAGTTCTTATGGTATATTCTTTCTCTAACCCGTCATGGTTTACAGAAGGTTGAAACTAACCACAAATTTACAATGAGTTTATCTTTTATTCCAATTTTAATACAAGCGTCTTAAGACATTGTGATGATTACTCTACGAAAGTATAACATTGCAAGGTCCGTTAAGGTAGTTCCTCCGCGACAATCTCAACCAAAAGTTTCGTCCCATGTAACCATAGTAACTTCTATTATTAACCATTTTTGTCACGCCAGTGGAAGTACACTTTTTGTTCGGACTGTCCGCGTTGTCATGGAATAGATTGCGTATACAATCATTCGCTTGCCTAAACATATCTAATAATACCAAAAACGTCATGTTTCTCAAGGCTATATCTTCAAAGTAGACGGTAAACAATTCTCAAATGTTTTCACAATATTCGTATAATCCCTCTCTACCATTCTTTAGTTTTTCATTAAATTCTGACATTTAGTGTTGACAGTACAATTGATAATGTGTCAGTGCCCACGGTGCCCACATAACACGAGATCTGCAAGGGATTTCCTGTGGCCTTATGCGGACATTCAGAAGTTCTCAGAATGTCTTTCGGATGTCCTGGGGACTTATGTGGACATATAGAAGTCCTTAGAATGTCTTTGGGACGCCTTTGAAAGATATGTGCTACGTGGGCGGTGTTTTTTGTATATGGGTTATATGTCAATTATGCCAATTTTAAGTGTAAATATCTCGACTTAGGGACGGTAAACCTCATTTAAACTCCACAGATCTTTGGATAACGCATTTAATAACGTATACGCCAAGTTTGAACAAATTCTGTCGCAAATCGTTCCGCGGAGGAACTACCTTAAGCTGGCACAACCCCTATAGCACAATCAGTTGAAACGTACCAGATAATTTAGTACTCATTTATTACTAATTGATTACCAAAAAGCCAAATTTATTACTGTTGATTTTAAAAAAAAAAGTGGTTGTGCCAGCTTAACCGTTAAGCTAGCACAACCCAAAAAAAAAACTATTAAAATAGCTAGCACCACACTAATAATTGATTACTAATTAATTACTCACTAATTATCTGGTACGTTCAACTGATTGTGCTATAGGGGTTGTGTCAGCTTAACGAACCTAACATTGCATTGCATAAGTTAATTTAAATTAAATAAGTTTATTTTCTCATTCCTCTGACTATCCATTACAATACATCCTAGATTAGTAGGCATTATTTTAAAAGCAAGCAATAAGCTTTCTTGGTCATGCAGCCTACTTTTTCGTCAAAAACAAAAGAAAAGTTTAATCCATGCGCAGCATAGCGTATTATACCACTCAAATAATACAGCACGAATAAGTAAAACTACATCACTTCATTATGAGCAAATATCTATCTGCAAGTGTTAGGATTGCTGAAAATTTGCAAAAATCAATTTGGTTAAGTGTCAATTCAATGTATATAATGTAATCTAATCTATGTTCATAATATATTATTACTTTATATTATTACCATCTGTGATAACTGTATAATAAAGCTGAAAAATGGAATGGAGCGGATGGAATTTTTTTTTTATCCGATTGGATGGCCGGGATGGAATTTGATTGTTATTTGTACATTGCAATATTGCGGAGTTCCACAAAATAAAAATAAGTAAGTGTAAATAATATTTATTAAAATCTACGCGTTTCAAATAGCAAGGCTCTCGTCATCAACAGGGAATTCATCCATTGGCATTCGTTAATGATATCATAGATGTGACCTAATTTAACATGTTGCGTCTCGCAAGTATGTCATCGGATATATCTTTATGAAGGGTGATTAATGGTAAATTATTATTAGTTTTGGACAGCAGAGTGAATTTTTAGGTACTTTCAAGTAGAGTAGTAGACTTATTCGACCTGTTTTGAAAATGCACCACACAAAGGTTCATGCAGCACCATTTAGTATGCGGTAAGCAACCACGGCGCCATTTTGCAGCTAGTTTTTCTTACACAAGATTCATGAAAAACAACCTCTACGGCTCTATTTGCTGATATTTCAACACATCACAATGAAGGAATGAGTTTACCTACATAAACGCTTATCAGACACGACTGCAGCGAAAATGTTCGTACCTACTACCTTTGACGATTAGTTTTCACTGGCCGACGTTTTACATTAGCACAATTCCATTAGAATTGACTATAGAGACGTTGTTAAAAACATGTAATCAGAGTACTAATAACAACATTTCTAAACAAATGTATTTTGGTACTGAACGTATCGAACAACAAATAAGACGATCTATCAGTGAATTTACTACGACCAGAAGCAAAGGGGTGTAGATTTTACTTTTTAATTACGGTATTGCAATGAATAGTTTGCATAGTGATTGCATGGCAAATGTTTTCATCGGTATTGTCTAAGAATTCCTCTAATTCTTTCTTTTACTTATAAATTACTCAGTTGTGACCCATCTTATCATCACGTAAGTTTTAATTGAATGAACAATTAGATGTAGGTACTTGAACACGAAAGGTGAACATTCGTGTTAGCTATTTCTACGCTACACGAAAATAATAAATATTGTTTGTTTCTCGCGTGTATACACTGTGTCCAAGATAAGGAGGGCCACTATGGGGATTTCGGAAACGGTAAGAGATAGAGTTTCGGTTAAATGGGAGAAAAGTTGGGCAATTTTGAGTTTAGTACAATGAAATTTTTAAACTTACGAAATTCCGAACCGTTCCGAAGTTATGCGACAAAAAGCGAATTTTCAGGATTTCGTTTTTGACAAATTGTTACTTTGTCGTTGATGTTAACTGAAAAGTAAAAGGACCTTCTACAGGTACTTTTTAACGTTCTTTAACATGGCATACAGCAAATTGGAATCCGACGTTTCGTTTTCGAGTAACCATCATCAACTTTATTTTTTTAAATACGGTCCTGATTTTTTTATGCATAATATTAGAAGAGCTTTTTATTCTGCATTCAAGCATGTATCACACTTTATGGTTTAATTGCGATTTTATACTTATTTTACTATTGTACTTAAATTTACTAGATTCTACTTTGGAAGATGCTCTTGATATTTTACCCTAAGCCGTAGTACGCAATTGTTGGTTTCAGCAGCATGGTGCACTTGCGCACAATTCACGGGTGGTTAAGGATTACCTTTCAAATAGGTTTGCCGAAAGAGTTTTAAGCGCCAATTCTGAAACGCCCTGGCCAACTCGTTCTTCCGAAATAACCCCGCTGGATTTTTTTCTTTGGGGGTACGTAAGAAATTATGTTTACAAAGATACCTTTGGAATAGAAGAAGAACTCCGAAAGCTTGTACTTAACCGATTCCAAACTGTAACACCTACAATGTTAAAGAATGCTTTGGAATCTACAGTTAGAAGATGCTATTGACGATTGGAGAACTAAGGAGGGCTTTGCGAGCATTTATTATAATTTTTTTCTAATTATTGGTATGTGTCATGTTTAAATTTTCGTTTCATAAAATGTTGTCTGTTCATTTATGACGTGTTAGTTGATTGTTTGTAATTATTAGAGCCCGGAAAATATGAAAAATGCATATTCTTTGTTTTTAGCATATCTAGTTGTATGTCGTCAAATCTTTACGATTTTCACGATTACGAACCGATTGACACTAATTTTATATTGCATATTTTGCATATTTGTACTTTTCTTGCATTTTTTCGTAAAAATTTCCCTTCTTGGCATATTTATGCATCTCGTACTCGTACCTATAATAAAATGCGTCTCACATTTTTACAAAAAACAAAACAAATTCCATGAGGATTAAATTTAAAAGTAAATACACGAAAAACCCAAAGAATGAATTCATAATTCTGAAGTCTTGTCAACGTCAGCTTAAATAACAAAACAAGAAACAGTAAGACCAAACCGGTACCCATTTAAATAAATAAATTGCAGTTATTGTGTACCTATTTTGTATTGAAATTCAATGCTTTTGACTATTTTTTCAAGGAAATTAGTTAGTTAATTGTTTTTATGGATACTAGATGTAGATACTACCTGAAAATATTTGCAATCTACGCGAAGGGTTTTACGTAGGTATCTATTTTTATCCTTTTATCTTTAGCTAAAGTACCTACCTAGATTAAGAATGGTTGTTTAAAATTTATTTTAACCCTAAGATTCAAGTTGTCGTAAATTAAATTAAATCAAAAGTATTGCGATATTTTTTAAGTATAGGACTATCGGTAACGCAATAGTTTGTACAAGTATCGAGTATCGTCATAAATATTATTGTATTGTAAAGAACTTTAATATTAATTAATAATTTAATTTCAATAAAATCCTCTTCGGACTGAGAAAAATACATCTTTTAATTTTTTCTCTTTTCAGTAAGCATATTTTGCATTATATATCGGCATATTTTGCATATATTTCGGCATATTTTCGCTAAAAACAATGCATATATATGCGCATATTTTTCAAAATTTCTTTGCATATTTTCCGGGCTCTAGTAATTATGTACACTTGGTTATAAAATTTGTGTTCAAAATTGAAAATTCTGTGTCATTTCATTAATTTGATGAGGAAAGCACAGTTAGCAAAAGTCCATTTATAAATAAAATTCAGTTTGAATGTTATTGAGGAAGGATACAGGTTCGTACTTAGGATTTTTTCCGCTAATCGTAAAGTAAGTATAAAATCGCAATAAAACCATAAAGTGTGATACATGCTTGAATGCAGAATAAAAAGCTCTTCTAATATTATGCATAAAAAAATCAGGACCGTATTTAAAAAAATAAAGTTGATGATGGTTACTCGAAAACGAAACGTCGGATTCCAATTTGCTGTATGCCATGTTAAAGAACGTTAAAAAGTACCTGTAGAAGGTCCTTTTACTTTTCAGTTAACATCAACGACAAAGTAACAATTTGTCAAAAACGAAATCCTGAAAATTCGCTTTTTGTCGCATAACTTCGGAACGGTTCGGAATTTCGTAAGTTTAAAAATTTCATTGTACTAAACTCAAAATTGCCCAACTTTTCTCCCATTTAACCGAAACTCTATCTCTTACCGTTTCCGAAATCCCCATAGTGGCCCTCCTTATCTTGGACACAGTGTATATCAACATGTCATCACACGTAAAGTGTTGATCGCTATATCAATTTCATCGTGTCCTAACAATTTTTAAATTTTCTCTGAAACGTTAATGAAAGTTGTACTAAACACACCAATACCACTAATTTACATTAATGATAATGGTAATAAAATGAGCTGTCCAAAACAATACTAAGGCCTTCAAGCGTTCACTTTATAGTCTATATCGAATGCATTGTATGTGTAATTGAAACACTGCCACTGACGGTTGTCGACGTGTGCAGGAAAATGTTAATTAATTGCATTACCTAATGTCTACTATCTCCGCATAATTAACCGTAACTGTTAATTATTAGCAGAGGATATGATACGGGATATCTTTGATTTAACAAATTGTAACCCATCATTTTTACATACATACTATAGGGTTGTATCTTTATGATACTTATATCGCTAATGATTCATTTGCTATTGGTACAGGAAGTGAGCCACGTTCGAATTTATAATGTAATGGACAAACAATTTGAAGTACGAAGACGCTGTTCTTGGAGCAAACAAATTTTAGTAGCTGTCATCGGGCTACGTATCTAATTTTTAATCCCTTATTTTTTGGTAGAAATCAAGTATTCTCAATTAACTTTTGTGTTGGCAGTTTTCTTTTATTTTTTATTGTTTTAATTGCCTTTAATATAACCGAAATTAATCTTACAAATTCTAAAAAGAAAATTGTAAGAACCAAATAAACGCTAAAACTAACTAAATAAAGAAATACCTAACTGAACAAGTCAGTATGTTAAGTATATTTTCCAATGTTGATATGTACGGATTTTCAAACAACCAAAGTTATATTAGTGACGAAAAACACATTACACAGAGTTACAACAACTACGACAAAAAGCGAAAAACAAACACAATAAACATTGCTATATCTACTGATAATTTTAAAACAATAAAACACAAATCTTACCATGTCGTATCCAACCAGCTTTTCTGGGTTAGTCTGTGGGTTGTCGAAATAGTTGATTTCGGTAAAACGATTGACAATAAGTGTGTTAGGGGCGGCGATATGATTACAATAAAGTTGTGGGGCGCATTGGCCACAGGAGCAGGGAACGTTCGTCGGTGGATAAACAGGTGGAGCTACGTCGGGACAAGGAATGGGACACAAGGGCACTACGTAAGGGAGTTGGGTGGGTGCGCTCAGATAAAACGTCGTGATGCCTTAGAAGAACCAACCAACAGAGAAAACCACCCGAATTTTTTGTATATATCCTCAAGGCAAACCAGTTTATTATCTTTTCTTATTATATTACTATTTATATATCCGATTGTCTTTTTTAATTGATACGTTTAACGTAATGATTGTTTTGGTATCCTTTACAATATTGCACGATTGTCTCCGTAAATGAAAGGCTTAATATTAGTTACCTATATATTTTTTATCTAAATTTCAATTGGAATGAAGTGACTCAGTTGAGATCACCGCAATTGAACGTCTTAAAAAAGAAAATCAACAAGTTTTGATAAAAACGAATTAGCTATATTTAAATAACAATTAAGCTAATATAGATATGTAGTTTAGTGTTATTAATTTTTATTACGCTACCAAATATATATTACTTTTATTACTATTTATTATTGTTAAATATTTAGCGAATGTGATTAACTGGAATAAATAAATATTTGCGGTTAGAATTAATGTGACGAAATAATACTGATTTAAGTTGAATTTTCTTTGTTCGATGCCAAAATAAAATTTGACTAGGCGGTTACGTATAATATATTTAAGTCTAGATATGATCAATGTTAGAAATGATTGCTTGATTGTCTAAAAGATATGTTTTAATTAATTGAAACGCGTAGGAAGATGATATGATGAATCTTAATAATAAATATATATTTTAAAAACTATAATGAAATGATTGTCGAAAGACATGCACGTACACGTTCGAACTTTTGAAAATTGTCTTAGATTACGCTAAGTTTATACATCAATTTAAAAACTACTAATAATATTGACTTGATTGCGAGTGTTGACACGGGATTTAGGGCTTTTTGAAAAGCGACCGTGTCGAAATATTGCACTTGGCCCTTCCAACGAAAGCTCGGTGATAATTTTTCAGGACGGCGTTGAGGTCAACAAACCTCAAAGAACTACTACACAGTAAACCTAAATAGCCTATCACGCGAATATATTTACTTCCTAATTATCAGTGATTGTCGTTAATTCTTGGACAAGACGCGTCGTCTTTGCCGTCAAAAATGCAGAAATAAATTGAGCAAAACACTGAATACTTTATAATAAAAATATAATTCGATTTGTACTCAAAGGAACAACGTCAACGGGGATATAACAATTATACAATAAATTGATATTTACTTTGTCAATAACCATCAACTTTTCTTAACATTAAAATGTACGATCTCCCTTATGTATCGTTAAGTATACGGACCGTTTTAAATAACACTATTTTTACCTTTCTGCAGGTAAATCGCCGACAATAACAACACTTAACTGAAAGACACTCTAACGAGTACAAGAAATTTTTTATATAGTTGGGTCGTAAGAATGAAAAGCAATAAATGTTTAAGACTTGACAGCAGTAAACGACAGACGCGCTTGTAAGTAATAACAACACTCGGGATAGCAGCTCCCGGAAGGATAATGCAAGGATGTCTAGTGAAGGACCGGTGACAGAGTGAGTAGTTCGTAGGAAATGTAGAGGTGTGGACCGCCGCACTCGATGGCTTTCTCGCCCGGACTATGAGGCTCCGGACTCCGGTTGCGGCAAAGGACCTTCTGCGGACCTGCGCGAGGAGTCTGGGTCCCCTCCGGTGGGGAACACAACATCGTCGATACAACCTGATGCATGCAGCTTATACCTTCGCGGAAATACCTATTTCGCGTAATCTAAGCCTATTCACTCGATTCTATTAGCTTCTAAGCATGACGGTGGCTTTAAGAACGTTGCACTCTTAATTGTACTGTCTTAAGGCCAAGCACCTCTGCCGTAACTCTTCTTGCGAATGTTACACGCAATTTATTAGGATATCCATGTCATTAAACAAGTTCTTTTTTGAATTATCATCTGCTACCGCCTCTCCCAGTAAACCCGAATTACCTAGAGTTGGAAAGAAACAAAATACGCTACGCAATGATTTAAATGAAAACGCTCCAGATTATTAACATTCGATCGAACCTGATTGATTTTGAAATGATTTGCCAGTTTTCATAACAAAGAATGAATCACTTATACAATTCTATTTTAAGATTAAATCAAAACAATCGCTGGCAATAAGTGAACAACACAATTTTAATTTAGCGGATCATGTAATGAATAAGAAATGGTAGCTGTTACGAGCATTAATCATTCATTCGTTGAGTGTCGCTTTTCGGATAAGTAAAAATAGACATTTTATGTTTGCCTATTTTTAGCATTAGAAATAATATTCAAATTGTAAATTATTGGCAACAGTTCTGCACCATCTTGGACTCTAGAAAGGGTCGTCGCCCAACTTCATCCTAGAATCCTTGAACGCGTGAATTAATAAAAGTGTAAAATTAATGGATAACCACACTTATAACGGAAAGCTACAACTGAAGTTTCACAATGGAAAATTCATCAAATGAAAGAACGCGTCAACCAAGGAGGATGATAAGTAGTATATGACCTACCTCGTATCATCACCAAGAGAAACGATGGTTGAGACGACCGTGAGAACTAATGTTCATGATCAAATTAATAAAAGTGAAAAATCAATGGATAATCACAATTACAACGGAAAGCTAGACCTTAAGTTTCACAATGGAAAATTCATCAAATGAAAGAAGGGGTCAACCTACCTCGCATCATCACCAAGAAAAATGATAGTTTAGACGACCGTGAGAAAAAATGTTCATGATGGAATTAATAATATGTAGTGTAAAATCAATGGATGACCACACTTATAACGGAGGGCTGGAAATGAAGTTTCTCAATGGAAAATTCATCAAAAGCAAGCATCATTTTATATGAGAAAAAGTACCTATTTAATCTGTGGAAACTTTTACAAACAGCCCGATATCGAAAATTTACTTAATTTAAAAACCGAATATAACGTAGAAAATTTCAAAAACACCACGATTACCTAAAAGATATCGAAAGACACACATAATCGGAGATCTTTACACCATTATTTCAACCCTCTAGTGAAGAGTGTTTCACAATGAAGAAAAAGGGATGAAAAAATCGTGATTCCTTATTTCATATGAATTTAATCTAGCTGCTTCGGTAATCTAAAGGTAAAGTTTCACCTGGGTAGGAACCCAGACAAGTTCGCGGTTATTCTAAAGCGGAGAAGAAGATACCTTGCGGTGAGTGAAGCTCCCTTAGTAAAGGCAAAATTTTAGTAAGAGTAGTACTAATAACCAAAGGAATTGACGTGTATTCGCAGTTCTTGGATCTTAGGCCGCAATACAAAATATTAATCTAATCTTCAAATCGTTTGAATGACAATGAAGAAACAGTTAAAAAAAGTTGTAAAGTAAAACTCTAAACCTCCCCTTTAATACAATATTTTTATTAATTCTTTGTTAATAAAAAATAAAATAAAAAATAAATAAATAAAAAAAAAATATTGTATTAAAGGGGAGGTTTAGAGTTTTACTTTACAACTTACCATTCACCCCCTTTTTGAGACTTACGAACTTCATCAATAAAGTTAAAAAAAGATTTACACAGAGAATTCCCCAAATTCCTTTCACATTTAAAGCTTTACTTAGGGGAGGCTTCATTATAAATATCGAATGATATGAGGACAACCAACATGGTTGAGTTTATTTGGTAATACTTTGATGTTGAATTCTCGAATTACAAGAAAAAAGATCTTCAACTGTATGAATGAATGACATGAGGGCTGTTATACTTTCAAAATTGCGCAAGTTTTAGGTGGGCCTTTGATAAATATAAACTTCTCGAGATTTGCTTGACAAAACATTTAAAAATTATCAAGACGTGCTTATTCCACATCCCTTAAATAACAGATTGACGCGAGCAAGAGAAAGATTCCCTGGACGCACTTTTAAATCGTTATGTAATAAGCAAATTCAAATTTACCCCCGATGGCCCTGATATAATATTTTCAATCTTGATGAATTTGAAATACAAAATAGATGGTCTGCAAAATATTTTTCGAGGACCAGAAATAGATAAGTGGTGAGAGATTCCAAAATAATAATCAGCTTTAGGAAACTATGTTAATGCCCTTTTTGGTTTTCTTCGTAAGTGAATGTCGCCTTACTTGAAAGGGCAAACGCTGCTCCATAGTCTTGCATTTTCTTATATATTTAAACATTTTATCAAGTATGCGAAACTTATCGGGTAATTTTTGACACTCATATCAGATGAAGACAACGATTAGACGTTGTTAATTAACTTAAGAGAACTACGACGAAATGCGATTAATAATTCACACAACCTCCCCCATATTTCTTTGATAATAAATTAAATCAAGTACAGCGCGACTAGTTTCTACTTAAAAAGTCATCTTCAGGCGAAGGATTTAAAAATGCACAAGTAATAGAATAAGGGTGAAAAGGAATAACGAGGGAAAAATATTCAGTATTTGCGCGATTGTTTTTTACTTGACTTTACATCCTTTGTTCACTATATTGTGTAAATTCCCGTTAGCAAATGCAAATGTTTTGTGCCGTTTTTCTTGGAATATTCTTGAAACCCCCTTTTGGAGCTCTACATACACAATCAATGGATTTTACCCAGTTAAGTACTCTAGGAAGAACAGCTGCAAAATTGTGTTACTGCGTCATATATCCGAATAGCACGATTTCTTTGGAGGAAACTTCTAAACATTGATTTTGAAAAATGTGAAAACTTTTTGTTTACAGACGCGATTAAGGGCGATCAAAGATTGATTAAATGACTACTTTCAAATATGTAGCAGAAAACTTTGCTATCCATTAAAAAAACTGTATGAAATAGTCAATAGGGGATCACAGTGGATCCAACAGTTACAGAAAATGAAAATTTATTTAGTAGTTTGGATGGAATATTTTGAAGAGCGCCATCTACGCAAAATAGATAGCAAATAATATTCCCACTTCCTTAATTATTAGGATTTTATGACAATGGAAAAATTAAGAAGAAAGAGGTAATTTCGTCATTGACAAATTTTTAATTATACGTTTATATTATTATTATATTATATTATTATACAAGTATTATAGTAAGATTGAATTTTTCTCTAATTTTCCAATTTTTGTAATATTCTGCAGGAATAATCATATTACACAAATTATAAAGGAAACTAGTTTTCGGCACAAATGTTGTTTTTTGCTACTTTTCGACAAATCTAAAGTACTTCCTAGCTACACTTGAAAAGCTCACGCTTTAGTTGTAGTTAATGGGGGCGACGTCCATTTGATTTCCAACCTCTGACTCAAGTGAAATGATTGTTAATAGACACTGAATTAAATATTACGAACTGCCGAGTTGTATAAGGCCAGAAAATATCAAGACAATTTTTTTCATATGAAAAACTGCGCATGCCAAAAAGTCGGTAAATTATTGTATTTCGTAAAGCTAGTGAACGTAGTTTTCCACGTACAAATTGACACAGTTTGTCATGTACCTTACCGTTTAATTTTTCTTGAAACAACTGAAAGCAATTAAGAGAAAAGTTAGGGCTGTTTGCAACAAACTCCCGAAATCTTCCAATAGCTGTTGTAAAAATCTTTTAAATCATGGTAATTTATATCAAACTGTATCAAAAATAAATAAAAGGAAGAATCGAGAGAACTGGATTTTATTACATTTATGTACCTATGCGTGCGCTACTCTATTCATTAATTTTTCGACATTATTGTTACTCAACTTTTATACTTGCCTTTCTACTAATTTTTTATCAAATAACAATTACTAATTTGTGATTTACTTTTTTAAGAAATTGAAAAAAAAGGTAAGTCTTGTAGTTAGAAAAGCTAAATACTTTTGTATTCAGGTTTGGGCTCCACAGATTCGTAATAAATTTGGCACATATTTAGTCGCCACAACTGCACTTATTCTGCTCTATAATGATCGCATCGATTTGCTTATCGATGTTTGAAGAATATAGAATTTTCAGTCTATCCATACGGTAGTAACAAGTAACATAAAAATTCAAATTCGTGCAGGAAATTTAAAACGAAAGTGGGGCTGGGGATTGAGAAAGGCGGTAGAACTTTTGTTACTAAGTGTTAACCAATTGAGAATGCGCAATGCGTGATAAACAAAAGCATGCGGAACAATATTTTCGACGGAAATTTTGACCACTTTCTCGATGAGATAGACAAAGAATGATCGATACAAGAATTCCTTAAATTTTAATGTTCTACAAGAATTCGAAGTCAGAATGTCAAAAATGTCTACAGGAAAAAATGAACGGACATACAGACATCCAAAACTTTGTGAATTCATGTGATGAATCGAAAATAGATGCTTATACAATGACTCAAATAATAAAAAAACATTTCAAGATATTTGGCAAAACGGAAGTGAAACTATCGATGATACTGGTACATTGCAACGCATTTATTGATGTTTCTAACCTTTAAAAACGATTAGTACCTACGCTTTGTGTGCGATGCGAATATTTAATTTTCGGTATGATTTCTACATAAAACAAACAAAGAACATAATTATTTAACATTGTAGTCAACTCATTCATTAAAACAACAGGTCAACGTCCTCATAGTTTTTTACGTTTCATAAAAATGAACCAAAATAACTGATTTAAGCATTAATCAGCTTTATGAAATGACATATTTTCTATAAAAATGGTACCTATGTACGCAAAGCAGGTATCTAACGAGGTCTTCAATTATTATTACTTTTATAAATATAAGCGACACAAATTTTACATAGTAGGTACAGTATAGACGTACTTCTATATAACAGTTAAAAAAGTTTATAAACTCGTTTCGGATAGAAAAAGCGTCACTTTAACGTAAATGTATCTTTATAACCCCGATTTTATAAACTTGTCAAGCTAATGGTATCTTTGTAAATTCACTTTTCGTTACAGTATAAGATGCAAAATATTTTCTGAATTTCGAGCTTTACAGGTATATTTAATAACGTGCAACAAGCTTATGAATCTATAACAACGTTAATCGGTAAATTCTTTATATTATAGATCCGTATTTTTTAGCCGGTTGCGGGTACTTTTTGGCGAATATTTACTTACTTACCTTATTTGAACCAATTACACGTTTCCTATCACTAAATTGTATGCCAGCCTACCTGAAACAAAGAGATTTTGTTAGGAAAATATATATCTGTTATTGTGACATTTTCGATAAAAAATGTTTAGTTGGTCAGCGCAAAGAGAAAAGACGCTTACATTTGTAGATCTGAGGGATTTTGATCACACGAACGGCAAGAAAACAAGTATTAGGGGGTAAAACTCGCCTTATCCGTTTAAAAGTCGAAGCCGGGCAAGACTACGGCTTTACACGAAGGGAGCTTTACGTAGAATCGAAAAGGTGGTCAGTAAAAACACGGGCGATCCTTGAAAAGTCGATAATGCAAAAACAGTGTGTAAAGACTAAAGGCCACAAGGGACACTATATGTTAACAACCAACTAAAGTAAATGGACGTTGGCTGTATAAAATTCAGGCTTTAAGGAATAAAAAATTGAAAGTTTCACGTACGTGGTAAAAGTTTGCTATCGATAAAATCAATAAGGCGCCATTTTGATTTTGTCTAAGTAATATGAAAGATGGGCCTATTAAATCGGTAATGGTTTACGCGATAAGTAAGCGTTCGTCGAGAATTAAATATGGTCGAGCCGAAAGGATAATCCCGCATTAGCGACATTTACAACTTAGTTTAGTACGGCAGACAGAAGTTTAGTAAATGTTCCATAGGTATATTTAAGGAACGAGAAATTTGTTTAAAAAATTGATTGCAGGAGTAGGACGATTAGCGAACACTTACCGAAGAGAATATTTATTTATATTATAGAAGAAAGGATTTTCTACAAGAGCCCTAAAGTTTACAAGCAGGCAGGTAAGTAAGTAAGTACGAGATAACTTTCAATTTAATTAGAACGTCGGTCTAATCGGGACCACCGATAACAGCATCTGCTGTATTTGGCTGGTTCCCTTCTTCCTCGACTACAGCCCTTTAATTTTACGTAAAGTAATGCATGTTGTCTATTTCCGCCGATAAACGGAGTTTACAGTGGAGCGAGCAAGAAAGGATTAGACGGCTGCGAACGCGACATCCTGAAACGGGAATGTTTCTGAGTTATAGCATTTAACGGCACCCTCTTAAAGTTGGAAATATAATCTTTTGTACTAACTTCAAACAATTAAGCTCGAAACTATAACATCAACTAAGAATGTTGTACATTAACCATACGTGTAATTTTATCTTGGCTGCACTAATAGGAGCAAAAGCGTACAAGCAAAGCAAAACCAGTTAGATATACCAGGTTAAACGCACTGAACTGAAAAACCATGCAAGGATGCTCATCTCTTTTAAAACAATCGTAATTCTATCATAAATTTTATGGAAAACCACGAAACTTACTCGTGCTATTATAATTAAACCTCTAATATTCACCAAAATTTATAAGACTATAAAACAAAAAGGTAACAGAACTTTCATAATTGTGTGAAACGACGCGTACAAAACTACCCTTGCGATCTACGAATTTTATACTTTAAAAGAAATTAATTTTTTAACGTACGTAAGTTAGATGAGCAAGTCTTTTCCTCAAGAAAATAGGTGTGAGAATGACATCGAAGAGAGAGAGAGACACCTGTTGTGAAAATGTTTAGTTTCACAAAACTGCTTCTGTCAATTCTTACTACGCAAAAAAAGATCTTCGTATAATGAACAAATAGAGCGGCAGCCCAGCGTCTTTTTAGGTGGTGATCTGACCGCGTCTGCGAATCATACTACGTTGAAGGTCATGTCACATATTAATAGCATAAAAATCGTCGCAAGTTCTGAATCTGGGGATAACATGTTCAAACAACCCTTTTTTTCTGCATAAAAAATCACTGTTTTGAAGTGATTGGACCGCGTATAATTCTTGTACGAATCGAAGCGACAAATTAAACACGTCGTCAAAAATGTATTTGCAGACGGTTTCGGTGGTGCAATAACCCTGCAGACGATGTTGAAGGTGCATTATTTTTATTATTTTCAAAGTAATTTGACCGAGTCTGCAATTCAGGTTAATGATTTTTCTTCTTGCGTATGTTACGAAAAAAAAATTGCAGACAAGTCGGATGGGGATAAGTACTTTAATTAAACAATTAAAGATGCATTCATTTTCGTGGAATTCAAAGTCATTTGACCGTGGCTAATTTTCAGTACACTATTTTGTTATTGTAATGTACGTGATGAAAAAAATTGTTGCAGACGATCTGAATGGGGATAATTATTTTAATTAAACAATTAAAGTACCATTGGTTTTAGCAAATTTAAAGTAATTTGACCGCGTCAGCAATTTTAGGTAATGTTTAATGTTGGTATTTTATTAACGAAAAATTACATTGCAGACGATTTGCAAGGGGATAAGTATTTTAATTTAACAATTCAAGTACCATTTATTTTACCAAATTTAAAGTAATTTGACCGCGTCTGCAATTTTAGGTAATGTTTAATGTTGTTATTTTATTAACGAAAAATTACATTGCAGACGATTTGCAAGGGGATAAGTATTTTAATTTAACAATTCAAGTACCACTTATTCGACCAAATTT
The DNA here is from genome assembly GCA_036250285.1 of Pyrocoelia pectoralis. Classification (NCBI taxonomy): domain Eukaryota; kingdom Metazoa; phylum Arthropoda; class Insecta; order Coleoptera; family Lampyridae; genus Pyrocoelia; species Pyrocoelia pectoralis. The sequence goes on from CM070077.1 coordinate 31,483,256, forward strand.
AAAGTAATTTGACCGCGTCTGCAATTTTAGGTAATGTTTAATGTTGGTATTTTATTAACGAAAAATTACATTGCAGACGATTTGCAAGGGGATAAGTATTTTAATTTAACAATTCAAGTACCACTTATTTGACCAAATTTAAAGTAATTTGACCGCGTCTGCAATTTTAGGTAATGTTTAATGTTGGTATTTTATTAACGAAAAATTACATTGCAGACGATTTGCACGGGGATAAATATTTTAATTTAACAATTCAAGTACCTACCATTTATTTTACCAAATTTAAAGTCATTTGACCGCGTCTGCAATTTTAGGTAATGTTTAATGTTGGTATTTTATTAACGAAAAATTACATTGCAGACGATTTGCACGGGGATAAGTATTTTAATTTAACAATTGCAGTACCATCTTCTGTAGCACATTAAGTCATTTGAGCGCGTCCGCAATTACGGATTATGTTTATATAGCTACGCGTAGCGTACCTATTTATATAAGGTACGATATACTATACAATGTTAACATTCGTTAACGTCTATTTCGCTAATAACTTCCTCAATTTTTATTACTTTTCCAAAAATTTCGAATACCTTAATAACTCCCGACGGCGCTTCTTTGGTATGCGGTTTGTTGAAAATCCTTTCCGCGGTTCACCCCCCACTCTCTCCTGAGCGAAAACATTCGCGGAAGCCGAACGGTGCGAGATACGGTCTCGGAGCATACATATTTTTAGGTAGCTGAGGGTCGTGGCTGGCTTTCGTCCCGGGGAGAAAAATACCCTCCGACGCTTCACAAGCGAGGGACGCGGGTTGGAAATCCCAAAATTGCGAAACAAAAATCCCAAACGTTCCCTTAGATCTTGATGGCGCTTTCGGTAACAACGTCTCATTTCTATACGAGTTCATCGCCGACGGTTCCATCTGGACGGTTCGCATTGGGAGGAGTGATATCTCATCGAGAACGGGATCGCCGGTTTTTTCTCATCTCGGCGACGTTTGCTCGGCGACGGTGGGACGAAGAGGTGATCGATAGGTTTTCGGTTTTTACTTCCCGAGTACGAAGTAAAAGAGAAGTATTGTATTAGTGTTCCAAAAAAAAAATTTGACCTATGCAAACTTTTACATATCTTTGCGTTTCTGAATACGTAAATTCAAAATATTAAAACAACATTTTCCGTCTGTCGTCTGTAGTCTGTAGTAGTCTGTACGTACACATTCCTTGCAACGCTCTAAACTCAGAAACTATTAAAGTTATCGAAATGCGGTATTCGCCAATCGATTACATTCGGGCCAAGGAGGAAAATGCTCATATTACTTTTCATTACGTCACTTCCACTGTAAGGTAAAATGGCGGTACTCGTTTTTTGTATTACATAAAGTTGCAGTTTTTTTATGTAGTAGTATTTTTTTCTGAATTCAGTAGTATTTGTTTTTTTGAAAAAAGGGAAGTCTCGTGGCAACTTGCCAGAATTTTTTGCTTTCGATTCCCCTTTCGAGACCGCATCTTTCATCGGGGAGTGACAAACGCTATGGTTATGTCGGGGTGTAAAACGTCGCCGCGTCCTATAACTATAAATCGGAATGCGACCGACCCCATATTTCGCGTGTCGTACTACCGGGTAGGACTAGCGGAACGCCAGACGCAGCGAAGTTTCGATATCCACCGTTCGACCTCCATCGGTACTCAAATTTTCGAAATTCCAACGCGCTTTGCGGCCGAACGGTAGGTCGGATCAGAACGAATTGTTGTGCGTTACTCTCACGTTTGGGCCCCCCTACGACAAATCGACGCGAATCGATTTGATCCCCCCACGGAGGGGTCGTTAAATCTGGTGATTTTGTTGCCCCACCCCCTTGGGCGTAACTGTTCCATCCGTCGACCGATTTTGACGAAACTTTCGCGGAATCGTTTCTTTTTACGGCGCGCTCCCGGCAAAAAAAACAATCGAAAAATTGGAACAAAAAATTTCCATTTGCGACCGCGATAACAATATTACAAAATGTAAAGAATGTAAATCGCGAAAGTCGCACTTCTCGAGAAAAATTTCTTAATGTTTTTGGCCGAATTGGTTGTTAAAAAGTCGCGGCGGCCTACGATATCTTTGTTTGGCAATAGGGCCGTCCGATTTTGCGCTACGGTTGTCATCCATTATCTCGAAATCAAAATCGAGCCCCCCTCCCCCTTTTTTTCGCATCGTTGGAAAGGGCAAACTTCGTCCTTTCTTCGGTTGTGAAAATCTCCGCGAAAGTAGGAAAATTGACAAAGATATTGGGAAAATGAGGGGGAAATTTCCTACACTTTCCTTCCAAAACAAAACAAATGTGCATTTTTGACGGCCATTTTTCCAGCTTTTCTACAAATATAATACACAACTTTGGGGTAAAATGTTTTGGTACTCGAACCGTAACAAAATTTTTGTTGTTACCCTTTTATAAGTATATGTAACGTAATTGAACATAACATTCCACACCATTTGAATGGGGATAAGTTTTTTAAAGTAATTAAATACTATAAGTATATTAACGTAACATCATATTATTAACATAGGTAATCACATAGACTCGTCCTCCATTCCAAAGTCACTTTGCACATCGTATGCCTAACCTGACCATTTATTTTTTGACTCAAAACGGGACACCGCTTTGCATTTGCAAAATGTACAGGAACGATTTAATCAAAATCTGTATAACTGCACGGAAGCCGAAGCCCCGGAGGCAGGCACTTCGAACATGTATTAAACTAAGGTTGAATTTGCATAAACTGGTTTTATTAATTAGCACAAGAAAAAGTTTACCCTTTATTTTATTTAAAAATTTAAGGGTTGTTTACCCTGTACCTAATGGGTGAAACAATGTTGTCAAATGACAGTAAAAGTACCTAGCTTATCTAAAGAAAAAACAATTGACCTGTCCGCGGTTTTTTTCGTTTTTAAATGCCTCAAATTCATTGTCCATGTTTGCTGCTTCAATTTTTTTGTTAAAAATAAAAAAAACTAAAAAAACCTAGTGCACTGAATTCAGAAAAGAAAGACCTTTCAAATGACCTATCACTTGGCCCATCATCCCTATTTAAATTATAGGGGCTGTTCTCACAGCGCTAAGGGATAAAATCATATCAGGTTGAAAATCATGACAAAACTTGTCCCCTTTGATTTAAAAATTATTGCATTTCTCAAAAAAAATGCTCTAGACAGAAACCCGTCTGTTACCTTTTCGTTGGGCCACCCTGCATATAAATTGCCCAAAATGTCCACCGTTATGTTCACCACACAATTCCACTTTGTTCCAATTCCAATTGTCGAATTTTTTTTCCAGAGTTGCAGGTGTAATTCTTTCAAGTTTCCGCAGCAATTGCTGCTTGTAGTTCGCCCAATGTATGGAGACGGTTTCAAAAAACGTTGAACAGAAAAAAATATAACGGAGTTAAATCTGGAAAACGGGGAGTCATAATCCTCTGCTAATTCAACAATTTTCAAACCGATTAACAATTCGTTTGTTATGGTTAGCAAATGCTCGATAAGGAATATTAAAGACGGAGTGGTCTTCCATAAACTGCTCTCGACAGGAGCAGTTCAACTCTCCAATTCAACACCGTAAAAAACACTACTTACGCGCGAAATTCAAACTGTCATCAGTATTAGAGAATCAGCCGGTATTAAACAGGGTCCTGCAATAGTGCGTATTTCTTTCCTAGCTCATATCTCATGAGGAGAGATATAAAAAAACTTCTTAGAGAAAATTTCAACTACTCGAGATGACGCATTAATAGAAATTATTTTTGAATATACAGGTAGTTCCATTTTTGCGGTGTCACTAAAAGAGTAATTTTTTTAAATGGAACACCGTGTACCTATATTTTATGACCTTTCGTGTTATCTGCTAAAGTCTACATTGGTAACTATTTACTTTGTGATTTGGTAGCAGGGTTGCCAACTTATTAATTTTTTGCGGAAAAATCGTGCGTAAGTAGGCTTATCTTCAAAAAATCCTATCGGCCTTGTGTTTTGAAGTTCTCAAGTAGGTGTCGGCAATAATGTTAGTATGGGTAAAGAGCTGTGTGTTGAAGTTTAGAAACTAAAATTTGGTTATACAGGGTATTCGGAACAACATGTCAAACTTTCGAAATTTCAAAGTGCCATAACTCATTATTTTCAAATACAACTGCCATATTTTTTTTCCGCTAGCCAGAGGCATTTTTTATAATCTTCAATTTTCGTAAGGAATGTTAAATGTCTAAACTACGTAGTTCTTACAATACTTCATCTTTTCGAAAACGCACCTATTTAGTTACGAGCTTAGGCACCAAAGTAGGCCGTGATGCCGTGAAGAAAAATAATGCCATTTTCTAACAATTTTATTGAAGAAATGTTATAGATTTCATTCATTAACAGGAAATAATTTCAAAAAAATATACTTTAAAGTAACAATTCTACTAGTAACAACTCTACAATTCTAACTTGCAGTAGTCACGTACTACAAGTTAGGCAAAAATAACTAGAAAACAAAAAAGACTTAATAAAATTGTTTTATTTACAATAAATGTTCAAAATGTCGTCCATTCTCAGCTAGACACGCATCAATTCGCTGCTCAAAAGACATTTGTACCTACCCTTCTTAATATTGCAGGTGTAATAGTTCTAAAAGCGTCAACAATTCTCTGTCGCATATTTTCTGCCGTTGTAGGTGGCTCATTGTAAACCCTTTCCTTCACATAACCCCATAGGAAAAAGTCAAGTTTTGTAAGATCGGGTGATCTGGCAGGCCACGCAATTGGTCCATTTCTGCCAATCCATTGAAAGGGAAAAACTTGGTTGAGGTTGGCCCTTACGTTTACCGCATAGTGTGCTGGAGCTCCATCATGTTGTAGCCACATCCTCATTCTTGTTCTCAGAGGTATATCGTCTAATAAGTCCTGTAAATCATGTTGCAGGAAATGTAAATACATAGGCCCATTAAGATGGCCATTGATAAAGTGTGGACCTACTACTTGGTCTCCAATAATTCCTCCCCAGACGTTCAAAGACCAGCGTTGCTGGTGGTCAACCTGTCTTATAAAATGGGGATTTCCGATTGAATAGTAGTGCATATTATGCTTATTTACGGCTCCATTTTTGTGGAATGTGGCCTCATCCGAAAATAACACATACTGAGAAAACATCGGATCTTCTTGTATTTGTCTTCTTGCCCAGGTGCAGAATTCAAATCGTTCTTCATAATCAAGAATGGTCAATTCTTGATGCAATTGTATGTGGTATGCATGAAATCGATGTTTCTTCAGTATGCGTTGCACTGATCTTTCACTTACGCCGCTTATTGCTTCACCGATATCTCGCTGGCTCATGTGCGGGTGCTCAGTTACAGTTAATAGTACTCTACATTCATTTTCTTCGTTAACAACGTTTCTTGCTCGTTCTAATTTACTGTATTTCACCGTTCCCGTCTCAACAAATCTATTCAGTAAACTTCTGAAACTATCTACTTGAGGATGCCTTCTTTCTGGATAACGCGCCGCATAAATTCTGCTTGCCAACAAACAATTTCTATTAGCTTCTCCCAGCATAAAAATCATAACAACAAGTTCATCTTGTCAGAAATTCATTTTGTTAATCTACAATCTAGTACTTATTAATAACAAGTATTAATTTCGGACACTAAGCATTGTTTACTTTTTGACGTTAAGGTTCTTCACGGCCTACTTTGGTGCCTAAGCTCGTAACTAAATAGGTGCGTTTTCGAAAAATATTAAGTATTGTAAAAACTACGTAGTTTAGACATTTAACATCCCTTACGAAAATTGAAGATTATAAAAAATGCCTCTGGGTAGCGGAAAAAAAATATGGCAGTTGTATTTGAAAATAATGAGTTATGGCACTTTGAAATTTCGAAAGTTTGACATGTTGTTCCGAATACCCTGTATAACCAAATTTTAGTTTCTAAACTTCAACACACAGCTCTTTACCCATACTAACATTATTGCCGATACCTACTTGAGAACTTCAAAACACAAGGCCGATAGGATTTTTTGAAGATAAGCCTACTTACGCACGATTTTTCCGCAAAAAATTAATAAGTTGGCAACCCTGCTACCAAATCACAAAGTTGACAAAGTAAATAGTTACCAATGTAGACTTTAGCAGATGACATCGAAAGGTCATAAAATATAGGTACACGGTGTTCCATTTAAAAAAATTACTCTTTTAGTGACACCGCAAAAATGGAACTACCTGCATATTCAAAAATAATTTCTATTAATGCGTCATCTCGAGTAGTTGAAATTTTCTCTAAGAAGTTTTTTTATATCTCTCATGAGATATGAGCTAGGAAAGAAATACGCACTATTGCAGGACCCTGTATATTACATATGAAATTATATTATGAAATATAATGTAGATTCCCGTTCAAAACGGGACGTATGGTCACGTTACGGTATGCCGAACTATTTTCACTTTCCTCGCTGTCATCTGTAAATTGGAATATCAGATACTCGTCATCCTCTCCTGTATTGTTTTCCACTAAAAATAGTAATGTGTCATTGTTTCATGCCCGTGATACAGTTTCATGCACATTTGAAAATAATTACAATAGTTTAGAATTCTTTAATAACAAAATTTTCCGATTCAGTAACGTGAAGGAACAACAATTTTTACAATACACATTTTATTTATTTATACCTTTTTTGTGTCATAGATTTTTTGCACCAAGAGTTGATTAATAAAGTTCATGCATAAAATTGCATCATTCAATTTCTATTATTAGATTACTGCAATGTCTGCAATAACTGGCGGTAAAGTAATACGAGTCGAGTAGGTCGCAAAATATGTAGGTATACCAAGTGTACAATCATGATCTCGTATCGATCTGTTTTCCTCATTCGTAAAGATGCTCGTGATGAGACATAACACGAACAGTCTAATTGCTGCATTCATCAATGAAAGGAACAGGCATTTTTAAAAAATGACTGACAAACTCTTCTTTTTTTTGTAATGTATTTAATGGCTTCTCTAATATAAGCACTAGCGTTCACGAATTAAATCATAAGTAACTTAATATTTCCGTTCTTGCAATTTACTAGTACATAAGGTAGCTATTATTTGCGCTTTTAATTAAAGTACATTTTCAAACATTACGAGAATATTATCGATTATAAGAAAAAAGTCATAAAGTGTAAAATATAAGAAAGTTTAAAATGAGAAATTAATGTTAAAAATGCACTCATTTCTATGTACATGGTAATGTTCAGGAACTTGACAAAAAAGATGACATATCATAAAAATCAGCCACCTAGTAATAACAATAACATTAATCATACGCTTGAGAATGCTTTGTAACGATTAGTCTTTATCCTTATCCTTTACGTAATTCGTTCACCTTTTGTAGAAACACTGAAGAAATAAAAGATGATCTCATCTTATTACCCTGAATTGGCAACGCGGTTAAATTACTTTTACAACCTTACAAATACTGTAAATTCAACCCCGCCTGGAGGGTTGATGCCAACACGAAACTGTCTGCAATTATATTTTTTTGTCACTAACTCATCAACGACAATTTATGATTTCAATTGCAGACACGGTCAAATGACTTTGAATTCGATGAAAATTATTGCATCTTTAATCGTTTAATTAAAGTACTTATCCACATCCGACTCGTCTGCAATTTTTTTTTCGTGACATACGCAAGAACATAAATTATTAACCTGAATTGCAGACACGGTCAAATGACTTTGAATTCGATGAAAATGAATGCATCTTTAATTGTTTAATTAAAGTACTTATCCCCATCCGACTTGTCTGCAATTTTTTTTTCGTGACATACACAACAACATAAATCATTAACCTGAATTGCAGACACGGTCAAATTACTTTTAAAATCTTAAAAATACTGTAAATTCAACCCCGTCTGCAGGGTTGATTGCAACCCGAAACTGTCTGCAATTTTTGTTTTGTGACATACGCAAGAACATAAATCATTAACCTGAATCGCAGACACGGTCAAATGACTTTGAATTCGACGAAAATGAATGCATCTTTAATTGTTTAATTAAAGTACTTATCCCCATCCGACTTGTCTGCAATTTTTTTTTCGTAACATACGCAAGAAGAAAAATCATTAACCTGAATTGCATACGCGGTCAAATTACTTTGAAAATAATAAAAATAATGCACCTTCAACATCGTCTGCAGGGTTATTGCACCACCGAAACCGTGTGCAAATACATTTTTGACGACGTGTTTAATTTGTCGCTTCGATTCGTACAAGAATTATACGCGGTCCAATCACTTCAAAACAGTGATTTTTTATGCAGAAAAAAAGGGTTGTTTGAACATGTTATCCCCAGATTCAGAACTTGCGACGATTTTTATGCTATTAATATGTGACATGACCTTCAACGTAGTATGATTCGCAGACGCGGTCAGATCACCACCTAAAAAGACGCTGGGCTGCCGCTCTAAAAATTCTTACTTTTTTTCACTGCATGACTGCACTGCAGAAACATGCTTCATTAATAATTAATTATCAAGTAAATCTAATTAACTGAATGTATTAGAGAACACGGTATGTAGGTACTAAATCTCTATTTTTGGTAGTGAAGTCTCAAAGACGTATTTTCCCACATTACGCACTCCTAATTTGTTACTCATTGTTTCCTTCATGTTAATTATACGTGTTTGCATAACTTCTTTTATTTCAGAAGATAATATGAACGGCTTATAGTGGAATGCGTCAAGTATATTTAGCGAACAACCGGACTAAACGATTTGTGGTTTATGACTTAATTTCGCATTGTTCAATCGCCCTTGATCGGTCATCTATTAGATGAAAAAAACGAATTTCCTGTCGCGTCAATAGTTTTTCAATTCCATTGCAACCAGCGTACAATATCGTCAGTGGCTTATCTTAATATTTAAATGGACAACAACGTTAAAAATAATAAACATTTTCTAAAATATAATAAACGAGAAATGTATCGATTTATTAACGATTAATCATATTTGGATTCAATACCCGAATTTTGGTAGGTCTTACAGGTTTTGGTCAAAACTCATTCGCCGAAACTCCCAAATTCAAACCAACGTTCACAAAATGATCCCCAAATTCGACCAATTCTACGCCAAATCCCTAAGTGACCCCAACAATTAATATAAAGAATGGTTCATAGCCCGTCCTTCACCAAATCCGTTCTCAGCCACTCTCTCCTGCTCTCCGGTATCAGCATCATTCATTCATCCAAACTCAAAACCTTTCGATTATGGATTCGACACATCGATGTCGACACTTAAATAAATACCAAGTATAACCATTACCACACCTTATTGGAAACACCCTGACCCATCCGTCCCTTCGAGGTCCATAAACTTAAGACACAAATACTACTGCCACTCCTTCTGTGAGCCATTGGACGTCTCTGACTCGATCTCGAAGTACTGTTGCATCTGTACCAATCTCGACCGCCTTTCCGCCGTGTGTCCCAACCCATTTCAAGTTTGTCCCACTTGGGGAGGCAAACACAATCTCAATCTCTGCAAAATGGTAAATAAAGCCAAACAGTAAGAACTTTAGAACCCTATACTGCCATCTCCAATAGATGACTCGAAATCATTGAAGCGAAAACAAATGTAAAAATGCTTCTAATGTTAATAATTATAGACCCATATCCATTTTCAATTCATTATCAAAAGTGCTGGAAAAAATAATATATTTAAATTTAAAGGAATATCCGGGAATATCTAATCAAATACATATAACTTATGAGATGGTTTATCTCATACTTCGAAAATCACAAATTTTCTGGATGATATAAACACTATAATTCAGATTTCTTTGATGTAGGTCTTGGAGTGCCTCAAGGCTCTACTCTTGGGCCTTTATTATTCTTACTTTCTTCCCACAGACCTAGAAAATTGTGTTTTTGAATTTGTTATAAAGTATATTATCTGTTAGTGGTGAAAAACATTTCGTATGGAGGTGCAGATGACAAAGTTTTTTACGCATTTCAAGAAAAATGCATAGATATGTTATTTTAAACGACAGGTTAAGTAACAAATTATAATTGATGTGTCATTCGCATAACTACTGGCGTTGGAGGCGCTATCACGTGGACTGCCAGTTTAAACTTAAGTCAGCAGTGTGTTGCTGTTTTAAAAATCTTTGATGGTACAAAAATTTTTTACCGGTACAAATTAGCAACAAATAAGTAACAAATTATATAATATTTTTTTTCCACTACTAGCTGTGAAGTTGACAATTATTGCGTATCCTAGACAACTGAGAAGTTTAATTTCTCTACCTAGTGGTCAATAATCTATTATATTATTCACCTAGGTTAATAATGGGAATTTGCATTCCTGTGCTACCTACTTGATTTTTACAAGAAATTTTTTTATTTTTAATTTGTGTCTTAAATTTGACTAGTAGTAGAAAAAATTGTATATACACCACGGTGGTGAAGCCATTTATAGACCTCGCACCTTGTTCCGCTCGGGGCAAAGCCCCTCGCGAAATAATCTTGGTGCTCGGTCAATAATAACAGTCTTCACCACCTTGGTGTATAATATACTATTATTGCAGTCTGCTATAAGTTTAACTTGCACCATTTTAACCACTTTAACGTAAAAGTGGACGCTTTGATTTGAATGATATTGCTACAAAATCAAAGTTAACGAGAAAATGTCGATTAATCCTTGAAATAGAATTTCCAGTAAATTTTCCGGGAAGATTAATAAAGTATTTTAATAAAAATTGGTTGTTGATGATACTAAACAAGCGCTTACGAGATTTGAAAAAAAGATTAAAGTTTAAGTGGTTAGAAAATATCCTTATAAGATTTATTGTGGTTTAAATAAGACCTTACCGACAAAAAGGGTGTAAAACGACAGCATGACACGCGAAAAAATTAGGGTACAAAATTATATTAGATTAATTAAGTTAGCACGTGATAATAACTTGGATCCTTAAAGAGTCATTATTTGCAGTGGGATAACAAATCCAGTCCCTAAACGTACTTAATAAGTATCTTAATATAAATCCATCTATCTTTAGTCAATTTTCTTAAGAATTTTAAGTAAACGTTGTTCACGCTCCCCGTAGTAAAACTGAACAATCCATCATTTCTCATTTCCCTTATGACGTCCTTTGCAACAGGGACACTTTAGACGTGTTTTCCCTTCTTTAAGAAATTTCTTGGAGGATGCTTCATTTTTCTTATTGACTACCAAATTTTAAATGACTTGACATTCTCCTTGCCATTTTTATACACAAATTGATCGAAGACGAATTACATATAAAAGCAAGCAATTATACGCTCATCTTCCTGGAAATAAATTACAAAGAGTTCAACACCTACCTATACCACATACCGTCTTCGCTGATTTCGCCAACTTAAATATAGCGGAATGTGGGATTCGAAAGGGAAGGTAAGAATGTTAACGTTTAACAGTTAATAGCGCTAAGTTAAAATTAGAGGAACTAATCTCTGGATACCCTACAACAAGAAACAAGCGATTTACCTTATCCAAGCATTTAACGCTAAATTAGCTCTTTGAAGGAACATATTCCCGTATTAACATCAATTTCAAATATGACTTGTGAATGGAGACGAACTAATAAATTGTATTTATGTATTTAATGTATGTAAACTTACCTACTTATTTCATTCCTTTAAAATCAAAAAATCAATTGTGAGTAAACTTTATAATATTGTACAGGTAAAATTTTAATGACAATTTCTTATGCGCCTGTAACAATGGAAGTTAATTGGACTTACTCAGTAGATTGGAAAAAAAGTAACCTACTTACCTCGAATTACACAAATTAATTTAATTGACATGGTTCCGAATGGAAAACTAAGAAGAATCATATCAATTCGTTATGATAAATTAATAATTATGCGTAACGCTACCCCTTTTTAAACAGGGTACATTTTCCAAAAAAATTATTTTCGCATCGATCAATCAAATTCGGAATAAAATAAAGACTAAGTAGCTAAAAGATATACTTTTTACTCAAAAGTACCGTAATTAAAAACCTCCCCATTTTACGTAGAAAAGGGCATTAGGCCTTTGAAAAGAGTCAAACAAAAGTTATACAATGTTTAAATCAATACAGGAACTACGTGGGCAATTTAACACCATATATTAATAAAATGTTTACCAATTTCGTTGTACTATAATTTTAAGCATATTACAAAAGTAACCTAATTATTTCGAGGCACGTGAGCCTGAGGGATTATGACTACATTGCTAATTAATGTTTTAAAAACACGACTTTAGTTATTACTTTGTACTTTTCAAGCAAGCAAGATTAGTGAAAATGTTCAGCTGAACAGAGTGTGCTGTATCTCTTATCGTTTCTATTATCACCATGTAAATCATTTTAAACGGGAGATACTATATTACTCAACTAACAGAAAGTGTTCGTGTATATGTTTGTAAACAGTGTAACAAAGAAATATTGGTCGATGAGCGACAACTGTACAATAACGTCAATAACCTACTAAAACCACTGGAACACACTGTGGAAACAAACTGTAAAGACATATAAGAATATTTAAATCAACTATAATAAGAATAAGTGATATCATTGTATGCTTAGAGAAATGACAACGATGTGACTAATCGGAACAGGGATTTAATTCGGGTGGGCCGCCAATAGTGTGGTATCGAAGTTTAACGTTCTTAATATTAGTTTTAGAGAAAAAGTGGTTCAAATCAAATGTATTTCAATAAGAAATTACTATCTTCGAATTCTTTATCTTTTGTGTATAGTATTACCAATGTCCAAAGTTGATACTTTCGAAAATATTTTGAAAAAAACGTCATTTTCAAGCAGATTTGAGCCATTTATCTTGATTAAAAAGAAATGACGTGTTTTATTTCAATGTAGTGCATAATTGCCAAAAATCAGAAGATGGAAATATACACTATTTTTGACATTGAACTTTTCGGCACAAACGTCATATAACATGTCTGCAGGTTCGTGCGAATTATTGTGAGTATTAAGAATAGCAAATGTTTCCAGTTTCTGTGTTTGGCAACTAGATAATTACATTTAAACAAGACACGATCGTCATTAACTATGAACTTTAGGTATAGAGCGAACTTCAAAATCTAAAAGATGGACACATTTATATGGTGCACTATTTAAAAAAAAATCCTTTTGGATATTTAAAACATTTTTTGAGCAGCTACCTACGTATAATATTTTTGAAAATTTTAAATTGAAAACATTTAAACAAATATTTGTTAAAATTGATAAATTCTTCTTGAAATTTGAGGTGGATATGAAATCGTTAAAAAAGTAAAACGATGGTTGACATCTTGAAAATGATTCAGTTTAGACACTGTATGGATTTTTGTAAATTAACTAAGAGGTATAAGGTCACATTATTATATGAGTATATTTCAAAAAGCACTAACGTGTGAATAGATTTTCAGTACTAGGGAACGAAGCAAATAGTATTCTGGGCTAACATGACATTAGCGTGATAAACGGTTATTTAATTGCACTTGCTTTACAAAAAGCTTAATTATTTTTTTGATTAGCAAACCTTTCACTACTAAAAGGTACTTATTCACAGTTTTTCCAATTAAAATACATTCACAGTTAGATGGTTTTGGACTGCATGAGAGGCAGTGATTTTGAAATAAAGACAAGATCATTAATTTTTTGAAGTTGATCTCCAGTCTTTGTAATAGGGAGGTCGATTTGGGTATAGTCTGTATAAAGACTATACATATAATATAACCCAGTCTATCTAGGAAGGACCTCAGGTAGAATTTCGCTGGTTATTTTCTATTGTGTAGCATAATTATGAGCATTTGAATGAACGCTATAAATTGGTACAGACTATAACTATCTCCAAAGGCAAGAAGTGTCATCACACCTAGAAATGAAGCTGTCGTAGAAGTGAGGGTGTAAAACGTCCGTTGAGGACCAAGCTGTGTAGCTGTCGCTCGATCTTGCAGATATCATACGCAACGGATTCACTTGATATTGTCAAAAAAAAATTGTTTGTCGTTTCGCTTTAAACGCTCTGTGTTAACATTATCGTCTTTTTATTTACGTCAACTTTGCCAACAGCAAACGGACGGTTATTATTGAATTTATGTAGTAACGTAAGTGGGAATAATTCGATTTCGGTCCATGTTGAATCACTTGATTATAATCAAATTCTTTACGTACTAAAAGCACGGTGTTACAACGTTTATGGTACCATGCATGGCTTCTTAAAAGAAATTAATAGACGTAATTTTGTCAAATACTAAATCCATAATTATTGTTGCTGTCAGTATTTTTTTAAATGGGTAATTAATTTAAATTTTAAAAACGCCTGACCCCACTGTGTCACCTACCACTATTTTTTCCCGTTCCATGAATGAGAGCATCAACTGCCGTGATTATTAGCCCTATACGCTTATAAACATCCGTGTCAGGAGGATTTTATACAATCCTGTTGAGATTTAAACCCAAGACCCAGCCAGGGTTTAGTGGTAGGTATATACGAACATATCCACTAGTACACCACGAACGACAACCCTTGCTTGTTCGATCTAAAAAAATAAGTAAACCATTAGAAAGAGTAACCTGACCTTTTAATCTTAATGTGCTCCCATATGGGCGCACCATGATCATTGCGGTAGTAATTTGTATCCGTCTCAAAGTTAACGCTACACAGCTGCTATAATAATATAACATCTGTTTCAATTTCATTATAACATAGCATTTACAGAATCGGCTAGAAAAAAATGCCCATTTTTATTAGAGACTTTTTCGACTAAATCGAAAGCGACAGAAACACACCCTAAACATAACACATAAATAAAACGAGTAAAAAAAAATGCTAATAATTATTTTATAATAAAGTTGAAAATTTAGGTTATTGCATCAATTCGGTAAATGTGAAAAAAACAAATTTGAATTGAATTTCGTACAGCTAAAAGAATATCAAAGCAAACATTTAAATGTTCTCAAGAGTAAATCGAAAATAATTTAATGTCGGTGGTCGATTTGGCGCCAACCCCTCGAAATATCGATATCAAAGTGTGCTTCATATTCGCCGATTTCCTGTAAGATTAGATCGCCGTCGACTCTTTGACGATGGTGGGACGTGGAATGGCAAAAGGGTTCGCAGATGGGATAGAACGTATATTCGATTTTAGGCTTACGCGAGATTTACCTTGTTTGCTTTGTTTCCTTTACGAGTCTAGATGGATAAAGCAGACGTTTTCTGCCAGAAAAATCTATTTTCTGAACTTTGGTTAGGTACGTATTTTACGTGGATATGTAAATGATTAGTGGTGGCTAATATTTTTTTAAATGTATGAAAATCCTAAAAATACGGCGTACGGCGTTATCGTTGTTTTGTGTTCGTTTGTCTAAAGAACATTCAGAATTGGTTTTTAATGATTTATTCGATATGATGATTGAAATTTTGTACCCGGTCTGTTTGCGATATGATTCGTCCCTTTACATGATGTAAATTTACTTTAATCGTCTGGGGGAATTACATTTCGGTATGGAAATTTTTTGTTAACCTTTTATTTGTTCTAATTGCCGCATTTCTATACGCGTGCGTTTGTATATCGGTTAGGTTATGGAAGTTTATTTGTAATTAACAGTTTACGCCATCTATCATCGTTATATAAACGTTCATTGATCCAAATGATGAAATTTCTCGTTGAAGTGGGTTGTTACCTCTTGATAATATAAACAAAAGCTTTTTAACTTAATTGACAATTGAGAGAGATACTCGAAAAACTGGAATGAGAAGTAATTAACTTGTACTCTGCACTGATTGCCTCGATTATTAACAATGTGTTGCGCATTGCCATGCATTCGCTGCAATAACTACCTAGATGAAAGCTATCAGGAAATATAACTAAATGGCGTGCATCATGTTGATAAATTGTGGTCTGATGAAGCGTTTGATTGTCGTGTTTTCTAATTAATTAACTGTGGCCTTTAGACTACATTATATAGCTTTTCAATTATATTAAACGCGCACCATATTTTTCATTCGCACATTAGTACTGTGAATAAACTCATTTGGTTTTCGTACCGTACGTAAAAAGACCGACTGAATAATAGAAGAACTGAAAGATTTTCCAGTTCAAATTTTAGGTTATCGATTTTTCTCATTTTCCATGAGTTCATGAGTGAAAGAAAACGGCTTAAGACATACCATGACCTTCTGAAGGATTATATATCGTAACTTTACTAACTACTATAAAAAGGACAACTTACGTTGTGCAACTCCATAAATAATTATAAGTGGCATTATTTATTTATTATAAAGATGAACCGTTCAGTATGACATCCTATAGAAGCCTTTGAGCTATTGAAATGATCGAATCATTAAAATTTATATTCGTTGAAGTGGAAAGATTTATGTTATTACGCCATTTTTTGAATTTTATTAAATTGTTATGACCGGTAGTAATCCATTGGCTGAGGAGGGTTCTGTATAGAAAGTGGCGTATAGAGGAAAACTTTCCGGAATAATATAAAGGACCTCTACGGCTTCAAAAAAATCCAGGGTAGACATCTCGTAACTGGTCAGATTTTTTGGAAATGACGTCACAGGATAGCGGCCGTCGATAATCATAAAAACCTGCTTATCTGGGGAACCGCTTAACCGATTTTAATAAACCAGCACTCGTTTGAAAGATATTTAAATTCTACATAATTCATATAAAATACCATCTAGTGAAATATTAAATAGTTTTCGAGCTATAACCAAAATTCGTTAATTGCACTTCGGTGGTTCGTTGGGTATTGTCAAATGGAGCAGGAACTATGGGATTTACCAAAAACATTGTTGTAACAAATATTAAAGAGTTTGAAAAGACCTTTAAAATGTATATTTACCCATTACTATATCTATTCAGGTTTCGGAGTTACACCCCCGGAAACTAACTAAACCGGAAAGAACTCAATTTATTGGAATTTTTTCCGCAACATTGTATTTATATTACAGGCCATTAGCTATTTAATTATACATTTATTTATTTATGATTTCAAATTTTCTGACATCATTGGTCATATTTATTTTCTTGAAAACATATAACATAAAAAAATTTAAAATACGTACACTCAGTTTGAAAAAAATCGAGACAAACTTTTTGAAGCGACCTTAAGTTTTAGTGGCGTAAGTAAGGTTCATTGTTCTTGGTTACAGATTTTATACCTGCTGAGCTGTGTAGACCACCCTATACTGCCGTGTTAATTCTAAAGGGCGTATCTTCAAATTGGACAGAAATTGAGTTAGACGCATTTTTAGAATCCTCTTTAAAAGTACTATGTATGTGTTAAGAAGAGATTGCGTATCTCAATGTTATATAGGCGAAAACTCGCTTTTAAAGAAATTTGTATCTACAAATTAGCCGCCTTTGTTAGATTAAAAAAAGGCGTATATGATTTTGTTAGTTGAAACGGTTGTATCTGTACACTGTGTACTCACAGTACTTGCTGCCAGTATTATATTCAATAGTATAAAATTAAAATTCCTCTAAGCATAAATGATTTGATGGCATAACTGAAAATATTAAAAGTCAATTTTCTCAGTTTCTATGTTATTGTAGATACGCCTCTTTGAATTAACACGGCAGTAATAGTGATTCTTGCACTTGAACCTTACTCACATCACCAAAATTAAGGTCGCTTCAAAATGTTTGTCTCGATTTCTTTCAAACTGAGTGTACATGAAAATTTTGTCGCAAAAAAATTATATAACTTACATAGGGAATCAATTCCTTATATCTGCTCACGGCGCGACATGTGTACTGACATGATGACATCTGAAAGGACAATCAGCAACTATTGTTGTACCTTATTCTGCTTTAAATTTAAAAACAGAAACTTTCCTCATCATTTTAGTTGTCATTATGGCAATCTCTCTTGTCCACAGGTAATAAGGTATTTTTACACGTACAGAAAATGCAGCAGGTTACACCATTTTTCCTGCAAACGCAACTTATTCGTCCACACTTTGCGCATTTGCAGGGAGGGATTAAATCCTCTGGAAGCATTATCCTGTTGGATACTGGCAGTAGAAGACCGTCGTCTGACTTTCCGTAACCGCACTGCGTTGGATCCAATGGTTGGACGGTTTTGTCCAAACATTTCGTGTGCGTGTAAGTAATGTAGAAGGACCTAAGAACATGGTCGTGTATTTCCCTGCTGGTGGGGGGCAAGTCCTGTAGTGTAGTTTTGCCGGGAATGGTACAGCCAGAATCTCAATTCGTTCATGGTACCGAATGTCGCTCATTTTTTCATGATTTGGACCAAATATTTCTCCGCTTGCCTTATTGTGTTTTCTTCGATGTCTTCTGATGCTTGTCCAAAATCACTAAGGAACGAAATTGGATCGGCCTTTAATGCGGCGACCTTTGTTCCATTCTTACTAGTATAATCATTACCAGTCAGGGCATGCAGGGCTAGCAAGACTTTGCATAACGGCTGGCCTATGGCATCTGCGAGTGTGTGGACGGGTATACGCCTGACAGTTTCTCTGACTCCTGCTCTTATCCAGACCTCTTGTATTCCCGTTTGCCGAATTGTTCGCCAGTAATACAAGAAAAGTACAAGGACATTGGTGTCTTGGGAAAGGATAAGAATGCGCTTGTGTTCCGCATTTTCGCTGTGTACTGCATGGGGTATACGCGTAAATCGGCTTCTTCAATATCGAATCGTAGATCTTCAACATTTATTGCTGTTCTATCTTTACCGACCGATACCATTTTTCGAACTGCTTACCTGCATATTTTCTTTACATTTTTGACAAATTATGCGTTTCTCTTCTTTCACGCTTTCCGGGGAAGTTCCCCTAACGAGCGAAACACCTTCCATTTTACGGCCTTATTACCAATCACAATATGAACAAACCAAAACTTACTAATCGTACGTACACCTTTTCTTAAAGTCGCGCGACGTCAGATTTGTATGTATTAGCGGTGGCGGTGTAGTGTCATCTAGGGGCCAATATACGCGTGTAATTGAAAGTTTGATACATATAATCGATTATTTTATAATGTATTGATATTATCCGATTACACTGTGTTCGGAGAGAATGCGCCTTCAGGTAGCCACACACATACAGTTTTTCCTCAAGGCACTAATCTTCAACCCCAACAACTATATCCCGCGGTCAGGACAATCCTTTGAGTTATTCCAGTTCGCCCAGCTCCCAACTAGGACGCGTACAAGATAACCGGCAATCGCAGTATTAGATATCAAGCGTCGATAGATGCCATTGCTTTATGAGTCACGAACTGACGTTAAATCTCAGTCCGTGTGTGGGCCGTGGGGCAGCCTCATTTGAAGGAAATGTGTGTGTCTACCTTTTTAATCGATACAATCAATGAAATATCGATTCATAATCGCTGTAACAACGACTAGTTAAAAATGGAAAATATCTCCGTGTTTATAAAACAAAGTTTTTATTATCAATGCAATCGTTGTAAAATAAAGCAACTACAGTACTTAAACAGTAAGGTCTGTAAAAAATAAAGTTGTTGCGATAAATTGAGTTCTTTCCGTTCAGTTTTTGAAAATCACTTTATGAAGAACCTTCGAAACGCACACAGATGTGCACTTCCGAGGGGTGTAACTCCGAAACCGAAACAGATATAGTAATGGGTAAGTAGACATTTTAAAGGTCCTTTCAAACTCTTTAATATTTGTTATAACAATGTTTTGGTAAATGCCATAGTTACTGCTCCATTTGACAATACCCAACGAACCACCGAAGTGCAATTAACGAATTTTGGTTATAGCTCGAAAACTATTTAATATTTCACTAGATGGTATTTATATGAATTATGTAGAATTTAAATATCTTTCATACGAGTGCTGGTTTATTAAAATCGGTTAAGCGGTTCCTCAGATAAGCAGGTTTTTATGATTATCGACGGCCGCCATCTTATGACATCATTTCCAAAAAATCTGACCAGTTACGAAATGTCTACCCTGGATTTTTTTAAGGCCGTAGGGGTCTTTTATATAATTCCGGAGAGTTTAGCTCTATACGCGAACTTCTATACAGGACCCCCCTCAGCTGAAGGACTATAGGTATTTAACTGAAACTAGAGTGATCTAAATTAAATAAGTCATGCGTATAATAAATAGGAAATAATATACCAATTATGTATACAGATAATCCTAGTAAAACGATTTTAATTATATGAAAATATGATACCGTTCAGATTTGTAATTAACTAATAGCACTAAATATAGAAATATTAAGTACGGTCTAGAAAACATTGTTAATTTTATTACGGTTGATAAAATTTTTAGCAAACTAGATCCAATTTAAATTATTGAACTACCATATTGTTAATTGTACATTAATTTTCATTATTCAATGGCACAAATAAATTGGAATTATATTTTCTACTTGTAAACGAAATAATTAGTATTTTAATCCGAAAGTAATTTATTTAAAAAGGATTTAAGCCAAAATTTATATAATTAATTAACCGTAATGGTTATTACAAGCTTGATATATACAATCACATATATTAACCAGAAAGCGTTCTGATTTATATGAAGCACCCTTGAAATGAAATCAGAGTTAATCGAACTGTAACATTGAATGGCATTTAATTGTTAGAGTAGCCACGAACCAAAACAACTAATTATTACACTTACAATAGTCATATAGTCATAATAGATGTTATTGAAATTTCATATAAGAGGTAGAGCAGTCCATGTCCAGAAATCTGTTTCGTTCTCTATTGTATTGCACTGTTATGCAGGGTATTTATACGCACATTTGGATTATAATTACGAATTTGTGTTATTATGGCCGCAGGTTGTTGGTTAACGTTGGATTAAGTAGAATTCCCTTTAAAATACAGTTGGAATTGCCTTTAGGGGCTAAATTAAAATATTATAGGTAGACTGAAAAATGTTTGGCATTTAAACTTGTTACATAAATTTGTAATATTGTATAAAAGCATTATTGTTCATAGAAGTGATTAATACGAGACCTCATATAATTTTATAAAACTATTTCAGTCTATCATCCATAAATCAAAATTTCGCTTCTATCGAGTGCATTTACTTTGTTGAAGAAATAAAAAAAGGAAGGGAAGCTTTTCTTCATAGCTTCGCTACATAGTATAGTAGATTATTGTAATTTTACACCTGGTGGGCCTTATGTTACTAGTTATAAACAAATAAAATTGTTCAATAAATCTTCCCACACAAGACCACGTTGTTTCCAGGGGTTAGTTCTAGTATAGAAAACATCCCTAAAAACATTAATAAACAAAGTCGCGAAGAACTACTTTAACAGAAATCGTGGGAGCGCAGTATCAAAAACACCAAAATAGGTTTTCTCACAACGCCAACGTTGCGTCGCTTCAAATGATGGCTCAAACTTCCAAAGTTCAGATAAAACAATTAAGGAAGAGTTGAATTGTCCTAAGTAACAAAATTTCATAGTCACACTCCCATATACACGCCATGTTGAAATTGAACTTTGGCATGCATTTCTGAACAACTCGCTCTGACCATAGTTTTGCTCCGATCATGGAGTTTTATGTCTCAAAATGACCCTAAGAACATGCTACGGCTCATATGCCTAGTTTTAGCAAAAAGTATCATGTTTCAAGCTGTCTAGGATGTGTCAAAGTGACAGATACTGTTTTCTTGCGATATTTTGCGATTCTTTCAAAATTATAGTAGAAATAGCATACTCCAATGTGATATCGATAGGCATAACTGCCGTGAGAGTTCATTGGGTTCATTTTCAGATATAAAAGTCAAAAATTCGACCAATACAGTGGTCACAGCGAATTGTGCAAAAAATGAAGTCCGAGTCTTTTCCAATGGAGAGTGAACTTTTGGCGTACTAGCAGGAAAAATTGTCGTTCCATCACATCTCTTTACTTCAGGCTAAATTTCCTCGTAAATTGCTCTCATTAAGTTACATCACTCTTTCTTGGCTAAATGTTAAGGTAGAGGAACATTTTGTTCCACTTTTGGATATTTTAAACCCTTAAAACAACTAGTATAAAATGGATAATTTTCCCTTTAAGTTAACGAATCACGACGAAAAATAAATAATTGGTTTAAATTATAAAAACTATAACTCTCGCTAACTGAAAATTCCAAATTATAGCTACCCAAACATTTTCGTAAACTCTTTTAATGCCGCCTTTATTTTGAACTTCAGATCTCTTTAAAAATGTATGTAGGCAGACAGACAGTTAATTTTGTTAAAGGTTATAAATTTTTTAAAATTTTCCAAAAATATTTAACATATTAAATCACACAACGTGCTCTCTTAAATCGCCTAGAATTAAAACGACCAAAAATTAAGAAAATGGATCTTTGATGAGGTCACAACTTTTATAAGGTTTTATTTGCCTAATAGCCTTTAATCGTCATACGATAGCCAGTGTGATTTTAACTACGAATTCCAAATACAAAAGCGTATAAGGCATAATCGTTTAATGGTGGCATTACAGGTCTCCCATAAAAAGAACGTAATAAACATGAAGAGATATTTCATATGAGTGCTTATGCTTCTCCAAAACGTTTTATTGCCTGCTTTAAAACTGAAATCAAACGAATTCCACATTAATTTTACATATACATGGCGCTTAGTTATTGTATAGTAAACAATTACAAAAATAGTGATTCACTTGGTATAACAAAATAACGTCACACGTACCCACGTGCAGGAGGGATGTTGCTTGTGGCTGAGTTAATAATTAATTCTCGAACTTTCACTAGTAAATAATTCTTTTAAAAAGCAAACCTAAACATTTCGGGCCTGAGAAATGATTTTGTATCATTTGTGAACTAATTTGTGATGATCGGATGATGCTGATATGAGAAAAGATGTATCTTAGGCAATTACAGAAAGTACTGTAGGATATAACTACAACGTGCCAAGATAAGGATGAAAACAGCTAAAGGATCTTGAAAAGGATAGAGATACGAAGGCGGTTAAATTAGAGAAAAGTTGTATAATTTAGGGCATGTTCACATGTAGTTTTGCAAAAGTTCATTATTGTTTATCGTTTCCGAGATTTAAAACAAAATGCGATTTTTGGGTTTTTCTTTTTTTGTAATTGCATCGTTTATTTTAAAAGATTTTTAAAACCAAAAATATTTCTTCATTGGCCCTTTTTGAGTTCTATTAAATGACGTTTTCAAATTTTTCATTCGACGTTTCATCTTCGAGAAACCATCATCAAGTTTATTATTTTATATCGCCGCAACCAACCCTGTATTCGATAGTATTTTTGATTACGAATTTAACGATGTATTTATACATTATGGTTTGGAAGTTAATTTTTAAAAAATATTCGGATTAATTTTAGTACATTTGATAATATTTTTTTATGTAGAAATTTAACAACTCCAATCTTTTAAACATATTTAATTAAAGTAAATAATCACAATAACTGTTCAAATAGGTTGCCGTTATTTTCTGGACGCAGGTTTATTGTGTTTATTGAAATTTTTCTGAAAAATTAGCTTCAAAATTAGCTTTAAATTCGTAATAAAAAATACTATCCAATACAGGATATTTCATTGGTTGCGGCCATATAAAAAAATAAAGTTGATGATGGTTTCTCGAAGACGAAACGTCGAATAAAAAATTTGAAAACGCCATCTAATACAATTCAAAAAGAGGCAATGAAGAAGTATCTTTGGTTTTTAAAAATTTTTTTAAATAAACGAAGGAATTACGAAAAAAGAAAAACCCAAAAATCGCATTTTGTTTTAAATCTCGGAAACGATAATTAACTTTTGCAAACTTGTAACGCCCTTGCGTTAATTCCTATTTTCTATTGGAAATATTCTAATTTCCTTTATTAATAACTAATACTCTTTAAATTTCCTACATTGTAGAGCTTGACCTGTTATCTTAGTCCTATGTAATCTAAACCTTCTGAAGTCTCTTTGTTCGCTACAAAGTATTACTGAACTCTCTTTATTCGCTACTATGTTGCACAATAGATCTATTCATTCCTCGTTGTTCTTTGTATTAATTCTGCTTACTCTGAACTTCTGCCTTAGGGTCAGGAGCTCCTGTTCTTCACTTCATTTCTTCAGTTAGCTGCTTGCTCTATTACCAGTCACTTCGTACTTTTTGCCTGTGTTCGAATATTACGCATTTCTGAAACTCGATTAAATCGGCTTTGGCGTATATTTCACCCTAATTAGTGATTTTTCGAACCATCTGCTTGTCCGAAGATCATCTAATACGTATTTTTACGGCTATTTAACACATAAAAAAGTGGACGTGAGTTTTCTTCTTAAACGCTGGGATTAATTATCACCAGGTTTGTACTGATTTTTCTCGCTTAATGTAGTTCCCTAATTTCGCTTTTCCCTTTTTTATAGCGGTTTTACACCAGTATAAAAAAAGCTACCTCTAACTTTTCTACAATTTTCGTACATCTTTACTTCGTGACCGACGACCTACGAGGGAAACCAACTGTTTCTTCAATCCCTCGATCGCCGCTACGAAAACTCATCTAATTTCATCTTTACAGTATAATATACCGTCGCTAAGTGGGAAAAAAACCAATTTTAGTTTTCCCCTTTGCTCCTTATATTGAACTTTTTATACTTTAATTTTACCTACTATTTTATTTAAAAGATTCTGTTTAAACATTAACCATTTTTACTATTTAAAATTTGCTATACATATTTGCTCTTACTGTAACGTAACTTTACCTTTTTATTTCGTTTTAACTTCCTAAATTGATATAGTTTATTTGCTAATTTAATTTTCTACTTGCTAAGTATTAATTTGTTATCAAATTACCTTTAAATTCTTTTGACTTAACGTAACTATTTAAATTTGAACTTAATCTATATTTGGTATCCGATTTTTGAATCACAGGATAGTACTCGTACAATTATTCATTTCGGCTCGCTGTAATGCCCAGCGACCCTTGTTTTTATTTTGTTTAAGGACTTGGAAAACTGTGCACAGGAGTTCCAACATCCGACTCAACTTTAAGAAAAGAAAGGTAGGATTTTCTATTTAACCATCGATTACTGTCTATTGTATTTTTAAAATCGCATCCCTATATCTGAATTTGTTTACTGAATTTAACGTAATTTTACTTACAATTTTTAAATCCCTTAGAGGTAATTTAGATCCCATATTTTGTGTTACAAAATTACATATTTAATTTGCAAAAGTTAAGTAATTATTTTACTATTTAATAACCATTTCTTTGTATTTATAAAACCTAATTTTATTGTGTAATATTTTTTGGAATTATTCATTATAATCACCTTAAATTTATTTACTTCTCTATTTATTGCTGAAACCACCCCGTTCTCTTTCAGATTTGACTTCGTTCCTATTCAAACTGTTAATATCTTCGTAATTCTGATTAGCAGCCTTATTTTTCTACAAGAATTACGTGGCGCCCTTTTCTTTACTTAATTTTCTCCTATTTTACTACCACAATTTTTTACTTTTTCGCTCATTTTCGCTAACCCACGACCACGTGTCTACTAGCACTGAACTACTGCGGCCATTGCTTCATTTAATTTCGTTGCGACCCAATTCTTGTCGTAACAAATTCTTTTGGCGCCCAAACGTGCGGGCCATCCCTTTGCATCCCTTTCGTTACTTTAAAACCATCCCTTTCGTTACTCTAACAAATTCTTTGACTTCTTGGAATAACTTATTACTCATTTAACCATGTTTTCGTTTAAATTAG
This sequence comes from Pyrocoelia pectoralis, assembly GCA_036250285.1. Classification (NCBI taxonomy): domain Eukaryota; kingdom Metazoa; phylum Arthropoda; class Insecta; order Coleoptera; family Lampyridae; genus Pyrocoelia; species Pyrocoelia pectoralis. Next base: position 31,508,955 of record CM070077.1, read on the forward strand.
ACGTAAATCGCTTGCATAAAAATGAACTTGAATATGAAATTGTTTCTAGAGGTATTCAACTTACCACCACAGTTACTAACTTGAGGAAATTCGCTCGTAATGCTATCTTACTTGATCTAGAAAAATCTTTAACTCCCATGACTCATTCTATTCCTTTTGCTGACGATTTAACTGCAATTACCAAATGCATCGAAGAAATCAAAAGCCTAACTGACATTGTCACAAACGATTCCAAATCCAGAGATTTCCTACGGTTGAATAGTCTAATCCCTCATATTGAACGAAGATGTACCCTAATGAATGCTACCGACGATGCTCAAATAGGTCAACGAAACACATCGCTCTTAACTATTGCCACTTTGAAATCAAACTTGCACCAGAAACTCAAAAAATTAAATCGTGTTAGCTTTTCAGATTTTCATAAATTATCTTCATCTAGTCCTGAACCTTCTACCTCTGCTGATGCTGGATTAACTGACCGTCCTTCTACTCCTCCTCTAATTTCTTCCAGTGAGGATGAACTTGAACCAAGTGAACCCTTACGTACTGTTGCTCCGATTTCTGAATCACTTACTTTGGAGAAACGCTTCGATGTCTCTAAACTTGGCTTAACCTTCTCAGGTGAAGGCAAAGTATCTCTTCTAGATTTTCTCACTCGCTTAGACGAATTAGCTTCCTCTCGTGGGATAACTAAACGAATGCTCTTTTCGCGTGTTCCTGAATTGTTAACAGGACGTGCTCTTCTACTCTACCGTTCTCGTAAACTCTTTTTAACTACTTGGGACGAAGTTGTGTGTATGCTCAAAACAGAATTTTTGCCTATTGACTATGACGAAAGATTACTGGACGAAATCAAAAACCGAACTATGGGACCTTCTGAAAATATGTCTTCATACCTTGCAGTAATGTACAATCTCTTCCAACGTTTGACTACTCCCTTATCTGAAACCAAACAATTATACTACATCCGTCGAAATTTGACTCCTTTCTACCAAAACGCTCTAACGCTGACTCCTATCTCCAGTATTGCTGAACTTTCCGCCCTAGGTAAACAAATAGAACAAAACCATTACTTTATTGAAACTTTTAAACCCCCTCCTTCCAGGAAATCTTCTCATTTGCTTGAACCAAGTCTTGCTTATTTAAGTATTGCGTCTTCTTCTGATACTGATACTAGTACTCCTACTTATTCTACCAAACGTAACTCAAATACTCCTAAACTTTCTTCTGCTGCTGTTGTGTCTACTCCTAAGAAGGAGGAACCAACAATCATTTGGACCGTTTCTAATACTCCTAAACAGAAAGATAAGAAACCAGTTACTTCAACTGTTGCTACCAATCCTATCCAGTCAAAACCAAAATTTACTTCGAAACCGTCACCTAAACCAAAACTTACTTCCACTTCTTCTTCAGTCACTTGTTGGAACTGCCGAAAACCAGGTCATGTATCTCCTAAATGCCCTGAACCTCAATCTATTCACTGTTATGGTTGTGGAAAACCAGATGTTATCAAACCAAATTGCTCAAATTGTGCTAATTCTTCTTTAAACTAATTTCTGAGTGTTCGAACCGAGTCGAGCCCTCTTCTCTCTCATTAATCTCGGAAACTCCTTTTGGTACTTTACCTGACCACCATAAACATGTCTTGAATTTTCTACTCGCTAGTGTCCGTAAGGATGAACGACCTTATCTCAATGTATCCGTCTTTGGCTACCCTTTTAAAAGCTTGTTAGATTCTGGATCCTCCAAAACTATCTTAGGTCAACTAGGATGGAACCTTTTAAGTTCTTTAGGCCTTTCTCTACGTAAATATCGCCCTTCTCCGAAATCCTCTTCAACTTGTTTGCTTGCTAATGGTGAAACATGCTATATTCTTGGTATTGTTAATCTTCCTATTACTCTACAAGACAAGACTGTCACTTTAGAAGTCTTAGTCATTCCCGATGTTACTCAACCACTTATCTTAGGTATTGACTTTTGGAAATCAATAGATTTCGTTCCTAATTTTCATACTGGTACTTGGACTTTTGGAAATTCTGATGAAGTTTGCTCCATTTCTACTGCTGATCATCTGATTACTAGATCTAACCTTTCTCTTGCTGAAGAACAATCTCTTCAATTGTTATTTGACTCTCCTGTATTAAATTCTACTGAACTTGGCTGTACTACTCTAATAGAACACCATATCCGTACTTCTGCTGAACCTATCAAACAGCGCTATTATCCTCTCTCTCCTGCTTTACTTAAAATTGCCAATGATGAATTAGACTCCATGATTTCTTTAGGAATTGTTGAACCTTCTTCAAGTCCGTGGTCTAGCCCAATTGTTCTTGTTAAAAAAAAAGATAACTCTTACCGTTTCTGCATAGACTACCGAAAGGTTAACGCTGTAACCGAAAAAGATGCCTACCCATTACCTTACATCAACACTATCTTAGATCGCCTTCGTGATGCTCAATTTCTTTCTTCTTTGGACATTCGCTCTGCGTATTGGCAAATCCCTCTATCTAAAGATTCTAAACCAATTACCGCTTTTACTATACCTGGACGAGGTCTTTACCAATTCAATAGAATGCCTTTTGGATTGCATAACTCACCTGCTACTTTTCAACGCTTAATTGATCAAATTCTTGGTGCTGACTTGGAACCCTATTGCTTCGCCTATCTTGACGACATTATCATTGCTACTCCTTCTTTTGAAAAACATTTAGAAGTCCTAACTAAAATATTCTCTCGATTATCTGATGCTGGTCTCACTTTGAATAAAAATAAATGTCATTTTTGTCTCTCCGAACTTAAATATCTTGGCTACGTTGTCAATAGAAACGGCTTACTTGTAGATCCTGATAAAGTCAACGCAATCATTTCTATCCCTCAACCTTCTTCAGTGTCTGAAATCCGTCGCTTACTTGGAATGGCGAGTTGGTACCGTCGTTTCATACCTAATTTTTCTACTGCTTTGGCTCCATTAACTCATTTAACTCGGAAAAATACTCCATTTGTCTGGTCCTCTGAATGCGAAGAAGCCTTCTCTTTCCTAAAAAAGCAACTCATCTCTGCTCCAATACTTTCTTGCCCTGATTTTTCTTTACCATTTACTATCCAAACCGATGCTTCTAATTATGGCTTAGGTGCTGTCCTCAGTCAGGAATCCCCTGATGGAGAAAAAGTTATTTCTTACATTAGTCGTTCTTTAACTAACCCTGAAACCAAATATTCTACTACCGAAAAGGAATGCTTAGCTGTTCTGTTTGCTATTGAGAAATTTCGCGCCTATATCGAGGGTGCTCACTTTACTGTCATTACCGACCATCATTCTCTTATCTGGCTGAATAAACTTCAGAATCCTTCTGGACGTTTGGCTCGTTGGGCCTTACGACTCCAACAATATAACTTTTCTATCATTCACCGTAAAGGGAAAAATCATGTTGTTCCCGATGCCTTATCTAGAGCTGTACCTGAATTGTCTTCTGAATCTCCTCCAGAACTTTGCGAAATTAATATTACTACTACTATACCTTCAATTAATCTTCCTATTACCGATCCTTGGTACTTAAAAATGATTACTAATGTTTCTAATAATCCTACAAAGTTTCCTCTTTGGTCTATCGAAAATAATCTCCTATACAAAAAAGTTTCTTCTTCTGATTTGTCTGATATTTCATTAGGAAATTGGAGAGTAGTCGTTCCTAAAAACCAACGCTCTGAAATTATCCGTGAATATCATGACCCACCAACTTGTGGTCACTGTGGTGTAACTAAGACCTTAAGTCGCATTAATAAATTTTTCTATTGGCCTAATCTTCGCTCTGACATAGCTAGATATATTCGTAACTGTCATACCTGTGCTGCTCACAAAGTTGAACAGAAAGCACAACCCGGTCTATTTTCTCCTAGAGCAACCCCTACTCGCCCTTGGCAGGTATTGAGTTGTGACATTGTTGGTCCTTTACCTCGTTCTTCTAAAGGCAACTGCTATATTTTCGTGATTGCCGACTATTTCACTAAGTTTCCATGTTTCTTTCCGCTTCGTACTGCAACCGCTTCTAAAATCTGTAAAATTGTTGAAGAACAAATTTTCTTGCTCTTTGGTACTCCACAATATCTTATCGCCGACAACGGTGTACAATTTCGCAGCAAAGAATTTTCAAAATTATGCTCCCAATATAAAACAGATATCCTTTACACTGCTAAATACCACCCCAGAGCTAACCCTACTGAACGCATAAACAGAGTACTAAAAACAATGATAGCTTCTTACGTCAAAGAGAATCATCGCACATGGGATGCGAACTTGTCGAAAATTGGTTGCGCTATTCGTACCTCAAAACATGAAATTACTAACTATACTCCATATTTTGCTTTCTGTGGCCGTGAACACATACTTTTTGGAAATACTTTTAAAACTCCTCTTGATGACGAAATTCCTTCTATAGATACTAATCCTCCTATCACTACCCGTACTGCTGAATTTTATGAAAAGCTACGCACAGATATTCTATCTAAAATGAAACTTTCTACACTACGTACCCAAAATCGCTATAATTTGCGGAAACGCACGGTAACTTATAAGAAAGGAGATTCTGTGTGGAAGCGTAACTTTGTCTTATCAGACGCTTCAAAATTCCTAAATGCTAAACTCGCTCCTAAATTTTTAGGCCCCTTCAAAATAAAAAAGGTTGTCTCTACTTGGACTTACGAATTAATGAATTCTTCAGGAAAGTCTATAGGTATCTTCCATGCTAAGGATTTAAAGCCTGCTTACTCTGACCATTTAGATTCAACTGAACATTCCTCATCCGATTCAGATACTCATTCTACGATAGCTGCTGAAACCATGTCTATAAACCGTCATCTTTCTAAACGACGTAAACGTCATACCTAAAGATTCTTTCTTCTCTCTCTCTTTCCTTTGCTACTTTCTTTCTACATCATTTGGGAGGCTTGGTTGGGGTGTACTTTCTTTCGTGGTGGATCATGAGGTCGATACTCACGCTTTGTTTCCTTGGAGTATTCTTCCTCGCTCTTCCATCGAGCCCTACTCATTACTGATTTCCTTCTTTCTCTCTGTCTATCTCTTCTTAACTAAGTATCTTCGTTATTTTCTTGTGACGCGATCACACGCCTTTGCTCCAGACGACTTTTGGTCCGTCTTGCGTAAGTCGATAAAATTAGTGTTTATAGGACATCTGCTCACCTGTTTTCGCTAACGTTGCATGAAGGTTTCGTGTACTTACTTTCTCTTTGCTATTTTACTCGTTTGTTTTCTTCAAACTTTCGTTTAGGTTGCTCTGCTTTCTTGTTGCTCGATACACTACCTTTGCTAAAACTCGAGATATTTCGGATTTATGTGTTGGTCGAGACCCTTTTGTTGTTTAGTCAGGAACTTATGCTTCTCCTGGTTTTCATCAAAAACGTATTTTTACGGCTTTTACAACATTTAAGTGGCGTGTTCTTATTCGTTAGTTAAAGTTCCTCTTTGGTTTTCTTCTACTTATCCTTTTCTCCTTGGTTTTTTCTGCTGATCATTTTCTCTCTATTTTCTTGGGTTTCTATTTGATTCTTTCTTTCTTCATTTTTTTTGCTTACTGGCTTGCTTTCTTTGTTGACGACTTTTGCTTGGATTCTTTCTGACTTCTCTTTGGTTTACTGTTGGGACTTTCGGTATGTTTTGTTGAGTTTGGTGTCGAACCAGCCATTCTGGCATTGCATACTCATCGTCATGTCGCTTTTGGATTACTTTTTTTATGTACTTTGATATGTCTCTTTTGAGATCAGACAATTTTGGTCTATTGCTTGCTTACGCAGTAATTTTGGACTACCGCTGCGGTTCCTTACAGGGAGGAGTGATCTTCAATCATGTTGCCTAACAACCCGCCTGTTCGTAGTAAAGTAGGTTTGCATTGCCTCTTGATTTTGGATACCGGTGCCCTGCACTGGGGGAATGGTTCCGTTGCGACAGTTCACATTCCTCTGTAACTGATGAATCTTAGGGTATCATTTCGCCTATTTTTCGTCGTCGCCCTTTCTTCTTCCAAAACCATGACTATGTTCATTAGCTCATTTCTAGTATTGTTACTAAACTCATCTCTTTGGTTTCGCTACTCAGCTTCTCTTCTTTTCAGCTTCCTAGCTCCACTTTTGTTAGGGGGGTGTAACGCCCTTGCGTTAATTCCTATTTTCTATTGGAAATATTCTAATTTCCTTTATTAATAACTAATACTCTTTAAATTTCCTACATTGTAGAGCTTGACCTGTTATCTTAGTCCTATGTAATCTAAACCTTCTGAAGTCTCTTTGTTCGCTACAAAGTATTACTGAACTCTCTTTATTCGCTACTATGTTGCACAATAGATCTATTCATTCCTCGTTGTTCTTTGTATTAATTCTGCTTACTCTGAACTTCTGCCTTAGGGTCAGGAGCTCCTGTTCTTCACTTCATTTCTTCAGTTAGCTGCTTGCTCTATTACCAGTCACTTCGTACTTTTTGCCTGTGTTCGAATATTACGCATTTCTGAAACTCGATTAAATCGGCTTTGGCGTATATTTCACCCTAATTAGTGATTTTTCGAACCATCTGCTTGTCCGAAGATCATCTAATACGTATTTTTACGGCTATTTAACACATAAAAAAGTGGACGTGAGTTTTCTTCTTAAACGCTGGGATTAATTATCACCAGGTTTGTACTGATTTTTCTCGCTTAATGTAGTTCCCTAATTTCGCTTTTCCCTTTTTTATAGCGGTTTTACACCAGTATAAAAAAAGCTACCTCTAACTTTTCTACAATTTTCGTACATCTTTACTTCGTGACCGACGACCTACGAGGGAAACCAACTGTTTCTTCAATCCCTCGATCGCCGCTACGAAAACTCATCTAATTTCATCTTTACAGTATAATATACCGTCGCTAAGTGGGAAAAAAACCAATTTTAGTTTTCCCCTTTGCTCCTTATATTGAACTTTTTATACTTTAATTTTACCTACTATTTTATTTAAAAGATTCTGTTTAAACATTAACCATTTTTACTATTTAAAATTTGCTATACATATTTGCTCTTACTGTAACGTAACTTTACCTTTTTATTTCGTTTTAACTTCCTAAATTGATATAGTTTATTTGCTAATTTAATTTTCTACTTGCTAAGTATTAATTTGTTATCAAATTACCTTTAAATTCTTTTGACTTAACGTAACTATTTAAATTTGAACTTAATCTATATTTGGTATCCGATTTTTGAATCACAGGATAGTACTCGTACAATTATTCATTTCGGCTCGCTGTAATGCCCAGCGACCCTTGTTTTTATTTTGTTTAAGGACTTGGAAAACTGTGCACAGGAGTTCCAACATCCGACTCAACTTTAAGAAAAGAAAGGTAGGATTTTCTATTTAACCATCGATTACTGTCTATTGTATTTTTAAAATCGCATCCCTATATCTGAATTTGTTTACTGAATTTAACGTAATTTTACTTACAATTTTTAAATCCCTTAGAGGTAATTTAGATCCCATATTTTGTGTTACAAAATTACATATTTAATTTGCAAAAGTTAAGTAATTATTTTACTATTTAATAACCATTTCTTTGTATTTATAAAACCTAATTTTATTGTGTAATATTTTTTGGAATTATTCATTATAATCACCTTAAATTTATTTACTTCTCTATTTATTGCTGAAACCACCCCGTTCTCTTTCAGATTTGACTTCGTTCCTATTCAAACTGTTAATATCTTCGTAATTCTGATTAGCAGCCTTATTTTTCTACAAGAATTACGTGGCGCCCTTTTCTTTACTTAATTTTCTCCTATTTTACTACCACAATTTTTTACTTTTTCGCTCATTTTCGCTAACCCACGACCACGTGTCTACTAGCACTGAACTACTGCGGCCATTGCTTCATTTAATTTCGTTGCGACCCAATTCTTGTCGTAACAAACTACATGTGAACATGCCCTAAATTATACAACTTTTCTCTAATTTAACCGCCTTCGTATCTTTTGCCGTTTTCAAGATCCTCATGCTGTTCATCCTTATCTTGGGCACGTTGTATTAACGAAACCTGCATCCGTCATGAAAACTAATTTTATTTAGGAATACTTCAACTTCGACCCAAGAGAATATGATATAATAATGCTAATTTTCTCTTAATAAATAGTAATTAAATAAGGAAATTAAAAAGTAATATTTCATTGTTGACAGTGATACAAAATGTGTTTTTATTTATTTGTCAAAGCAAATGACAAAATTCTTCAAAAACGGATCAACGTGAACAATAAATTAATCCTTTGTTATTATTTTGAGTAATAATTTATTGTATCCTTATTTAAAATTGAATTTAGTTGAATTGCTTGTTATTATTATAATATAATGAACATTTTATTGCAAGCTATGAAATGTACCAATACTATATAATTAACAAAATTAGATTACTACGTAGTTAAATTGAAAGTTTTCATCTACGCGCATTTGAAATTGGAACACGCAACTGCAGGGGCGCTCCGACCCGGGGGTGCAAGGGGTGCGGGGCACCCGGGCGGCAAGTCAAGAGGGGCGGCGATAGCCGCCTTGTTAAATAAAGAAAATGTCAAAAGTAAAATAATTGATATTGAAAAGAATAAATTATATTTCGTAATTACTTAGATATAAAAATATTTTTTACAATTAACTGAATTTAAACAAATATACATTAGTTTTAAAAACGCAAAAAAAATGGTGGCATTTCTAATTGTAATAATTTTTCTGATGATTGCAAATTGCTATTGAATTTATTTATGTCACTTTCTTCGACAAAATGTTGTTCTCAGAACCTCTTGCAAATATTCGAGGATTCAGCTTCTATTTAACGCGAAAATTAAGAAATAACTCATTGCCTCATTTTTTCAACAAAATATTATCCCTTATTCTAAAAAGTGAATTTACTTATACAACAATAAATCATTTTACGAACACGTTTAAAAAAATCACCATCACCCCATCCGAACCCATCATCGGCCAACGATCTGTCGCTCTGCTCTGCACTATTTAGCAGGAAATTACTTGTTCATAAGTTCATAGTCAGAGCTTATAAATACAATATACAACCCCACGCAATTTACGTTTATTTTAAATGTGTTACCTCTTATTTCAACACGATTTTTGGTCGCTAATTTTTGTGCTTGATTTTGTGATTGCTGGTCAATGAAAATAATTAAAGGTAGGTACACTTTAAAATATTTTTCTTTTGCACTTAAAAATAAAGCTTTTAAATATTGTTTTGATATTGTTTTATAATGTATTGTTTTTCAAATGATGCACCTCGTATCGATTGATTCAATTTATAGCATATTTTTAATGTGTGTTTGATTCAATTTATAGCATATTTTTAATGTGTGTGAACTAGATAAAAACCATACGATTTTCTCTAAATTTATTATTTCGTGAGATACAGGGTATATATTCGTAATAATATTTATTACAATTCATTGTTTCATTTAAGATAAAAATATTTCCAAAAAGATTTAGTTACCGATAAAACAAGGGGGAGGGCGGCAAAATTATTATCGCACACGGGCGGCAGATACCCTAGGAACGGCCCTGCACGCAAGTGTCAATATAGAGCGATAAACAAGTTTACTATGAGAGACTCTTTACAGAAGCAAAATTCATTAGTGAATGTTCTGGGTTTGTGAAGGGAAAACTGTTTCATGGAAGCAATGGTTAATATCCAAAAAATATTTTAAAGAAAAAATGTTCAAAGCGATTCAGCTGGTAGAAGAGCGTTATTTTCTTTGTCATATCAGTATTAAGTTATACAAGGCAAAAAGAGTCAAGTTGTCTCTTCCTAACAGTACGGATTGTCGTCCATGGAACCATTGCGATATGGAATAAAAAATAGTTTAAGGACAATGTCTAAAATAATTTCTATATGGTCAAATTTCTAATCTCACTTTGTTTATTCGATAACTTATTGATTCGAAACAGAAACGTAAATTAAAGATCTATGTTTATTTGACTTTACTTTACATTGCGAACCCGCTTGCCTAAGTTTATTATTTATTTACTCTAACACATTTGCATATTTTTTTAATTTTTATATTTCCGTTTGGTTGTAAATAAAAAAGTCGATTTACATTGTAGGTTAATTGTCTATGGAAATAAATTCAACAGCACCCAATTGTTATAATTCAATTATTAGTCACACTCATATCTAATTATTAAATAAGCGGTATAAAGATATTAAAAAATGAAATATGGCGCCATGTCCAATTTTTCAGACGAATCATTTGTCATAAAAAACATACAATGGTCAAATAAGTATTTACTGTGCAATATTTCGATATTAATTCTATACGCCTATTGATCTTGCAGACACATAATTCAATATTCTTTTTCGTATTATGCTAAAATAATTAAATGACATATAACAAATGTTAGAATATGAATGATCTTTTCTGAACTTGTCTATAACCAGTAGTAGATTAAGTGGTTTTTCAATCCATAGACATGATAGATGAGAATATCACGCAGAGTAATGTTTTATTTATAAATTACGAATTATAATTGATGCTTTAATCGCCGCCAGTTCTATTTTTTTTTGGCTAAATTAGTTGAATTTCCATATGTTTCTCATTTATGCCACAAAGCGATAATTTAACAGTTAAAATAATCTGATAAAGGTTTACACAACAGAGAACTTAATAATACCTCAAAAATGTTTATACATTATTTTACTTAATTTAAGAGTTTGTTTGTTCTTCAAACGAGTCCACATAATATTATTCTGAAATTACATTCCAATTAATCGTTTCAGCCTAAAGGAAACCGCAATGAATTATACCGAAAAATTAAAATTTTTGTGTTGCCCTAAAATTCTCCCTGCAAAATTAAAAAAGAAGATGGGGAGCCATTTAATATTAAACTGTTGATTTACGTTTGTCGTCGAAAAGTGAACCTTTGAACTAAATTCATTCTTTGAGGAGAATGTCATTTCAAATGAGACAACTCATGTTTTAGTCAACATTCTCTCTGTACATGATTTTAATGCAAATTTGTTTCAATTTCCGCACAAACAAAATTACCCATCCTATCAGGCGAAAAGTTGTGAATGAAACCGTTTAATAAAAGTAAAAAGAATAACAAACAAATAACGATTTTAAAGAGAAAAAAATCTAGAGTCATGCACAGCGAATTGTAATCAATACATATTATGTTGAATTCCGTGGAAAAGGACAAACTCAATAACAATCCAACTGAGCAATAACTTGGTAGAAACATTTTTCTATATCAAATTAATTAAAAACAAAATTAAATAATAATGTTACTTACTTGAAAAATATACATTGACGGCTAAGTAAGTAAAATTAAAAGAATAAATTGCGCAAATATCATTGCAGTGCTGTGAGCAATATAACACGTGGTGAAGTACATACTTCGGTCATACAAGACGTGAATTAATGAATTATTTTTATTGTGCAAAATCAAAAATACGATGCAATATTGCATTGTTACAATTAACTTGCTCATTCACTCAAGGTATGGCTAAATTTCAAGGGCTTCTTCTTCCTCCGCCTCTCTTTCCTTGTGATATTTTATGTCTTGGTAAGGTGTCGTCTTCCCATTTTTTCCACATGTGGGGTCCAATTCTTGTTCAATTACGTATGTCTTGTAATTTACATTGTCTTCGTATTTCTTGGCTACATAGTCTATCGTGAAGGGTGTGACCTACGATTGTTCTTAAGGTAGCCATACCTTGTTTTCAAGATTGATACATTAGTGCAGTCAAATTAGCAAATGACATGGAAAAAATTAGATACAAAGGTTTCTCAACGGAAATCTGCAATACATAATGTACTGAATAACATACTAAAAGTCCCATGAAATTCCAAAATGGCAACTTGGAAAAAAATGGGCGCCATTTTGTTCTTTTTAGTTTTTTTGAAATATCTTAAAAACCACTAATTTTTGGGAAAAAATACAAGAGTACTTTATTAAAGAAGAGAAAAAAACATATAAGATATGTAGCAGCTAAATTACGTATGATAAATATTACTGAAGATATCAAAGTTCAAGTACTAATGGAACTAGAATAATGTGATGAAATTAGCATTTGACTTGAAGAAATTGTATTTTTTGTTTGAGATGTTATAAAATCAACTTATATGCAAAGAAATATTTATTTTATAACCAACTTTATACACAATATTATATAATAATATACTAATTTATATATGTAGGTATATAGTTTATTTTATAATAAAACTTAAAAAACCGCCGGTGCGACGTTTAAAAGTTGTAAGAAACTATTAAGAGTTCAAATCAAATATAAACTCTTCTTCTTCTTCTTCTTCAATATCATGTATAATACATGGATTCTCACAGGCTATACCAAAACATTGTCCACACTTGGAAGAACACTTCAATCCGAGTTTTTTGCAAGAGCAGGCTTTACCACAAGAACCTTCATTGCAGTTGCAAAAAACCATTTTTAGAATATCGGATGGAGCTATATCTTTTGTCAATGCTTTAGGAATAAGATTTGCTAGATTATCTTTGGTCCACCCATATTTTAATGGATCTAAGTTTTGACCAATCCATTCTTGTACCTAAAAATTGTAAATAATAGTATACTTTACAACAAATATTACGTTATTTACCTGGTGATATACCCTCAATAGATGTTGTGTAGCAGCATCTTTTGTTGGTGGTAGTGATGCCAAATTAAATGTTGATGATAATCCTTGCCGCGAAGTTAATCTATTGTACAAGGTATATCTTAAATCGTCCAAATCTTGTGTATTTTTTGGAGGTTGATATAATTTCGCAATGAACTTTAAGCCTATTTCCATCAAACTTTCTATAGCAGAGTTTTGTTCTAAAAATATGTTAAGACTCTTGCACAAATTAATATCCCTTTTCAGTAACTGCAGACAAAACTTTTTACTTTTTTTAAACATGAAAGATGTTGTATCGCATCCTGATACAGCATGTAAAAATAAAATGCAACGTCTTAAGTGGCCTAATTTTATTTGAAGCTGCATTATATTTGTTATTCTATCGGCTTTTGCAGCTTTTCCCGGGCGCATCAAAAACATGTTATTATGCTGCGAATGATGAACTAGAAGGACAGCAATATCAGTAGGTACAGTTTTATTTTTCGGTTCTTTTTTCAAATATCTCAGAAACTATTAAGTTCGCAATAAATATACAGAATAGAATACTAAAAGTAATGTACTTTTTTGTATATTTTCATCACTAAAAAAATTCATATCTCTATTAATATCTAAAGAACATTTATCAAAAATATGTTTTTGGACGTATTTCTTAATTTTGTGTAAAAAAGGTCTCTTGATATTTTTTTCTAAACTTAATACTTTTTGAGATATTTCGAATAAACTAAAAAATCCAAAATGGCGACCGTTTTTTTCGCATTTGCCACCATGGGATTTTTTGGGACTTTTAGTATATTACTAAGTACATACTGTATACTACACATTCCGACAGAAATTAGCTTGTAGGAAATTTTTTCCGTGTTACCCCCTAAAATTAGCTAATTTGACTGCACTACATTTCGAACACTATAGAATGTCCCTTAGGCAGGTATCCTTGCGGCTTTGAATGTTTGCCTTTGCACTTGCTATCATTACCTGTTTCCACACTTAAATAGGTGAAGGTCATGACCTGTTCTATGATGTTCTTTCTATTTTTACTTTCCCGTGAATATACACATGTGTAATGTAATCGAAAAAAAAATCGATCTCGAGGTTTTGATGACTCTCAACGTTTTGGGTCCTCCTGAGACCAAAATCACCATCCGCCAAACTTATGTCTCAAAATCAATGATTTTCGAGAGCGTCTATCTCATCAACGGTTACAGATAGCAAAAAAACTATAGGAATGAAAAATGTAGAGAATGTCAGCTTTAATTTTGTATATGAATATATTTTTTGTAGGACCAACTTCTACTGAAAAAATACATACCACCTTTTTAACCAAACATTGCCAAACTTTTTCATCAACAAAGAAGAGAAAGAAGCTTATTTCCGCTTGTTCAATAAGCTCCAGACAAGTATCATAGTCAATCAAATTTTCCACCGTGATTCTGCATGCAGGTAGATCACATTTACCCCAGTAGACAAGTAACATCCGATTCTAACTTATTTCGTTGAATGGAACACGATGAAAGGTGACGTATGGTAATACGTAATTGAAGAATATTCGTGTTTTTAGCTTTTGGTGAGAATATTTGATAAAAACCTAGGATTTTATAACCCTTTATTGATCAATTGCACGATCACGAACTGCAGTATGGCCACTTTTCAGCAGGTTAACACACTCGACCACACGTAACTTGAACTGCCTTGGAATTTTATAATGAGACACCAATCGCACAAGATCATCCCCACATTGCACAATAATAGGCACTGTGTATGGTAGAATAGGAATGCATTTTTAGCGCATTGTAGAGGTCAATAAAATACTACTTGCAATGGTTTTTATTGTTTGGTTTGAATTTCATAATCCTTATTTCAAGATTAAAAAGATGATTTCGATTTTAAGTACCCAGAGTTTTCCATTTATTATAATGGAGATAGATACTATAAAAATTACAACGTCCGCCGCCCAAAACACCAAATAAAGGAGGAAAAGATGTATTTGTTTGTAAATATGATATAGGACGTACAGATAAAAATAATACAAATGGGCAATTCTAACAAAAATATAAATATTTCACCCACTTTAAAATACAAGGTCCACGTTGGGAAATAGAAAGCAAAAGCAGTGTTTTATGAATACAGAAAAGCCCCTACATATGTCTCACGTCGGACATTAACAAGGATAATGCAGTCCTATGGCAATCCGTTGGCATCCAGCCAAAGTTAACTTCCCAGCTCATTTGAGTAGCCAGCTTCACCGTCGCTAATTTACACCTCTGTCGGCGTACAAATTATCGTGTGTTTATATCATTATTTACATCGAACGGTTTATTAATAATAAATTATAGAGCGAAAATAAAGTATTTTCTTCCAATTAAATAAACTGCCAAGATTTTACGCATTTCATTTGATATCTTTATTTTATTTCCCACCATTGTTGAATTAAATTGTGTACAGCAAAGTTAATTAAAAGTTGTAAAGTTGAATGGCGCATAACCTTATTATGTTCATATTTTATGTAATTTTGTTCAGTTTCCGTCTCTATTTACAACTCTATAGTCCGGCATTTTTGCGATTCATTCGAAGATAACAAACAATGCGAACACATTTTTCCGGTTAAAATGTAAATGAGGCAGCGTACGAAACAAGTACTTGGTTAGGAAAACTAACGAAAAGTTTGGATTTTAATGCCTTCTCTTGTTTAATCTACTGTGGATGATGGTTTAATGTAATTACGTGCTAGTTAATTTACGAAGTGCAACAGAGCTGACATTTTACAAATTATAGTTATTTCGACTAGACCTTTCCGTAGATGATCTCTACCAACCACTTTACGAATGTAAACAGCGTATGTGATTATTTTATTTTAAAAAACTTCGCCGCCACGAGATACCTAAATTAAATATTTAACATACATATTTCATTTAGTTCTACTTCTAATAGCAATACTTATATATACATATATAAAGAGTAAAAATAACTACTCTGTGTTCTATTAAAGAAGATGCGATTACTTATAATAACATATTTTTAGTTTTTGTTCACGTTATAAAATAATGATCTCTAGAGGTTTTTTTTTTAATTTTAGATGGTATTGGTATAGTAAAACGGTTGTTGCAAAATAAGAAAAAACGAGGAAGTGTTGCTCCAATTTCCAAATTAATCAACATGCAATCATGTTTTGGAATTAAATCAATTCTTAAAAAAACTATATGGGGAAGGATTTAGAAAGAATTTGTGGATCCCGTGGGCCGGGACTATAATGAAAACAAGCGCTGCAAGCAAAGCGATATCGTCCGTAAAGATACGGAAGAACTAAAAAGTAAAAACTGACTATAATGACGATAACTAAATGAATCAAGGAATTTGATGGTAAGTAATTACAATGAACAATTCCTAACAACGGTGCATTTTGTAGAGCTGTATTTGATAGCACGATACAGGATCATTAACATAGAAATCGAGCTATATTTACTGTTTCCACAGTACGTATCAGAGTATACTTATATTTTATTTTCTAACAATTGAGTCGCCCAAATTATAATTATTGGTATAATTTTATTTTTAATACGTACAATATAAGAACTATTGATTATGTTTGGAAATTTATAGGAAAGTGGTAACTTTCAACATCTTATCCTCACCCCCATAAAGTGGATTCATACAGAAACTCCATGACGATGTTTCTTGAAGTAAAAAAGTACCTATTAACATACTACACCAAGTGTGATAGCCTAAAAAGAAAATAAGATATCGACCGAACAGCTTCGACTTGTCGAAATTTGTGCCAAATAAAGAGCATTACACATCAACCGCAAAACCGAATTATTTTAGCAGGAAGACGATGCTCTGTGGGACCAGAAGGGTGTGGTCTATTATGAGATGTTAAAGCCTGGTGAAACGGTTATTACCAAATACTACTAACAACAATTGATCGATTTGAACAGTTTGCTATTCGAAAAACCACCGGAATACCGAAAACAACACAAAATCATTTTGCTTCATGATAATGCTCCATCACATACGAAACCGGAACCACTCAGCCGTGAAGTGCCAACCCATGCGGTTTACTTACCAGACTTGGCTCCTTCCGATTACCACTTGTTTGCATCGATAAGTCACGCACTTACTGAGCATCGCTTTGGTTCGTAAGAAGATGTGAAAAAATGGTTCACGGCAAAAGATAAGATTTTTACTGGCGTGATATCCACAAATTACTCGAAAAATGGGAAAAATGTATATAGTATTTTTCAACTAGGATTCCCGTTTTCGGATTAGTGCGGTTCATTGAATCACCGTATGAACTAAGAATTACTTGTTAGTCAGAGGTTCTACAACAATTTATTTTAGATAATTGATTTTTTAATGAATGATAATTTTAAGTACCTACTTACATATTTATAAGTATACAATAAATCTAATGGATCATTAATGCGCTTATCTGTTGCTAGTAATGCCATGCGCAATTCATTATACATTACCTACAGTAATGTAAAATTTTGAGAATCTTTGGCATTCGAAAATAGTTGTAGTTTTGCGTCCAACATAAACTACTGTCATCTCTTTCTGTCACATTGCGGTTATTTGTACAATATTTTAATGCTTATTGTGTGCTTAAAGCAATTTATCTATCGCCGTAAAACCTACGTTTCTGTTCCTTAGAAGTACAATTACAATTTAAACAGAGATAAAAGACAAAAAGTTTGTGTTTACTAATATAAAGCGCTAATTCGAAAACGGGAATCCTAGTTGAAAAATACTATAGCTAAAGTTTGTCCCACGAGAGCTCGAGTGTGACTCATACCTAAAAACTATCCGAACGAAATAAATTAAAACGTTTGTCTTAGCTATCTTCTATAGGGCACTTTAATCCTCTAACCTCAAATGTTAATGTACCAAAATATAAATTTAGTGTAAGTATTCTTATTTACCTGAACTATTCATGTTAACGGTAAATTTCATCCACCGCGATCGCGTTCGTTCTCAAAATGTTGGAGTACGTTCATTAATAATCTGCGATTGACTTTTTAACGATTTATTGGTAAGTGACATTATACAGCAAATATAGGTTAACAATAACAATCAATTTGACAGTTAACAGCTGACACTACGATATAAACTCAACGTACGTTTATGTAATTTACAATGACAATGTTAGAAGATATATTTTTTATATTCGCTCTCTTTTCCATTAGGTACTTTTTGTAAGTATGACAAAGACAACCTAATAATTTGCGTTAATTCACACACCAATAACTAATGAGTCACACTCGAGCTCTCGTGGGACAAACTATATAACTTTGAAATTAATTTTTATCATTTTTCCGAATTTAACTTGAGTTTCTTTGTTTGAAAAAGAATCCGCATTTCTTCTAAATGTTTATCGATTCTTCAATTATGTGCAAATTTCTTGTGCTATCGAAACAATACGATTTTGTTATAAAAACCGCATCCAATTAACACTAATATGCATCAATAACAATAAAAGTAGCAGTAACTGTATTCATTCAGTTGAACCTCGCACAATAAAAGCTAAGACTGCCGTTATCTCTTTATCATCGAGTTGCATCAGAAGTAAGTATGCCAAAAATGTTTTTGCATAAAACCAGCACAATTACAAATCAAACTTTATCTATTTTACAAACGGTAATTGAAAAATTACATTTCATCTCATCCTGGGGGATAAAGTCGACTAATATAATATAGCTACACTACGTTCTGCCGATTGTCAGAATGAAACATGATGGTTGATTTCGATAACTAATAATCTAATTCTAGTTAGTGATAAATTATAGCTTAAAAACGGCTTATCCGCAGGTTCTCCCGAAGTCTTTCTACTTCTCCGCCATATTGTGGGACAAGTTGATACATATGTATATCAAAAATGTTCAGCTCGTCGAATCAAATAGGCCCTATTTGTATATCCCCAAGTCAATGTTTTAACATGGTAACCTTTGACGCCTTGAAAACCGAAAGTGACCTTGACCGGGTCAATGGTCAGAAACCATGTGTAATACTTATGCAAAATTTCAGCCCTCCAGCTATTAGGCCGGGCGCAAAATGGGACCCAGCTTGGTGAGGTGGCGCAGCGTGGGAATATACAAATAGGCCCTATTCCCCAAGTCAATGTTTTAACATGGTGACCTTTGACGCCTTGAAAACAGAAAGTGACCTTGACCGGGTCAATGGTCAGTACTTATGCAAAATTTCAGTCCTCTACCTTTTAGGCCGGGCGCAAAATGAGACCCAGCTTGGTGAGGTGACGTAGCGTGAGTCACGGTGAGTTTTTGTGAACCTAAATAAAAATAGGCAATGCGCATATTACTTCACAGCGTGACGTGACGCAGTTTTGGCTAAACGTGATCCTGCGGAACTCAGTGTAGTTGCCGCAGTTTTCGTTCTAAAATCATGGTGAGTGTTAAGAAACATGGAAGAAAAACTAATTGAGGCCGTTCGGATTCGACAAGTTTTGTACGAGACGAGTCATGTAGACTACATGAGGACAAAATAATTGGCCGAAAATAATTGGTGAACTTTTCGTCACGAAATTCTTTAGTTAAAGCAAATTCTCTATGAGTTTTTCTTTTTTTCATTACAAGCTTCTCCCTAACTTTTTATTGCCTGTCTGGGAGATACAAGATACTATTTCGGATTCCAACTTGTCTTCTGAATCAGATTTAGCACTAAAGTCAATCGTAAGTGCAGTAACGGCTCCCATTTTTCAGTACTGTGGTGCAGTCTACTGCGAAGTGAACATTGCTAAAGTCTGTCCCACGAGAGCTCGAGTGTGACTCATACCTAAAAACTATCTGAATGATATAAATTAAAACGTTTGTCTTAGCTATCTTCTATAGGGCACTTTAATCTTCTAACCTCAAATGTACCAAAATATAAATTTAGTGTATTCCTATTTACCTGAACTATTCGTATTAACGGTAAATTTGATCCACCGCGATCGCGTTCCTTCTTAAAATATTTGAGTACGTTCATTAGCATAATCTGCGATTGACTTTTTACCGATTTATTGGTAAGCGACATTATAAAGCAAATATAGGTTAACAATAACCAATCAATTTGACAGCTAACAGCTGACACTACGATACAAACTCAACGTACGTTTATGTAATTTACAATGCCAATGTTAGAAGATATATTTTTTATATTCGCTCTCTTTTCCATTAGGTACTTTTTGTAAGTATGAGAAAGACAACCTAATAATTTGCGTTAATTCACACACCAATAACTATTGAGTCATACTCGAGCTCTCGTGGGACAAACTATATCGTATTTACGCGGTAACCGCGTTCGCAGTTGCCTCCCGTGAATCACTTGCCGTGACTCACGCTGCGCCATCTCACCAAATTGCGTCTCATTTTGCGCCCGGCCTTACGGTTTTCGAGGCTATTCGCGTCATAGATAAGTGACGGACGGACCGACATGCACGTGCGCAATTTGATCATAGACAAAAATCTTAGTTTGAGTCAAGGGTTCATACTCTGCAAAAAAACGATTTGTGACAATCAACTTTATTATATATCTGGATTCTGGATTACGATAGCAGGGTCCACGCGCACATAGGGGTCCAGTTCAGGCTCTTTGTACTACCTCCATGACTAGAGTCGTCCGACCCCGCAACGTCACTCAAGTCATCCCACACGTGAGATGAACCTACGGATATCGGAAAAGGAAGCACGGCTCTGAACTTTAGGTATATAATAGATGATGTAAAGAAAATGAACCGTTCCTTCTTCATGCAAGGCTTTTTGGCACAGCCTTTCAACATTATGAGATGGAGACATAGTAATAACAAAACCTTGAATAGGAAATATCCAGATACCTCCTCCTAAACGTTAATAATTAGAAAGGAAATATTAATTTACTGGAAAAAATTAAAATTATTTTTGTAGATATTGGCGTCTTTGTGTTTTGCCCTTATACAAAAGTTCACAGAAGTTTCGATTCGTCCATCTCGATTGATGACAGAACGAATATGGGTATATGATGGAGACTCAAGATTCCTTACAACTCATAAAAATAGTAATTGCCACTGTCAGTACTGAAGAGATGTATGTACCTACATTTATATTTACAATAAACTGGCATATTATAAAAAACTTAATTTCTTTACGAAAGTTGTCGAATTATCTTCTCCATTCTAACTGTTTCAAACTTATGTTAGAGTGGAGCAGAGAAATGTGAGTGCGAATGAAAACGGCGAACTTTAAGGGCGGATTCGGGTCCTTAAAAGGAAAAGTGAAATACATCCACCTGCTTTGTGGCGAGAATAACCAAAAGGAACATTTCATTAATTAGATCAGTTTTAAAAAAGGCATTTATTTCAGATGACACAATAACCTGCTGGTATAAAATACTCAGAGAATGAATGTGGGGCTTATTTAAACTGTACTGGAAATTTGATTCTGCGTTACGTATAGTTCGAATTCCAACAATATCCCTAATTGTGTCAACAAAAAGAAAGACTCAATCACCGTTGTAATACGATATCGTGTTTGTAACGCCGTTAAAAGTTTCAAAAAATTCTCACGATTAATTAGAGTAGAAACAGACCGCACGTGGTGCAGAAATCTGGGTCGAGAAAATTTATAATAATCCTGTCTAGTCGTCCTAAAATAATCGCGATTTTTTTCTTATTTGATAACTGATCGATTCTAACAATATTAAAAGTATCATGCAGGGGGTTAAATGGGACAGTAGCAACGATGCACTGACGTAAAAGGAGGGCGAATAGGAGGGATGATGTGCACCTGTGTCAGCGCGCTTTACCTGCCTCACCTGTGCGCGCATCAATACTGGGGAACCCGGACGACCTGCGCGCTTACCTCACGATTACCCTGTCTCTTCTACCCGCGACGGCTTACTTGATATCAACATATGAGTTTCGGTAATTATTTTCGACAAGAATTTACTAAACTTTGTTTAGACACAAAAAAAGATACTTCTTGTCGTTTATCTCTTCTGCACTATACTTACTGCCTAAATATCAGCACTTACCGAAATCCTATTTACGCATCATATATACAAAGAAATAATGACGGGAAGGTATCAAAACACGGTCGACTATTAGTGTAGCTGCCATAAAAATCTGTAGGAAAACGGCCTAACAAAGTAGATAAACCTTTATGTCGCTTAAGCGACGATCATCTATCTAGAAACAGCGGTTGTATTTCCATAACCGGCGAGACTACCGTTATGAGAGTTAAAAATGACAAAATTTGTATAAAATAACACTTCATCGTGAATGAGTGTCTCTATAATACACACGTGCTCAGTGAATATACCGATAAATCAACATAATGATTCTCGAACTTTATATTCATTCACAATTTGGAAATCGATTCACAAAAATTTCCCCATACCTGCGTCTAAGATTTTCTTAAGGAACAGAGAAAATTGCATTATGATATAAACTGAAAACAATTTACGATAAGTGGTCAAAAATTATTTTCTAATTTCACTTTATCAACAATACAATTTCCTCCAATTTTTGACAAATAAAATATTTCAATGTTATGTGTGGGTGTTCCAAAGCGAATAATCCAAATAACAGAATCTCTACACACAGTCCGTCCAAGGTTTGTAAGTTCTGCAACAGGATGAACCATGTTGAAATCAAGAGTAACCAAACTGTTGTTTTCTGATCAACAACACCAAACAAGGTGAGCAAAGACGTAAATAAATAATGTCACATAAACATAACCAAGGAGAGTGTGAAAAGCAACTATTCCAACTGCAGAGTCCTCTTGCTTTTTTTTTATGTTTCCTGTTCGTTAAAACCCCCTTCGGATACAGAAGTCCAGCTTTCATAGCATATTTTTTTTGGATCTACCTGTTCACTTTGCTCATTTGCCGGCACGGTCTTTTCAGTTTCTTCGTGTTATCATGTCATCTCACCCTGCCTTGAATATTTAGTTTCTCTTTTTGAAAGATTTTTCTGTGCTGTTCCTGCTGACCTCAATCTAAGCACCTTGCGACAGAGACAAAGTATTCCACCATATTCTCTTCATCTCTCAGAGAACTTGGATTAGTACATTATATACACGTGCAATATTGACAGTTAAAGATCATTGCACAGGTTAAATACTACAAAGCGCTTGGCTGACCTGAACGGAAAAATCTACTCAGAAATATTGAAGGGGAAAAATTAAACAATGATACAGCTTCATAAACGTCACATTAACGACCATGTAATTCCAACGTATGTGCTAATAAAATCGTCCCATGAGAGTTTTCCGACCAACCCTTTGGTAACTGTATAACGTGTAATTAGTCCAAAGAAGTAAAATGTTTGAGCTATTTTGCGAAGCATATTCGAAGGAGGGAGATCAAGAAATGCCCCAAAATACAAGATCAAGAACGTCAGCAGGATAAACATCCCAATTAAGGAGACCGGAAAAAGACAAGATCATCTACATAGAAGTCAGATTTGATAAAACATGAAACATTCGACGTCTAATTGATAAAGACTACGAATAGCTAGAAAGAAGGCAGAAGCCGTCTCATAAGTAACTATTCCAGATGAAAGATTTGTTAAGATCTCCACAGGATTCGTTGGAGATTCTTTTACTGGAGTTAATCAATACTTGCCGTACATTTTCTCAATAGTAGTACTAAAAGCGTAGACAAGTTGCATGAGAGACTGGACGTAATAGAAAAGAAGTAAAGTCTTTCGTGGTCAAACTATATTCTTTCAACATACCGTGGAAAGGAAGGTGTAATAGAATATCTGCCATGATCGGGGCTTGCATTCATTCACGAATGAGACGTACCTAAGTTCTTCACAAATTCTGGATTCGCTTGTAGAAGAAGTTGCAGTGACCAACAATATTTTTTGTACTCAATTGAAAGAGGAAATCGGCGAGCGAACTAATTAACAGATCAATGGTATTCGAAATTCATGAAAGGTGGACTTGGAACTAGTTCACCTCATTCAGAACCAAACAAAAAAGATTGATAAAAGAGTTGCAATAGTGGAAGAGATGAAAAAAGAGGAGACATTTGTTCTTAATCCAGAAAACAGTAACGTCGTGAGCGGTGAATGAAAGTCTAATAAAATGTCAGTGAATTTCCGACATAATTTGAAATATATCTGTGCCAAAACTAGAAAAGGTTTGAGCCGGTTCAACTAATACTAATGTATTTGTAGATTCTGATTGCGGCTTGAAGCGATCCCGAATACATAATCCACACGAAGATGTGTGTGATGATCAAAATACAGTTTACGCTACAGTACTTGTGCACTTGTACTCCTAATCAGTTCAGTTGATTGTTGTACTTAATAACCGTAAGCGTCACAGGTGTAAAGTGGCGTTTTAAGAATTTCCAGTTTATAATTATTGTGCAAAGTAATTCCATGTAAATCGCATTTTTATCCTGATGATACGCAGATATATTACCTGTTTCTTTTCCGGCAGACGAAACAAATAATGCATCAAGATTAGTCAACGAAGACCTTAAATTAATCCAGGAAGTCTCTGAGCAGCATCACCTACATTTGAATGTAACTAAAACACAGGTAATTTTGTTTGGTGGAAACCACCCGAGAATAATCACCTTACCGCACATTAAATTAAATATGAATAGTAATCAAAACATTGTTCTGAGAGACCCAGCAAAAAACCTCGGGTTAATTATGGACTACAAAGTAAGATTTAGGGAACACGTCACGAAATGTCTTAACGTACAATGAACACGAAATTAAAATCCTACGTTTGTAATACTTTAGTTACCTACTATCAAAATGTAATTATTGTGACAGTTTATGGTCTCCGTCGGTATTGATAGGATACAAAAGTTGCAAAACTCTTGT
Source organism: Pyrocoelia pectoralis (assembly GCA_036250285.1). Lineage (NCBI taxonomy): Eukaryota > Metazoa > Arthropoda > Insecta > Coleoptera > Lampyridae > Pyrocoelia > Pyrocoelia pectoralis. The sequence continues at coordinate 31,533,418 of CM070077.1, forward strand.
CTACGCTTAATATTCGGTATCCGTAAATATGACAGAAGTAGTCACACATTAGCTACATCTACATATTAGCTTGGTTGAACATGCGTAATCGACATAATCAACATCCTGCGTCACTTTTTCATAACGTGATTAGAAGTAAGGGTCTGCAGTATCTTTATGAAAAAATATCCTTTCAAACAGATGTTCATAAGCTGAACTTAAGATATACTTAAAGAGATGTTGTTAACGCCACCGATTCACAAAATTGAATACTTTAAGATTGTCCAAATATCTTAAAACATTTTTCGGTTAATTCTTTTAAAAGAAAATTGTATTCGCTTATGAAGGATGGCCTAACTAACATTCAACCAGTGAAATAAGTTCTTTCTTATGTTTTTTTATTCTTTAATTATGTAAAAAAAAGTTTCTTGCTACGTGCAGTGTACATGTTATTTTTCACAAGGTTAAGTGGTAGAGCAGACTACAGTATAATCATCTTTTAAATGACACTTTCAGGATTGATTATGTTCGTTGTCTTGGCTCATGAATTTTTTAAGGTTACGGTCGACGAACTGAACTTACATTGACATAAGAAGTAGGGTTACAAGCGAAGCGAGAGTAGGTACTAAGAAACGAAAGTAACCATGTTAGAATTGAATGTACTGGACTACATTATTACCGTGGTATTAAGTCAACATTCATGATGGTGCTGAAAGAGTAAAACGAGAAAAAATAGTAATCTATCCAATTAACGACACATTTTTCCAGCGACAACTGAAGATTTCTGGAGGTTGAGGAATTCGACGTACGAGTAGAAAGAAGAGCGAATTAAGTAACGAAAGACCTTCTTTCTAATTCAGCAATTGAGCATTCAAAGTGGGAGATAGAGTATCGTTAAAGCGGAAGCCTTTGATGAACAGCATTACCTTATTACTTCATAACCAAAAAAAGCTCGAGTAATTTTCGTACACGGGGTACAATAATTTATTTCATTTTCTAGTTTCATAAAATAATATTGCAATCTCTGAAAATACGTACAATTTCAATTTAAAATTTAATGAATTGGTATGAGCGAAACATTTTCCTTTGGTTAATAAAGTTTCACGTACATAGGTATAAAATAGCCAGCATACATAGTATATAAACTGGAATGAAGGTTTAACGCCGTAACTTTGAAGTCATGCAAATACGCTTTGCAATACATGGCAACCGATAAAGGAAGAGTAACAAGTCGTAATACCCTCCAAAGTTAATATAATGAAGATCCTCAAATAAACGTTACTTAGTGTTCCACTAATATTGTTAAAAGGAATTGTTAGGACGCTGTAAGTAGAAATTAACTATCCTTTGTTGGATATGAACCGCAGAGATTTTATGGTTTCTATATTTTGAAAGGATTAACTCACATCAGAAGTAGTAAGAAATGTTCAGAAGCTTATCTAGAAAGTTGCGACCGTAACTACATCAAGTAGATGAGGGTGGAGAAAACACAAATTTGTTTGGTAAAATTGCGCAGAGGCCCGACGGTAGAGTTATTGCTTTATTTCAGGTAAAAATTCACTCTACAGAAACTTGTACTAAAATCTTTACATTAGTTGTCAGAAGATGTAAAAACTGCCGGAACAAAATTTAAGGCAAGGCCATTAGAAATGTAATATTTCAAAAAAGGGCATTAGGTCTTAAAATAAGTTTAAAATTCTAAAGCAATAGTCGTATTCAATTCTGCAACACGTGGCGCGGTTAAGGTAGAAAACACATTTCGATTGCGTTTATGTACCCTAATACATCTCTAATGGTTTCCCGATAGACAGGTGTGGTCGCACAAGGGACAGTCGGAAATTCGGAGATGAAACTGTAAAAGATAGAATTCTACGACAATTCCAAAGGGATCATATTACCAAAGTAACTTCCGGATTATTGCTCGACTTGATAATTCTAAAAAATAACTTCTTATATTTTAGAGGGCGAAAGATGCATTCGACAAAAAAATAACCCAGAAAGGTTTAGATTTTCTGTATGAGTGCAGTCGGGTCAGTTAACGGATGGGAAATGAGTTTTCTTTCGAGCAGTTGAATGAAATTGTATTTCATAACGAGCGTCATTTACTAGAGCTCGAGTACAATATACGAGAAATGTTGCAGATATTAAGTTATTACTTTGTTGCTGTCGCACTTAATTTATTAAACGACGTATATCACAAATTCGCAAGCGATAGTAAAAGACACATTATTTTTATATGAGATTCGCTACTTTTGACTTCATACATATCGAGTGCCTGTTCACAATAAGCGTAAGTACTAAAATGCATTTTCATTCACTGTATTGAAAAAAGAGAAAACGGAGGTACTTTGTCAGGTAACAAAAAGCCACGCAACTAAAAACATACCTTCCAAATTTAACTACTTAGTGAGCTTATGAGTTATACATAAGATATGCAGTGTATCCGACCCCCTTTGCGTACATATCGGTTCTCGTCGTTTTCATTAATAATTCATGTCGCTAATTGGTTTCTGGTTCTTTAAAAAAAAGTGGCGGAACATATCCTTTTTACATAAACATAGTATTAATCAATGGAGGCAAAAGGAATGTTGTAATCTTAAATTGAGTCAATCAATTTATGTCTAACTTGGCAGAATTTCAGTGATATGGTTTATAGCCTTTAAAATTATTGGCATCGTGCAGAATTGAAATGCACGTTTATATATTTTTTATGAAAATAAATACGTACAGATATTTTTAGCTAGTTCATTGAAATCCTGTTAGATGGACCGATAGGACCATTACGTGCTGCACTACTGAGACAGGGTGCGACAGCTTCTTTTTCCTTCAATTATAATTTAGGACTAAAGGGGGAACTTTGGTAGATCCGACAGTCTAAAACACGCGTTTTCACTTTGAAATTTTTCTAAAATTACGACAGTTGAGATTTTTAAATTAAGCCACTAATAAATTAACAAGTTGAGAATGCTCTTCTAGCATTGCCATAGATCGAAAAAATTGAAATGAAAGAACAAACATTTTAATTTTTATGAAATACTGAATCACAGATAACAATGTAAGTCATGCATATCAAAATTTAATTTGAATATTCTCAGCGTTAAAAACACATAAAACTGATAATCATAATAGGTGGGTATATGTCTGGGTAATAACATTTTCATATTACAGACGCCATTTTGAAGGTGTTTCTGAAGAGTGACGGGGGGGGGGGGGGGCGACATCAAACCCCAAGCTTAATTTTCGATACTCTATCAGAATTTGAAGCCATCAGAATTTTAAAATTCTGTAACACAAAATAGCACCAAACGTAGACTAAACAGTGGAGTGGGCAAAAAAAAATAAAGCTCGGCTACGAATATAAGAATTAATGCACAAAAAACACAGCTTCATATACTGCGATTACTTGGAAAACTTATTTGCTTTTGAGCAGGAGAAGTTTGCCCTCAGACGTACACAACTCTGCAAACTGTCATAATTCATATGATCTGTGGCTATCTATTTTGGATTCAAAGAGAAAAAAAATAAACGATAGGAAATGTTAATAATTACACGTGCCAACAATTTTAACAGCTTTCCTTGCACAAGTACATAAAAACGTAACATTTAATGTAGCCACATTTCACAAATGATCTAAATGACAAAAACATAAAATGAATTATAAATAAATGGTCTATAGTAATTGCTAGTATAAATAAAAAAGAGCATGCATGTTTAGTTAACCACAACCATTAAAATGATTTGGATGTTTCGGCATTACAATTGCAAATATAAATAATAATGTGCGGCACCGATTTAATTTAATCCAATAAATTATAAAGTGCATTTTTAGTGGTAGTGGTAGTGGTGTAAATAGTCTGTGCTTTACTATTTTTAAGTATTAAGCAATAATATTAAAATGAAACAGTTACTGCCATTATTAACATTTTACTGTTCGCCAAGAATGCTTAAAAGTATGGGATTAAGTGCATGAAATAATTCTGTACTTTATGAACGTTTAGGAATAACATATTGAACATATGCATATTAGTAGTGCACTAAAACATTTCTTCAGGGATAATTAAACTGAAGACCAGATTTAGACGGAAAAATGTGGTCAATATAGTGCATTTGGTGGATCGAATTCCCGTCATTTTGATGTTCACATGTAATCCTTTAAATACGAAAACATTTGTTTGAGATATTGTATTTTTAGATATTAGGTACCCACATTTTGTATTAACCACTGTGTTACGGAGGTCATTTCCTTTATTTTCATTGAGAAAGATTGTAATTTCCACCAGCTATGGTATGTACGGGGTGGTCTAAATTGAAAACATCCTTTATTTTAAGAGATGGAAAAAAATGGCCCTTGATGCCTGGAGCACGAATTTATAGTAATGTGACGTTAATCCGATATCCTATTTGTTTATTTACACACAGAGTTACAATATTATTACAAAGAATTTTAATTCCCACTCTTCTACAAGTGCCGATTGTGACAAGTACTAAGTAGTGAAAACAGTTTTAATTAGATGCGGATCATCGACTTCACGAATATTTTCATCATTTTATTTCAGTTATTGAGAAAATTTGTTAGAGACGAGCACTACACGAAACACATTCGTATATGAAATAAAGCAAGAATTGGGTAAGTATTGTATACTAGCAATTGAAGGTAACACGTCATAGGCGTGTAGGGGGGCATCTCAAAAAACCGCTGCACAAAGAAGAACAAACGTGAAGTGAAAGGTTAGGCAATCCAACAAACAACAAAACAAAATAAACAACAGCTGTTGACAACAACCATGTTCGGACATTTGTATACATGTCGCAGGAATGTTGTAATATTCGTAAACTTACAAGTTTCCTAGGAAACTTGAGCGCCTGGATCTCAAACTTAACCTTAACCTTAAGCTTTTCCTAGGAAACTTGTAAGATTACGGATATTACAACATTCCTGCGACATACATATTATACATACTAGTATACTAATCAAGGTTTCACGTAGTGGTTGTCAGGAGATTTCCCCATCTGCACATTACACAAAAAGTTTTATAAATAGTAGAAAAAGAAAGGCTCTACATTACCATATTATATTACTAAATGGTTTGTTTTTTAGATAAATTAAAACAACTACGTTACATATTATATTCAGTCTCATTGCTTTTCATATATTTTATATTAAAAAATAAAAAATTTTATAATTATTCGTATAAATGCAATAAAAATTGGAATTGTATTTGCCTCAGTAAAAAAACTTAATTGGCTTTGCTACTTATCCACTGAGCCACATAAAATATGTTAATTTCTTGTATTTTTAAATAATATGCCATTTATGTTGTAATAACAAAAATAAATTTTATAATACGTTTCCTGTTTGTACATTAATAGTTTTGACGTTCATTTTTTTGTGATGAAAATATTACGGTTAACAACTTGAGGTTCAAAAGGAGATTTACTAAATATATAAATCGACTTATAAAATATAAGTTTTTGGAATAATAACATTAAACATTAAAAAAAAATAAAATAATAATCACAAAAGGATTTGCAAAGATGCTTTAAACTAGACCAACCTTGCCACGGTACCTTTTTCTTTCTTTTTTTTATGGGGTTTAAGAACACTCATGGTTTTTGCTTATTTTCTCATTATTAAGAATTAAACAGCATGCCTGTTGCCCCTGTTGGGTTTTGGATGTGTTGTGACGGATTTTTACTAAATGATAATTTTTGCAGTAGATTTGAAAACAATAGCATTGTTGAATAAACAATAAAAAGACTTCCCTACTAGGAAGTTTAAAAATTTAAGGGATGCAACTCTTACTCTAATCTATAGGCAATACATAATAAAAATCTAAAATTGACGTGTTTCGGGATTTTTTATAAATATGCACAATGATTTAAATAACCAATCAAATAAAACATTGATAAAAACATTTGCTGATCACAATTTCATTATGGTAAAAGACACACTGCAACCAAAACAGCTGAAAAACCTAGTAATATCGCCAGGGGAGTGCCGTGCCAAGTATCTAGGTCTCCATTTTGATGGCAAATTGAACTGGAAATATCGTGTTACACAATAGGCTGCACAATACTGACTTAAAATAAGACAAATGTACCAATTAATTGGAAGAGCCTCCTAAATTAAGGTAAAATCTAAAATAAATAACAATACAACTTTTTGGGGATAAACTGGGCCATCAAACTAACTAATAATCCAGTGTGTCTCTGCTTGATTACTAATTACTACTTAATTAGCAAAGAACTTATCGACTAACATTTTAAATAAATAGTTTATTCACAGGCGACTATCGTTAGTACATTACCAGTTCCCTCATATATTTGATGTATAAAGTGGGTATTCAGAACATGGGAAGTCGTGGATTCGATTCTTAAAATAGACTGTTCTATATGTAGCTTTTAAGGGGTTTTAACATCGTACATAAGTATACCTTCACATAATGTTCGTCATCATCTGAGGTATACAAAGCAAATTCTGAAACAGTACGTAGTCCCCTTCAGCATCCTAATACCCCATCCTCATTTACCGATCTCCGTCTGAAGAGGGTCTAGAAAGCCCGAGCAGCTCGCCTCCGTAGTCAAGGGTGGTGAAGAAAAGAAATACGATGCCTTTTCCTTTTTTTCGCCCTTGGCCAAGATTTTAACGAAATAATGCATGAAATTTTTTATTGAAAACATGACGAAAACACAAAATGTAAATAGTTATCATTAACTTACGGCATATTATAAAACGTTGTTGTATCTATGCAAACACCAAAAGTGGAACTTCTGGACTATATTTATACGGAAGGGCAGCGCTTAAAACTCAATGTATCTAAATTTCGCACGTGAGTGCACACTGGATAATGAAATGAAAACGTGTACAACGTAGTGAAAAGCAGGTGCGTTATTAGTAAGGTGGTAAAACTAAAATCTTAATCTAAAGTAAACTCGATCCTTCACAGCGTGAGTGGCAGATAGGGCGTGTGTCACCTAAAACCTAAAACACATCATATATCAAACATGTCACTTACCCAACACTTGCCTTTAGTATTGTAAAATCAAGAAAACAGATGTATTTTAAATAAAGTACCTACTGAAGAAGATGAAAAATCCATACAGTCGTTAGTTTAAGTTGAAAAGAAAAAGAATTATATTAATTCGATAAACTTAAAAAGTCTACACTAAAACAAAACTGATGTATGGTCCCTTAGGATTTAAAACAAAAACATACCTTTGAGCTTAGAAAAGGAAATTTATCTCAATAAAAGCAATAAATCTAAACAAGGAAAAATCAATTTGTGTGTGGACATTCATCGCATTGCCGGACCCAACGTATATCAGGGGCAACAACGCAAATCCGAATAACCAGAGATCTTTAGCCCTCGAGACTATAAAGTATCAATTTATATAATATATAAAAACAGGTCTATTCGGAATTTATAGCCCGCAAAAATTCCAGCTTTAATAGCATATTGCTAAAGAAACGCTCTCTTCTCCTACGTTTGCACCGTCGTATACGTAAGATGAAAAAGGAAGAGAGAAAAACTCCGAAAATGAAATCTTTCAAATTCAATCATATTCAAAGGTTTGAAATGTAAAAAAAAATGATAGGATATTAACATCAAAGGAAATACATTAACACCTCAAAACAGATTTATTGTAAGTTTTAACAGCTCTGTGAATAATTACTTTTGGCACAGATGCCCAAGCTCAATTACGAAAAGCTCTAAAGAAACGAAGGATGTACATCTCGATTAAACGATTTTATTTACACATTTAAATTTACGAATATATGATCCGTGCAAATTATGTCAATAAATCTTGAAGCGATGATGATACACGCACATTTTTTTATACACTTACGCACGATACTAAAACAGCATCTAATTCGTTTGGGAAAATGTGGGTTGTAAAAATAAATTAGGTTACTTTGATATTAACCTCATTTCCAGCAAACAAAGCATAATTTAGTCATTTGCGGCGATGCGCTGTCGATTCAGGCGAAATAGTTTTCGAAAGTTAATAGATTCTGTAATATTAATAGGTTCCATTAAAAAAGCACATGTTCAACTACGGTAATTTAAATGGGTGTATTGGTAAGGGTCAATTAATCTATTGAATAATGGATTCTATACTCGCTGTGATTTTTATCGTTTGTTTTTGTTTTGTATAGTTTATAGAATATTATGCACAGATGCATCGGTTTAGGTTTACGTCATAATTCCTTGCTTTGGTGCGTGAACTTGAATCCGCATACGTAAGTATTGTTTGTTTTGTGTTACCCCGTAAAACAAATGTTCCTTTACTTATTCCTGTGGGTCAAGCTGTTATAAACAAATAGAATACGTTGCAGCAATGCGGAAGTATATAATAACCGAAAGATGTGTATATGTGCGTGTTGCTGTGCACTTTTCCGACAGTCGTCGAATCCTGACGAATGCGGATCTGACATTTTAAAACCAAAGCTATTATAAATTTATAACCTACAAATTAATGCTACAATTATACAAACCACGTAAATATCTGCACTAATTTTTTTCAAAGTAAGTTTTAAACACTTTAGTATAAAAGTCCGTCATCTTATTCAAGCGGTATTTGTGTCTACATATATTTTCTTTACTTAGAAAATACGTTCAAAGTTTCCTTATGGAGATTACGTGTAAAATAGAATTCGCTATTTGTGCTTATTTTTGGGTGAAAATTTTGTGTAAACATGCAAAGTTCGTCTATCCGAGATCCTTAACCCATTTCGAACATTAAAACAATGCCAGAAAGTATTTTCGCGAAAATTTTCAAAATGACAAGTATCGGAAACTTTTTCTCGACAACATGGAAATTTAATTATTTGAAGTTGAAAAGTTTTTCAAATGATGAAAAATGATTGTATTATACCTCTCGTTAACATTTTCATCGTTAAAATGATGTAAAAAGTAGTAACAGCATTCATCGTAGACTAATTTATGTGTCCCGATACCTTTTTTCGGTAACTTTCGAAATGTAGTTTGTGTGCTTATTTCGAATTTAGAGATTTTGAACGATGGACGATGTTGTAGGTAACATATAGTCGTATGTTTTCACCGAGAAAAATGTTTTTGTCTACATATTTCACTTAATATCTATTGATGAAAGTAGGTGGCAAGTGTATTGTTACGTTACAGTATACCAAAGAGAATACCTATACTTTGACTATACTTCTAAATATACAACTTATATTGTAATTAAAAGGAAGTAAAATCCATATTTACTGCTGTACATACCTATACGTGCACAATGATGCCTTTAGTTAATGAAATAAACAAAAATTTGAAACTGTTTAAGGCACAGGAGGTCTTTCTATAAAACAGACGTTATGCAACGTTAGACCAGCTTCTATTTGTACATTTTATGTTTTATGGTATTTTTAGTTTTACTATAGTTAAAGATGAATGTTAAAAAGTTCTTCTTTAAGGCCATTCGTATTCCCAAAAAGCTGCCAGTGTCCAAATTGAGTTCTTTTACATCCAAAATTCATTCTAAACTATCCTTATGAAGTTCACACGGAATTCGTTATATTTTCGTTAATTTTTGGGCAAAGACTATGTGCAAAGACGTAATTAACATTGTGAAAGGGCCATTGTGTATTTTTGATCTCAAATCTATTCCAAAAAGTTTGCATTTTACATTTTTTTTAATAATTGGTAAAAATTTACTATAGGTAAGACGAATTCGTATATCTTTACCAAATATCAACCCATTTTTGTGATTTTTACGTCAAATGTAAGTAAATGTAATCCTTTATTTTAGTTACTTTAATAACTTGCTAAATTACAGATACCTACAGAGTCAAAAATCTGAAAAGGTACAAAAATGTAATTTTTTTTCTTTTTTCAAGCAACTAAGCCAGCTCAACAAGGTGTAAACGTGTAAATATTTTAAAACAAAAGCTATTACAACCTACAATCACAGATACCCCCCAAGCACGCAAAACGCGAGAATCGCGTGTACCCCCGTTTATAAAAAATAATTGTACACACATAATCATTATATAAAAAATGGAAAATCAAGAATAATACGTAGGAATACAAAAGGTATACCCTGTTCAAGTCATCAGCCGTTGCACGTCATAGCTTAAAACTTACTAAATCAATGAGGTGGTAATCAGCGTTGTCAAGTGTACGTGTTGTCAAACTGATTGCTTATAATTATTTTTAGGTTAGAAACAAATAGATAGTGTATACCTATGTAATAATAAAATACATCAACTAATGTAAACATAAACGAAATAAGAGTACCGAAAAGTACTGTTTCTAGTAAGACAATTTAAAAAAATAGGTACCGGTGAATTTAACAAAGTAAACAACATTTGACGTGACAACATCGAGATATTTTATGAACTTATACTCGCACTACGTTTTAAGTTGTAAATACGTAATGCAAGGATAAAATATGGTCGCTAACCCTACACGATTAATGACTTTTAATACCAACTGTACTTACGATGACATTTTGGCTTTAATGCAAATTTTATTAAAGTTGCTTTGGTATACGAATAATGACGTGCTTTGCGATAAATTTTATTTGAAACGTTTTTTCATGCGCTGAAGCGTTTTTGATATAGAGGGCGCTCAGCCATACGTACTGTTAGAGTCCCTATATAGAGAGAGTACCGCAATTGGTTTGGGCGTTACTTTGGAGCTAAAATGGCGGCTGCATATTATGGTTGTCTTGTCAGGGATCAGCTGTTGTCAGTTATCAGCTGTCAGTTGTAATAATTTTTCTATCACACCAATAGCTTTTCTTCAATTCAAATTTCCCTCCCTTTTCTGGAGTCAAAATGGCGTCAATTGCGGTACTCTCTCTATACAGGGTATACCACGGAAACCGTTCATTAGAAGTTTCTGGGGTCCCTTACTACTTATGAATTTGAAACTTTCAGGTTAAGGATAACCATAGCCTTCTTTTGTTCTAAAATATTGTCGATGTTGTACAACTTCCGGAAAGACCGGAAATCGCCATTCATCTTCTTATTTTAAATGGAACACCCTGTATATGATTGCATTTTTGGATTATACAATCCATTCTGCGTTAATCTGTATTAGATTATCCTATACCTATCTTCAACTGTTTTTGAGATATTATGATTTTTTGGAAAAATTTGCGCTTTGCTGAGGTATGTTTAATAAGCCCACCTTTTGCTCTTCTTTGAACGCAAAACATTCATACTTTACAAACACGAAGTAAAACCATAAAGGTTCACAAAATGCATTTGCAAACTTATCACAGATTATACAGGGTGTTCAAAATTAATGGCAAAGTTAAAAAACACCAAAAAGTCATTTTTTTCAAAAAAAAAAAAACCCTGTATATTTTTACATATTTGGAAGGCGATTTAATTTACGCATCGATAAACTATAGGTATCCCTATACCTATCTTTAGCGGTTTTGTAGTTATGAACACTTTTTATCTAATATTGATTAAAACTGCACTTAAAACTTATGCACATTTGAAAGTAGTTTTTTTGAAGTTTTTTAACTCGATTCATCGATATTTTGAAGTTACGGATGACAGTAGTATTCTGACAGGCATATTTAATTGATGTTTGTCGTCAACAATTTGTAATAGTAATTAATATTTATTTGTGGTTGAATAAGAAATACTTGCTGGGAAATTAAATATTTCCTGATCAATTTGACAATACTGTAAATGTAAACGTCATCAAACGCCGATGACGTGCACGCAATTTTGTTTAGGTTTCCCTATAATAATGGATTCTCGATTCAGTTATTGGAAAGTTTGGCACAGAAAATCAAAAACTCCATCAACCCCACTCTTCTCATCTCCATTAAGCCAGATAAACTCTCTTCCGTTTACAGATCTCGTCCTTTGTATCAAAAAATTTCGCATGTGGTCCAAAACATCTTCAAATATCATAATATTCAGATTTCTTTTCCAACGTCGATAGCCTACGTTCTTCCAATGTCAGAAACAACGACAGCACCCCATGCTCTGGACTCTTCCGGCGTTTATCAACTTAATTGTCAATCTTGCCCAGCCATTTACATTGAACAGACAGGGAGATCATTTGCTATAAGAATCAATGGAGATTCCAAATCTATCAGAAATAACAATATGGATCATAACAGGCAATCCTGGGTTCCTCATTTGAGGGCCCCCTTTCAATTTTATCAATTTTGCCGATATGAACTTGTTCAGTTAGAACTTTATTTTGTAACCTATCATTTTAACTCGATTTTGTTACACCGTTCTTGTCGTTAATTAGGTGAGTCTTAGTTCGAAGATTGTATATTGTAATCTAAAATGTTATGTTTTAGTCATGTAATTAATTTCTACAACTTTTTATTAATTGATGTTTTCAATCACACACAACCACGAACGAGTAATTGTGAATTTTGAAAACAACCAAATATGGTGGTATTATCCTTTCACTGCTTTCATTATATAAATTATATTAAATAAATTGGCATAATTAGATAGTTCTTACAATTTCTGATACCTCCTCGGCCTTTTTCTGTAAGATTTGTAGTAGGGATTTTGGAGCGCAAAGGAGAGCTCTATCAATCGCTTTCCGATTTACTTTATTTAGCACTATAGTCACATCCACTATTAATTGATTTGCTATTTTTTGACTTTTTGAAATTCTGAACTTTTTGAATTGTAACATATAATAAGGAGCTAACATTAGGTTAGATAACACGCCACTGAGGGAAAGAGACTCACCCTAGCGACATCTCTCCTTAAAGTTTGAACTACATATGTAAATAAACATTTTCAGTTCGCCATTTTGTGTACTAAATGCTCCAGTGTTTTAAAGAGTGAAAATGAGTAGAAGTTGTTGCATTAAGGATTGTAAAAGTCACTTTCGAAGGAAAGACAATTTAAGTGGATAAAATGTTTAAGCCGTGGTGTAGGGCGATGAACCTTTGATTAAGTACACGAAAAGATGACCAAATTCCGTTGGGGGTAAATTTTGAAAACCAAAACCCACACCTTTATGCACGCCTTCCCCATGAACTTGCTCAAAATCTATCTTATATGGGTCTAGATTATTAAAATATTTTATTTTCTCTACCTTTTTTTGACATGGTTAGGTACAGTCTCACAATAATGGAAAGGAAAATCTTGTTTTGGCTTTCCCATGCTTTATTATCACAGTTACCATGCCCTAAAACTAAAGTACACAAAATGGCCGTTGCCGCAATATTTTGAATATTTGCCAATATTAAATAACAGTACATGGCGCCAGAGTCGGCCAAAAAATAAATAATAGGTCATCACACATCCCTCCCCCATATAGGTGATAGCTCCTTATAATATACTTTAATTTATTGACTTACATAGTGTTAGTTTATAGTGAAGCTCATTGGGTGTAGATTGACTCGGAAAGAAGGTGTAGAATTCAAGTTGTATACCCCCCCCCCCCCCCCCAAATAATTATATTAACTTGAATGCTTCTCAATGTCAACAATGTGAAAATCCCTGATAACTGTATTGGACGTCTTCGACGAAATCTTGAAGACAATTCTCGGTTTCCTACTGCGGAAATTCTGATATTCGCTCCGACTCTTCCAACGGGAAAGGCATCCAACTACAAAGGAGGTTAAAAACGCTTACTGAAAAGTACCGTAATTCCACCGTTTCAGGTTATCTCCACAAGATGTCTTATAATCTGCAAATTCGATTACCTTAGGATTAAGTATTACTTAGGTTTTAATTGAACCTTGTATGTACGTGTTATCTTTGTGTATTTTCCGGAGACTATTTTCCTTGTAGGCTACTGTGGCGAAGGCACATTTTTTGATAAGTCACAGTCGATAGTATATTTATGATAAATCGGGGATTTAAGTTTTTTCGTTGTTTGTTGTCATTTTAACGATACTTCCGTCAAACTGGGTTGCTTGAAATTATGAGGAAGCTGTTCTACCACTACACTGGTAAATGAAACACTCCACAAGGTGCCCTTCCTCCTTAAAAGGAGCTACAGATCGAAGGGAGGAATTGTTACATTACATTTTCATTCTCCTTTATTTAATTTTGCTACGTTTTCCTAGTGAATAGTAGGTATTAATCGTTTTTGTAAACTGCACAGTTTCGTTATTTACATTTATAAACTTGTATTGAATGAGTTCTCAAAATGATATAGCCTTTAGACTAACTACATGGAGAAGCTCTAATAATTATATCGATTTCAAGCGCACCAAAGTCACGTCTTCCTATTCACGTTGAATGTTTCCACTGGAAACGTTACAAATGAATGACAAACTTAACGCACATTGGGAAGTTTATAAGTTCAATAAATCTTATTCTGCGAAGCCGCATTAAATGTTAAAATAAACAACTTACACTAGCTCATTAAGGAATGTCAATATTCTCGACGACGCGACACGGTAGGTAATACATGTGAGAAATCAAACAAAACAAAATTGGCAAAAATAAGTAGAATACGTTAAATTATAACTGGTTTTCGTAAATCCCCACAGATTAAGAAAAGCCTAAGTTCGGTCAAACTCAGTCGGGATTTCAAATTACACACAATTTAGTACATATCGCCTTATGTTCCCTTTGAGGGCGATAGCTCAGGTGGTTATGGCGATCCTGTAGGACCGCTTGCGAATTTTCAACCGGAACTGACATAACGAAAACGAAACCTTTGATTTATAAAACGGTTGAAATATTTTGTTACATCTTAAAACTATCCAATTTGACAAGCTCGTTTCGATGTAAAAACCAGGAATGGGATGGGAAAGTCAAAGGAATTAGGAAAGGATGAACGAGAACGATCCATCACTTAAGATACGAATGTTGGACTGTCCCACGCATACCCAACAATCTGTCACTGGCAAGTTATGGTAAACCACACATCCAGCAATATGTCACGTTAATAATGAGTCAATAGCACACATCTCCACTCTGTTTGCACTCAATAACCTAAGTAACACTTTTAATGAATTTTTCAAACAATTCACGTAAACATGCACACGTTAGAACAACAATCTAAATTTTAATTATTAAATTAGGCATTGAGTGTCCGAAGTATTTTAAAACGGCTAGCCTTTTTCACTGGTGAATAGCTAAGGTTGACTTGATAAAAAATTCACTGCTAACACAGTTTTGACTGGAATAATGTTATGCTTACCATCAATGAAAATTATTTACTGAGCTATGTTAACAGTGTTGTTGAAAAGGAAAACAGACGCATCTACGTTCAATTAAAAGCATAAATCAGGCGTAGTAAGGCCTGGTAATTCGACGGTATATTTACAATGACGGTTAAAAGGCGATCAATTTGATCAATTTCGTTTGACCCCTATTAAAATTTCATAAATATCCCTTGAAAGATACGAGGGTTGTTAACAATTTATTATCCTGTTATACAGTTCTTCCCTTTCAAAAAGTAACGCATGAATTTTATATTCGAACCCTTAGACTCTTTAAAAATGTACTTTTTCTCCAAGTTCACGTAGACAGCAGATATATTTTTATGTTGCTTACTTTATATTTTCTGAATAAATAAAATTTTAATTTTAGAATGTATTTAAAATCCCTAAAAGCTATTTTCTTATAATGCAATTTTTATTTTTAAATCTCCTAGAGTTACATAAACGAATTTTCTACACAAAAACCACTTGTTGACTTACTTTCTCCCTACGGTGTTTGTATTAGAGCTCTTCCCGAAAGAATAAATTATAGTCAAATCAAATTCGCAACATAAATGCTGAGAAACTGAATTATTATAACCACAACTTTATCACAGGCATTATTCTTGCATAGGTGCGAGTTTCGGAACTTTTCAACCTTTTACTCGAAATACGAAAGTTTCTTCTAAGAGTAAGTAAGCGTTTAAGTTAGAATCTTACGAGCAAAATTTTGTCGCAGTTAGATCCGCTTAAAAGTCATTTAGGTTGCACTAAAAGTAATATTGGAAACGAGATAAAATATAGGAATGGAAAAAGTATATCTTATTTTTTATATAAGCACGACTTGACGTTTGGTTGATATCGAAATAATGCACATCAGCAATATACCCCACTTCAATCGAAATAAACTTTATGACTAAAATAAGATTATGGCTCACACTTTAGATTATAAGGAAGTATTGTATCAGTTAATAAGTGCAAAATATCAAGACTTACATAAATATATTCGACTTTCTTATTGTGGCCATTATTTGTCCATTGTACTTGCATTTTTGGACACACTGTAATTATTTCCATCCTCTCAAAATATTAACTATTATCCAACTGGTGCTATACAAGTAACACAAAGTACAGTGTAAACAGGGTGGGCCAAAAGTGCAGAAAAGTTCATTATCAACAATTAACAGTAAATATTTCCAGCTTCTGACTTTGGCGAAACACGATCGCCATTTGTTTCTGTTACTACATAAAATGGCTCAAAAACTGGTTAAATATGACGTTTTTTCAAAATATTTTCTGAACTATCAATTTTAGTTAATCTAAAATCTAATAAATCTAAAAGATGAACTCTTTGAAGTTGTTACGTTGATGTTTTAGTTTAACACCTCCAAAATCGTCTACGAACGGAAACCATCTTGTTGAGTACTATGGCGCCCATCCTATAACCCGGTCGGCGGTCGCTATCGTAATAAACGGAGAAGAACACTACATTGTTCTAGCAATTCAAGCCTCGAGCTCCAGATCCGTAAAAGTAGAGTAAAAAGGAAATATATTTGCAATACACTACCAATTCTAAAGGGACGAGAAGATCTTCCTCTTGGGTGTCTTGCAAGGACATGACGCAATGACAAACGATTGGTGTCATGGAAAATTGTTTTGTAGGTACAAGAGTTTTTTTATAGTTACGTTACCCTTATGCTAGAGGAATATGAGGGTGGATCAATAAGTATCCGTGTTTGGAAACAGGTGGCGCGGCTAAACGAAGTTGACATTACCATCGTGTACTGTCATCTGTCAAAAAACGCCACACAAAATTTCCGATTAATTAACAGGTTTGTTTTTCTTTGGCAGCCAGTTTTACCACACACATTGTAAGTTCGTATAGAAAATGGAAAAAGAACAATATCGGTCCGTATTATTTTTGGACGACGAAACATATGAAAAATAAAAGCGAAGTTGGATGCTGTAGATATATGGGGACCTTTCACCATCTATGACGGAGCAGGATGTTTGGGCGCCGGCGGTTGAGCGCCGGCGATTGGGCGACGGCGTTTGGGTGCCAGGCGTTTAGGCGCCGGGCGTTTTGGCGCCGGGCGTTTCGGCGCCGTAGTTATGTTATGCAAGAAAATTTTACCAACGCACTTTCAAAACGCTACTTTACATCGGGACTGGACTTTTGGGCGACGCCGTTTAGGCGCCGCCACTTTTGGGCGGCGAGGTTTAGAAATATTAAAACTAGTCTTAGATGTTTCCGTTATTTATCGTAAATATGTTTTTTAAAAATTTTTAATTATTTTCTGAATAAAAAGACAAACAAATGTATTTGGAATCGTAAAGTACTTATAAAAAACTTCAAAACAATTTTGTTAGTTAACAATCAAATCAGGTTTGAAACTAGAACGAATGCTAACCTAAGGGTAGATTGATGCGAGGTTAAAGGTAGGTTTAGTATATTTTTTTTCAATTGAAACAAAAACGGGAATGTGAAACTAAAGAACGTTTAAAACTGGAACGACTGCTAACCTAAGCGTAGATTGATGCGAGGTTAAAGGTAGGTTTAGTATATTTTTTCAATTGAAACAAAAACGGGAATGTAAAACTAAAGATTTGGCGCCCAAACGCCCGGCGCCGAAACGCCCGGCGCCCAAACGCCGTCGCCCAACCACCGGCGCCCAAATGTCGCGTACCACATCTATGACCACCGTGAGATATTGGTTTAACGAATTTAAACGTGATCGAACATCCGTTTTTGATAAGGAGCGGCCGAGTCGTCCAGCAGACGTAGCTTTCGAGGAAATTATTGAAAAGGTTCGCGAAATGATTCTGGCTGATCGACGTACTAAAGTGCGCGATCTAACAGAGGCCCTAGGCGTGTCGTACGGAACGGTTATAAATATCTTGCATGATAACTTAAGTATATGAGATAGGTGTCGGCCCGATGGGTGCCGCGGTTTCTCACTGACGACAACAAGCGGACCAGACTGCTAATGTCGAGGCATTGTTTAGACCTCTTGAAGAGAAATTCTAAGGAGTTTTTCCACCGAGTCGTCACCGTTGATGGAACCTGGATCCATTATTACACGCCAGAGACCAAACGGCAATCCAAACATTGGATTTTTCGGGGTGAATCTGCTCCGAAGAAGGCAAAGACAGTCCCATCGGCCGGAAAGATAATGGGTAATGGTCACGATTTTTTGGGATTCGAAGAGAATAATCTTCATCGATTTTTTGGAGAAAGGAAGAACTATCACGGGGCAGTACTACAGTGATTTATTGGAGCGATTCGATCAAAAATTGACGGAGACACGGCACCGTTTGGCTAAGAAAAAAGTGCTATTTCACCACACCTTCACATGCATCCAAAATGGTCGCCGCAAAATTTGAAAAATTGCGCTACGACTTGCTGCCGCACCCACCGCACTCTCCCGATTTACCTCCCTGTGACTTCTTTTTGTTCCCCAGCCTGAAAACATGGCTCGGGGGGTAAAGATTCAGCTCGAACGAAGTGGTAATCGCTGAGACAGGGGAGTATTTGGAGGAGTTCGACAAATCCTATTTTTAGAAGGATTAAAGAAGTGGCAGAAACGTGGCAAAAAGTGTATGGAACTAAAAGGGGATTATGTTGAAAAATAAAAAAAAACTTTGTGAAAAACCTGCGACTTGTTTCCAAACACGGGTACTTATTGATCGACCATCGTAAATGAACGATTCTGCTAGTGCAACAACCTTGATGTTAATTTTGTTTGTTAATTAATTTATTCAATTCACTTGTTTTTTGTCTACATACATATTTATTTTGTTCTTCGCTTTGTTACCTCGTTTTAGACGGCAAGGTTTTTCGTGATGGTACTTTTCCTTACCGAATAAATAAAAAAGGTCATCTTGGCACATGCGATTTTAATTACTCTGCGTTCTTTTGCTGCATTTTCTTTGATCTTATGGTAGATGGCCACAACACACATATCCAGTAGCCACCTCACGCTACCTTTTTACTCCAGGTTTGATCACTAGACCGTCATAGTTTCTGATTATATTATTTTCTTATTTTCGAAGTTAACCCTGATATGAATTATATTTCTCATTACTCAAATATTTTATAAGCATTTACGTAAGGAAACCTGAAACCCGATTAAAAGTGGAAAATTTAATGATCTAAAACGCACAAAGTTGCGTATTCTAAATAATCGTAGCCTTTTTTATTATTTACTCAAAGAGGCAGTCAATAAAGAAAAGCTTTACTTTTCCGCCGTATTAATTCCGCGTACTCAGAAACAGCTTTCAAGTGTAAATACTCAACTAGAAATTTTCTTAGTAATTCACGTCTTTTGTTTTAGGAAATTTAACTCTACAGAGGAATTGTTCATCCTTGTAATTCATTCAAGAAAACATATTTGAAATAGAGAAAACTACATTTATGTTCAGTTTGCTCTTTTCGAGTGCAACAGTGCCTAAAATCCGATAAGACGAGCAATTATCCTCTACTTGGTTCCGCTGTTCTTCTTCTGTTTTGTTAGCGTCCGCCTCAGTTGTTGGCTAATTTCAATGAATAATTTAATTACAAACTTATTATTTGTTTTATGGTGTTTTGTGGTTATGTTTTCGAAAGCGCCGTTGTTATGTTTGAACTTTATGTAGTTTGTAATTTCTTTTGTCGATGTTACTAGGTTAATTATTTTCGGAAAGGTTTCATGCGATACAAGTTTTTGTTAACCGATCTTGTAGTTTATGGTTTAATCAAAGTTCCACTAAAGATTTAAACACTCCGCGGGTTCGGAGGACCTCTTTAATAGCAAACATTACCTGTAATTAAGTTTGGGTTTTTAAGAAGACTTTGAAACTCTATATCATTGATCAGTTTTAATGCATTATCGTGACATGAAAAGTAAACTTTCCTAACACTAATTATAATTTTATTCGTAACTCCCTTTCAACTCGGGATAGTACAGATAGTAGTAAGTTAGATAGAAAAAACAATCGCATCTCATTTTTCATGACTTCTACAATATTTAAGTATTCATGAAAATCTCCTTTTACTGTGCATTTCTCACTAAAAATTAATTCGAACTTACCTTAATTCCTATACTTATTGGAAAATCCGCCTGCGAATTAAGACTCGGTAATTGTTGAATTACTGGAACGATTGGCAATGGACAGGACATCATATTTTCAGTCTGTAAAGAGAAAATAAATTGGTGGTCAGTAAAACAACAAATTCCAATTCCATACATAAACAAAATTTCCCAATTAAATTATCGAAATAATTTTTTTTTAAATATTCGTGACCGAGAAAACATTTCCGGATTAGAGATTCGTTGCATTGAAGAAGAAAAGGTGGTAATTATTTAGAATACGGGACCATTTTTTCCCTATAAGAGAGTATTACCAGACAATTAAGAAAAGCTATAACATAATGACCGCAAGCCACTAAATAACTCGGCAAAAACTGTAAATTTAGTCTTGACTTTACGATCTATACCAACAGAGAATGTGCGCTCTTATAAATTTCTTGGTTGTTGTATTGAGACCAAACTCAACTTTAGCACTCATTGCGACGACTTAACAATCAAACTAAATCGTTCAATGTTTTTATTAAAAAGGCTCGTTGGCAACACCTCAAAAACGGTACTTCAATCGGCATATTATGCACTATTCCACACACATTTATCTTACGCAATTTTAGCATGAGGTCATTCAGCCAATTGGAAGAACGTATTTCGGCTTCAACGTAAAGCCATCCGAATTATATCAAGGTTAGGTTTCCGAGATGATTGCCGATATATGTTTTCAACTTTAAAGGTTTGTACATTCTTGAATGTTTAAAAATTCAATAAATAAATAATAGCATATAATAGCAAAATGTCAAACTTGGCGATGTGTCCATAGATGGCGCTATCATAAAAAATATCGATATTTACATTTACAATTGTATTCTCCTTGTTTCAAAGCAATTTTTACCTTGTATTAACTTTTATTTCTCTTTTGATTATTCTACAATTTCGTGAGTTATGGATTATATACAGCGTTTCTTATAGGTTATCCGGTAGTAAATAGGGGCATTTAAATGCCACTGTTTTACTTATGTAGCCATATTAAGCTAAGCATAATAAATTCTACATATTGATTTATGTCTTAGGTTGAGAAGAGGATCCACTAAAATGTTTTCCACTTATTACTGCACACATGAGGCACGCGTCTTTATGTATTGAGTGCTACATTACCGTCACAGGGAAGGCTCTCACTGCTCTCAGAGTCAACATTTTTTTCCAACTTTGTTACGATCCAACCCTGGAAGTCGTTTTTATCCCCCTTTTCTATCATTCCTAAAATTTTTACCCGAAATTGGGATGGGTCCGGATTCAAAACTGTTACTATCACTTTTTGAGATTTGTAAATTGTGCCTAAAAACTCTAGGAAAAGAATGGTTAAACAGCTGTTTTAGGGGAATGTATCAAAAACTTTCTAGAACTTTTTTTGATTGACATATCGTGTGTTCGACTTAAAACGATTTCCAAGAATAAGAACAAAAATGAAAATACGAAAGGCATTTATAACGGATATTTCCTCAAACATTTAGTAATTTAGTCACTGATTAGGTGGGTAATTTGGCAAAAACTTTAACAAATGGCATTTTTAATTTTCGTTTTAATCTACAAATCTCACTAAACATAAAATAACAAAAAGAATTAGTTATATATTTCCTAAAATACATTTTCTTACAGTTAAATATAAAATACAACAAAAAAACATTAACTCGTACTAATCAAGTTGACATAACAAGGCAACACTTCGTTTAACCCAATGGGAAGGATCTTTATCAGTGTTCAGAAGAAACGGTAATACGTAATTGGTGGAATGCCCCGTTGTTGAAAGCACGCCTTTTCTTTCGGACGTCTTATAAAGTGGGCACTTGTATTTTTTAACTTCGGAATATTGTGATATCTTAATCGGAACCAACCAAATCAAGGGCATATAGTCGTGAAGAACTTTGAGGTGTAACTCGGCCAATACCCCATTTTGACGATCCCATCTAGCACCATCAGTATATAATCCGTATACATAAATGCCCTCATCAGGAGCGTAATCGGTGGAATTCACTTTTAGAACCTCAAAATCAAACGTTAATTGATCAATTGGTATCGTATATTTACGAGCATAATTTTGTTTTACACCCGTCAAAAACGCTTGGGTAAAGAAAAAACCCGAAAGCCAAAAATTTTTCGGTTTCCCCCTCTCAAACCAAGACTTTACGAAATTTATGCGGTCGACGAAATCGGCTATGTAATTCGGAAGAGATTTCAAACTGGGATACGATACTTTAACCCACGCAGTTGGAATCCTACCTAAAAGTAGATACCTTTGCAAGATTTCCATGTCGGGGGTCATGATAAGGAGTCCTTCGATGGCTTTCTGAATAGTCTGCAGGGAGAAGCGAATTTCGTTTAACAATTTCGTGAAGCGTTCCATTTCTTGTACAAGTACGATGTTCATTGATTCTTCGTAGCGAACCGGATATCTCAATTGTGCCGCTTCCAAATCGAAATTGTCCGGTAACCTGCCAAGTATATCCGAAATAATTAAATTCAAAAATTTTTCTTCGTCGGCATCACGAGAAGTTCCCTCTTCTTGTAACAAAACCATAGAATTTAATAGTGAATTAGAAACCTGCAGATCTCGGATCATTCCAGCATTGTTATGCAAACCGTATACTTCTGGAGGATGAAACTGAGGTAAAGACATAATATGGTTAACGAAGCCCTCGTAATTGGCCTTTCTTGGAATGTTATAATAGTTTGCCACATCAGAAAAGGAATAATCTAACTTCTCAACAACGTCGGGATTTAAATAATGCTCGAGTAATGTTACAATAAGACGACGATCCCAGTCATCCGTTACTCTACCTCCATAGTTACACTCGCCTGTCAGGTAACAAATGCCTTCATACGGATTATCTTCGTATTCATTAATAAATATCTGAAGCTGTTGCACGGATATATTGAAATCAGACTCATTAAAACCGTACGGTATGTTCCAACCCAACGGCCCGAAACTTCTTCGTTCCTGCACAACTGCATGGAAAAACGCCATACCATACAACAATCTAGCGAACATGAGATCATTACCAGGACAACCGGAGTAAAATGTGTCATTTTTTATAGGTTCATTGATATACGACCGTAATAAGTTCTGTTGAAGTCCAGTAGGTGGTTCGTTTGTCATTTTTATGCCATTTTGAAGAATAGAAATTGGAAATTTATCCGAAGGATAACTTGTTAACCATAAACGGAAATTCAAGTGAGTATTCGAAACATCTAAATCTTCCCAAAGTTTTTCCAAAGAAACCATCCACGATGCCGCAAGGTGACAATTCTGTAAACAAATCCATGATCCTTCATCTTGCGCTTCTTCTACCAGCGCCTGAGCTATCGAACCCTGTCCTTGACCCAATGATATATAATGCAATTTATCGCCATATCCTTTCACTTCCGCAAACTTTTGTAAAGCTGCCATAGGATCGGTGCCCGCAGACAGTATGAAGACGAGAGGACGTAGGCAGTTTGATTCCTCAAAGGACTTAGAAATATCGAAAGGCGGAGGAATCGTGAATTTAATTCCCATTTCTTCCGAAACGTACTTCGATATGCTAACCGGAATTTTATCTGGTCGCAAGGTACGAATTATTAATAACTTCTGAAAAGAAGTCAGTGTTTTGTCCCACTTGCCAGGTAGGACTGAATTTTGGGGTTCCACCGAATCATAAAAAGCTTGCCATTCAGACAAATGTTTATTGAAGAAGTTTCGAAAACCTTCAAACATAGGCACACCATCCAACCGACAAATTTCATTCCATGACTTAGCACAGAGCCAATTTGAAGCCGGGTTGGCTATCGGATTATCTACGTCCACTCCTCCAGTAATTAAGAATGCGTACTCTCTTTCGCTTATTTTGTTCTTAGACAACATAATCTTCACACATAGTAGAAAGGAAAACATAAGTTTGTCTTTTTCGAATAGTGATCGGCAAACATTGGTATATAAATTGTAGGTGAAATTATCTTGCAAGTACACAATACGCCTACTTAGTTCACGAGAATTACCTGCTGTGTCAATTGAACTAACGTATAAACTTATGAACCACCCAAGTGAATATTGATACATGGGATCGATATTTGGAAGATCGGAAATACAATAATACAAAACGGCAGAGTGTGTCGCAACTGGTTTATAATCCATGCGAGAGAGTTCAATTTTTGCTTCCGTTTCTTTTGTAATTATTTGCTTGATTACAATATCATTGGAGATGGCTTTCGATTGATCTAAAATCTTGATAGCACTTTCGTCTTCTAAAATATCGTCCTTCGATTCGGACAAAGTTCTAAGAATCATCTCTTCCAAGTTAGCTAAAGCTGTTTTATTTTCCGCACTCTCACTAATCAATTCTTCTCGTTTTCGCTGTAAATCTGGACGTTCCTTAGCCACAACAATGCCTAAAAGTTGGTCTTCCAAACCAGTAGTGGTAAGTGCAAAATTTATAATAGTTACTTTATTAAATACTTCAGGAAGGTAATGAGGATTTCTCATTTTGCTCGTTAAGTATAATTTAAAGTTTTTATGATAAGTTATGACATTATCGCCGAGCGCGATGACGGTTGCGGAACCTTGCTTAAAGGTGGCCTTGTACAGCAGTGGGTCTAAAGGGGCCTCCAAATCTTCCCTAATATTTTCAATTAATGCGGGTTTTCCAGATTCTATGCAGTATTTTAAAACATTCATATAATTGCTATCAGAAAATTTAGTGACACGAAGATTGTTCTTCTTCTCCATCTTTTTAATCCACGAGTTGGCTTGGGATTGTGGATCTATTAATAAAGACCAACGTTTTGAATTATCTTGTATTATAGCATTTCCTATTGAAAACATATCACAGGGTAAACCGGTGATGTGCCAATCTTGCACTTTTATTTCACTACTCAGGGTTGTCATAAAGTTGTAGGTCGACGTTACGGGAATGTTCATTTTTTCTACAAATGATAACCAATCTATGACAGCTTTAGTGCGCCACTTCATAGTGAACGGGGATAGATACGCTATTATGCCACAGGAAATAAGAATATCCCCAGCTACACACTCGTATAATGCTTGAAAGCCTTCGGCTGCAGCAATCCATCTTGACTTCTCACCACCCAAACCTCCTATTAACTTTCTTGCTCTACTTAACTTATCCCCGCACACATTAACGCGCTTTTGAAGATTATCTTTCTTTTCAGTTGCTTCCTGCAGAAGAACGTTAAGGTCTGCCAATTTTTGTTCTAATTTAACAACTTCAGATTTTTTCTCGGAAAGAATGGCCATGGTTGCAGCGTATTTCTTTTCGGCTTTTTCCAATTTCGCCTTCTTCGGTGCAACCTCCCTTGCTACCATATCGTACATATCCATTGCTATTATCCACTTACAGAGACCTTCTGCTGCACTTGAAGCTTTCGCAACGATGTGCGGCTTAAAATCTTTATGCGGTAAATAGTCCTTTCTTATCTTGTTCATTATATCAATTCTAATGTTATCCTTGTCGAAATCTTTTAAAGATTGAAGAAAATTCATATCTCCCAAAATTCGTTTGCTTGGACCCCAATAATCTATTATTTTTCTTCCCGTAGCCGGATCAGGTAATCGATCAGGTTTCACATCTTTAATGACACAAACTGCTGCCATAACCAACTTAATTGGTTCAGGAGGATTTTTCATAGACTTAACTAATGTTATGTCTGCAGGTTTCAATGTGTTTAATGCTTCAATTGCTTCTTCCAAAATTGGTATTGCCAAGGCCAAATCAGCCTCACATTCGGCTTTCAAAGCTTGCGCTTCGGCTGCTTGGGAATTTGCAATTTCTTCGTCTTTCCTTACTAAGGCAGACGCTCTTTCAACCTCTATGGTTTCCGTTGCAATCTGTTCCATCATTTGGGTCGCCTTTTCACTCATCAATTTTAGTTCGGGCTGAAACGCTTCTAAATTAAGTTGCATTTCAAAAATTTGTTCCGCGGCGAATTGCAATTTGTCCAATCCTACCACATAACGTTTTTTCGCAGCCATTAACTCGTATTGCTTTTGGTTTGTTAGATCGGTAAATATTTTTATCAGTTCCAAGTACGAAGCGGACGTTATATATGACTTATGAAAAGTTTCTGCAAAAAACTCCGCGGAAACTTTTCTTGCGTACACATGAAAATATTTACACGCAACTATGACCGCTTCCTTAACACTCTGATCTAAATTAATATCGGAAATCCAAGTTTCGGCAACCTTTTCGAGTGCGTCCTCAGGCCAGTCTTCGAACCAATCTATAGTGCAACAGTTAATCAGAGACGGATACAGTCTTAATCGAAGTCTAAAAAGGGAACCTATAGGACTGAAACAGAGAACTATATGAAGCTTTTCCCGGGTCCGTTTAATAAAATAAGCAAACACTGCCATAGGACTTATGTCCATATTTCTGTTTCCGCCTTGGGCAGCTAAGCGACACAACTCCATCACTTCCTGCTTCTCCTCTATGTGAAATATATTTGGAACTTCACCTGCATTAAGTAAACAATCGATGTCTTGTAAAAATCCCTCCTCTTTAATTTGCCCTTCTGTGAACAGAAATACGGTGTTCTTTCCTCTTCCACCAGATTCTTTAAGAACCTGCTTAATATCATCACGCCATTCGTTCATTCCGTAATTCTTTGTAATTTCAGGTTGAAAAAAGGAGTGCCGAGTTATAGTAGTGGCTACCTTAGTAAGCGACTGCCGGCCGGATCCACTCACACCAACCAGTAAAGCATTACCTCTTGGCATAGCTAAAATTCGACAAATTTTGGATAAGTGTTCCAAAGCATACTTAAACAGAACAACGTTCATTTTATTTTTGTGGTTTGAATTATATTCCTTTAAACAATTTTCCGCAATAGTACGAAATGAATCGATATTTATCACCTCTTCATACTTAATTTCGTCTTCGTTACTGTCTGTATCTAAATACGTGCCGAACAGCAATCGTTGCAATGATTCTGCCGTTATACTGCCATCGTCGTTTTGAAAATTCTCAAAAACCTTATCAAAATGTTCTTTGAAAAAATTGTTGATAGAGAATTTTATTTTGTTAAACAGCCAGTGTTTATCCTCATCATCTACTAACCTGTCATATATAACTCGCAATATTTCGTGTGCCCATATTTTTGGAAACATCGTCTTAGTGTCTGCAGATTCCTTTCGTAACATAGCACATCCATAAACAATTCTCGAAAAATCTCGTAAATTGAATATATAATGACTTTTGGCAGGTGTTGGTAGCAGATGTTTGATGGCTGCCTTGTAGACGTCTACGGTGGCATTTACCAAGTGCTGAACAATGTTCACAATGTCACTGGGAAAACCATTATTTTTCCATCCCAGTAAAAGTATGTTGGAATATATTTTGCACATTGTGTCATCAGAAAATTCATTTATGGAAAATATGCTGAAGTGTCGCAGAAACCTTGCGTACACATCTTGACGACTTCCTCCCGGCAACCCCATGGCCGCCATTATTAAAATATCATGTAAATAGATCGGCGAGGTATCTTTTAGATCATACCAATTCTTATGGTCAAAATATTGACGTAACAATTCAATAGGTGGCTGTGCGCCGTATGTTTCCTTCGCAGGCATGTTCATATCGTCTACAAATATAACGCATAATTTCCCTCTTGGTGGTCCATAATGTCCACGCTTTAGTTTGTTTAACTTGGATATGATTAATTCTTGGATATGATTTGCCGATATCTTCACAGTGAAAGTAACAAATGCGGGTTCATATTTTTCTTGATCCAATCTATTCATTAGTAGATCTTGAATATAGTAACTTTTTCCAGTTCCAGTTGGGCCTATTATCAAAATAGGAAACTTGTGCTTAATATACATATCAATTATGTACATATATTTAACTGTGTCAACGGTTGGTATCAAAACTTGCTGAATATTTTTGGCTTCATCCACTTTCATACTTTTAATTGTATCTGGCCAATACTTCCACGTCCCTTTCCCCTTAAAAACGAAGGAGTAATCGAATAAAATTCCATCATTTGGTATTTGTATTTCCAATTTTTCTATCAAGGGAGGAATCGGATATTCAACATTTTCTCCTTTCCAGATTGACTTAAAGTATTCATCGAATTTTTGGCGAGAAGTTGTATCTAAAATTGAACCCAATCCCCATGCGAGGCCAACCATAGATGATCCTTGAATCCAACTACGTAAATACTTCAGATTCTCCTCCTTTTTAGTAGGATCTGCGAAAGCGTCCGTGATTATCATTTGTATAACTTGCATCATATTCTTTACCAAATTCACTTCCCCCGCACTACACAACTGTTTGCAATTTTTTCGTATATACGATAGAGAAGGAGGTACGACCCAGTTAAAAATTTCTAAAACGTAATCTTCATTTGATTCCATCCAATCAACGTTGCAAACATTAATCCAAGATTCCACGTGACAACGCCAACCCAATGTTGTTGGTTCCATATAAATCATTCCACAACGTGATACCTGAATAAAATTTATTTTATTTTATTTTTTAGCTAAATTTTTATCTTACCGTTGCTGGAGAAGCTTGCGATAAGTCCATTACTTCAAAAACCATTGACATAGTGTTCGTCATGCCCATTACCTCTCCTGACATCAAACATAATTTTTTGTTGTCATCCAAAACTGTGTTCATATTTTCGATCCAAACCGCATCGACAGGTCCATCAAAAATAACCCATTTTCTATCTAATGATGTGTCCATGACAAAATTGCGAAAACATGTTGCTACGACCCCATCGAACCATTCATACGAAATGGGGTCGAACTGACCATATAATTGACCCATAGTAATG
The DNA here is from genome assembly GCA_036250285.1 of Pyrocoelia pectoralis. NCBI lineage: Eukaryota > Metazoa > Arthropoda > Insecta > Coleoptera > Lampyridae > Pyrocoelia > Pyrocoelia pectoralis. Next base: position 31,562,409 of record CM070077.1, read on the forward strand.
GACTTAGGGTTAATGAATTGATATTTCACAGATACCTGACTTTCATCTTGTGCAGAAAGCAAACTTAGAGAATCCGCTAAAACTTTTAAAGTCATTGTTTTTCCCGAAAACGGTTCTCCCACTAACATGAAACCATGACGTACAATCATCATTTCGTAAGTTTGCATGATCTTCAAAATTACACAATCTTTCACTTGTAGGTTTCTTTGTTTACAGGATACGTGTATAGCTTCAACAAATTTTGTATAATCCGCTTTAGGTAAAGATATACCCGGAAATAAATCCGTTATAATCCCCTCAAACAGTGGAACATCGTAGTGTAAGAATTTGGGCAAGTTTACGTCGAGGATTGATCTTAGTAAGAGTATGTCTTCATTTTCGTAGGGATATTTAAGTTTATTGTTGCCGCATGCGAAGAGTACAGATTTCACTGCTCTCATTCCGTAGTCGTAATGATTTTGTGACGATAATTGTTCTGAACATAATCTGTACACGGTTACAATTTTAATTGATAGTTTTCTAGCGTCTGCAAAACCGTAGGAATACAGTGAAATTTCACCAATCATGGCATAATCAGGCACCATCATGGCAACGGTGCGAAACAATACCTTGAGATTGTCAGGTAACTCGGAGCGTCCCGCATAACCAGGATTCATAGTAATACACACATAACAAGCTGGATTTAGATGTAGCTCTGTTCCTTCAAATATAAACTTTTCAACATTTGATCGAACGGCCAAAATAATACTTAATATTTGTTGAGCTACAACCGAAAGAACTTCAACTTCGATTCTGTTAAATTCATCAAAACAAGCCCATGCGCCAGAAGATGCAAGTCCTTTGAAAAACTTTCCCATTGCTTTATAGTCCAAACCATCGGAGCAATTAAATACAACACATTGAACAGCTAGAGCTTTTGCCAAATCTTTTGTAGTTTCTGTTTTACCCGTACCGGCAGGACCTTCTGGAGCACCATTCAGGTGTAAATAGTATGCACCAATAAGAGTACGGTAGCATCTATCCGTTAAAGGCGTTATAACAAGTCTATCACTATTGCCCAAATATTCGTTTGCATACATCACCGTCGCATTTATAATTCTAACCGTGCAACGCTCCTCCCAATAGTATCGTAGTTGTGCCAACCATTTGAACTCGGTAGCGTTTGTAACATTTTTATTGTACAAATATTGAGTGACGTCTTTTGCGTGTACATCGATTACGATCAAAGCATTTATGGTAATACGGGCTAAGTTCGATAATGAAGCAGTCCGAATTAATTCAACGACCTCGGCGAGATTCTGTTTAAGTTGTTCTAGAAAGTTGCGAAATATACTTCTGCTGTTGGAATTCAACGCGTAATGTACATTCATGGTCCAGTATATTTGAGAAACTGCCAGAATCACCTGGCCAGGCCAAAGCGTAATCCACTCCGTTCTGTAAGTTTCTGTATATGCTGTCCAACTTAAAGCAATCTGATGATGAACAGCTGCTAACATTTCCTTTTCTACTTGCAGCAACCATTTTTCGACGCTTCCTCCTGCGGCCACAGTATCGATAATTTCGAGAAAATTAACCTTTTCGTCTTCCCCACTAAACATAGCACTTATTTTTAGACAGTGATCGAACTCTAAATATTTAATTCCTTCGAAACATTTCCTTAAATGGGGTTGCACGCGCAAAGGATTTTTAGTTTCGGATAATATTTCCAACATTTCATCATTGGACAGAAAGAAAAATCGTGGAAAATACAGTCTCTTTCCCTCTAAGTAATTGGCGACTCCCTCATTTATTCTTTCAAGAAGTTCAGAACAAATTTGCAGATTCTCTAGAAGATTAGGTTGTGAAGCACTATCGATAACATTTGGTTCACGAATAATGATATTTATGTAACGACGATAAATGCCGTCCACTTCTTTAAACATTTGTCCTTCTTCAGGCATTTGACTAACTATGTCTTTTGATGAAAAAATCGGTAGTAAATATAATAACTGAGCTTGTACTTTACTCCATTCTTCAAGAGTTGCGTTGATACGTGTGATTTTCGCATACCAGCTTCCCACTTCGGCCCTGTAAGGTTTGACAAAAACCGAACCTCTCATTGTAAGTGTTTTTGTGATATGTTCATCTAAGACTGCTTGAATATCATCTAATGACGTGAGGATATGAATTCCAGTGTCCTTAAATAGGCATGTTTTAAAAAGGACAGTATCCCATTCGCTTTGCATTTTCAAGAGGCTTTCCAGAAGATGTCTTTCTTTAATTGCGCCGCCGCTAATAATTTCGTACTTATCGATATCCGGTAAGAGACCCATGTTCATAAGTTTAGATAAAGTTGTTCCTGCATCAGGTGTTAAATCAAATCCGGCAATTTCCGACATTTCATCCCAATGCCTCTGTAACATTGCATCGTTACACATAATGTTCATCATGTGCAAGTTGGGTTTGAAATCTTTAATCAATTGAATGGACTGGGTACATAGTCTCATGGGAGAAGGATGTAGTAGTGGATCTGGGTCATCAGGAACGCCTTCGAATTTAAGCCGTAAATTGTCTTGCGTCGCTTGCTTAATTTTCGATTTGTAGTATTTTAGAATTTTTACTAACTCTTTAGAAGATTCGTCCAATGTAGTCTCGGCAGCTGAATAATCTAAAAACTCGAATGGACCATACATCCAGGTATCCATACTTCTGATAACAGTGAAACAAACCTTTACAAGGTGACCGAAAGGATATAAGAACAGTTTAAGTTCTCTAAGATCGGGACAGGCAGTAAGAGGAAATTTAAAAATTGTTTCTTGATTATTAATCCAACTTAAAAGGTTTTCAAGTTCTTTAACTTTGGACATTAGCGGCGACAATTTGTGAATATATTCTCTGCAATTGACAACGTCGTTCATGTTGTTCAAAGTTACCAATAATGGAACAAAATTATCAATATCGTTGTACAACTTACCAATAGATCGTTGTAAATGTTCTTCGAAGTCAAATTTGCTAGATTCGAACATAGTTGCGTTCTTTTCTAATACGGGTTTAATATCGGTAAGCCAAGCTATCGTTCTGGAATTGAGATGGATATGCTCTTCAGTTAGAGTTGTCATTTCCACGAGATTGCAGATGATGGATATGGACAGTTGAATACGTTCCTTTAATTCAGCCATATGCTCGGTGGATGCCCAAAGCATGTAAGAACCTTGTTCCATTAACTCCTCAGTAGTTTCGGGTTGACTAAGTGCACGAACCTTAATCATGTCAAATTGTTCACAAATGTCTTCATTTAACCAAATGTGTTGCAAAACCAGCCGATGTGCGACTACCTGTATCATATCGTTCAAAGCATCACTGATGGCCTCCCTACAAGAAGATTGTACCAACTGGCCCACCAAATAATGTTCAACGTCAATCATTACCGAAAGTTTGTTAAGATACGATCGATAAATTTCAACTTTCGCATAACCTTCCTCAAATGTTATATCCTGTGAAACAGAATCGTTTTTATCATGAACACATTCCAACTGTTCTATGAACCGCATTAAATCGACCGACATAATGGCGTCCGCTGACATAGGATGAGAGGGTGAAGAGAGTGGTTCAGTAATAATATATGATTGCCTTCTGATGCTTTCCACAATATCAATAGGATCGATGACGTCATCGGCAAGTACTACCGATTGTTTTCTACTGTAAATCTCTTGAACTGTATCACCTTCTTCCTCACTTTCCACCATCCAGTCCACTTGCTTTGAATGAACACCATAAAATTCCTCGTTTAAAGTTTTAACATACAAATTTACTGGCGCAAACAAACACACAAGATTGCACTTGACGCGTTTCTCGAAATAACGTTGTAAATCATCGGGAACAAAAACGGGAATTGTAGCATTTAAATAATTTGAACAATAATACGTTTCCAGTGATGGTAAATTTTCGGCAACAGAAGCCAGTTTTGATACCAATTGAGTGTACAAAAGACAAATTTCTGTTATGGATGGTTCAAGCGTTATTTTCTTCTGGTACTGCATCTTCATATAGATAAAGGGCAAATCATTTTCTCTTTCAGTAACTTCAACAAGGTGTTCTATTGTAGTTTGTATTGATCTTGTTAAAAATGTTGCCATTAAAGTAGTTCCGCAGCTATAAACGGCATAGTGAAGATTGTGTGGAAGTTTAATCTTCTTTCGAACGTATTCCACCACTTGATCATACCAAAGACGAATGATGTTCCTCACCTTTTTAAGTTCTTGCTCGAATATGGTATGTAATTCAGATATTTCGTACGTCCTGTCTCGGAATACGGTAAGCACTAGTAAACACTGCGGTAAATCTTGGACGCACATTCGTAGGATTTGTCGCATCAGGGGAAAAGTTATCAATAGTCTTGTTTCAAACTTTCTTATTATTTTCAGAAATCTGGGATGAAATGCCGTTCTGCCCAGGTATTTGTAACATGGAAGAGTCACATGTCCTTGGATGGATTTATTCGGCGGAATAATAACGCATATAACACCGAACTGATGCATGACACTGATAAATTCTGCCCTTACTTCGTTTACCAATTGCCAAAAAATGTCTGGGTAGGATTTCTCTAAACCTTTACACGATAACTTTTTCCAAATCGCTCGATCCAAATATTTAGTATTGGGAGTTGTTGGTAGGGTAGAAGCTAGTTCGAACATGGTTGAATGTGAATCGGCATTTATCACAGTTATGGGAGGCTCGGGTACCACTTTCCTGCTTCGTAGTTTCGTTTTTAAAACTTCATTAATCAACTTCCTGAAATAGTTACCTTTTCGATTATTTAAATCACTAACAGCGGCAGTTGCGTTGGTTCCAAATACAGTTGAAATTACGTCATTAATATCTGGGTACTTATTTGGTTCAAAAGCAATTCCTACTCTATTCCTTCGGAAAGGCATAATGGTCAAAAGGTATGTCGAAAATCACTCACTGAACAAAATGCACTTAACACGTACCGCTTTCTTACACTATCTCTACATAAAAGTTTTTTTATAAAAGCACTTATGAATAAATATTTAATAGGTACGATGGACTAAAAAATGCAACGTTTCACAAATGCCAGAATGACGTTTTCTACTTGCATCTGATGCTTCTCAATATTAAATCAATACGAAACGTAGCAACTATACGTTTGATCAATAATTCAACTTATACTGTACAATAAGAGAAAACAATCCTATAACGTAAATACACAGACATAGTGTACCTATAGATGTGTATGTAGATGTGTATCCATCTGAGTGTATCGACAAATGAACGCCATCTTAAGTTTTCATATACGAAATAATTATTAGCAGTAGTTGGTCTAAAATTGACGGTTTTCTCGTTCTTTTTTGGCGTGTTTATTTATAATACTAAGAGTTTTTTGTATAAATCGATTATTGTACCCGTAGGTAATTAGAAATGTTCTCTATTATCTAAAATAGGGGTTGGCCTTTAAAAATCACATGAAGTTAAGTGGTTTGACCTTACCCTGATTTATACGAAATGGCAATATAGTCCAGTCAGAAAGGAAAAATAGGGGAACTCATCCCCTGATAATGTCCCCCCGACTACCGGGTGTGCTATAGGGGGGAGAGGGATGTTGACGGTCCCATTTTACCGTTTTTTACTTCTACCTGAAAAACGGTGGATCCTGAAAGTTTATTAAGACCATCTTTTTATGAAACCTTGGAGAGGAAACACCGAGACGAAGTTATTTCCACCACACAATACCTTTATGCATTAATTAATTTCATTCAATGTGGATGATCATTTTCAGGCTATTATCTTCATTACGAAACGACAGTCTTATGAATGAAATAATAGTTACAAAGACACCCGCAACCCAATAAATATGTATATATTAAAAAATCGTCAAATAAAAATAGTTGTAAGGAGTATACAGGACAAAGATAATTTGAGATTGTATAAAACTACAAAAACTAAAATTTTAACTAAGTTGACACAATAAAGCAACACTTCGCTTAATCCAGTGAGAAGCAGGTTGATCGGTATTCAATAGAAATGGCAACACGTAATTAGTGGAATGTCCCGTTGTCGAAAGTATTCCTCTTCTTTCAGACGTCTTATAAAGTGGACACTTATATCTCCCCGTTTCGCTATACTGACTTATAGTAATGGGAGTCAACCATATTAAAGGCATGTAGTCATAAAGAATTTTTGGATACAATTCGGCCAAAACTACCCTTTCAATATCCCACCTGGCGCCATCCGTGTATAAACCATAAACGTAAATTCCATCTTCAGGAGCGTAATTCGTTTCTCTTACTTTCAAAACGTCAAAGTCAAACGTTAACTGATCAATAGGTATTGCATACTTTCGCGCATAATTTTGTTTTGCACCCGTCAAAAACGCTTGCGTAAAGAAAAAACCGGATAACCAGAAATTTTTAGGTTTGCCGTATTTATACCAGTCGTCTAAGAAGTTGATACGATCCACGAAATCAGATATGTAATTAGGAAGCGACTTTAAACTGGGATAAGAAACTTTAGCCCAAGCGGCAGGTATGCGCCCTAAAAGTAAAGAACCTTGTAAAAGTTCAAGGGCGGGAGTCATGACAACGAGACCCTTTATCGCTTTCTGAATGTTTTGCAATGAGTTACGGATTTCGTTTAATAATTTTGTGAATCGCTCCATCTCTTGCACCAAAACGGTATTCATTGATTCTTCGTACCGTACGGGATATTTATATTTCGCCGCTTCCAAATCAAAATTTTTAGGTAATTTTAAAAGAAGGTCAGATGTAACCAAATTTATAAAAACGTCTTCGTCTCCGCTACCAGAGGATCCCTCTCCTTGAAGTAAAATTAACCCATTTAGTAACGAATACGAAATCTGTAAGTCCCGAGTAATACCGGCGTTACTATGCAACCCATACACTTCGGGAGGATGGAATTGAGGTAAGGAGGTAATATGTGCTATAAATTCGTCATAATCAGGCTTTTTAGGAATAGTGTAACAGTTCGCCACATCGGAAAATGAGTATTTCAGCTCATTTACTACTTTGGGATTCAAATAGTGTTGGAGTATAGTGACGATAAGGCGACGATCCCAATCGTCTGTTACCCTTCCTCCGTAGTTACATTCGCCAGTCAAATAGCAAACGCCTTCATAAGGATCGTCTTTATACTCATTAACAAACATACGAAGCTGTTGAACAGATATATCGAAATCAGATTCATTAAAACCGTACGGTATGTTCCACCCCATTGGGCCAAAACTTCTTCGTTCCTGAATTACGGCATGGAAAAATGCGATCCCGTAAAGTAATCTGGCGAACATTAGGTCTCGACCAGGACAACCTAAGTAAAACTCTTCATTCTTTAAAGGATCATTTATGTAAGACCTCAGCAAATTTTGTTGCAACCCAGTAGGAGGTTCATTGGTCATTTTTGCACCATTTTGAAGAATAGTAACAGGAAATTTGTCTGAAGGATAACTCGTTAACCATAACCGAAAATTAGAATGAGTATTAGAAAAATCCAAGCTTTCCCACAGTTTTTCTAAAGGCACCATCCATGATACGGCGAGATGACAATTTTGTAAGCAAACCCAAGATCCTTCATCCTGACCTTGTTCCACCAAAGCTTGCGCTATGGGTCCCTGACCCTGCCCTAAAGATATGCATTTCAGCTTATCTGAGAACCCTTTCGCATCCGCGAACTTTTGTAATGCAGACATAGGATCAGTTCCTGCAGACAATATAAAAACAAGGGGACAAACACAGCTGGACTCTTCGTAAGACTTTGCAATATCAAATGGGGGAGGAATTATAAATTTTGTACCCATTTCTTCAGACACATACTTTGAAATGCTAACTGTTATTTTATCGGGTCTTAACGCACGTATTACTAGAAGTTTCTGAAAAGAAGTCAATTTCTTGTCCCACGGCGAGGGTATAGTTGAATTTTGTGGTTCCACTAAATCGTATAGTGCTTGCCAGGCAGATATATTTTCAACGACGGAGTTGCGAAAACCGTCAAAAACAGTAACACTATCCAATCGACAAATTTCATTCCATGACTTTGCGCTAAGCCATCCAGACGAGGGATTGGGAATTGGATTATCAACATCTATACCGCCAGTAATTAAGAAAGTATATTCCCTTTCATCTATTTTGTTTTTTGAGAGCATAATTTTCACGCAGAGCAAAAACGAAAACATCAACTTGTCTTTTTCAAATAGCGACCGGCAAACGTTCGCGTATAAATTGTAAGTAAAATTATCCTGTAGGTAGCCTATACGTTTATTTAATTCGCGCGATTTACTCGCCGTATCAATTGAGTTTATGTATAAATTAATAAACCAGCCAAGGGAATACTGATACATAGGATCAATATTGGGAAGATCCGAAATACAGTAGTACAATCCGGCGGAATGTGTAGCTACGGGTTTGTAATCTAAGCGGAAAAGATCGATCTTTTCCTCAGTTTCTTTAGCTACGACTTGCTTGTTCATAATGTCTATGGAAATAGCCTTCGATTGATCCAAGATGCGAATGGCGCTCTCGTCTTCTAAAATATCACCTTGAGATTCAGATAGAGTCCTAAGGATCATTTCTTCAATATTCGCCAACGCGGTTTTATTTTCAGCACCTTCTATAATAAGTTCTTCCCGTTTTCTTTGCAAATCCGGTCGCTCCTTCGCTACAACAATACCCAATAATTGATCCTCTAAACCGGCGATGGTAAGAGCAAAGTTTATAATTGTCACTTTGTTAAACACCTCCGGAAGGTAATGGGGGTTTCTCATTTTGCTGGTTAAGTATAACTTAAAGTTTCTATGGTAGGGTATGACGTTTTCCCCAAGAGCGATTACATTCATACCGGCCTGTCTAAATGTGGATTTGTATAGTAGCGGATCTAAAGGCGCTTCGAGATCTTCTCGGATATTTTCTACTAAAGCGGGTTTTCCAAATTCTACACAATATTCTAAAACCTTCATGTAATTACCATCAGAAAACTTGGTCACGCGAATATCATTTTTTTTCTCCATTTTTTTAATCCACAAATTGGCTTGTGTTTGTGGATCTATTAGTAAAGACCAACGCTTGGAATTGTCTTGTATGATAGCATTTCCCGTTGAAAATGCATCTCGAGGAAGCCCCGCGATGTACCAATCTTGAATTTTAATTTCACTTCCAAGTGTAGCGGCGAAGTCATAAGTAGGAGACGTTGGAATGTTCATACTTCCAACAAAATTGAACCAGTCTTCCAATGCATTAAGGCGCCATTGCATTGTAAATGGTGAGAGATACGCGATCATTCCGCACGACAAAAGTATATCACCCGCCAAAGAATCGTACAACTTCTGCAAACCATTCGCCGCTATCGTCCATCGGGTTTTTTCACCTCCAAGACCACCTATTAGTTGATTAGCTCGTATTAATTTATTGGCGCACAAATCCACGGTGTCCTGCAAGTTTTGTTTTTTCTCAGTAGCTTCTGCGAGCATTTCATTTAAATTAGCCAACTTTTCTTCCAATTTAGCAACTTGAGATTTCTTTTCAAATAAAATTGCCATTGTTGCCGAATATTCTTGTTCGGCTTGATTCAACTTAGCCTTTTTAGGTCCAACTACCTTTGCAACCTTATCGTACATATCCATGGCTATAATCCATTTACATAGACCTTCGGCAGCGCTGGAAGCTTTAGCAACAATTTCCGGTTTGAAGTCTTTATGTGGTAAAAATTCCTTTCGAATGGTAGTCATAACCTCCACCTTTATATTATCCTTATCAAAATCTTTTAACGATTGTAAAAAATTCATATCTCCTAAAATTCGTTTGCTCGGACCCCAATAATCTAAAATTTTTTTGCCGGAAGCCGGATCATTAATGCGATCTGGTTTGACATCTTTTATAACGCAAACACCTGCCATTACCAATTTCACAGTCTCTGGAGGATTCTTCATTGCTTTGACTAAAGTTATGTCTGCAGGTTTTAACGTATTTAGTGCAGCTGTAGCTTCTTCTAATATTGGTATTGCTAACGCCAAATCGGCTTCACATTCCGCTTTTAAAGCTTGAGCTTCCGCAGCCTGAGCATTGGCTGCTTCTTCGTCCTTTCTAACTAGTCCTGAAGCTCTTTCGACTTCAATGGTCTCCCTAGCAATTTGATCCATCATTTGTGTAGCTTTTGCGCTCATCACCTTTAGTTCGGGTTGAAGTGCTTCCAGATTTATTTGCATCTCAAAAATTTGTTCGGCGGCGAATTGCAATTTCTCCAAACCGACAACATATCGGCTTCTTGCAATTAATAGCTCCTTTTGTTTCTTATTGGTAAGTTCGGTAAATATTTTGATCAATTCCAAGTACGACGCTGATGTGATGTAAGACTTACGGGAAGTTTCCGCAAAAAACTCCACTGCAATTTTTCGAGCAGAAACGTGGAAATATTTACAGGAAATGATTGCGGAATTTTTAACATCGTCGTCAAGATTTACATCTCCCATCCAATTTTGCGCCACCATCTCTAACGCTTCTTCCGGCCAATCTTCAAACCAATCTATAGTGCAACAGTTAACTAAGGAAGGGTATAAACGTAGTCGCAATCTGAAGGAAGATCCTATAGGGCTAAAGCACAACACAATATGCAACTTCTCGCGAGTACGTTTAATAAAAAAAGAAAATACAGCCAACGCACTGATATCCATGTTTCTATTCCCACCTTGAGCCGCTAATCGACATAATTCCATTACTTCTTGTTTTTCTTCTATTTGAAATATATTCGGGACTTCGCCGGCGTTAAGCAAACCATCGATATCCTGCAAAAATCCTTCTTCTTTTATTTGACCCTCGGTAAACAAAAAAACTGTCTGTTTTCCTTTTCCACCTGCTTCTTTAACGACTTTTTTAAGATCGTCACGCCACTCGTTCATTCCATAATTCTTTGTAATTTCCGGCTGAAAGAATGAATGACCAGTGATAGTAGTTGCAACTTTCGTAAGGGATTGCCGTCCGGATCCGCTTACTCCAACCAACAGAGCACTACCGCTTGGCATTGCCAAGATTCGACATATTTTAGACAAATGCTCCAAGGCATATTTGAACAAAACAATATCCATTTTGGTCTTATGCGTTGAATTGTACTCATCTAAGGAGGTTTGCGCAACGTTTAGGAAAGTCTCCGCATTAACGACCTCTTCATATTTTACATCCTCTTCCGTGGCCTCTGTGTCTAGGTATGTTCCAAACATGAGGTTCTGTAGACAAGCTTCAGTAATTTGCCCACTTTGATCTTTTAAACTCTCGAAGACTTGCTCAAACTGTTCCTTAAAAAATGATTTGACAGATGTCTTAATTTTGTTAAAAAGCCAACTTTTATCATTGTCATCTACTAGTCTATCATACATGACACGTAGCACTTCGTGAGTCCAAATTTTCGAAAATATTGTCTTGTTTTCGGCAGATTCCTTTCGTAACATGGCACACCCACAGACAATCCTCGAAAAGTCTCGTAGATTGAATATATAATGGCTTTTAGCAGGTGTAGGAAGTAAATTTTGTATGGCTGCTTTGTAAATATCTAAGGTGGCGTTTACCACCTGTTGAACAACGTTGAAAATGTCACTCGGAAAACCATTATTTTTCCATCCCAGCAAAAGCACATTGGAGTAAATTTTAGACATAGTATCTTCTGAAAATTCGTTTATGGAAAATATACTAAAGTGTCGCAAAAATCTAGCATACACCTCTTGTCTACTTCCACCAGGAGGTCCCATAGCTCCCGTTATCAAGATGTCATGTAGATACAAAGGAGAGGTATCTTTAATATCGTACCAATTTTTATGATCAAAGTATTGTCTCAATAGTTCTATAGGGGGTTGAGCACCGTAAATTTCTTTAACTGGCATATTCATATCATCTACAAATATGACACATAACTTTCCAAGCGGTGGACCATAATGGCCACGCCTTCGTTTAAGCAATTTGGACACAACAAGGTCTTGAGTTTGATTTGCGGATATTTTAACAGTGAATGTAACGAAAGCCGGTTCATACATCTCTTGATTTAATCTATTCATCAATAAATCTTGCATGTAATAACTTTTCCCCGTCCCAGTTGGACCTATCAACACAACGGGTAAATGATACTTAATATGCAGTTCAATCATTATCATGTATTTCACAGTATCCACTGTTGGTATCATCGCTTGTTGAATATTGGAGGCTTCGTCCACTCTCAAATTTTTAGCTATATCTGGCCAATATTTCCAAGATCCCTTACTTCGAAATATGAAAGAGTAATCAAACAATATTCCGTCGGTAGGTAATTGTATTTCAAGTTTGTCTACGATAGGTGGGTACGGGTTTTCGTTATCTTCCCCTCTTAGAAGAATTTTACAGAATTCATCAAATTTTGCTCTCGATGCGGTGTCTAAGATAGAACCTAAACCCCAAGCCATGCCCACAATTGAAGCTCCCTGAATCCAGTTACGCATAAATTTGAAATCGTCTTCCTTTCTTGTTGATTCGCGACAACCGTCGGTTAAAAGCATGTTCATAATTTGCATCATATTTTTCACCAAATTGATTTCACCACTCGAACAAAGCTGTTTACAAAACTTACGGATGAAATATAAACAAGGAGATACGACCCAGTCAAACATGGCTAAAGTGTACGCTTCGTGCATAGATACCCACTCTGTACTGCATGTAGGAATCCAAGATTCTACATGAGGTCGCCAACCTAACGTTGAAGGTTCCATGTAGATCATTCCACATCGCGAGACCTAAAGAAATCGTTTTTCAATATATATTAATACTTTCTGTGCTTACGGTTGCCGGAGACGCTTGCGACAGATCCATTACCTCAAAGATCATTGACATTACGTTAGTCATGGCCATTACTTCTCCTGACATCAAACATAATTTTTTATTGTCGTCTAGAACCGTATTCATATTTTCTATCCAAACTGCATCGACAGGTCCATCAAAAATAACCCATTTTCTATCTGGTGATGTATCCATAACAAAAGTTCGAAAACAAGTAGCTACAACTCCATCAAACCATTCATAAGAAACTGGATCAAACTGACCGTACAACTGACCCATGGTAATTGATTTCGGATTAATAAACTGATATTTAACAGGCAATTGATTCTCCCCTTGTTCTGACAAAAGCGTCAGTGTCTCAGACAACACTTTTAAAGTCATGGTTTTACCCGCAAATGGTTCACCTACTAACATAAAACCATGACGTACTATCATCATTTCGTACGTTTGTATGATCTTCAAAATAACGCAGGGTTTCATTTGCAAATTTCGAGATTCGCAACTAATCTGTATGCAATTCACAAGCGAAGAATAATCGACTTCAGGTAAAACGATACCGGGAAACAGATCCGATATAATACCCTCAAACAAGGGAACGTCGTGAGCCAAGAATTTTGCGAGATTCACATCCAAGATTGACTTCAACAGTAATATGTCTTCATTTTCATCGGGATACTTGCGTTTATTATTACCGCATGCGGAAAGTACCGATTTAACTGCTCTCATCCCGTAATCATAATGGTTTTGTGAAGACAACTGTTCCGAGCATAGTCGATACACGGTAACAATCTTTACGGACAGCTTTCGCGCATCTACGAAGCCGTATGAATACAGCGAAATTTCACCTATCATGGCATAGTCTGGTACCATCATTGCAACCGTGCGAAATAATACCTTAAGGTTGTCAGGTAGCTCAGATCGACCGGCATAACCGGGATTCATCGTAATACATACGTAACATCCCGGATTTAAGCGCAATTCAGTTCCTTCAAACATAAACTTTTCAGCGTGCGTGCGAACTGCTATAACAATGCAAAGAATTTGTTGCGCGACAACCGATAGCACTTCAACGTCAATTCTGTTAAATTCATCAAAACACACCCATGCACCGGCCGCGGCAAGGCCTTTGAAGAATTTTCCCATGGCTTTATAGTCCAAACCATCGGAACAATTGAAAACCACACACTGAACTGCGAGTGCTTTCGCCAAATCCTTTGTGGTTTCTGTTTTCCCAGTACCGGCTGGACCTTCCGGAGCACCGTTTAGGTGTAAATAGTATGCACCAACAAGAGTACGATAGCATCTATCTGTTAACGGAGTTATAACAAGTCTATCACTATTACCTAAATATTCATTTGCGTATTTTACGGTTGCGTTTATAATTCTGACCATGCAACGTTCTTCCCAATAATATCGTAGTTGAGCGAGCCACTTAAACTCCGTATCGTTCTTCACGTTCTTATCATATAAATCTTCAGCAACGTCCTTTGCGTGCACATCAATTACGATTAGCGCTTTTATAGTAATTCTAGCCAAATTAGTTATTGTAGTACTGCGAACCAATGTTACAATTTCATTAAGATCTAGCTTAAGTTGTTTTAGTAAATCGGTAAACGCTGATCTTGAAGAAGCGTTTAATGCTTGGTGCATATCGAGAGTCCAAAATATTTGTGAGACTGCGAGAACGACTTGGCCCGGCCATTGTGTTACCCATTCTGTTCTGTAAGTTTCTTGATACGCTAACCAACTATGAGCAATTTGGTCCTGAACAGCAGCTAACATTTCACCTTCAACTTGCAGTAACCACTTCTCCACACTGCCCCTAGCAGCAACTGTATCGATTATTTCGAGTAAATAAATCTTCTCCCCTTCGCCGCTGAACATAGCGTGAATCTTGAGCGCCTTATCAAATTCCAAACAATTTATACCCTCGAAACATTTTTTCAAATGAGGTTGCACGCGAAGTGGGTCCTTAGTTTCGGATAATATTTCCAACATTTCGTCATTCGACAAAAAGAAAAAGCGAGGAAAGTACACTCTTTTTTTCTCCAGATAAGCAGTAACTCCTTCGTTAATTCTATCTAATATTTTCGTACAAAGCTGCATGTTTTCTAAAAGACCTGGTTGTGGTGCACTATCAATTACTTTGGGTTCGCGTACAATGAGATTCAAGTAACGTCGGTAGATGCCGTCAACCTCCTTAAACATCTGTCCTTCTTCAGGCATTTGGCTCACAATATCTTTTGATGAGAAAATAGGTAATAGATAAAGCCATTGCGCTTGTACTTTAGCCCATTCTTCAAGAGTTGAATTGACACGTGTAATTGTTTCGTACCAACCGCCGACTTGCGTTGCGTACGGTTTTACAAAGACCGATCCTCTCATCGTAAGTGTTTTAACTATTTGTTCGTCCAAAATCGCTTGAATATCATCTAGAGCTGTCAGAATATTGATTCCCGTATCCTTAAAGGCGCTCGTTTTAAACATTACATTCTCCCACTCGCCTTGCATTTTAACGAGATTCTCGAGAAGTTGTCTTTCTTTAATGGCGCCACTACTTATTACTTCGTATTTGTCAATTTCGTCTATTATACCCATATTCATAAATTTGGCAAGAGTCGTTCCGGCATCTGGAGTTATATCGAATCCTGCGATCTCTGACATGTCGTCCCAATGCCGTTGTAACAAAGCATCGTTGCACATAATGTTCATCATATTTAAAGTGGGTCTAAACTCTTTAATCATTTGAAGAGCTTTTGCGCACAACTTCATTGGAGCTGGCTGTTTTATGATATTCAATTCGTCCACATTACCTCTAAATTTCAGATAAATATTCTCTTGATTCGATTGTTTAATTTTACTCTTATATGCTTTTTGCGTTTTTTGAAGTTCTTTCAGACAATCGTCTATTATGGCTTCAGCTTCCGAAAAATCCAAAAACTCAAATGGTCCATACGACCACACATCCATTTTTCTCACTATGGTAAAGCAAACTTTCACGAGCCTATAGAAAGGATACAAATGCTGTTGTATCGCTTTTAGATCAACACATTCAGTTAAGGCTACTTTAAATACCAGTTCTTCTTTATTAATCCAAGTGAGGAGGTTGTTAAAATCTCTAACTTTTGCCATTAGAGGCGCTAGCTGCAGTATGTACGCCCTACTGTTGGCTGCATCATCCATGTCGTTTAAAAAATCTAGCAGGGGAAAAAATGCTTCGATACTTCCATTCAGTGTTACGACTGCCTTCTGCAAACGTTCATCAAATTCGGATTTAGCGGATTCGAATATGAAAGCGTTTTTTTCTATTATTGGTTTAATGTCATGAATCCATTTCATCGTTTTGGAGTTGAGTTCGATGTGTTCCCTTGTTAGAGTTGTCATTTCTGCTAAATTACAAATTACCGACATGGAAAGTTGCAATCTCTCCGTGAGATCGTTTAGATGATCTGTTGCGGCCCAAAGCATATAAGCACCTTGTTCCATTAATTCTTCGGACGACTGTGGCAAAGTCAATGCTCTTACTTTTACCATTTCGAATTGTTCACAAATATCTTCATTCAGCCAAGTATGTTGTGAAGCTATTTTACGTGCAACCTTTTCTATCATATCGCTTAGTGCATTGCATATAGCGTCCCTACATGAGGACTGCACCAATTGAGCAACTAGATAATCTTCGATGTCTATCATAACGGCTAATTTATCAAGATAAGAACGATAAACTTCCACTTTCGCATAACCTTCTTCAAATGTGATATCCTCTTTTAAAGATTCCTCGTTAGCGTCATCGCCGCCTTCCAATTCTTCGAATAATTTCGTCATATCGTTAGACGCCTGTGGTAGAACAGACAAACGTCTTGCGAAAATGCTTGACTCTCTACGAATTCGTTCGACCATACTATCCTGAGTACTTGCATCTGCTATACTACCTGACCGTAGAAATCCAGAAATGCCAGAATTAAACACAGATTCTTTCCTTGAAATATTGTGATCGTCTTCCATAGGAGATATACTAATATCCGCTGAGTCTTCGGTTTGATTCAACGATTCTTTATTCCACTTCTCTTGTTCTGAATATACACAGGCAAACTCCGCATTTAACGTTTTTACATATAGATTTATCGGAGCGAATAGCGCAATTATGTTATATTTAAGACGTCGTTCGTAATAATCTTGTACGTCCGTATTCACAAAAATGGGAATTGAAACTAATTCGAATTGGGGAAAATACAACGACTCCAATGAAGGTAAATTTTTACCAATCCGCACTATTTTTCCAACCAATTGTAGATATAAATGGCAAATTTTGAGTAAAGGTGGTTGCAGAATTATCTTCTTTTCGTAACGCATATCCATAGTGATAAAAGGCACATTTTCTCCAGATTCGGTTATCTCGAGGATATGTTCTATTGTAGTCTTTATCGATTTGGTGAGAAATGTTCCCATTAACGTTGTACCGCACGAATACACTGCAACCCCCAACTTTCTTGAAAATTTGGATTGTTTCTGGACATAATTTACTACGTGCTTATACCACATCCGGATCACTTCTCCCGCCTTTTTAATTTCTTCATCAAATATTGGATAAAGTTCCGTAATATCGTAACTTCTATCACGAAATACAGAGAGAGTTAACAAACATTGCGGTAAATCTTGAACGCACATTTTTAAAATATTCCGCATTAGTGGACACGTGATGAGTAATCTGGTGTTTAATTTATCGACTGTTTTGAGAAAGTTGTTATAGGAAGTAGTTCTGCCGCCGCATTTATAGGGCGAAATATTTCGATGACCTTCAATAGAATCATTTGGCGGCTTCACAACGCAAACAACACCAATATGATGCGTACTATTTACAAATTCTGCACGAACCTCTTCCACTAACTTCCAAAAACATGCTTGGTGCACTTTTTCTAAACCTTTACACGATAATTTTTTCCAAATTGCTCGATCTAAGTATTTAGTATTTGGGGTAGTCGGTAAAGAAAGAGCCAAATTGTACATTGTCTCGTGGGGAGTTATCTTTTTGGAAATTGTTGGATATTCCGTCCTCACTTCCTCACTTTCCAATTTAGTACGTTCGGCTTCTTTTTCAAAACGTTTTGCATACTTGCCACGCCTGTGTCCAAATTCTTTGAGAGTTGCTGTTATATTTTCACCAAATACCGTTGAAATAACGTCATTTATATCAGGATACTTATTTGGTTTGGGAACGCTATCACGTCGTTTTCTAATAGGCATGATACAAATAGTGTGAAATAATAAAATATGTAGATATATAAAAGTTGTAAATTAAATAATACAATGTACAATGACCTACTTGCAAAACACTGTCAGTTTGACATTTTCTGTTTTTGTCTAGATTCCTGGTAACAAATGCGATACTACGTCATGCAAATGTATTTCAGTTCCTGCTTCAAACACAAAGATGCAGTAAGGTAGAAAACGTGTCACGCAAAGTTAGACAAGTTGGGCGCTATAATAGTCAAATTTTTGACCTCTCAACTATTTGGATTGAGTTTTAACCTACCATAGAATAAAAATTCTCACCTAATGATATTAGTATAATGTAAGTTGAAATAAAAAATTACAAATTGACATATGTACATGGATTAGGCAAATTTACGCAACAGCGAAGAAAATGACACGATCGGTGGTCGATCAGGAACATTAATTTTGATTTAATCGACTTAAGTATTCTCTCGGCCTTGAATTTCTACTGAAAATGCTATTATTGAATAGAGCAGAAGCTAAGTATAGGATTAAAGACGAGAACGTTATGAAAAGCTCCTTTTATGGCAGAAGCGGCAATGTAATTATAAAATTAATAAGTATGGCAGCTGCATTAATTTTTTTCTTGAAACTTCAAGTCTCTCAATTGTTTTATTAATCATATTATTGTTTTATATGCAAAGAATAAAAAAAATCTTATTTTAAAAATAATTATTGAAAAAGTGTAATTAGAAGAAAACTGTGGACCAAGAAAGATTGCGATTGTAACATTTTCGTACGAACTAGCACACCTAATTGAAATAATTGCTTACTGAAACTATAATTTCATCGACTACAACAATAATGGATAACGTTTAAATTAAAAATCTAGTAAGAGTTGATTCTTTTAATCAATTAAATATATTTAAGAAATGCATTAATCAGCGAACTAGAAATAATTCATTTTATGGTTTAATCATAAAACTTGCTAACTGTAAATCTGAAATTCTTTTGCTATAACTTTACCTTTTCGCTGGTTTTCCTTCAACGAATGCTCAAACGAAATATAAATTAAATATCTTTATTGTTTTAGTTACGTAATCAAATTTTCGTAGATTCTAAGTTTGAGAATATTTGCATTTTTATTATCTTCCCATTTTATATTATTCTTCTTCCCTTCAGTTGACGTACTTATTACAAAAATACGCGATGCGTAATGTAATCGCTAATTGAGACATGAATTTCAATAAAACGATGTGTGCATTA
Organism: Pyrocoelia pectoralis; assembly: GCA_036250285.1. Taxonomy (NCBI): domain Eukaryota; kingdom Metazoa; phylum Arthropoda; class Insecta; order Coleoptera; family Lampyridae; genus Pyrocoelia; species Pyrocoelia pectoralis. The sequence goes on from CM070077.1 coordinate 31,581,680, forward strand.
ATTGAAGTTGAACTAATAATTTTGACAAAGTTGGAAATGCTTCCCTGAAATTTTAAAATGTTATTGAAATAGAATATTGAATGCACTAATTACTAATACGCCAACAATTATTGGAAAATTTTGTTTCAGTGAATACAGTAATGGTATCAATGTTATAATTAAATAAAAAGTTGGCTGTAGTTGAAACCGACTTTAGTTTTGTTATACGATAATTAAGCGCAAAATGCAGTACACGTTACTACAATACAAATATTTTCTTTTTATTTTGACTTCCAATTAATAACAGAGTAATACAAAACCGGTAGCGAAATGTATTATAAGTACAAAAAAAGTTAAAGAATGGAAAATGAGCGTAGTCACAGTAATTAATACAACCTTCCAACAATAATTTCAAACTTAATTTAAAAATTCGTACGGTAACTAAGGAATTGGTTATCCACGCAGAATTGCAGAAATTGCAAATTGCGATACATGTGATGACCCAATATAACATCCCGTATTCAAGAATACAGTTTTTGATAGTTTATTATTTTACAGATGCCGTTTCAAAGTTACTGTACATCACATAACATCAAAGAAACTTCGGATGAGTTAACACATAAGTCCTGATTAGATGTTGACTCAAAAAACAATGACTCGATTTTAAGAAGACAAAAAGGGAGATTTATAAAATCTATGAAAATATAAACGACATTATTGATTCGTCGTTAGAGAATACGTTATCTCTCCGGAAGAAACATTACACGGCTTGAGAGCATCTTTCCTACCAACAGAGCGTAGTTGAGTAATTTCTCCTCCTTCGTTACAATGGGGTATAATTTCATTGTACACAGGAGCAAGTATTCACTTCCATCATTTCATAGGAAACCTGATTACTTTTATCAGCACAATTAATGCCGGTTGACTAGGACTAAGTTAGACGATCTGCGGTACGGCTAGAATATTTCATTTTATCTAAACTTACGTTGTGGAACCTCCTAGGTTATATTATACAGACAACTAAAATATACAATGAGAGAGACAATTCACATAACATTATAACTCTGACTGCCTGCAGCATAGTATACAGAATTAGAGATGGCATTACTCTCCGACCACAGAAATGTTCGTGTTGACTGCCATTGGATCACATGAAACGGCTACAGTTGCATACAAAAATCCGAGAAGAACTAACTGGAGAGGTAAAACCTAACGAGAAACTCAAGAATTGTCCTGCTTAGACCAAAAATGAACAATTTCCAGAAGATATTGCTTCTTTTAAAGCATCGGGCAGATACCGCCACATACATACCCATATCTCCTTTTATATACCTATGTTCCTACACATCCTACCACCCCTTAGTACATTTTGCTAGAAAATAGAATTCCATATACACTTCCCTTGCGGCTTCTTTTCGAGAGTCTTCGTTCTATCTGAATAATTATTGCCATCCACCACGTTATCCCTTACACTAGATTACAATCTCGAGACGACCATAATTCCTACCAGGTCGTGCTTGTAAAAATAATCTGGAAGGAGCGTAGTCGAAATCGGGTTTACAATACCGAAATTTCGGGATCTGGGATCTCGGACAAAATATACAACTTATATTGTAATTAAGAGGAAGTAAAATCCATATTTACTGCTGTACATACCTATACGTGTAAATGATGCCTTTAGTTAATGAAATAAACAAAAATTTGAAACTGTTTAAGGCAGAGGAGGTCTTTCTATAAAACAGATGTTACGCAACGTTAGACCAGCTTCTATTTGTACATTTTATGTTTTATGGTATTTTTAGTTTTACTATAGTTAAAGATGAATGTTAAAACGTTCTCCCTAAGGCCATTCGTATTCCCAAAAAGTTGCCAGTGTCCAAATTGAGTTCTTTTACATTCAAAATTCATTCTAAAGTATCCTTATGAAGTTCACACGGAATTTGTTATATTTTCGTTAATTTTTGGGCAAAGACTATGTGCAAAGACGTAATTAACATTGTGAAAGGGCAATTATGTATTTTTGGTCTCAAATCTATTCCAAAAAGTTTGCATTTTACATTTTTTTTAATAATTGGACATTGGTAAAAATTTACTATAAGTAGGTAGGAACGAATTCGTATATCTTTACCAAATATCAACCCATTTTTGTAATTTTTACGTCAAATGTAATCCTTTATTTTAGTTACTTTAATAACTTGCTAAATTACAGATACCTACAGGGTCAAAAATCTGAAAAGGTACAAAAATGTAAATTTTTTTCTTTTTTCAAGCAACTAAGCCAGCTCAACAAGGTGTGATATTTTAAAACAAAAGCTATTACAACCTACAATCACAGACACCCCCTCCCCCCAAAGCACGCAAAACGCGAGAATCGCGTGTACCCCCGTTTATAATAAAAATAATGTTTAATAATAAATACCTTGTAGAAATCCACAAGTACCTACATTATAATAATAAAACATATTATATACACTCGTGGACAAAAAAAACCGGACACTTATTTATTTAAATTATTGATTAATTTTCCAGCTGTTTGGGTGTTTTTTCTGGAAGAAAGTAAACAATAGCCAGGTGTCCGCCATACTCTCTCGCGCCCATCTGGAGAACGTAGACAAAAACGGGACTCATCAGAAAACATTACTGTTAACTCTGTGGGTTGCTGTCAAGCTTGGGCATCCTACAGGCTTATGAGAGCTCAAATCACTTGCGTGGAGAATTCTTCGTACAGTTCTTGACGAAATTGCAGTTCTTCGAGTCTCTAACAAACGACTAGCGAGAACATTTGACGTCAAAGAGCGATCCCGAAGTACGGATAGTGTTAAAAAACGTTGATCGCGCTCATTAGTAGACCGTTTTCTGCCGGATCCTGGTCTCCTTGTGTACTCTCCAATCTGATGGTACCTTACAAGAGTGTCATGAACGGTACTTTTAGCAATATTCAACAAATTGCTAGATATCGTACACTACAACCATCTTCACTTAATGCCACAATTTTTGCAGCCTTTTCGGGCCGCATTTTCGCAAAACTCAAGCAAAACTTTTACACTAATCTAAATTTTATATTAATTATATATAAATTACTCAATTTTCCTTTTCAGTAAACAAAACAAACTCAATATTTTTAAACTGCATGGTTTCATACAGAGTTGTTAAGATAATTAATTACTTAATGTAATTTATACTCTGATAAGTGTGATAACTGATAACTCTATTGTTATCTATTGTTCACGTCCACTCTGTTTATTATTTTCTTCGTGTTAAAAAACGAAAATGTTCGGCTGTTAAATTATCTATGCAAAACATACATCTTGTTTCGTACGAAATTATTTGAATGTGCTAAAGTAATTATAATTCCACTTAATTAATGAATGGAAATAGAAATGTAGTAGAACAAGTCACGTGACAGTGACAATTTCGTTATGCTAAGATAGAAAATTGTTTAACTCCTCTTATTTGGCTTGAACCTTTTTCCATATTTAATGTATTAATAGTAAGACATAATTTTCACAGAAAACAAACAAAAGGAAGTGTAAGAGCTTCATCATAATCTGTTAATGAATTTGAATTCCCATAAAAATTCTAAAAGAAGTAGATATAAAACTTGATATTTCTAAAAGCCTTACAGTATGGGATTTGCATTAAGATAAAAGTTTCCTAATCCGTACATTTTTTCGTAAAATATTAATGGTAAAGAGTTATTTTTTCCCTAAAGCTTACCTAAGTACACAAGACAAGTTAAGGCTTCGCAAATTGTATAATCCCCGTATTTTTGTGTTTTTTTCCTGTTACATTTTCTTTGTTATGTCAACATTGTATAATGCCGATCAAAAGGTACAAAAGAATGTAATCCACGTCCCACTCTTATATGAATTTTATATGGCATATTACATGGTATTTGCAAATGTAATTACATCTACCTAACTCAATTTAAATTTTTTTATATTTAACTGATTAGTAACAGAAGCATTCATTTTTCTTTACAAATAATGACGTAATAAATGGCAGAGTAAAATTCGTAAGTTTGAAAGATATTTGTGTAGTGTTCTTAGATTTTGAACAAATTGTTCTACACTAATATTTAAACTTACCGCGATCTCAAAGGAATGAAAATATAATAACCAAAGCACAACGCAGAACAGACAGAAGCAACCGTATGGACGCGGCAACGATGTATTTAAAATAACTATCAACCGAATGAAATAAAAATGACAGCTGCTCAAGCAATTTTACAAGAAGGGGTAGTTTTGTAAGAATCGCTAATATTATATACGACTAAAGGTAACACCTTTCTACCTGTGTTTATATTCCCACGGGCACAACACGGATGTAAAATTCGATCCCTCAAAGTGGCCATTGCATACACAATTTGGTTAGAAGAAATGATTGAATTGAGGTAAATTTGAATGTACAATTTTCTCAGTTTTTATTGTATTTCCTTCTTTTGAGAATTCGATATTCGAATTGTATTAAAAAAATTACTGCTTCACAATAAATTGGAATTACGCAAAAGCACGTTTGTTTGTGGTACAATGGAGAGAATTGCACTTCTTGTAGATACTTGTAAGGTTGGTGGACGAGAAACGAATGAGTGGAAAAAATTATTTCAATATCTTTGGAACGGAATTTTCAATTCATTTAGTTTGAACAAATGTTAAAAAAGTGGAATGTGTAATTACTATAGGCATGATCATCACGGAGTCTTTGTTTCTCAAACTGGAAGAGCAAAAAAATGTAGTGATGTGATCAATAAATAATATATTAGCAACAACGAATTCCATCAACCGATAAGATGATATAAAACTGAAACCAAAACTCGTGTTGCAAAATATTTTGTATCAGAAACCAACCACTAAAATGGCAGCTAAAATATGTCGAATTTGCAAGGAAATAGATTAATTTCCTACAGTAAATAAATGCTTAAGATTATTAAAGCAAAAGGAATGTGTCACAAAGGATAATGTGTTAAAGTAGCGTTTAATAGCGTAAGGTTAATTATACGAGGGACAAGCCATTATTATTGAAAATAAAAGAACCAGTGTAATATTTTCAAAATTTTATTTTAGATAAATATGTTCAAAGTAGTTGCCTTCTACTATAATGCACCCTAAGTTATTCTTTCCTTTCATTGGTTAAATGTTCCAAGCCAAGCAGCTTTAGGAACACTATTCTGCGCCTTTCTGGTGATCAACTGTAGTCCTTTAACGTTCGAATTCCTTGTACATTCAGGCACGAATTTGAAAGCAATAAATTTCCCAACATTCGTAGTGAGAATAACGTCTGTTAGACTGATATTTTAAACTAACGAAGACATATTCCATATAGTATGGGAGCCCAAGCGGGGATCTCGCGCGTCAGAAAATCATATGGGGAGAAACCTTGCACCCTGTAATGTACCCCTACCATATATGAACCCTTAATATAGGGGCGCTCCTCAAACAAATAAAATGTTGTTTTCAAATTGCCAGATTAACAATATTCCTTCATATAATTGTCAGATTATCATTAAGGACGACTAGGACATCAAGCTGAACCGTCTGTATAAAAATCTGACGCGCTCGAGTATTTCAAGGTCACGTTGTTTTACATTTCCAAAAATGGGTCATGACTTTTGGTCGCCTCTAGGGGGCGTTTCTCGAATTTAGTCGATTTCCTTAATCCTCCACAACTTTCTTATTTTTAAAGATTAGTGATTTTGGCACCATCTGTTTTAGGGCAGTTTTTTTTACGTAGAATCCATCGCGATGGACAATTTTTATACACGGTGTTTGGTTTTTTATGTACCACCCTAAACTACATTTTTTTCATACGGACCACCCTATATAATTTGGGGTTTTTGAAAAGAGAATAAAATTTCCTAAATTTTGATGTATCACTTGTTATATTTATGTTACATATTATTTGCAATATTGCATTTAATACATTATTTCAAATTAAAAATATATTTCGAGTTAATTAAAATTTCCAGATAGAGTAAAATTTGTATGAGAACTACATGACGTCATAATATGCAGACACCAATATCTCCGTTCGACGATCTCATTTTTAAAATTGTAGGGAAGTACAATACTTTGACAAATTTAGTTAGTTTTTGCGCGTACAAAGTTTTTGTGATTATTGTTGTATTTGCTTGTTTTGAACGATTTTTGTATCGAAAATTGTATGACGTCATGTAGTTCTCATAAAAATTTTACTCTAACTAAGACATTGTCGTTTTAAATCATGCTGCCGTTTTTTGTTAAACATGGAAACCTATAATGTCTGCAAGCAAAATATTTTAATGTACACAAAAACCAAACAACCTGTATAAAAATTGTCCATCGCGATGGATTCTACGTAAAAAAGTGCCCTAAAACAGATTTTGCCAAAATTACTTCTCTTTAATACTAAGAAAGTATGGAGGATTTAAGAAATCGCCTAAATTCGAGAAACGCCTCCCAGTGGTAAACGATTAGAGATAGCTGAATTCTGTTTACCCCAGTGATTTTCTCATTAAAATTGAGCTCAAGACACCTGGGTCTATTTTTTATATCTCTTAAGATAAAGGATGTTTCCATATGAAAGTGTCCAATTTGGCCCACCCGGTACTTATACCGTGTGACAAGTTTCAAAGCGGGACATAGCCGAATAGCATGGGAAATCACATATTTGCAGTTTGCTGCTCACCAGCTTCATCTACAAGAACGGTAATGATGTCTATCGAAAGAGCATTATTTTCTGAGTCTGTTTATATCATATTTGGCATACTTACTAATTCACTGCTTTTTAATTAGGAAAAAATAATTTTCAAAAGTTAAAAAATTGGAGCAGCCATGACATGTCAAATTCGAATAATGCTTCACATTAATTTTTTTGACCTGTTGCCTATTTCTTTTAATAACCAAATCTTACTAAACTCATTCAAATAATTGTTTTATGGTTATTTATTATTACGCATTTGATTATAAAAACGTTTGATTTGATAATATTCAAAATTATTATTATTAAAAAATTGGAGCAGCCATGACATGTCAAATTCGAATAATGCTTCACATTAATTTTTTTGACCTGTTGCCTATTTCTTTTAATAACCAAATCTTACTAAACTCATTCAAATAATTGTTTTATGGTTATTTATTATTAAGCATTTGATTATAAAAACGTTTGATTTGATAATATTCAAAATTATTATTATTAAAAAATTGGAGCAGCCATGACATGTCAAATTCGAATAATGCTTCACATTAATTTTTTTGACCTGTTGCCTATTTCTTTTAATAACCAAATCTTACTAAACTCATTCAAATAATTGTTTTATGGTTATTTATTATTAAGCATTTGATTATAAAAACGTTTGATTTGATAATATTCAAAATTATTATTATTAAAAAATTGGAGCAGCCATGACATGTCAAATTCGAATAATGCTTCACATTAATTTTTTTGACCTGTTGCCTATTTCTTTTAATAACCAAATCTTACTAAACTCATTCAAATAATTGTTTTATGGTTATTTATTATTACGCATTTGATTATAAAAACGTTTGATTTGATAATATTCAAAATTATTCGAATTTGACATGTCATGGCTGCTCATACTTTTTAACTTTTGAAAATTATTTTTTCCTAATTAAAAAGCAGTGAATTAGTAAGTATGCCAAATATGGTATAAAATGACTCAGAAAACAATGCTCTTTCGATAGACATCATTACCATTCTTGTAGATGAGCCTGGTGAGCAGCAAACTGCAAATATATGATTTCCCATGCTATACGGCTATGTCCCGCTTTGAAACTTGTCACACGGTATGTGCCAACCATATATACATTAATACATAATCAACCTTAAAAATGTAATGATTTTTAGATACGTGTGTGTACCAACTATTTCAACGATTCTTCCCTAAAACCCTTTGCAACTCGATTCTTAATTCTATAACATAGAAAACATTTTTAATTTCAATTGTGGAATATGTGATGAATTATTTTCAAATTCTAAATGTGGAACTTGAATAATTGCTCATTATTATCATTTACGTCCATACAGTGTCACATGATGTATGGAATCTATCTGTCTTACCTGAAAAATTAGTCATTGGCTGCCGAAAATATGTTTGCATATTGTCGTTCGAACTTACCTGAAAAAAAATAAATACAATTAGGAAAATTAAAAAAATACAAATAGAAAAATGTTAAATTTAACATAATTTATAAAAGTGGTACCTATCTAATGTCCTATATGTTTTTAAAGATACTATTTTGTGTCCTTTATAAGTTTTGAGGTATTCTTATAGGTAAAATCGAATTTAAGCATGTTTGCAAACTTCATAAAAATGCTTTTCGTTGATGTCCCACATTGCTATGTTCAAAGAAGGAATACAAAATTTCGATTTTATCATTATAGACTGAAAAGTTTTTATTTCCTTACTAAACATTTTTCTCATAGGGGAAGCTATGAAGTTTTGAACTCGTTTCTAAAATCCTTATTGTTTATCTATTTTTAGTAACAAATAAATAATTAGAGTTTCTAAAAAATTGACTGCCTCAGTTTTCACACTGTATCTTTCAAATTGAATGACTTTTTTTAAAATGTATTCATAATGCTTAAAAGGGTATATTTTCCACCAGTAACCTATGTTGCATTTATATTCACGCACTCGTTGAACATGTAAGAGGGTATCTGTCACGTGAGCATATTGTGCAACGATTCTTTTTTAAGATATTTTGTTATTGCTCGCATTATCTAATCCTGTAGACTCACGTTATCAGAGGAAGGGCGTAACATTGTATAAATAACATACAGAAGAAATTTACATGTACCTTACTTCATAAATTGATAATAGGTAATAGAAAATGGTTTTGACACGTAAACAAAAGTATGATTATGTATTGTGAAGTAGCGAAAATTCACTTTTAACTGAGGTGCACCATAACCATAAAATGCAAATACCTCAAAAAATCGTTGCATTATACGGTACTCCTAAAGAGTGCCTACCTTTTTTGAAAGAAATGAACGCGAGATCAAAAATTTAAGAAGAAAGGACGATTTTGTTCACTGGCGTGGTTCCCAAACTCATCGCATTTATGCCATTCCCTTATTGAAAAACAATGGATTCATGATCAAAAATAAAGATAATCTAATGTTAATTAATTGTGCAGTTTCAACCAGATATCGTTGAACGGTAGAAATATATTTAAAGAGGTTAATTTTCAAAAACAAATTTTTGAAACGTCCTGTATAATATTATATTAAGCAGTGGTTGAGTGGCCGAAGTGAAGTTGAAGATGTACATGTACTTATTTAATGAAAAGGAACATATCTCGATTTATTTTATGCAATAAAATTAAATTAGTACCTAGATAGAGTGATAGATACTTGGGATTGAGGTTTAAGTAATGGTGGTAATAACTCACAAATTCACGATTTCTTATCTAACGCAACACAGCCCTCACATAAGGCGTGATAATAGGGGGTATAATACGTTATTGTAACAGATCAACCTTGGGCTTCGATGAGAACAAGGGCTCACAAGGGTGGTGTGGGGACGATTTTATTACAACTTTCTAACGGACGCCCTACTACTCGCCGGTTCTTAATTCAATGTGTGGTTCATTTTGCAAGTGAGGGTCTGTCCAAAGGTCCACAAGAGTTTGGAGACGCTGAAGGAATCTCTGCGCCGCGCCGTCAATAGGATCAATTGTCGTCGGAGACTCAGAGTGGAAAAGCGGAAGAAACTTTTGAGGCTATGTATTGACCATGAAGATGGCCCTTCGAAAACAATTAAACATTGTACCGCAAAATAATTAGGTACGTCATTGTTATTAGATTTTTTGCTAAATTTCTTTTGTCCAACAAATTTATAATGCAAAATAGTCAACAAAATTTTCAAAATCATTTAATTACCGATGATGTGTTCCTTAACGAACTCTTGGTGTTGTTAAATATTCAGAAAGCAATAGTGGATAAACATATCGTAAAGAAAAACCAATCGATAGATTGTATTCAAATTTTAATCAATATGTTATGTAGGTACTTTGCTCAGTTCTGTTATTGGTTTATTTAGTGAGATGTTAAGTCAAACCTTCTCTCATGCCTATTGGCAATAGTATCAAAAGCAATATTGTCCACGATGTTCATTTAGAAATTTCTAAATGTTATTAAATTGCTATTCTTTTACCTTTTGAGAACAGTGCTGAGAACGAAAAGGCCTTAATATCTCGGTTTTAGAATCATCGGAATGGCATTTAAGTGTCTTATTAACGATAAGAGTTTCAAAAATCCAAACCTACTCACTCAGTAACGAAATGAGCAAATTACAAATCAAACAAAAAAATGCGCAAAGCTACTCAAGTTTATAAGCTATTTTGCATTTTTAATAATAACACCGACGTCGATCTTGTTGCTACACTGTCAATAGTATTTCTGAAATAATTTTTTCGTCGATCGCGATTGCGCCTGTGAGAATATAAATAGCCTTAAGGAGGGGTTCAATTGTCTTAAGTAATAAAAATTTCATAATCGCACTCCCATATAAAAGCCATGTTAAAATGGCACTTTGGCATGCATTTCTGGACAACTCGCTCTGACCTTTACTCCGATCATGGAGTTTATGTCTCAAAATGACCCTAAGAACATGCCACGGCTCATATGCCTAGTTTTAGCAAAAAGTATAATGTTTCAAGCTGTCTAGGATGTGTTAAAGTGAGACAGATATTGTTTTCTTGCGATATTTTGCGATCCTTTCAAAGTTACAATAGAAATAGCATACCCCAATGCGATATCGATAGGCATAACTGCCGTGAGGGTTCATTGGGGTCATTTTCAGATATAAAAGTCAACAATCCGACCAATACAGTGAGTTTTCCAAAAAATGAAGTCCGAGTATTTTCCAATGGCGAGTAAACTTTTGGCGTACTAGCAGGAAAAATTGTCGTTCCATCACAACTCTTTACCTCAGGCTAAATTTCCTCGTAAATTGCTCTCATTATTCGAAAATTTCGGAATTCGTCAAACAAATTCGTAGATATTTCAAATTGGTAGAGATTTCTTCAGTGGAATGGGCCAACGTAAACCAAGATCGGTGCGTGCAGGTGAAAGAAAGGTGGCTAAGAAGAACACCAAACTGGGCAGACGTAAGAGAGCTTTGGAGGCCTTCAACGCGATAGAAATCAGGGTCAATATTGGATCGAAAAAAGTTCTTGAACACCCCCTTAATTGCGTTACCCGCGTAATTGTTTTGTTATGAAATATTCTCTGAAAATACTATATGGATAAATAAATTTGATCGAATGTTTCGCTAAATGTGAGAAATTATGTGGTATTAAAAAGTATTTACAGTAAACCGGCGTAGAATTAAATAAAGAAATCTCTTACAGGTGGATATTCACACAATGACAAGAAAAACCAATTACCCTCCATAAACAAGCAGATTTTACAATTAAAGATTCACGCAATAGAGATTCGATTTGTTACAATATTTACATGAAACTGCTGAAAATGAAACAAAAACAATCACAATGCATGATATCGTTCATTATAAATCGATGAACGCAAACTATTGGAAAAATGTTGGTTTATTTGAAATGGAAGAACATTTAGACTATCTTTTATCAAAAATACGTTTTAAACAAAAACATGTAACGTGAATTGTATAGTAGGTTGTTATTTCCATCAAATTATCCATTGTATGCTAGGAAATTTATACAAACATACAAACAAATTTGAAATACCATTAATATTTTATTCGAATTTTGTCGATAACGGTTTTTCATGTGCATGTACAAAACCGAACATTAAATGTAGGATTTTTAATCGGCTCGTAACATTGTTCTGTGTAAATGTATGATATGCACCTAAAAACTCAGCCATCGTACAAAACTAAATTCCAAATTCTTTTTAAATAAATTAATTAGAAAAGTAACAGCTTTTCATTTTTTTCGCTAAAAAATAATAACGAGCAAAAAAGTTTTAGTTACAAAAGCTGCAGTTTTATGAAGCACGTTAAGTGATTTGGACATCCTCGACGACAAACGATGTCTAACCTCCTTTCCCAAACATGTCAAGATGTAAATAGAAATTCATTCACTATATGGCGGATAGTCTCAAACGAAAATATGAAAGAGAATTACGTGTAGAAAGTTTGAATCCAATCGGTCGACGCGTGTAAATATTAGTAAGGTTTCAGTTATCAAAACTCCTCCAAAAATCCTCCTCCTTAGACATAAACATGTGAAGCGCGTTTGGCACACATTCAAGGAATATCTGTACAAAATTTTCAGCTGTCGACGTCCATCGTTTCGAGCCGAAACAAATGGGATATGGACAACCAACAAGCAGAAAAAAAAGTCCCAACGCCTGCAGAACCTACAAAAACACAAAAAGGACATCAACCCACTGGATATGGAGAAAATAGTACACAACACCTCAACGCAGCAGATCAACAAGTAGAGGTCTCCATTGCTGTTTTACCAGAAGATACGACACAAATAAATCGACAAAATATCGCAAGTATCCTCAGAACAACATAGCCGCCCAGACAAAACCTCACATCGCATTGGAGGAGTAACGAGCGTTACGTGAACTGAAGAGGAACACTCAAAAATTATCGGCCGGTAAGGAAATGAAACAGTAATAATGGATAAGGCGAAATACGACAAGAAGATAAAAGACGCCAATTCCGTCATACCCAACAAAATATGTATCTGGAGAAGATCACGAGAAAGAAAATCAAAGGCAGCAAAATAGCAGAGGGGATTCAACTACGAATAATTCCGAGGGAGAAATCATCGAAATTTCAAAAATTCTATGGTCTACCAAAGATTCATAAAGGAGTACCACTTCGACATATCGTCGGCTCCATTGGATCACCTCTGCAAGAACCAGCGAGGATTATATCAAAACAGCTCCAATAACACACAGAAAAAGCGGAATCACACTTCATCGAGATGCTGAAGGAGTACACCTTTGATGTAGTTTCCCTATTTACAAGTATTCCCACCAAAGAAGCACTAGAGACCATCAAATGAAAATGTCAGCCGCCAAAAGACATACTAAGTCTATTGGAACATTACCTCAACAACACGTACACATGGAGAGAAGAAATTGGTACACTTTCCGGATCATCTGGTCTACAAAACAAAAGGCGGTAACTTGAGACACACCGTTTATAGCAAGACTACACATACCGACAGGTACTTGAACGCCGAATCTTATCATTATTACCATCCAGCGCAATTACGATCAGCGGTAAAAACCCCGATTCAACATAAAAACGGCACTTCTACAAAATGGTTTCTCTAAGAAAAGACCTATATCTCAAACATGTCCACCGTACGTGGGAGGTACAACAGACAAGATTGGAAAACTCCTAAGAAATCACAACATAGAAACCATCTTTACCACCAACAAGAAGATAGGCAGGCAACATGCTTCAGAAGCCGAAGGCGAAAATTCCACTCGAGGAACAAGGAGTGTACGAAGTACCATGTGGAGACTCTCCAAAAACATACGTAGGACAGGCCAACCGACGCATCAACATCAACGTGCGAAGAGAAGAACCAACGCAACGCTGTACAGTAAAATTAGGCAACATCTTCGCTGGTTCATCATGTACAGGAAACATCACACAAAATTAATTTCGGGAACACCAAGATGCTAGCCAACATTTTGAATATTTTTAAAATCAAATCTTGAAACACGGCCACAGAGTATTTTAAGAAAGTACATATTATAAAGAACTATGCTAGCAACACTGTCAAAAACTTTTTTCTATTAAAAGCTAAGTTACTTTTTGTCATATAGGCCATTAGACGTTAGTCAAATATATCGAGTACGGACGTACGGTATAAAAGCGAGAACGGGTAGACGTTGAAAAGTACACCTAAGAAATTTGATTAGATTTTTAGTTTTGCCTTAAACCTCCCGAAACTCTGGCTAGTAAGAATGAATAGATTATACACACACATAAACACTCAAAGCAAGAGAACTTAAAACGGGGACAAACTTTCTATTAACAAATCTAATTTAAATGAAAGGGACGAAAACGAGGCAATTCTCAAGCATTTAAAATCACATCGCATTAATTTTATTCCTCATACTCACGACAGGGGCACAAATTGAACAAAAACCCTCGTCTAGGTTAGCAAGGGATTAATGACGATAAAGAAAATCAACGAATATAATTTCCGGCTAGAAGATTGAGAATTTCAAACTAACCATACTCAATTTTCGGAATTACAATAAAATTATAATATAATAAGAGGGTTTTAAATACAAATCATCGAGCCGCAATGAGACGTATTTTCATTTCGTCACACTCAACATCTTCCAGATGTCACGCTCCGGTGTTTTGCGACCTTCTTGTTCTTCTTACAAAGTAACGCGCAGTAAATCTGAAGTTAGTGTCTGAATTAGCGTTCCTTTGGTAATTGGGAGCGGCGAAGGGGGACGGGTTAAAGGGGGTGGACGACAAATGCGGCATGGTGTAATTTAGGAGCACTTGAACTGCGACTTAAAGTGGCTCTCCCTCAAGTGTTAGTGGGTTAGTATTGAGGCGTTCTTTTATTTGACGCAATCACAATTGGATTTATTTATAGAGGCTCTGACTACAAACAACTTGAGATTTACTGATTTGTTCAAAGCAAATTGCTTTCGGAAGAAACAAATAGATTGAATGTGCAGTGATACTAAAACTCGCCTCTGGAAAATGAAAGAGAGTTTTCAATTTTCTATGACGTTACAAAAACTAAATCTGTCCGACCTTCGCCCTTACGTTTTAACTGAAAATATACTTCCGGATAGATAGAATCGCACGACTAGAACAGGTTAATAAATTTCTAATACGGAAGTTTGTTTAAATTCAACCACCGGTTATTGCACATAAAAACAAGAGAACTCCAATTAGCGGTGCGAATGGTTAAAAGTGTTGTTATGAATTATTAAAAAGGAAGGGGGTCACATTAAACGGCTGAAAGATAATTTGTCTGTTTTACAATCCTCGCTGTTGCAAAAACTTCAACCGCGATATACCTATACAGATGGAAATTTTAATATTTCTTACCGAGCTTCGCGTTTTTTTATGCATACGCAAAATTATAGAGACGTTTTTAATTGAAAATTGATACAGAAGGGCATCAAAAAGTACCTAGTTAATGAAAACTGTTTTACGAGTTTCATTAACTGCAGATAAATCTCATATCCAATTACCTTCAAAATAGATTAATTGACTTCCCCCATTTAAGAACCAATTAACTTTGCTACATTTATCAGAAAAGAATCTCCACATATTTTTTATTTTTGATCGCGTACCAAACTCGCATTTTCCATGATTATCGCAGGCTCGTATATCCCCGAACGTTTTACCATTAATAAAGTGTACGGGAGGTATCTTAATTAAATCAAAACAATACGGCTACGTGAAACCGAAATTAATTTAGAACAGCGACGAATACTGGTCCTTATGATGTAGGCTTGTAAACCCCTTAGCACCCCCCTAATATACACAGAGGTAACATATTGTTGGAGGAATGTAATACAGGCAGTTTAGAGAAGCGCGTGACAAGTGATATTTGAAATGATAGGATTGGGGTTGTCTGTTGACGGGGGGTAAATACGAAGATTATGTTTAACGGCAGATGCCCTTTTGATCTTTTCAAATCTCATATACGAACACTTCACGTGAAGCCTTTTCTTGTTATTTATTCTCTTCTATTTGTTTAAATCTGAAGCCCCTCTAATTAACATTTCCAGTCACACCTCTTAATGACATTACAAAAATAATCTCAAAATAAACTTCAAATAAATATTTTATCAAGCGAGGCTTAATGCTGCCAGCCGATTATTTACATTGCTCTACGCAATCATATCTTGTTAAACTCAGTATAGAAAACAGTTCAAAATTTATTTATTATGAAGTCTTTAGCTGTGAAAGTTTTTGAAGTAGAAGTTATTTGTGACAAAGAGGTTTTAATAGATGCATTGATGCTTCTTCCCCTCGGTCCCTTGCCCAAAAAGCGGGAGTTCCAGAGAAAACATCCAAGAAAACAAAACAATCGCTAGAAGAACTTTATGGAATATTGATAAAAGCACAATTTTCATGAAACTTTCTTGAAAATATAATCGTCAAGAAAAAATCCATTAATGAAATCGTAAGCGATTAAACTGTTCAGTTAGAAGGGGATGCTGATGTTAATATTCTTCAACATACTTGCGGCAAGCCTAGTATAATCCTTATCGTTGCATTTCTGAGACAGATTTATTCTGTATTTGTTAGTAACTTTTCCCCATGATACTGCAAATGTATACTTTTTGAAATATGTGAATAAGTAGAAAACCTTACAAAAGATTTCAATAGGACCAGGAACTTTCCTAACTTTTTTCTAGGAAAAATAAAGTCAATTGAAAAGATGAACAGTTGAATTGAAGTCCATGCTCAGGTTTTTATACAAAACGCACCAAAATGTGTAATTTTGAAAAAACGATCGTGTTGTACGGCTTGAACAAATACTTTAGTCTCAACAAAACCAAAATTGGTTTGGTCCATAATTGATGTTCTAAATGTATAAAAGAAATCAAAATGAGGTGATGATTCAATTGATAAAAGAAAACTGTAAACCTGCGTCATGTTTATTAATTAATTAAAAGTGCGACTAGTTTCGACAATATAAGATTATCATCTTCAATTCAACAAAACTAGACTGGTTGATAAACAAATTAATTTGAGTGTTAAACTTCAGAACACTTTTGATAAGAGTGTATTTCGAGATGTAAACATGGTACGATTAATTAGGAGGAAGCCCATTGTGTCTTACGACGAACCCCACCCATCGTTCGATGTTCTGCACCTTCCAATCTTGATCTAGGAAATGCTGCAGATGTCGTGAAGTAGAGTTCAGTTCACGCAATGTGCTAAAATTGGAGATTGTTATGTTGCAACTGGGCTTGTAAAATATGAGATGTGGATGGATGGTGTGGAATGATGCAACAACATAATGGATGCATAATTGAAAAAACTACGAAAAGACTAATATTTTTGTAGCTTCTAAAATATATTACTTAAAATATGGTTAGAAACTCGATAAATAAGATAAGTTTTATTTAAAATAATTACAAATTATCTACATTTCGACACAAATTTAAGGGGGGGGGGGGGGGGTAAAGGTTTTATAGAAGTTCGTTCTTCAACTGGTTTTAGTAGAGGTAAGTATAGGTACAAAACTCAGGTAGGTACATCTAAATTAGTTTCAACATAAAACTTTTATTGACTGAAGGTGTAACCGTGTAAGCGTTATCCCTTCAAATTTTCACCAAATGTGTCGAATTTGTTAATTTTCTTTAAACTTAGGGGATGGATAAGTTGACAGTAGGGACAGAACGAGACCTTTAGTTCAGGAGATGACGATGCATCATTGCTAATTAGAAATTCAAGGTCTGGTCATTATTCAACATAGTGTAAATATGTAATTTATTATTTCAACTTTGCTGATAACAATTATTGTTGATTGTTCGAGCTCATTTAGTATATGACCGAAAATCAAGCTCGATAACCATCGAACACCGTCACAAATATGTCCGTGATAGTATGGGCAGACACCACCTGTTTTCGTGAATGAAGGGGTCAAAATCAACCATGCTGTCTACAATCGCGATATTTTTGAATCCGTGCTTTTTCCGGGGCTTCAGTGTCGTGTCACTAAAGCAATCTCTGCGCCGTGAGTGGGATCAATTCTCGACGAAGGATCTGAAAATTGCAAGAAAGGTTTGGGGCTCTGTATTGACGCTGATGGTGGCCACGTCGAAATCATTATTGTGTGTGAAATTATTGTTATTCGTTGTCGATTTCAATAAATTTATGTTGTAAAATATTCAAGTCGGTTATTTCCTTGCACCCTGTATAGTTCTACTGCAATATGACTCTCACAAATAGGAAGAAGATAGCAAACGGAGACAAATATTCAATTATCAAATTACATAGTATTACGTTTAGTGTAATAATAGCAAATCATTAAACAATTTTAATCAACTATAAGGTGTACCGGGTGTACTATACCTAATTAAAAGTAAAATTAATGAAAATGTCATCATAACATTGATTAAGTGCTTAAGAAATTATTATTTTTAGATAACTGTAAGGCCGTAAATATCAATTTGGGGTAATAGGTCAAAATTAAAATTTTCGCTAGTATAGGAATGGTATACTTAATAATTTTTTCTTTACAATTTTTGTGAGAATAGTCAACATTAACGTGTGTAAATGCCACGGTATATCTTACACCGTGCTAAATGCTGAAAAATTCTGAAGAAAAAATTGTTTTTTCTTGAATGAAACTTGTACTTAAGAACCAAAATACGCTCGTCATGCATTATGGATTTGCGCGTTATTAAGATAATTTGACGATTGTGATAAAAATAATTTTTCTGAACCAACACCTTTTGCCAAATTCATTATCAGATTGGCACGTAGTTTATACAAAACGGGTACTGTCAATTTTGAAAGTACAATAATTAAAAATCAAAAACTAAAAATAAACGAACGTGGCAGATTTTATTGATAAAGATTATTACTGAACCGAAGACAATAAATACAAGAACAGGCGCCTGATTGCCGCAATACGTCATACAATAAAAGCAAAACTAGTTTTGAGTCGTTATTCTAGAAAAGAGCATAATAACGTTAATGGCAAATGCCTTTTATTTCATTTCATATAGTGCCTGTTGATGTAGTACGTAGTTATACAAGTGCAAAGAAATCTATTGAAATACAAATTTCATTGCATTGTTACAAAAGAAAACAAGCACAGAAAAAATTTATATTGGAGTAAACCTATCATTATTTAACTACACATTATTAACCTATCATATCATAAATATTTTGCATCGATCCCACTCGCAATATAAATTCTAGGATCATGTGTTCTATATTTGCAATGAACTTCTCTCTAATCCCCATTATTCAACGAATTGGTTGATTTAAATTGGAGTAATGTATATGTGTTTAAATAGGTCTAACATATTACAGGTTGCTTTGATAAAGGTAAATAGGTACAGAATCTAATTATATGCGTAAATTGAGAAATTGTTGGATACCAATAAAACCATATGAATTGACAGGCTTTAAAATGATCTTCTTACTCATATAACATTTATGCTTTACCTCGTACTTATACGTTCAATGAAGGTAATCCATAAAAGGCTATCAATCTCACTGAAAGCGAACATAATCACTTGGTACCAAGATGTTTCGAAAAAACTTAGTCATCGATGAAGTAATTTGTTCCAGTAAAACAAGATAAGTGGCTACATTTAGTTGTTTAGCGCTTTTCTAACGTTTACTTTTTCTGAACATTATGTATTTATTTTTATTTTTATTTATTTTTGATTTATTCACCGAGCTAAAAATGTATTATTTTTTTACATTCGTAGGTATTTTAATTTAGATTACGAGGTTCAAGGTGGTTTCAGCTCGAAAGATTAATCTAATACCTTTTTTTTAAATAGTTCTGTTTGTTGTAATGACGATAAATATTATATCTACGAAAAGCACCGCTTGAACCTGGAGGTGTTCGTAGTCCTAAACTGCGAATATTTACGTTATGAATAATCTGTACGAAACTTAATGCGATCAGATAAGTATTTGGGCAATTTAATTTGGATAACTTTGATAAAGAATGTATGTTTAACCAGCAAGTTTGAAGTGGGTAATATGTGTGATACGAACTCTCTGTGTTTAATGCGGTATATAAATCTTTGAATTTTTTGTATACGTCGAACATCGTTGATGTTCAAACAAGGCCTCGTACACGACATCACAGTAGTTAAAGGGAAATAAGATGAATTTCACAGAGTAGTAGTTTCAGTGTCCTGTTTAAGATAACTTTGTTTCCGAATACAGTGCGTATTGATTTGGAAACACGATCCTAAAATTTAAGATCACTGTTTACCGAAAGGCAGATAAACAGACTGAGAAGTGTTTAATGTTGAAGTAATATTGTTTCGAAATACTTGCTAAGTTCTTAAGGCCCTTATTTACCTTTGCCATTGCCAGGTTCAAAAGGCGAAGTGCAGTGTGTGTATCGTCAGCATATAAATGGCGCTGTGAACTGAATGGTTTAAGAGTGAAGAAGTTACTCGCATAAATTGAGTGCAATACCGGTCCTATCGACCCTTAGGGTACTCCGAATTTCACGATTAAGATTGAAGAGAAAAACTATTGACCATTACCTTTTGGGATACAACGGTACGATCGAATGAACGCCAATAAATGATTATAATATTAATCTTTATTTCGTGAAAAATAAAAAAGGAGCAATTTAATTTCTAGTGTGCATGACGAAGTTCAGTACGACAAAAGAATATTTTGCCGTTTGCTCTACCACTTAACTCTATATGGAAGAATGTACGGCGAGGGGAAACTTTGAGCACTTACAATAATCAGTGTTCAGTACTGGTGCATAAAATAGTTTTTCTTAATATTGAAATGTTAGACCACCTTTCATCATTTCACATAATTTTCAATAACACATATTAGATTTTAATTATTATGTTAGTTGTGATGCTGACACTTGAGACAACATTGCACTGCCAACTACAATAAATAGACTGAATTACGCTATCCTTGTCCTGGCTTCACAAACCAATGTAAATAAACGTTTCTGCAGTTCATTTATATTCTAAGGCCATAACGTTTACAATTAATAATCTTCTTTGCCATTATACGAAATGGTTATGAAAGGTTCACACTCGCCTTGTATTTTAAAACAACAAGGTCCTAAATGGCTACTAACTACACGTTTTTTCGTCCAAATTGAAAAATTACGTTTACGTGAATAACAATTAGAATGAATCTTTGAACATGCTAGTTTTTTGTGACAGAACAGTACTAAATAAAAATAGTAATGTAACAAAGTACGTTTTATAATCCAAAAAACAACCTCGAGGTGTGTCGATGTACGCGAAAAACGGAAGCGCCACCAACCAGAAATGTGAACTCTTTATCAAAAGTAATATACTCATTATGTAATTTATTTGAGTTAAAAAAATTGCATTTTAAGTATGATCGCCCTCACAAAAAAAAGGTTAACTGTAATTACTGTTAAGAGCGTAGGAAATGTTAGTTTAGAGAAAACAGAAAAAAAAACGAGCGATAAAGATCAATGCGTGAAGCGTGCAATTAATGTCGACGAGAACCGAAAAGTACAACGGTAAGTAACAGGTAGAACAAATGGCTACGTTTCCGTTTCTGTTCACGTCACCTCCACCGGCTAATCTCTTTCTGATTGCCTAAGTTTGACATTTATATTAGACTCTCGTGTCGACGGTTTGACGTGCTCGCTTTTATTTCAAATCTCTAAACGATCGAATCCAGAAGGCGGATTAAATTGTTTAACCCGTCCACAAATATTAGGAATTACTAGATAAAACGCCCCATTATTTTACCAACTCCACGTTCGCCGTCGATAAGGATAAGCCTTAGTTAAGTTCAAACATTGGTCCATTGTCATTTAAAGCAAGTGCCTAGATCTTTTGGAATTACTTAATTAAGGTAACATTATCGCGTGTAGCGTTTTTAGGAAAATATCGCATTATTTAAAAAAAAAACAAACTTAAACAGACAATTAATTAAAAAAAGTTAGATATTTTCGCTTCAACTAGTTAACTAATCAAAATCT
Organism: Pyrocoelia pectoralis; assembly: GCA_036250285.1. NCBI lineage: Eukaryota > Metazoa > Arthropoda > Insecta > Coleoptera > Lampyridae > Pyrocoelia > Pyrocoelia pectoralis. Next base: position 31,603,300 of record CM070077.1, read on the forward strand.
GGAAACTTGGTATAAACCAATCTACGTTACAATTTTTGACAGCATATTAGCAGGGAAAGTAAATGAAGCGTCTCCAAATTAACGCTTAAAACTTTTGAAGGTCCACGTTTAATCAATTAATTTAATTTTGTTAATAACATCGTTTAATAATTTGATATTTCATTATATCTCTTCGCTTTAAAAAAAAGGGATGAGCAATAAATTCAATCACTTATAGGTACGCCATTTCATTTACTATTTACTGCGAAGTTACATTCATAAATACCTAGTGTTTTAACTTATACAGGGTGAAACCATTCTCTAGGTTTTTAAATGGAAGGTTTGGAAACGATTTAATAGTCTATTTTGCACCACGTTTATAATCTCCTGTTAACTTCATCATTTAGGTTGTTCTGTAACTATGGACACAGTTAACATTAACTCTAAGTGAAAGTGATGTACCTGCTCATCTGAATATGTCAATCTTTAATGTAATTATTATATTGCGCGACTATGTGAAATTTCAGGATGGCCTCAATCCAATAATTCCCCACAACCATATCAATTTATTTTTGAAGAACATACTACAGTTTTCTAAAAACAAATTAAAAACAAAATAACATTTTAAATAAGAATCAATTCAGTTTCACATCGAGTTGTTCCACAGTGTGGCTGTCACTGAGCTAGGGCGTTGATTGAAACTCTTTAGTCAACGGCTGGGGTACGGCTATACTAACCGATTTATCAAAGCCATTCGATTGCGTTTCGTGGAGTTGTTGCTGGACAAATTTAAATTATATGAAGTTAGTAATCAAATGATTAAGACTCATTGTCTCTTATGGTTCAAGTCGGAAGCAATAGATGGCAAAATATCGGAGCCCCTAAATGTAAGTATCGGGATACCTCAAGGGTCCACGTTGGGCCTTGTACTGACTGAAGCAATTTCGATTTAAGACTTAAATGAAAAAAATATATTTCTTAAAATGAATTTTAAAACGCAAGAGATGCTTTTACTGATCAAAATTGTTTGCTAACCACTTCAATATACCGTGAGAATACGAAAGGGGACAACCTTCCACTAAATCATTCCAGACTTTAATGAATCTCTTTGAACAAACAGATCGTCTTAAGGTGCGTCCACATTCTCGTGCTCGCGCTCGTGCTCGGGCTTGAGCTTGTGCTCGACAAGTTTGCGAGGCTTGCAAGTCTGCAGTCTACATTTACTTGTCAGTTCGTCAAAAGACTTGGGCGCGCACGGTTCGGTGTATGTCTTTTTATAATTATTTTTATATTATATATAATAAAAATGAGTGATAACACTGATCTACTGATTTGTGCAAGTGCAAGTTTTATTAGCACTGTCCCACAAAACAGGATGTTTTTCATAATAACCAATAAATTCAATAACTAATTCATTTGTCCACTCCATTTCGTTTTTGTCACTAAACTAACTATATAATAATAGAAATTATTCAAAACTCACGCGGTCGGCGCCGTGCAGTATTTGTTTTTTAAAATATGTAATAATGAATATAAAATAACAAATTACGTCTGAATGCAGTGAGCGTCTCAAGGCAACTAAAAAATTTTTATCGCCGTCCATAGGCTTACAAGTCTACACACGCGTTTTCTTTGAAGTACCGCCTCTGTAGCGAACCCTGCGACCTGCGAGTCAGCGGCTCGTGTTGCTCGTGCGATTTGTGTTGCGACTCGTATTCCCGTCCACATTATGTGTGAGCCACGAGCCGAACCACGCGCTGGAGCCCGAGCACGAGAATGTGGACGCCGCTTTAAATGTGTGAAGAACGTAAGGTGTAAAACCGCCCCTACGGAAGAAAATTAAATAGAAATGTAATAAAGAACCCACAATTAAAGTACGAATTATAGCAAATCAGTTAAATATTAGCCGCACTTCACTGTAGAAGATAAACCAAACAAAACCGAATATCATACATACCGTGCTCAACCACAGCAAAATTTTTTTGAAAGGGATTGCCTTTTTTGGTGATTTTATTCCGTCGTACATTCACTCTTTTGAAACAGAACGAATTTTTTGTTATAGGTACAGTAAAAGTCCGCAGTAATTGCAATCTGATTTTGCATGAAATTTAGTCACCGTTGTGTGATGAAAATATTACCATTAAAGGAAATATGAAATTACCGTTGGAAAGGCAATTCTTCAGAAATTAGAGCTATTCCTCTAAACATGTATCATGCATGACGCAATGAATGACTTCCTAAAGCGTTGCCAATTATGCTTGGCTGTAAACGGCGAACAATTTGAGGCAATAGTGACTTAGTGTTATTTATTGTATAGAAGAATAGCTCTAATTTCTTCCCCAATTACTAGTTGCAGCATGTCGACGTCTTGAGGTTTCCGGGTAAAAACACGTTAAACTCACGTCTTGCGGCCTCACGATCATTACCATACGTTATTCTCCATGCAGCAGTTGTAATTTGTTGTTCCATATTCAGTGACTTAGTGTTGTTGTAAGTGATTTGTTTTGTTCTATTGTTGTAATTTGAAGGATTCCATTCATATTTTCTTTAATAATAATATTTTCGTCACAAAATGCGATCAAACGTATAGCCATATTTCTGAATCACTCTGTAGAATAAGTGTGATAGGCAAAAATTGCGGTGCCTGTTATATATAATCTTTATGGACAGCACATTAGTAAACATTAAGAAATCCAACAGTCCCAAAACATAACAGCATATCATAGCACTAGAGTCTAGACTCTAGACTATGCACTTGGACGTTACTAACGTACATAAACACAACTTCAACCAAAATAAGTTATAATTATAATTAAGGTCATCTATGAATGTCAAGTGAGTAAAGTTCGAATGATACGTTTTTCTACAAACGTCAAAAAATGACGAGGTTTGCGCATTGATAACAATACGCGAAGTGACCCTTTTTTCACTTACCTACGTTACCATGGCAGCGTGCCCGAAATGACGACGCCATGCGCGAAGTACGCACTGCACGCAAACTAGATGAGAGTTTTGTATTTTAACGTTAAAATAATTGTCAACTTCTTCACGTTTGTAGAAAAAATTTTGTTTGCAACTCGTGCGCGAAATATTTTTGGTGATCTCGACTATTTTTTTAACTCGGCTGCGCCTCGTTAGAAAAATCAGTTCTCGATCACCAAAGTGGCATTTCGCGCACTAGATACAAAAATAACTAATTCGTCTTTCCATACATGCGTTATGCCGGCGCGGCGGCCTGTTTACTTTCGTTACACCATTTACAAACACAGGTGGACATTTTTGTCTAGAGTCCAGACTGACATTTCAAGAGGAATTTGCACAGTCCCTCATGTCCAAATATGCTTACTTCAAAACCCTACTGAGCGGTTTTTTACAGGTAAAGGAGAAAATCACGCAAAAGATGCCGATTGTAGGTAGCCTCAAAATTTACGTGAAATATAAGTTTTTCAACAGACATTGTATCATTTTCTAGTACAATATGCATTTACACTTTTCCTTTAACAATATTAATAAAAGGAAATTAAATAAAATTTTGGCAAAAGCTCAAAGTAAAATTCGACGGTTCGGTTACAAAACGGCAAAATGCTATAAGTAAAAGACCCTTGAAGTCAATAGATATTAATTTACATCCCTTTATATTCCCGATACACAGTTAACTGCCACTCAAATCGAAATTGATGTGCTTGAGAGTAAAAATACAATGAAAAACATACCTACTTATTCGTAGGAAGACGAAATTTGTGCAAACAAAAGAAAAATAAAACTACATATATAAAATCGCAACTAAACTTATAGATTTGTTTCCTAGGCGAAGTGGTCCTTATCCTTTATTCTCTTTATTAAGTTAACATTTAGGTAGCATAAGCAGTAAGAGATCAGATAAGTTACATCCGATATTTATAAATGATCCGATATTTAATAATGACTGCATATAAAATCGGAAAGTGACACCACAGCCTTGTCGCGTCCATTCTTTTACTTCAATCAAACGAGAAAAGCATAAGAGCACTTGCCACAAGTGATAGCGTTTGTACATTACAAGAATCAGATGGGGTGGGGTTGAGGTCTGTTTTTAGGATAGAAAAAGATTGCATAATTATACATAAGTAGGTATATTCCTTACCTTAAATTATACGAAGGGTTAGAATTAGAAAAGTAATTTGTAATATTTCAGTTGCTTGCCAGAAAGGGCAAATATTATAATGTTAAAAAATTTAAAATTCTACCACACGCAACAAATTTACGCGATAAAGTAACTTTCTGTTACCAGAAGCTTTAAAAAAATGGCGCGACGAAGCGTTACTAATATGTGGCTTAGAGTACGAAACTTTCCTAAACTTCAGTAACATACTTCTTTGGTGTTATGTATTATGTAGCACGTATAAGGCTTTTTGCCACCATAGGTTTATAAATGTGTTATCAGTTAGAAATGGAAGTTAGTTTGCTGTATAGTATAAGCATAATCAACGTTCAATTTGTTGTTTGCCAAGTCGTGGAGCTTATCTCAATGTATTCACATAATCAATGAAATTACAAGATGACGGACAAAAATTTATAAATCAAATTTGCCTGAGGCGATACTAAAATATAAGAAATATAAAAGATAACTACTCTTTTCCTTATGCAAAATCATAAATCTACAATTTAAAATTTTGCCAAATATGCCAATTCATTACACTTGTAATAAAATGGTTGTATAAATTTTGATAATTTTAATTTTATTGCACTTCCACGCCTAAACCTTAACTGTGAGTAAATACAAATACCGTAAGTAGAGGTAAGTACCTACCGTTTGTAGAGGAAACGAACTTGCAAAAAAATATTCATTAAACACGTTTTCAGTTTATAAATTGCATACATAAATATGTTCAATTAGTCGATCCAATACTCATATATCCTATTACGTACTTCATTTCCTTATTTCAATTTTCAATTTCCAGAAGGAAATCTATAACGTACTTGGGAAATCTGCTTATTAAAGTAGTAAAATATTTGATGTACTTATTCAAGATACTAATCTTTTAATTGTAAGTTTAATGCCGAAAAGTTTTTAATGGCACTATCAATTATAACACAATTGGCTTTTATATTCCTTTTTGATGGTGGAGATTGAAACAAAAAGAGAGACGGGTAAATTGTTTTAAATCTCGGTTTCTCCATCACTACGTTGAACCAAGGGATGAACTTTGTCAAATACGTAAGTTTTTTTATTAACAATAGTAGAATGTGATCAATACAAAAACAAGCGGTAAGAAATCTTGGAAGTTAAAGCTTAACCGTAGTAACAAAGAGGTTGCTAAGTTTACTTTATTGTATTATAAACGGGGGTACACGCGATTCTCGCGTTTTGCGTGCTTGGGGGGGGGGGGGGGATCTGTGATTGTAGGTTGTAATAGCTTTTGTTTTAAAATATCACACCTTGTTGAGCTGGCTTAGTTGCTTGAAAAAAGAAAAAAAATTTACATTTTTGTAACTTTTCAGATTTTTGACCCTGTAGGTATCTGTAATTTAGCAAGTTATTAAAGTAACTAAAATAAAGGATTACATTTACTTACATTTGACGTAAAAATCACAAAAATGGGTTGATATTTGGTAAAGATATACGAATTCGTTCCTACCTATAGTAAATTTTTACCAATTATTTAAAAAAATGTAAAATGCAAACTTTTTGGAATAGATTTGAGACCAAAAATACATAATGGCCCTTTCACAATGTTTATTACGTCTTTGCACATAGTCTTTGCCCAAAAATTAACGAAAATATAATAAATTCCGTGTCAACTTCATAAGGATAGTTTAGAATTAATTTTGAATGTAAAAGAACTCAATCTGGACACTGGCAGCTTTTTGGGAATACGAATGGCCTTAGGGAGAACGTTTTAACATTCATCTTTAACTATAGTAAAACTAAAAATACCATAAAACATAAAATGTACAAATAGAAGCTGGTCTAACGTTGCATAACCTCTGTTTTATAGAAAGACCTTCTCTACCTTAAACAGTTTCAAATTTTTGTTTATTTCACTAACTAAAGGCATCATTTACACGTATATGTACAGCAGTAAATATGGATTTTACTTCCTCTTAATTACAATATAAGCTGTATATTTAGAAGTATAGTCAAAGTATAGGTATTCTCTTTGGTATAGTGTAACATAACAATACACTTGCCACCTACTTTCATCAATAGATATTAAGTTAAATATGTAGACAAAAACATTTTTCTCAGTGAAAACATACGACTATATATATTATGTTACCTACAACAGCGTCCATCGTTCAAAATCTCTAAATTCGAAATAAGCACACCAACATTTACATTTCGAAAGTTACCGAAAGAAGGTATCGGGACACATAATTAGTCTACGATGAATGCTGTTATTACTTTTTACATCATTTTAATGATGAAAATGTTAACGCGAGGTATAATAGAATCATTTTTCATCATTTGAATAACTTTTCAACTTGAAATAATTAAATTTCCATGTTACCGAGAAAAAGTTTCCGATAGTTGTCATTTTGAAAATTTTCGCGAAAATACTTTCTGGCATTGTTTTAATGTTCGAAATGGGTTAAGGACCTCGGACAGACAAACTTTGCATGTTTACACAAAATTTTCACCCAAAAATAAGGACAAATAGCGAATTCTATTTTACACGTAATCTCCATAACGAAACTTTGAACGTATTTTCTAAGTAAAGAAAATATATTTAGACACAAATACCGCTTGAATAAGATGACGGACTATGATACTAAAATGTTTAAAACTTACTTTGAAAAAAATTAGTGCAGATATTTATGTGGTTTGCGGAGGTATCTAAATTGTAGCATTAATTTGTAGGTTATAAATTTATAATAGCTTTGGTTTTAAAATATCACATCCGCATTCGCCAGGATTCGGCGACTGTCGGAAAAGTGCACAGCAACACACACATATACACATCTTTCGGTTATTATATAGTGATACCTAATCCATCAGTTTGTGCTAGATATGGTCACATTTGTAAAAAGCGTATTTCATACTTATGGAAGTATATTTCGTAGAATAATTATCAAAAAAATAAATTATCTTGCCAATATCAACACTCACGTCAATCAACTTTTTCCAGTTGTTATAGCACTATAGAATCCAACTAAAGGATTCAGCGTAGATTTGATCACATAAATAATTTCAGTAACACATCTGTCATGTCTAAAATTTCACTTGTGCTTTATTATTCATTTTCGTTTTATACTTTTCTCTCAAAATCGCGGAGTATTAAATAAATAAAAAGGTGTTATTTTTACTCTTTGAGATTTCCAATTACCGAATTATTTTTGTCAATTTAAATTTTGACCTTTATTTTCAAAAACAAACACTCCCGTCTAAAATAATCTATCAAATGGGCCACGCGACCATTTGTAGTTACTTAAACGGCCCATACACTATGCAATCTGTCGTCCGACAAGTCGTACATACAACCCAAGTAGTTTCGACCGTCGAAACGACAATTGCATAGTGTTGTAACCGCCGAAAAGGACCAAAACAATCACTACTAACAACCCAAACCAAACTGGTACTTACAACGGTTTCATACTATTTCAATGACAATTTAAAACAAATTTATAGACTTTCAAATAGTTGAATTTTTTTCAATGTATAGGGGGATCGGGAGTGCCACCTTGGGTAACAGTCTTCAATAACAAAATATACCAAATAACACAATTATTATCTATTTACAACTTTTCTTCAGAGTTGAAGAAACATATGTACACGTATTTATAAAAATGTTCGATTGAAACCAGCTACAAATATATAGGTTTCTTTCAAATTTTAGTTTTACCATTAAAGCAAAAATTTTAACTTAAGATCGGATCCGTCTTCACATGTTATGTGAAACAATTTTCTTATTACTTAATTTATAATATTTATATATTTTTTTTTTATTTTACTTTACTATCTAAATAACCAACACAATTTCAACACAAAATTATAATTACTTTACTATCTAAACAACCAACACAATTTCAACACAAACTTTCAATTACTTTACTATCTAAATAACCAACAAAGTGCGAAGGAATGAGTCCTTATTTTCTTTATAAATAATTTATAACACAAAATTTTAAATTTCGACAAAGGCAATGTTTATAAGATCTTTGATCTAATTCAATCGACGATTTAAAATTTCCTACCTTGATAATTTCAACCATGTATAACTTGGTGAGTTTTCTCCTTTTAGTTACAATTCCGATTTCAGTGGTAAAGATGACCTTAGGACTCCAAGTTCATTATCAATACCGCGACTAGCCATATGCAAGGCCCAATGACTGATTAGGATTTCAGATACTCCCAAGCCAACAACAAAATATTCAACATGTGGTCCCAATTTCCCAGTATCTAATAGCTGCAAACTATCTCAACCATTTTTATACTGCTACTGGTTCCAACAAAATATCAACATAAATTCCACATGCTGACGACGATAAATCGATATGAATCCATTTTTCAAAACCCATAAAGAATCATCGGATAATTAAATAATCCGACAAATTTAAATAATCCAACAACTTAAACTGTAATTAAACAAATCGAAATTAAAATCGATATAACAAATTTACAAGTGCTTACCCTTTTTATTTCAGGTAAAAAGGTTTCACATTAAATTTTACAACGACAATCTTTATCGACGATACCAAAACGAAGAAGAACGTTCAAGGTTCACAATTCAAAACGTACTCGATTTTTACGCGCATTCGCAGGTGCTTTTCCCAAACGAAGCATGTGCGCTCTTACAATTTCTACTTATGGGTTCAACGATAATTTATTTTAGACATAGGCGTTACAGTGTGTGTGTGGTTGTCGTTCAACAAATCGAACGACACGGTTGGATCGTACGGAAGTTTGGCGGGTTAAAAATTTGTTGTACAACCACGTCTGATATACGACAGATACCATGTTCATATCTTTCGTGTCTGTGGGTAAAATACTAAGAAATTGGTTGCAAAGACTGTTTGTCCAATCTGCAGTACAATTAGTCGTACGACCGATTGCATAGTGTATGAGTCGTTTTACGTTATAAGTCCGGTAGGTTACAAGTACTACGGGACGTGTATCGTAACGTATTTTATTTCATTACTGTAAAGGGCCCTACAGACGATACGATTTGTCGTACGACTTGGATCGATAACTACAGTCTGAACGATAATCGTACCGTGTGTAGCTTTGTCGGGCGTCGTATCGTAAGTCGAAATCGTATGGGATGGTAGTATGAATCTGCCATAAAACTTGGTATACTACTCTATTTGAGACTTCCAGATCGTATCGTGTGTATGCAGTTTTGCGATGTCTGACAAACTTTAGTACGACTTCAAGGAAAAAGAGTCGATGGTTTTGTGTAGGTATAACGTTTATACCAACTGGTTTATACTTACTTTTATTAATGGATTCTAAACATTCAGATTTTTGGGAAGAATTTATAAACTTGTAGTTGCTTGTGGAACATAAAATTTAGGGACTGTGCGAATAAAATTAAACGTAACTCCAGTTACAGAGAGTTGCTGAAAAAGTATGTACAAGGAAAATTGCCCCAACGCCACACTAGATATTTTGAAAAATAAGATCAATAATATTATTTTATAGTTTGCGATATTTGTAGTTTGACTTATCGTTTACGTTTGTAGGGAATTACGCCGTACGACAAGTTAAAACAATACTTGTCGTACTACACGTTGTACGACAAATCGTACCGTCTGTAGGGCCTTTAAGTCTGTTCTGTATCATTGTTTTATTCCAAAAATTATAAAATCTCATTATGTTGTAAAAATCGCATCGCTCTTTTCATGTGGGGACGGCCGTTGCTACAGTTTCATGTTTGTTTGCATTGAATATATTTCTATTTTATTGAACTTTTGCAGCAGAGGAAATAGGCCAGGGACAATCGGAAGGCGTTATAGAGGCAACCTTGAATAAATTCGAGACAAGCTGAAATTTTGTATACACTGTGTCCAAGATAAGAATGCACAGCATGGGGATCTTGAAAACGGTAAGAGATACGAAGGCGGTTAAATTAGAGAAAAGTTGTATAATTTAGGGCATGTTCATATGTAGTTTGCAAAAGTTCATTATTGTTTATCGTTTCCGAGATTTTAAACAAAATGCGATTTTTGGGTTTTTCTTTTTTCGTAATTCCTTCCTTTGTTTTAAAAGATTTTTAAAAACCAAAGATACTTCTTCATTGTCACTTTTTGAATTCTATTAGATGGCGGTCTCAATTTTTTTATACGACGTTTCGTCTCCGAGGAACCATCATCAACTTTATTTTTTTATATGGCCGCAATCAACGAAACACCCTGTATTCGATAGTATTTTTTATTACGAATTTAACGATGTATTACACATTATGGTTTTCAAGCAAATTTTTTTTAAGGAATATTCGGATTAATTTTAGTATTTGATAATATTTTTTTATGTACAAATTTAACAACTCCAATCTTTTAAACCTATTTAATTAAAGTTAAATAATTGCAATAACTGTTTAAATGGGTTGCCGTTATTTTCTGGACACAGGTTGACTGTGTTTATTGAAATTTTTCTTAAAAACTAGCTTCAAAACCATAATGTGAAATACATCGTTAAAGTTCCTCGGAGACGAAACGTCGTATAAAAAAATTGAGACCGCCATCTAATAGAATTCAAAAAGTGACAATGAAGAAGTATCTTTGGTTTTTAAAAATCTTTTAAAACAAAGGAAGGAATTACGAAAAAAGAAAAACCCAAAAATCGCATTTTGTTTAAAATCTCAGAAACGATAAACAATAATGAACTTTTGCGGCCAGCATGTGAAGATACTCTAAATAGCGCAACTTTTTTCTAATTTAAGCCACCCTGTATCTTCTACCGTTTTCAAGATCCCCATGCTGTGCATTCTTATCTTGGACACGGTGTATAAGTTTATATTGGAGTCCTGTAACCCCCCGGTAATCCGCCGTGTCTGTCACCCCTAACCCCCCCCGCCCAAGGCGCGAAATCGGAACTTTTTTAGTTTTTTATCTTAAAAACAAGGCAATTTACTAAAAAAAGTACATCAAATTTCCTATAAAACCACATTTAGTTCATATACTTTGCTTTACCAGTGGCGGAGTTATGATATTTGTAATAAACGGATATTTACGCATATTAATAATTACGTTGTAACTCAATATAACTCCATGTTAATACAGAATTATGCATAGTTGTAGTACACCACTTGTATGTTTTTTTTGGGTTATACTTACTTGTTTTAAATGAATGTTGCAGTTTGCTAAAATTGAACTTGTAATTCAATTTGAATAAATACTTTTTTTGTACAGATCGAAAAAAATGTTTCAGAAAAATGTTATAATAGATAGTATAAGGATTTTATAAATGTTTTATTTACAAAAATCGATATAGTTTTTATAATATCTTGTTTTGAAATTTTTGATCGGTCGCCATTTTGTTATTTGATAAAATAGAAAACAATTTTAACTACAAATGTTTTAGAGAACCGAAAGCAAATGCTGAAAGTGTTTGTATTTTTTAAATATTGCTTAAAATAAGGGAGTAATGACGATTTTTCGAAAAACAAAAAAACGCCAATAACTGTGAACTGGAAAAATTGTAACTAAGAAAAGTTATTTGTTTCAATGAGTTCTAACTGCCTTTTTCGGGTGTTACAACTTAGTATTAACACCCTGTAAATATATTATTCATTCATTATGTTTATTAAACCCTACAAGCAACTTTGATGATATGTTATGGGGGCCAGTGAAATTTTAAGAAAGACAGGCAATCGTTTTGTCTAAAAACTATGACATCATATGGATATGTAACATGTGAGTATAGCGTATACAGGGTGTTTCTACTCAAAGTGGACAATGTAATCGAGGTGGTAGACCTCGTCAAAACTAACACTTTTTTAAAGTAATTTTTTCATTTTGGCTTTTGTTTTCGAATTATGGACCTTTTCTCTTTTTTTACAAGTCTCTATATCTCCATTATTTGTAGTCGGATTTCAAAAAATCAAAGTTTTGGAATCAACAGTTTAATAACTACCACGTTTGCTCAAAACTTTTTTACAAAAAATATAGAACGGCAAAAATGGTGGTCATTTTAAATTACAGTCTGCGCGGCTAAAGAATGCCTGAACTCCAAGTCTCTTAAGAGAGGCATGTCAGTGACGTCGCCACCAAAAGCGCGTTCCGTTTATTATCATGTAATACACTACCTAATTAATTATTCATTTCTGTTATTAATTTCGCTATTGCGTTGAGTGCGGCTGAATGCACGAACATCCATGCGCGACACGAGGCATTCTTTGGCCGCGCTGACTGTATAGTAGTAGAGTAGATGTTGCGCTATTCAATTTCGAAAATTTAAAATGACCGCCGTTTTGCTGTTGTAAATTTTTTGTAAAAAAAGTTTTGAACGAACGTTGTAGATATTAAGCTGTCGATTCCAAGAAATTTTGATTTTTTCAAATTCGACTACAAATAATGGAAATATAGAGATGTGTAAAAAAATAAAACAAGGTCGATAATTCGAAAACAAAAGCTAAAATGAAAAAAACTATTTTAAAAAAAATTTTTGTTTTGACCTCTATTACGTTGTCCACTTTGAATAGAAACATCCTGTATTTATAAGTGTACTTCATTGTCCACAATTAAACATTGGTAAGTAAATCTTTTAGGTGTTTGTCGAGCCCCGTAACTGCAGCTATCACTGTCTGCCACTGGTCATAACGAATTTCATTTTAAGAAACAAAACGATTATAACGACATTGCTATAAGTGTTTTACATAATGTAAAATGAGAATAGCTATACACTGGACTTATTTTCATTAGAAACAAAAGGAAATTAATAATATATCAGCGAATTAAAGGGATCATTATACCTATATGAAATGTTAACATCCTTCATTTATATGAAGTATACCCAAACGCAAATTTACCCCAAGGTGTACACTGTTCAAATATACATGTTGAGTAACCTAATTTAATGAAATCAATTTATTTACATGACTATTACCAACATGGTACATTGTACACTGAATATTAATTAACCACAATAGTTATTTAAACAGGCTTAACAATTTTTATTGGAATAAAGTTATTTATACACACACTTTCACAAGATGACTTTTAAATATTAAAAGCGTAATAGCAAAACTGAATAATAAACGGTTGGAATGGTGCACGAAAAAACCATATAAAAATAATAATGATACATGAACTGAAAAGGAAAAATTGAGTAAATTATTAAAACAAAAAGGGAGCTGTCCAGTTGCCAAAACTGGCGAAATATAATTTATAGAATCTGTCGAAATTCTTCATCATACGTTCATTGATGGTATTAAAAAAATACTAATCGACAGTGAAATAACTTACAGTGCCTTCGGCAAGTTTACTTCCCATCTAGACGAGGTTAGTGTACGTACAAAAAGACCATAATGCCGACCGGTATTTCGAAGAGTAAAAGGTGTTTACCATATACGACAAGTTCAATTGCATTCTTTGAACTTAACCATAAACGTAGCTTTAAATACCTAATTTAAAAACTAAAATACAGGAATCCCTCGATGAAACCAATTTTCATAATTATTGTTTATTTTATCAAAGTACAAAGCATTTATTTTAGTTTTGAATATTTTAAAATATAACCCGCAGGATCATAAAATTCCATTTCCACAGCGTTAATACCACTCATAAACTTGATATCAAACTACAAATATTGAATAGGTATGTTGTTAACTTAGATAGAACAACATTTATTAGAACAATAGATCTTATGGCACATTCTTTCATTAGTCGATACAAAAAGGACTTTGTGGTTAAAAAAACAAAACGCACAGATTCATTGAAAATAAAAAGATAACTAAATTTACAAATAAGTATTTGAATAATAAGTAAAAAATATAACTAACTTAACGCGTAAACGAAAAAAAAGTCAAATAAATTTGAAAAGGGAATATTTGCATTAACGTCATTTCTATTCCAATCCTATTCTGACAAGGGACATCGTCCATAAAATTGGTCTGTCATATTTATGTCATCTTTCTTTAAGCTTGGCCCAAATACTACAATCTAATTCAATTTGTAGGTAAAGGCAAAAAAATGAAACGTATTAATGTTTCGTTACTTTGTTTTCAGTTAAGGCGATTTCGTGGATTACTTTTTTGACTGAATTTAGACGAACAAAAATGTCACGAAAATAACCCAAACGTTATAAGCACAAATTAATGGTACATTTTTAAAACTATGTTGTGTAGTGTTTTGGCACAATGAAAAGATAATTTTTGAATGTTACCCTAATGACCTCCACTTTTAACGAGTCTCGTATTAAACGTCAACATTTCACTTTACTACTGGAAAACGTGAAATTATGTTCAAAAATTGTAACCTCTTCTATTGCGAAATATGCTCCGAGGTCATTTCGACTACAGCCGCGTCTAAATGAAAGCAAATTTAACTGTGTACTAAAAACGTGATTAATGTTCCCTATAAAATTAATAAATTAATTTCTGCACAATTAATCGCAATTGAGCAAGATCATAATAATGCTTCTATTATTAAAACACAGTAGTAATTACTGAGAAAATCTGTCTTAATTATAATTAGCATACGAATAAAAATTATACCGAATGTGAAATACAATTAATTAAATTCACGTCATAAATACAAGAAAAAGTTGATATTCAAGTCATACAAAAAAGCGTGAAATCTGCCAAATTAAGTAGGTAAGCTCTTGTAAGTTCGCTAGGACTAAATGAAAAGTGATACCGATGAACAACAGTTGATCGTAAAAAATTAGATCGTGGTAAAAATGCTACCAGTATTTCCATACTTGGAATGAAACCTGCAGAAAATTGAAATTGCGTTCATTAATTAAAGCTTCGATCATTCAATAACACGAAACGAGTTTTACGATAGAATAACATTGAAAGGTTTAAACTCATTGGTTACCAGTATTTGAAACGACGCGGCGCGGCGTAATGTGATAATGGAAAAAAGGTGCTCACGTTTACACAAGAAATTAAATGTTCCCGCATGTATTTACTTTATACGTGACGTAAACTCTTAGCAATTCTAATTTGCTTAGTTATTATTCCGACTTCTGAAGTAATGAGTAAACAAACGTGATTGGTTGCAAGATTGTTACAGTACATATTATATAAAGATATGCAAATATGTTAGACCATAACAATAAGGGAAATCCAATGGAATTGATTAAAAAATTGTGATCACGATCCGGCGAAACTTCCATGAATCTCTTCATGGTCAGATCCTAATCTTTACTAAAAAAAAATCAATTCATATTTAGTAGAAGAAAAACGAAGACCATTTTTCACACCATTAACAATATTTTATTTTCCCACATTACACGGAATTACGTCAGACATATCTATAAATTCAAATGCAAAAATTGCTCCTTAGATACAAAAAACAATTTCACTTCTAAACTTTTATATAAGAACTGTGCGTAAATAATTGAACTGTGTACAAAAACCTATTTTTTAATTAAATATTTTTAACATATCTTAATCTACGGTAGCTTCGTAAACAACATTTTTCAAACTAACCATGTTGGTTTGGATCTAATACATTGATTTTGAAAAAAAATGTAGTAAGGAATTTATGAACAGTGCCAAGTAATTCATAAACTGTGATAAATCATAATCCTTCATTTACTTACGATATCGTTTGAATCAATGTATGTACCTATATACTATACAAAACATACTTGTAATCGTGCATTATAATGACAATAGTGTCATAAAAAAATCATTACACTGCCTGCATTACAGATCTATTCAGTCACCAGTAATTTTCCTACTTTTTCATTGTTTGCGTTATCGTAATTAGTGACAAAAGCATTTCAAGTTCATCATTATTGGCTTCCCATTTCGATCGTTTTCCTAGAAGATATAAAATGGAGCAGTTTTTCATAATAGTATGTTATATACATGCACAGTGTGCTTGCAAATAAAATAAATATGCAGAGAATGCATTTTCAAGAGATATGTGAATGATTTCCTCAAATAGCTATTTTTGTATTAAGGGCGTGAAGGAGGCGATTTTGGTCCGCGGCGGAATTATAAGACGCCAAAGGTCCAAAATCGTGATTCACGTCCAAAATGCAAACAAGATTTTTTGTGAAACGTTTAAATACGCCTTTAAAAAAATGTTTGATAAAATAAATGTCACGATAAGTTCTCAAAAATCAAGTTGTTGGTTCCTATGGTTGCTATACCTATTACAATTGCTGGTTTTTTTAGTGCAAAAGGCACTATTTACGCCCGCAAATTACTGCATCAATGACCTAATTTTAATACGATTTTACAAAATATGTAGATATTTATTTACAGACCGTCAAGAACGTCAATATGGCCGCGGCCGTCGTTTGCCGACTAAGACGAAGCCGATGCCGACTGGCGGCTTAGGCCGTATTGATACTTGACGGTCGAGGTAAATATTACATTTTTCAGTCCATATGGATAAAACAATTCTTTATTTCTTGCCAAGTGCGTGACGTCTTTGAAGTGACGTTTGACAACTAAGCCGCTTTGATTCAGGATTGTTGCTAAGTTACTTTGGCAACTAAACGTGGTTCCCCATGGCAGCGGCCGTATTGTATTACTTTACGGCCGCATTTTTGTACAATAGAGTTTCCTTGGCAGTGACCCTATCGGATCACTTTACGGCCGCATTTTCGTATCATTTAATTTAATTTAACATTGCTTTATCATCATCTTTGTACAATGCAGTTCCCTTGGCAGCGGCCATATCGGATCATATTACGGCCGCATTTTCGTATCATTTGACATTGCCTTAGGTTTAGAGCAATTTCAATACGTATTGTACATGTTCACATTGGCTTTGATGGAACAGAAGTAGTACAATAGGACACGTGTGTACGCCTCACCAAATCAACATTGGAACCAACACAACGTATGGAACCGGGATAAAAGTATACGTGCAAACTCTTTCACTACTTTTAAAAGAAAAAATATCAATGCAAAGAACATTATACGTGTTTTTCGAATGATGTACATAAATGATTATTCGATTAATTAATTAATGAGCGCCGTCTTTACTCATAGGTTATGCGTTGAATATTTTCCGTTATCCCTAAAGCAGGAAACCAGTAGTGGCATTATTTATTTTATTTCTAACCGTGATATTATAAGCTTATATCGTCATAGTTACGATATCAATAAAGAGTGTCATAACTCCCTTGGGATATAAAGACCCTATAATTCCCTCTACGTCTCTTTATGAACAAGTAACCTAGCAACAACCAAAACTGCAATCGACGATACCTAAGTCAAATAGACCGGAATGAATAAATTTTATTAAACTCGCTAACTCGGTCACTCGGTAATGAAGGCCCTTATAATTCCCTTGATATATAAATAACTATTATAAATAGTCATAGAAGTTATACGTATACTTGAAAAAAAGAGCCTTGCTCAGTCCCAGAAAAACACAACAATCCTAGGTGCCCTCGGAGTACATAGGAGTTACGGTTCAAATGAAACGTGACAATGAGATCGACACCATCATCAGTAGAACCAAAGTTTTGGAGATAATATGCCAATGTGTTCTATACCCCCCCCCCCCCCTTAAGCAGGAGGTGCCAAAGCCTCAAATTACTTAGTGTAATCACAATAAAAGAAACCTTTCTAGCCATTAGTAGAGTATAGGATTAGTTAAAGTAACCAATTATATTCTGAAAACGGCCATGTGTGCGTAATTACATTTTTTGTGAAGTTCCGACATCCGATTTATACAGGGTGATCAAGCTCGTTGGAATAAAATTCATAAAATTGTAATAAATATGTTTTGGTCAAAATCCTCGAACACGTCGATTTTATTTTCTAAAAATACACATTTTAGCTACAAAGAAAAACAAATACATTCATTTGTTTTTTAGTAATGACGTCATCATCAATTTTTTTAAATTACAACTGACGCTTTTTTATTTTTTTTTGGATAGCCCGTATCATTTTGAATATAACCACATCCAAATTTTGACATCTTACATAAGAAAAATTTCGAGAAAAAAAGTCAAACAAAAAAATCAATATAAACCAAATTTATTTATGTTTAGTACCTACTTAGTTTAGTAATTAACTAATTTAAAAATGTTAACAAAAAATAAAAAAATACACAAAAACAAATAAAAACTTTTTATAGCAAATGTTCAAATTGCTGTCCATTCACTACTTGACAGTACCCAAGTCGATCAATGAATTCTTGTTGCACATTCTGAATGACTTCAGGAGTTATTGATCGAACTGTTTGCCTAATTCGAACTTTTAGGTCTTCAATACCATTTGGTCTTTTTTCGTACACTTTATTTTTCACATAACCCCACAGGAAAAAATCCAGCGGAGTTAAATCTGGCGATCTCGCTGGCCATTCTATGGTCCCCCGCCTACCAATCCATCTATTTTCAAAAATTTCATTTAAATATTGCCGAACAGGAAGTGAGTAATGCGGTGGGGCTCCATCTTGTTGGTACCAAATGCTATTATTAGGAACATCGGGATCTTCTTCGTTGGGAAATAGAACTGCCAAGGAAGGAACTAACTCAAATTGAAGAAACTCGAGGTAGCTATTTCCGGTCAAAGTTTCATTAAAAAAATAGGGCCCTAATATAATATTATCAACAATTCCTGCCCATACATTAACTTTTTGCGGGTATTGTGTATGCGATTCTAGCATCCAATGCCGATTTTCTGTCGACCAATAACGACAATTTTGTCTATTCACTGACCCATTAAGACAGAAAGTAGCCTCGTCTGAAAAAGTAATGCGTCGAATAAACGTTTCATCGATATTGTACATGTTTAATATTTGTTCGCAAAACTGCAATCTTCGGTCGAAGTCATCTTCTGAAAGTTCATGTACAAGATGTAATTTATACGGATGGTACTTTTCTTTCTTCAAAACGTTCAAAACTGTAGCCTGACTTACATTATTTTCTAATGCAACCTGTCTAGTCGAAACATGTGGGTTTTCTTGTACATTTAATAAAATATCTAACTGTCTGTGTTCTGCTAAAGAACGGTGTCCGACCGAACGATCTCTAACGTGCCCTAACTCTTCAAATTTATTACAAATTTTACTTACAGTCGATTGAACTAAGGGTGTACGATCTGGATATTTATCATTGAACAAATGACACACTTCTTCTTGGGAGCGCACTTTATTACCCACACCAACCAACATTAATATTTCAATTCGTTGTCTTTCGCTTAACGAATTCATGCTATTGACATAAACGTAAAAAAGATGACAACAGAATGCACTATTAAAATGACAATCCAAAACAAAAGAAGTCCCATCTTTTTTTTTTTCTTTTCAAATGTTAGCAACCTCTTAACAACTTATTGTAATTTTCTTTTACATTTTTTTTCTCGAAATTTTTCTTATGTAAGATGTCAAAATTTGGATGTGGTTATATTCAAAATGATACGGGCTATCCAAAAAAAAATAAAAAAGCGTCAGTTGTAATTTAAAAAAATTGATGATGACGTCATTACTAAAAAACAAATGAATGTATTTGTTTTTCTTTGTAGCTAAAATGTGTATTTTTAGAAAATAAAATCGACGTGTTCGAGGATTTTGACCAAAACATATTTATTACAATTTTATGAATTTTATTCCAACGAGCTTGATCACCCTGTATACTAATTGTAATATGTTATTGTTGATTAATAGAATACATTGTTTCTACAGGGCAGCCCATTAGTGCGAGGAAGTCCAACATTTTATTCAATATTATACGGATTAAAAAAATGTTTCAAATAAAAGTTGTAGGATACGAACCATTACATATTTGTAAAATATTTATAAACATACAGAGTGCTCGAAAAATCGTGGCTCCGTGCCGACCTTTTTTTTTTAATTGGAACACCCTATATTTGATGTCATATTTCGATTGCTCCCCTCAAATTCTCTTATGTCCATATTTTTGTTTTTTTGTTTTAAATGCCGCGTTCCCAAGTTATGAATTTTTTTCATTATTTTTCTGAAAAATCATGGTCTGATTAAAGAATACTTAGGCTCGTTCAGTTTTAAAATTTTAAGTCAATTTTTGGTAGGTACACAAATTAGTGAATATTATTGGAAGACATCTTAATAACATCTTAATAACATCCATCCAAATATTAAATTTACCATGGAAATTGAAAAACAGAATCAGTTACCATTTTTGGATATTTTGGTCACCAAAATTGGAAAAGAATTCAGCTACACATTATTTAGGAAACCAACGCACACTAATCGCTACCTCAATGCCCATTCACATCATCATCCTTCCCAACTACAGGCTATTATTAAGTCATTAACTACACGATCTATC
This sequence comes from Pyrocoelia pectoralis, assembly GCA_036250285.1. Lineage (NCBI taxonomy): Eukaryota > Metazoa > Arthropoda > Insecta > Coleoptera > Lampyridae > Pyrocoelia > Pyrocoelia pectoralis. Next base: position 31,623,647 of record CM070077.1, read on the forward strand.
CGTCTAACTGATACTAAATCTAGAAAAGAAGAACTTAATAATCTCACCAATATATTAAAACTAAATGGGTATCCCTCAAAACAAATACAAAAAATCATTGTGAGTATCACCGAAAACAGAACAAAACCAAAATCCAAAACTGAAGAACTCAAAAAACATTTAATATTGCCATATATAAAGGGTGTAACAGATGCTATTGCAAGAAAATTTCCTAAAGCACAATTTAGAACAATCTTTAAACCCCATACAACTATTCACCAACTATTAAGAAACCCTAAAGATAAAATTCATGGAAAAGAACAGGGGGTATACGAGATTCCATGCAGCAATTGTCAAAATTCTTACGTTGGACAAACGAACCGAAAACTTAGTGCAAGAGCCCAAGAACATAAATTAGCTATAAAACAGCATATTTCGTCTAACTCTTTAGCAAATCATCATTTAGAAACCGGCCACAGTATCAACACCGATAATATTAAATTACTTTCTTCGGCATATACCCTACAAGAACGCATAACGAGAGAGGCTATCGAAATCGAAAAACGTCCTTTAGCACTAAACAAACGAGACGATGGTTGTAGATTATCACCACTGTGGAAACCAATAGTTAAGAGGATCCAAATAGCTCAAAATAACCATATTATACTTCCCAACATCCCTCAAAAATCTACCACAAGCCACAGATACATACACAGGACCTGCAACTCGCAGCAGAACAAAAGTTAAAACTAAAATCAAGTGATATGACATCTAGTGTCAAACTAATCAATCATTCTTGAAAAAGGTAGCAAAGAAAGACTACCGAAACGTAGAAAAGCTATTAATAAACCTTTTATCACACGAATTTATCCAGAAGATGTCTTCCAATAATATTAACAACATTCGTGGAAACCTAAACAATAATAAAATTAGTGAATATGTATACAAATATTTGTCGATTTAATTATGCAGGGTGTTTGCAATAATTCGTAAAGTTTTGTAAATTTCGAATAGGAAAAACTTTGTTATTTTAAATGGAACACTCTATATATTATTATGTAGGTCGATAACGCTTTTCAATCACGCCAATTCATGTCTGTACTACGTGTCTTCTAAAACTAGTAGTTTTTACTAGTCTTCCATTTAAAATAACAAAGCATTTCCTATTCGAAATTTAGAAACCTTTACGAATTATTGCAAACACTCTGTATAATTAAATCGATAAATATTTGTATTCGTTTTAGATTGTTTTTGGTAGATTTTGACGTTTTTCTCAAAACATGCTGGTGTAACGTGTCCGGTTTTGCTTCTATACGCCTTCTATTATTTCTAGACATTCAATTATACAAAAGATATCTTCATAGTAATGCCACAGAATAAAACACTAAAGTGAACCAGAAGCGACACTCTCCGTCCGCACCTTTGAAGTTATGTTGCCGGTACAAGGCGGTCTCCTAGGCACAACCACGCCCGTTTTAGTCAAACTTCTTTGTTTGTTGCATTAGGCAAGGCTAAATTTGAAATCGTATCAAAAAATGTAATAAACGAAAAACATTTGCCATACATTTTCGCATGTGATAAGCGGTTTACCGTAAAATTAATTCCGATAGAATTCTCGCAATAAGAGTTCAACGCACCGGGCACCGCTAGGTACAAACGCTGAAATGTATAATGCATCAATGCGCGCACTATATTCTACAACAAAGAAGGCGGAGTTGTTAGTCCACGCGATAAGAAAATGTGCAACACGTATTTAGCAGAGTGTTGCTTCTGATTCACTTTAAGTGTTTTATTCTGCGGTAATGTCATGTATTTAAAAATGTTAAAATGATTGTTTCAAATGTTTATAATGCCCGTTTAGTACTGACGATGATCTTGTCGAAATATGACTCCCATTGGAAAATCTATCAATGCAAACTTCGAAGGGAGGAGTTAATAACTGGTACTCAAAATAAATCACAGTCTATTTCAAAGAAAATATAACTACCGAAAAACATAAGCACATTCGTTACCAAAAAGAAATATCAATGCTGAACAAAGTGCATTGTAGAAAATGAAGTTGAGCCACATCTGTATTCTGTGGAAAGCTTTACAAGAGCTTCATTTCTCCTCAGAAAACGTCCATTTAGAATACTTAGAAAGTTTGCTGATAAGTGCATGACGGAAGAAGTATGTAAGATAGTTACACTCAAAGGGTATGCAATTTGAAGACATTCTGTTAAAGCGTGAACTTCTGACCATGCAAGCCAACAATAAATATTATACAACATACGATTGACGAAATTGCTTCGAAAAGGGCAACATCCAACATACCTACCACAGTTTTAAGGTTAGGTACCTCCAAGATAGAATTGGTGTAGCACGGACACACACCATTTTTAAATTCTACAATGTTCACAAAAGAGTAACCATTTGCGGAAAGAGTCAAAATCGTAGTAGACTTTAAAAACTTCAAAAATGTCATCAAATAAATCCATTTCCTTGAACTTTCGATCAGAAAAGGATACAGTGAACTTTTTGAAAACTCCAACTATTATAGTAACTTTGCTCGCACGTACGTACTGTCCAATTATGCAATTCATATACATGAATTCTATTGCGGAAGCCGAAGGTAAAGCACGATTAAGACTAATTTTCAGATAATTGACGATTGTTTGTGACGCCCGTTGCGGCGTGATAACAAGAGGTGTCAAATTCCAATTGTGGCGGTAGGCCGCAATTAACATTCATTCATGTTCGATATAGTGTCATCTACAGTCACTAAAATTTCATAGTAGTAACAGCTCAATTGAGGCACACTAAGGGTGTTATTTGTACAATTGCACTTCCAACAAAAGGAGTTTTTACGTCGATAACTCTTCTCCTGTTTTTATAGGGGTTTCGTTGTAATTATCAACACAACTTATCCACAATACAAATAATGCCTAATAACTTGAGCACGAAGAAAAATTGAAAATACAAAATCCAAAATCAATCGCATTCGTAAAGAACTGACTAGGTATATTACAAGGAATGATAGAAAGAGAGCTTTCAAAGGGGTGCATTCATAGGTTCTATAGCGCGCTGAATATCATCTTATAAACTTCTTACCCTTTCCACTATATAATAAGAAAATCCACACACGACTCGTTATCTGACAAGCGGGGGGTTATGACATCAACAAACTTATACGAAATAATGCAATAATTTGAAACAACATTCATCATGTCGCGCCGGTAGATGTAGTAATAATTACGTAGACACCGTAATCAAATTATTACAACACGCCAGCATGTTTTCCTTCGAATATCTACGCAAGCAGACTGGTTAAGGCTAGATTACCCGCATTTCCTAGACAATTTCCTAGCACCAATCTCCATTGCCAGAAATTCATAAGCAACCGAATAAATTTATGTATTCAACGTAATTCAGCCATTAAAATGTCACGCTTAATTATAAAGCAAAATCGATAGAAAGCGTACCTACTACAGGATTTTTATGTGCTTTAAGTATTCGCAATGATTGACGCCTATGAAATATCTATTTCCGTCTTTTGAAAAGGTAGCCTGAAGAGCACGATGATCTAGAGAAGAGCTGCAAGGTAATTGCCGAGGGTGAAATCTCTGAGCCTCTACATGCGTCTTTGGGATTCCGAGAAAAATGGGTTTGTTGGAAGAATTCATAGATATGGGAAAATCTCGCGGAAAATCTAATATTTAGCTTTCATACCGAGATAACATATGTTTGCCATGATATATTACATATTTACACAAAGACCTTCTTCTAGGTTAGCATGTCGGTCTCTGCGGAAAGCGGGTACATCTCTAAAAGTTTTCATTGCCTACGATAATTATATGCTATAGGAAGAGTGGTTACGTTTTTAAATTTCGATTTAATCTCCAACCTCCAAGAAGCAGAAAAATAGAACAACGAAATTCACGTTCGTGATAACATAACGTAAAACGTGGCTCGCATATTTTAACTAACTTCCTGACTGAAAATCGATTCGACATTCAACTGGTGTCCGTTTTGTCACAAAAGTGGTAGTGGGACGATTTTATTTGGCGAGACCGACAATTCTCTCTACTCATTGTTATGGCAATTTCAGCTATTCACGTGATGCAATTAGTATAATCGAATAGACGTGAAAATTTAAATATTTAATTTAATAGGTAAAAAAGCAGCACTGAAAATTCAATAATCCTTACCCTCTTTAACCTAAATTTACACGAATCTGAATGTATGTATTCAGTGTCCACATCTAATTGTGTATGCGTGAATATGAAAATTAAATTTCAATATACCTGCGTTTTATACTCATAAAAACTAGAGCAAAGGTGATTTCTAATTAATTATATCTCTAATCAAGGTATGATGACCGTCATTAAATATTAGATAGGTTTCCAAAATATCGAAATTAAATTTGAGGACGTTTGTTCACATTCACAAAACAGTAAAGAAAACGAAATCGACAACGTAGTAGTACGATTTATAAATTAAAGTCTTGTAAATCATTAATACCAAAATTTGTGATAATTAAGACATATGTACTTCTTTTTTGGTGACGCAGTATTGTTTCATCGAAATTCCCTAAAAGGCATGAATTCCTTAGTGCACCTCTTAGACGATCTTGAAAAAAGACGATTTGTGATCAAAAACTAATATAATTAATAATTAATTAATGTTAATTAAACGTAACGAGTTTGGACTAGATATAATACCGTTTATCTCCAAAGCCGTTGAGTTTTGGTCATATCTTTATCTAAGCTTTATGAGTTACTTTGATGACAGGAATTTTCTGTTAAAAGTTGCACACACATCCTGTATAAATAAACCGAGACAACGATGGAACGTTTCTAAAGCGATGATATCGTACAGATAGACGGATCCGGCACAAAACCATAAAGTACCTCAAACAATGTCAAATAAACCGAGACAACGATGGAACGTTTCTAAAGCGATGATATCGTACAGATAGACGGATCCGGCACAAAACCATAAAGTACCTCAAACAATGTCGGGTTAAAAATACATGTGATGTCAAAATGTATAAAATTCATTCAATGGGCACCGATGTTTGAACATTTTTCCTAGAAATTGGTGTATAAATAACGATTTTGACAAGTTTTGGTCAAAATTCATGTGATTAACATGTACTTATTGACCACCGATGTAATGGGTTTGGACATTCCTGTCTACAAAATTGCTGCAAAAATAACTATTTTAGATCAATTTCGCTCTATAGCTTTTGACATGGACCATAGATAGGAATTATACTGAATAAATGCGACCGTAACCCAAATGTAGCAAGTCAGAAGAACCCACCACTTTTGTCCCATTTTGACCTGAAAATCACTAGCGTTCTTTCTTGATCTATAAAGAACACGAAACGATTGGCCGCTTCTCAAAGGGTTACACGGACGGACGACGGAAAATAATAAAGAGCGCTGCGCACATTGTCCGGCAAAAAATGAAGCCTGCGCCGCAATTGAAGGAGATCCAGATAGTTGCTCGGAGAAAAATGGGAATAGGGTAAGTGCCTACAGCGTGTTAATCGCGGAATTACGTGTATTCTGTCCCCAGGTGGTTTTCTCAGAAGAAACTTTGGCGGTGGTTCGGAAAGACCTCACTCGCGTGCTGCAGCACCAAAATGAATTCAACGGATTATCAGAAACTCTTGGAAGACCATCTTCTGTCTCTTTTTGCGTGTTTTCCGAGAGCACAACTCATATTTTCAACAAGACGACACCCCCCATTCACGCGGCCGGAAGCACAAACCTCTGGCTGAAGGACCAAAATAATCCGGTTTTGGATTGACCATCACGAAGTCCGTATCTCAATTCAATTGAAGAACTTATGGGGAATAATCGTGCGCGAGGTATACGGCGCGCGGAGGGAAGCAGTACGACACGGTCGCAGAGCTCAAAATTGCAATCCAGAAAGTTTGGGATAACGTGAAGCCGGAAACATTGGCAAAGCTTGCGCGTAGCATGCCTCATCGAGTGCTGGAGTTGATCGATAAGCGTGGAAAGACGACTTCTTATTAGTTTTTGTTGTGTTTTGAACCAAAAATTAATGAGTTTATCTTGGTTGCCTTTATCATAATGTCCCAGCGAAATAGGGCCATTTTGCAAAACGTGGCCAAGAATTCCTTGATATTCCCTGTCTTCCTTGGTTTTTACGTTTTTCGTGCATTCTTGACGTGCTCTTTCACGTGGTAACACTCGTGTTGGCACGTACCCCAACAAACTTGTTTATATTGTTATACCTCAATCCCCGCTCCGGCAGGTACAGAGGTAGAAGTTCTAGTTTTAGGAATTCATATACTTAATGTCAGTGGCGTAACTACATCCGTTGGCGCCGGGGGGCAACAGTTTCGTGAGCGCCTATTTGAACATCAACAATTCAAAAAGAGTACATTACAATGGTCATAGGCAAGGTTTTAATAGTTATTTATGCGTTAAGGGCGTAAAGAAGCTTTTATGGCCCGAAGTCTTATTTTAGGAAAAGGTTGTAGGGCCATAAAAGCAAGTTACGCCGAAAATACATACACTATTTTATGCACAGATTAAATATTTATCTCAAATAATTTAAATATCGTATAAACTTGAGTAGATGTATCAAGCCGTTTGAAATACGTTGCTATAGTAAATGCAGTAAACAAGGGTATCCATTTTAACTTTGTTCAAAAACTGTTTACTTCCGTTGTGAGGTCCGGTATTTTAAATGAATTTTTCATCAGATGAAGAAAATGCGAGAATTAAGGAGCTGGCTGAGACAGCAGATGCTTTGATACCCGATACTAAGCCTTCCTTGGGACATAATACTTCTCAAAAGGCTTTTTATTAATTTTAATTTTGAAAAGGACCTTTCTGCAGTGGTAACTGGTATGGTTAAGAATAAAATTCATCAGTTTTTATGAGAACTGAGAACGCGTTGCCGCGCCTATCTGCCCCTGGCGCCGGGGTGCAGTTGCACCCCTTGCACCCATAGTAGTTACGCCACTGCTTAATGTACTCTTCTCGTCGGGTTAACACCCAAATAAATTAAATCGTCAAGAGAAAACACTCGGTGGTTTTATTTAATATGAACCGAGCAACAACTCGTTTTGCGCAAAAGTTTGTCTGCAGCAAGATATGACCAACAAAGGGCCTTTAGTATGTCTGTACTATCGATCTTACAAAAAATGATACTTGCACGATAATTGAATCGAAATAATGTAATGGAAAAAACAAATTACCACTTGTTAAAGTATTTCTCCCGTGCCATTTAGCGTTTTGATGAAATTAGAAAATTCAATTATACGTTTTAATGTTACATAATTGTAATTAGGAATTCGTAGGTCAAATTAGATACGGTTGGAAAAATTGTGTAATAGAATAATTGATGTAATAAAGAGATCATCAGTATGATGACTACCGCATATATTATAAATCACACAAAATGGTGGGTAAAGTCAAAACTATCCTCTTTTCAATAACGGAAAAGAATTATACCTGTTGCATAAATAAAATGTGCGGCACGATTTTATGTATTAAAATTGAACACAATAATACTATTACAATCTTACGTTAAAAACAAACATCCGACTATATTTAAATTGAATAAATTTAAAATTTTGCTCAACAGATAACTGAATTTCGGTTTTCCTAAAGTTCATGTTTATTAATATTTGTATTTACGAACAGTCTAAGTAGAAGCGCTTTTATATAAATAATACATAAATTTTATGTTTTTTTTTAAAACATCCAGCTAACTGCAAATGCTCAACAAGTTAAGCGTTCGTACTACGGAAATACATGCCACACTATTTCCGACGAGCCAGATGGCCTTTAACCCCTAATAGAGGAGTATAAATCCGGAAGGCGGCCATCGCACGCTTTTCAAGCGTTTCCGTTTTGCTTGGTGGTTTCAAAATGAAAATAACATAGACTGCAGCAACACGCGTCCTAAACCCATTTCTATCCTACACTGTATTTTCTAAGGTATACGAAATAGAATTGAGATGGAAACGCGTAAGATATATTTTTTTACTCTTGATAGATTGCCGTTTTCGATCTTATATCTTGAGTTGAGTTGTATCCGATATTTTTAATGGCTTGGATATTTGTTTTTATTGCTAGATGGGCCATACAGAAAGGGAATATTACGTTTCAGACGAATTTCCTTTTGACGAAAATCGCTTTTAAATGAAAAATAAATACGGAAAGGTCGTTGCAATTTGTATAAACTATAAAGTAATAATTTTTATAATCAACTTTGAGTTTGCCGTGAGTTCGTTGCTTCGATGTCATTAGTGTTGCTTATGTACATTCACCTGTGATTTGGAAAGCATATACCCACAAATTGACATCCATCGTACTAATCTATAAATCAATAAATAGGTAAATAAATGTAATGTCGTCGAGTTTTCTTTGTGCTTATTTACATAGAATTGGTTCAACTTTTCAATATTTGCTAAACGATTCACTATGTGTTTCAAATGGTGCGAATAACGATTATATTATTTTCATTCTACCTTTTTCAAGTGCCCAAGTTTTGAAAATGATTTTAAAGCAATAGAGTTAGACAAGAGCATAAAACGTACAAGTACAACATGTGAAGTAATGTAAATTTTTTGTTGTAGGGTTCTATAAGAAAAGCACAATATTTTTTTCTCAAAGTTTCATTTTACTACGCTCAGTTAGACGAGTAAAAATAAAATGCAGAATGAATGCAAAACAAGTTATTCTTATGCTACAAAAATGTTCAAAACATTAAAATATTTGCAGTATGTCCAACAGTTTTGATTGACATTCTCCAACTGAGAGATATCCGTACTTACATGAACAATTTTAATAGCGATGATACAACAAAAGCTGCCATTTTAAATTTTCCATAAAATGAATCAAATTCGACATTTTTATCTTGACAAAATATAATACCGCTTCAACTCCCCTGCTACAAGGTGGCGTCTAGGAACAGGCGATTTTGAATCGATTAGTACAAAGTCATACTTGATGTTGGATGTACTGTGATATCGCCATTTTGTTCATTATTGTTTGCCATTTCAGAAAGCTAATTGGAAAAAAAAAGATTTTTATGCTGCGCGACGAGAATTTCGGCTTCATTTCAAACTTGGGCGTCATGTACCGGTTCCTTAAACCCACGCTGTGAAAACATGGACTAGAAAATTGGAAACAACCGGATCTGCTTTAAATGAGGAGAGCCCAGGACTAAGAACGACTGTTCGAACGCCAGAGACAATCCAAGCAGTCAACGCCTCCGTCAAGTAGAGTCCACAGCGTTCTGTACGGCGACATGCTATGTCTTTAGGTTTGTCTCGTCGCACTCTCGACGACAGAATGTTTTCGGATCCCAAATTTCATTCATCAGATCGTTCAAAAATTGGTAGCCGATGATGCCAAGAATCGATTAACTTTCGCGAAAAGTTTCCTAGCAAAATCTGAATTAAAGAAGATGAAATATTCCTAAACAACGTCTGGATGTCTGACGAAGCTTATTTCTACTTACATGATTTATGTCAATAAACAAAACTTTCGCTATTGGACTGCTGCAGAGAGAGAAGATCCATGGCTGCATTACGACGCTTCGTTCGTGTTGACATGAATCGACATTGAGATGTTGCAGAGTGTTACGCTGAACTTGCGTTCACAACTGCAAGAATGTGTACGACCTCTCATAAGCTGGCAGGACCAAATCGGCAGAATCAAGTCGGACGTATTTCATTATTTAGTACTTATTTTGTACTAATTTGTACCACTAATACAAATTTTGTACTCCTTGCCGTTTTGAAAAAAACAGTGGCGCTGCTAGCCTCATATTAAGCTAGCAGGACCAATAGACAAAAATAAATAAAACAGACAAAAAAGAGGCAGATACGCAAAGATCTGAATTTGTACTAATTTGTACCATCAAAATAAATTGAACATGTTCAAAAATTTTCCCTAAGACAACATCCAAATGATATGAAGCCTATTAGGGTCAAGAGTAAACTACCCTTTGCCATAAGCAGAATCAGTTGATGCTCGTACGATCTAAACAGGATAATTTGTGCTTCTAAAGTATGAAGTTTCGAATTTCGTACCCTCCTCCTTCCTTTGGGACCTACTCCCGATCACTTTTGGGCGCAAGAGTAAAGTACGCTTTACCACGAGCAGAATCAGTTGATACTCCTACCATCGAGCAGGATAATTTGTACCTCTCAAATATGAAGTTTCAAATTTCGTACCCTCCTCCTTCCTTTGTAATCTACCCCCGATCACTTTTGGGCTCAAGAGTAAAGTACGCTTTACCACGAGCAGAATCAGTTGATACTCCTACCATCGAGCAGGATAATTTGTACCTCTCAAATATGAAGTTTCAAATTTCGTACCCTCATCCTTCCTTTGGAATCTACCCTCGATCACTTTTCGGCTCAAGAGTAAAGTACCCTTTGCCACGAGCAGAATCAGTGGATACTAGTACCATCGAAGCAGGATAATTTGTACCTTTCAAATATGAAGTTTCAAATTTCGTACCCTCTTCCTTTGTAATCTACCCCCAATCACTTTTCGGCTCAAGAGTAAAGTACTCTTTGCCACGAGCAGAATCAGTTGATACTCGTACCATCGAAGCACGATAATTTGTACCTCTCAAATATGAAGTTTCAAATTTCGTACCCTCCTCCTTCCTTTGGAATCTACCCTGTATAATACCCATTTCTTTAACAAAATGTTTTAAAACGTGGAATGTTCCCTTTCAGCTGTGGTTTCTTCAGCTTCATCTTTCTAACAAATTTGACAAGGTCTGGTAATTGCTTGAAGCGTTCTAAAACGATACACGACATCTTGTTTTAAGTAAGACAACTACGCCATAAATGACTTCATTCTTCAACAACTAGTTGATGAAAACTAATTAGTTACACGTAGTAGAGGGGTAGAATTTTATTTAAAAACTTTACTTTTGTATCTACCACTACCGTGTATTTATAAAACTACAAAGTACATACTACGGATATCCTTTGGTACAAATCCAGCACGATTATCAATGAATGAATCCTGTTTAAATATTGCTAAAATGAAATACCTACCTTAAAAAAGTGAGTGAGTTTAGTTCTATATCCTCTAGCGTTAAACACATTTATGTATAAACAATGTTCTTAAAAGTCTCTTGTGCCTGGTCTGTATGGATTTTGTTAAATTTTGCGTATGGTAATAAGACCACTTTTTGTATGCGGCTTACGATTATTACAATTTTGGAGAATATTCGGAGATAAACCATGCAAAGAATCGATTTTTTGTAATTTTCACCACCAACAGACAAGCAACACCTAAGCGCAATTTCCTTATGGCAAAGGCGAATCACTACCGCCAGCAAGTTTGCACAATGCTTCTTAGCGATTTTTGAAGTTGTCAATTAAATTCGACAAAATGGAGGTTGATATACATACATTCCAAACCTTAATGTGTGGGAGCCGATTTTGGAAGTTTGGTTACGGTAGGAGGAACTCGAAAAGCAATAGAGGTAAAAGTGTTAAAATGTAACTAGGTTACTGCTTAGGAATTTCCAAAATGTCAGAAGATGCAGTGTAGGTAGAGGGAGCAGTGCAAGCGCACCAAAATTGCCCAACAATTCCTTCATCGAGTGCGACAAAATATTCAAAAAATCGTGAAACAAAAATCAAATTTACAAACTAAATTATGCTAAATAAACGCCTCTGTACAAATTAATCTCTTCAGTAATCGTCCTCTGCCATATACTTAACAGAAAATGGTTCGCCTTAACCGTGACATAAGAAATCAGAACATAACCGGGTTACCGGGAGGTCTACTTCCGATTAACAGTTAGGTTAATGACCAGTGATTATCCAACCGCGAATGGAAAATGAAACTCATCCACAAATCTAAAATAACCAGTCGCGTTGTAATACATAACTTTACGATTGTAAACAAAAGTAAAATCGCGCGCATCTGTAAAAGTGAAATTTATAATGAGAGTATTTGTATACTGGTTTCGGTTAGCTGTAAAAAGCTTTTGGCAAGTAATAACGGCGGACTGTTCGTGATATGTATTTACGATGAATAATAAGGTACTTATAGAAAGGAATCGTGCTCCTGTACCAAATTCCTTAACAGGTTGGCCGTTAAGAACATTAATGTTCTATTATAACACGTAATTGGAAACGAATTAAAGTAAAGTGTGGGTTTAACGCTAAAAACATTAAATTTTTTATAGTTTCTAACATTCTTGCCAGTCCATTTAAGTGTCCGTCTAGTCACCATAAGCATTAACATGTATCGCCCAAGCCATAAGTACTTTTCTCACGATTGTGAGTGTTATAAATTAACATCAATGGAGTGGAGGAGACTAATAATTTTTGTGTAAAGTTTGTGTACCTATTACCGACGAGGGTACCATCGAAGAACCTCTAGCATGTTCCCACGAATTATATGTTACATACAGTGCTCGCCAAAAAGTCGGCACCAAATGGATTCTTTTTTTATTTTTGATTTTTTTAAAAAACTTTTTACGGTAATCATTTGTGCTAGCCTGAAAAGCTATTTAGCCCCTATCAGATATACCGAGTGATTTTCACTTAGCTAGGAAATGGCGTTTTTCGAAATTGTCTCAATTCTAAAAGTGCTATTTTTCGTAAATTAAGCAAGATTTCAATGAGATTTTTTCATCGTCTGTCAATTTTAGCTTACCGAACAATCTCGCATGACCAGAAAATATGTTTTTCTTTAACTTCCGCTAAAAGTAAAGTTTTAATTTTTTGCAACATTTTTAAATTTTCACATACCAACACATGATTTCAAAATTCAATTTGATTTCGTTAAAAACGTTACAGATTTATAATTGGGAAAAACAATAGAAATTGTTAATTATTATTCCTTTAGGTTTGTTATTATTTACAGAAAAGTAATATTGTTGCATAATCTTCACGTTTTTGGTGCAACATACTTTATGGGAGAAATGTTTTTCAATGATAATGAATATCTATTTACGTGGCTTCTAAAAACTCGAATTTGCCCTTGCCGATTAATTACTTTCACAAAAATCCTGTAAATGTTCTTTTACAGTTGCCTAAACCAGGAGATTTTACTTTATTCAGTTTACATGTTTCAGTCAATTAAGTAGGCAGAATATGAGACGGCTGTGTATTGTTTTACTATTTAATTGACTGAAACATGAAACTCAATAAAGAAAAAACTCTTCGTTTAGGCAACTGTAAAAGAACATTTACAGGATTTTTGTGAAAGTAATTAATCGGCAAGGGTAAATGAGAGCGTTGATTGAAGAAACTCTTTAGTCAATGATGAGAGTTTTTAAAAGCCACGTAAATAGATAAACATTTCTCCCATAAAGTATGTTTAGGGTTGCCATATTTGGCTAGGGTCTCGTCGGGACATTTAGGAACTCTAGGAGGGGGTGTATAAAAAACTCAATTTTGTAATAAAAATTACAATTCTTCATTTTAGATAAAATATTTGTTTATTTATTAAGATTACCTATATAAATATATTTAAATTTATTGCAGAAGTAGTCTTGGTTGGCCAGTCGATTGAGTCCATAATAGGTGATATAATGCTCCAAATCAGGTGAAATAATTAAGGAATGGTGAAAAATTTCACTCAACCTTCCCCATACTTTATAGTATGATAAGTAAAATTAAATTGCTGAACGTTGACACAAAGGGATTAAAGTTAAATTTAAATATACATGTTTTAACTCAAAAGAGTCAGCATCAGGTATCATAGCATGTAATAATTATTAGGTAAATGAAGTGATGGTGTGCCAGTAAAATTGAAAAATTTAATAATATAGTTGCTAAATCAAAGCTTCATATTAACAGATTAAAAGGTTAAAGTGTTGTATGGTAGGCTGACGGTTGGTTTGTTGGCCCTCAGCCTTCCACCTTAACCTTTTAATCTGTTAATATGAAGCTTTGATTTAGCAACTGTATTATTACATTTTTCCATTGATTTGTTTCAATCGGGACATTTTAGTCTTTTGTCGGGACGTCGGTCGGGACAGAGACCTCAATAACGGTGACAGTCCCGATATATCGGGGCGGATGGCAACCCTAAGTATGTTGCACCAAAAACGTAAAGATTATGCAACAGTATTACTTCTCTGTAAATAATAACAAACCTAAAGGAATAATTAACAATTTCTATTGTTTTTTCCAATTATAAATCTGTAACGTTTTTAACGAAATCAAATTGAATTTTGAAATCATGTCTTGGTATGTGAAAATTTGAAAATGTTGCAAAAAATTAAAACTTAGTTTAGCGGAAGTTAAAGAAAAAGTTTTTTCTGGTCTTGAGATTGTTCGGTAAGCTAAAACTGATAGACGATGAAAAAATCTCATTGAAATTTTGCTTAATTTACGAAAAATAGCACTTTTAGAATTTAGACAATTTCGAAGAACGCCATTTCCTAGCTAAGTAAAAATCACTCGGTATATCTGATAGGGGCTAAATAGGTTTTCAGACTACCACAAATTATTGCCGTAAAAAGTTTTTTTAAAAAATCAAAAATAAAAAAAAATCCATTTGGTGTCGACTTTTTGGCGAGCACTGTATATGTTATAATGAATTTTCTCTCAATCTACATTGTGGAATCACACCAGTAATAAAAATAACAAATAATAATTATAATTATAAGTTTTATTTATTTGAGTGTTATTTTTATAATTAAAGCATCACCATTGGCTTATCTTATGCTTTTATATTTCGCTACGAGACGTTCGTTAAATTCGCCTTGATGTGCTACGATTTCGTCACAAAATGTCGTAATAATTTTATTTGGCTAAAAATTGAAGCCCCAATTAGAAGGAAAAACTTCTGACGATGTGGCGCTTACCTACACGGGTGGATGATTAACAAAAATAATTCATATGGCAGACTGAGTTATCAATAAACCAACCAATTATTTTACAAAAAAAAACCATGAAAATTCCACTCTATTGGTAAGCGAAAATGGTCAAATTCGCTTATTTAGACATTTTCCCCACGAATTGGTGGCCAATTAACGGCAGCTGTTTTATCGCCAATTCTCTCCCTTAGTGTTCCATTCGCTGTATGACAAGTGGCTCTGTTCTGCTAGAACAACATGTTCTGCCCTTCCAATTAGTTCCATAAAAATCTCCTATCACTGTCCTGTATCCTGAGCAGTGAGCTCCATTACAGTAATTGTATCACAAGACTCAAGAATAAATATGGACCTCCGGTCTAAAACATCACACCATACAGTTACTTTTACCGGATACGGTGACCCAAATTTTTTCCGAAACGCGTAAGACATTTGTAGTTTCAGTACTTTGGTAATGAGTTAGCACAACAAGTATTCGATCTTAGATGGACAATCGGGTCATGTTTACCAAGACACTAGTGTTTACTTCACAAGTCACTCAACTCTATACATACTTGACGCACGTATATAATTAGTGCCAGTCGCGAGCGCCTCTGGTTTTTGGAATACTAATTATAGGCGGGAATTTTAAAACAATTTCTCCTTAAGAGATCATGTTTATAGGTATTAAAAATAAAGAGTATAATTATGCTCTTTTGTAAGTCACTTTATTTACTAAAAATTAAAAAAACTATGATCTTTGTACTTTAAATCAAAACCAACACCTTATTCTAAGCATAAAAAGATTAGGTACGTAAAAATGCTGTTTATTACAAAAAAATATTCTTGACATTTCTTCTATGGCATTAGAAGCTGTATCTGGCAAATCAATCACAAATAAGCAGTAAATATGCATATTATACATAATTTATAAGCATAAAATATGAAAATAATAAAAAAAAGCATAATTTACAAAATACCGTTGCTTTTACTAAAATTCGTGCTCATATGTAGATATTTAATTAATTAATTAATTAATGTAATAACTCTTGGTTACTTATGGCTTGAGTCCATGCTTGGAATCTAAGTAACTCCTTATTTGGGTTTGGGAATGGATGATGATGATATGGTTGTACATCTGATGTACAATTGGGTACACAACATTTACAGTTTAATATTCAACGCTCCTGGAAAGTGTTTATTCAATTCATGTAACTTCTATCATGTTTAGTAAACTTACAATAATTATGGCAAATAAGTGCTGTTCCTTTCGTATAACTGCTCTTCTTCGACACAATAAAATCCCAACAAATAACAACAAACAAATAATCGTGAAATATGTTAGAGACTTCATCACAGCCCATAAGGATTTGCTTCACAATTCTTTTAATCTTAACTACTACAATTTAATCCTTATGAACCCTAATTTCCCACGCATGTATGCGCTTCCCAAAATCCACAAAATTGACGTGCCGATGCGTCCCATCGTATCCTTTTACAACACTCCTGTGGCTAATCTGTCCAAGTGGCTCAACCATGCGCTTAGAACATTGCTCAAGTTCCAGTTCCCCTATTCAATAAAGAATTCTCATGAGTTGTCCATAGAGCTTTCCAAAGTTCAAGTTAAACCTCACTATCAACTCATTTCGTTTGATATTGTGAACCTCTTTCCAAGTGTTCCTTTCACCGAGTGCTTTAACATCATTAATTGCCTTTTAGACGCTTCGGATTTACCTAACGACATGGTCAAATTTCTCAGCTCTTGCTTAAGAACCTGTTACAATCAAAATTTCTTCACTTTTAACAACATTGTTTATCGCCAACCGTTCGGGCTACCTATGGGTAGCAATCTGTCCCCGCTTCTGGCCGAAATATTTTTGACCTCGTTCGAAACTAATTTCATCTTTTCCAACCCTCATATTAATGACAAAATAATTTTCTATAAAAGGTATGTGGACGACATCCTAGTCTTGTTTGACGGCACTAATCAGGATATTGAAGAGGTGTTCCTTGCTCTCAACCAAGCCCACCCCAACATTGCCTTTACCTTGGAAAAAGAAGTCAATAACACCCTTAACTTCTTAGATCTTAATATTACTAGATTGCATCAATCCCTTGAAATAGCGGTTTATAGAAAGCCCACTACTACGGACCATGTCATTCCCTTTAATTCATTCCATGCTATTTCCCACAAATTGGCCGCTTTTCGGTTTTATTTTAATAGATTATTCCAACTGCCACTCCAACCCCAGAAATTTAATGAGGAACTCGCTATCATCTACCAGTTAGCTTACAATAATGGTTACCCCGATGACCTTATACATAGCCTTTACAAGCAATACAGTCATAGACATTCTCTAAAAAACAGGACCACACTGGTCCCCACTACTACTATTCACCCCCCAATTTACTATTCCTTGCCGTTTATTGGTCCTTCTTCCTTTTTCTTTAGTAATTTATTTAGGAAACTTGATATTCATATTTCCTTTAACACTCAATCCAACCTAAATAGTATGCTCGTTAACAACAAAGAAAAAAAATACATCCCTTAGATAAATCCGGCATATACAAGCTACTTTGTGGCACCTGTAATTCCCACTATATTGGCCAAACGGGGCGTAAATTTAGAAAGCGGTTCGCGGAACATTTCTCATGTATCAAAAACAATAATATTTACACCAAATCCGCCTTTGCGAACCACATTTTGGAGAAAGGACACTCATTTGACCCTAAAACCAATTACAGTATTTTACATTTTTGCAGTAAGGGTATTCGCATGAATTTGCTTGAAAACAAAGAGATAATAACCCATCACCAGTTGAATCCCTCAGATCTGCTTAATGAAATGATTAACATTAATTTCAATACGCTCATGTAACTATTCGTGGCTCCCCCGTATTTTGTTCTTTGTCATTCCGTGTATTACAGTTTCCTACCTTGGTTTGGTTTGTCGTCACCTTCAAGGTGCACCCACACGCTTTTAGTTGTTTATTAATTTATTCTGCTTCCATCTTACTATTAATTAATTTCTTGGAGTTTTGCGGTCCTGATGTTCTCTTCCGCATGGATCCCACCCCCCTTTCATCGATTATTTCTGTAAGTAATTTCCCTTCAATAATTTACCCTTAACCTAATTTTTAGCATGGCACATCAACCTGGGGATTTTCCATCGTTTTCCCCTTTTTAATTTTATTGTTAAGCTGTCCCTATTTACCTGTAAACTTTAATAATTATTTAATCATCTGTTGTATTTTGTAAGTATTTTCCTTTATGATTATATTATTGTCAAATTTGTTTTAAGCTGTCGCCTGATGATGGTATTTTGTACGGTACCGAAACATGTCGCACCTAATTTTACACAATAAACAACCCTTTTATTTGTGGGGAAGGTTTTAAGAATCCTTATCCGTTCTCTAATTTGGTCACCCCACTTTGTGAAAAGCTAGTTACTAGCGATGGACCTTACACAACTAAACAAATAATCAACAGTAATATCCCTAGTGGACGTAAGATAGTCGATAAAATTTTGACGTTTCTACAAAAGTATTTCCGTTTAGCAAAGCATTTGAGTAAAGGAAACGTCAAAATTTTATCAAGTATTTTACGTGCACGTGGGGTATTCAGCATGATTATTTTTCGAATAGCAATAACAGTAGAGTTATTTCCAAAACGGTGCATTTTTAAAAAGATCTTCAATCATATTATGATTTATGCAAACGAAACGTGAAAAACTCGCGATTAAATTTTGACGTTTCATCGTTTACCCGCGGGTAAATTTGGACAGATTCGTCTTTTCAAGAGTAAGATCATAAGTGCTCAACTCTTGTCGGCAAGATTTTTATTTTGTATGAGCACTGGTTGCTTGGCAATTAAACGAGATCAAATTGACGAAAAGACCCGAGCGCAGAGCGCGAGGGTTCTTTTCCCAAGAATTTGATCGAGTTCAATTACCTTTTAGCAATCAATGCAAATACAAAATAAAAATTTTGCCTGACAAGAGTTGAGAACTAATGATCTTCGGTTGGAGAATTAACTGAATGAAGCGTTAATTTACTTTTGTCAAAATGACATTTGATTTTTTAAAATATTAATCAATACCTACTAAAACAATGAGGTAGCGGCAAGAAAAGTAGCATACATTCTTTTCAGTTAAAGAAACCTGTGATTGGTCCATGTGACACTGTTCTTAATGTCTCATTGGTCTACAATACTATGAAGTTAATTATCAACAGTAAGATCATAAGTGCTCAACTATTGTCGGAAAGATTTTTTTGTATGAGCACTGGTTGCTTGGCAATTAAACGAGATCAAATTGACGAAAAGACCCGAGCGCGAAGCGCGAGGGTTCTTTTCCCAAGAATTTGATCGAGTTTAATTACCTTTTAGCAATCAATGCTCATACAAAAAAATCTTGCCTGACAAGAGTTGAGAACGAATGATCTTCGGTTGGAGAATTAACTGAATGAAGCGCTAAATACGTCAAATTTTTTACTTTTGTCAAAATGACATTTGATTTTTTTAAATATAGGTTGCTAAAACAATGAGGTAGCGGCAAGAAAAGTACCATGCATTCTTTTCAGTGTAAGAAACTTGTGATTGGTGCATGTGACACTGTTCTTAATGTCTGATTGGTCTACAACACTATGAGGTTAATTATCACTTATAATTGCACAAGAGGTTTGTATTTTACCGAGTAAATTTGGGTTGTTTAATAAGAATCTGTTGCCTAGCAATTAGACGAGAAAAACTGTCAACTAATAAAAATGCGACACCGAAGGTGGAGCATTTTTAGGTTGACAGTTTTTCGAGTCAAATTGCTAAAGGAAACATATTAGAATTTAAACAACACAAATTTACTTGGTATAAATACAAATCTCGAGTGAAATTCGGCAGGACAATTTAACGAACAAGAAATTTAGAAATCCGTTCGTAAATGGACTCATTCTTAAAATAACACAAACATCATGCAATAAATTATTCGCAAATGTCAAACTATGTATTTATACGGCGGGCACGGATACTGCGATAGTTGATTAGAATTTGAAAGTGAAAAAACCACTAGTGTAATTGTCAGTATAATTCGTTCCTAATTGGTCGAATGATTCAAAATTGTGCAAACTAATTGGTTGAAATTTTCTGAGTTGAATTGTCACTGTAAAATATCTGTCATTGGACGACAACGATGTAATAACCGAATTCTATTGGTTAATATTATATTAGTGAAATAATCTATAATAATAAACAGAATAACAAGAAGATCTTAAGCAAAGTTCTCGACAAACACACAAAACGCACATGGACGATTTGACAGTAATGGCAACCATTAGCAACGAGTGTATCGGTAAAGCATCAGATACTATGCAGAGCCATTATGGCCTCCTCAGTGCCATCTATCATTTGGAATTTTTACCTTGATAGTAATAAAGTTATGTCAACCGTCGAAGGATTTTATGTCGTGTGTGGTTCACTTGACGTATAAGTATCACTATAACAACACTACTAATGAAGATCTGTGGAAACGGCGGCTAATTTAAATCGGAAAGTCAAATTTGGACAGTGGGTATACATTTTCATTTTAAGTAAAACAAATAAAAATAAAAGCAAGTTAAATCAAAATCATATTTATTTTTATTTTAAATCTCTTAAAGCTTTGTACTTTCCTTTTGTTCACAGTAAGTTGGATGGTGGTTGTATCATCATCTGAGATCCATTCAGAGGCGTTTTTAAAGTTTTTGTATTATAATAGAGAAGAAAAAAATGGACAGAAGAAATAAGATGAATCATAAGTTATTTCACGTGATCCATAGTCTGCCAAAATCGAAAGAAGAAGAAGAAGCGAAGAGCGAGTTTGTCCAGTCAGACATTTTAGTCTCCATTCTTTATTATCAATATTGAGGTTTCGCTCTCTTGATTATAGGAGACCTGTACCATGTTTAACGTTCCTTTCCTTTTTACAATAAGTTGGATACTAGATTTTCGATATCACCTGTGATTAGCTCCGTTCTGAAATCTGAACACCAATTGAAGATTTCTTTTACTGAATTCATTATTCACATCTGAAATTATTTATTCCTTTCATTTTGGTAACGGGGGTAACACCTTAGACACTGGCGCGGTTACGATTATACTTGATTATATTCAATATAACAAATTATTGACATTTACGAATTAAGTTTGAGGTAAATCAGTCGCCTGGTATTACCAATGTTTTACGTGAGGTAACAGATCTTCAGGAAATAATTCCGCCACTCCTACCCAATATAAAAATTGGAAGGGTGTCTGGTACATAACGAGTTAAGCGTTAAGAGACAACAGGGCGAAGCGAATTGATAATATCACATCAAAAGGGTTTGCAAAAATGCAAAACCGTCAAATTTGTTAATTTTTCCTCACCACAATGCGATTTGTTGTTTTTCAACAGAAATTGGTACATAAATAAATAATTTTGAATAAAAAAAAAGATAAAACACCAATTTCCAATATGGCGGACAAGATCTCAAGCCAAAATACAGAGAATTACTTGAGTACAATGCTCCTTTAGCTACAAACATTAAGTTTTAACTCAAATAGGGTAATTTCCTGCGGAATTGTTGAAAACCGCAGAAATGTGGACGGACAGACGGACAATAGCACAATTAATTTGAATTCTTAACACGATGGTTTTCATACTAGCAGCCGTCTCGATCATTTTACAGGAAAAGTTACAAATAGAAATGTAACGCCACTAATGAAGACAAATTGTTCTAAACATTCTACAGAATATTTGAATATGAGTTTTACAAGTTAAAAATAAAATATATAATTTTAAAATACAATAAAATGTTACAATTAGTAGTAGTAGTAAGACTGATTTAAGTTTATACATATATTGCATGCATAATTGTGTATTATTTTCACAAAAAAACTTCTGAGGATGTTTTTATGCTTGGTTCGCACGTGAAGCTTTTACTTGAGCGCGCTTATATTGCAACAGCTTGGCATTTCTCCCTGAACCGCTGCAGTAGTGGCAGTGTTGTTCGTATGGTTGCATAATATAACAAAAAAGGCGATGCGTGATGACGCATCGCTACAAAAATTGTACTATCAACAATTGAATGAAGTAGAGCATCTAGACGAAATTGAAATATGAGGTCAAAATTCTATCTATCGCAACTGTCTATAATTGGCAACGTGCACTTACAGCTTAAATCGCACCAAGGTTTCAAATATCTCCTAAAATTAAATGAATGAATCAGAATCATTAATTAATGAAGGTCCGTTAAGCTGGCACAACCCCTATAGCACAATCAGTTGAAACGTACCACATAATTTAGTACTCATTTATTACTAATTAATTACCCAAAAGTCAAATTTATTACCGTTGATTTTAAAAAAAAAAAGTGGTTGTGCCAGCTTAACCGTTAAGCTAGCACAACCAAAAAAAAAAAAAAAACTATTAAGTAGCTAACACCACACTAATAATTGATTACTA
Organism: Pyrocoelia pectoralis; assembly: GCA_036250285.1. Taxonomy (NCBI): domain Eukaryota; kingdom Metazoa; phylum Arthropoda; class Insecta; order Coleoptera; family Lampyridae; genus Pyrocoelia; species Pyrocoelia pectoralis. Next base: position 31,645,914 of record CM070077.1, read on the forward strand.
ATTAATTACTAATTAATTACTCACTATTTACCAAGGACTTAACCATATTTAACCTCTCAATCCCCGCGCAGTCCGAAATTAGACCCGCACAGTAATGTGGAGTCCCCCACCTCCGCCAAATCGTTATTCGTTATTTTAAACATTTTTCCAATGATATGTGAACGTACCCTTAGAAAACTAAGTGTTTGTAATTTGTAAATTAATGAATGCTCAGCCGAATACAGGATATTGTTTTTTATGCTATGAATGAATTATACCAGCCCTACCAGATAAAAGGCAGCTTGCGATCCACCAATCAAAATACATCGACATTAATTGAAAATCAATCGTAACATAATGTTTGAACATAGGTTAGAAATTGATTACTCCAGCACAATCAGTTCAAATTAATTTTTACATGGATTAATCGATATATCAATGCTTTAATATAAGTTAGGAATTTATTACTCCAGCACAATCAGTTCAAATTAATTTTTACATGGATTAATCGATGTATGAATGCTGTAATATAAGTTAGGAATTTATTACTCCAGCACAATCAGTTCAAATTAATTTTTACCTGTATTAATCAATGTGTGAATACTTTAAAGTAAGTTAGGAATTTATTACTCCAGCACAATCAGTTCAAATTAATTTTTACATGGATTAATCGATGTATGAATGCTGTAATATAAGTTAGGAATTTATTACTCCAGCACAATCAGTTCAAATTAATTTTTACCTGTATTAATCGATGTATGAATACTTTAAAGTAAGTTAGGAATTTATTACTCCAGCACAATCAGTTCAAATTGATTTTTACCTGTATTAATCGATGTATCAATGCTTTAATATAAGTTAGGAATTTATTACTCCAGCACAATCAGTTCAAATTAATTTTTACCTGTATTAATCGATGTGTGAATGCTTTAAAGTAAGTTAGGAATTTATTACTCCAGCACAATCAGTTCAAATTAATTTTTACATGGATTAATCGATGTATGAATGCTGTAATATAAGTTTGGAATTTATTACTCCAGCACAATCAGTTCAAATTAATTTTTACCTGTATTAATCGATGTATCAATGCTTTAATATAAGTTAGGAATTTATTACTCCAGCACAATCAGTTCAAATTGATTTTTACCTGTATTAATCGATGTATCAATGCTTTAATATAAGTTAGGAATTTATTACTCCAGCACAATCAGTTCAAATTGATTTTTACCTGTATTAATCGATGTATCAATGCTTTAATATAAGTTAGGAATTTATTACTCCAGCACAATCAGTTCAAATTAATTTTTACATGGATTAATCGATGTATGAATGCTGTAATATAAGTTTGGAATTTATTACTCCAGCACAATCAGTTCAAATTAATTTTTACCTGTATTAATCGATGTATGAATACTTTAAAGTAAGTTAGGAATTTATTACTCCAGCACAATCAGTTCAAATTGATTTTTACCTGTATTAATCGATGTATCAATGCTTTAATATAAGTTAGGAATTTATTACTCCAGCACAATCAGTTCAAATTAATTTTTACCTGTATTAATCGATGTGTGAATACTTTAAAGTAAGTTAGGAATTTATTACTCCAGCACAATCAGTTCAAATTAATTTTTACATGGATTAATCGATGTATGAATGCTGTAATATAAGTTTGGAATTTATTACTCCAGCACAATCAGTTCAAATTAATTTTTACCTGTATTAATCGATGTATCAATGCTTTAATATAAGTTAGGAATTTATTACTCCAGCACAATCAGTTCAAATTGATTTTTACCTGTATTAATCGATGTATCAATGCTTTAATATAAGTTAGGAATTTATTACTCCAGCACAATCAGTTCAAATTAATTTTTACCTGTATTAATCGATCTATGAATGCTTTAAAATAAGTTAGGAATTTATTACTCCAGCACAATCAGTTCAAATTGATTTTTACCTGTATTAATCGATGTATCAATGCTTTAATATAAGTTAGGAATTTATTACTCCAGCACAATCAGTTCAAATTAATTTTTACCTGTATTAATCGATGTGTGAATACTTTAAAGTAAGTTAGGAATTTATTACTCCAGCACAATCAGTTCAAATTAATTTTTACATGGATTAATCGATGTATGAATGCTGTAATATAAGTTAGGAATTTATTACTCCAGCACAATCAGTTCAAATTAATTTTAACTTGTATTAATCGATGCATGAATGCTTTAATATAAGTTAGGAATTTATTACTCCAGCACAATCAGTTCAAATTGATTTTTACCTGTATTAATCGATGTATCAATGCTTTAATATAAGTTAGGAATTTATTATTCCAGCACAATCAGTTCAAATTAATATTTACATGGATTAAGAGATGTATGAATGCTTTAAAGTAAGTTAGGAATTTATTACTCCAGCACAATCAGTTCAAATTAATTTTTACATGGATTAATGGATTTATGAATACTTTAATATAAGTTAGGAATTTATTACTCCAGCACCATCAGTTCAAATTAATTTTTACATGGATTAATCGATTGTGCTGGAGTAATCAACTTCTAACTTTACGTTAAAACATTAATACATCGACTAATCCATGTAAAAATTAATTTGAACTGATTGTGCTGGAGTAATAAATTCCTAACTTATATTAAAGCATGGATACATCGATTAATACAGGTAAAAATCAATTTGAACTGTTTGTGCTGGAGTAATAAATTCCTAACTTATATTAAAGCATTCATACATCGATTAATCCATGTAAAAATTAATTTGAACTGATTGTGCTGGAGTAATAAATTCCTAACTTATATTAAAGTATTCATAAATCCATTAATCCATGTAAAAATTAATTTGAACTGATTGTGCTGGAGTAATAAATTCCTAACTTACTTTAAAGTATTCATACATCGATTAATACAGGTAAAAATTAATTTGAACTGATTGTGCTGGAGTAATAAATTCCTAACTTATATTAAAGTATTCATAAATCCATTAATCCATGTAAAAATTAATTTGAACTGATTGTGCTGGAGTAATAAATTCCTAACTTATTTTAAAGCATTCATACATCGATTAATCCGTGTAAAAATCAATTTGAACTGATTGTGCTGGAGTAATCAATTTCTAACCTATGTTCAAACATTATGTTACGATTGATTTTCAATTAATGTCGATGTATTTTGATTGGTGGATCGCAAGCTGCCTTTTATCTGGTAGGGCTGGTATAATTCATTCATAGCATAAAAAACAATATCCCGTATCCGGCTGAACATTCATTAATTTACAAATTACAAACACTTAGTTGTCTAAGGGTACGTTCACATATCATTGGAAAAATGTTTAAAATAACGAATAACGATTTGCCGGGGGTGGGTGACTCCACATTACTGTGCGGGTCTAATTTCGGACTACGCGGGGATTGAGAGCTTAAATATGGTTAAGTCCTTGGTAAATAGTGAGTAATTAATTAGTAATCAATTATTAGTGTGGTGTTAGCTACTTAATAGTTTTTTTTTTTTTTGGTTGTGCTAGCTTAACGGTTAAGCTGGCACAACCACTTTTTTTTTTTAAATCAACAGTAATAAATTTGACTTTTGGGTAATTAATTAGTAATAAATGAGTACTAAATTATGTGGTACGTTTCAACTGATTGTGCTATAGGGGTTGTGCCAGCTTAACGGACCTAATTAATGAAGTGCGTGAGAATCGTCACCATGTCATTTCCATTAAAACAAGTAGCCTACATTACAAGTTATAATAATTACATGGGCAAACAACTAAAGAATGTAAGGAGGCTGTTCGAGTCGTTATTTCTTCAATCGTCAGTCTCGACAAGCGTCAAGTAATTAAAAATAAAGACAATGTAACCTTGACTTCTACTCCAGTATAATAAACACTGATTCATTGCAACATACAGTGGAACAATAAAGCATAATTAAACATACCCAAATAAGCAAATTAGACGAAACTATTAAATTAAATGACGAAACGAAGTTTTATTCACCACAAGCACCACTCTTTAAAGTGATGTTATGATAAAGTTGCAACAACAAAATTTAATTTCACTAATTAATGCAAATAGCAATTTTCTACGGCACGAAAATTAGTGAGACTAATGTTATAATTATACAAATTTCCGTACCCTATAATAGCGGCGACGTGGAAATTTGTTTTGCATGTTGTGGAAAAGATGATAATAGCTAGCTATAAATTAAGTAAAAAGTAATTGAAAATAATCTGTAGTTGTGCACAATAAAGTTTTAATATAAATTAATGTATTGCTACCACACTTAATATTTGAGCTCTTTTATACGCGTAATCAACATTTAAATTTATCACTGAAAAAATATGACAGATTTTATTTAAAAATACCTTTTAGGTAAATTAAATTTTGATACAAATTCCCACTAGGCATTACTCTAATTGCAAATGGCACGAGTATTTATAAATCAATATATAAAACCGTTGACGACTTCTTTTGTAATAGGGATACATGCGTAAACTAAAAATTTACGCAAAGAAAAGTCATACTATAGCACCTTAAAACATTCAAGTTTGTTAAGGAAAGATCTCTCGAAACAAACGGCAAATTATCTTAAGCTAGTTAAGTGTTAAATTTCCGTTTCTATACGAAAACTTCTGATTGTATAAGTTTGAAAGATTTAATTCTACAGTTCTAGTTATAATACTCTTATGAGTAGGTATTAAATTAAAAAATCACTGAAGCTTGTTCGAATAATTCATGTACGTTCAGTTTCCCGATTTACGTAAAAAAAAATGCGCTGGAAACGTTCTAATAAACTATTCGAACTCGCCGTTTACCTAATTTGCAAAGAGTTAGAAAGTCATTCCAAGGTGCTTTGGTAAACCATTTTCCATCGCATTTATTTGAAAAGCGAATCTTTAATGAACAGCAAGACACTTGGTAAGAATGTTATTTTTCCACTAAAATTCAAACTATTTTTAGATCTATTTACTAGAACGATATTAAATTATAAATTTAAAAAGTGGCTGAAAGCATGTCGTATTTTTATGAGGTACCAATTTTTTACTGTAGCAGTTAATGTGTTTACTATTTTCTCTTTGTAAGAAAAGTTAGTGTACTATGCAAAATTAATTTATACTTTCCTATTAAATTATACGGATACATATGGATTATGTTTTACTTAAAAACTTTTATGAATTACGTTAGGAGACAGAGAAAATGTCATCGAAGTTACAAATAATGACATGAGAATAAAATGAGATGAGATAAATTTCAAATGAGTAAAATGAGGGCATTACAGATAATGTTTCTAAAGTTGATTTAGGACAGAGGATTTCCAAATACCAAATCGCCAACATTGGGTGGGAATTTCACTGCCAGAAAGGAATAAAGTGAAGACAAAAGGGATTTCAGTCATTTCGGATGCACAGAACTTATTAATACAGTGTGAAGTCGGTATTAATTTTGATAGCAGTTAAAGAAATATGATTGGCTACGCAGCGGGATAGTGAAAAATTTCTTTGCCAATCATCTTTCTTACCATCGCAACAGAGGCGTACCGAGGTTCAGTGACGAATTTCGGGCAAGTCAACAAACCTTACCTATGTCAAACCATTTTATGCTGTCAATAGGAAATTTCCACACATTTACATTTTCAGTATCACTTCGCGAGTTCCAAATAATGGTGAAGTAGTATTTACATTAATCGGAAAATTTGGTATTTTATTCATAGGTTCCATAATTAGAGATGTTAAAATGATAAAATGAAGGCTCTAAATGGGGTTTTGATGATTATCTTCTAATTGTAGGTAATTAATAAATAACTCATGGGGAAGGTTATGAGTAAAGGCCGGATTTTTTGCTTAAAAAAAACACAATACTTTGCATTAATAAAAATATATTTTGCACTATTTTGCATTAAAAAACACACATTTATACAACTAATTTTTTGTTGTATTGTAACTTTTTTTGGCACCCAATAACCTTGACACAAACTGAACAAGTAACAGTTTTTCCGTTACTTGAAAATATTTCAATTTCTGTATTGTACGGTGCAATCCACTGTCGAATCAGCGCACTCAAAGAACTAGAAGCTTTAGGCATTTTTGAAAAGGTGGTTTAAGCCAAGTTTAAAGTTGAGTGGAGCTTAAGCCACGAAAAGTCATTGTACAAAACTGGTTTACTGCTCAGCTAAGCATCGGCTTTACATTAAGCTGCAGATGTACAACCGGCCCTAAGTCGCATTATTGCAATATCGCAACAGCTACAACCTGTTTTTGTTTTCAAACCGTTTAAATCACTTAATTTTCTTTTGTAATAGACGTATTATAGATAATTCGTTAAGCTTGCAATTTCTTGCAAAATAATCGACTTTTGCATTATTTTGCACTATAAAATTTAGTTCCTGGAATCAACAATTTAACGTTTACGCTGTCCTCAAATTTGGTACCCGTGTTAGTTCACAAAATGAATTTGCCAATGCAAGGAAATCCGCTCTTTAGTTATGAGTTATTAACTACGTAGAATTAGAAGATAGGTATTTTATTCATTTATTTCGTATCGAAGATAATTTCTGCCAATTAGTATTAAGTGTCAAATATATTTACTGAATACATTTAGACTTAATCCTTTTACTTTAAGAGTCTATCACCACTTGGAATTGAAACTGATTTCATGGGTGTCGCTGTATACATAAAATTTAAATAAAACATTGTTGTATAAACACAAAAAAGGTGTCAATGGATAGAAGAAGGTTTATTGTAGGGCTCTCCTGATAGGGATTTTTACATTTTTCACAAAGTTTTTTGTAAAATTTGTTTGAAGTTGCTTAATATTCATTCAATTTCACGAATATTTTACAAAAAATACGAACAAAATTACAAAATTCTAATACACGAGAGCCCTACAAGAACCTTTCCTCTTTGCAATGATATATTTTGTATTTCGATAAAACTATTTATTATCCAAATTTTATGTATATTTCTAAACCCATGCAAGCGCTAAAATTTGCATAGTGCGTTGATAAACTTTGTAAAAAATTAAAAAATCCCTATCAGAAGGGCCCTACAAGTTGTTGTGGTTACACAACAATGTATTATTTCAATTTTATGTATATGTTACGCCCAAACATCGAAAACGCTCAGTAAGCGAAAAAATCGACCGCAACGCGTTGTGGACGATGTTGAACGACCAAACACCGAAATAAGATACTTCTTCGGTGTGTGGTTGTACTTATTAGACCACAACGCGTTATGTGCAATTGCGAAACGACCACGACGCGTTTTGGACAATGTAGGACAATCACAACCCGAAATGATAAGCGTAACTTAAAAATCTTAAATAACTTTAAAAGGATATGATTAATATTTGAAATTATTAATTTATTAATCAAAAATACAGAAATAAACAGGAAAAATAAAATTAATGTACCCTAAAAATAGACAAAGATAATGAAAGAAGAAATCATTTGTTTTTGCAGGCACTGCTGTTGTGGCATTTTGAATTGCACAGCACCTCTTTGGACCGACAATTGCATCTTTTTGTGTTACAATAACGCTTGCAATGGCAGATCACAAATCTTTGTTTTGATCCAGATGAGAGAGCTGAAGCTTTTCTCAGAGTTAATGATGAGCTGGGAATATCCGATTCAGCAATAAAATTGGAATCAGCGAGGGTAAATTCATTTCGACTGTAAATTCTTTCCAGAGCGCCTTTTTTAGTTCCCAGTTTATATAAACCAGATTCATTAACACTGAGAACAACAGCCAACACATTTCTGGGAGCAAGTCGCCCTCTATCTACGTCTGGAACTTTAACTACGACATTTTGGCCCACCTTAATAGGAGGCAATTTTTGCTGTGACAAAGCTAACATTTTCGCGGCTTGTTTTTCCAACCCCGTTTTAGCGCTTTCGCGTTGATCTCTCATTGCGTCAGTCCTGCTGCAAAGGCTACATATGACTTGATCTTCAATTTCTATTCCACACTTTGTGTGTATCCTTACGCTGCATTTTCCGCATGGTTGGACAATACCGTAATCTTCGCATATGGCACATGGAACTGTACTATTTACATCTTCTTCCGCCTCACGATCTGGTTCGGGTATACTTAGCCCACGCAAAATCTGTTCTAAATTTTCTTCCGTTTCCAAAGATTCGTATGTTTCCTTTTCGTTTAGCTTCTTCCACCTCATGTACGATTTGGCTGTACCGCTCACTCGTAAAATAATCACTCCGATCATTGCTATTTTCAACAACATATTTAAGTTTTTCGTTAAACGCCTCTTTCATGTTTTTATTTTCTGCCGATGGCAAGGATCCGGTCTGTATAACGCTCATAGTTAAACTGCACGTTATACGCAGACCACATCCGGACAGTTTCAACTCGCTGATGCAATAGGGTCACATGGATATCACCGACAATATGACGCCGTATTGTCCAAAACGCGTCGTGGTCGTTTCGCAATTGCACATAACGCGTTGTGGTCTAATAAGTACAACCACACACCGAAGAAGTATTTTATTTCGGTGTTTGGTCGTTCAACTCGTCCACAACGCGTTGCAGTCGATTTTTTCGCACACTGAGCGTTTTCGATGTTTGGGCGTAACATATACATAAAAAGAAAAACCCTTAAGGTTATGGTAGTAAAATTGAAACAAAGTTTAGAATAATTCAATTTGCTTTTTTCGTGCTACGTAACCTTTGTTTGTATAGAATTTCTGAAACGTCGGTCAGGCTGAAGGGCGTTATTCAAATAATAGTTCATTAATACTGTACAGGGAGTTTAGTTTTATGTCCTACTTATTAAATTGTTACCTAATGTAATAATAATGTAACAGATTTTATTTAGATCAATTTCAATTTTATATACTTACGAGGGTCAGTCAATGCCCAATGCCTGGTGATGACCAACCGCAAGACCAAGACAAGACCACATAGGTCTTGGTCTTGTCTTGCATTGATATCCTTAATCTTGGTCTTGGTCTTGTTCTTGGTCTTGCACGCAAGATTTTACACTGTACTATGAATGATATCAAATTAATCGAAATTTTGTGTCGCTAGATGCAACTAAATTAGATTATTGCAGAGAATAATAATTTGGCTACATAGATATGTAGTGGGTGTTTATGTAATTAATTGGTATTGCGTTTAATGATCAAAGTAAATTATAATACCTAACTTAAATTATTTTAAAAATACTTACCAATTAATTATTTAATTCACGATCAAGAATACTTTTTTACTAACTTATGTTTCACTGTTGCGATGACAATTAAAAACTATATCTATGTTGAATTTTTTTTTAATGAATATTTAATTAATAAGGAAAAATTAAGTTATTTTAATGAAAAGTAAAAAATTCTGTCTAACCCACATAAATTATAATCACTGAACTGTACGCTATACGCAACCAGTTCAATGATTATAATAGACACGACATGCTCCGGTTTGTTTTAAACACTTAAGTCATCTACAACTGCTAAATTTCAAATAGTTTTATTTGGTTTAAGTAAATATTTCATTTAAGATGATTATAGTGGTTACTTATTAATTTTATTTTTCAAACAAACATCATTTTACTAAAGTCAAAACAACCCTTTTTCAATAGAATGTTTACTTTCACGCATACATACACTAATTTTTTTGGGAAAACAAATGGTTTTTGTGTGTGGTATAAATAAAAAAAATAATCGTTCGTAATAAGAAAAAAAACGCAAGAGTCTTGCGAGATAGTCTTAATCTCGCAAGTCTTCAGTGGTGTGACCACTTGTGTGTGGTCCACCATTGTCATGCAAAACTCGCTGAAGATGTGCTTTAAGTTTTTTGAAAGGGCTGACGTATTGGACAGAATTTATTGTGTTTCCCTACTCCAAAAAATCAACCCTCTGCATGCAAAAACATAGTCGCCATAACTTTCCCTGCCGATCGCAGTTTTGAATTTTTTCCTTCTTGGCGAGGTTCTGTGCCATTCCATCGATTGCCTTTTTGATTCAGGCTGCAAAAAATGAACCAAAGTCTCGTCTCCAGCCATAATTATTCCCATAAACTCTTCTCCTTCCAAATTGAAACGCTGCAAGAGTGTGGAAGCTATTGTTTTTCTTGTATCTTTATTCTGGTCGGTTAACATTCTTGGTACTCACCGTGAACAAACTTTTGAGTATCCCAGTGGTTGAATAATCGTCATACTCATCACACTGCCTTTACTGGTGGAGATAGAGCGACACAATTTGTCTGTTGTTATTCGGCGGTGATCACGAATCAGCTCATCGACTCGCTGAATATTGTGTAGTCGTGTGGAGTCACTGCGGTCACCGGCCGGCCGCTTCGCTTTTCGTCAGCCAACGTTGTATACCCTTCAGTTTCGTTACAACAGTGCTGACATCCAATATTGCATCGTCATACACATTTTTCAGAATTTCATGAATACGAATGTGCGTTTCACCTTCTGCATTCAAGAATTCAATCACAGAACGCTGGCTAATACGTACGTCAATGTCAGCCATTTTCTAAACTGATGTAGTGCTGCCACCTGTTGACTTAGGAAGTTGTTACTGCTGTGGATTGGAGAAAAGGTTTGAGGAATGGCGCGAAATTCAAATTTTTCACATAACTAAAGAAATAAATTAGGAAGCATTAGTTATTGACTGACCCTCGTACACTTTTAAAATATGAAACTCTAAGGGGTGCACCGAAAAACTTTATATATATATTCTTAATTTTTGTAGTCCATCAAAACTTTTTTGTAGTACCTATGTATAACTCACATAGCTGAAATTAATATTAATTTTATTATTAATATTAAGAATTTGATTGTTAATTTTACAAAACGTGTTCAGATTTGGGTGGTAATCTTCCACATTTCCACCGACAAGGGCCACTAAAATGAATCAGGTGAGGTAGTTTCATCGAGTCATCGAGGTCTTGGGATATAAACTCATTATTTTTACTAGTCTGAGTAAACGTTTTCTTTCCATGGCTAGTCAATCAATAATACAATGTAACAATGAAAGCTTCCACAGTTCATTTTAATTAAAAATTATTTCTTTTGGGTTAACTGTGTAGGTAATGTTTTTTATTAATTATTTCCAAACGTTTCGAACACCACTTACAGGTGCCTTCTTCAGTGGGTTATAAATTAAAATTAAACGAAAAGAAAACTGATAATAATAATAATAATAATATTTAATTAGTTAGTTGGCATATTTATTAGTTGACAATTTAGTTTTAATTGTACAATTTGTCAGTTTTCTTTTCGTTTAATTTTAATTTATAACCCACTGAAGAAGGCACCTGTAAGTGGTGTTCGAAACGTTTGGAAATAATTAATAAAAAACATTACCTACACAGTTAACCCAAAAGAAATAATTTTTAATAATACAATGGTTGAAGACGAGAGTAAAACAAAAATTCGAATAAAACTATGAGAGATAGATAGATGTGGGCATAGCTAGTAGAAATTGAAGGATTTTTGAAGCTCCATCACAGGAGGTAATAATATACTTGACTTATCATTGTTCAATATTTCAATAACTCGACGCCCTGTAGTTTCTATACCAAATATTTTAGGTAGGTCAACTTTAATTTTTCCAGCAATCATTAACAGACGCTTCAAAGTGAGGTGATGATTTAAGCTTGAACAATAATTTTATTCATTAATCATTAACAAAACTCAAAAGTAAAGGTGGCATATAAAAACTAACTTCTTTCATTTTATTTCTATAACAAGAAAATCTTCCTTGTATTACCCAATTTTTTAAGTTTTCTTACATAGTTGGAGATATATTTCGGATACGTGCACGTTGAAAACCCTATCATACCGTAAATTTCCCTTAAATTCCACGTCTAAAACACAACTTCATTTTACTCTGTTGTTACACACCCCATGTATAAATAGCCGAACTGAAAATTCCTTTAACAGAGTTTATGTCAATTGTAATATTCTATCGTACCTAGTACAACGTTGTAATTTCCATTCAATTTTTTTCAAATAGAAAACTTTTAGTTGCATTTTAAGGCAAAATGAAGTGTAGTATTATTAGCCACAAAAGCACGAACACAAAGTTTCCTTCTAAACTTCACATTTCACATTAAATCCTCTCAATATGATAATGAAAATAGTTTGTCATCAAACTTACGAGTCGTTCAAATCCAAGTCAATATCGTCTAACTTATATCGTAACCTTACTGTAGTTAGTACTGTTAGTAGGTATTGCAAAATTTGAATATGTCTTGTAATTAATGGAAAACTTTTATTTAGTAGACTTACTTCCAAGAACATAAAGTTTACAAGAAGATAAAGGAAACTGCAGACGATAAATTTAATAATTTCCACTTGCTACATTAATTAATGATTCATCATAATTCATAACATTACATAGTACGTCGTGCAACAACGAACGTGACAAAAGCAATAACCAAAATGTTTTAAGTTTACGACTTTACGTCTCGTCACGTCACGATAACACCCAGTATATTTTCGAAATGAGCGATATATTTTATTTTTGTATTTACACAATCTGAAGTTAATATAAATGTTAATGAATTCTTTGTTCCTGAATCAGTCATGCCGTATCCCGACCGACAAATATTAAAATACGTACCGTAAATTAATAAATTCATATTTGGGGATCTCTATCACGCAGGCATAACCAATTTTAAGATCATAAAATGGGGATTAAATTTACATTAGTGAGTCGATCTAGAATGCAGGTAATGAGGTTCTTCAGAATGTCTCATTTTCTTAGTATAACGCTGGAAGCTATTTATAAATCCATATCGTTGGTACATTAAAACTAAGTTCCAAAGTATACATGAAACATCTCGAGTTCCTTGTACTAGATTGCTTTTAGAATCTTTACCTAAATCAATAAAACATTTCCATTAAATAAATACGATACGTTTCGGTTGTCGCCGAAAGTTTCAAAATATACTTTTCCTTAACAATAAAATAGTGGAAGGATCAATTTAAGTTGTGTCATTGTACAAATGGTGACGTATGACGTACAAAACGGCCCACATACGGGTACTTTGTCCCCCCATAATAAGGGATGAGTTATTTACATCGCTGGAGGTCTATTATTTACTTTTAATGGGAATTTCGGAGCGTTTATTGCCGAAATAAATTTATAGGCCACCACAGGTTTTATGGATATGGTGAATTCGTTGTATAAAGTATCAAGTTACGTAGCTACTCTTTTAGCCTTCATTAAATAATGATAGAAATAACTCCACATAACTTAATAAAAGAGACACATAACGTTCCAATATATCTCACGACACGAATTTAAAACAATAACGTACCTCAATTGAATTCGCATTGCTCTCGTTCGTAGTTTCCAGTTTTCTCGAGATTAACGATTTCATTAAAACTCTCAATGTTATTAAAATTGATGAAGGGACGGTTCAATAAAATATGAATTGAATGATCTCCAATTGGACGCGTTGACAAGTATTAAGTCATTTTAAACTGAGAAAAATAAACATATTTGACAAAATATAAGTATTGTCGAGTAACACAGAATTTAGAAAAACCTTGGCGGAAATCCAATAAAAATACAAAGAATATTTAATGTCGGATTTAATAATAAATGCAAAGAAAATAGTACCCCCAAGGCAGTGAAGTTTTACTGGAATAGTGGTATAGTGTAATGCGTACATTAGTTCCATAACAGAATTCTAAGCAAATTTAGTTTAGATGTCAGCAAATAAAATCGAGGGAAAATTATGTAATAAATATTTACGAATAGTTTTGTTCTCCACTGTCATATATATGTCAAGTGTTAGGATATTATATAGTTCTGTTTAATTTAGATATTCTATAGGGAAATATTTAATACGAAGCGAGCTTGCAAACTTTGAATTTAAAATGAATGCAAACGTTATTTCACTTTAAATAGAAAAACTTTTATAGATGCTGCTTAAAATAGTTTTCAACGTACATAGTCTTCCTCTCATTTACTTGCATATTGAACTAACTTTCTTTGAAATTTGCATCCATTTCGGTATTACAAGAACATGAAAATTAATAAATATTATAAAAAGAACCTTCAAGGATCCTCTATCAGTAAGTCTCTCGGACTATTAGAACATTTATATATTCCACAATGTTTTGAAATTTAATCATTCTAAATAACCTTAAATTCGTACGTTACAGAAGTAGTGGGCTTGAATTAAGTGTTTTATTAATAAAAGAAGTTATTTCAATTTACTTGTGGGATCAACGTTCTAAATTTAGTACATTTAAAACATTTTTTTATCACAATCCGAAAGACAGGGCGCTTATTATAGTACATATGTATTAAAAAGTGTTACGATATATGATTAAGTTAAGAAAAAAGTTTAAATTACACTTAATATTCAATAATTCCTAGAAAAATGTTATAAGTATTTAACATTTAAAAATTCATAACTCCACTCAAATGTTCGTCCATTTCTTATTAAAATTAAGTTGCGCGTTTTCAAGAAAAGCCACATAAGAAGCAAAATGAGAAAAGGTGTTATACCTATATGTATTACCAAAATGATGGATGTGATCAAAATAACTTATTATGCTATATTAGGTAGGAATTAGGCATTAGCACTAGTGATGCCGCGGGTACCTGGCCTATCCGGCTAATTTTTGCAAATATCCGGGTTGGCCGGATAGCACGCGCAACCCGACCGGGGCGGGTGTAAGAAAATTTTAATTCGTACATTCGTTACCTACGTAACATATTAAAATATCGAGAAAAACGAAAACATCCATGCATTTAATTATTTAAAAAAATAGAAAACGTTTTATTTCCCGTATAGAGTTGAACCACTGTAGCAATATTAGCAACCAAAATTTATGAATCGCATTTGAAGTAACCATAATCGCGATAAATCGCCAGAACTGGTAACACTGTAATAATTTCGGTGCACGTTAACGGCCAGTTCGGTGTCGCGCTGCCCTGCACCGACACGGCCCGAACTGAATACCCGGTATCCGCGCGGTGATCGTGTACCCGGTTATTGATATCCGGTATCAGGCCTGGAAATCTTTCCGGATAGCCGGTACCCGGCATTTCCGTAGAAGTGGATCCTCGGCATCAATTACCACAAAGTTGAAAACCATGCGAATGTATTAAGACGAATGGGAAAACGAGGAAATATGCGCAATATTGCACCCTGCTTATTTCACTACGATTATTGCCTATCTTCGGCTGTTTAGTGTGTAAGTAGGTTCATCAAAACCACCTCTAATTCAATATCATATATAACTTCTAAGATCTAGACATTTGTTCATATAAGAAGATTCGCTCAACTGAACACAATTGAGCAAGGTGTGCGCGAAGAGATGATAATCTGGGGTTGTTAAATCCGGCAAACGAGGAGGCCAGTTGGTAGAGTTTCTTGAAATTATCCGTTCGCCAAAAATCTCATTAGAAGTTCGATTGTTGGAACCACATCACTGGATTGTCAGCAAGAGCACGTGGCAGAAAAGTTTGAATCTTACGCCAGTATTGTTCAGCAGTTACGGTTACGGCATTTCCGCTAACATCTTCCAAAAATATGGCCCAATTATTCTTTGGGATGTAACACCGCACCAGACTGTGCATTTAAGTGCATGTAATGCTCTTGGATGTTCAGTTCCCCATATTCGGCAGTTCTATTCTTAAGGGGTTCATCCAAGGCCACCTAAAGTTCATCGTTCATTATCAGATGATGGATGAAGTCTTTATTTTCTCGGGTCAATTGTTGAAACTGTACGGCGTAACTTTAATACCTGTACGAGTTGCAGTTTCTGGGTTACAACCGCTCAATAAACATGAGTTCATAGTACTGTACTTCCTTCCTTCCAAAGTTTATAATTTTCAGCGTGCAAATTATATAAAACTATACGAGGATATATCATATATAAATTGGAATAGTTTATACGCTCAGAATGATGTTAATAATGCTTGTCATGTTTTTTATTCCACTCTTGACTCCGTGCTAAAAGATAGTGTTGCTTCTACAACCCAAAAAGCAAAATTAAAGGTTCTTGCCCCCCTTGGTTTACACACGAGATAATAAAAAATATCAAATCAAAACTAAAGGTTCACAAAAAATACAAAATAACAAACTCCTTATATTATTATAATGAATTTAGTCAACTAAGAGCTAAAATCAGACTGCAGATATCAGATTCCTATAAATCTTACATCAGTCGTCTTGAGAACTCGTTTAAAAAGAACTCACATGCCTTTTGGTCTTTTGTCCGATTAAAAAAAGGCATATCTAGAATTCCCCCTAAAATGCAACTTGCGGATTCTATATTTGATGACCCACAATTAATTGTTGATGCATTTGCTCTATACTTTTCGAGTGTATATAAGAAGTCATCAACCGGTACTTCCACGTTAATCGAAAACTCTAACTCCTGCATTACTATTACATCAATTTCAAATGAAGACATTGAAAAAGCAATCAAGAAGTTGAAAAATAAGTCAACATCTGGTGAAGACAAAATACCCAGCTTTTTGATTAAGGACTGCATGAATGTCCTGATACCCCCGTTGCACTATATCTTCAACTTAATGATTACTAGAGGGGATTTTCCTCAATGTTGGAAATTGGTGCGCATTACTCCAGTTTTAAAATCGGGCACATCGTCAAATATCGAAAACTATAGACCCATCTCGATCATTTCAAATTTTTCAAAATTATTCGAAAGCATTCTGTATCGGAAAATATTATACCAGCTGCAACCAATGATGTCTGAATACCAGCATGGATTTATTGAAAGGAGATCTACACTCACTAATCTTGCCTGTTTCTCTCAATTCTGTACTGAAGCTATTGATGACCGAGGTCAAGTCGATGTTATATACACCGATTTTCAGAAGCCATTTGATCAAATAGATCACAACATAATCCTGCAAAAACTTAAGTACCATGGATTCAATCAATCACTCATAAACCTATTTGAATCGTATTCGATAGGCAGACATCAAGTTGTGAAGTATAATGGCTTTTGCTCCAGAACGTTTAGTCCGTCCTCCGGAGTCCCGCAAGGGTCGAACTTGGGTCCATTAATCTTCCTTATTTTCGTGAACGATCTCACTGAAATTATTGACTGTCAAAAGTTGTTATATGCTGATGACCTGAAAATATTCACACGAATCTACTCAATTCATGACTGTTATAAACTGCAATTAGGATTAAATAAAGTCTCCGAATGGTGTGATGTTAATAACCTCAATTTAAATGTGAAGAAATGCAAAGTAATGTCTTTTTCGCGAAAAACAAAGAAAAATATTTATTTCGATTATTCAATAGGGCAAACAGTTCAAATTATGAAGGATTTGGGTGTATATTTTGACACTGCTCTTACCTTCTCGCATCATATTAAAGAAATCACAAAGCATGCATATAAGATATTAGGTTTTATCATAAGAAATGGAAAGGACTTCTCCAATATTTCCACACTTCTAGTATTATTCTACAGCCTAGTTCGGTCAAAACTGGAATACAATGCGTTGATTTGGAATCCTGGCTATAAGAAATATGAAAATATGCTTGAAAGTGTACAGAGAAGATTTGTCAAGTTCCTGGCTTTTATTTGCGATAATAAGTATCCTGAGCAGGGTATCTCACAAGAATCGCTACTCGATAGATTTAATCTGTTATCGTTAGACGTTAGAAGACGCGCGTCAGTCAAAACACTATATGGTTTAGTACATAATAAAATCGACTGTAGCTATCTGCTAAGCAAACTACAATTTTCCATCCCCAGGATTTCCTCTCGTAAAATTACCACCTTTTATTGTCGCTCTTGTAGAACCAATCTCCTTAGGAGATCACCTGTCCATTCAATGTGTACTAACTATAATTCAATTTCCCATATAACTGATATCTACTTTGACAGTTTGAATACACTCTTGGATGTGATGAAATAATAATAGCATATCTGGTTAATTTTCTTTTTTCTTATTTTTTTTCTTATTTCACTAATTTCTTTTTGATTATATTATATGTCTTAATTTTTTCTTTTTGTTGTTATATATATTTCAAAATTGTCCATTTTTTTGGTTGTAAAACTGTAAGGACAATAAACATTATTATTATTATTATTATTATTATTATTATTATTATGATTTTATGAATAACCAACATCGTTAAGAGAAATAATAGAAAATTTCAAGAAATAACATACACGAAAAATTCAATGTAAAATATTCAAAACAACTTTAGATTTAGTTATTTCTATTATAGCATTGCTATGAAACACTTTTATGTTAAACAATACTAAGACCCCTTTCAACTTCATGGTAAGCTGTATTGTAATCGCATCATCAGAACAGACGCGACTGTTACCGACCCCCTTTTTTAATTTGAAGCAAATAATTAAAACTAGATGAGACTCTTTCGACCCTTTCCCTAATGTGACAAAGGAAAACGCAAATAAAGAATAAGGGGTTTGAAATGTAAAGAATTGCTTGGGTATAAAACACATTCCATCGACGGACTTTACGGGTGCATAACTGCCATCATTTAAATTTTTCCGTGCCATTTTCATAATTTTTTACGTTTTTGTGTTGTTTCAAAAAGTGAGGTTATATCAAATAACCTTACTGATTTCCTTTGCAAACGAAGACTGTCTATTAATTATGAAAGGCAGATTATATCATTTTATTGAACAATGGATGAAGCGTAACAAAGACTGTAGGTTAGAAATGTTGAAAACTTGGTTATAACGTCATATTTCAGCGTTTTTCGAATTACGAAATTTGTGTTTTTATTATCTAATTTAATTTACCTAATCTTAATATAATTTAAATTTTTAAATCGATCAGTTGCAAATAATATAATTTAGGAGATTAAAGCACGGGCAACATTTTTTTTGTAACTTATTGTAATTAACTAAATGGAATACGTAATTGTTAATCCCTCATGCCATAATCAACAGTAGAGAATAGAGAGATACCGAATTGATTAACGGCCACTTTGTTGAAAATCAATTGCAGTAGCTCAATAGTTTCTTTGCAACTAAAAAATAATTACAGTGATCCGTTTGCAAAATTTTTAATATTTAAAGAGTTTCAATATTACAAAACATTTTGCTACGGAAGTCATACACTTATCTCCCGTTTTAGGTAGAAATCGTAAAAAGAGTAATTTTTTAACATCTGACAGAATATTGTCTTTAAATTCAGGAAAGAAATTTTTGACTGTTTCATTAAATAAAACGTCGTAATATTCCTCATCATCTCAAAGTCGCCAATTGCAAAATTTAATTGTTTTATTTACAACTTTGTCCTGCATTGATTGGAATTGTTTAGATAGTAAATGCTAATGCTAATATTATTATTAAATAGAAATTGGTTGTGTGGGATACCTACTGAAATACAGTAGATCAATACCTACTTAACGTTCTCAATTAAATTTAATTTTACATGTAAAATCGTATTGATTGCTAAATAAATTTGTATACGATCTTCGTTAATTGAAATGAAATGCCCTGTATATTAATACATTGTTAGATAGTACTAAAAAATCTAAATACATTTCATGTATATAGCCCCATACCTAAATCCAACCGTTTTTGACATGTTTCAAATTTTATGTAAAAAGTGACGTTTACAAGCCATAACCTAATTATCATTTTTTCCTACACGGAAGCCTTTATTACTTAATTTGAGCTGGTTTTCTCGTAAAAAGAGGTCGATTTTAGTAGTATTTGTACAATATTTGGTTAGGGGAATCAAAAAACCAGAATAAAAATTGAATTTAAAAAATCTCTCTAAGTCAATTATTTCGAAAACTACAAATTATCGGGATAGGTAACCTTATTTTTAGTGCTTGATATGAAACAATTATAGAAAAATATGGGGTTTCCATTTGAAAAAATTGACTTTTGGCGATTTTTTCCAATTCAATTTTCTTGTTTTTTGATTGCCCTTTATTAATAATTGCCAAATGTTGTAGAAATACTACGAAAGTCGATCTCCTTTTAAAGGAAACCAACTTAAAATAAACAATAAATTGGTTAGACAGTTGATGGCTCTATAAAGTAGGTAATATAATTTTTGGAGGTAAATAGTGGTAATCATAAATACCAATAATCAAGAAACATCGGCTGTTTTATTTACATACCTCCAAAAATTATATAAACTATAAAGACTTTTCGGTATAGGACAAAATTTTATGGCCTACAAACGTCATTTTTTACATAAAATTTAAAATATGTCAAAAACAGTTGGACTTAGGTATAGGACATTATACATAAATGTATTTGGATTTTTATGTAGAATCTAAAAATGTATTAATAAACAGAGCATTTAAATTTAAATTAACGAAGGTAGCATTCACTACTTCCGGTGCAGCCGGATAATGTCAAAATAATAATCGTATGGCTCCCATAGACCTTGATATATCATGAAATTTTCAATATTTTCCTAGGAATACTTTTCCCATAATCGATCGATGCAGCTCCCGGAGGACCATCCTGTACATGCACATACGAAATACTGTACAGTACAGGTTAACGACGTAAATATGATGTTGAACAATTTTTCCATCTCGACTCTTTCTGTACCCAAGACAAGACTATAAAAGATTTGGCAATAATGAAATATTCCTACACGTACAAAAGATTGAAGCTTAACGTTTATTGCTCAAACTTCGTTAAGCGTTAAGAATGCAAACCGAAATTGCTATAGAGAATGCGATAGATATCTTAAAAAGAGTTTTAGCAAATTGAATAAATTACAAAAATACTTTAAACATAACGTTATTATGTCTTAAAAGTTATGGATGCATTGGATCAATGCCAATCCTATAAAAATAAATCAAAAGGTTTATCACCTACATCACAACATTAGATGAATGTATTTTTAAAATCGAGTTATGGTACACTTACCAAACAAACTGTTCAAACGAAATATAATGGGTGAATATCGTCGGAAAACTGCTTTCTTACAGACGTTGTATGCGTAACGACATAGGCACTTACCTGGAAAAGAAAAACAAATCAAAAATTAAATTACAAAAGTTATAACTTTTTTTCCATTTGAAAGCATTCAAAAAGTTTTATCAATTTAAAATATTTAAGTGAATTAAATATTTGCAACTGGGTACATAAGTTTCATTTTTATTGATATTTAACTTAATCAATATTGAATCGTAAGAAGCAAATTTTGCATAATTTAACAAGTCGATGTGTAAACTTTAAAAAGTTCGGAAGTGAAAAAACGTAAAAAATACTTTCAAAAACCTCAAGTGTGAATAAACTTCTATTTGTGCTGTCATAAAACACAATTTATTATAAATGTATGTATTGCAAAAAGAAATACAGGGTGTAACAAACTCCCAAGTAAAATATCAAATTTCTGTGCTTCGCCGATTTTGTTGTATGTATCTCTACAAGAAAAACGAAAAAACTACCGACATCTATCTTTTTTATTTTAAATATAGTGAATAGAACAATGAGAAATCAAATTTAAGCAGAAGTAAAAGATTAATATTGCAATTCAGATGAAAAATAAGATAACGAAAACAAAGTATGCCTTGGCGGCGTTAAGCCGTTAATCTTATCCGGTTCTTTGTAAAAATTTACGAGCCGGCAATTTCGTAACTTTATTAATAATAATTTTCTCCAAAACCTATTTGGCTGCAATGGACGACCGAAAGGCGAACAAGTAAAAATATTGAAATATGTTTCTTCCCATTAAAGCTAAATGCCAATTTAATAAGTATAATTAATTCACGTCGAATAATTACTACGATTATTGTAATAATCTAAGGATGCTAAAATTGTAGTTAATTTTAATAAAGGGTTTAAGTAGTATCAAGACAAGTTGGTGTTTTGGGGGCATTTCGGTCTTAGCGGCGCCAATTCAATCAGTTCTCGTTAAATACCCTAACGGAGCTCGTATAAATTGATTACTTAAAACTATGAACTATAATGTGATATGTAGTTTAATTTAGTTTAGTTTCTGTAATATTAATACTGAAATTATTTTATCGTAGTTACTGAAGTAACACAGTTAGAAATAATACTGAATACCACTTTGTAGTAATATTTCCTTTTATTTTTCTAGACGGTTTTTTTACGACGCCGTTCAAATAATAACCCTTTCAAAACACTCTTCACACATTTCCATTAATTAATTACAGAAAAGTTAAAAATTATGAGAATAATAATCGTTAAAATGAATGTACTATAAAATAATTAATTTAATTTAATTTATTGGAACGTGTACACAACCTCAACCATTCGAAAACATTCTTCTGTGACACATTTACTTCCCAAATTTTGGCACGAGGAGTACTATAACTTGGCCTTATTGCACATCATTTAACAGATCTAGGATGAATGATTGAACAGTAACGAACCGCCTTTTGAATTTGATGCATATATTTTGACGTCAAATGTGTCAACATATTATTTGACTTTTTTTGGCCACTGTGTTAATAGGGTTACCAGACGTCCGGAAAAGTCCGGACAAGTCCGGAAATTACATGGGTTGTCCGGATTCCGCCGGGAATTATAAATTGTCCGGATTTTTCACAGAAATCATCAATAAAGTCTAAATAATGCATTTCTTGAATAGGTTTGTGTTTTGTGTACAAAAAATGGCTCTTAACGACAGTTCGCGAAATTATATGCGTCAATTCATGGTACACGTGTAAATAGAAATACTAGTGGGTGGGAGTGGGAATGGGTGTCTGTGTAGGGACAGTAACGAGGACAGAGAACCAAAGTGTAATTAGCAATTAGCTTATCGCGCGTCTTCCGTGAATATGATTACGAATGATTTGAGCTGGCTGTTTTAGTTTGTTATTGTCGCATTATAAGTATGGCATCGTCTAACAAGCGCTTCTGTACTTTTACTGATACTCTCCGCTCGAGGTTTCCTCTCATGAAGCCTGGAAGAGATCAGAATGAAGTAAAATGTTCCGTTTGTGATATGTAGTGTTATTTCTTGTTTTTAATAATGTTTATTTAGCCATTTTATTATAAAAAATTTTTAATTAATGCTCTATCAACTGAGGTCTGAGTTTCATTTTTCATTTGTCCGGATTTGCTCTGAAATGTCAGGAATTATAATCGAATTTGTCAGGAATTTTCATTTTTTGGTCTGGTAACCCTAACTGTGTACGTATTTATTAATGAAAACGTAAAAGGGTACGAGGAAATAACGGAGTTAAAGTTTATTGCATCTTAGAGCAGAAGCATTTGAACGCAGCCAAATAATTTTTATAGAACTGTGATTATTTTAAAAGCCAAATTATTCTTAAAAGATAAAAATAATACAACCGTAGAAAATTTAGGACAGAAAAACGACCTTTTCCTCTTCCATATTTCAGAAACAAACCTTTGAAGTTCCACCACCTCCTAAAATATTTGTATTCCTTGTAGACCCACTACTAGATAACTCTAGTAGTGGGTCTACAAGATGATTTAAAAAGGAATACAATAACATATTACTATAGTATGGCTTGTCTCAATTTATATCGTCCCGAAACCCACCCCATAAAAGAATTTATTTTCAAATCCGCATTGTTAGTAGATAAACACGTTGTAAATGCCTACCAGCCCACTCAGGGTTGGGTTAGGTATGCGTCACCGGGTGCTATAATAATTCAAATTAATAATTACTAATTAGTATCTGCCGTTAAGAATCTTTGTTCTTGTAAGTACGAGTAAGTTACGAGTAATTTGTATATCGTATAATTTAGTTTAAAACTCGTAATTTATTTAAAATAAAACGGATGCCTTGAAAAGAAATTGCTATATTAATATTTTTACCGTAGTCCACCTCTGATGCCCTGTCATAAAATACCGAGAGGTCCCCTTTGTTATGTTAAGGTATGCATTTACAATGTGTTTATCTACTAACAATGCAGACCCGAAAATAAATCCTTTTATGAGGCAAGCTTCAAGACGATATAAATTGATACAAGCTATACTTTGGTTGTGGTAACGAAGAGTAACAGTTTTTAAGAAGAAGAAAATGCGTAAACATAAATGTCTGCCAAGTATAAAGAGATCGTTCTAAGGGTAAAGAAGTACTTGTAAGCGGATGAAAAGAATGATGTAGACGAAAGTGTGCTACATCAAGTTGCAAAGCGTGCTGCACAATGCTTGGGAATTAGTGAATGAAGTTATACAAGAGTGTCCAATGACAAGGAACAGTGTCGCAGGAAAGGCCAAGAAGTGTTAGACCAAAGATCAAAATCGATTATTTACAAGAAGACAAATAAATTGTTACAAAAAGGGTTTCCAACCATGGTAGATTTTCCACAAGTGTATAGGTGTATAGGGTTAAAGAAATGAATTTTGCCTATAGAAAATTGACGAACAAACTCATCTTGATGCAATCTATCCTAGAGAAAAGACGATATAATTAAATTGTTAATCAATGGGAAAGTCCCGTTACCAGCAACAACTTCATACCTTCAACCAAATGACGATGGTTTCAGTTTTGGAATGATCTCCACTGCGCAATTGAATATGTGAGAATGAAAGGGACCCAAGTCCAACCGAAGTGAACTGAGAAAAATCAAAAAAACTATTTAGAGAGGGAGAAACTTTTTCAAGTATCTTGAGGTTGAGTATAATCAGGATCTTGAGGGAAATAATGCCTTGTAGCGCAAGGTCGAGAATGTTTAACAGCTGACAATGCTTTCATTAAATCCCTCAAACATCTCGAGTACGGTTGGCGAAATTTAATTCTGAAAAATTATAATCTTCTCCTGTTATTAAAAATTTGTTTAAATTCATAAATCTCAGTGATCGTATTTTTCTTGGTTTTTATTTATCACATGCTGTAACAACTTTTTGGAATAGAATAGAGTGTACCTATGCAAAACCAGCCGCACGCTTTTTTCATTGTTGCACAAATGAATCAATGCTGCATTACTGTCTTATCAAAGGTATACGTACTTAAAAATGATCGAATTTAAGCGACAAAATTCTTAAAGACCAGGGCTGGGTTGATTTATATCAAATGATTTAAATCAGATGATTTTTTAAATTAAAATCCTGATTTAAATCAAACTAACTTTTTATTCTTTAATACAAAACAATATTAAAAATATTCTTAAAAAAATAACAGTATAATACAACACCTATGAAAATAAAAACGTAAGTAGGTAAAGGCTCATTTACAGTTGTCACTTTTGATGATCATCTTGGAGGAATCATCCAAAGTGATAAGTGTAAATTGCCTTTCATTTCTGTTTCATCAAAAGTGTACACTAAAAGTGAATGATGAAACAATTCGACCCCCGACCAACTTTTGATGAAAGAAGCGTTCACGGAACCGATGATTGATCCATAATGAAAGCCTAGTGAAAAATGTAATACGGCTTTAATTCATTTCACAACTACCAGTCAAATCCCGTAGTAGTATTGTTTGTGTTTACTATTGGTTTTTTTAACTTTAAATGATTTATGAAATACTGAAGGGCAGAGATTTTATAACCATAGTAGTTTAAATGGCAAGATAAACCTATGGAAATATTTCTCGAAAAAAAACCAGCAACGCGAGTGTTTATGGAATAAGAAATGCAGTGTGTACAACAAAACAAATGCACCCTTGCAACTGTTCAGTTTCACAGACACGACAATAGGGAATAAAGTGACAGTATGCGAAGAGATGAATCAGCGAACTGGATGAAAATGTGTAAACAAGGATGATCACCCTGGATGATTTCACTCTGAGTGATTCACTTTGGTTGGATGTACATCAAAAGTGATACAGTGTAAATCCTGCTTAAGACATAAGACATAAACTTCAGGTTTCTGCCCTTTCATTGTAAAATTTAAACAAAAATACTAGTTTTCCACTTTGTCATATGTCAAGTTGCGACAAGAACAAGAAAAAATTGAATTACGGATAGTTGACGAAAAAAATCATATAGATGAGGTGATTTCATTACAATTACATATTAATATTAGTTAAAAACAAATTAATTAATTAAAATCAAATAAATCAAAAAAATCGCGATTTTTTTAAAATAAATCAATGATTTTTGATTTTTTTAATAAAAATCAAGTTTTGCCCAACCCTGTTAAAGACAGACGATTCTCAAATTAACGTGAAATATAGTGTTTTCTTGAATAATATTCGCTAAATTCAATAAAAATTATGAAATTACGGACATAAATAAATGGTGAGTGGGATAATTTGTTAATGAGTTACGTAATGTTAATATTTAGCAAATAGGTAGTATGGCTGTACAGAATATTTCATACCGTGTGTTACATTTGCGAACTGCTGCAACATAATCAAAATTCAATTACTTCTGCACCAGGATTTTGTGTAAATCCAAATTAAATTAACACATATCAGTATTGTATATACGAAAACACACATTTCAAGATGATTTCTAAGAAAGAGGAACTAAAAGAATTAAAATGGACGCTAAACCGATCACACATTATTATAGTCACATAGTGCCTTAATCGTCGCCCGACTGTCAGAGAGAGATAATTTCACACTGTGTTTTTTGCACCCCGGTATAAGAACAACTAGAGGCGTCTGAAGATCATTTGATTTTGTCGTACACACTCGGCGTTCTATAACAGAAATGAATTATAATGGGTACCTTTAAAAAATTTCTATGAAGTAAGAAACGAAAGGAATCTTAAATTAGACACGTCGCAAATAGTGAGCAAATCTAATGTAGAAACGAATATAAAAAGAATCAACAGTTGATAAATTGCTTTGCAAGCCAGTAAATTTGACCATTGTTCCTAAAATAAATTTGTTGCATATCCCTAATTTAAGATGGCACGGAAGCTTTGATGATTTTTTTAATATAATCCATACAGGGTTTGGGCAACAGTCCAACAGACCCAACTTACTCCTCAATATCTTTTCACGATGACAAATTTATATAAAATTATATGTCAGTTTGATTGTATACAGGAAACACCTTGCCAACACATTTTTATTACGCCCTAAAATAAAATTTATTTTAATTACCCATATAAAATTTAATAACATTATTTTGTGGAATTAATACACGACTTTGTAGTACCTGCCTCTTCCAAATCCTTTTCAATTTTCGTATTGCACTGGACAGTTCACACTCAAAAATCACTACAACGTTTGGAATATTGCAATAAAAATCACTAGCGAAGAGAAATCTATATTTAGGCGCTTGAACCGTTTTATAGTAAAACATAACGAAACTCAATTTTCGACCGCATCACACGATTTTGCGTTTCGTGATTGTAACACCTTCATTGTCCATATACCTCACTTATTTATTCATATCGACAAGGACTTTTGTGATGAGTGTGAACTACGTTGTAAATGACATTGTACTTGATGAAGATGAGACCGTGTTGCATTATAGTTAAACACAATCATAGTTATCAAACCTTGCTTAGAGCAATACGGAACTTGTTTACCTTGTATCCATAATATTTAAATCCAATAATCAGAAAACTTTAATGATCACCAGAATGATGATCAGAATTTGGTTGGAATTTAAACTTGAAAAACGAATATGAATTAAACATTAAACTTTTCTCAAATTCTAATACATGTGTGATATTTATTTTCAAATAGTAAAATAAAACGTCAAAATAACAGACATAAAATAAATGCTAATAAAACAGCTCGTATGGACCTATTAAAATGTTTGTCAAAATATGTATATCAAAGAAGCTGCTGACTAAAATTGAAACTTAAAATATAGTAATGTATGGTCACCAAGCACGATGAATCTTCATTTAAAATACCAGATAGGGAGGAGGTGCTGTACAATCATTAAATATCTAATAATTATCGTCAATTTACGATCCCTATTTGAGTTTAAACAAACTTCACGATTCTTGACACGCCAATAGTCAATAAATTAATTAACAGGGAATGTTTTCGTGCTTGTACTTTAAGTTCAGTGTTCAGTATATCGCATTATAAACTAATCATTCAGACAACTTCAGGGTTCAACGAACGAAATAGCAAACTGTATAAAGATTTAAAGAAAAGTAGAGTTCTTTAAGTAAAATGTAAAACGAACAAGGCACGAGAAGAGGGCCGCGACGAAAAATCTGTGCGAAACGATAAAGCGTCGGGAACGGCGATGTGAACTAGACAGGGTGGGTCAACGAAAAGGTAACAGACGGATTTCTGGCTATGTAGCGAAACCGATGGGGATCGAAAAGAAGATTAAGGAGCCTGTAAAAGCATCGAGCCCGACGATGCTTCAATTCAAGTTTAGAGGTCGCCATTTGGCGCACTATAGTGCATTTGGAAAAGAGTCGGAGTAATAAATCAGCCTGTCAGGCAAATTTCAGTGTACTAGATAGTCCGAGAGCTGGCAGTAAAAACAACTACCTCATAGTTACCAAAGGTTTACATTGACATGTCGGTAGAAGTTTAGGTTGTAATTTTAAAACCGTCCGTCTGCCGGGCGTGAGTGGTCGCTATTTCGGAGCACGCGCTGTCAATTATCTCAAAAAAACGCCATTAACTTCCTCATAGGTTACCATCGTAATTTTTGCGCCAAAATATTACTAAATGTGTTACTAAACAAAGTTAAAAAAGAAAACTTTGGCAGACGGTCGCATTCAAACCGCAGACGGTCTAGACTCCAACTACAAATTTTGCCTTAAAAAGAGTACTTACTGGTTATAGTCTAAGGGCTAGCGAACCATTTGACTGACCCGTTTCCCACAAAGCTAGAAACTTAATAAATGATGTGTTATTATCAGTCATTGAAGAAAATACCGTTCTGGCAGGCATATCGCGGTTGCGTCATCATCCCTTAAATTTTTGAAAATGTAAAAAAATTGTATCTAAATGTCTGTAAAATTGTGCGGGAAGTGTGAAATTAGGTACACTTATTAATTAGATCAAACTAAACGATTTGACCCGAACCACCCCTATTTTCAACCCTTAGTTTTCAAAAGTGCCCCGCATTTAGTTTTTTCAATCCCCTAACGATGACTCTTTTGTTTACAACTTTTCGAAAAAATTATATTAATAAAAGTTTTAGGAATGCTTAAAAGAAACATTTTATATAAGGATAAAATTTTAACAAATGTCAACCCTTATCGAGATATCTGGAAAAAACTTATTTTTGCAGTCTCATTACAAAATCGGTCATAGTATTCTTGTTTATGGTTTCTCAGAAAAATTATTCAAGTAAAAGATGTAGATATTAATATGATCAAGATCAATATTTTAGGTAGGTATATATAATATTTTCACAGAAAGCAACCCTTAACAAGTTATTTCGATATTTCGGAAAGTAAGCAACCCTTAAGTATGAAATCGCTCGTATCTTTTTTATTTGTAACTTATGAGAAAAAACATTGTATAACTACTATCTTTGAATGATAAACTTATCATTCAACGCTACTATAGAAAAGTATCTGTTGGGCATTTTATGTCGGTATGCAAATTTCTCAAAAGTATCGAAAAAACCAGAAACTGTCAATTTTCACATAAAATCGAGCATAACTTTTCTATATTTCACTAAAGTGACATTATTGTTATATAATTCGGTAGGTATATGGATGTAGAAAATATAAGTAAGGGGTAATTTTTTTTACAAAACCTCACCCTTAGCGAGATATCTTGAAAAAATAAACTTTCGGTGTAGTAGTGTAGTGTAGTGTAGTGTAGGGGGCCGGGACACTACGCCGAATGCCCACAACGTCGACACGATTTTTTGATGGTCCATATCGCCGACTAGGGACACTACATCGACGGACACTACGCCGAATGTGCCCACATCGCCGAAAATTGTACAAGGGACACTAAGCCGAACGTGACCACAACGCAGACTATTAGAAAAAAATTTATTAGGGACACTACGCCGACAGTGTCCACATCGTCGACAACTGTACAAGGGACACAACGCCGACCATGCCCACATCGCCGAAAGACACTACGCCGACAATGCCCACATCGTCGACAAGTGTACAAGGGACACAACGACGAATTTTTATTTTAATTGCATACCCCCGGAAGAAAAACTCTCGAAAAATAATTATAGATGGCTGTGAATAAATATATAAATATACAAGGTTTGGAAATAAAAGTAATGCTAAACTTAAACGTAGATTGCCACTAAAGCGCCTAGGTTATTTGCAGACTTAGTATATTTTTTTCAATTGATACTTTTTCATAGTCAAGTGCAACATTTCTTCCGGGGGTCTGCCATTAAAATAAAAATTCGGCGAAGTGTCCCTTGTACAGTTGTCGACGATGTGGGCACTGTCGGCGTAGTGTCCCTATTAATTTTTTTTCTAGTAGTCGGCGTTGTGGTCACGTTCGACTTAGTGTCCCTTGTACAGTTTTCGGCGATGTGGGCACAGTCGGCGTAGTGTCCGTCGGCGTAGTGTCCCTAGTCGGCGATATGGACCATCAAAAAAGCGCGTCGGCGTTGTGGGCATTCGGCGTAGTGTCATATGCCCTAGTGTAGTGTAGTGTAGACCAAGCTCGAAAGCATATGTTTGCTACAGAAAGTAAGCCCTTTACCTTAATACCACTCACATCTGCTGCTCTACTTGAACACATTCTTAGAGATACGTGTATCAAGCTGGACAATTGTGGGGAAGAACTGACAATCCCACGTGGACTGACCTACCTGAGCCTACAAATTGGGGATGGAAACTATGCGAGGGTTCGTGGAAACCGATCTGGACTAAATTACCCGACATCTGGGAGGCATGTAGGGAGTTGGAGAGGTGTGCATGTAACTCGAAATGTGAAACCATGCGCTGTATTTGGTGCTTTATATGGTGCAAAATCACTACGATTTCATGAAATACACTGTAATTGGCTATTATTAACCGTGAAAAAATAATAATAACAAAAAGGGGTGAAAATTTGTTTTTTTCAAAATATCTCGTTAAGGGTGAGATTTTGTAAAAAAATTACCCCTTACTTATATTTTCTACATCCATATACCTACCGAATTATATAACAATAATGTCACTGTAGTGAAATATAGAAAAGTTATGCTCGATTTTATGTGAAAATTGACAGTTTCTGGTTTTTTCGATATATCTCGTTAAGGGTTGCCTTTTGAGAAATTTGCATACCGACATAAAATGCCCAACAGATAATTTTCTATAGTAGTTATACAATGTTTTTTCTCATAAGTTACAAATAAAAAAGATACGAGCAATTTCATACTTAAGGGTTGCTTTCTGTGAAAATATTATGTATACCTAAAATATTGATCATATTAATATCTACATCTTTTACTTGAATAATTTTTCTGAGAAACCATAAACAAGAATACTATGACCGATTTTGTAATGAGACTGCAAAAATAAGTTTTTTCCAGATATCTCGAAAAGGGTTGATATTTGTTAAGATTTTATCCTTATATAAAATGTTTCTTATAAGCATTCCTAAAACTTTTATTAATATAATTTTTTCGAAAAGTTGTAAACAAAAGAGTCATCGTTAGGGGATTGAAAAAACTAAATGCGGGGCACTTTTGAAAACTAAGGGTTGAAAATAGGGGTGGTTCGAGTCAAATCGTTTAGTTTGATCTAATTAATAAGTGTACCTAATTTCACACTTCCCGCACAATTTTACAGACATTTAGATACAATTTTTTTACATTTTCAAAAATTTAAGGGATGATGACGCAACCGCGATATGCCTGCCAGAACGGTATTTTCTTCAATGACTGATAATAAAACATCATTTATTAAGTTTCTAGCTTTGTGGGAAACGGGTCAGTCAAATGGTTCGCTAGCCCTTAGACTATAACCAGTAAGTACTCTTTTTAAGGCAAAATTTGTAGTTGGAGTCTAGACCGTCTGCGGTTTGAATGCGACCGTCTGCCAAAGTTTTCTTTTTTAACTTTGTTTAGTAACACATTTAGTAATATTTTGGCGCAAAAATTACGATGGTAACTTATGAGGAAGTTAATGGCGTTTTTTTGAGATAATTGACAGCGCGTGCTCCGAAATAGCGACCACTCACGCCCGGCAGACGGACGGTTTTAAAATTACAACCTAAACTTCTACCGACATGTCAATGTAAACCTTTGGTAACTATGAGGTAGTTGTTTTTACTGCCAGCTCTCGGACTAAGATGAGAAAACTATATATTGTAAATAAATTCTAATTTATTAATTGCTCACTCTTTTACAAATTACCCACTTTCTACGCCTATGAACCCTTTGCCGAAGGGGTCCTGGACACAACGTCCACTGGTCACAACGCCCACCGCCTTCTAAACCGCCATCTTGGTCACAACGTCCACTTTTCAATTTGGTCATAACGTCCACTCTGGTCACAACGTCCACTTTTAAATTTGGTCATAACCTCCACTCTGGTCACAACCTCCACCGACGCCTTCTGGTCATATCGCCCACCGACGTTGGTCGTAACGTCCACTTTTCTTTTTCCGGTCACAACGCCCACCTTTCAATTTGGTCACAACGTCCACTCTGGTCACAACCCCCACCGACGTACGTCGTAACGTTCACTTTACTTTTTCTGCTCACAACGTCCACTTCTATAGTATTGTTTATAAGATCTACTTGGTCACAACCTCCACCAATGCACTCGGACCACATCGGCCGCCGTACAATATACAATATGCTGATAGAGACGTTTAACTTGTACATACATAACAAAGGATTGCTATATGCTATGCGGAAAAGATACCTACCTTTTAACAAATCTGTTCCTGAATAAAATCCTCTTACACATTATGCACTTCTGTATGCACAATATGCACTTAATCGTAATAGTGGAATAATGGAATGGTGGAAGAAAGAGATATAGTAGCCAAACTCTTTGTGCAACCTAAACAGCTTGGAACGAGAAAAAGGTGTACGTTGCAAATGTGGTTATTAAGAAAACCGTCCAGATAAAAAGAGCATTTCCCAAACACTTAACTTTCTGTAATTTAGCTATTAACCATTCCAATTTGCAAGCGTCTACTTTCGTCATACTTTTAATAGATTTTTTTTGCTAAGAAATGATTTACGCAGTGCCAGTGTATAGATCTTTCAATAAAACAAAAAAAAACCGCAAAGATGGAATTCATTTGTTTTTCTTGCATTGGCTTCAGTTCCTGAATACATTTCTCATAACATTTTGCTTATTATGGTTTTCAACACAAGAGATGAGTAAGCGTCCTTCATTGCCATCTTTTACTGACAATAATATATATGTCTTATTGTCCTACAGATACTTTAGTTGTCAAGTTACTGTTAAATTACCAATTAACGTTTAAGCCAAATTACCAGGTGAGCAAAGATAACCGGAACACACAGCGTTACTTTCAGTTCTGACGAATCTTTTCTGTTTGAGCCAGCTAAAATGGAAAGATAAAAGTTTCTGGAAAAAATTAGAAGCTGATTTGTAGCATTATGTATCACATCTTAAATGGGATATAATAATAAAGTTCGGTTGAAAGATTTGAGCATATTCAAGAGAACAAATAAACGTACACAAATGCACTCGGGCCACATCGTCCGCTGAATAATTGCAGAGGTTCTAGATTTGGCGTAGATACTCATACAGAGTGCCGCGTCTAAGACGAATTTCTCTGTATCTCTCTTATCTCAAAAACTCTAAAAATGATTCGAACGAAATTTTCGCCCAACCAAATTGTTCATAATTTGAATTTACTTTACACCGTTTTGGTGCTATTTCATAATTATCCAAAAAGGCATTTTACTGCATAGCAACGATTTTGTCATACCTTTCTTTTGATTCCACGGGAAGCAAACTGGAACAGGCTTCATTAGCAGCACTCAAAATATTCGCAGAGTTGCTTTTTTTCTTCTTGCAAATTCAGATTCATGTTTCTAAATACGATTTAGAACATTTTTCGAAAGTGATTGTTATTAAAATAGTAGGTTATATGATCTGATATATTTTTATTAAAACACCTCATATAAGTATTCCAGCTTTTCCTCTGAAATGGTTTTGGAATGAAATTTGCTTGACATTTTAATTTCTTCCAACACAATGGTGACATCCGTTACTACGACATTGGTATCTTTAATTTAAGTTCGACTGTCCAGTCCGACCCTGGTTTCGACGACTTTCCACTCGACACAGTACGTCGCGTCATTCCTGTTGGTACATGTACCACTAAATAAAACTAAATAAAATATTTAGTTATACCTCTAATTTGACAAAAAATCTCCAAAAATTTAATGTACATCCGGTAGCATGTGCCGAGCACGCCCCCCCCCCCCCCTTCTGGAAATTACTGTATGGGCACCCATGAGCACAATGGATCCAATCATCTAGAGACACATGTGACCAATCTTTTAATAATATTTATAAAAATGCAGAAAAGCTTGTCATAAATATAGGCGCCGAAATCAGAAAACCTAAATTTCCTATTTACAGTTACTCATACCAAAAATTTCAATTCATTTTCGGCAGAACTTCATATGTGGCAGAACAAGTGGATTAATGGTGATAATCAGTCAAGAACGGCCAATGGCGCATTTTTAAAAGCGGATGAGTCATTTTTTCTAATTATTAAAGACCTCTTACAAAAATACTAGCAGCTTTGCATTGCTCTACGGTAACACCAGAATAAGATCTTTTTCAACTTTAATGCGTCTAAAATCTTGGCTTAGAAATTCGATAAATGAACGATTAAACGGATTAGCTCTAATATCAGTGCATATATAGAGATATTTACATTAGTTCTGAAGATGTCATAAATAAATTTTGCCTAAAACACGTAACATACATTTGTAATGTAAAACCTAGATTTAAGCGTAGCACTAATACAACTCTTTTGTTAATCATAAGATAAAATGTTTCAGTTCAGTTTCATATTTTTTTACCTCGAAACCCCACCTATCGCCAACGCCTAGCTACGGCCCTGCCAAAGTATCACTTTTAATTTTCAATTTTTCTTCATGCTATATTAAGTAAACTAAAAACAAACAACATGTACGGATGTAGATTTGTTTAATCTACAAAAAAGTCAAATAGTCTTTTTGTCTAAAATAATTAGGGAAGCAAATAATCGAATATAATGATTTTTGCATTGAAATCCCTATGGTGCATCGACGAATTCTACGCCCTGTGGGCTGTCCCTGTACTGTATAGAGCAATCGGTCTAGCCAGGTAATTCCTAGACAGCTTACGAAAATTTGTTATTGTGAAAATCACGTTCACTGAAGCTGGCGCCAATTCTGGACATTTCTAAATCACTTGTAGGGTATACCGACAAACGCGCGAAATTTTATATTATACCTACACCACCCTTTCGCAACGGGATTTATTGTTATTGATGATTCATATTGAGCAGGTACATACTGTATAAACACTTGAACGTGACCTTTAATGAAACATTTGCGTGTACCAAAAAGTCCAAAACTCATCTCACTATCTCAACGGGTTTTCGATAAATGTAAAATAAATTATTCAAGACGGAAAAGCTTAAACACCCCGTAGTATGAAAACGGAGCATTTCCGGACCCATGTTTATGACTTTTTTTCGTATTTTGAGATGTAGAACCTGTCACTAAATTTTCTTCACGGCATTCTGTAACACCCTGTATAGTAGTAAAGTATTATAGTAACTTGACAACTCAAGTATCTGTAGGTCAATAATACTCTATTGTTATATCAGTAAAAATGGCGATAACCATTTTGTAAATGATTTCTTAGCAAAAAAATCTATTAAAAGTATGACGAAAGTAGACGCTTGCAAATTGGAATGGTTAATAGCTAAATTACAGAAAGTTAAGTGTTTGGGAAATGCTCTTTTTATCTGGACGGTTTTCTTAATAACCACATTTGCAACGTACACCTTTTTCTCGTTCCAAGCTGTTTAGGTTGCACAAAGAGTTTGGCTACTATATCTCTTTCTTCCACCATTCCATTATTCCACTATTACGATTAAGTGCATATATTAATAACTGTGTAAGAGGATTTTTTTCGGGAACAGATTTGTTAAAAGGTAGGTAGGTATATTTTCCGCATAGCATAGCAATCCCTTGTTATGTACGTCTCTATCAGAACACAAAAGTTGCATTGTATGTATATTGTACGGCGGCCGATGTGGCCCGAGTGCATTGGTGGACGTTGTGACGAAGTAGATCTTATAATCAATACTAGAAGTGGACGTTGTGAGCAGAAAAAGTAAAGTGAACGTTACGACGTACGTCGGTGGGGGTTGTGACCAGAGTGGACGTTGTGACCAAATTGAAAGGTGGGCGTTGTGACCGGAAAAAGAAAAGTGGACGTTACGACCAACGTCGGTGGGCGATATGACCAGAAGGCGTCGGTGGAGGTTGTGACCAGAGTGGAGGTTATGACCAAATTTAAAAGTGGACGTTGTGACCAGAGTGGACGTTATGACCAAATTGAAAAGTGGACGTTGTGACCAAGATGGCGGTTTAGAAGGCGGTGGGCGTTGTGACCAGTGGACGTTGTGTCCTAGACCCTGCCGAAGGATTTAGCTGGGAGCTTAATGAGGGTTTCCTATTGTCAACGCGGTCATTTTTAAAGGGTCTTCTATTATTTGGTGGTCTTACTACAAAAGAAGCGTCATTTTCACTATAGTTTAAATAAATCGAGTAAGGATTAGATAGATAAGGGGTTAACGGGTCAGGTAGGATAATAGATAGGCAAACAGGTCAAGTAGGATAATAGATAGGTACGTACACATATTTGTCAGTTCGAACTAAAGGCTGTTTGTACTACACTTACCTTAATTAAGCAAGGATTATTATAAAGCAGTCGTTATTTAGGTAAGGCTATCTTGTTGAGGTACTAAAGGGTATGTTATTTAGTAACCAAATGAAAAAGGAACTGTCCAAATTGGTATTTCTTTAGCTAAAAAATTTTTTCTTTAGAAAAATGCAAAAACACGTCAATTTTCATATTAAGGAGGACAACTTTTGTCATGATTTTCAACCTAAAATGGTTTCATCCCTTAGCGCTGTGAGAACAACCCCTAAAATTTAAATAGGAATAATGGGGCAAGGGATACGTCATTTGAAAGGTCTTTCTTTTCTGAATTTAGTGCACTAGTATTTTTTCATTTTTTTTTATTTTTAACAAAAAAATTGAAGTTGGAAAAATGGAAAATGTTTGAGGCATTTAAAAACTGAAAAAAGCGCGGGCAGGTCAATTGTTTGTTTTTTAAAAAAGCTAGGTACGTTTACTACCATTTGACAACATTGTTTCACCCCTTAGGTACAAGGTAAAGAACCCTTAAATTTTTAAATAAAAACAAGGGTTAATTTTTTCTTGTGATAATTGATAAAACCCTTTTATGCAAATTCAACCTTAGTTTAATATATGTTCGAAGTGCCTGCCTTCATGCTTCAGCTTCCATGCCATAATACAAATTTTGATTAAATCGTTCCCGTACATTTTGCAACATTTCAGGAGAAATTCATGTAACTCCTCCAAAGATTCCGGCGCAGTGGAATGAATTTTACTCTTTACACGACCCCATAAAAAAAATCTAATGGGGGTGAGATCCGGAGATCGCGGTGATACTGTACTCCTGAAATGCTGCAAAATGTACGGGAACGATTTAATCAAAATCGTATTATTGCATGGAAGCTGAAGGTGGGCACTTCGAACATTTATTACACTAAGTTTGAATTTCCATAAACTGGTGTTATTAATTAGCACAAGAAAAAATTGACCCGTTTTTATTTAAAAATTTACCTTGTACCTAAGGAGTGAAACAATGTTGTCAAATAGCAGTAAAAGTACCTAACTTCTCTAAAAAAACAATTGACCTGCGCTCAGCGGTGAGGGATGGATTCAGTTTATTTAAAAGGGAGGTCAAAGACATCCCCTGGTGCACTCCTTACCTTGACCATGTAAGTAGTATAAATACCAGACCAGAAAGAAATTGGACACATATCTAAATATTTGATACGTTTATTGCAAAGCCAACCAAAAACGATAAATGAATCACATTTAAAGGAAGATAGAGCTAAACAGAGTTTATAAAAGAAAATTAATATAGGGAGGTTACGTTTTAACAACACTTGGGGATAATAATAGCTTGGTACATTAGCAGGTACGTTACTTTTAATATTACCCTAAGGGTTTGACTTGATCTAATTTTGTTACCCATGTATGGATTTACACATTTTATATTCGTTGGAGCGGTAGCGATAGCGACAACAATCGTTTTCTCCAGGTAATATTTCACAGTATGTTCCAAAAATCAATTTTTCAATAATCTCAGAAATATGTCAAATCCAATGATATTACCTGCCAGGTGGACTACGTAAAGAGGCAAAAAGTCAAAAGAGATTACCTCTTAAGGTGTTTGAACCATTGACATTGAACGAGTGAACTTCCCAATTATACTTAAAGTGAATCTTTAGGTGTATAATTTTGACATTTGTTCAAAATTTTTGCTAATGACTAACCACCAAAATTTATTGAAAGTATTTTATAGAAGTATTAAAACGTGTCGTGTTAATAGTGATATGATACGTGTTACTTTTATGTGCCTATAAAGTGGTATGTGTCACCTTAGACTATACCTTTCATAAAACCTTAAAGATAGATTTATTTCCCACTAAAATTACTTCAAATATAGATATGAACCCATGATACTATAACTAACCCAACACATTTTTAGAAATCGACATTACTAGGCGGTGGGAGGGATAATTTTTACGCAACACTTTTTTTTCTATTACAAGCATACAAAGAAAGTGTACCTAACTAATCTAAAATATTTATTTAGAAGCGAGTAATGTATTTAGTTGGTAAACGACGTAACAAATTTCTATATTCGATTAATAGTAGTTTACGTAACAAGTCCCGAAAGTGACCTTTTACTGGACAAGTAGGCAAATTACAGGACGAGCCGCAGGCGAGTCCTGCAAGCCTGCGAGTCCAGTAAAAGCACTTTTGGGACGTATTACGTACAATATTTTTTTTAAAATCGTCCAGAAACGGGAAGAACAATTGACCATTCTAGGCCGGAAAGTAAAAAATGAGTCCGGTAAAGTAAAAATGAGTCCGGTAAAACTTTTACCGGACTATCACAATGACTTTCCGGCTGTTTCCGGTTCAGTCCGTCAAAATGACATTTTCTAGCCTAAAAATAATCCAGAAACTACTATTTTCTGGCCGATTTTAAAAAAAAAACATTTTCATTTCAACCGCGACTGTAGATTTTAAAATGTGAACATCGTCGACTTGAATGAAGCAATGAATGTTCATGTTGAATATGACGAAAATCATTTATATCGTGACGAAAATCTGAGATTCGTGCTTCATTGTCTTACTCCACCCTATGCACATATCGACACTTGTGGCAAGATTCATGCAGAGAGAGAGAGAGCCGACAGTAGATGTACAGAACGAGTCATACATAGTTTCAATTGGGTTAGACGCGATCCTTATGCGGCGATGCCAAATCGCGTTATAGATGTCTTCGACTACAAGAATAGAAACATTGCGAAAAGGATTCAAACTGTCAGGGAAAAACGCACCTGAATAGTTGTTTGATCAGATATTTTTGTAGGAGTCAAATCAAATCATGCTGTTTTGTTTGTTGTTTGTGCCTAACAAGGACTTGTTGCACAAACAAAAATCGTATGGAATCTTTGATGCATCCTCGCTAGTTCCAAAACGGACTCTAAAGAAAAACGTATGAGGCCTTTAAAAATGTATATGGAAAAGAGTGCATTCAGATATTTGTTACAGGTTTCAGAAAATTTGTTATGAACATTATACAGGGTGTCCCACTGCTCCGTAATCGGTCGATAACTCAATGTAGGTTGAAGATACAGAAAAAAGTTTCAAATAAAGGTTGCTTTGATTTGAATTGCGCATCTTTTAAAAATATTCTTATATCTACAGTACCTATGTTGCATTTTCACGTGGCAGGAAAATGTCACTTTTTTTTAAAAAACACACCCTGTATTTTTTTCTCTTCATTTATCGACCAACCAAGTTTAGATCACGCCTGAGATTTTTTTTGATATTGGATGTGAGGTTGCCAAGTTATTAATTAGTTTGTCAAAATTTGGTACAATTCAAGGTCGGACTATAATATTCATAACTAAGTTATTCTTCAAAAAAGGACAAATTTATTTGACGAATAATGTTACCCTAATGTCGTGTTACTTTACAAAAAAAAACCAAGTGATTAATTTTATACCGAGTATTTAAAATGAGAATTCAAAATTTGTGAACTTTAAATAGAATTTATACGAATATTTTAAATGGAACACCCTGTATTTTTATTTATCATCAGATTCTCGACAAAAAACCCTATTCAACGGTGTATTATTTCCTGGTATTATTTTTTGTACTTTTGTTAATATTTACGGTTTTTAAAATTTCACGTAAAAAAAATTTGTTAAAAGTAATTTTTGTTTAATTATTATTACAAAATACCGTTTAAATAGTTGGTTTGGTATCAACGCAAAAGAACAAAACTCAAGTCCTATCTAGGCCTTTCTACCTTGTATAAAAAAACCTTATGCTTTTCTGCGCATTTTTTTCCACGGGCTTCTATCTTGGGTGTGGTTTTTAATGCGTTCCGCTTCCATAAAATTCCTTTACACCGCTCCCCTAACTTCATTGTACCATGTTTTTCGTTTCCCATTCTTTTCTAACTTTCCCATCCATACACTCTTTTGGTTAGGGTAATGATACACACACATAACATACCGCGTGAGGTACCTACTTTCGTTTTATGAGTTGATATGCGAATAGTGTTTGTCAATGAAAAGACAAACTTTTCTTGTTTCCTCTCTCTTGGTTTCATTTTCAACTCTTCTAAAACACCTCATATTCACTACAATAGTTCCAAGTCTCCACTGTTTTGGTCTCTTCGATGTTTATTTTCACATTTATTTTTGTTATTTGTGTTCAATATTTCCAAACTCCCTTGCTGTTTCTTGTTTCAGTTCGTATTGCATCCCTAACATCAGCTGCTCATTCAGATAAGTCGGTTACATCATCCAGCATTCCATTTTCAGTAGTGTCATTCGTTTCTTAGCGTCGTCAGTACTATTGAAAATAACGGTGAGGTTAACACAATGCCATTTTCAAGGTCTATTAAACATATTCCTTTATTTTCGATGGTTTGTCGTATCGCGACTATTAGGTTTTAAATAAAACTACGACAACCTCCCCTTCAGCAATGAAATTAATTTCATTGCTGAAGGGGAGGTTGTCGTAGTTTTATTTATTTAATCAACCCCTTTGTGATTGTTGACCGCAAACTATGGATTCATATTAGGTTTTATGTGCTTCTTCTTCTTCTCCTAAACCCAAGTGTTATCTTCGATCTTTTTTCTTAGTCTACGTTCCCTACTATTTTTTCTATTCTGAATCTCCTGTAGTTATTACATTCTCTCTTGTATATTATTTCATATACCAGCACTATTATTGCAGAATTTCATTCTTTCAGTACTCTTATTTCTTGTATTATTTCATTAGTTTGTTTAACTGTTTAACTGTTTTACTCCTTCCATTTGTCTATTGTTTTGTCTTCCCCAGTGATTATGTCGTTTATGTTA
Organism: Pyrocoelia pectoralis; assembly: GCA_036250285.1. Lineage (NCBI taxonomy): Eukaryota > Metazoa > Arthropoda > Insecta > Coleoptera > Lampyridae > Pyrocoelia > Pyrocoelia pectoralis. The sequence continues at coordinate 31,687,323 of CM070077.1, forward strand.
ATTATACTATATTGTTTCCTTTATCTTAGGTGTATGATAATTTTTGGTTCTTCTGTAATTCCTCGCTATCTTTTTATTTTCTATTCATCTATTTCTGTGGTTCACAATTCTGTTCTTTTTATACATTTGTTTGTTATTTTTGTGTCCTCATAGATATGCATTGCTTCTTCCTACACATTTTTGGAATTTGTCCCATGGCATATCCCTTCAATTCCATGTCCGCACTCCACCAATTTCCTATTTAATATATTTTGGTATCTTTCACGGATACTTTGTTTTTTTAAGTTTATCTTTTCCTTACCTTTCTTTTTCGCTTCATTATATTCGTTTTCTTATTTTCTACCAAATAAAGAGTCCTTCAAATTTCCGCTTGTGATCTTTACATCTTTTTTGATCAGAAAATAATCTAATATTGAACTTCCACTTCTACTCTGCGCCCCAATCTCGAAAACTTACGTATGTCTGTATGTCTCTACTCTATGCTTAAATCTTGTACTGTACAATTCAGAAATTAAATAATGGGAACCATCTACCAGCTATTAGGCAGAAATTACTACATTGGCCATGAATAGCAATGCTAATCTCAATGTAATACAAAATATTTTAAGGTTGTTCTTGTTCCCGGACGCTATAAACGCCACTAAAATATTTATTGCTTTATTGGTTCTACATTACACATTACTTTATGGCTTGCCAATGAACGAAAGACATTATCAGGGCTAGGATCACTACAACACCCATTAAAAAGTAAAAAAAGTAACTATTATTTTTAGAAAAGTAACAAAAAGTAACTCCTTTATTTGTTTAAAATTTCCCGAGATATAGTGAGAAATGTCTGACTATATATTTTACAAGTCGACTGGGTAATAATAATATTGTCTCTAGATTTCAGAAATTGAGAAAAACAAAACAATCTTCAGTGCATCGACAACACTATTTCCACAATATCTAGAAAACAAAGCGTGATACGAAAAAAAGTTATGCACACTTTTTTGTAGAGAATTCGATTCACTACAAAAAAGGTGTCTTCATATTTACTTGAATATTGCATATTTTTCGAGATATAGTTAAAATAGGCTACGCATGTATATGAAGCGCTTTCATGCGAAGAGAGTAGGTTATTGAGGTCTAGCAATGGGTCCGTCCGTACTAAAACGTCTGGCATTGTCATTTTCTACCACAGTACGTGACCACAAATTAAATAAGAACAAAATGGACCATCTGTCTTTTGGATAAAGTAGGCCACCTTCCATTTTACTTCAAACCCCCACCACCCCCAAATCCGGCCGGTCCAAGATGCCAGACTAACCTTCGGTATCTTAGAATAGTGTATCAAATGTGAAAAAAAAACAATTTTTCATCTGGAAATGGCTTGACCAAATCGGTTGCTACCTCTTGGTCTATAAACACATCTCTAATTAATAATTGTTCCTACACATACGCGAATTGGCGTAAATGACATGCTGATTTTCAGAACAACCCACATACCCAAAAAAAGTAACCAAAAGTAACACATTGTTAATAAAAGTAACCTTTTAGGTGATCGGCAGAAAAAAAGTAACTTTTAGTAAAATAAGTAACACGATCCTAGCCCTGCATTATCTTTATTTAAAAATAAAACTTACGTAACGGATGCCGCAAATGTCGACGATGTTTTTTCACTTAATCACTTGCTCGCAGCAAAATTAAGGTAGTTTTGGAACATTTAAATCGTTTGTGATATACTGCCTGTATAAAAGCCATAGATTATCGAGGTGTCGTTTTTACGTCTTCACTCATAAATACACATGTAACAAGTTCTCACATGTGTTCTACATTTTCCTCACATGTCAACAGTTCTTGACAATTTAATGTTCGATGCCAAATTATTATAAATTACAAAATGTTTATTAAAGCGACGGCAATAAATGTAACCAAAAAACCCGAAGTAAAATATTTATTCAATCTCCCTTTAGGTTGTTTTAAAAATATTTATGTTACATTTAACAGATCACGCTTTTAAGATAATGAGGTAGTTGACGTATATAAAAATATGGTTGCTTACATTAAATTTATTTCGAGTCAAACGCCATTTACACTATTTCCCGACCAATAAAATCAGTGTGTTGCAATTTGTCCGTAGAAATGGTGTTAAGATAAGACAAAAAAAAACTAAGTATGGAAGTTATTTCATTTCACTCGAAACTAATTTGAACTTCAAAAGAATCTCCTCATTCACGATCAATGATTCGGAATCCAATAAACATGTCGTTAGAAGGCGACGACGTCTCCTAACTGAATCCTCAAAGTCTCTTAGTGACGAACGTTACTGGCAAAGCTAATATGAATTCAACAAGTGTTATTAGACATTGGCCATCTGCCAGGTTTCTTTTTTGTTTTTAAAAGATAAAAGTAGCCAATGACGTTGATAATATAATTTTTTTCTTTAATAAAATTATTTTTACACTTTAGCTTTTTATTGCAAATTGAAGCCATCTCGTGTTGGACGTGATGATCATTTGGAAGATACTATATGAACGGATTTAACTTTGAAGTTTGCAATTTTCAGCCTTTTGTTGATTTTCTGCTACAGTTACGATGAGTGCTATTATTTGATAGCCGTGTCGGTGTAATTCTGAAATACATGTGGACTTTTCATTATTTGGATCGAAAAATTCTTCATTTAATCGCCAATCTCTTTTCAACGTTTAAACACTAAACGGTTACTTGCAGAATTTAAATTGTCTGATTAGTATCTATTAAGAACAAATTACGCGCTTTAATTAAAATGGGTACAATCACGTCTAGCTTCTACGTCTTGTGTGAACATCGAAAAACTACGGCGTGTGTTTGATTTGATACCGAATATAATTATAATAAATTTGTAAATTATGCGAGTGTCTGCTTTTGATGGTACTCAAATGCAAATACACCAAAGCTTCAAAGTATTACGTAATTAAATTTAATTAAACGGTGCGCTTTAGTTTTTCTATTTAATAAGATCAGAGAGAGAGATGCAATCACAATCTCCATTTGACACTCAAATGTTCTTAATTAGCACGCTTGTTTATAATTTGTGAGTTTTTAATTAAATGATGAAAAAGTGAATTAGTTTAAATCGGTAATTAGTCGTAGCGGTACATCGAGAAAATCGCAAATGTCTGTCAAATTGTGCGGGAAGTGTGAAATTAGGGACACTTATTAATTAGATTAAAATAAACGATTTGACCCGCAGCACCCCTATTTTCACCCCTTAGTTTTCAAAAGTGCCCCGTATTTAGTTTTTCCCATCCCCTAACGATAACTCCTTTGTTTACAACTTTTCGAAAAAAATGTATTAATAAAAGTTTTAGGAATTCTTATAAGGAACAGTTTATATAAGAATAGAATTTTCACAAATATCAACCCTTATCGAGATAGGTGGAAAAAACTGATTTTTGCAGTTCCATTACAAAATCGGTCATAGTTTTCTTGTTTATCGTTTCTCAGCAAAATTATTCAAGTAAAAGATGTAGATATTAAGATGGTGAATATTTTAGATACATATAATATTTTCACAGAAAGCAACCCTTAACAAGTTATTTCGATATTTCTGAAAGTAAGCAACCCTTAAGTATGAAATCGCTCGTATCTTTGTTATTTGTAACTTATGAGAAAAAACATGTAAATAAATATTATAGAAAATTATGTTTTGAGTATTTTATGTCGGTATGAAAATTTCTCAAAAGTTAACCCTTAACGAGATATATCGAAAAAACCAGAAACTGTCAATTTTCACATAAAATCGAGCATAACTTTTCTATATTTCACTACAGTGACATTATTGTTATATAATTCGGTAGGTATATGGATGTATAAAATATAAGTAAGGGGTAATTTTTTTACAAAAACTCACCCTTAGCGAGATATTTTGACAAAAACAAACTTTCGGCACTTTTTAGAAAAGTTTTCGTAACTTTTTCAATTACGATGGTTAATATTATTTCTTCGCGGTTAATAATAGCCAATTACAGTGTATTTCATGAAATCATAGTGATTTTGCACCATATCACACTGGTGCGGGAATTTTCAACGTACAAAGTGTAGGGTTTATTGGCGGTAATATAATTAAAAAGAAACAATCTAATTGTACCCAAAATGCAAACATAGGTCGATTTTTATATCAAGGAAGACATATTTTGATGTTATTTTCTTGTGGTGTGGTTCTCACCTCCAGCGCTTCACAGGGGGTGACATTGAAATTTCAAATAGGAAGGCGGGTCATGTGATACATCATTGGAAAGCTAATTCCTTGGCTTTTTCATTTTTGCATTTTTTTCACTTTATTTCTATCCGTAGCTAAGTAAAATACTGAAATATTTATTTAAACACTCGTTGTCGCGGGCGTCGCCGCGTATGGTTTCGCTCGGGTGTCGCATCTCCTTTAGACATTTTACATGCGAAAATAAAAGGTAAGCACTTCAACAGCAAGTTAGTATTATCTCACCGACTCGTATTTCAGTGAGAACAACCACATAGAAGACTAAAAAGGAGATGCGACACCCGAGCGAAACCATACGCCGCGCCGCGCCGCGACGAAATTTCAATGTCACCCCCTGTGAAGCGCTGGAGGTGAGAACCACACCACAAGAAAATAACATCAAAATATGTCTTCCTTGATATAAAAATCGACCTATGTTTGCATTTTGGGTACAATTAGATTGTTTCTTTTTAATTATATTACCGCCAATAAACCCTACACTTTGTACGTTGAAAATTCCCGCACCAGTGTGATATGGTGCAAAATCACTATGATTTCATGAAATACACTGTAATTGGCTATTATTAACCGCGAAGAAATAATATTAACCATCGTAATTGAAAAAGTTACGAAAACTTTTCTAAAAAGTGCCGAAAGTTTGTTTTTGTCAAAATATCTCGCTAAGGGTGAGTTTTTGTAAAAAAATTACCCCTTACTTATATTTTATACATCCATATACCTACCGAATTATATAACAATAATGTCACTGTAGTGAAATATAGAAAAGTTATGCTCGATTTTATGTGAAAATTGACAGTTTCTGGTTTTTTCGATATATCTCGTTAAGGGTTAACTTTTGAGAAATTTTCATACCGACATAAAATACTCAAAAGATAATTTTCTATAATATTTATTTACATGTTTTTTCTCATAAGTTACAAATAAAAAAGATACGAGCGATTTCATACTTAAGGGTTGCTTACTTTCAGAAATATCGAAATAACTTGTTAAGGGTTGCTTTCTGTGAAAATATTATATGTATCTAAAATATTCACCATCTTAATATCTACATCTTTTACTTGAATAATTTTGCTGAGAAACGATAAACAAGAAAACTATGACCGATTTTGTAATGGAACTGCAAAAATCAGTTTTTTCCACCTATCTCGATAAGGGTTGATATTTGTGAAAATTCTATCCTTATATAAAATGTTGCTTATAAGAATTCCTAAAACTTTTACTGATGTATTTTTTTCGAAAAGTTGTAAACAAAGGAGTTATCGTTAGGGGATGGAAAAAACTAAATACGGGGCACTTTTTAAAACTAAGGGTTGAAAATAGGGGTGCTGCGGGTCAAATCGTTTATTTTGATGTAATTAATAAGTGTACCTAATTGCACACTTCCCGCACAATTTGACAGACATTTAGATGTACCGCTACGACTAAATCTTTAATCTACATCGTATGTATCTATAATTAGGCGTATCACGTTCCGTTAAAAATTTTTCTAAATACAGGGTGGTTTGGCTTGCAATGTCCAGACGATATTTCCTAAACTAATATTAATATTAATATTAACATTAGGAAAAAACATCTAAATTGAAAGTTAATGAGTTTAATGACTATTACGTGTTTTATATTACTTATAAGGGCAAAAAAAATTTTTTAAATAGCGACAACAATTTTTTTTATAATTTCAAACGAGAAAATTTTTCTGAATTCAATAATGTATAAATTTCAAATTTTGATATGGAATTTATTTAAATAAACAATAATTTAATGTCTTAATAGCAATAAAAGAAATATTTGATTTCATTAACATAGGATGCTATGAAAACAATCATCTGTCAACAAAATTTTTCATGTTTTAAACAACAAAAACATAATAAGTTGATTTATTTTGTCATTGTTCGATCACTATGGTATTGAATTTCACAATTAACGAAAAGGCTGATATGTTATTAAAACATTAAACTATTGTTTATTTAAATAAATTCCATACCAACATTTGAAATTTATACATTGTTGAATTCAGAAATATTTTCTTTTTTTGAAATTATAAAAAAAATTGTTGACGCTATTGAAAAAAAATTTTTGTTTTGGTTGAAAAATAGCTCAACAAAAAAAATGATTTTTTGCCCTATAATATAGAATACGTAATATGTACTCAATAACTTTCAATTTAAATGTTTTTTGCTAATGTTATTATATTAGTTTAGGAAATATCGTCTGAACATTGCAAGCCAAACCACCCTGTATATGAAACGAATAGTAGCTGCAACACCTTTTCAAAAAATCTAATTTGCGTCTGCTATTTCTATAGAATTATGTCTATATTCAGATTTATTAAAATAAATGTAGATTGAGTCTACTTTATAGTTAGAACTTCCATGTGCACAATTTTGATATAACTTCGTTACATGTCAAACGGAAAATGGACCTTTGGATGATATAAGTATATTGTGATGATTACAAGGCTAGTGAGGTAACTTCTTATGTAGGTATACGACCTTTGCATTAATTGTATTGTTTTCATACAGCCTTTTCCAAACAATAACATAGGTATTATTCCAGGAGCCGGCCACCTTTTTTGCAATCAATTAATACTTTTTAACTTCGTGAGCGGCTTTATTGTAACGAGACGGTAAACTTTTTCCTCTGCGAAAATGTTCGCAAATGGGTCCTACGGGGGTTTGCAGGGAAAAACACGTTGATTTGGAAATGACAAAAAATGGATGAATATCATGGGAAAACGGGGGATTTGTGGGACAAAGTGGGCATTTAATTATGCAAATATTTACTAAGCTACAGAAAAAAAATTAGCTTGATATTCATTATTTTTGTTAATGTACTAATACCTCTACATGTCTTCAGATGGGGACACTCTTTATGGACTCATTTTTGTTGTAGGACAATGTTATTTTGAATTACTTACAAAAAACTTCACAGTTAGCTAAAAAATTAAGTGATATTAATCAATTTTTTGTAATTACAACATCAACGTGTTTTACCCTTGCGCACTCCGTAGGACCCATTTGCGAAAATTTTCGCAGAGGAAAAAGTTTAGCGTCTCGTTAAAATAAAGCCGCTCACGAAGTATAAAGAGTATATTAATTGATTGCAAAAAAGGTGGCCGGCTCCCGGACCATATATTTTTTCTCTAAATGATGAATGTGAAATGAAGCTTATATTGGATTTACGCCTTGTAGGTAAATGTCTTACGAGTGGAGTTCGTTTAAAGAAAAATATAAATTATGGTACTTTTCATACAAGGGAATTCGCGATCTCTGAAAAATTGTAAGTAGGTTGTTTAACTTGCGGTTTTACAATTTGGGAAAAATCTTTGGGTTTATTCCCTCTTTGCCTTTACTCGAAGGACCGTAAGGTTTACAATGTTAATGCTTTAATTAATTTAATTTTGGTTAATTGTACTTATTTATTTATTAATGATCTTAGTTATTTTAATCCTTTGGAAAAGATTACTGTTACAACTGAACTGAAGATTGTGAGTCAAGAAGTCTGCAATAAATTCTGCTACCAGCGTCCCTTGTGCGCAGGTAGCCACCAACCTAAAAACCACCCCGCACTCCCAGTGTCGACCTATTCAATTACGTTCACTTCTTGGAACTCAACATAGGTTAGTCTAAAACTTCGCAAAGGTGAACTGTACTACCTCTTAACCAATTTGAAGCATTAAGTTAGTAAACATTAAAAGTGGAGAATGATTGCGAAAAACCTTTCGTTTACGGTAAAATTGAAATTCCAGAAGATAGCAAGCAAGTGCACTGACACCGACAGGAAGTCAGCAATAAAAGTGAAGCAGTAGAATATGCATATTTCAGCATATTTTATGTGAAGTGATAAATTTGAAAAAACCTTTTCTTTGTACAATGTTTAAGAGAGCGTAATAAACTAAACATTCTAAACTACTATTTAACTAAAAAGGTTTTGATAAATTTCACTTATTTAAGCATAAACCGTACAAAGTAGCGATAATTTAATTTTAAAATTACAGAATGGTACTCCTAAATTTAGCAATTTTATTATTCAACATTAAGTATAAATAACGTCCATTAATTTTATTGCATATGATTCATCTACACACCAGATATAAGTGATGTCAAAAAAATGTTACATACCATAAACCAAAATCGTCCCACCACACCATATCCTCATATAAAAATTAGCAAAAATGGACCTCTCTTAAGCTGGCAGGACCAAATCGGCAGAATCAAGTCGGACTTATTTAATTATTTAGTACTTATTTTGTACTAATTTGTACCACTAATAAAAATTTTGTACCCCTTGGCGTTTTGAAAAAACAGTGGCGCTGCTAGGTTCATATTAAGCTAGCAGGACCACAAGAAAAAAAGACAAAACACGAAAGATCGAGACAGCAACACAAAGATCTGAATTTGTACTAATTTGTACCACTAATAAAAATTTTGTACTCCTTGCCGTTTTGAAAAAAACAGTGGCGCTGCTAGCCTCATATTAAGCTGGAAGGACCAAAAGACAAAAATAATTTAAAAAAACAAAACAAAGGCTGATACGCAAAGATCTGAATGTGTACTAATATGTACCATCAAAATAAATTGAACATGCCCAAAAATTTCTCTTAAGACAACAACCAAATGATATGAAGCCTATTAGGGTCAAGAGTAAAGTACCCTTTGTCACGAGCAGAATCACTTGATGCTCGTACCATCGAAGCAGGATAATTTGTACCTCTCAAATATTAAGTTTCGAATTTCGTACCCCCGCCCTTCCTTTGGAATCTACCCCCGATCACTTTACGGCTCAAGAGTAAACTACCCTTTGCAACGAGCAGAATCAGTTGATACTCGTACCATCGAAGGAGGATATTTTTTACCTCTCAAATATGAAGTTTCGAATTTCGTACCCGCGTCCTTCCTTTGGATTCTACCACCGATCACTTTTGGGCTCAAGAGTAAAGTACCCTTTGTCACGAGCAGAATCAGTTGATACTCGTACCATCGAAGCAAGATAATTTGTACCTCTCAAATATGAAGTTTCGAATTTCGTACCCCCGCCCTTCCTTTGGAATCTACCACCGATCACTTTTGGGCTCAAGAGTAAAGTACCCTTTGTCACGAGCAGAATCAGTTGACACTCGTACCGTCGAAGCAAGATAATTTGTACTTCTAAAATATGAAGTCTCGAATTTTGTACCCGCGTCCTTCCTTTGGAATTTACCCCCTATCACTTTTCGGCTCAAGAGTGAAGTACCCTTTGCCACAAGCAGAATCAGTTGATACTCGTACTATCGAAGCAGGGCCGCTTGCACCATTTAAATATTATTGAAAGATTACCCTGTATAAATATTGTAGTTCAGAAGGTTATTTCACGTATGTACTTTTATAACAAAATAACTAGTAGAAAACGCTTTTAAACATTTTTAATACACCAAGAGAAATGAGGGAATGAATTTTAATCAAAAACAATAAGAATCAAAAGGAAAATATATGACTGATTTTAGTAATAACTTCAAAAAAGAAATTACGAAACTGTTTAGACTTAAAAAAAAACATAATAATTATTCAACAAGCGTTAGGTAATATAAATACTTTTTAAATGAAGTAGTGGAATCGACACCGTTGCATCATTTTTAAAAGATTACAGTTGTGACAATATTATGTATTGCACGAAGTGATCGGGAGTAGATTCCAAATGAAGGAGGAGGGTACGAAATTCGAAACTTCATATTTGAGAGGTACAAATTATCCTGCTTCCATGGTACGAGTATCAACTGATTCTGCTCGTGGCAAAGGGTACTTTACTCTTGAGCCGTAAAGTGATCGGTGGTAGATTGTGTACGGCATAACTCCGATTCAGCGGTCCCCTATTCAGCGGTCCCCGTTTCCGCGGTACCCCATTTCAGCGGTTCCCATTTTGGCGGTGCCCCGTTTCAGCGGACCCCATTTTAGCAAGAAAGTGGACCTAGTTGCGTTTACATAAAAATGAATGAACTTATCAAGTACTTTAGTTGTTCAGAAAAATGAATAATGGTTGTCACAACATGTAATTATTGGTTGTATTCTATATGAATGAGTTAATTTTAATTAATAGTTCACATGTTAATACTTTCAAATTAACTTTTTGATGGAGTAAACCGCGTCCTTTTTTTCGCCGCGTCCTTTTGACTACCTGTTTGCCTTTTTGTCGTAGATTCGTTTTGTGCAGTGCATACCGATTCAAATGGTGCTTAAAAATCAAAAATTCCAAGCGCTTCTGAAGACAAACGAACGAAACCGAAAAATTCATTTTCGAATAGTTATTTGATTTATTGTAAAAGGTACAAGAATTTTTTAATCAGAAAGTTACTGCTTTTTGGCAAAAAATACCTTTTGAGATAAAAGAATTAATTATAGCAAAGTAATTACAAACAATTTTGTAAGGGTAAGAAGATGGGAGCTCATCGTTTAAAATTATTTTTTCAACATTATGTTTTCTCGTTAATTATAAGTTACTACGAAACAGTGCAAAGGGGCTCCGAAAAAGATATACCGCCGAAACGGTGACCGCTGAAACGGGTGACCGCTAAAATGGGAACCGCTGTAACGGGTGGCCGCTGAAACGGGGGCTGCTGAAACGGGACCGCTGAAACGGGGACCGCCAAATCGGGAACCGCTGAATCGTGGTGCAACCATTCCAAAGGAAGGACGAGGGTACGAAATTCGAAACTTCATATTTGAGAGGTACAAATTATCCTGCTTCGATGGTACGAGCATCAAGTGATTCTGCTCGTGACAAAGAGTACTTTACTCTTGACCCTAATAGGCTTCATATCATTTGAGTGTTGTCTTAAGAGAGAAATTTATTTTGATGGTACATATTAGTACAAATTCAGATCTTTGCGTATCAGCCTTTGTTTTGTTTTTTTTAATTATTTTTGTCTTTTGGTCCTTCTAGCTTAATATGAGGCTAGCAGCGCCACTGTTTTTTTCAAAACGGCAAGGAGTACAAAATTTTTATTAGTGGTACAAATTAGTACAAATTCAGATCTTTGCGTATCAGCCTTTGTTTTGTTTTTTTTATTTATTTTTGTCTTTTGGTCCTGCTAGCTTAATATGAGGCTAGCAGCGCCACTGTTTTTTTCAAAACGGCAAGGAGTACAAAATTTTTATTAGTGGTACAAATTAGTACAAATTCAGATCTTTGTGTTGCTGTCTCGATCTTTCGTGTTTTGTCTTTTTTTCTTGTGGTCCTGCTAGCTTAATATGAACCTAGCAGCGCCACTGTTTTTTTCAAAACGGCAAGGAGTACAAAATTTTTATTAGTGGTACAAATTAGTACAAAATAAGTACTAAATAATTAAATAAGTCCGACTTGATTCTGCCGATTTGGTCCTGCCAGCTTAAGAGAGGTCAAAAATGGAGTATTATACGAGAGAACAACGCGTTTTCATTGTTGAACAATACTTCAAAAATAATGAAAGTTTGGTGGCCAGATTGAAAATTTCGTACAAAATATGGTCGTAATATTGATTTAACTTCGTGAATTGTGAACAGAGTAATTGAAAAATTCAGGGGGACTAACTGGATCAATCGGTGATGCTAAACACAAGTCGTTAAAATGTCAATATCGAAGTGCGTGAGAGTGTTGGTGAAATTCCAGGCGTCGGCGTCGTGGACAAGAATTACAAATTTCAAGAAGCTCTCTCGCAGCGTACGAGTATACTCCTGCGTCTCCATGCTTACAAAGTTCAATTGACACAAGAACTGAAGCCTAATTACCATGCACAACGAAGAGAGTTCGTTGAATAGATTATTGAACATCAATGGGGTGGCTGGAGCCTAAGGGGTGAGTTGCAAAAGATTGCCTTGCGGGTGATAGTGGTTCCCGCTCCTTGCCTGGGTGATTTTTCGAGTACAATCATCCTAAGCGATGAAGCTCGTTTTCACCATGATGGATTTCTTAATCGTCAAAATTGCTGCATTTGGGGTTCAGAGAACCCACATGTGATTGTCGAAAAACAACGTGTTACTGTTTGGTGCGGATTTTTGGCTGGAGGTATCATTGGACCTTACGTCTTTGAAAATAATGAGGCTGATCAAGCACTAACTTGACATGATAATAGAGTTCTTTCTGCCAAAATTGAATGACATTGATGTGAACAACATATGGTTTCAACAAGACAGTGCCACGTGCCATACAGCCCATGCAACAATTCAATTACTGTATGAGACATTTCCTGGTCGTGTACTCTCCCGTTTCGGTTATCATAATTGGGACCCTAAATCGTCTGATTTAACACAATTGGATTTCTTTTTATGGGGTTATTTGAAGTAGGAAATTTAACGCTGTATCAACGAAATTCAGCCACATTTATGCAAAATGGTCATGAAAAATAAGAATTTATACCGAATAAAAAATGAAAAGAATGTAGGTAACATAAAAGTAAATAAGGTCATTACTCATTATTTAGGAGAGCTGGATACTTAACCAACTGATGAAACTTTTTGAGGCAGAGCAGGAACAGGAAAAAAAATTATATTAAAAGAAAAGGCTTGGTCTGTTATGGCTATAATCTGACCTGCACGGCGATATCTGGGCGATGCAACAGTTGATCGAATACGGTCAATGGTGGTTCCCTGACTCACATACTGGCAGTGGGAAATGGTAGGTTGTGGAGTTGCTCGTTTTGTTCTATATATGCTGTCCTATTTGGTCGTCCAGATAAGGGAATAAAACGAACTAAGTTGACAAAATGACAAATAATGAAGAAAATCAAAAAGGAAGACAAGTATGAGTACAAGTCTGCAAAGTAAGATCGACAAGATTAACTTTAAATAGCCAAAATCTAACAGCTTAGCTTAGGTATAGGACGACATTATACAAAGTTGTTAGTTTAATATCCACAGCGACTTTTGGACTGGAAAAAAGGCTCCCTCCAAATTTGCTAGTTAAATGCCTAGCCTAATGAACAAAAAGAACGAATGCTGTGCTGCAGTTAAATTGACACGATACATTCTCTATCAACAACATTCGTAGTAGAAGTGAAAGTTTAATTAATCTTGTCAAATTCCTCTCTAGGTGATAAGGTCAAATGATAGAACTAGTGCGATAATATGAGAGATGTTTAAAGAAAGAACAAAGTAACGACGACCATTATTATAAACAAAGATAATAAAGTATGTAGCGAAAAACGTTTGTAGCTTATTAAAAAAATAACCAATGGGCAGCTTCTGATGAACATGCCATGTTTTAATAACATCGCATAGTCACGGCCTGTATAAACTTTGCGATTCAAGTGAAAATATTTTACGTTTGTAGCCTTAAGGATATCCCACCATATCCCAGCAACGCGTTAATAAATCTACGATCTCCCATCCACACACTATTGGCCCACCCTGTATACAATCATCTGCAAAAAACGTAAGCAAATAATATATTGAGCAAACAAAAAGATCAACCAAAATGCCTTTAAGAAAGCACTAACCACTAACTAACCTCAAATTCGATGGTTGGAATAAATATAGATCGGCTCGACATATACTGGATAATAATCACAAAAGTAGATAATATTTCCATAGTTAAACAAGTAAATAATAAGAGCGAACTCACTACACCTGCACTGTTATGAAAGTTTAGCAATTCACGAAAACTTTAGGCTTATCATAACCTGTAAACTTTCAATGCAATTAGTATTAAGAGATTAATTATGTCACTTTAAATATACAATTGCTTTGGTCCTTACTTACTTGTTGGAAATTCATTCTAAGATTTTCAATAAACACTTGAAATAACCAAGTATTAATCTCCACAATTATTTATTTAAAATTTAAAAATTAAATTACGTACAATTTTGTACTCATTACGGTTAAAGTGACTTAAGATTTTCAACAAACACTTGAAATAACGAAGTATTAATTTCCAAAATTACTTATTTAAAATTCTAAAATACTTAAAGTTATTTCAGGTGTTTGTTGAAAATCTTATGTCACTGCGCTATTGTAACGCGTACAGCTTAATAAAATATTGTTGTTTTGTACGTTTGCTGTGTTCTGATAAAAAATGGAAAAGTGCGAAAAAAGTAAAAGTAGAAGGAATTTTGTTAACATGAAGAATCGTAGAAACGAGAAAGGAAAAATGTGGCATGAGAAGTATTTCTGTGACGCGTTTTTGTAAGAAAAGTGCCCTGTGACCCACTTATATTGTATAGTCCATATACCTTTGCCATTTCGAAACATTAATTAATTTCACGTACGGCAACTAATAAAATGTATCAGAACCACCAAAATACCTATCAGGTAAATGAAGCTTTGTAATTTCAAATGATCCTTGTCCATCATCGACATGACAAACGGTAATGCGTCCTTGTGTCCGTAAATTGTACAGGATGGCCAAATTTCGATGTTTTAATAGAGAATCTCGTAAGTAAGCTATAGTTCGTATGAAAAAATAAACCTCGCATCCTCGATCTCTTTTTTTGAGAAAAACTCAATGTTAAAATAAAGTACGGTACTTTAAATGCTTTGATTTAGGGGCTGTGTGCTTTAGGTACTTTAATCAAGGTTAAGCTGACAAAAATATATCAACTTTTCAAAGAAAATCATGGCGGAACTTAATCCGCAATGAATCGCTTTCATTCATTGACTACGGACACCTGAGAATGATTTTTGCCGATACTGGTACTAACTTACCACTCGATAGTGAGTTAAGTCATTGCAATTGGTTAAAACATTGAATAAAGAAGACTCAAGGGTTAAAATAATAAAATAATGAGTGCAGTTAGTTAGTATCAGTATCAGTCGGTGTTCATGAATTTTTTTTGTTTCCAGTAAGTAGTCCTTTTTATGCTTTATTTTGGAGTTGTTGATAATGCTTTATTATGCTTTACTTGGAAATTGGTTGAGTACTTTAAATTACTTTATTTTTTAATTGATCGGGTACTTCATTTTTCCCAAAAGTATTTGTTTTCGAGTTATGGCCAAAAATTCAGATTTTCGAGTTTTCATTATATATTCATATCTCGCTTATTTATAAAAATAGAAAAAAATAATTTCCACATTCTTCAGGCACTTTTTTGATAAGAATGCAGTGGTGTAGTCTAATTCTTTAAAAATATTCTTGAAATTCGATTTATAGCATAAAGTTCAATTTTTTTATATGGAACGCGTAGTTACTTATGGCATCAAAAAATTACTAAGTTTTTTCTGATTCCAACGATATATACCATGTGGGGTCAAATTATTCATTTTTACCGCTTTTTAGGTTTTTTAAGACAACGTTTTATTCAAAGAAAGTAATAATAATTATTTAAAAAATACTTATACATCATGTAACTTTTTACAAACCAAGAACAAATAACTATAATATGGAAGATGTTGTTAAACAAACTACAAGATAATAATTATACATAAAGCCACTTAAACTAAATTTTCAAATTGGTGTCCATTATTGCAACACATAGTTCACATCGCTTTGAAACATTCCAAACGCAATGACAGGTAGATACCTATTGTTTTATCAGAAAGATGGTAAATGATACAAGTCTACCTACTTGAAAATTTAGTTTAAGTGGTTTTATATAAAATTATTAAGTATCTTGTAGTTTGTTTAACAACATCTTCAATATTATAGTTAGGTAGGTATTTGTTCTTGGTTTGTAAAAAGTTACATAATCTATGAGATTTTTTTAATAATTATTATTACTTGCTTTGTATATAAAACATATGTCCTAAAAAACTATTTTTCGCTAAAAAGCGGTAAAAATGAATAATTTGACCTCACATATCGTTGGAATCAGAAAAAAATTAGTAATTTTTTGATGCCATAGCCAACTACGGGTTCCGTATAAAAAAATACAACTTATGCTATAACTAAAATTTCAAGAATATTTTTAAAGAATTGTCTACACCACTGCATTCTTGTCAAAAAAGTGCCTAAAGAACGTGGAAATTATTTTTTTCTTGAAAACTCGAAAACAAAAGACGTTAGCCAAATTTGAAATGCATCATTCAGTTTTTCTCAAAAAAAAAAGAGGTCGAGGATGCGAGGTTCATTTTTTCATACGAACTACCTATAGTTTACAAGATTCCCTATTAAAACATCGAAATTTGGCTACCCTGTACAGTTGAGGCAACAAAAAATATCTACTTTAAGTAGTACCTGACTACTTAATTTAATTATTTTTTAATCCGGAAGGTCAGGTACTACTTAAAGTAGATATGCCCATTGAACTTGTAAAATCATAGTGTCCCATTTTTTTGTTGCCCCAACTGTACATTTCTACTTCGACTCGTACTTGTAGAGACATGTGCTTTAGGTAAGTGGAGAATCGGCTACAGGCATCACTGGGGATTGAAATGGACAGAATTGGGCAGTTTTTCAAAATATCTTGTTACAGAATTTATTTTGTTAAAGAATGTCCAGAGTCTTTAAACAATAATAATATGTTGCAACTATGAAATTGTGTCCGACCAGTTTTAGATACTTATGAAGTTCTGTAGAGTTTGTCTAATAATTTCCTATTAATGAGACACTCTAGATCTAAATTGGCTTATAAACTCAAATAGGTCAATTATAGATGCTTCTAAAACTATGCCACAAAATTGGTCTTAAGATTATAAAAGAAAAATGATGGTATCCAAAATTAATTTAATAATGTAGTCCGTATGGTGTTCCCGGCCTTTTAAACAGTTCTACACAATGCTGTTTACATAATAGGGTTTGTGTGTTAATTTCGCACACCCACATTTAACGGTGTTATGTAAAAGTGTCACGTCATCTCAACAAGCCACCAATTTTTTTCACTTTAATAGTAGTTTAAACCGTTAAAACTGAATAAATATGTTAGAAACTAAGTTTGATCTTACTTAAGAAACAATAGGGAACGCCAGAAACTGATTTGAATCCTATTAACATAAAGTAAACAATATGCGCTACGATAATTTATAGCTCTTCTTTTTCGTAGGTACTTATGTGTAAATAGATTGGGAAACTTTTTTTACTCTTTACGCCTCTTGAGCTTTTCAAGTAAAATGGCACCTTTTATAACAGTTTGGCTAGGAGCTATGAAGTTCAATTCCTAAATAAGAGACACGTAAGTCAGAAGAGAAATAAACAAGAGTAGTAAATTCGAAATGCGGTATAACGCAATTCTAAGGTATAAGAAATAGCGTGAAACGTGTTAAAAGCTGCTTCAAAGGGAATTACTTAATAATATACTACTACTTTATGAATAAGCAATTAACAAAGTGTAAAAATATCAATTAACACATAAACAGAAACATCATTACGTACAAAGACTTCGGTGCTTTTCCATTTACACAAACGACCTAAAACGTAATTAATATATCTCTTTGAAGAATAAATAGGGTTAAGTGAATTGAAGGAAGGCGAAGAAGTATTTATGAAATTGTCGGCTCACGTTTACGAAAAAAAAGGCGATTAATAAAGCTAATAAATAATACATGCAAAGTTTGTAGCGTCAATAACCCCACGCTTTTTTTTTTAAGATGAAACTGTATCCTGAACATTTGTTAGAGTCGCGGTTACATTACAAGAAACAAAAAATGACATAGGTATCAAAATGCTTGCCAAAAGCAACTTTACCTTTAAAGAAAAAATGCCTTAAGCTGTTTATATTATCAAAGAAACAGATACACAAAAAATGACCACGGGGCGACTACAAAAATGAGTGATGTGTATCTCATTTAAATGCAAAGTTTATACAAGGAAATTTCGGTTATTGGTAGTTAATCGAAAAACAGAAATGTGAAAACATTCCATCAAGAATTTTTCCCAATTTATTGTAAATCGAGGTAATTTTTTATATTTGAAGTATAAATAAATTGTATGTACCTAACCTAAAACTAGTTACAGCCAGTAACAATATTTCGCTTTCCCAAAATATACAGTGCCCAAGTTTGTCTTCTAAACTCAACGAGTTGGTAGGTTTTATCCAGTTCCCACAAATGAAATGTATGTATGTATTAATATTTTCAAAATTCGCAATTGTACATAACTAATCAAATCACGATAAGAATTACATATACATACTGATAAAAAACCAACGAAGTAGAACATCAAAATTTTGTATAACGCAACTCAATTAAAATTATTGACAACACAGAAAGTAAATTTAAAAAATGGATGAAATAAAATTCATAATTAGTCCTGCATGAAAGATAATAAAATAATTAGAGAAAATCTTGTACCTCTAACTTACAACGTAATCTTCTATAGCATTTAATCTCCAGCTCAAATTCTGAGTCCTAATTGTTAAAGACAACTTTGTTTAACAGTGTATATAATAATTTTCCGTATTTCTAAATTCTTTCTTAGTTACTCAGCTTGCGCTACCTAATTACTTTTTTTAATATTTAATTTGAAAGTTGAGTATTCCCAAGTTATTTGTTTGATATTAAGCTCCGCATATTCTCTTGTTATATAGCTAAAAACGGGGTTCATTAAAAAATCTCATTAATTCCTAAAATTGTTTCCTAAAAATTTGTCTGCATACTTCATTATCAGTTAATTTTATATTTCTTACGCTCAAAGCGATACATGGATATTATGGACAATTATATTTGTATAATTTAACAACCTTGTACTAACACATAGTGTAAATTGTAAATGATGAAATGAAGAAGAAAGCGGTCAAGATCCTCTTCGTCAGATAAATTGATGTACACTTTACAATGTTGGTGATAATTATATTCAATGTTATTACAATAGTGACATCACTGTTGATTATAAATAAAGGTGTATCGATCGACAATGTTATTAAAATTCGCCAGCGGCACCTTTGCTATTTAAAACGCAAAATCGTCAGTGACGACTTATGACATGTTCATTCATAAACTTCTATAAAGAACGCATTGTATGGCCTTTGGGGAAATTGGGCGGCACTGAATGTGAAATGTTTAAACAGTAAATTACACTATTTCACCAATCTTAATATT
This sequence comes from Pyrocoelia pectoralis, assembly GCA_036250285.1. Classification (NCBI taxonomy): domain Eukaryota; kingdom Metazoa; phylum Arthropoda; class Insecta; order Coleoptera; family Lampyridae; genus Pyrocoelia; species Pyrocoelia pectoralis. The sequence goes on from CM070077.1 coordinate 31,706,475, forward strand.
TCCAAGTAGAAATTAAAATTGAAGATTGAAGCATGTTAATTGTAATAGTAGGGGGGAGACCAAGCGGGGATTTTGCGCGTTACTCGAGCTCGTCGGAAAATCATGTGGGGACAAACCTTGCATGCACCCTGTAATGTGCCCCTACCATATATGAAACCTTAATATAGGGGCGTGCGTTGAGGGCAGCCGATCATAATAGTAAAAAAATCGATCCTCAAAAAACTCGAGCGCGTCAGATTAAGGCTCCTAGGGAGAGCTCTGCAATTCATAGTGCTAAAATGGTCATAAAATGGCCATTTTGGACGTAATCATCTAACAAAAATTAAAAAAACGATGCATAGGTTAAATTCTATGTAGCATAGTGATCAATTAATGTAAACCTTCTGGTTTCAAATTAAATATTTAAGTTACAATCTTGGTCGAAAGTTGCGTAAATGTAGTACCTCTCTTTCAGAACTTTCGACCAAGATTGTAACTTAAATATGTAATTTGAAACCAGAAGGTTTACATTAATTGATCACTATGCTACATAGAATTTGACCTATGCATCGTTTTTTTAATTTTTGTTAGATGGTTACGTCCAAAATGGCCATTTTACCAATATTAACTACAGAGCTCTCCTTAGGAGCCTTAAGACAAGGTAAGTTAAGTACATGCAGAACAGTGTTTATTTCAATAATCTGAATAGAAAAAACGGAAAAAAAACAAAAAAATTTTGTTTTCAAATTGTCAGATTATCATTTAGGACATCAGGCTGAACTGTCTGTATAAAAATCTGACGTGCTCAAATATTTCAAGGTCACCTTTTTTCCCCTTTTCAAAAATCGATCATGACCTTTGGTCGCGTCCAAATCGTCAGTCATTTGAATAGGACATTTTTTTGAGTTCACTTAACATTCCCTCTGAATATCTGACACGCTCGAATAACTGTTTTTCCTACTACGGTCACCCCCCACTAACTAATCGTCAGATTAATATCTCTCGCTTATCAGAAAGACACTATGAATTTCTGACGTGCTCGACTATTTATTTCCATGTGACCGTTTTTATTTAGATTTTTGAAAATTTGTACACGCTCTCGCCCCACAAAAATGGCAAATGTAACATAACCTTTTTTTCGTTTTAGGACCTAATCTTCACAATCCAATAGGTCGCCATGACGCTTTAGTCACTACCGATTTAGCACCGGAGCCCCCCTACTATAACGGGTGTATGGTAACTAAGAAAGGCCGTAGGCAATACCTGAGAAACTATTTGATATTGAACAGTGAAATAAAAAATCTATAACAATAAATGTGGTCAAGAGAAAATGCTGGAAATCATCTCCTATCATTGCTGCCAGAGGGCGTTCCACTAATTTCAAAGTAAATTCCCATTTTTGGGCAATTTTCCTTAGTAGGTGTTGTATTTAAAAAAATATATTCATAGCGAACCAGTGATCAATATGTAAAACTTTGTTTAATGAATTTTGGCCATTGCTGTCAAAATAAAGAGGGAACGAACCATACAACGTGCTACTGGAAAAAATCGTGTAACTTCGAAAAGGGGTTGCTTGAATTTGTCAAGATTGGTCTCGACGTTAAGAGAATACTTGATATTATCAAAAAAATCCAAAATCACGACAATTTCTTATCTCCGTCTATCAATAGAGGGCGCAACTTGTTGAAGGAACAAAACGGTGGATTTTTCTAAAACAATTCAAATGGTACCAAATGGTTTTTCACTGCTATTGCATGGAAAATTAATAAGAGAGACTATACTCAAAAATGTGGTAATACATGCAATTTGAGGTATAAACAAATCGTACGCTTAAAATAAATAAGTAGGCTATGAAAATATTAATTTCTTTCAAAATGTCTGTGGTCCTGCAACAGGTGCATTTTGCATGCATTCAAATATGCGTCAAGCTGCTTCTTCGTTGGAAGGAAATTGGCATTTTTTGCTTTGTTTATACCTCAAATGCCTGTTATATTACCACATTTTTTACTGTATCTTCGGTAGGTACTATTAAGAGCTATTCACATAATTTTTTTTGAAATACTCTCTTATTAATTTTCCTTACAAAAGCAGTGGAAAAAAACCTGATCCAGGTCACATGCACATCCGGTTTTCTTGAGACCAAAAGTTATCCGATAGAGGTTGATGAGCTGATCATTTTTTGTAATAACGGTAAAGTCACCCATTGAAATGGCAGCACATATTATTCCACCTTTGTGCACGTGTTTCAAGCAACGCAAGATTGTCGACTTTTTGACGGCGAAACAGTGGGGTCGGTAATTTGGATATTTCGGACAAATCTCGAAGCGGAACGCCAGTTTCAGTGCAACGCGTTAGAATTGATCGCTGCATCACTCAAAAAACGATCGCTAACACGCTGGGAATTTCTAAGGAACGAGTAGGGTTCTATATTTAGCACTTCGGGTACCGTAAAATTTGTTCCCAACCAAGCAAACGTAATCGAATGGAAGTTTGCGAGCGGCTTTTGGAACGTTTGGCGATGAAAGTTGGGGGATCATGATTATGATCTGTAGGAGAAAAGGCAGAGGCAAAAGAAAATTCAAAACAATCGTTTCAGACCTTTCTCTCTTTTGAAATGCTCACGGCGTTGTTAGGATTTGCATTAGAGAACATTAGAAACTTGTACGGGATAGCGAGGATCGGGTTTTGTTGCACCATGATAACACAAGGCCACACATTACCTGCCTATTCGTTGTCAGATCTCGCTCCATGGGATTTTTTAAATGTGCCATTGTTGGAAAGCTTGCAGGTGGTACTCCAGTAATAATGAACTTAAGGTCACTGTAAAAAAGTGAATTTGTAGTCATTCGAGAACGGCATGCGAAAATGTGTCGAAAATTGCGAGTCCTTGTAGTCCGTGCGGCAGATTACGTACAAAAATAAACAGACCTTTGTGTAGCGAAGAGCATAAAGCTTTTTATTTCTTCTTTTAATTTCTTAAATACCTGTACCTCTTCTTCTCGGGTAATCGTAATGGGCTTCGACAAGGCATCGTATAAATAATCGTCGTGAGAGCTAGTTCTTTATCATTAACTTTTCTTAAAAAAGTATTGATGATCTTTTCCCATCCTAACAAATTATGAAACAGCATTTAAAACATGTACCTATGTTTGGAGATTGAAACGTGGCCGTGGTGGAGTAAAGAAAAAGGGGTGAAGTTTTGTTCCTTATAATATCTAGAGTTGGGTTCAAGTTTCATGTCAAAACCCTACCTTAAAAAACTTGTTCATGTGCATTTTTATTTACTTTATGTAAAGCAGTACATAAATGAAGTAAATAAAAGGAATCGCTTTCTCCCTTTCTCATTACATTAAAACTTGCGGATGTGGCAATACGTTAACTTCCCCTTAATCAAATTTGGCAAAATATAAACGTCCCTATTGTCAAGATAACAAAATATTTTTACGAAACATTTAACAAAAGATTAGGTGTGATGGCAACTTAAACGAAATATTGGAAACCTGCCATCTGAATAAAGGTCGCATTAAGGGATATATTTCTCCTAACGTTTCTTGCTGCTGAATATTCAATTTACTATGAATGACACTAAAAACAATGGTTTTCAAACATGAATAAAATATAAGAAAAAAAAGCGAGTTCATAAGATATTTATGTACGGACTATAAAACACTGCAGCTAGCGAAAAAAAAAACTTAAGATCAGCGAAATACAAACTGTTGCTGTGAACGTGACCCGCATTTTCAGTGTAACAACAACCTGTAGGGAAAAACTCGAACCACTTCGCTTGAACAGCTTAACATATTTTCGTATAGGTAAGTTGATTTCTCTTTGTGTAGTAAGTCAAAAAGCTTATTGTATTTCTGATTTATACACATTAAATTTAGCAAACGCAGTTCCTGTATTAACACTTTTATTAGTTTTGTCATTTGTGGATAATTTTACAATAGCAAATTATACGCACTATTAGAATACTACACTACACACGAAGCGTGCATTCACATATTATGTTACACGATTCTGTCAGATTCATCCCCCCGACAAGAAAATATTTAACGCTCGTCTGCTCTGCTGCCTAGAATAATACGCAGAAAACGTTACAACCGTGTGACAGGGCAGATCACTACAAACCCCTCGCACATGTTCAGATTTAGGTTTTAGCCGAGACAGTTCTAAAACGATTCAATTATAATTTTCCCTCGTTTTTTTTTTGGTGAGAATAAAACGAGCAACACAAAACGACACCTATCTAAATTTAATTGCTCATGTGTAATTTGGTAGGAAGTCGGTGGAAATTTTATACACAATGCAGAATTCTTCGTCGGTGGTAATATATCATATACAAGAACAAAGAACAGAAGCCAAACAGCAGGATTTCTCCTGATTTATGAGGTGTATCAACTATTTATTTAATGGAATAGCAGTCTATAGCCTACTGTTTTTGTTAAAAGTCTGTCTCTGTACAGATTGACATGGCGCTCACACATGTTTTTAAACTGTGTGTAGCTATAAGCAGTGATCTCTTAATTATTTCCCCTTCTGTCTCGTATAATACTTGAGTTTTTTCTGGGGAGAGTAAGTATTCAATTCCAGTGTTTATCTTTCAAGGATGAACGCCAAAATTGGAAAAGCCGAGCTACTCAACATGTAATTTAGGTGGGAATTTATGACAAAAGGCTAGGTTTGGTATAGTTGTCAACATGACTAACTTTAAAGTTTCATTCGATTAACTAGAATTACCCATCCAAGGTAAAGGTTACATAACATCTAGTTTAGGATCCCACGATAGCACGATTCCACAATAATGTACGTAGCACAAAAACATACATGACGGGTCGAAAGAAACTTTGAAACTGTATTCAATCCAATTTAAAAAAAGTAAAATTGTTTTATTGTTTTTCAGCATTAGCGGATGGTGTTGCGAATAAACCGAAATCGTCCATTTATTGTCCCACTTTTGTCTCCTGAACCACTTCAGCAAAGTCTGATTAGCGACATGTTTAAAAAAATTCCTGTAACTGGCCGATTTAATAGAATAAAATGTGCTGGTTTAACATTATCTGTATGAAAATATCATGAAAGATATATAACTCTGTAACATCCTTAAGGTATCTGTGAGCTACCGTGCGTGCTTGTAAATAAGCTTTACGACCATGATACTCGTCAACGGCCGTCTGATCCGTTGAGGTAAAATCGCGACTCTATTTCGAAAACAAGACCTTGGTCCCTATTACTCAAAGCTAAGTGATTTTGGACAAAAGTTAATCCCTCATTTCGAAAGATTATTCAGCAGCACGAAGTCTTCTATCGGTACATTTAGAACATTTACTTCTCCGACCCCTTGGAGGTGTTTTCCCATCAAAACAACAGAAGCTGTTCTATTCCACAAACTGGAGAACAGAAACCGTTATCCCTCCAGGCGGTGTCCATATCCTGGTCTTCTGGTTACTAGTCTCCTCAAAACCAATTTGAAAATCCCCGTTTTCCAGTTGTGATTCAAAATGAAGATTAGTTAGTCTTAAATTCCTAGTCACATCGCACAGAGCAGTAATAACACTCACTTGCTAAATTAGAAAGCGACAATATTGATAAATTGTCACTGCTGAAATTTAACAACCAAACTAACAAGATGATCTCTTATAGAAATATTCATCCGCGTTTGTAGTGATGGACAGTAGAACACATAGGTAGCTAGTAACAGAAGCATCCCGGTTTACTCGGTGCCAAGTGCTTGCCAGGATAGGAGACATGAAAAGTATTTCCATGTGGTAGCAAATGACAAGTGGCTGTGTTACAGTATGGCCAAATTTTAAAGACGATACGCACGTTCTCGTCTACAAGAATAGATTATGTCCGTTTGGATGACATGATTCAGACGTTTTGATTCCATTGTAGATCATAGACGTGCCAAACAAAACTCAATAAATGCCTCCTTCAATGACACTCTGCAAGAATTTTGGCAGATTTCATAAACGATATACATATTATGAGGTATCAATGTTGCTTACACTTTCAGGATAATGCTGAAGGTATAGGGTGTTCCAGTTAAACCATCGGTTGCTAGTGTTTGCTCTCGCAAATATTTCAATGGGCATGTATAGCCGCTGGACCACGTCTCATTTAAAATTGTCGGGAGAGTCTGATGCAAATGGTACACAAGAAAAGTCCTTGATTGGGATTAGAATAGAAACAAAATTTAGAAAAAACATCTTCAATTGTAGCCTAATAATATTGGACACTCCCACCGAAATCTTCCGCTTAAAGAAAAGATACTTTCAACTCAAACTAAGGCCATTGTGCTATTAATCAACAAAAAAATGAAATGTCCTCTAAAAATGAGCGCTGAAATGAAAAAATATCCTCGTTCTCTCATTCCTTTACATAGAAACAATAAAAAAATAAAGATGTACACACACGACAACCAACTTGAGCATTAGCCATTTTACAATAATATTGTAATCGTTCAGTAATGCAATTAAAAACATCCTGTATTAACGATAAAAGTTAGTTCCATTGATTAATTCCGTTAATGAGATTTGAAATTTGTTTATTTTTTGCTTACAGCGAACGTCCTTCGAGTGCAAGATTCATTTTGCAAATAACGTATCATTAAAATAATTTTGAGGAAATCGGTTGGTTATAACAACGAAATTATATGACAACAGGTAATAATTATTATATAAACACTATAGGTGAATTATTGTTAACATAAACTCAATGAATGACTATGTAGTCAAGCATGTAAAAGGAATGTATGTAGTGACCTCATAACGTTTACGATATCTATCATCAGGAATCACGAGTAAACATGACTTTCAAATTAATCACGTTGTAGATGATTCGATTTTACGTCACTTCTGCTCGAAACCTTAAGACGCAAGTATGTATTATTAATTATTAAACAACTCAATTTCCACTTTTAGACAAAAAACTTAATTTTCAGTTACTTGACTAATACATTAAATGCGTGCAAATATTTGTTGATTACACACAAGTACAACAGAACAAATTGCGACAATTTTTCGAGAGGTGTTGTTCCGAAAACCTAAAAATAGTCAATTGATGTTCCTAAAAACTTTTAATTTGGAAACTCAATCGATGGACTACATGCCGGTTTGTGACAGAACGCTTATTAATAAACCAAATAAGTACAGATATGTGCTATTCGTTGCTATTCAGACGTTTTTGAATTTATTTATCTATTTGAATTTCAAAAGAAAGGTATAAATAATCCAAAGAAAGAGAACAGCAAACAATTAGCGCATAAATCAGAACTGTAGCAAAGGGGACTGTCTTACCAAGCAGTGGTGTAGTAACAGATGCATCACTCACCTGTAACAAAAAAATAACATATACATTTTGCACGAAAAATGAAAGGTTTAATTATAATTATAATAATAACAAATAATTCCACTCAAAGTTTTTATTGTAAATACAACCCCACGTGTCTCGGTCGGTACTGCACGTAATTTTTGTGTTGGTTCGATAAAATCGGACAAGTAACGCAGTTATCCGCCCGTTTTTTACAGTTGAAACAGTCGGAATCAAATCGCGGACTATACAACGTATCATAATGATGTAATAAAACCAGTCAACAAAATAGGCTCCATTTTAAGCAAACACCACTTTAAAGTTTAATTGTGATTTGATTCAACACATCTTGTAATTTAATCAGTAATTTTCCCATTCTTCTTTCTCCTCAGTCTTCATTTTAATGTATTTAATTTACTTCACTTTTATATAATTATGCTTGAGAATGGAATCAGTTGGGTTCCGAAACATGTCGCAATTAAAGAAAAGGGGTGGTTGTGAGTTCATTCGTCTAACCCATTTGTAAGGAGTGAAGATTTACAACTTACAAGGCAAAATAGTGAATTAGCAAATGAAATCAAAAGTAACTTGGAAAGAAAAGTATAAATAATAGCTAATAATAGTTTTAGTTTCACCAAATTTCGCGATACCTATATAAGTATATACAACGACGAAAGTGATTTTTTCAGTTCCTCATTATACGTATTCACTTGTTTTGTAAACATGTTTCCTTATTTACCTATTCGAGATTAACTAAGTACATAAGTAGTGTAATGAATAATGATTAAGTAATAGATTGTAATTGTAAGATAAAATGAACATGTCGCATCATTTACCATAACTATTACTGTTATCACTTGACTGTTTTCCATTACTACAGTTTTCAAATGATTGACAGCTTTTTAAAATGCATTTAAATATTTAGCATTGTTGGAAGAACCTTACTTAATGCATTATAAATGATAGCTTTTATGCTGGTGTTATACATAATTTTGATCACGTAAAAAGGAATTTTCAGCTGCCCCGCATGTTACATGAGCCCTTAACGATTCGGACATCTGTCCGGGTTTCATTGCAATTTGAAAACAAAACGATTATACGGTGATAGGGATAGGAAGCAATACGGTGAGTTTGTTTCATGCTTTCTATGGCGATTTTGGAAACCGGAAGAAATAAACAACGGTTATTATTATTAATAAAGTGGGAAAAGCAGTGTAGATTTTTATAAATAGACGAATAGTTCAAACGAATTTAAAAAAATATTCTTACCATACCGAGTACAGTAAGTTGTTCTCTTTTTAATCCGCTAGAAAATCGCTAAAATATTGTTTCGCCGAAACAACCGTATGTCGTCGTAGTTATCGAAATATCGACAACTTGTACGTTTTCGAGAAGGCTAAAGTTTGTACAAACTGCATCACGTTGCTATCTACCGCTATGGCTCAATTCAAAAGTCTTTGAAACGTTGACCGAATAGGTAACGAACTCGATAAGTATCAAATGACCACAACTTTAACGAGCTTAATCATTAAAGCAAGGATAGTTAGGCAAAATGCCTTTTCTTATAAATGAAGAAACTTAAGGAAGACCCTATCCGTTATAGAGTACGCACTTTCCAAAAATGCAAACTTTATTTTACCTTTCTTGCCTTTTTTGGTTATTTTTAGTTTTTTTGCCATTTTTACCTACTTTTTTGTTATTTTTGCCTATTTAGTAACTTTTCGGTCCAATTTTTTTTAGTTTTTACTAATGTAAGTATTTCTTACTTTTAAAATTTTATATAAATTTTTCCGGGAAATTTCTAAGAAACCATATTGTTTGAAGGGAAAGGAATTTGGTGTACAAACTGAAGACAAACTTTCTGATATACATTGTGCGGTGTTAAGCGTATTTTTAAATTAGCCAGAAAACTTTATTGAAAAAGAATGTCAGCAGATAGGCAATCAAAAAGTACTATGTATAATCAGTGGATAAAGTTGGATTCGCATCTATCAACTGTATTTAAGTAGTTTTTCAAATAATTTTTTTTTCTATACTTAACTTGAATACGTATGTGTTGATTTTACCGCTTTTTTCTTGACAGTTTTTGCTTTTCTGTGCCTTTTTTGTCTTTTTAGATGCCTTTTTTACCTGGCTTTTTTGAACTTTTATTTTTCCCAACTATCATAGCTGTATTAATCATGCTTACGTTAATTTCCAGTGACAGTTGCTGGGACTGTACGTCAAGTATTATTTACTTGTCTCTCTCTATTTAGTGCATTCTTCAATGTCATTCACCAAAGTCAATCGTTATCGTAAATTTATTCGCACCAGGATTGTAAGAGCTTCCTGCATGGAATCAAAATTTTCCTGCCAATCATAAGCATAAAACCACTATGCGGTGGAGATTCAAAATAGTAATTAACAAAAATCGAATGCAAAGTGCCTGGAAGAAAATACGGTCCTACACATTTGTCACTTTGAATAGGCATTCATACTAGGTGCCAAATAATTACTAGTCTGTTGCTGTGTTAGACCACTCATTTTCCTTTAATAGAACGTATTCGTTGCTAAAAGATTACGGTGAGTTAAAAAGTTACCTTGTACATAACTACCAAGGTGGCATCCATGATCCATCAGCAGATCTATACGAAATTTAATAACAAATACCCATGATTTAACAAAATTTACACCGGCCTTCACTTTGCTAGTTGATATGAAAAAAGATAACACAAAAAGCGATTTAACTATTTTGGATATTCCGCAGTTCACTCTTTAACCTTTAGTTAAATGTGTTAATTAGTTTATAAAAGGCAACATCACAAAGAAGGAATGTACTTTCGCGAGTAAACGCATAGAATAATAATGAATAAAATGTAAATTAATTACGTTGATGATGGTCATACTTCTATTAGAGGTTTTGACAAAGAAAAGACTATCCTTGAATCCCCTTTTGGCTATTATCTCACTATTAACTGCACGTATTTGCAAGATGAACGTAATAATTATTGTAGAAGGAAGTTTGTACCACAATTATTCGTGTCTTATATTTATGAAATTTTGTTGTGAATGAGGATTTAATTAAAAGAGTCCAATGATTTCTCACATACCAGGACGACGGAAAATTCTTGTAGAGCCGGTTAAGATCGTTGACCGAGTAAATAAACACTTTATAAAGACCACCCACCAATCAGGGAAACTTGCTTAGTAAAGAGTGACAAATCTATAATATTACGGGTTATAAGTACCTCAGGCCATTATCTATCTTTTTTTATTAGAAATATACGTTAAAATAAATGTGAGCGTTATAAGATTTAGCTCGGGCGAATCCTCAAAATGAAAAAGAAAAGTAAGGATAAGGATCAAATATTTTACAAATCTTTACTGAAGTATTGTATTGGCATTACAAAAATAGAAAAAGAATCATTCTATTATAAGCGTTGCAGAACAAATTGAAAGGATTCGAATTTGGGCAATTTATTCAAGATGTGACCTCCTGTCTGATGTGATATCAACTTCTATTTATAGGAATCTATATGTTTGTTAGTTCCGCCTTTATTAATAAATACTATGGTCTATAATTGTGATCCTTCATTTGATTACTTCTGTGAACAAACATTTTAATTAATTAAATCTTCAATGTAGCAACCGTTTCACATTTCAAACGTCCGAAAGTTTTACTATTTAAATTTATTTATACAATAGTATTTTAAACTAACAGGTAAGTAGACGAAGTAAGAGAAACTAATCAAACTTTTGGCAACGAAATAAGATGTATATCATACCCATTATTTGGCACTCTATTCTGTGCCACGTTCATATTATTAGCGTTCAGCAAACGAGAGACATTTTTTAAAACACCGAACTAAACCCCATGAGGAGGTTCCTTTCATTGCATGAGATTCTTCACGTAAATGATAATTCTGCACATAGTAGATAGTATCTACAAATTTTCTCTTATATACAGAATGACATAGAAATTGCAACACCAAGAAGGGGTTGGAATTTCAGGATGAAATTTGGTAGGAATAAATAGTGTTTTTTTAGTTGTTTTCTGGACATGCACATCAAAGAGGACAACCATGTTCCGCAGTACCCATTTGAATTGGTTCATGTGGCTACTATTGGTAAAGCTCCACACCTCAATACCATACAGATGTAATTTGATTCCAGTCATATTCTATCTGAAGAGCCTCTGTATACTTCGGATATATACCTCGTAGTTCCTTAGAAACAACCCCCGAATAATTTTGACAGATTGGGTAGCTCAGTCTAAATGTGAGAAGTGCATTCGTGCTTTTAATAAATTGTTCTCGGTTTATTACCTAGGTACATATTTTTTCGCTTATAGCTTCTAAACATTATCTGTGATTTTCATTTATGGGCTCAAATTCAACAACCACACTTTTTCATTAAGAAGCGGATCTATAAATTTTACGATGCTTCGACGTAGTAAAAGATAAAATGTGTTTTTGGTATAATTTGAAAAGACAAAAAATTTTAAACTGCGATATCTGATTTGAAATATGTAACTTGTTTTATATCGAAACAGGTTTCCTCTAATTTTGCTTTCTGCATTGTTTTTACAGTTAGTGAAGCTGAGCGTATAGTAAAATTAAACTTTAAGAAAATATTGGTGGTTTTCTTATAGAAAACACATTTGAAATATTAACATTAATATAAATTATTGTATGTATTGCCGTCTCGAACTGTGGGAGAATTACGACTAAAGTTCAATTTTCAAAACCAATTTCGCCCAATTGTATACAATACGTGCAAACGATTCTTAAACTCAAAAACACCGTATTTATAGGATAACATACATAAATGAGTCGAGATATAATCTGAAGTGGCTACACACTCTGTAACTGTGTATTTATTTCTCTAATTCCTAAACTAAATATTTATTGAGCGAAAAAAAGAAAATAATTAAAAATTTTATTACTAATTCCAAGAAAAGTTCATGTCACGTAATGCAAACATGATGCAGCTAAAAATTCCATTATGATAATTAATTTATGGACGTTAATTTTATTAATTATGCCTAATATAAGCATATTAACATTGCGGTAACTTTATGCACTACTTCCTGTTGATATTGTTATTATTAAACCACTAACTAACAAGGCATTCATTTTATCTAAGTATTTATTTACTTAGTTAAGTATGTAAACATAAACATACACACAATCCACAGATATGTGCTTGTGCTACTTATCGTCAGAATGTTCGGATACACGGATATCGTAGACCTTTAAAGGTTTCCTCATAGAATAAATTTTGCAAATATGTACTTACGAAGAAATTGCCGAGAACCAATAACTTTAAATAAATAAAACATACTTTCGAAGTAGGTAGTGTAGGTAGGTACCGCAAATCCATTCTAAGGAAATTTTTCAGCTTTCTATATAGCACATACACGGTACATATAATGTACTATACATTGCTCCAATTTGTGGAATATACTTTTTTGGGATACCCATCAGCAAATTTTCAGATTTGGCCTCAACGGCCTTAACACGCTGTTCCGTTGATCTATATGGAAAAATCAACAAGGCTCATTGATCACATGTGTGAGCGAAGAAGCATCAACTACAAATACATAAAAAATCTTCAGTAACAAAATATCGCAGTTGCTGCTGTTATAAACTAGATCACACTGTATAACAATCGGCTTAGGAAGAGGGAGTTTTCAAAGTTATTAAGGCGAACGAAAACAACGGAACTGAATCGATAACATTTTCACAGAGTATTGTCGCAACAACAAGTGTTTCACAATTTATCGTTGGAATTGCGAATTTTAACGGGGGCGACGATCCTAGGGCAGGTTCACAATAAACGACCCAGTTAACCCATGAAAACACTGACGCTGTCTGCCAACCGATTAATGAAGATCGTCATGTCGCACACCGTTAGATAGAGGTATCTTTAGGCATTTCACTTCGATTCATGACGATTTGGGTGTAACAAAATTAAGCTTCCCGTTGTATCCAGCATCTTTTAACTGAAGCAAGAGGCGAGTCGATTGGTATCGAAAAGGTTTGAATCGTTTCCGAAAAGGAAACACTAATTATAGTATAGGTAGTAAGGGATGAGGAATCGTGGATTTATATTCTATGAACCAGAAGATAAACGTAAATCCATGGTGGCTGCATCGCGTTAGCATTGATTCAAATGAGCGCAGCATATTGAGCGTTTGTGGCTACGCTTCCAAGAATGCGGTGGCTGGGGGATGCGTTTTTCAAAGCCACCAGACTGGTGTCGTCACCACATTATTTCATTGTCTGTTACCAGACTCTACCGCGCACTACAGCTCCCGGCAGCGCTACTAGTCCAGTTGATTGTTTCGTACAGAGAATACGTGGATGAGTGTGGTTGATAAATTCGATTGCAATACATTTTTTTTTTAAATAACCGACTTGCTTTTGTTGGAAGCAACTTCTCTTCTACAGCTATACTATCTCTGAGCCTGGCATTTTCCTCCTGTCATTTTCTCTTTCACACATCCCAGAAGCTCGTCAAACTCATTCTTGTGTAAGTATAGAACTTGTTAATATGTTAATAATGAGTAAACAAACCTCTACCAAGCAAACAAGGATGTATCATCCAGTAAGGGAGATTTTTATGACGTTCTGTGATGCCGGGAATATACTACGCTAACGTACCTACTTCTTCAATGTCCATGATTGAACTGCGAGCTCTGGTGGCTGTAGTGGTGGCCCGTGAAAATTAAGCGCCATCTTGGTGGCCCAGTGCGCAAAGGTCCTATCCGTTTCCGCAGTGCATCGAGGAAAATGTTCAATCTGTTTGGTACCCCACCGCCAAAAATAATTTTTGAAGTTAGAGGAACAATCCCAAAAACAAGCATTATCCTTCATCAAAACACACAGCTCGGAAGACAATTGAGTTTTTAGGGTCTTTGCATTGTATATACCTACAATCCAGACCTAAATCCTAAACGATCTCTTTACCTTCCCTAAAATAAAGGATGGGCTGCGTGGTCGACGGTTCTAGTTCCCGGATAAAGAGGTCGAAGCCTTCTGCTTTAATAACGGGTTTGAACGAATGAAAAAGGGCCTGGATCTTCGTGGAGAATATTTGTTTCTCTGCGTGTATGCAAACCAAAGGTAATCCTCGTAATAATATGCTTTAATGACCTGCTCGTTCGTCGCATATATCAACACGTATTGCTAATGGATGTGGTAAAATAGAGGTTAGCCATACAAACAAGCCGTTTGCTTTGGACGTTCTCCAAAGGTGGGACAGTATACTAGAGAGAATAGATTTGTTTAGGCGAATGCATAGAGGAAATAAGATGATAAGGGTGATAAGACGCGTTATTAAAAGTTTATGCGGGTTTGCGTTAACCGTTTCTGTCTGTAATTTCCATTGTTTATTGGTACCTACGTATTAAAACCAACTTTTTTTTAAATTTCAACAAAATATTTCAGGATGTTCAATTACTGACCAGTATATTAAGAGATGCAAATTTATACAAAAACGATTGCTAAATGAAAGTAAAATTATTTTTGCGCTAATTAGAACTATAGTAAGTTTCTTTGTAATAAGGTAGGTATTAAAACTATTGCATAGGTAGTTTGTAAATAATGTAATATGCATCAACGTAATAATACCCATTTTCAAAAAGTACAAACAAACTACCTACGTACAAAGATTCCAACTTGAAGCATTGACTAAAGAGGATTTTTCAATCAACGCTTGAAGGTTAATGAACAGTGGAACTTTAGAGTATTCACAAACTACAGACATTTTTTTTTTAATTAACACACCAATAGCGTACCTACGTCAATGATTTTGGATTTCCGATTATAACGTGACTAATACTCGCATAAACCTTTCGATGTTTAATTAATCACTTCTTAATTATTTATTGACGAAGGAGTACAATGTTGACGTTAACGACGATATAGAATCTATAAATTACGAGACATTGTAAAATACTGAAAATTCTTGAGTGGATGAAGATAAAACAAGTTGTAACTATAGATAAAAATGGTTCATAAGCACGCTAACGAATAAATTAAAATGGTCATTCATTTCGAAATGACCACGTGTTTCCCATCCTACCTGTAAATAACCGTTATTCCATCTACCCATGCAAGAGGCGACAAATATTTTTTTAATATTCGATCTATTATAATCAACTTAAAATACACTTTTTTTAAAATCTAAATGAAGTTAACAAGTTTTCAAGGTGGGATACAAAAGCAATTTAGCATTTCAAGGTTAATTTTCGTAACACGTTGTAATGCAATCAATGTAAACAATTGAAATAATAGTTTTATAGAAGGATCACGTGCATTTTCTGTTTAATTAGAAATCTCTTACAAAACTTCAACCAATTTCGCAAAAACGTTTATGCAAAAATATTTTGCCGAACCCTCCAGACATGCAAACAACGTAATCTTTTATAATTTACTCACCGTGTATTTCATGCGAACTCTCTCAAAATAAAGAAATCCAAAAGTAAATAATCACTACACTAATAAAAAAGTATGTTAGAACAATATGAAAAATAACTATAAAAAGGCACTTTAAAGTGAAAAACACAAATATTTAGAAGAGCTAAAAGTACTGAATATTCACGCAGCGACGCGCCAAACGAGCTAAGCGAGCGTGTCTTGGGCGAGTAGCTTCGGAGTTCGACGAAATTCAACGACCACAAAAAAAAAGAGAATCACCTGCTCACCTGTTGATCGACCTTAATACTAAATGCATTACGGGTCGAAATCGTGTCCAATTTTCGGACAAGGGATGTATTTTGATTTTACAAAGACCCACCGGGCAAACGAAGGGCACCTTTTTTTTGTTGTTAAAAGAACCTTTTGTTAAAAAGTAGGTAGACGGAAATATGTCGGCCTTTTGTTTTCGTTTTCAGGTACCGCCGCCGACGGTCGCTGCGTAGAAAGAGAGGTCAATTCATCAAGTAATTTGATTTAGGTAATTTATGCATGACAAATTTTCACATCCAACCAGTATTAGTGATCGACGGATTTTAGTGACAAACTCAATTCTAGTCCTATCATACAAAGAGTTAATAAATTATTATTATTAATAACCGGGATTATGTTAGAATGATATTTCTGATAAAAACAATGCCGCTTGTCATTAAAAAAAGAAATAACCCATAAAAATAATAGCTTCCCGTACCAATTTTTTTCATCTAAACTAAGTTTACCCACTTCACATCACAACATGTGTTTAGGCAAATCCTTGACGAAGACCATGTGTGTTATTTGGGGAAGCAGTAAATTCAGTTTCATAAGTAAATATTTAAATCAAAGCCAGATTTGTGTATTCGAAATATCATTTCGCAATGAAATGATAATTTTTTTTTCTGCGAACTCCGGCCGGTGGCGTATGAACAGCGAAGGGGCAGGGGGGGGGGGGGGGGGCACTGAATTTTCACTTACATGTACAATTAATAGATCCGTAGAAACACATAACACACTTTTCAAGGTGGAGCTTAAAGAAGAAAGCATTGATAACGACATTTTTATTCAAAATAATTGCAATATTGTTTAATACCTGCAACCACTACGAACTATAAAGATTAGTATAAAGTATAACCAATGTACTGATCTATTGTTTTTTTGTTGTAGTTCTTTGTTGTAAGTAAGTAAAACACCTTTTCACCAAATACGAGATACAGTGTGTAGTGTGTCCACGGATTGAGTTGATTATAGGTGATAGTGACTAAAAATTTTGGAATTTCAAAACGGTTTTTTTAGATTCAGCCCTGTTTCATTGTAAATGAATTTTCATATTTCTGAAAATTTTTAATTAAAAGCCGCCTTGGTGGTGGACCAAAAACTATTTCCTTTGCAGGTAAAGTATACAGGGTGTCCCAGGCGGAGCTTACGCTAGACGTATCTTGAAAACCGAATGTCACAAAAATTTGAAATTTTGGGGCCAGAGTTACTTTTTCACTTACAATCGACTAAAAATATTTGCAAGGAAGTAGCACTTCCGGTTATACCGGAAGTAGGCCATAACTTCGTTATTTTAAATGGCAACCCCGGTTTTTTTTCTCTGATTCAAATTACCCCTTTTGTTTGGTTTCCAAATCACCCTACATGTCAAATGTCTGCATGGCCACCTTAACTTTATTAGTGATTTAATGGAAATTTTATGGAATGCAGAGGTTCACGCCAATGGCTGTAACTTTTGAACACTTTAAGATAGAAATGCAAGTGATACATACATGGTTTTATAGAGGAAGAAGTGCTCTTTCTAGTCGTACCATAGCTTCTTCAAATGAAATGTTCCAAAGTCACGTTTTGCTTCCTTAAATATTCGACATTTCAAATGATGAAAACTCGATTTTTTTAAATGGCAACCCCATGGTTTGTTTTCATCATTGAACGCAGAATTTCACTACCTTTCATTCGGTACCCATAAAGTATGGTGCGTGGAAAACGTTTGTCAAAATAATGCAACTCTTTATGTTTAATGCGATAATTCGGTAAATATCAATCCAGCAATGGAAAAAAAATGTTTTCCACGCACCATACTTTATGGGTACTGAATGAAAGCTAGTGAAATTCTGCGTTCAATGATGAAAACAAACCATGGGGTTGCCATTTAAAAAAATCGAGTTTTCATCATTTGAAATGTCGAATATTTAAGGAAGCAAAACGTGACTTTGGAACATTTCATTTGAAGAAGCTATGGTACGACTAGAAAGAGCACTTCTTCCTCTATAAAACCATGTATCACTTGCATTTCTATCTTAAAGTGTTCAAAAGTTACAGCCATTGGCGTGAACCTCTGCATTCCATAAAATTTCCATTAAATCACTTATAAAGTCAAGGTGGCCATGGCCATGCAAACATTTGACATGTAGGGTGATTTGGAAAGCAAATGAAAGGGGTAATTCGAATCAAAGAAAAAAAATTGGGGTTGCTATTTAAAATAACGAAGTTATGGTCTACTTCCGGTATAACCGTAAGTGCTACTTCCTTGCAAATATTTTTAGTCGATTGTAAGTGAAAAAGTAACTTTGGCCCTAAAATTTCAAATTTTTGTGACATTCGGTTTCCAAGATACGTCTAGCGTAAGCTCCGTCTGGGACACCCTGTATACAGTGTGCTTTTCACGACGACCGGCCATTAGACGTTTCTCAAAAATTACAAAAGATAGAATTATGAAATTTTTCAATTGGGGTTTTTTGACATAAGGAATCCATCTAAAATATTATTATTTTGATAGCACTTCCGGTTATACCGGAAGTTGATATTAAATGTGTTATTTTAAATCGAACGCCCTGTATATTTTCACATTTTTGTATTTTGCACTTAATTTTAGGTCATTTTTCTTTAATAAGTCCTATCTAAATATTTTGTCGTTTTCGAGATATTTAGCATTTTATGATAATTTTTTAAAAAACAACCTTACATTCGCGAGTGAATTAAGAACGGTAAAAGTTATAATTAAAAAACAATTTGTTGAACAGATGTAGGACAATTCATAAAAAGTATGTATTTTGATTAAGCGTCATACAGGGTGTTCTAAATTTATATTTCAATTTTGTTAGAAAAAAATGTCGTAAAACTCAATTTTTTCAAATAAAACACCCTGTACATTTTGACATTTTTGGATTCTGCAGATAATTTTAGGCCCATTTTCTAATCCTATCTCAATATCTTATCGTTTTTAAGTTATCTGATTTTGAACATATTACCTAATTGGTTTTTAGACGGGATCTGTTGAAGACATAAAGAAAGCGAAAAAGTTATGCCATGAAGAAGTTGAAAATTGACCATCTTTGTAATTTTGAAGAAAAAATATAAAAAATGAGTTGAAAACAAAACCATTTTAGGCGAATTTTGAAGGCACAAGGTAAACGTACCATCGATTATTAGCAAAAAGTGACACAAGTGTGCTCTAGATACGTGTTTTTAGTTTATTTTGTACACAGAGAGTTGCAAGTTGCAACGCATCTAAAGCGGCCGTTGGAGAATAAACATAACGGTTTCATAAATTGTAATTTAATAATAAAGAAGTTTTTAATATTTTTGAAAATGTAGAGTTTTGAAATTGAGATTTTACAGGGTTAGCTGTATCTTCCAAACTAAAATGTTTACAAAGAAATACAAAGAGACACAACAGATTAAGAATAGACGTTTGATTTAAGTGGCAAAAGTAGTCGTATTATTTTTCTGCATTTATACATTTACACTTTCTATACATTTTCCTCTCCTACGCTATTTTGTCCCATCCCCCATTATCAGTTTTCGCCATTTCCAAGTTTCTTCCATCCGCCCCACTCTTCTTCCCTTTTCGTCTACTATTTCTCTCATCCTCCCTTAACGCCCTACACATAGTCTGCACTTCCCTTTTGCTCCAATACTTTTTACTCAACTCTTCATTACCGCATCATAATCTTTCTATCATTGTTTCTTTCCTTTTTGCTTCCCCTTTCAGATATTCTGGCATCTCTTCTCCCTTAATATTCCTATAGTTTACATTGTATTTCGCCTCTTTTATTTTTGTTCATCTCTCTTCCTTCGCGTACCCGTTTCTTTTCTAATATTTCTCTTCTACTATTCTTCTCCGTATTTCATTCTCCCTTCTTGTATCTCATTCAAGCATTCCTGTAATATTTTGCATTCGGTTCTTTCCCTCATACTTTCTCACTCTTTCCTTTATATGTTCCCCATTCTTATTGTCCTGTCTCATCGTATACCCCAGGTATGTGAATTCTTTCGCCTGCTGCACTTCATTATCCCTCCCTTTCCACTCTTCCCTTTTCCTTCCCCCCCTCCCTCTCTAAATATCAACATTTCTGTTTTCTTTGTATTTAGTTCCAGTTCCTTTCTTTTTAGATATCTTTCCAGAGTCTTCATTTCCTTTTCGTCCTTAGCCACCAACACTATATCGTCTGCGTATACCAGCGACCCACATATCCGCTGCCCTTTGAACGTTTGCTCCAGATCCACCGTAAATATTGTGAACAGGCTTGGACTCAGTGGGCATCCCTGACTCAGACTCGTCCTTGTGACGAATTCCTCGCTTCTCTCACCATTCACTCCCATCCTGCTTCTGGTTTCCTCATAGATTTCCTCATTTCTATCAATCTTTCATTAGGTTTTTTTATTCTTATAGTTTGTCCCTATTGTCTGTCGAACGCCGCTCTGAAGTCCCCTTTGTTGTGTACTGGGCACATCCTCCAGCAGATTCCTAAAGTATCTCTACCATTCGTTTATTTGTATTCTTATATGTGTCCTTAATTCTCTTCCTTCCATTCTTTAAATATTTCCATACATCTTCTTCCGTTTTTATTTCCTAAATCTATTCTTCTGTTTCTTTCTGTTTTCATGAGCCTTACTGACTTACAAATTATGAGATTAGCATTACGAATCGTTACATACTATCCTCTATCGGATTAAAGGTCCCTAAACGTAAGACAAGGTAAAATGTGTATGGCAACCCTTTCTTCCTCATTACGCATACCTACCATTCATTCATCCCACTCTATGTAAAATAAATTACGCAAAGCAAGATTTCAAACTTACTTAAATATCTTCAAATTCCTCTTTAGTGCCAAAGATAAAGACTAGATTTTACATTTTGTAATTCTGGGTAAAATGGGAGATTATAAACTCAGGCACGAATATGAATTAAATAAAAGACTCTTTCACCCTCGCCTTGACCATACCATTTATTAGCACAGCTATCCTATGACGTCACATACTACCCACTAATATCAATGATTAAATATATCTTAGATAGATATGAACTTCTATCGTTCAGAGTAATCACGTTAATTAAGATTCAATTGAATCAAATATTTGTTATCAAAGTTAAAATTATCATTTCTCAGCAACCAAAACTAAAGAAATAAAAAACCTACAAACAAGTTTACTACCTGGCGGATACCATTTTCATTTCCAAATCTTCATGTTACGCATTCGAAATCTATATTCAATAAAAAGCGACTTTCTGTTGATTAAATTTTGTGTCTAAACTGAACCACTTTTCAAATATCGACAATTGCTTGGATTTTTTCAATACTAGAATAACTGCATCAATTTCAAAAGTTGCCAAAATCAAAATTTTTACTAGCGTATCATAAACTGTGTAACGGCAAAAGCATCGAAGAAAGGAACACGAGAAAGAAGAAAATATCACATTGTTTACTTTCATCTCTAGAGAGGGAAATGTAACTTTCTTCAGTAATTTTACTAAAAGAAGTACTATTTTCCAAAGAAATTTTAGGAAACAAATTAAAACAACAGAAAGGTTTATATCCACAGTCTTTTGAACGTTCAGTTATGGCCTATGGGTATTTCAATATTAGTAATATATTAATTATTTCTGGAATATAGGTTATATAATACGGTTTTCAGTATAACTTCAGATACAGTTGTGCTTAACAATAAAGCTGAAAAAAATGAACTGCTCCTGTTCGAGAAATTAATTACTTAATGAAAACTACACTTTCAATATAAACGTCAGAGTCTTCGGTTAATTATAAAAGGTTTGAGGTGTTTTAATTAATGAACACGTTAAATCTGAAGAAACCTCTGATTAGCAAGATTTCATTAAATAATTTCACTTACCGGGATGAGTTTTGAAAAGGTTTTACTTTGAAATAATAAGATTAAGTTACTTACATCTTAAAGATTTATTATGAATAAAGATAATTTACTTAAAAGGTATAGAGAACTAAATTAAAAATTCTCGATGCAAGTTCTATTTAAATTGTGCAGTCTATGATGTCATATTATGTAGAAGAGTAGGTAGATGAAATAATGGTGTTAGTGATCTCATGCGACAGTCTATTCTTTTATTGATATAATCAACGTTTCAACCAATTAACCCACGCTTTCTCTTATTTGATAAACAAAAATTCGTTTATATTTTAATAGACTGAGGCATAGTACAACTCATCCTTACCGTTTTGATATAACCTACTTTTAAAGGAGAGAAGGAGTTACATAGTAGGTATTTGTTTGTGCAATCAATAATTGAAATTAGAAATGATGCAATACAGAGAATCGAAATATTTCTTTTTTCTGTACGGGGGTGACACAATGAAACTTTGTGGAGGTTTGCGGTTTAAATCATTTTGAATTACCCAGTGAAAATTAACCTATAATGATACAAACCGTGTTTTGCTTATTGCTCATTTCTTATTTGATACATAAAAAAAATAAATTATCATCTGTAAGCATCGCCGAATCTACATTTCTGGAAATTTAGAGTTGATTGCAAATAACGCTTAAATTTACTCTCATTACGACTAGATATTTTAAAATCCACAATTACTCCAGAATAAATATTGTTCTTTTTTCATTTGTAAAGAGAATAAATACTAATACCCCAATGGTTACGCTTATAATTTATTAATCCTTGTTTAATTTTCCATTAAAGTCGTTCTGTAACCCTTAATAATGATGCACACTGTCGAACTGTGAAAGCCTATTTTGATTAACGATCATATTCTATAATATCACTTAGGTGGAGTGACACAGCGTTAAGTGTCGATATAATTAATTAAAATTAACTGTAATTATTCCAGAGCTTTAAATAGAGTAACGAGTCATGCCAAATTAAATTTAATTACAACTAATTACGTTTTATGAAATTCAAATTTTTCATGTACTCATGATGATTAAAACATTCGAATTTTGTGAATAAACTATTTATTTTAATGCAATATATGTTAATGGTTACGGGTTAGTGTACAGACAGGGTGCCCCAAATACAGAAGTTTATCGTCCTTAATATTTTTAGAGAACAATGTTTCAAATAAAATGTTTTTGAATACCATTAAGATATAATTAAAAATTGGCGTCACTTACACAAAGTGACCCCATAACCATCAACCGGTCAGTTATTTACGCTATCAGCAATTTTTCAAAAATAAATTATTCATTTTCTACGAGTAGCTCACAAAATACCCATTTGAACGTTTGTAATTTAAAATACTGGGAATGCTAAAACAGTATATTAAAGTTTAAGTGGATAAACAGGTCTCTAAAATACGTGCGAGTTTTCAAGCACGACGGCGTAGCCGGAGTGCTTGAAATAGAGCAAGTGTTTTAAAGACCAGTTATCCACGAATACTTTACGCTATTTTTTATTGGTTCACTTTGAAATCATAAATACTTGTATTAAAATGGAAATAAGAACTAATAATGTGAAATGGTTGAATTCGTAATGTGAAATCAGTATTATACCTTTCGTTGTCATGGAAATGTTGTCACCGAAATGCTTAAAAATGAATTCTAATATCTATAATATATTATGTTAACTAATGTTTGAATAAAGGTTTTGAATTTGTTAGTACCTACCTAATATTTTATTTGACGTAACAAAGCACTCCTGTCAGAAGTGCCAGATCAATAACCAACAGAATTCACGTTTTTTAAATTGGTGATGTTGCCATGGCAACTTTAAAACACGTGCGTTTTTGAAAGTGTGATTTAAACACGCTGGGGCATGGTTTAAGACGCTCAGATAGGATACCAATAAAAAAAAGTTTAAACTTTCTAATTTTTCTTAAATACCACCCCACATTACTTTTAATTTTAATTTCAAAACCTAAGGTATGGTTACTGTGAAAGCTTGTTGCGAAAAGTTCTTTGTAAATATCGTGAAAATGGTTCAATTCAGACACATTCTTATCTACTACTACTACTTAACTACTGAACCTAGATTCAAAAACAGAAAAAAATTAAGCGAGGTTACCTACCACTTAAAATAACTGACCTTTTTGAGTGCTATGTGGCGACTACGATCCTGCAAATTTATTAAGCGGTCAAATTGAAACGTCGCTATTTATTGTCATAATTTTTGTAACCGAGAATGCCTATGACTGTTGTACCTACATGGTTGAAAAACTCTTTTTATGACAATTTCAAAAATGCATAAATCCAATATGGCGCCCATAAAAAAACATAAATTAGATATGGCTGCATAAGTTTGTAGGCCTAGAATGTTTTCAAGGTCAATTTGCATCTATTACCGTTTCCGATATCACCATGTACCGCATTTTATCCTGGACAAAGTGTATATGATGATATTCGCATTAATTACAAGACATTTTAAAGGTTTAGAAGTTTTACTTACGATTAATTTTTTTACGCTTTAACCCTTCTCATTTTAATATACTATTTCTCTATATGTTTAACTTGGACTAAGCTCCATTCCATCCGCATGTAAATTAGTAGTTAAACTCCAATCCTGAACTATTGACTTATCCTGTATATGTGTTACACTCTGTTCTGACAATACAATGTGCCAAGGTGTTATGATACTAACAAAAACAATCTGCATGTCAAATTCAATTAGCTCACTGATAGAAATGCAAAAAACCAATGTAATTATAATAACAAACCATACAACCGAAAAAATTAAAAGATAAATTGATTGAGAATAAGAAATAAAAAAGCAACATAGCGAAGCTTTATAAATAGTAAAAGCGCAACTACAAAAACTCCGTCTCAAACTAAATTATGTATTTATACCACTAACCTACCTACCCTATAGCCTATATGTAGTATATAATTCCTCTGAACATAGATGTTTGTAAGCGTTGGGGGTAATAACCATTGATCTCGTCAACTTCCTTTCGAGAGTAGATGTAAAATAAAAAAAAATAAAAATACTTTATTATGAAAAGTAAATAATATATTTCACAAATGGAAAAGGTTTCGCTTCACGGCGCCTTTATTATATATTCTAGAAAAAATGTTGCATCAATTGCAATGGTGCAAATTTGGAAAATATTTTAATTACCGACCTGTGCGTTTTTCGTTTTGCTTGTACGTGATCTACCTTCAATTTTTTCCTTGAATTTTAACTTAATTTTGTATAACATACGCTTAGTCTACGAAACCCTTCGTTTAACCCAGGGGTGAGCAACCTTTTTTATCAACGGGCCAATCCAAATTTTGAAATTTTTTGGCGGGCCGCACACATTATTTTGCAAAAGGTGCTGTTTCCACAATTTCGCGCATTCGTATTGAATGTTTGAACAAGTCGGTGTCCCGTTTCAAAAAATCGTTTCGGTTTAGTATGCATTATTATGTTATTGTTATATAAAGTAGGATTTATGTATGTTAATTAAACAGCCATATTCATGGAAACCTTTTATTCATAATTAATTTTATAAAAATATGTTGACGGGAGAAAGTCTGTAATATAAATAAAATAAATGCAATTTTGAAAATAATTGGCGGGCCACATAAATACGTACGGCGGGCCGCAAGCGGCCCGCGGGCCGCGGGTTGCTCACCCCTGGTTTAATCCATTGTTTTCGAAAATTCTGATTATAACAATCCCGTTTAATTTCAAATATTTTCGTAACCGAAAAACGTTGGTCGTGTCGGCAACGCCGTAATATTAATTATACAGTGAGGACCAAACGTTTGGAATAATGGATTTTTTTCGTTTCCTGTCAGAAATATCAAAAAACTATTGGACACGTCAAATTGATTTTGGTCATGGAAAACATTTTGCGATAATTTTCAATTTTCCAACTCCCACCCCTTCTGTGCAGTGACGTCATCAATTATTTTTTTTAATGGGAACACCCCACTTTCTTAACGGCTTTCAATAGATTATAAAACGGCGATTTCAGCAAATATACACATTCTACCTTTTAGGTGCAGATTTTACGAGATATTAATTTTTTAAAATAGAAAAACCAGAAAAACATCAAATAGTGTTGTCAACAAATAAACAAATTTTATTTGTAAAAATAATGTTAAATGGTTTTTTCTTTTAGTAACAATAATTATCTTAAACAATAATTAGAGTAAATTTTCAAATTGAAACGCATTTTCTTCTTGACAGTACGCCAATCGCGCTTGAAACTCTGTGCAAACATTTTGTAAAGTTTCTGGTTGTATTGCAGTAATTTCCTGTCTTATTTTTTCTTTCAAGTCTTCGATAGTATTCGGTTGATTGAAGTAAACTTTACATTTAATATATCCCCATAAAAAGAAATCCCGTAGAGTCAGATCTGGAGACCGAGTCGGCCATTCAATAAACGTTCTTTTTTGATGTTTTTCTATTTTAAAAAATTAATATCTCTTCAAATCAGCACTTAAAAGGTGTAAAGTGTATATTTGCTGAAATCGTCGTTTTATAATCTATTGAAAGCCGTTAAGAAAGTGGGGTGTTCCCATTAAAAAAAATAATTGATGACGTCACTGCACAGAAGGGGTGGGAGTTGGAAAATTGAAAATTATCCCAAAATGTTTTCCATGGCCAAAATCAATTTGACGTGTCCAATAGTTTTTTGATATTTCTGACAGGAAACGAAAAAAATCCATTATTCCAAACTTTTGGTCCTCACTGTATAAAACAATAACGAAACTAAAACCATTTAAAAAAACCTAATATTTACAATTAAAGTTTGTTCAGAAACGAAGCGAAGTAATAAATCAACATGTTTAACACTATAGTATATCCTAAAACTAGTTTTAAAAGTATTTCATACAAAATCGTGACCGCTTATATGCAAAATAAATGAACTATGTTAATTTATTACTTCGCTTCGTTTCTGAACAGACTTTATGACTGTTAGGTAAATGTTATAATATAGATGAACGCATTTTTCGCCAAAATTATTGCAGGTGGCCATAAATCGAAAGAAACTTAATTTCTGCATTATTAATGATCGCAGAAAGTATGTCCGCCTTTTTGAAGAAAATTACTTATGCCGCTTTAAATATTCTTTAGTTTAGACTATTGAAATTTAAACACCCCGTAGATAGCAACATTTTCTAAGCAATAGAATAATAGGGTCGGTAATTTCCGATAAGAAAATGTTTGAAATTAAATAAGATCCTGTAATTTGCATAATAGTTGCATAGAGTGACAAGATACATAATAAACGAAACACACTGTACAATTAGAAACACTTTCGTTTAATTGATATCTACAACTTTAATACCTATAGAACATGTTTTTTTAAATCCACAATAAAGGCACTGTACTATTTATTGTTTTGTTGGGTATTTTACCTCATTGCTAAGAACATTGCCCCCAAAAATTCTCAGTGTATTTTTTTAAAATCCTGATTGCTGTAGTCTTCACTACATTTACAAACGTGAAAAAAAAACAAATTACTAGTAACAACGTTCGAGGAGAGGAGGGTGAATAGTTTGGATCTATTTTTGAAGATGATCACAGAGCTACTGCTACCATTACTCCTCACATAACTGTATCCCATAGCATCCGTTAAACTTCATAGAGCGACGTGTGAGGTAATAAACAGCAATCACTACAGCAACTTAACGAAAGCACTTATCAGCAATATCAGTTTAGTCTACAGCATCTCGTTCAATACTAGTGACGTGTTGCGCTTTGGAGTCAAAAAGAAAAGAATTTGATTTTGAAAAATTTATACCTAATGAAAATTTAGAAGTGCTGGATTCTTAGCTTTTAAAAAATCTTTTTTATAGCAAGAATTGGTGTTAACGTTTTTTCAAAACATCTTGCCTAATGAAAGTCGTCCTCTTGGTGAAACCTCCGACACAACATATTTCAACTCAAAAAAGATGTGATTGAACGACGCATTATAAATTACTAACTTACCAAGAGAAGATTGGGTGGGGTCATTTTTTTTAAAGTCACAAGAATTTTTAAGGACACGCGAGGAGGTAAACATAAAAACAGAAGATCTGGACTGCCAAAGTGGACTCACGGACTTCGGTACTCCAGATCTATTTTTATGTGGTAAATAAGAGGCAGTTCTGAGGTCGCATCCACAATTAGAAAGGACCCCATCGCCGTCTTTGAAGCAACTCGTGTTTTTCCGGTTGACTGATAGGGTTCTAAAGAAACTTCCAGGTCCAAACATAAAAGACGTTAACAAAGTGGTTGTAGAGACTTTTGACAGTTTTTCTTAAAAAGCGGAGAGAAAGTGGTCAAACCTGGAAAGGACATCAGAAAAGAAAAAAAGCTGAATGTTGAACCAGGTAAGACTGTCATAACTCATAACTATAAGTTTTTCTGAAGAGAAGGCAAGTGAAGTCACTGATGACTCCGTTAAGGCGGAAATACATGCGCGTATTAAGTTTGAAGGCGCTTGTTAAAGAAATAGGTACGTTTTATAGTCATATGTGCCACATGGAAGAGGTTTCCACACTCGATGAAATTGTAAGTCTAATATAAGAAATTATATACAAACATTTCAATTTGTAGAAGAAGGGAGTTCTCTCGTGAAGAAAGTCGATATCATAGCGCTGCGTCCAGGCACAAAGAAAGAATGAACGGGAAATCTTCCGAAGAATTAATTTGGTACTTTAATATTAACGGTTATATTTTTTTAAGGTTGTCATTCTTATTATAATAAATATAATAATTACATAAATAATAAGTGTACCTATTGTTTTTTGGTAAGACAATGCTTTTAATTTGTATGTATTTTCTATTTCATTCCCTTAACCAAATTTAGCCCCCATTACAAAAAACTCGTCTGACCAAATTTGAAAGTGGCGAAATTAATTAGGTTCCTATTCCCATTTAATCAAGGGCTGATCAAAGCGACCCCAAAAAACCGAGTGACTTTGATCAGTAGATTTTCTATTTTTTACTAACATTAGTTTAAATGCATAGCCAACACAATAGTAACAGACGTTTGAAAAAATTGAAAAAAAAGTATAAATGCAAAATTGAGAAAAAACAACAAAATAATTTTAAATTGATCAAAGGTAGGGAATCTTCAACACAATTATTTAATACAAAAGGTACAAAATTATAACATTCTCATTTTGACGAATTTGTGTCACTACAACAAAAAAACAAAAAAACCAATGGTCACTAAATTTCTTTTTTCAGGTTTTCCAAAATCAACGCAAACCACTAAAAAAGTCGCTAATATTAGAAACAGATGTATAATTAAAGATTCACGCTGAAATTGGATGTCGCATTAAATTGCACTAAAAACGCTGCATCAATTTTCCTAAATATTTGCTTAATTCGCTTAACCTTCGTAAAAGAGGCACAAGAAAACGGAAAGTATGTGCTATAATTCCCACAGGAATAAGATAGTTCTCGGTATAATTATGAAATGGGAGCAGTAAAACGTGAGAAATAGTGAGATTGATTGTCGCAATCATTAATTTTATATCTGTCGACACATATAACATATTTAAATACATAGTTTAATATATGCTGTGATTTTTTGTGGAACGTGCATGACTAACTTTCAATTTTTCTCTTATGCGAAGCCATAAAAAATTAATGCTCACCAGAGCCATAAAATGAACGAAATTGTAACGCACATTTCAGATTTTTAATATTCTAAACAAACTGCCGCACCATCACCCCCATCAATTACGGAAGTGTGTAGATTAATCAAAACATTCTCTTTGCGGTTTCTTCTCTCTGTCGAACGAGACGTGCCAAATTTTGCGAATGCGTGCAACCTTGGCCTAATCATCTAATGCCGTCAAGTTTTTATTAAGTAGTGAAACGGAACGTTGATCATCTTCATTGAAAGTATAAATTGCCGTCTAATTATTATAATAACGCAACCTTAAACTGTGCGGTATTGCGAAATAGGCTGCACATTAATATCTATTATAATATTCTCTCTCTGAAATATTTTATTTATTAATAAAGGGATGTTTCCTTTTACATGTTATATTACATAAAAGAGCTGTAGCACAACAATACATTAAAGAAGATCAAGATTAGATCCATTCATTTTATTTTTAGCATACATCTCAAAGGAAAATTTGGTATTTTAATCTGAGATTTCGTTTCGGCTTTTAGTTTTCTTGAATGTAATGATTAATTTTCTTTATTTATGATTATACCCATTTATCTAATACAAAGCTTAGACATTAACCCACTCTGAAATTTATTTTTATTTAGTACGATAGTAATAAAAAAAGGCAATGTACAAACAATTTGCTTAAAGGTTGATTTATGTTGATCATGTAATTTGAGTTAAAAATTTAATGGGGAAATATACGTTTCATTAATAATGATGCAGTCATTTAAATTAGTATTCATGTTTATGCTGTGACATTTGAATTTATTTAAAAATACGAGCCAGTCGTGTAGATTATAGTTGCTCTCCCACAGTACCTTTATTATTAATCAAGTATTTAAGGAATTAAACCGTCGCCGTCCCTCGAAAAATGTCTCGCGGAAAGAACCTTTATTTCATATTTCTATGACGAGAGAATAGGTAACTCCCAGAGAAATATTTTGAAAGTAAGACTGATGCCTACTACTAACACTAAATCACAAGAAGAAATATTATGTAAAAATGTTATTTACGCAAGAATATAAAATCGGAAACTAAAGGTATTAAATGAATATAACTGTGCGAATATGTTAACTTTTAAATAGGTATACAGGGTTTTCCGAAAACCATCAACAAATCCATGAGCCAAATATGAGAATAAATACAATCAAACTAACCTCACTATTAGACACGTTTTTATTCTTATGTTACTACTAATATTTCACTTAATTAATTTATTGTTTTATATATAGGACTTGAAAAAGCCTGTTATGTATAAGGCGAAACGTTGTCACCACAGATGTTAAAACGACGATGATACCTCAAAATAAAACTTTGGCAGCTAATCGTAGATCCCTTACGCTAACAATTCCTATAGCCTAACTGCCGTTAATACTCTAATAGAATTAATGAGAATAGATGACAGCACAGAGTAGTATTGGATAACCCCTTTTAGCTTGTTTTTTAATTTCCGCCCCCACGAAGGGGGATTGAGGGCATCAACAGCTGTGGTCATTAGCCATATGCGCTTATAAACATCCTTGTCCGGAGGTATTTTTATCACCAACAGAACAGGATTCGAACCCGAGACCGCCAGGTGTAGTTCATTGGTATACCAACGGTACATCCATTACACCCCTTTCTTAGTTATATGCTATTCAAATTCAGAAGAAAAACTGGTATGACGCTTGATGAGTTTGAAGTTCTTTTGTAAAAATACTGACATGTCTTGTTACAGTAGTTTTGTGTTACAGTAATCTACAAAAATTAAGAACCTTTTGTCACGTGATATGTTCTACGACTGCCCGTTTTAACGGTTCGAAGTATTTCCATAAGTATAATTTTTAAATTGATACACAGTGCAAAGGAACATTTTAATTACAAGGAATTTTACTAGCTCCAATTGTTTGTCAAACTTAACGTTCCAGTGAGCAGTCCCCGTATTCATATGAACTACAAAAAATAACAAATTGCTATTAATAAATTTTTCTACAGGTAACTTTGCCCGAGACAAGTGCCGCAAGGGTTTTCCTTATTTAATTTTAAAATGCTTTAATAATTTAATAATGGCTACTAGTTAGCATTTCCCAAAAATAATGCATTCGAGTCGGTTTATTTATGTGTACAAGATAGCTTCCTCCTGAAAAAGGACAAACTTTAGAAGTAAATTCGCAACCCTGAGGAACTGGTAAAAAGGTGGAAGTGGAATTCTTCCGTGGATGAGTCAATCAATTTAACGGGACCCATAAAATAGCATTTCGGGTGTCACGAAACTGAAATTACCAGACCACATGGTGCGATAATAGTTCTGTAAAAATGTGATTGAAGAAATTAATGACGACGCCGGTTTTGTTAACAACCTTCTCTTATCGAATGAGGCTCATTTCAATATCGGCGGGCATAAGAGGAATTTTAGATACTCAACCCCTGTAAATCTTCATCAATTGTACGAAGGATCACTACACCGCCAAAACTTTACAGTTTGGTACATCATCACGAAGTCCATTAGTGAAGGTCATTGACTAGAAAGAAGGGTGCAGGAAATCTAATGTAAACTAGAAACCTTTCCCTTTATTAAAATTCGTTTTGTTGTTTTACTAGGTGATCCCGGTAAAATTGTAGTAAGATTTGAACATATATGATAGTGACTAGTTTCGACTTAACATCATCATCAGGCTTTAAAAGATGAAACGAAATGAATTGATTGAAAAACCAGTTACGTATTCTACAGACCCATAACCAGGATTTTTTTCGGAGGGCCTTCAAAATCTTAGGAAATTGACTGGGATGTTTTTTAAATCCATGACGAAGGTTAGATGCTCACAAAAGGGTTCAATGTTGAATAAATAAAACAACTCCCTTTAGATAACTTTAATTAACTCGAAACGTGAGTGAGAAGATGAAAAGGATTGTTATGTTTTTTGTGGTAACTACATACTTGAGCACTGAAACACTAGCCCTAAAGCGGCAAAACTAGTGGTTATTGAATAAAACGATTAAGAGAAATCAACCTCGTTGTAGTTGTAGTAGGTTAAACCTCAGTAATCGGAAGGGATGTTTTTTACCGGACCTGTATCCACAACCGGTTTAAAGGAAGGCCACTTAAAAATGAAATACGGATTATTTCGAGTTTAGAATAATCAACATTTATAACAACATTTACATTTTACATACGTTTGGATACATTTTAAACTCACGTCCCGCAGAATACACGGAGATGTCCTTCCAGTCACACAAATCCTCTTAAATCCATGCAATTACACTCCTACGGGAGGAATCCTTCCAACGCATCCTAAAAAGAATTTCAAATATCCCCCCCCCCTCGCCTAAGACAACTCTTCCAAGAGCTCCCCCCAGAATACGAAATCCTGCTAGAAAATGCACCCTACTCCATCCGCTAACATCTGTTAGCTCAGCGCAGAAAACAAATGCATAACTAACAGATTACTGCCTATGCCATTTCTTATTAAATTAAAGAAATTAAAACGTAATTGAAAATATAATAATATAATTTATTATTATATAAATTGAAGAAATATAACATATTTTCAGTAGTTGTTACAAACACGCGAAAATAACTTTTGAATACCACTGTCAAAAGATTACAACAGACAATTTAGTCTTTAAAGAGACGCCTAAAATAAACATTACTATCTCCTTCTAACACACCTGACACAAGTACAGAATGTTTTAAACGTATAGTGTCCGTGTTAGTTCACCACCCGTGGTGACGATAATAATGTAGCATTCCATTCTCTCTATTTCCAAATATTGTGTGTTAGAACGAAATAGATACAAACTACGAATGTGTACGCCAAATAAAGCGCTAAGCCGAAAATCGCAAACATTCATTTTACAGACTATACCATGTACATCCAAAAATAATGTAACTTAGCATAAAACAACCTACGAGGACTAAAGAGCAGCCAAAACAAAACTTAGTAACCCAAAATGAATTGTAAATACTTCTTATAACAATAAACGTTTTTGAATTAAATTGAACTAAATTCATTAGAATTTGGGGGCGGCTCCTCGAGCCCCTCTCCGGGCTACGTGCCTACTATCGGAGTAAAAATGCAAGGCCTCTGACTTTAAGTGGTCATAACGAAAAAACTGGGGGGTGAAATTTCTTCATCTTTGGGCAGTACATTAGTCATTTATATATGTTTAACATGTATAAAATCAAATTGGTAGAATCAGTTGTTTAACTTTTATTTTAATTAACAGCAATAAAAACGCAGTATTTAGTAGTTTCCTGGCTAACGGTCAGTTTTAACTTATCATAAAATTGTTATTGTTTCATAAATTGTTACCAAATTTACAAATGTTGTAGCACACATACTTCTGAAAAGTCGACAGCCAATAAATATTGATTATTCATATAATTAACTGGTTTTATAAGCCCTAACCGAAAATGTGCTATTTTGCAATATACGGTAACTGAAGCAAAAATTCTTGGTTTAATTGCTAAATTTGTATTACTGAAATCAAGCTGCATTATTCCTTTATTGAAAACAAAATTTGTTTTCTTGTAATTCAAAGTAAATGTTATAATTATCGCGAAAGAAAGACGCACATATTCCCGCGAGAGATAATCTACCACATCGTAAATCGTGAGCGGCAAACCACAACAATGTGATTATTCTTTAGCATTGTACAAAACCATGCGCTTCGTAGCAATAGTGTACGACACCATCTTCCACCCGTACTGCACCTCGCCGCGCGAACGCAAGCATCCATCCTTTTTTCCAAATTTCTTTTAAACAAAACATGTATACATGGCATTATTTTTGTGAATCGTGTTAGACCACAATATAATTGCTTTAACCTTGTTATGTTACTGTCAATATTATTAATATCGAACGTTCAGGTATTGAGTTACACAAGATGTCGTTTTTTTCATTATAATTTTAAGACTAATAAACCAATTGGCCTCAAAAGCATCTCACACCGACAAAAAAGTATATACTTGTTAAATATATAAGTATCTAGCACTCAGTTTCAATAATATAGCCGTAATTAATTTTTAAAGTCGAGCGCTTGTGCGATTTCGGTCATAATTAGCGCTTTTTCGCACATAAATTAATACAGAAAATTAACGATGTGTTGCAAAAATCTAAAACTGTACACCCTGTACCTTGTTTTAGGAATAAAGATCTTTTAAATGCACTTTATTTCATTAAATTATGATTGCTAATTACTGAGATACAAGCTTCTAAAGTCAGAGGCCTTGCATTTTTACTCCGATAGTAGTACATTTATTCTAAAAATTTCGTAATGGGCTTTCCTCTTATTATATGCTATAAATACGTGTAATTGGAAATTGTAATCTGTTGCTTTTTAGTTTGTACTAGGGGTGAGTCAGACAGCCATTTTTCGCGTCCGAATGCGTCCACCGTCCGAAAAATGTTGGACTTAAACTGTCCGAATCCGTCCGAAGTTTGTCCGGATCGAAACTTTTGTGTCCGTGTCCGAACGTGTCCGATCAAATTTTCAAAAAGTACGTCCGAAACTGTCCGAATTATTTTTTGTTGTCCGAGTCCGAGTCCGTCCGAAATATGTTAAATTAAATTAAAAACCGGACAAACACAAAAATATCCTTACCATTCCTCGCAACCGATCCACTTGCTTCTTCTCATCGTTGGACCAGGTGGACCTGAGATGAGAAGGTTCTTTTCTTCTTCCAGGGAAGCTTCCATTAATTTTACGTCATTGCATTCCAATGTTTCTCTGTATTATCATATAGCACGTATAATAGCACACAAAATAAATTGAGCACATCACAATTTTTTGGACAGTTTCGGACAATGGAATTGTCTGAAAAATTGTTCGGACATGTCCTTCGAACATATAACAACAGGAAGGAATATCCCTATAGTTTAGTAGATGGTACAAATGTAACGGAAGTTACGCAGGCTTGACGTCACAGTGACGTAACAGTAAACCACTTGTGATTGGTCAAACGGGTGTAACGTGCAGTTTGTCGATTTAAAATTAAAGCGGTTCCATGTTTCGAAGAGTTTTTACGAGTTCTGATTTATAAATTGTAATACAGAAGATCTTAGTGTAAAAATATATTAATTAAGTGACCTTACTGAAGTCTAAAATATAGAATTAGTTATATAAACTTTATGTGTTTGGTTATGTTCGTTTTGTTGTTACCAGTAGCGTAGAATTCATTATACGGTTAAGAACATAGAGAATGTGCAAAAAATTAGAAATATGCATACCAAATTAATTTTGTTTAAAGAGCAATAAAATTTAAAAACAATTTTATGCATTTTATTTTGTTTACAGCAGGCGCGTAAACATAGAAGTGTTGGATTTACGCCCTTGCTTAACAGTACACCAATGACTCGACGGAAACGTCACAGCAGGTAGCCATATTGGTAAACCATTAATGTTACTCATTTTGCCATATGCATGTTCCTTCCTTTTGTTATATGTTCGAAGGACATGTCCGTGTCCGAATGTACCGGACAAAATATTGCCTCGGACAGACCATGTCCGCCGGAAAATATGATTTGCCTGTCCGTCCGGCCGATAATCTCGGACACTTTCGGACGGACAAGTGTCCGTCCGGAAATCTCGGACAGACCGCTCACCTCTAGTTTGTACTAAGGCGGTAGCGTTATACATAGTGATAGTGAGACTACCTTATAAGACCCTATAAACGGAGCCGGAGGTCGAAAATCAGTATTTTTTAAATTTTCGGTCAAAAATTGATAACAATCTACCCCAATTTAGGCACTTCACTAGCAATTTTTAAAATCTGACAAATGAGAAACGGAAAATGTAGAAATTAAAAGACTATAGATCAAAATTATCAGAAATGTTTAAAATATTATTTAAAACGAATTGAAGGAAACTTGTCACAAAGGAAAAGTGATGATTGATGAGTAATTATTGAGTAATGTGATGAGTAATGAGTAATGATTGTAACATTTTAATCTTTGTACTATGTTTCTCAGCTGATATTAATTAACAATGAAGTTTTCTATCCCATAGAAATCTATTGCCATTATTTATTGAAGTACAGGGTTATTCACTATAAATTAACCACCCCTTATTATCGTTATTATTGCTCGTAGAAAAAAAGTTATACATATATGAAAGTTGTATGGTTCTAATTGAATTTTCTTAAAATGCTATCAATAGTTCAGTTACTCGCCGTTTACAGGACAAAACAAAAATATAATGTATTTTTTTAATGAAAAAAAGATCTTTTCAAAAATGTAATAATATACAGGGTGTTACATTAAAAAAATACATCATATTTTCGTTTTGCCCTGTAAACGGCGAGTAACTGAACTATTGATAGCATTTTAGGAAAATTCAGTTGGAACCATACAACTTTCATATATACCTTTTTTTTCTAGGAGCAATAATAACGATAATAAGGGGTGGGTAATTTAGGTATAGTGAATAACCCTGTACAATATTTTGACAAATCACCGCGTGTTGTGTAGAAATTGTTGAGTAAGTTAGGTACTATGCGAAGTAGACGGTGGTCACAACATGAACATGTTCTATGTTTATTCTCTATCATAAAAACGTATGGTGTTTAAATTACATATTTCATAAAACAATATGGTGTGCATGATAGCGTGGAAGAAAAAAAAGTAAAATAGAGCTAGTATCTTAAATGTTTATTTTACCCACAAAACCATTTATATTACTATCCATTATCATTTTTTCTGCTATGCGTCGCCATTCCATCTCAAAAATGCCTCGTTCGAAATAAGTTCTGCAAAAATGCAATTTAAAAGACTGAAAACAATTAAATGCACTCGCTTTCTCATATTTTTCTTGTTTTTTTAAGCTTTATATAAATGTAAACTTTTCTTATCGCAGAGACGCAAATAGTTCGAACTGTCGCAGACAAACCTGGAAAACTTAGCCTGCAGTTAAAAGTAGCAGACTATAGAAAAACTAATATAGGTCAACTATTGATCATTGTTAACTACTTCCCTTAATAATTACGGAAAAATGTAATTCAACGTAGTCCAATAAATGAGGT
Source organism: Pyrocoelia pectoralis (assembly GCA_036250285.1). Lineage (NCBI taxonomy): Eukaryota > Metazoa > Arthropoda > Insecta > Coleoptera > Lampyridae > Pyrocoelia > Pyrocoelia pectoralis. The sequence continues at coordinate 31,744,001 of CM070077.1, forward strand.
TAACAAGTGTATCATAAACGAATCAAAATAACGCATAAAACCTTTTTTTGTGTATAGGTACGAAACCGAAATATCGTAATTGAGCAAAGTAATATTCATATAATGTAAACATTTATTCGCATACCCTATAACCACACATTTACATAAGGATAAAATTGACGAAATGAACAAAGCAATTTCGGTATTGTTTTACAATTAAATTTTGGACGCTTACCGGCAGTCGTCGTAATGAGTTTTGAATCCGTCAGCTGAACGGTCACACTCACTTTACAGTAATTTTCAGCCTGCCCTTTGTTACATTTTCCCTTAATTTATTGAAAGTCTGCACGAAACGGAAAAATTAAAATGAAACGGAAAACTCTAGCGGTGCATTGAATACAAAAAAATAAGTGCAAAATGAAAATCTCAGCATGCAAATATAGAACAATCGCCTTGAGAGTCGCCAACTTGGAGAAGTGCTCATTAACACACAATGTACGAGTATTTTACATCCTCTCGAGGATTCCTGACCATTTCTGTATTTCAGAGAGAATTTTGATCGCGCTTGTTTTAGTTTGTAATTTATTAGATGAAGGAAGAGTGATGCAGGTAATTTCAAAACGTTACAGACTTCATATTCATATTGAAAAAAATTAATTAGGGTAGCAGCTATAGTAAATGAGTAAACAATTCAATTTGTGAATAACAAAAAATCAATAAATTGTAGTAATGGGGAAGGGAAAGGAAATGTGACTAGCTTTACTCATGCCAAACATATCGACATTTAGTTTATGGGTAATTATATATTTACGTGTGATAAAGGATAGAATTAAAAGGACGAATATGGAAATACTTAGTAAACGGATGGGGATTTTGTCATAAACAAGTCATAAAATAGGTAATAACGCTAAATAGGTCCAGTGCTCCACAGAGGCGGATTTACGAATTCGCCGCCCCTAGGCTGGAAATATTTTGCCGCCTCTCATCTACAGTAATTTTCTTTAAAATATTGTATTTTTTCATATGATTTGAATTTGTCTAGATGCTTAGATTATTATACAGGGTGTCCCACTGCTCCGTAATCGGTCGATAATTCAATGTGGGTTGAAGATACATAAAAAAGTTTCAAATAAAGGTTGCTTTGATTTGAATTGCGCATCTTTTAAAAATATTCTTATATCTACAGTATGTTGCATTTTCACTTGGCAGGAAACTGTCACTTTTTTTTAAATGGGACACCCTGTATTTTTTTCTCTTAATGTATCGACCAAGCATATTTATATCACGCCTGAAAATTTTTTTGATATTGGATGTGCAGTTGCCAAGTTATTAATTATTTTGTCAAAATTTGGTACAATTCAAGGTCGGACTATAATATTCATAAATCATAACAATCATAACTAAGTTATTCTTCAAAAAAGGAAAAATTTATTTAACGAATATTATTACCCTAATGTCGTGTTACTCTACAAAAAAAAAACTAAATGATTAATTTTATACCGAGTGTTTAAAATGAGAATTCAAACTTTGTGAACTTTAAATAGAATGGGACCTGATCACAACGGCCACTGATCATAACGGCCACCTAGGTTATTGTTATTTCATAACAGCCACTTTGATCACATACGGCCCCTAATACTATTTGATCATAACTGCCACCTTGTTCACGTTATGATCAAATAATATTAGTGGCCGTTGTGATCAAAGTGGCCGTTATGAAATAGCAAAAACCGGGGTGGCCGTTATGATCAGTGGCCGTTGTGATATAGACCCAATAGAATTTATACGAATATTTTAAATGGAACACCCTGTATTTTTATTTACCATCAAATTCTCGACAAAAAACCCCAATCAACGGTGATTATTTCCTGGTATTATTTTTTGTACTTTTGTTAATATTTACGATTTTTAAAATTTCACGTAAAAAAAAATTGTTAAAAGTAATTTTTGTTTAATTATTATTACAAAAAACCGTTTAAATAGTTATTATCAACGCAAAAGAACAAAACTCAAGTCCTGTGACTATCTTAATTTCTAAATAATTAAAACAAAATTTTTAGTAAACGGTATTTCTCGAATTTTTAATAAACGGTGTTTCTCGAAAATTAAAATAGAAAATAAATACAATATCTCTCATTAAAGTAAAGTAAGTGTTCAAAATGTCTTTCACTTTGATCAATGCACTTTTGAAGTCTAACCCTAAATATTCTCACATTGTTTAAACGCCTCTCGAATTCAAATTTTCATGTCCCCCAAAGATAGTAATCCATAAAGGTAAGGTCCGGTGACCTTGGCGGCCAAGGAACAGGGCCTCCTCTACTTTATTAGGGTACAGTAAATCCAATTCTCGCGCGCACCTCTGACTGTTGTTTTGCTTTAATTATTTAGAACTTAAGATAGTCACAGGACTTGCGTTTTGTTCTTTTGCGTTGATACCAACTATTTAAACGGTATTTTGTAATAATAATTAAATAAAAATTACTTTTAACAAATTTTTTTACGTGAAATTTTAAAAATCGTAAATATTAACAAAAGCACAAAAAATAATACCAGAAAATAATACACTGTTGAATAGGGTTTTTTGTCGAGAATTTGATGGTAAATAAAAATACAGGGTGTTCCATTTAAAATATTCGAATAAATTCTATTTAAAGTTCACAAAGTTTGAATTCTCATTTTAAACACTCGGTATAAAATTAATCGCTTAGTTTTTTTTTTGTAGAGTAACACGACATTAGGGTAATATTATTCGTCAAATAAATTTTTCCTTTTTTGAAGAGTAACTTAGTTATGAATATTATAGTCCGACCTTGAATTGTACCAAATTTTGACAAAATAATTAATAACTTGGCAACCGCACATCCGATATTAAAAAAATTTTCAGACGTGATATAAATATGATTGGTCGATACATGAAGAGAAAAAAATACAGGGTGTGCCATTTAAAAAAAAGTGACATTTTCGTGCCCCGTGAAAATGCAACATACTGTAGATATAAGAATATTTTTAAAAGATGCGCAATTCAAATCAAAGCAACTTTTATTTGAAACTTTTTTCTGTATCTTCAACCCATATTGAGTTATCGACCGATTACGGAGCAGTGGGACACCCTGTAGATGTCATTTTATTATTTAATTAATAATTGTATTATTTAAACTCCAACATTTGCCACCCCCTAAAAGTTGCCGCCCTAGGCTATAGCCTTTCTAGTCTTATGGTAAATCCGACTCTGGTGCTCCATCACATTAGATTTATCTGCAGAACAAAGACTAATTATCAAAATAAACTGAAATATTTCATGTGCCCGGCGGGCGGCGGCGTTTCAATTCCTGTTAAATTTTCTTTTTGTTTATAATCAAACTGTAGCGGAATGGGACAAGTCAGCGCCGCCGACTCATCGCGGCCGATTCATCGCGGCCATCTCATCGCCGAGCCATCTCATCGCCGAGCCATCTCAGCGCCGGCCAACTCATCGCCGATTTTTTTTAGATAAATTCAGCACATTCTTACCTATCCTCTTTTACTTGCTTGTATAAATACCGATACCGATCATCAAGATCTTACATTAACATATGACATTAACATTCCCTTAAATCTTAATCAATTGATAATCAGCTTTACAGAGCTTTAAATAGATAATGATAGCGTTAATAGACAATGAATCATACTTACCTGATATTAACATTCATATACAAATAGTTTGGAAATAAAAGTAATGCTAAACTTAAACGTAGATTGCCATTAAAGCGCCTAGGTTATTTCAGGTTTAGTATATTTTTTTAAATTGATACAAAATTGGAATTAAAAAAAATGCTAAACTCGGCGATGAGTTGGCCGGCGATGAGTTGGCCGGCGATGAGATGGCTCGGCGATGAGATGGCCGCGATGAATCGGCCGCGATGAGCCGGCGGCGCTGACTTGTCCTAGACCCTCAGCATTTCAAACAGAATTTCGATTGAATTTTGTATGGTTCATTTTTACAATATCGTGTCCTTCGCTACTTCCTTTATCAGTCAATAATGATTGAATCAAAGACGAGTAACGGCGACGCTTGTTTGACTCAATTGCTTAATTATCTTGTTCCCTTCTTTTAGTTGCATATACCAGTCACCGCGAAATTTGATAATTATTTTGGTATACTGATGTAGTACGAAAAAGAAGACCTATACATTGTTGTAGAATACAAGAGACAAAATTGTTTCCATTGTGCTCACAGGTACCTCTGTTGCCTAAATGTAAGCGTGTTTACCTTTTTCCGCATGAAGTGGGTCGAACCGGTCCAAGGAAACCAATTTTCTAACGCGCACAAAACTGATATACACCTTCTTCTTTGATGGGAAGTAAAATCGCTGGTTCCGCACCGCTGCCTTCCTGCTATCCAATGGTTGTATATTAAGAAGACATAATAAAATTATATGTAGTATGTATTTGCCTCGAAGAATACCAAAATTTCGAAGAAAATAATATGTGATGCTTAACCCAATCAAAATTAGTAGCATGGTATCAATAGATTTTTTTTGGGGTATAAAATAAACTACAGAAATACTACGTCATACAATTAAATATGTAGACACTACTCCAAATTTATACAAATACCGCATGTTAAACCCCAAATTACAAATCAAATTAAGGATATCACCAAAGTGATAATCGATTACTTAAGCCGGGAGTTTTACTAAATACAACATTGCGCAATACAATTAAACAGGACACCTACCTACCCAACTGAACAAATAGAAAACCGTGCCATTATATTTAGAAATGCTATATAACAATAAAATAATACTTATTGCCGACGATACACACACGTACGCTCTTTGTCTTCCCCCTCCGCACCTATTTGCTCTCTCCGTCGTATTTCTATCATTTTTCTTCGCTTTCATCTCGTCCCAATGGAGTCAGCGGTCGTTTCTGTAGTGTTTCTCAATTAGGCGAACCATCCGCGGTACACATTTCAATTCAAAGCTGTTGGGTGTTAAGGTTAAGCTGGCACAACCACTTTTTTTTTTAAAATCAACAGTAATAAATTTGACTTTTGGGTAATTAATTAGTAATAAATGAGTACTAAATTATGTGGTACGTTTCAACTGATTGTGCTATAGGGGTTGTGCCAGCTTAACGGACCTCATTTTTACGATAATAGAAGAAAATATAATTGAAATTTTTTTTAACCTTGTATTTTTGCAAAAAAATGAAATTTTTTGGAACATAGTAAAGAATATATTAGCTTATTTTGCAATAGAACATTTACCTAATGTGCAAAAAGTGTACGAATTCGACCTCTAATTTTCTCATTTTTACGATAATAGAAAAAATTGGACGACGAAGAAACCCTCTATTTCGATCAATAAGGAGTCATATCTCCGAAACGGTGCGACTTTGAATGGAATGAGTGGTAATTGTTTAACTGTCGTGTAATGATCTATTCAAAAATGTCTTTGTTCGGTGAAATTTCCATAATTTGTTTCATCGAAAAAAATTCCTTGCTATTTTTGCAAAAAAATAAAATTTTTTTCCGAACAAAGTTACGAATTATTTTAAAATAGAACATTTTATGTGTACGAAATTGATCTCTAAGTGTTTCATTTTTACGATAATAGAAGAAAAGGGACGATGAAGAAACCCTATATTTTGATCAATAAGGATACGAAAATATTTTTGCTTGGTCGAATCTGGAGAATTTTTTTATCGAAAATATTTTCCAAGGAACCTAGCTATTTTTCCAAAAAAATTAAGGTTTTGTTTTTAAAAAAAAGTTAAGAATATATGTTAGCTTACGACTGAGTGAGAAAGAGGACTCAGAGAAGGAAAAAATGCAAATCTTAGTGAATGTGTGGAAAACAAGGGGAAACGCAGGGAAATAAAGGTGACGAGCTAATAAATTTGGATACGTTGCTTAAATTTTAAATCCTTGAAAGTTGATAGTACAACTTCTCCCTTAAAACACTTAAATTGAAAACCGCGGCAGTACGGCAGAATGTATAGTCACAATCCATGCAAGTATTGACAGTTAAGCAACTCGCGCTCTGGTCAGTACTTGGATGGCTGACCCGTTCAATATATAGCTCGGTGTACCCACCTAGACATAATTTATTACATACATATATTATGTCTATGCAATTTTAGAACTAATATGAAAGGTCAAATACTACAGTGGCCAGCCCTCTTGGTAAACTTAATTTGTAAACTATTTATGGCGTTTCGACGTTTGACGTTAAGAAGTTTAAATTATATAATTATTCTATCGTTCTTCAATTTACAATGATTGATAAGGATGTGTTTTTGATTTAAAACCATGGAAGTGGCAGTGGTATTTCTGAATCTCCGCATTAACCAATCATTATGCAAACTTCCAACCGGTTCTTTCCTGATAATCCTGTGCAGAAATGCGGCAGTCTTCGAGATGTCTCTTAAGGTCTTCCTCGCATGACGACAATCTAATATCAGGCGCTGTCTAACCTTGTGCTGGGGTTAGTTGGCTTGAGTCGTCATTGGGTTGCTTACATTCTGCAGTAACAACTGTCATTGAATTTCTAATTCTTTTGTTCTTTAGGTTTTCCATGACAACTTTTCTTAAATTAAGCGTTATTACTAGCATTTTGCGCTTGTGAATATATCTAGTAGAGGAAGAGACGATGCACCACATCCTTTTCTCGTGCCCTGCACTTCTCCACTTGGTTAGATACTGGCCGAACATAGCTGGTATTAGAGCCACTTCTCCTCCAGCACCCTCAAGTATATCTTAGGAGACGTTGCGGTGTCGGACGGCTATAATTATGGAGATAACACAAAAAAGTGTCTGGATTCTGGATATGAGGCTTACTTGCGCCTGAAATACTCCTTTCATTCCTCTGCTAATTGGTTTGTTTATTAAAATCAATTTTTTCCTCAAAGGGATGAAATAGTTTAATAGAAGAAAACTGTTTAGGAACCCGTTGTCGTCTTTATTACAATGCATGTACTATACCATTTCCACTTTTTCATTGCAAAATAACGCAAAACTTTGAATTTGAACTACCCAGTTTCAATTAGTCTCGTGAAGCCCCTGATCGATTAATATTATTCTTACAGAAATTGGAACGTATATCTTCGTTTTTTTTTATCAAACAGAAACAAATGAGCTATTGTTGGCAGCTTGATACCAAAAGCACACGAAAGGGGGAAAGTAATTTAGTGGAATTTTAGCTATTAGCTACAGTTTAAGAAAACAAAAACTAATTTACTTAATTTGTAAAAACGAGTTTCACCTTCACAAATGATTATGCACAATTGACTGACGCATGTCGATTTTCATTATTGTTATAGGTGTTACTGTATGAATTCATCAAAAGAAAAAAATAACAAATTTCAAATAGAAAATTTATACAATCACATGAAAATTTAAAAACGAGAATGTCCTTAGAACTTTCCATTTATTAACATTTCGAAATGTCGTGTTTCTATTTAATGCTTTTAAGCAAAATGTGGGAATTCAACAAAACTTTCGAATTGATGGTGAGATTATTTTGCAAGCGGAACACACTGAGTAAGTAAGTATTAATTCAAACAAGTAGATTCAACTCATCGTTATTCCATTCGGTATCTCTATAGTAAAATTTCATTAGCTCGTACTTCTAAGCATTAAAATATTTAGGTGCATATAAAACTGTTATTTGGATTTATATTAGGGGCATTACAAGTGCGAGCATGTTTAAACCCTTTCTCGCAAGAAGTGAATTATACTGTACGATGCACTATTTCCGAAAATAAGTTAACACGCTAAAACCATGTTATCTGATATACAAAAGTTTCCGAAAACAAATGAGTTTTTTTTATTATTTGCACTACCTATTTGGGTGTAAAATTACACACTTTTCTAAATTTTTATTTTAATTCATTCTTTTTCCAAGCACGTATCAAGAATAACGGACACGCAATTTGCAAACACGCGAAATTGATCAAAGACTGCTCAGAAAGGAAAAGTTACTTAAATTATATAATTTGTTTACTTCAATGCTAAATTTCTACATGCGAAGATCATTTATAAAATATAATTTGAAAACACGAATATAGGTTGCGTAATCTCACTTGAGAACGAATAAATTTTTTATTCGAAGTTTAGACGATTAAGGTCGGCGAGTATATACGTTATAGATTTATTTGGATGTGTACATATATAACTCTCCGATGTAAATATCAAAATTTGTATGTAAATGAAAACGAACGATTCCTAAAATGAATCTTTTTCAACTTATTTCAAATATTTTTTTGTAATTAATTTTTGGTAATTAGTAAGAATCGGTACGTGAAAGAATAAGTTACGTCATTTTCTAACTTAACGCGTTTCGATTACCCAAGTGTTTTTGTTTTTTACTGAAAATATATGAAGAACAAAAAGTTTTGGAAACGAACAATTTTATAAACCAGAAACTAGAAAAATAATTTGATTTTTCCATAAATTGAACCCCGGCAAAAAGAACACTCTTTGGCCATGGCGACGTGTATAACATGATTTCCGAATTCATTGGTAAATGGAACCTCTGCAAAGCGATCTTCTCCGATTTTTTGAATGCATTTTGGACAGTTTCGGACAATTTCGGACAATGCAATTGTCTGAAAAATTGATCGGACATGTCCGAGTCCGAATGTACCGGACAAAATATTGTCTCGGACAGTCCACGTCCGTCGGAAAATATGATTTGCCTGTCCGTCCGACCGATAATCTCGGACATTTTCGAACGGACAAGTGTCCGTCCGGAAATCTCAGACAGACCGCTCACCACTAGTTTGGACAAAAATCGAGTAAAAGGTGGTCATCACTAAAAGGTGGGTATTTTGCGAAAATAAAGTAAATAGACGCCACACTACATACAAAAATATAACGTAGAACTCGGTTATAGCGTCATCGTCGGGACCAGCGATTTATTGTCGTTATAGCAGAGTGACGTTATTCGCGAAAGTGATTTTTGCGAAAAAAATAATTCAAAACAATTAAAGTTTATTTTTGGAAATAATTTGTTTTTATTAAATTTAATGTTAATTTTCAAACGTATCAGCTAAACTTTTAAACACGCAAATAAACTAAAACACCAACCACTAAGAAACGTAACCTGATATAATAAACATTAACCTCCTTTTGTACAACTTGCGTCGCGCGCGTTGATACAGTAATGTTCATTGTTCTCTCCTTTTTATGCTTACTCGTACTACTAGTGGGATTTGATTTAAGATAACCTTTATAAATCCTTAAACAACGAAAACAGCGTATTATGCATTCTAAGAATATGGTCAAAAGTTCACAAACCTTGACTTAAAATGACGTTAAAACCGAGTATAATGCGAATATTTGGTCGTTAAATGAAATGTTTTTTAAATTGTAAACTATAGCAAGTTCTAGGGACCACGACTATTATGACGTTATACCCGAGTTGACGCAATATCCGATGATGTTATAACCAAGTTCTACTGTATAAATTAGCATACGTATATAGGGTGTCTCACGGTGACCGTCCGTTAGAAGTATATCAAGAACTGTAAAAGTTAGAAATTTGAAATTTTGCACATGCGACATGGAGTGTTTAATCTATTAAATAAAAATATTTTCCAAATGACAGCACTTCCGGAAATACCGGAAGCGAGCATCAACTTCTTTATTTTAAATACAAACTGGGCAATTTTTTTTCACATTCTGATGTGTCATAAAATGTTTAGTAAGTATGCTTAAAACAATCGGCGTATCAATTTTGATTGTTGAGAAAAAAATTTTTTTTCACTGAAAAATGTCAAAATCTTGTTTAGGAAATAAAATTGAAAATCGAAAGTGGTAAAATTTAGAGAAATGGGATTTTAGGTTCTCAATGTCAAAAGATTGAGACACAATTGTCTGTAATGGATAATAAAAAATTGCCCCCGGTTACGTATCTATTTGACGTTATTTCCAGACTTAAGAAAAACTTTAAAAAGTCTCTTTTTTTAAATGGAATGCCTATTCAATTATCAGTCCATTCGATGCAGAAATAAATTTCCTTTAAATTAATATACCATATTCCTATACCTAAAATCAATGATTACAGAGTTATTTACATTTTTCTAATTAAATTTATAATTACATACTTTACAAAACATAGTTGGCTTTGAAAATGTTCAAAAAATGTTTATTCAAATGTTTCTTATGCTTTTATGATTATTTAAAATTCTATCTATGCAACTTCTTGACTATCCAAGGTCTCTTTCCGCCGAACGAACAGAACTTTCAGGGAAAACATTAAAATATCCCAATACATTGGTTTCTGCAGCGTCATTGGGGACAATTGGCTTTGCCAAATTTCGTGGCGCATTTACTTCGCCCAAATTTAGAAAATTCTTTTCAATCATCCTGATTTTTGGTTCTGTCATTGTAGGTAAATGCGGATATCTTTTGTTAAAGTGTTGAGTGATTCTTTATTCAACAGTTAAAGGTTTTGCAGGTCCGAAAAGTAATACGAGCAGACTCGCCATGAATGTAAAACAAATTTAGAATATCAGCGTTTGTGTATTCCATATTTCCCAATTAAAAACAAATATTAAGCGCAAAAATCAAAATTCAAACAGATAACACTGATAACAAACGTAAATGTAGCGTAAACTTTCAAACTGATAGCTAACTGACAACTGTCATCATAAGAAACAATTGAATAAAAAATTTTTGAAAATTTTCAAAGCCAACCACGTTTTGTAAAGTATGTAATTATAAATTTAATTAGAAAAATGTAAATACATAACTCTGTAATCATTGATTTTAGGTATAGGAACATGGTATATCAATTTAAAGGAAATTTATTTCTGCATCGAATAGGCTGATAATTAAATAGGCATTCCATTAAAAAAAAGAGACTTTTTAAAGTTTTTCTTAAGTCTGGAAATAACGTCAAATAGATACGTAACCGGGGGCAATTTTTTATTATCTATTACAGACAATTGTGTCTCAATCTTTTGACATTGCGAACCTAAAATCCTATTTTCCTAACTTTTGACATTTTTCAGTGAAAAAATTTTTTTTTCTCAACAATCAAAATTGATACGCCGATTATTTTAAGCATACTTACTAAACATTTTATGACACATCAGAATGTGAAAAAAAATTGCCCAGTTTGTATTTAAAATAAAGAAGTTGATGCTCACGTCCGGTATTTCCGGTAGTGCTGCCATTTGGAAAATATTTTTATTTAATAGATTAAACACTCCATGTCGCATGTGCAAAATTTCAAATTTCTAGCTTTTACAGTTCTTGATACACTTTAACACTTCTAACTGACGGTCACCGTGAGACACCCTGTATATCTTTTATTTTTAGACTTTAGTAATGTCATTGTTTACTACGGCGCATGCGGCATGGTCGCATGGATAGCGGCAATCGGTAGTCATTCATACATTACATTTTTAATTACCACTGTGATACTATAAACAGAAATTTAAAAACATTAAAATGTACATATCTTTAATTATTTTAATTTATACAGGTTTTTCACATACACATTTTAGCGATGATTTAATTAGTTTAATTTGTATAATAAACAATCAATTAATATGTATATTGTTATATGTTTATATTTTCCATAAATTAAACAAATTTAAAATAAACGTGATATTTACCGACGAAAGATAACAGCGTACACTCAGTTCATATTAACGGTCGCGATAAAGCACAGAAGGAATGCTGAGTAGTCAGTCTGAGATATCATAGAGATAAACTCTACAAGTTTTCCTTTAAGCAGAATCTTTGAATGGAAGACATTATTATTCGCTGATTCAGCTACATGTTATTTAAACTGAAAATGCATAAAGTATAATGTAAAGCGTTGATTAAAATATGAAAGTGTTATAACATGGAACAAGTACGAACGAAATGTGAATTTGGGTCATGTGAATGGAAATTGAGCAAGTAGGGAGCGCAAGCGCTGGACTGTCTTCAATACGATGGTTCTCAAATACTTGTCAAAACATTAAAGTTTTGTAAGTGTCTACTAGGTTACGTTGGTACAGCAGCCTTGGCTAAATCTTCGCTTACTCAAAAAGAAAGATAAAAAATAAAATAATAATAACAATACAGAAAACATCTTCGAAGATAATGATTATTTAAAAATAGGATTGAAATTTGTGCATTGTTCTCTTCAAAAGGCGTCCCAAGCCATCAATGAGATCCATTAGAACAAACGCGCCTTCCCCCTTATCTCCCTGAGGTATGGAACGTTCCTGTTCTTTAAAAAAATCTACTCTCGATGAGCTTTTCTCATTTATCTTCCGATCCGTTAGTTCAAAACACACACACAATAATTAATACATATAAACAAAAATATTTTCTATACAATTCTAAGCAAAAATTCAGGAGTCTACTTGTTTTAAATATTTCTTAATAATAATAAATGAAGGTCACAGTTTTTGGACTGTTCGGGGGTTTCGTCCAAAAGAAATTTAGAATGGGGACTTGAGGGGTTACAAGTACTTGAAAGGATTTGAATGTACCAACCATCGAAAATTGTTGAATAGTTGAATAGCGAATTTTTTTCATCAATATGTAGTCTACAGCGAATTTTTTAATTTTAAAAAGACGCTTCAAGGAGATAAAACACTTGCCTTAGTTGATCGAACGTCTCATGCTCCCGAACAGTATTCGAATCGAGTATCCCATGAAAAGCAGTTCTGGAGAGGACACATGTTTTTCTATGCTATGCATCAAGTTACAAAAAAAAGATGAAGACTTATTACCGGTTTTCTGTTATCGAGACGCCAGTACCAACTAATATTCTCGAGCTATATAGTAAATTTTGTTCTATACTTTCTTTTTCTGTCACTAAGTCATGGACACCTTTTGGATCCTTATTCCTGGTTCATTAGAAAATGAAGTGGCAATAAAGCTTAATCACTTCTTCTTTCTACAAATTGTAGTTTATTATTATAATTTACATATGTGTCATTGGCTGTTGCCCCTCTATCTGATTTACTAATCTAGGCAGATTTGGGATTGAACTGACAGATTTCGCGAATTGGTTAAGCACCGATTCCCACTAAATTATAATTTATTTACTGTAAAGGGTGTACGGTTTCAAGATACTTGGTAAGGACTCAATCTGAGTCTCTTGAGTGATATATCGTGGTCAAAATATGAAGATGCTTCCATTAGAAGCTATAAACGCTATTAACTTTTCAGACAAACGAAACCCAATGAAACTGGGATGACTCCCAACCGGCAACCACTACACGGCTTCATGCCAAAATCATTAAAAAAAAATTCAAATTTTGTATGAAGTTAGTAGTTTGCACAACCAACAACTACTTGTTTTCAAAATTTAAGTATTGTTTCAATTTATTGAATGACATTTTTTTTCTTCATAATACATGCGCCCATATTCATGAAATATCTTAAAATATTCTTAATTTGAACTAAATGTTGGCATTAAAACAAGCGTCACCTAAATGATAAGTACCTAATACAATATAATCTGACGTTATTGTTAATAATGGTAACGTTTAAGGAAAATACGGATAGTGGTAATAATAATAATAATAATAATAATAATAAGGCGCAGTATGTACATACATTAACATGAAAGGGCGTTAATTACGTGGAAAATTTAATACTAACGTAGGCTTTGTATTCTTATGTTTAAGTAGGGAACGTAGATGTAGGCATTACTTGTCCTTATTAGCAGAAAGCATTAAATTTTAAGAGCTCGAAACTACGTATGAATTGGTTATTAGCTAAACCGTATGAATCTTTTAGCATCCACAACAAAAGCCATTGTTTTAGAACAAATGCTCAAATGTAACGCGATTTTTAGAAAATAGAGGTTTGCGTTGTGCGTTAAATGAAGGCAAATACATAAACCACGCCAGTGAGCTCACAAATATCTCGAGGGAATACATATATACATTCACGTAAGCACATAATTTATAAATAGTTAAAATTCGAGCTTTGTAGTAAATTCGCTCAAAACGTACTTTAACATTGCGGTCTTTTGCTGCTGTAACAATAATCGGTACAAACAAGTGGTTCCAATTTAACATAATCCCTGCCTGCGGTAGGTATGTGGAGAATAGTTTAAATCTATGCAATAGGTACATACTGTATATAGATGCGAGTAGTTCCACGCCGCAACTAGGCACTATTTTATGATTTCATCGATTCATGGCGAAGCGAACGTTCAATGGTGAAATAATTAGCTTCCGGTTGCCTTGTTTAACAATAGAGAGAGGTTCAATAATCGGAAGTTCTATGCATGGACATCAAATTTAAGCAATTCAACATCACAATGCAGAACGTTCCGTGTCACAAACGATATGCTAAAAGTGGTTACCGACATTGAAAATTATCGAAGCTGAAAAATTAAATCTGACCAACCCACGTTAATGATAACATTTGTTAAGTTTCCGTTCCCTGTTAATAATTATCGATTCCAAAGCCACTTAGAGCTTGGAACCTAAATTTAGTAGTAACGCTTTGAAAACATCGAATATTAAAAACGTTTTTTTAAAATCGGCCAGAAAGTAGTACTTTCCGGTTTATTTTTAGGTCAGAAAATCTCATTTTGTCGCACCGAGCCAGAAAGTTATTGTGATAGTCCGGTAAAAGGTTTTTTTCTTCGAACATATAACAAAAGGAAGGAACATGTATATGGCTAAATGAGTAACATTAATGGTTTACCAATATGGCTACCTACTGTGACGTATTCCGTCGAGTCATTGGTGTACTGTTAAGCAGGGTCGTAAATCCAACATTTGCATGTTTACGCGCCTGCTGTAAACAAAATAAAATGCATAAATTTTTTTTTTAAATTTTATTGCCCTTTAAACATAATTAATTTGGTATGCATATTTCTAATTTTTTGCACATTCTCTATGTTCTTAACCGTATAATGAATTCTACGCTACTGGTAATTTTATACGTTTAAATCGACAAACTGCACGCTACACCCGTTTGACCAATCATAAATGGTTTACTGTTACGTCACTGTGACGTAAAGCCTGCGTAACTTCCGTTACATTGTACCGTCTACTAAACTATAGGGATATTCCTTCCTTTTGTTATATATTCGAAGGTTTTTTTGTATTCTGTCTCCAAAGTAACCATTTTGCGGAGTGAAAACAATCCGCAAAATACACGCTAAAGTCGCTATGACAACCTTAATGCTGGATTTTCATTCGTTTTGACGTATTTATTTTGACTTTTTACGAATTTACTTGTTGTTGCTATAACAACTATGTCAAAGCTAAATATGACGTTTACAACTGTTCTGTACGTACCAAATTAAATTTTTATGAAATTAATTTGATAATTTAGAGAATTCATGCAAAAAAATGTTGTATGCATCACGTACGCAAAACGTTTTAGTGGATTCGTTTAAGTTTTCGGACTCGGCTTCGCCTCGTCCGACAAACTCGACTCATCCACTAAAACATCATTTTGCGTACTTGATACATAAATATCTATTGCCGGACTCATTTTTACTTTCCGGCCTAGAACGGTCAATTGTTCTGCCTGTTTTAAAAAAAATATTGTACGTAATACCTCCCAAAAGTGCTTTTACTGGACTCGCAGGCTTGCAGGACTCGCCTGCGGCTCGCCTTGTAATTTGCCTACTTGTCCAGTAAAAGATCACCTTCGGGACTTGTTACGTAAACTACTATTTAGTTATCGCTGTGGTATGCTCAATTCCTGACGTCTGTATCTACTCAATAACAACAAAATATTATGAAGAAAGTTGAATTATAAGTTATAACTGAAAAAATGAAATTGTTTGGGTTATTTCAGATTCAGATTGCACCAGAGCTGGCCCATCGTAAATGACTACTTAATTATACTTGTGATGCCGCTGCAGCAGAAGACATATGTACTAACATTTTCAAGGAATGTCGGTGATTCATCTGCATATGACTCATTTCTTTCTATATCTACATCATTGACTCCGTCGGCTTCTGTGTTATTTTCCAAAACAGCTAAAAGAGAAGACTTGTTCCCTTGCCGTATGTGGCCCTGTGTTGATAACGCAGGTGGGTATGAATGATTTTCATAACAGAAGGTTTCCATATCAATGTGTCGTGTACTGCTTATGGCAAATAATTTTGAAAACAAGTCGAAATATGTGATTAAAAGTAATGAAAAGTGCGTATCTTTGTAATAAACAGCGTACAACCTTTTTTTCAAAAAAGTTCTTCTTTCCCTACAGAGCTTTCATTTCATACCAAAAAAGCTAAAATCCGTTGAACGGTTCGGGATGATATTGAGGTTTGTAGCTTTTGTAATGGAGGCCATTTTGATGACGTCTCCAGGGAGGAATTTTCGGTGGCTCCAAAATGTTACCCTTGACTACCATTTTCGGTGTGCGAGGTATTACACTTCTATCATTAAATGCAGTTTTCGACCAAATTACTATCATTTGCTACTCTACTATATCGCACATAGCCAATCATATTCCTGAACACCGGTTTAACACTGGATCAATGACTTGTGAAAGCCAGCTAATCTTAAGTGATCAAAAGTTTAAACATTATTTGTGGTATAGTTTTGGCATAAATCTTAGTACATATCGAATATTGGTTTTTTCTTCTATTTTCCAAACAACATTTGAATTAATTATTAATGTAGAAGAAATTATAATCAGTAAAGTGTTACATTTTGTAATATTATGTAAATACTAGTAAGCACATCCTCATGGCTGAATTTTTTGCAATACTCTTGGTCGCGAAGTCACTGTATTGGTTAATTTGTAATCCTTACCTCCACTTAGGAAATTTAGTACATCTGTCCTATAAAAGCAATGCACGTAGGTTTGGGAGAGAATCGTTGATTTTTTTCTAAACAACCACACTTAGCACCAGATACCGCAAGAGTTAATGATTCGCTTGTAGTGTGTTTTACGATAAGTACTAACTGATGGAAACTTTAAAATGGGTAAGTGAACGAGCCACAATGTGTCATGATACTCAACGGCTACAGGATTCTGTACTATTGATAATAACAGAAAACGACGACCGCTATCCGGAAAGTCAATATTGTTTCAACACAACGTAGCTCCTCCACATTTTGCACTTCCCTTTCGTGAATATTTAGTATAAACTTCCTCAACCTGTTGTATTGCAATGGTAGAAGAGGTGCGATTGACTGAACTCCTTGGTCTTCCGACTTATTCTTTTAATGGAGTCAGAGGCAAACATTTGCACCACACAACCAGCGTCATTAGAAGATTTACGCTAACCGCTAACGTATTATCAAGGAATGTTAACAGATGTTGCAAATGGTCCAGAATGGCACGTATTCTCTATCATTGTATGATCGAAGTTTTGAATATTTATTGTTTTAAAGATAAAAATAAGAAATAGAATCGACACACAAAAAATAGCTTGATTTCATTATTATGGTGAACTGTGTTTACTAACTTTATTTGCAATTAAACTAGAATATCCCATACTTATTCATACCATACCAAGAGCTTATGTTAACACAGCTCCTTGTTATAGTAATATAAGGACAAGGAGTGTGTCCATGAGACCGTTACAAGGATAGAGAATTGCAAAATTCAGTTTTTAGTTATAGCTATTTTCAATATCCTGAGCGTTTGGTCCAATTTAACAAAAACTCTATCAGTCACTGTTTACACATGCTTAAAATGATCGCTTGGACACACTGTCTACGGAAAGATCGAGATAAGACGGGCTCACACTGTAAGATATAATTAATTTTTTCAAAGTTTCGTTAATAATTTGTGGAATACTATATTTACAAATTATACTTTACAGATATTAAATGACGCTTCCATGCATAGTTTCACTCGTATTACTTAAAAGTTCACTCATACACACTCTGTTTTAATGTGTAAAACTCAACTGAAAACATTAAAGTGTTGCAATAATGGTAAAAGAAAGCATAGTATTATTAAGCTGTCGAAAAATGTAATATTGTATTCGAGTATTCGTAAACTAAATACGTAGAAGAAATCAACTTATCGTATAGTATAATGAATAATAATAGTAAACAATATAAATGGTTGGTAGTTATGTTAAAGGCAAAAGGATATTGGGAAAAGGTACAAAACGTAAAAGGAGCCGAATTTAAAATTATTTGATAATGTGCTCGAAATGTAAACCTTGTAAACATATTATTCTGCGTTTGATTAATTAATGGAGATTTTAAAACAAAAGCTAAATAGTGATCGATAGGTCGAAAAGTAAGCAAGCATTTTCAAAACTCGCCCCATATACAATTGATTCACATGCTTTTAGCAGAGACAAATCGACCTTTCGTGATGTGTTGTATTTTGGTTTTGTTGTCATTAGCCCAGGATCACGCGTGGAAAATGAGAATCGTTACATTATGCAGAAGGCAATATTGATTACGGTGATTAAAGTCGACGAATTTAATTTCTTTTCATTTAAAGCATTACAAGTCATTATTATGTAGGTATTGTTTCTCCGCTTTTATTGATTCTTTACCCATTTCGTGATGAAAAATCCATACTAATTACCTATTATAAGTTAAATAAAAACAACATACCTACCTTTATGTCTAAACAATGACTGTTGTAGGGATGAATGGAATGCAGACTTACCTGAAATAAAACAAAAATTAGTAAAGAATTTCAATTACTTTACACAAATTCTTTAAAACTAATTAAAAAGTTTCTATAATTTATACATATTCCGTGACTTACACGCCTTCATATAAACGGATTAAAAATTAACGCTATTATATTAATGAACATTATTGTAATTTTCACAAAAGGGTGTACTACTGAAAAATGCGCTAAATATATTTTTATTATTTTAGAATTTTACCGTATAATTAGTGTATAATAAATCACTTTATGCACTACTGCAATGGGTAAAAGCCAACATCTAAATATAAATTCTTATCATAATTTTATATACATGGCATGGAAAAAGACATTTTTTCTGTTGGGATTTTTGAATTCAAGATTTTCACGGTCATTTTATGAGTTCAGATTCTTTTTGTCAGTAACGCGACTAACCATCTTCGCTATCGAAGACACTGTTATTTCTAATATTGTTAATACACCTAACCGATTATGAGTCGCCCAGTTCACCTTGAAAAAGTCAATTTATGTGCTAATGGATTTTTACGAATTGTTGAGTATATATTGTGGATATGCTTCAATCGTAAGGCCGGAGTAACTGCAAATGAGAGTCAAATAGCTCACTAGGCAGGCTTGTTTCAAAATTGGTCCGTCACTGATAAAACGATGGGAAGATGCTAACTCCTTATGTTCAGTGCAAAAAGGCTCTGGACACTCAATTTGACATCATCGCTTTGTGCATTGGGGGCGAATTTCTTACACCAAATGAGGAAAAATTTTTTTAAGGGTTAGTAACGCTGCCTTTCATAGAGATTTGAAGACTACACTATAACTAATGGAAATGTTATGATCATTTTCTAGCAACGTTTTCACAGTTTCAGATTGGATTACCTATTTTTGATATGTAACGCTTATCACTTCCACTGCTAAAGTATGAAATTTCATCTTTATTCCACTCGTACTCAATAAGATCACGTATAATCCAACCAGAAAAGATTAAGTTGTTTGGTTAATACATCTTTATTTCCCAATCTCTCTTGCAAGACTTTTTCTAAACAATTAGGGGAGCAGGAAATTGCATAAACAAGATTTTACATGTAAAATGCTATTACCGAGCGGCCGGATCAGCACCCGGTAGGTAAAATTTGTCTTTAACAGTGGAATTCACAATTTAAACCTTGGAAACCATCCATCTTTGGCGGTGATTGCTTATGATTATGGCCATTTGACGAAGAAGCTGCTTAAGAAATCGTTTCTTCCCTTTTAATGTTCATTTTTTGTGGGTTTTGTGACGTTTTTCACCGTTTTCAGAATTTTTTTATTCCTCCTCAAACTAACAGGGGAACGACGCATGTGTTTACAAGAAATTTCCATACATCGATACAGGGTGTCCAGAAATGAAAGTACCAAACGAAAATCCCAGTTAGTAGACACTATTTTATGTCGATTTAACCCAAATTACCTTAGTCCAAAAATGCTTCTTAAGCGAGCTGGAGCTCCTTATAGATGGTGCCATGAAGTACTTTTTATGTAATATCTCAAAAACGTTTCGATCGAAAATGTCTAAACTTTGCACAATGACTTATCTTCTGATCACTGTAAATCTGGTCGCTGTAAATAATACTTCCTTGCTGCGGCCATTAGAGTCCCATGTGGGAGGGGCCGCAGACATTTTGAATGGTATTTTTTTTACATTTATTTTTTTGACATTTTTTGTGTCAAATTCGAATTCTCTAGGGTCTTTTCTAAAAATAATGTGCTCTTGTTTCAAATCGTTAGGATGCACCCTTCTCGAGAAAAATAAATTTAAATAAATTACTAATTTATTAATTTATTTAACTAAATTACTCTTACGTCAAGTTATATCAAAAACAACAAATTTTACAGTAAGTGCTGTACATGACGGCCGCTTGTTTCAATACATATTACAAAAAAAAATTCTTCATGGCACCACCTATAAGGAGCTCCGACTCGCTTAAGAAGCATTTTTGGACTAAGGTAATTTGGGTTAAATCGACATAAAATAATGTCTACTAACTGAGATTTTCGTTTGGCACCTTCATTTCTGGACACCCTGTATAACAAAGCTACAGTGAACCAATTACGCTGTGTTCAAATTAACGATTAATGTACCTGTTTACATCTTAATAAGGACGTTAAAGTGAAATATTGTATGTCCATGCGGATGAGGAGTAGCAGCGTAATTGGGCTTTTAGAATAGGGCTTAGAAAATTAACTTTTAGATAGTTACTGCATTCGTGATTAATAAACGGAAGTACATACTATTATTACTTATGTTGGTATGTTTACGAAATGATTTCATACTATCTATGGAGGTAATGGAAAATGAATTTACTTTTTTACTCTATGCTACTTACTACTAGTACCCACAGTCATTTTAGACAAAAAGTCGACCCAACCTTGCAAAAAATAAGGCCAAGCTGAAAATTTTTGTGTATGTAGAACTAACCTGCCTGAACAACATATCAAAAGTCCCCAAGAATCCCATTTGAACGGAAGCCGCCATATTAGAAAATGGCCGCCATTCTATATCTGTATATAGGCTTAATTACGACAGATACGAGAAAATTCACGAATACAAAAGTTGTAGAGCATGAAATTCTGAATAAGAATAGTTTCTATGAATTTATTTGTGGGAGCGATATTTCTTGAGGAAAACAGCTCAGAAGTACTTGCGATGCTGTCTCATGAGACAGCTGCTACAGGAGGTTTAGTCTCCCACTTTTCGTTGACTTTCACCATTAATCTAACGTACAATTAGGATATTCTTTATATATATTTTCTTTTTTGCAGCTTGATATAGCGAAACGATAAAAAAAGCTACCTCCTTCCGAACAGTCGGTTCGGCCCTTTTTTGCTATAGAAGCTTTGACAAGCAGCAGTTTGAATCTCAGTATCACGCGAGTATTTAGATAACTTTTCATCTACGTCCCTCTATTCTTTTGATAATTCTTAGCTTGGAAGGGGTAGCTTTTTTTGCAAGGTGAAACCCTAATATGACTGTACTATACCAATTTTATGACAGTGACAGTGTGTGAAATTGGCTCAAATTTCGGTGAGTTATTGAACTCTTACATCTTAATTGAATTAAAATTAATTATAATTTGCTTTGTAACAGAACATCAATAAGGCAAGTTCAAATACATTTCTAGTGCTTTGTAAATAAAGTTAATTACAAGGAATATTACCTATATGTCGGTTCAAAATAGACTTGCGAACTATTGACGTCTGTAATAATAATAATGTTTTCATTATATTATTGAACGAGAAAAGGCATTGCACTCTTTAGGTGGTTAATTAATTTCTCACAAAAAGGAAAATGTAGTAGCGGTTATAGATTACAAGTTCTTACTTGCGTTTGTGCGTCAAAAGATTTCCATCTTCTATTGACTAAAGCAATAATGCCAATACCTCATAATACTCTTACCCTCTATCACTCCATATGGACTATGCCGTTTTTTGTTAATTACTTACCTAATGAGCAACTACTACCATACATCTCGCTTATGTATGTGAATATTCAAATGATCAATAATTAGTCCTTCAACAAACTTTGACGATCTACTTTGAACACACTGAACTAGCCCAAACTTTCATTCACAAAGGAATTAGTTTTCATATATAAACCCTCGGAGATTCGTTTATAATTTAATATAGAAAGTCAACATATCAAAATGTTAGTAACACATATTGTAACAAGTCAAATTAGTACGTGGAATGCTCTTTTCCGCTGAAGCTAGAAAGGCACAATTTATTGAGAAGAAACTTTTGCATATTGATTTACTCTGTTAATGCATTATTTAATATTTATTTCATTTTGAAGTGCATCGCCCGCTTCATCTACAGATGTAAAAAAGAAATCGTTTCGATTAATAAAATTAATTATTCGTTTTGACTATTGAAACATCGCTCGATCAAAATCTATGATGCCAAATGATCCCTCACCTTGGAAGCTTTTTGTGAATATTTTAGGAAACTTGAGGAAAATAGTTGTGTACCGTACAGCATTAGCAGTAGAAGATTTTGCTCATTTGTTTTGGTTACTTTTACGAAAAACCTTAGGCCTCTATTAGGCGTAGGCAAGTAGTTGGGTAACCGATTGATCAACTAGTCTCCCAGTGTTGTGGAGCTAGGCAACTCAGTTGCGCAACTGCACACCAAATTTATTTTGGAATTATTCGGGCTTTCTATTCAAAGATGGCATTGAGAAGTGCAGATCTCCTTCTTCTTAGTCTTCTATTGAAAAAGAGAGAGTCAAAAATTTTCGAAAACACCCTATGTTAATGAGTAGGTTAAGCAAAGGTCTATATTACACATTATTCGATGATCTTTCCCTTGGATGAACTCGCGATGCAGATGCGCGCGCAGTCAGTTGGCCAACTAGTCGCGCCACTGGTTGCCTACAGCTAATACGCTGCTGAGATCGTACTTATTCTCCGGTTGATATTTCTCTTTCAAGATCATAGTATTTCATTATCTGTGATGCGGTGGAAGACTAGATAAGATAGCACATTGCTAAAGCGATCTAGGGTGCATGTACGCAATCTATGAAGGTAATCTTTTTTTGGTTTGGCAGTCGATTACGTTGAAATTTGTTGCATTTTCGGCCAGTTTCAAATGTCATAAATATGCAGGGAATCCGAAAAGCAAAGGAAACACTTTGGAAAAAGAAAAAATACATAGCTTCTTAGAGAACCTCCAATTCTGTACTATGAAAAGAACATTACGGGCGTTTACCATAATGAGAAATCTTCGCCCATTAATTCCCTTAAGGAAGCTAGATCGGTGTTGAAAACCACTAAATAACGTCAATTATAGTACATGATTGCTTACCAGGTCGCTGACGACGCTTTAGAAAACGGCGATAAAAATTTGAATAAGCCAAAACCAGAAACTAGAAGACCGAAAATGAAGCAACAACCATAATAAATTAAAGGTAACCTAACAACATACACAGATGGAGGGAGTTGAATTTGAAGGGTGGACGAAGGCAAGAAGGTGCCGGAATACGAGTGGAAACAGGCTCACAAGAGAATTAAAGTCCAGTGAGCTGTGTTATATGTTATATGTATATACCTAATTTATTATAAGAAGTAGGTACAGTACTGTACATCGTACGAGGAAATAATGGAGTTAAAGTTTACTGCAACCTACAGCAGAAGTGTTTAAACGCAACCAAATATTTTTGGTTTTGTCGAATTCTTCACACTTAATTGATCTAGATAGCGTGTCTCATTACAGTTTAGTATTGCTTGTTTTGTGTTCGATCAAAGGTGTCGCTATTTTAGACCTCTTTCGTGGAGGTAAACGCCAATGTGAAATTGTTCGTCGCAGTAGTGTGCCGCAGCAGGATGTGTTCAAAGCGATTAACAGGTTCAAAATGGGCCGAAGAAACCTGTTGGTACTCCAGCAATAATCGAGCCACACAGCTAAAGTGATTCAGGAGTGATGTGAGACACATTTTCCAGATTGTATCACATCTTTCGCTTGATCTAATCCTATGGATTACAAAAATAATCCTCTGCCAGTACTACGTCTCGGCTGCGTGCAATATGCGGTGTTCGCCTTACTTGCATGGGTTACAAAATCCTCTGCTACGCTGTGCTATGCTGTGCTGTGCTGCGCTCAATGTGCGGCCGGTCTAACTTTGTTTTCAATGTAGTAAATGGGTAGTACAACGGAGATCATATCGAAATTAAACTATTAAATATGATGAAGAGAGATGGCGAATAAAATACTGCGCGGAGAAGAAATAAATGGAAAACGAAAAAGTAACACTAAATTTTTTCGTGTTCCCAGGTATTTCGAGTTACACGCAAGTATATCAGAACGCACTTCTTGACTTTTTCTTCTCCTTAAAGGCTACAAATGTCAAAATTCTTTAAGCTTGCTTATGGATTGTCTTTCCAGACGAGGTAACTAACTGACAGACGAGATAACAAACTGAAATGTGTTTAACACTATGAGTTATTCATTTTTAAATCAAAGGGGCAGATCCGACGCTTCTAGGAGAAACCAATTACATATTCAAATCATACAGATTCTGGTGTGCAGAATTCAACCGTGGTTATTTCATCCCTCAGAATAAATTCCCCGACGGACGTCTGCATGTTATTCCGAGAAACTTTACGTGAGATAATACAAAAGGATCGACATGTAATATACACATTATACAGGGTGTCCACTTATATTTTCCCCTATTTTAGATGCCTATAACTTCTAAACGGTAAAATTTTTCAAATTCGGTTCGAAAATGACTGAGTAATCACATAAGAGAACATCAATTTCATTTTACATAAAACGATACACAAACAAAATGTGCAAATGTTAGTTCATTAAATTTTCAATATATCGTCCTTCTTGATGAATACAGTTGCTCCAACGTAGATATAAATTTTTAAAGACCTTGTGTATCGTTTTGTGTAAAGTGACATTGATGTTCTCTTATGTCGTTTTCGAACCGATTTTGAAAAATTTGGCATCGCTGGATAGGTGAAGGTCAGTTCTTTCAAACTACAAAAAAATATACTGGGTGCGTTACATTAAAAAATCCTACAAAAAAGATTGTAAAAAAACCGCCATTTTTGTAGTGACGTAATTGAAATCGATGGAAAAAATTTAATCCATTCAAACAAAACTTGTACTAAAATGAAACATTTCAGTGAAAACCGCATATTTCTATCCCTTTCCGTTTAGAAGTTATAGGCAGCTAAAATAGGGGAAAATATAAGTGGACACCCTGTACAATATTGGATGAATATTTAATTGTATTCGATGCACAACTTCAGTGATGCTCAAAAAAGAGTAGTGTAAAATGGTGTACAGAAATGCCAAAAAACTGGTTCTCGAGTCGGTTACCAAACATAGAGCTTACTTATTTCCTTAAACAAAAAACGAAATTTACGTATCTCCCCAAAATAAAATTTCATTTCAATTTATAACCGAACTGTTTCACTACGTCTGACAATTGCAGAATGCTCGCAATACTAACAATACTTCGACATTACTAGCGTCTTTCTTATGCTCATAGAAAATGACACAAATTTCTTAGATACAGATTGAAAATCGACCAATACTCTTCAATGCAGAAACTATTAGCCTTAGTTACGGAAAATTGAAAAAGTAAGTATTATTCCGTATCCTCACCTCATCGATGACCCTCACACAATGCATCCAGTTATTGAGCCTTTTTCAATTTCGTTACAGGACGAAAGTTGTAAGGCGCTTTTATTATATCCTACTGTGATAGAAGACGACGGTCCTTATGTTCTATTCGTAAAATTTAAAAGTCGTTTTCGAGTAGGTATACGAAGATGAAGATTACATGATTATTTTACGTATGTACGTAAACTTTCCATTTTTATTTTATTTAGAATCGAAGCTGTCTGCACTTTAAAATACGAAACCAACAATAAGTCAAAAAGGACTCAAAGCTATAAAGTTTTCCACTACAGCTTCTGTTGATAGCATCCTTCGAACAAATAATGGTATAGCTCAAGACGTTTTTATTTATATGGGTGTTCCTTCTTTAACCCAGATTTTATAATATCATAAAATTGGTTTTCAAAAGTTTTATACTCTATTTTATAATAATGGGGCGTTAGTTTCATAAAAATTCTAAGATGGCCTTTAATAACGCAATAAAATATTCCATCTGCATTTTTTTATGTTCTTGTTATACAAGCTGCAACGAAATTCTAAAATTCGCCACGCCAGCCACTAATTACTACAACTACACTCAAAGACTAAATCTATATTTATCCAAGGCTTTTTTAAACTGCATTTAGTCACCGTTAACTACATGTGTCAGACGAATAACAACCAAAGGCATGACTTAATCGTCCATCGTATGCAATTAACCTTTACCACAAAAATGGGAAAAAACTGCAAACGTGATGTAAATGGGGAGGGAAAAAAAGTTTGTGAGCTCGAAGTCTAGGTTAAAGGATAAAGGAAAAGATTATTATGACAGACTGTAACGTAGACTCAGGTGTTTCCTTTGAAGGAATATGACTTACTATATCTCTGCGTGTAAGCTTCTTATAATTAGTTACGATACTAAAAGCTGCTACGAACGTACCACTGTTAATATACGGAAAATTACACGAATCTAACTTCCACCTCCGAAGTAACGGAGCAGGCGGTTTAAAAAAAACGAAATTAGTGCATAAAATAGAAGGAAGATATACCAATTACAGAGAAAATCAAACATTCAGGCACAGTCAGTGAAGTAATGAAAACTATGAGCTGGGTTTTAACGAAGAAAAATTCTGAGTAAGCGCAATCAATTTTCCTTCAGAAACTTACGATTTGCAATAAGTGAAAGATAATTAATGAAAACATAATTTCCCAGCGCTGAAGACATTACAGTATTTCAGTAAGGATAATACGAAACTGATGGTTGTGGCGCATATACAAAGGCGTAAACTATGCTGATAACTAGTTCGACGCTATAAGATAACACAGTTTCCTCGCATTTCATTCAACCAAAGCTTGTTGCATCTACGATATTTTATAAACTGTTCCGGTGGCATAAAGCAACTTAGTTTAAGATTCATTTTCATAGGAGGTAAGGAATATTAATTTATGTTTTAACAATTCAAGAAATTGGGAGTAATAAAATTATTAGTAAGTTAATTTATTGGGATTAAATCCCTTATAGACCAGTGCAGATAATATTATTAGAGAAAAAAATTAATAACAGCACGGCGCTAGGTGGAAATGGTAGCAAAAAGTATGTAGAATTCGGAAAGAAAAAATGCAACACGATCAGAGGGGGGCGAAGGAAATGGGAGGGGGTTTTATGGGGTACACACGGTTTTTAATTATTTACAGCGAAACTAAGCCTCGTATCGAAAAACTTTATATGGGAAAGTTGTAGGTATTAAAAAGTTCTACAACCTTTGTATACAACATTTTTTTACATAACCTCAAAATTTCCTGGAAAATAGAAAAAACCGCGTTTTTCGTTTTGAATTTTTTTCTCCGGTGAAAATGAATATTTTTTCATCATGTTTGGTGGAAACATAACTTTTTATGTCCCAAATAAGCTGGAATTTTTTCAAATAAAAATATTAATTTTTACGTCTTACATGGCTCGAAAACTGAAAAAAGTACCTCAACTTCAGTCAAAAAGTCTGGTGTCGAAACTTAATTTTTTTGGCAATTTCCGTATCGTTTTTTATTCGTTGAAATGTGTACTTTTAGATGGTTTAATGAAAAATTGGCATCACTATAGAAAAATTTGCCAAAAAATGCGAAAAACTGAAAAACCGTGATTTTCAAACAGCATTTTTGTAATTTTCCGTTAATGTATGTAATTATTTATTAAAATTTACAGCAAAAATCCTTGAAAATTATAACATTTATTGTTATATAAATAAATAAAGCAATTGCTAACCCTTAAAGTATGGAAAGATGCAAAACAACATGAAAATATAAATATTTATCCGAATATTATTGTAAGGTTTTACGTGGTTTCACAAAGAAAGAATGGTTACTGCAATATTTTTTCATCTAAAAAAGTAGATTTACTAAAACATTGTTTTATAAAAATTTACATTGAAAATCTCCAGCTTGGTTGAAGCAGACTTACTCCCCCTTCCCCTTGCAGGATTAGGGGTTCAGCCTCGTCAGTGCATCGTTGTGGGTCAGTTTTGGCCTCTTTGATGGTAGTTCTTCATCGCCGGATTCGCAAAAACTGTCAGAATCTGTTGGATCTTCATCATGGTCATCATCATCTTCAAATTTTGTTTGGTGCGATTTGGTCCACCGCCGTTAATGTCTTCGTCGTCGCTGAAAGACTCATATGATTTTGTCTCGTAATTGCAGCATTTTTCAGAACTATCACAGTTAGTGCATAAATGTGTACATTTCAATCTGTGCTTTTTACAGCCACATTTTTTATTGTTGCATCCAGTTTCACAGCTGCAACAAATAGTTTTTAATAAAATTTCAGGAATTAAGTTCTTTTTCGTAAATTCCGGCATGATTCTGTGTTCGTATTCCTTCCAGCCCCAATCCGTGGCTGTTAGTACGTTGTCGAGCCAAGTTTGAAGCTGGTAGCAAAGACTATCTGGTAGTACCTATGCTCGGTAACAACGTTACTTTCCAGCGTCTTCAGTAGGTGGCAGCTTTTCTAATTTAAATGAAGATTTTACTGCTGTCGCTTGATAGTTCTGATACCGTAATTGATTTAAAGTAACATCTTCTTTCTTACATTTATAAATTGACTTTATCAATTCTGAACCACTTTTAGCGACAAAGGACTTAATTCCTGAAATTTTATTAAAAACTATTTGTTGCAGCTGTGAAACTGGATGCAACAATAAAAAATGTGGCTGTAACAAGCACAGATTGAAATGTACACATTTATGCACTAACTGTGATAGTTCTGAAAAATGCTGCAATTACGAGACAAAATCATATGAGTCTTTCAGCGACGACGAAGACATTAACGACGGTGGACCAAATCGCACCAAACAAAATTTGAAGATGATGATGACCATGATGAAGATCCAACAGATTCTGACAGTTTTTGCGAATCCGGCGATGAAGAACTACCATCAAAGAGGCCAAAACTGACCCACAACGATGCACTGACGAGGCTGAACCCCTAATCCTGCAAGGGGAAGGGGGAGTAAGTCTGCTTCAACCAAGCTGGAGATTTTCAATGTAAATTTTTATAAAAGAATGTTTCAGTAAATCTACTTTTTTAGATGAAAAAATATTGCAGTAACCATTCTTTCTTTGTGAAACCACGTAAAACCTTACAATAATATTCGGATAAATATTTATATTTTCATGTTGTTTTGCATCTTTCCATACTTTAAGGGTTAGCAATTGCTTTATTTATTTATATAACAATAAATGTTATAATTTTCAAGGATTTTTGCTGTAAATTTTAATAAATAATTACATACATTAACGGAAAATTACAAAAATGCTGTTTGAAAATCACGGTTTTTCAGTTTTTCGCATTTTTTGGCAAATTTTTCTATAGTGATGCCAATTTTTCATTAAACCATCTAAAAGTAAACATTTCAACGAATAAAAAACGATACGGAAATTGCCAAAAAAATTAAGTTTCGACACCAGACTTTTTGACTGAAGTTGAGGTACTTTTTTCAGTTTTCGAGCCATGTAAGACGTAAAAATTAATATTTTTATTTGAAAAAATTCCAGCTTATTTGGGACATAAAAAGTTATGTTTCCACCAAACATGATGAAAAAATATTCATTTTCACCGGAGAAAAAAATTCAAAACGAAAAACGCGGTTTTTTCTATTTTCCAGGAAATTTTGAGG
This sequence comes from Pyrocoelia pectoralis, assembly GCA_036250285.1. Classification (NCBI taxonomy): domain Eukaryota; kingdom Metazoa; phylum Arthropoda; class Insecta; order Coleoptera; family Lampyridae; genus Pyrocoelia; species Pyrocoelia pectoralis. The sequence goes on from CM070077.1 coordinate 31,773,852, forward strand.
TTATGTAAAAAAATGTTGTATACAAAGGTTGTAGAACTTTTTAATACCTACAACTTTCTCATATAAAGTTTTTCGATACGAGGCTTAGTTTCGCTGTAAATAATTAAAAACCGTGTGTACCCCATAAAACCCCCTCCCATTTCCTTCGCCCCCCTCTGATCGTGTTGCATTTTTCTTTCCGAATTCTACATACTTTTTGCTACCATTTCCACCTAGCGCCGTGCTGTTATTAATTTTTTTCTTTTTGGGATGTTTTTGAACCTAACTGCACTGGTCTATTAGTGCAGGTTGTATCGGGACACCGCTACAAAAGAGGAAATTTGTTTTTGAATCCTTGGCGTTTAATTATTTCAATATTGAATCTAATCACCTCCGTGTAGGGACGGGGTAAGAATAATCCTTGCGTGTCGTAAAACTCGACTAATCAAATGGTAGGAGAAAGTAGAATAAATTCGTATGCATCTAGGATGAATGGAGATGTTAGGACAACACTGGTGTTATTAACGAAGTATCTAATTATCGACCTATATCCAATTTATCTACCTTCTCTAAACTGTTTGAAAAGTTTATTTTAAAACGCATAACTTCTTTCGAAAATAATAATTTGTTCCCAGAATGTGAACATCGATTCCGTATCTTTCCAACAGTATCACTATAAAAAATGAAGTGCCACAAGGTAGTATTCTTGGCCCTCTTCTACTTTGAATATTTACTAACGATCTGCTTATCCAGCGATAATTCCATTCTATACGCCGATAAGGCCACGCTGCTCCATGGTGATATAAACATGAACTGATGAATTGTTTGACAAAGCAAACGATTTGTGTAGCTATAACCAACTGAGTGTCAATGTAAAAAAGACTAATAAAATGATTTTGTCATTGAAAAGTAATTACCTATATGAATAATATTGCCATTGTATGTACATGTCAAGTTTGTAGGAGTTAATAAACGTTAAACCCACTTTTCTTACAATACCCGAAAGTGTGAGGAGTTACCAGACACACCGAGCCACAGAGTGGGTATGGTACACGGGATCTGAGGCAGTAAAGCCATCCGGACATGGATTGTTTATATCCACTCTGCCGTACGGCCGGCTCAGGAGTTAATATATAAACTTTAACATTCACACGGAACATGTTTCCTAAAAAGTGAGCAAGAACATCTTCGTTTTACGTAGATTGGCCGACAACGTCAATACACATATCTTGAAAATGGCGTACCTTGCTCTATGCGATAGTGTCTCATCGTACGCGGTTGTTTGGGGTCAATATATGTTTTGGGAACATTTTTTAGGTTACAACGTAAGGGCATCAGAGTCATTTCCAACCTTGATTATAGAGCAGCAGAGGAATGCCAACACACATCTGTGTGTTGGAGAATTCTCGCGTTAACGTGCATATTTATATTGTATTGTCTTTGTCGTGCAAAGTTGAACATGGGCGAACTTCTTCCTGTAACACTTTTCAATACACCTTTTTCATACAAAATGTCAATTTTGACAGATGTCAAACGGAATAGTGACATTTACTAACGTAATTTTTTATTCTTTCGCATGTTTATTATAAAATTTCAGTGAATTCCTGTCTAAATCAAATAATTTTGAAAATTCACATATGGTGCAAACTTTTCCGCAGACTATATATGCCAAACTATCCACCTTCGTAATACTCTGACAATAGGTCCTTATTAGTACATCGTGACTACTAGTACAAGTCCGCGCATTTGCACTAATTTGCGTTGCTATTCATTAGCTTACGTAATTCTCCTTCGGCATGAAATGATGGGAAGAATTGTAGACGTGTCAGCTCTTCTCACGCAAGCGTCCTACACAAAAGGTTTATAACTTTTGGTTCTATGCTTGTCGCACCATTCTACGGTCGTTTAGCAAGAGTCTATTACGATAATATGGTAATATATTAGAATATAAATGAACTACAGAAACGTTTGTTTACATTGGTTTGTAAAGCCAGTACAAGGATAGCCTAATTCAGTCTTATTTATTGTACTTTGCAATGCAATGTTGTCCAATTATGAACATCACAACTACAATAGTAATTAAAATCTATAAACACCTATAGTGTATTATTGAAAATGATAAACTAAAACATTAAGCAAACATTACAAAGTGAATATAATTTGACAACACAGCGGTAATTGTGCGTGCTGTCAATTACTATAAATTGGTTGTTTAAATACAAGATGGATTATTTTGTTCTACATTTAATTATTAAAACGGGAAAGACAATAATGCCGCGATAGTGCTTTGTGTGCAAAAGAAGCCTTTTACAGACGTTCAAGAGCAAATAGAAAATACATATAACCTTACATAGGAAGTAACGTTCATAGACGTAGAAAGAAATTTTAATGGGAGAATCTACCTTGCATGTCCCGTATTCATATTATACAGTATTTGTACAATGTTTATGGTGCATTTAATATTGCTATAATTTATATGATCCTTAAATACAGTACGTCACTGAACATGTAGTCTTGTTGTCACTTTCTCGTCACCTTTCTCGTCAATATTGCCTTCATGTTTTAATAACGTTCGTATATGGAAAGGCGTATCTGTACCTTTCTATAATCTAATATTCTTATATAGCCTGCTCTCTGTTTCACTATCCATGACATTTATAATTTATAGTAGAGAATACACCCATAAATTGGTATTTAAAAATAATAACACATCGAAGCAAAAATAAGCAAAATCGTTTTTTAAATATTTTGAAATTTTAAATCTACTGTATACCTTTTCAGTTGGTATCATGTAGGTATGGAAATGTTTATCAAACCCGTATATCGGCTACAAGCTTAAAATTAATAAGTAAATGGTGTGACGAGAACGAGCTATTCATAAATGATTCAAAAACAAACAACATACTCTTAACACTAAAACACCATAATTATGATACTCCCCCCAATATTAAGTTCTTAGGAGTGCACATAGACCCTAAATTGACATTTGATGCACATGTCCACCAAGTATCTGGAAAACTTAACAAGAATCTCTTCGTGTTAAGACGGTTAGCTTATAATGTGTCCGAAAATGTTATGTTAAACGCTTACTATGCTTTATGCCATAGCATATTTTCATATGCTCTACTTGCTTGGGGACACTCAACGAACTTATATTACTTGTTTAAACTCCAACGCCGAGCCATCCGTATTGTGGCAAATTTACGTTACAGAGATGACTGTCGAAACGCTTTCATACATTTAAAAGTACTTACGACTAAATGTAAATAATTTCTTACAACAATCCAATATTCATAGATATGATACGAGGAATAAATTGCAATATCGTCTACCTTTCTATCGGTTAAATAAAACGCAGAATAGTAGTGTCATAATGGGTTTAAGGATCTTCAATCGTTTACCTGACAATATAAAGGAACTAAATCATTTGACCTTTAAAAATAGAATAAAATCATTTTTAATATGTAACCCATACTATAATTACAATGAATTCTTTAATAGTAGTATTAATGGCCTATTGTAGTGTGTTTCTCTAATTTAAACATGTAGAGCAATAAGTGCATCTCCTCAGACGATTGTGAGTATTTATGTATACCAAGCAAGAAAATAAATTATTATTATTATTATTATTATTATATTTTACCGATGGATAAAAATAGTATCAAGTAGAGGCAAGAAAACACACTTGCCAAATATTACAAAAAATAAAAACGCTCTCAGTCATAGCCCATTTAATTAATATCTAAACACAAGATAATTTACTGGCTGCAGATCACGAGTTAAATATTGAACCACATCAGGCTGTTCTTACATAGTGTAGCAAAATCAGTGCATTATTTACATAATAATGTCAAACCATGCTTACATTCACTTTGTCAGGAAAATATTACAAGGAACGTGCAGTCAGAAACATAATGAAAAGCCGTCCAGATGTGTTTTGCCTTCTGTCATCATAGTATATCAAGCGGCATTTTCACCTTACCTTACTAGGAATTTTTATTTTAGACCCTTCATGCATGATTAAAAAAATAAATAAAAATAAAGCATTTTCACCAATATGTGGCGCCTAGAATACTCACTAACGTCAAATTACCAATCGTTAGATGACTACATACATACTACTTAACTGTATAAGTGCATATTTTATCAAGGAAATGAATCGAATGAATTATTGTTGTTTCAGAATCGAGGGTGTAGAAAGTCGTTAAAGAAGAAATTCTAGACACACAGTCCATATAATATGAGATACTGTTTAATCTTTTATTTCAATAGTGATTACAGGATTGTTTATACATGTATGTTTTACTGTTACAGCCAGTACAAATATTTTGATTGTACATGGGTTTTATTTATACTTAAATGTTATTATCCTTATGTTGTATTTATACATAGCTTTATTTATACTTAGATTTGTATTTGGACGTTGACTTTTTGGCGATACGAGGGTTATCTTTAAGTAGTTATAAAACTAGGAAAGAAAAAAATTGGGTTGTGTACAAACTGTTTGATTGCTTTTCAATAGTAGTTTACGTAACGATTTCCGAAAGTGATCTTTTACTGGACAAGTAGGCAAATTACAGGACGAGCCGCAGGCGAGTCCTGCAAGCCTGCGAGTCCAGTAAAAGCACTTTTGGGACGTATTAGGTACAATTTTTTTTTAAAATCGGCCAGAAACGGGCAGAACAATTGACCATTCTAGGCCGGAAAGTAAAAATGAGTCCGGTAAAGTAAAATTGAGTCCGGTAAAACTTTTACCGGACTATCACAATAACTTTACGGCTCGGTCCGACAAAATGACATTTTCTGGCCTAAAAATAATCCGGAAAGTACTACTTTCTGGCCGATTTAAAAAAAAATAATCTTTCTTAAATTTTATGCGTTCAAACTAATTCTCGAAGCATTTTTCTCATTCTGAAGATGGTACTTACCTAAAAAACATGGTTTTTAGGCTTCGATTCGACAGCTTCTTGAGGTGACGGAAATCGCTCTCCACGAATTTTTTCTTTCAAATTGGAAAACAAAAATGAATGCCGGCAATGAAAGATTAATTAGATAATAGCGATCTAAAAATCAAATCGGTGAACACCTTTCGCATCAAGTACAGAAGCTGTGTGGGAGCTTGGTTCTTTTTCCTAATTTCATCGATTAAGTACTTCTGGCAAACAAACTTACTGAGGAGTGAAATTTATCATAAAGTTCAATATACAGCGAAGTCTGTGTCATGCATGCAGTTCTGAGATGATTCAAGTATTGGCTATTGGCGTAGCTGTGGTACCACGAATTATGCGATATGGGATTTTGGTTCTGTACGTATCAATAATTGATTCTATGTGCACAAAGTTGATCAAAGCACAATATTTATCCTTATGATCCCATGAAGTCTTTGCACTCCAATTGAAGTATGCTGCCATTAGCTGCCAAAGAGTTGTCGAAACGGGTTCGATTTAATCAATTTTTGTTGTGCTCTTTGGTGTTTGCAGTCTTGTGTTCAAAGACCACACGGGTTTCATTTTCAAAAAGTAATGTTAGTCACATTCAGATGTTGGAAAAGTAAAACACACGCCATCAACCGAAAAAGTGGCATTTTCTATGAAGGGATGAGAAAATTGAATATCTTTTAATTAAGTGTTCTAATCGAGTTTTATAAAGCTTGGTTGAAAAAGAAAAGATTGCAGAGCCTAAATATATCCACAAAGTTATATAGCTTAGGTATTTGTAATTTTATATTTATTTTCGAATTTTATGGGTGCTGTGAAAATTTCATGAAATACTCATTCTCTTGCTTTCATCATGTCAAAATTGAATCGAAACTATTGAACTGCGAACACTGATGGTTATTAGTCATATTTTGCCAGTTCATAAAGAATATACTTTATTCAATATGTTTTCACGCACAATGCTGAAACTGAAAGGATCGTTTTGGGACATAAATCGGCCTTAAAACTTTGAAGTTACACTTTTATGCAACTAATGTTATGCTTTTGTAATGCACTTTTTTGAGAAATTGCGATTTTCTGCACTAACAGAATCGCTGTCGCCCAATTTATATGAAAAGCCAAATCTAAGATGTAAAATAAATGGCAATACGTAGGGGAAGAAAGATTTAATGAACTTCACTAAAACAAATGTGACAAAATATAATTTTCTTCTCATAACCTTCGAGATTACTAAAAATCCATAGGGAATTCGACAAAAGTATGTTATTAAAATAGGGCTCCCAAACTCATTTTAAGAAATATAATAGAATAACTCTATCAATAAGGAAATTGCATGTACATATAATGAAATGAACTAGATAAACCGTGTGGCTAGACCAATGCCTCGTAATTCTCGGTTCATCCATTCTTGTAACATTTATTATTTAGTAAACAATAAATTTATTTTGTGCAAACGAGTAAATACGTTTGATAGTCAATTTGGCCGACAAAAGGAATGAGGTAACCTTTGTTCTCTAACGTTTACTAACTCCCCTAATCCCAACGCGATTGTTTTAGCTTTGGTAACGTGGAAGCTAATTGGGATGCTTAATTTAGTTGACTCTCGGGTTTAAGGACTAAAAGGATAATCATATGCTTGATTGGGGTTTAGCTTATCAAACTGAAATTTTGTTATTAGATTGTACATGCGATATTTACTACATTCAATCCAAGAGAAAATCCCATCTTTATATCGGAATAAACGGTCACGTTCGTACAAAAGCTAATTTAACCCCATTGTTTAGTAAAAAAAAACTTTTATGTTTTAATTAGCTTAATGGATACTTCCGGAAATTAAGATACAGACCACAAAGAATTTGTTCGACAACCTAACTCACCTTTTCAGCTTTACCCCGCTATCAACCCTAATGTCGGCCTTTCATTTCGGCCTTTTTTCCGTCTTATTCTATAATGGTCGAATATCTATCTAAGAGGGTCGGTCACATAACGTCGATGATGCAAGTGGCCGTACTTGAAATAAGGGTCGATAGATGTCACATACGTTAACGAGTCGTGTATATTTAATTTTTAATTTTCGAACTTTTCGCATTTGAAGTCGTCATTAAATATAATTATGTACGTGATACACGAGTTGGCTTTTTAGAAACCCAAGGTTTGACCAATCCATTTGCGGATAATATTTCAGTCGCATGAATATTTAAGAAATTTTATGTAGGGCTTTCGAGTAAACTAGAAGTGCTTTGATGACATATTCGAAGGCTTAGTTCATATTACTGTGGTAGTTGAAACTACCCCATTGCTTTATGAGTCTGCATGTATATTCAGTGGCATGCTAATGCCAATATGTACTGAAATTTCTGATTAATAGATGTGCATATGCATGGGTAATAACATCTTTGTGAAGTGGGGATATGTTGCTATCCATTTTACTTTATATGTACTGTTCGGTACTCTTTTGTCGTTCATACTACATACACAGACAAAAAGTAATTACTTACTATACTACGTGCGAGGATTCTCTATATTGCGGTTCATACATAATCTCTTCCTAATTTGGAACATGTCGCGGTTCAGCAGAAATGGCACAAACACAGAGATATAGGCAAAGTCTTCAATAATTTATTAAGTAATACATATCAATAAGGCAATATTGTATTTTCTACAAAGAATTCTCTAACTGTACAGTAATTAGAGGAACATAAAAGTAAATAGTTTACTATCACCATAGATAACTTTTGATTTTTGAACTTAAAAACTTAAACTCTCTTGTTACTTCTGAATATTGATTGATTGGCATTGGCATAAATTTTTAATTCAGCAGTAATGATGGTTAGAATCCTACATCGTAAAAGCTTTGGCAAATTGTTATTTAAGTTTTAGGACGAAAGACCGGTCAGATTCTTGAGTATTTTTTAAATTTGGAAATATAATCACAATATAGTCACAACGTTCATAATGCCTACTTGACGATAAACGTGTTCATAACGCCACAAATCCATGTTGTTTATAATCTTTACTATTTGAACAACATCTACTCATAAAGCAATGATTAAAAATGAGGGTCTACTTTTGAAGTATGTGCATTGCACTCACTGATAGTTAATGTTCATATGTACAAGCAACAGGTTTTAATGAATTAAGCTTAGAAATGCCATCTTGTTAAACAGATAAGAGTGATAAGACAGAATCACTTTGTCGCATCCGATGTACAGAAACATGTACAAGATAGTTAAAAGAAAAGACTGAAAGAGAGGTGTAGGTGCGGGAATGAGGATACGGCACTGAACTCAATAATATATGGAAGAGCAAAGCCGTTGAAATCAAATGAGATGCGCGTGAAAAAGTGTGCAAATTTGAAGAAAAGAATAAGGTCGAAAATCGTTTAACCACGGGGACTACGCGTTTGCGCAGTGGAAAATACCATGAAAATACATCATGTGTTGAAGTCACTGAACTCTACCTAATAAATTGAAGTTGGGTTAGAAAATTTTACGTGGTTTGTCTTCGTGAACACGTGGATTAATTTGATTTATAAACGTTACAAGGGGAAGGGTTTACAGTGGGTGTTATGAGGTTCATGATTAAAATACAGTTTTAGATAATATATAACAGCTGTTTTGTTTGAACTGTAATTTATTACGGCGCATGATCGGGAACCCCGTGCGCATATTCAATTTGTATCACTTAAATTTACAACATTGCTCTTCCATATAAATTATTGAGTTCAGTGGGATACGGTCAATAAATAATGGTGCAAGGAGGGGAGAAGGAAGTGTAGAGTGCGTGGGGGAAGGGTGGGAACGTATAGGACACATATTGGGGGAGTGTGAGGAGCTCAGAGAGGAACGAAAGAGTTGGAAGGAAGATTGGGGTGGGTGAAGGAGGTGGAAGCTAGAAGATTTTTCGTTTATCTTACATTTATTTTGTTTGATGTTCATGTTTTTCTTGTTATTTTAAATTGGCCATATTTTTGGCATTATTGTGAGGGGAGGGGGATGTAGGAATAATAGTTATATTTAGTTTATGGGTAATTTACATCATTATTGCATGTATTGCATTATTTGTATGTATGTACCTACATATTGTAAATGAATAAAAGGGTATTCATTATTTTCTTGTTTGTTATTCCCGAAACTACTTGTCTATGGAATATGGAAGCGTAAAAAGAACGGCGGCAATGTTTAATGAGATATATCAGACTAAAATTTAAATCGTAAATATTTTAGAATTAGTTGCTAACTTTAACGAAATTGGTTTCGTTGCTGAGAAAAGAAGGATTGAGGTGTTTTGGATGAAGTCGTAACATTTGGAGTGCTGGACTTATTTACCGACAGGTGAAAATGGACTCCTTTCATTAACCAAATCTAAGCACTGTTCACCAAAAACGCCGAGTTACGTAACCATTTTCATTAAGAGCTGGAACAATTTTAAACTTTAAAGAGATGATAATGAAGATTCTCGTGTAAAGTCCGCCTGACGGTAAAACGATTGGTGTGGGTCTTCCCTACACTCTTGACCTAGGACCTAGGCGCTCGATCTTCTACTTCCCCCGTCTTTGTATTTGTTGCACTGCCCTGTTCGAAATTTTCCATCCATCACTTTGACGCGTGACCTGAAAACGCTCAGCAAACAATTTCTAATGGATTACAAACAATAAGAAATGCGTAAATATCAACGAAAAATTAAAGATTTGTCAGTACAATGTTGCCTCAACGACACGGTAAAATTTTTTTGGGAATCATCCGTGACTGTTGAAGAAAAATGGATGTACCTACTGCGACAATCCCATTATAAAAAAAATTGTATTAATCCAGGTAACCATCTACATCGGCTGAAGGCGAAATCGAAAAAGACGAGGGTCTGTGATTGGTGGAGTCAGGAAGGTGTGATGTATTAAATGCATCTAAAACCAGGCGAAACGGTTAATATTGATAATAATTTGATTTGAGCTTTGTTGTAACAAGAACTGAATAGACCGAAAGATGTCGCAGAGTAATTTTGTTTCGTTATTTTTGAAAGCAGATAAAAGATCTTCATTCGATCGATGACACATGAATAAAATCGATACACACGTTATTGGATCACTAAATGTTTGGAGCGAAAGAAGTACCTTGTCTGTGGGGAACCGTTGAGCTCGCATTAACCATAAAGGTATAGCAAGATGGAAAAATTGACTGCTAATTTGTGAGTGTTATCAAGCATCCACCATCGCTGGACAAGATGTACCAATGCTTTTAGAAAAAAAAGGTATCCGCTGATCACAGACTGCAACTCACGAAAGAGCATTGCAGACACTGGTCGAAAATCCCACGACAGAGTCATTCCAAGATCTTTTTGGAAACCCCAAACGGGCACTTAGCAGCGCCCATCTTAACGTTAAACAGGACGAAGATAAAACTTGTGACACAGATGGGTTACAGGCCACTGTCGCCTGAACAAACATCTGCATAACATGGGACTGACTGATAGTCCGATATGCAGGGGTTGTGGTGAGTAAATCACGTTATTTGCCAATGTGAGGCATTCACAAAGAGAAGGGAACACCTACCTGGAAAGTACGAAGATTCGCCCTACTAAAATCCTGGACTTTGTTAAAGATACAGGTATTCTCGAAAGGTAGACAACAGTGGGAAGCATAATAGACCAAAAGGTCGCAGTGCAGGAACCAATCAGACCACCCCTAGCACAATAAAAATAATAATAATAATTATTATTATTATTATAATACAGTCCATTATGAAATATAATCAAGCTGAACTGATCAACGTATTATGCATTTGGTGGTAACGAAAATACAATATCCGTGATAATATTTTTGAATATCTGTGTCGAAACACCCTTAATTTTAATTAATTCACCCTCAAGTGTATTTATGTTATGTATAAAGAGATGTGGATTTTCGATTATTTTACTAAGCGTAAGTTGATTTAACAACTCGGTTACAAAATGGTTTGCATATTTATTGCTGAAAAGTAATTTCTAACGTCACGCGGGTAGATTAATTAATATTAATATAAAATCAATTAACTAGTTTATTTGTTTATTTTCAAGTTCTGCAAGTAGGGGTGGGATTTTTACGCATTTTCTATACACGTGTAAACGACACTTGTACACGCGTGTAGGCGTGTACACGCGCCTTAAAATACGTACAACTTATTTTCTTCATTTGAACATTTGGTGCATACATTTGAGTACTTTAAGTAAGCATTAACATTTATTTTTAATCAAAAATAATAAAATGTCTACATTTTTTGGACTTAATTCTTCAAAATTATGAGTCAGAGATTCACCTAATAGTCCAGTCATTTTAAACATGAACATTGCAAAAAATCCTATATTAGGTTTGACTTTTTTATGTTGTTAGGTTCAGTCCCAGTAGTAAATACTCAATTTTGCAACTTCGAAAAACTTGTGGAAACTGGGGGGGGGGGCGCCAAAAACCGCGATTTTTTCGGACTTTTTTCAGTTTTAGCCTCGTAGCTCAAAAACTACGAGTTATAGTGCAAAGAATACGATCATCTTTTTTAAACTAGACTAAATTTGCTACAATTTTAGCCTAACCGGAAGTCTGTAAGTATAATAGTTTCCGAGAAACAGCTCTTCAAAAATAGGCAATTTTTCCCAAAATCTTTTTTCAACGTATCATCCATGTTTCGAGCCAGATATTGCCATAACGACGTGCCCTACGACTCTTGTCACGGAGAAAAAAATTGTAGGACATTTTATCACCTTTTATTTAAGCAGAGATGCATTCCTGTGGGCCTAACAGTTCTCGAGAAAAAGACGGAAAACCGGAAAACAGTGAAATCCTCCACATATATGTAATAGCATTAGTACGATTAGAAGACATTTTCTGATTATTCTTATTTAGCCTAGCGAACGAACGCTCAAAAAGGGCTTGTAGACAGACTTTTTGATTCTAATGATTTTATTTCTAAGATGTGTTTGGAGGTGTTTGGTGATAATTATACGAAATGTCCCCGGCCCTACCGTATGAGCTAACTCCGTAGCGTAACAAAATTTGCGGATTTGTTAAGTTTTCCCTTTGTATCTCTTGAATAGGCGATCGTAGTGGGAAATGGCCAATTATAAAATAAAAGCTGCCTTGAGAAAATACTTTTGTTCTTTTCGTCAAACATTAACCCTATCATAAATGTATTTAGAAAAGACTATGAGACCATTAAACATGGTGGCGCATAAGCCTGAAATTGTTTGGATAAGGATGCAGGTAATCTGTATTTAATACTCACATATCAGATTTAGCTCCAAACCTCCCACAAATTTAGTTGTTCTCTAGTACCCTCTATTCCATCTTGAACTCAACGTTTTTTTTAAATAACTATAACATCTAATCTATTTGAGATAAAATATTAAACGATGTATGTATTTTATAGGAAATTTTATGGCCTACAACTTTTATTTCAGCAGTTTTTGCTATAAACCCAATACTTTAGGAGCTAGGGCACAATATTTGCCGAAAAACGTCGTGTAAAAGCGATTTTAAAAAAAAATGTCAATTCTTGACAGCGAATATCTCTTCAACGGATAGAGATAGAGAAAAAACGCATAGAAGCAAACTTGTAGAAAATTTAATCAGCTTTTTTTAATAATTGGCCATTTCACACTACGATGGCCTGTTCAAGAGATGTAAACGGAAAACCAAACAAATCCGCACATTTTGTTACGCTACTTTTCGTATAATCATCACCAACCACATCCCAGAAATAAAATCTGTAGGATCAAAAAGTCTGTCTACAAGCCCTTTTTGAGCGTTCGTTCGCTAGACTAAATAAGAATAATCAGAAAATGTCTTCTAATCATATTAATGCTATTACATATATGTGGAGTCGTAGCGATTTCACTGTTTTCCGGTTTTCCGTCTTTTCCTCGAGAACTGTTAGGCCTACAGGAATGCATCTATGCTTAAATAAAAGGTGATAAAATGTCCTATAATTTTTTCCTCCATGACAACGGTCGTAGGGCACGTCGTTGTGGCAATATCTGACTCGAATCATGGATGATACGTTAAAAACAGATTTAGGGAAAATGCCTATCTTTGAAGAGCTGTATCTCGGAAACTATTATACTTACAAACTTCCGGTTAGACTCAAATGATAGAAAATTTAGTCCAGTTTAAAAAAGATAATCATGTTCTTTGCACTACAACTCATAGTTTTTGATCTACGAGGCGAAAACTGAAAAAAGTCCGAAAAAATCGCGGTTTTTGGTGCCCCCCCCAGTTTCCACAAGTTTTTCGAAGTTGCAAAATTGAGTATTTACTACTGGGACCGAATCTAACACCATGAAAAAAGCAAACCTAACATAGGATTTTTTGCAATGTTTGTATAATTTTGTGTTTAAATTGACTGTACTATAACTTTTTATGTAATGTGTATTAGTTTTTATACACGTATCTTAAAAAATATATGTGTACACGTGTACGCGTGTACACGTTCTCACCCCTATCTGCAAGTCATCATTTCGCTTGGAACCCAAAAAGTCCGGAATAAGTGTGTTTTCAGTGTAAAGTAAATTAGTAATAATAAAAATAATGAGTGAAGTTAAACTTGACCACGTACCGTATTATTAACGTTTAATTGTTAAGGGTTCAAGATAAATCTACAACCTGAAAATACGCAGTAAAAAAACAAATGATGTTCTTCCTAAAAAGATTTACCAAATTTGACTATTACCTATCACAGTAGATCACTTTAAGTCGTCGTCAATTTATAATAAATATAAACAGAAAAGGAAACCAACTTGAAATATTTGATGAATTTTCCAGGTTGCTATAGAATTCAGTAAAATTATGTATTAAATCGAATCTGTATGTAATTGAAATTTATATAGGTATAGACGGCATTAGCCATTTAAAGCATAAGTTTATACCTCCGAAAATGATGAAATAAATACTTTATAACAACAAAAGAATGAATTATAGCAAAGTATATTAAGAAAAGTAAATCTTTTTTTGGCATAGTTATACAGACATTATTAATTAGATTGTAATTAAATTTAAAGATGAAAAGAAAGGTATACATACTTTTAAAGCGTATCTCACGTCAAATTAAAATTCGTAGCAAGTTGAGAGAAGAAATTTACAGCATTTTAATTAAGAAAATTTCTGATTAAAAAAATTTCAAAACAACTTTTATATATACCAAAATCTGATATCTATGCATTTTTTTTTAAATATTGGCGAAGCAAAAGAAATTTCCAATATTTAAGAAAAAGAGCGTTAAATTTCTCATTAGATTTTTGTTTGAGGAATATTCTAGTACTTAGTTTTACGTTTTTCCTAATTAAAATTAAGGATATCGCAGTCATATTGTTGTAATCGATTGAAACGTTGCCTTACTTTAAATTGAGTTTAATTATTAATTCCCTTTGATAAAGATGATGAAAGTTGGCTATTGTTTCTGAGCGATGCGGTCGTCTATACCTACTAGGAAAAAAATACATAAAGCTTTTGGACGTTCCGACTTACAGAAGGTTGCAAAAACGTAAGCTGCTTCTGGTTTTACTGGGTCTTATATATCCTCAGAAGAGAGCATTATGGGAACTAATAACAACGGAACTATGTTAATTTACTTATGAAGTTTGGCTTACCTGACTTCCCATCCTTCCGTTATTCCCTCATTTTGTGGTGAAGGTCGGGTATTAAAGTGTAACCTAAGTATTCACATACCTTCAAAAACCGCATTACATTATTTTAAGGGTAAAGGCTACGATTAAGTCTTATTACCAATTAGTTAAACGCATCCGTAAATAAAATCTTTATCTTACCATTGAGTACGATTCATTAAGCCTTTATAACAGAAGCAACACGTTCTTATGACAATTTAATTGTTTTTAAAGTCGTTCACACTTAAAGCTTTTTTGTAAGGAAATGTACCTGGAAAAACACATTTCCGGACAATGAGTGCAATGTGATTTAAATTGAATTTCCCGGAATGAAGCCGAGATTGAACTACGTTTGAGAAATTTATTTCTTACACTGTAATTGGTGTAAATCCACTTTAAAGTTGTGCCTTCATTTTCAGTAGTGACAACTAGACACCTAAACGCGGAAATCTTGGTATACTTGTTGAATAGCACGGATGAAATATTTAACGTCAACTTAATCATTGTTATTTGTACGCGTTGGATATCAAAGTGATGTTCAAAGCTTACATAATTGAATGAGATCTATAATAAATTAGGTATCAATTTGTCGCATTCTCACGCAATTCAAATATTTTGTTAGTTATTTAAAATCATATTTTACAATTTTTGTTGTAAGTAAGTAATAACGACTGGTTACTTCACAAAACCAAAATATTTTGCAGTTATATTACGCGAATATGTTTTAAGCTCGGGAAATGGATGCGAAGAAAAGTAAATAACGGTACTAATATTCACATCTAAACCTAATATATTGCATCTTTCAATTAGCTACAGACTGGATGGTAAAAATATCAAAACTTACCGCGTAGGGTAACAAGCGTAGCTTTACTCTTGTGCACGGAAGCATGGTGCTGCAGCTTTGCACACCATTGGATAGTTCTCTGATGATTGTTGTTTCCTTAATGGATTTCCGGAAACGCTCTTCTTTGCGGTTGATTAATCGGATTTCCTTGACGAACAAAAAAAATGGCCATCATGAGTTTTCTGGCTGACCGAGAATCGTAAATTTCTTTGGAGGTAATACACTCTGTTTATGCTACCGTACAGTGTCTCGTTTGGACTTCATTATCAGTAATTAATAATTCATTCATCCATCGGTACCAAAGCTCATGCGAACGTGTAGTACGCTATTTTTGTGTTTTGTGTCCTGGGACCAATTTATTTGTATCGGGCCACGCTACAAAAACGGAAACTTTTTTTTAAATCCTTTAATTCCTTCTTCCCCTTGTAGGAGCGTGGGTGGGAATAACCCTACCGCAGAGGTACTGCGTGTCGTAAAAGGCGATTAATCAAGGGCGTGGGGGAGTGGAAGTGGTGAAATTAAATCGTATTAGCTGAGGGTAAAATTTACATTTGTTAAATGAGAGAATTTAATTAATTTAATACAGATTCAATATAGTCACAGATTGTAATCGAATAAGAATTTCGCTACTGTTAGTGGCGAAATTCGTCATTTGAACAGCCGCTTATATTGAAAATCAGAGGATGATTATCTGGGTAACTATGGGAAGCTGAGTTGACGCTTTCGAGTCAGTTGCTGGAACCAATGGGACTTAAGTTAAATTGATGTATGATATTTTGTAGGTTCGGGATTGGTTCTCCCAATTCCGATTTTTTATAGAGAACGCCTTTTGAGTTAGTGGAAAGTTTTTAAAAGATTAGAAGACTGTTAGTTAAGGAACAGTCGATGACCAAGGGAATCGGTGGCAGGCTGCTATAAAAAATTTGTATTGAACTTTGCGTAGTGGACCCTATGAAAATTCGATAAGCCGCCGTATCATGAGTATGCAAATTAAGATAAAAGAGGGAAGGTATCAATAAAAGAAAGTTGAATTGATTCGAAACTGTGTTTTAAAATTAGAAGCGTGGTTACCCGTACAAACTGTTAAATGGAAATGGGACTCGCTGTGAATTAAACCTTTTATGTTAATGCGTAAATGATACAAGACAAAGAGAGCCGTTATAGAGTTTTTTATTCGAACACGTGGCTTATGAATTTATGAACAAGCGCCGTAGTATTGCAACAATTTTCCACATATCAAATAAGACAATTTTGTGTTTTTTTCGTTTTTTAAGAGAGATCGAACGTTACAAATAAATTCAAATGTTAAATTTGTGAAATGTTCAGTTTGATGAAGTAATTGACAATTTTTGGTTAGTTACAAACCAACTCACATTTAGTGAAGTTAATAAAATTTTTGTAACGTTATTGAATTGAACGTAAACAGTCTACTTTCGAACTTCTATTTTTATCAGTAAAGAAAAACGTGATGAAGTTAACGTAGACACCTATTTCTTTAACAATGAATCAATGGCAGATGAATATTATTAATAAACAGAACTTCCGTTAGAGGGCGCGTGGCTTTCAAGAGGGTTAAAGTCACTAAATATTCTAAAGTACCGCAACGTTCGCTATTTTGGGGTTAAAATTTTGGCGGCAATTTCAAATATTGAAGACCTAGTCACTAGAAAATTTAATGACTTTATGAAGTAGTAGTATAGTAATGGAACATCTAACTCAAAAAGTCACCAGAAAAGTCACTAGAAAAGTTACTAAATCGCTCACGTGGGCTATGTAGTAAAAGTAGGCCAACTAAGGACATCCAAGGTTACGTAAAGGTTATCACTAGAAAAGTTACTAAATCGCTCACGTGGACTATGTACTAAAAGTAGGTCAACTCCAAGGACATCCAAGGTGAAGGTTATCAACTCTTCAAAACTGCTTACGGGGGCTATATAGTGAAAGTAGGTCAACGGCACCCAAGGTTACGTAAACTAGTTCAACGACCTCAAAAGTAGGTCGTGGGGTTGAACAACCTCAGGGTTTCGGGGGTGTCAAATTACAACTATTAGGAATTTTCGGGGGTCAAATTACATTTTTTGGAAATTTCCGGGGTGTCATATTACATTTTTTGACAATTTCCGGTACGTCATTATTATTTTCGGGGTTCTCATTTTTTGGAAATTTTCGGGGTGTCATATTACATTTTTTGGCAATTTCCGGTACGTCATTATTATTTTCGGGGGTCAAATTACATTTTTTTGGCAATTTCCGGGGTGTCATTACATTTTTTGGGAATTTTCGGGGGTCCTATTTTCTGGAAATTTCGGGGGTCCTATTTTTTGGCAATTTCCGGTGGTCCCATTTTTTGGCAATTTCCGGTACGTCATTATTATTTTCGGGGGTCAAATTACATTTTTTTGGCAATTTTCGGGGGTCCTATTTTTTGGGAATTTTCGGGGGTCCTATTTTTTGGCAATTTTCGGGTGTCTTATTTTTGGGGGGAAATTTCGGCGGTCAAAGTATTTTTTTGCCAATTTTCGGGGGTCAAATTACAATTTTCGGGGATTACATGTTTTTGCAATTTCCGGAGTGTCATATTACATTTTTATTTTCGGGGATCAAATTTCAATTTTCTGTATTCAATAACTCCAATATGACCCTAAATCGTTATGTAGGGAAAGTAGATCATGAGGAATTTAAAAATTGTATATGTAAATGAATTTTTTTGTGGACTTTGAACTTTTAAATATAAAAAATTGTGATATATTTAGCTGACATTGCACATTATTGACACGCATCTGTGGACTTTGAACTTTAAAATGTAAAAAATTATATATGTAAAATTTTCTGGGGCCAAATTACATTTTGTAACTTTATGAACTATTTGAAGGTGATGGTTTGCATCTCCACTTAGTTCACGGTCGCTGAACTGTACATGAATTTTTGTGGACTTCGAACTCTTATACGTGTATTTAGCTGACATTGCATATTATTGAATTTGGACTTTGAACTCCCTAGCGATGACTTTAGGTGGGGGAAAATGCTTTAATACCTGAACGTTTGCTACCTCAGTTTATTGTATTCATCGAGCAATATTGATCTCGTGAAGACATTGAACGTTTAAGCATATACAAAAAGGGCGACTTCGTTAGTTGGCAATCGTTGCGTTGCGTACGTACTAAGAATAGCTGAACCTATATTTGTAGTGAAACCTTCCATAAGTAGTATTACACGCTAGTCGCTAGTATAGCGATAAGATGTGGACATGTTACGCTGCCGAAAACTTTGTCAAACCAATTGATGCTCGCACAGAGGTTGAGCGTTTAGTACAACATCTGACAGTGTTAATGTTTGATGCGGAACACGAATCAGTATATGGTTTAGGTAGAATTCATTCAGAAGAGGAGTGCCTTAAACGATCAAAAGAATGTGCGGTTGGTTTAAAATTATGCAAAAGGTTTTTAAGGGGAACGTACTGTCTATCATGCCTCATTCAAAGGCTTAGCGAGTCTGGCTTAGGGGAATTCACTGGAGAGTTAACGAGATGGAAAGCTGAAGAAGAATCCAGCGAATTAGAAGAAGCTGAGGATGATTGTTAGTTTTTTTTTTTTGAATTTTAGAGCATATGGTGACCATTTTCTTTAAGCAAGGTCCGATGTTATTTTTGTGTGCCCATAAAAAAGTAATAAAAAGTTTGGTATATAATAATTATATTATTATTATCTGAATTTACCTGAAATATTTTTTTCATTTCTCCATTGTACTTTTATTAATCCTTTGAGAATGTTTATTATACACTGATACACACAGATAAAGCACACCCATCACTTTTTTCCGTTCACAGGGAGGTTTTACTCAGTGAAGGAAACCGAATCGTTTACATGTAACGTTTAACGTAGCGCTTTGATAACTATATTATTTGAAAATTGCGATTGATAGAAATGAGAAATTTGCAAGATAAGCGTCTGGAAATACCTGCAAGTTCTACGGAGAGCATTGTTCTTTGACCGACTTAGGTAGCGCTTATCAAGGAAACTATCGACTTTCTTCAAAATAATAGAAAAATTCTTCAAAAAATTTGAAATATCTTTAAAAAACACCTACACTAATTGCTGTGATATGAATTATGTAAATTGGGGAATAGAAATCGATGAGAAAAATAGTGATGCATTTCCGTTCGTAACTGATTAGGTACGAAGTTATTACAAATGTCTTCCCAATGTTTGAATTAAAATTGACTCTTATTAAACTTTCACTCTAATTTGTATTAACTTGGTACTAATTATAAGTACATTATGTATTACGCAAGAGTCAAATCCTAAAACTTGGGTTTTTTTTTTTTCACGCTTGTCAGAATAAAGTTAAAGTGAAACTAATGTGTATAAAGGAGGATATTTGATCAATTTGTACTTGAAAATAGGATCAGTCGAGGCGGTGTCAAGTTATATATTTTTTTTCGGCAGTAATAGGACTGATCCTATATTAGAATAACGCATATTAATAAATTGACCTTTTGACAATTTTCAGAGGGTGTCAAATCTTCAAATATTGGTCATTTCCGGGAGTATCAAACTTCTTGACATTTTTTTTTTCGAGGCGGTGTCAAGTTACATTTTTTCGGCAATAATAGGACTGATCCTGTAATTGCATGAGAGGTGTATATTAGAATAACGCATATTTAATAAATGGGCCTAGTAATTAGACGAGAAAAACTGCCAACTAATAAAAATGCAACACCCAAAATTGGAACATTTTTAGACTGGTAGTTTTTCTAGCCAAATTGCTAAGGGAAACAGAGATTGCAATTAAAAATTCGTTCTTTATAGTGTACACATTTACGTAATCTTATATTAAACGTAAAATGCAGTGTTGTAATTCACGCATTTTTTTAAATAAGCGTTTTAAAAAAATGATGTCAATGCTCTAGAACAGAGAAAATTCATGAATCGGCTCGGCTTAACGTAAGCGACCTTCGTATCAATCACTGTAATTGTTAAACGTTCTGCATTAATATTGACGCCGAAGAAACGTATCAATAAACTAAATTTGGCAAACCCCTCGACGAATATAATTAAAATTCATTTGTACATGCATCTTAATTTTAAAAAACTGGTACCCGATGCTCTACACTAGAAGGAAACAGATATGAACTATTACAAGTTTAATTCCTATAAAAAAGAAACGAACGTTTTTATTAAATATGAAAACTGAGTACAGAAAGAAAAAATGTCATCAGTTAGCATTTAATAAGTTTTAATTACTAAATTTACTATAAAAAAAAAGGACACTTTATAAATATGAAGGTACTTATTCATTTTTTTCCATAAACTCGATATAAACATTGACGTAACGGGAAATCGAGGATGTTATATTACATTTATTTTTTTGACAATTTTGGGGGGGTGTCAGCTTACATGTTTTGGCAATTTTCAGGGGGGTGTCAAAATTTTCAAATATTGGTCATTTCCGGGAGTATCAAACTTCTTCACATTTTTTTCGAGGCGGTGTCAAGTTACATTTTTTCGGCAATAATAGGACTGATCGTGTAATTTTATGAGAGGTTTGTGTTAGAATAACGCATATTTAATAAATTGGCCTAGTAATTACAAGAGAAAAAACTGCCAACTAATAAAAATGCAACACCGAAAATTGGAACATTTTTAGACTGGTGGAGCGCAAGTCCTCATTTTTCAAAACAAAAGCGTCTAATAGCAGAAAAAATACCTTTTACATTAGATACTGTAAGTTTTGATTGCTATACGTATAAAAAATGACCTTTTTTTTTTTAAACTAAATATGAAAGTATTGCATTTTTTTTTTCAACACGAGAAACCTCTCAAATAACTGAAAAAATCAGGAGTCTGCTTTTACATAATATAACTTAAATTTGTTCACTTCACAAGAGGTTTGCATTTTATAGCGTAAATTTGTATTGTTTTATAAATATCTGGTGGCTTATAATTAGACGGGAAAAACTGTGAACTAATAAAAAAAAAATGCGACACCGAAGTTGAAACATTTTTAATAACATGCGAATGTGCTGAATTTGCTTATCGGTATACGGTACATATACTTAAAGAAAAATGAATGTTTAAAACTGTAATTTACTAATTAGATATATTTATGGAATATAATAGATATTGTAACGAAACTTTATTTAAGAAACCAAGTCGAATATTTATTTATTTACACGCTAATTATTAATCACTTATTTCTAATTACGAATAGGTACTTAGTTGTTAACTTAAGAATTAATCAATTTATTTACACTAGAGGTTCACTAATTATTTTAATCACACTTAATATTTAATCACTAAAAAGTCTAACCGAATCAACGTTTAAGGTAATCACATTTAAACTTCGCGAACGCGTTAAACTGTAAAACTGTGAACTATGAACTGAACTCGTAATAATTGAGCGGCATTATTTATACAAGTCCGCATTTGCTCTCGAAAATTCTAGAAGGAACGGTAAGTCATCGCGCGCGGCTTTCTCGAAACTTCCGGTGGATGAGTCATACCCGCCTTAACAAATGCAATCTTTGTAACATTGCCCCCTCATTAAAACCAATTTCGTCTCGAAATTCATTAGCTATCGTTGGTAAACCATGTCCAAGATCGCGCAACGCTGTCCGCCGACAATCCACCGTTCCCGGAGTGGGGATACTTTTCGGGTTAAACCTGCAAACCAAGATTTGCACACCGGTTCCCTGGAATATCTCCTCCAGCATATTCCGGACCTTCCTCCACTCGAGACCATCTAAACCACAGCCAATTCTGGGCATTGCGATCTTCCTTATGCCACTCCATAACACTCTTCTTTTTAGATCAAGCAACGAATTCCACATTTCTCGATAATCAGGTTTTCCAGACGATAACTTCTTTGTCACCAAGTAGTAAATGAATCGTTCTTGATCCCTTAACCATAGCACTCTTCCGACACGTGGACCAAACTCTCGCAGCTTCTCTACTTGACCAAACTTCGCTTTGAAAACGGAAGCAATTCCACGGGACATGCGGAGATCGGCCGCCACACAATGAGCAAGTGAATATTCTGACGACAGAGTGAAGAGGTCTTGTTGTCTCTCAATGGTTACGCCGAATGAAGCCACTTTATTATCTCCATACATCCTCTGAAACTCTTCGTATGAGACTTCCTTCCTCTGTTCCGTTACTCTGCGTACACCATCCGCATGATTGTTCCCGTTATAACGTCCTAGTCTATTAAAATGGACAACTCTCGGCTTTCCATTTGGCATTTTACGAATACGATAAATGACATCGTTAATTCGTTTTACCACTTTGTATGGACCCTCCCAGTTATTCTGAAGCTTGGGGGACAAACCACGACGCTTTTGAGGGTTATAAAGCCAAACCAAATCTTCTTCTTGGTAACCCCCTTCTTGAGCTCGAACGTCATAATTTTGTTTCATTCGGTCGCTTGCACATTGAAGATTTGATCGTACTAGGTTATGAATGCTATCCATTTTCCTTCTTAAGCCGCTCACGTAGCCCTCGCCAGCCAAATCTTCACCAGGTTTACTACCAAAACTCAAATCACACGGCAAGCGGAGTTCTCGACCAAAAATGACGTTAGCAGGTGTTTGCTTAGTGGATTCATGGACGGATGATCGATACGCCAGAAGGAAGAAGTTGAGATGTTGGTCCCAGTCTCGTTGATTGGCAGATACCACTTTGGACAAATACCTGTTAACTGTTCTGTTCATTCTTTCGACCATTCCATCTGACTGTGGGTGTAAAGCCGTCGTTCTGGTCTTCTTGATGTCCATGACTTTGCAAATTTCCTGGAAAACAGCAGACTCAAAATTTCTTCCTTGGTCAGAATGTAATTCTAGTGGCACTCCAAAACGGCAAATCCAGTCATTAACCAATACTTCAGCTACAGTAACGGCCTCTTGGTTAGGCAAAGCGTAAGCTTCAACCCATTTGCTGAAGTAGTCCATCGCGACCAGAATGTATTTGTTGCCGCGTTCACTTTCAGGGAACGGACCAGCGATGTCAATTGCAATTCGCTCAAATGGACTCCCCACATTATACTGCTTCATTGGAGCTGTTGGTCGTCGATGCGGTCCCTTGCTAGCGGCACAGACGGTGCACTTCTTGCACCACTCATCTACATCTTTCTTGCAACCGACCCAATAAAATCTTTGGCGCAACTTTTCCAACGTCTTCTTCGATCCAAAGTGACCTCCACCAACTTCCTCGTGAAGTTGCTTCAATACTTCCGCGACCCTGCTTCTCGGAACCAGCAATTGCCTTTTCTGCTCTTGCCCATCGTCACTCTCCAGGATTCGTTTAAGAAGACCATCCTCCATCACCAAGGAATCCCATTGTGCCCAGTACGCCTTAACATTGGGGGAATGTCGCGCCACCTCTTGCCAATTTGGTCTATCTCCATTCTTCTTCCATTCCACAATCGGTTGTAGATCAGGATCCGCCTCTTGCTCTTGAGCAACGACAGCAGGTTGCCAAAAGTCATCCACCAAAGTAGTAGCACAAATTGACCCCATCTTTTCTTCTGCTCGATTACAATGGTTGCAATTTAACCCGCAAGGTCTCCGAGACAATGCATCTGCATTTCGATGACTGGTTCCTGCTCGGTGCTCAGTTCTGAAGTCGTACTCCTGAAGTCTCTCAATCCATCTTGCAATTTGACCCTCTGGACTCTTAAAGTTCAGTAACCATTTCAAAGCTGCATGGTCTGTTCTTAATAGGAATTTTCTCCCATACAGATATTTATAGAAATGCTCGATGGACTTCACAGCCGCCAGAAGTTCTCTTCTCGTCACACAATAATTACGCTCTGGTTTTGACAGAACCTTGCTGAAGTACCCAATCACTTTTTCCTGCCCATTTTGTTTCTGCGAAAGTACGCCTCCAATCGCAACATTGCTGGCGTCCGTATCCAATATAAATTCACCCTCGGCTTGAGGATAGCACAAAATCGGGGCACTGATCAGTCGCAACTTCAGCTCTTGAAACGCCGCTTCACATTCCTCGGTCCACATAAACGTTCTGCCATCTTCAGTGAGACGGGTTAGCGGTTTAGCGATGGTAGCAAATCCAGGCACATAGCGACGATAATAGGTGCACAGTCCAAGGAAGCTTCTGATTTGATGTTTATCTTTTGGAACTGGCCATTCACTTACGGCTTTGGTTTTCTCCGGATCAACGGCAACACCTTGGTCGGAAACGATATGTCCCAAATACTGGACAGCTTTCTCAAAAAGGTGACACTTCTTCGGGGAAAGCGTGAGATTGGCCGAGCGAAGCCTTTGGAATACCTCCTCGAGATTCTTCATGTGGTCTTCAAACGTCTCCCCTACCACAATTATGTCATCCAGGTATACCAGACACGTTTTCCACGATAATCCTTTCAATACGGACTCCATTAGCCGTTCAAAGGTGGCCGGAGCGTTGCATAAACCAAATGGCATTACTGTGAATTGCCATAATCCAGTTCCAATTGTGAATGCCGTTTTCTCACGATCTTCAGAAGCTACGCCCACTTGCCAATAACCACTCTTCAGATCAAGGGTAGAAAAGAACTTGGAGCCAGACAACGTATCCAAGGTGTCATCAATTCTCGGCAAAGGATAACTGTCTTTCTTGGTCACGTCATTAAGACGACGATAATCTACACAAAATCGCGTCGACCCATCCTTCTTCTTCACTAATACCACCGGTGACGCCCAAGGACTGCTCGACGGCTCGATGACACCTTCAGATTCCATGTCTTGTATTATCTTCTCGGCTTCCTCTCGCTTGGCAAGTGGCAGCCTTCTAGGTGACTGTCGGATAGGCTGTGCACTCCCAGTATTGATTTTGTGCTGCACGAGATTAGTTTTTCCCTTGGAGCCATTCTTGCTTTCAAATACGTCTTGGAATCGAGCTATAAATTCTTTCACCCTCCTCTGCTGCTCCTTTGATAAGCGGGAATCCTTTGGCCAAAGTTGATTCAGAATTTGGGATGCACCGCTCTTATTAACCGTGTTTCCAGTGTCTACACCGCTAACTTGACGAATCACGCACGAAACACTTGAACATTCTCCAAGAACAGTGCCTTTCCGCAAAGTCACTGGATGATAGTTGACATTCATCACACGAACCGGAATTGTCTTTTTACATCGGAACACTTCTTTACCGACTAAAACACCGCGACCGACCATCTGTTCATCACTCGCGGGCTCGAGAAGCATAACACTGCCCTCAGTAAAGTCTCCGTCCAAACAACCCGCGACCATAACTTCGGTTCGGTCCTTTAGCACTGTGTCCTTGCACAAAATCACTCGCGATTCACACTCTTTTTGTGGATGGATCACCAGTTCCTCATTATTAACATGGATCACTCCTTGTTGTAGATCCATCCTAAAGCCATACTTCGTCAAGATGTCCATGCCCAAAATGAGTTCACTCTGAATCTCAGCTACCAGAACTTTTTCATTTATGCAAAAGTTTCCAAATGCAATATTCACAGTCACTTCTCCATGAATCTTCACAGCATCTCCAGTTGCTGTACGCAGTCCCCATCTGGTAGTGGAGAGTTTCTTCTTGACGACATTTGGTCCCACGATAGTTCTCGTAGCTCCAGTATCCACAAGCATCCTAACTGGTGAACCATCCACGAAAGCATCTACAACAATCGACTTTGGAGTTATGTTATTTAAACAGGATATGCATGCTGTTAGGGCTCTATTATGAGAGGTCGACGTTTGCCCCTTGACGCCGACCTTTTTTAGTTTTCCTGCTGTTCCATTGAGGGACCTCTGCCATAGCCTCTCCTGATAGGCTTTTTACAGCGACTTCGGATATGGCCCACTTCACCACAATTCCAGCAGCGGACTTCCTTGTTGTTTTTCAAAAGATTCACGGTGCCTTCTAGCTTCTGGAACCTCTTCTCGATCATTTCGGTCATAGTTGCAGTTATTTTCTCTGCCAGCTGGTCAGCATTTTCCGATTCCACGGTTCTGACGTATCCATGCCCTTTAACTGCCTGTATAGCCGCTTGCATCTCCAGCGCTTGAGCGAGCGCAGCTGTTAACGTCTTAGGACGGCTCAAGAACAAAGCCTGTTTTATTTCGGGATCACGCAATCCATCCGTGAACCTCTCTACTGCCCATTCTTGCAGTACAGAATCAGGTACATTATTGTACACGATCTGACTCAGACGGGCAACATCCGCCTCGTACTCTTGCAAACTTTCTCCAGACTTCTGACTCCTATTCCGGAGCTGCATCCTAAAAGCTCCTACCATATGAGCATGCCCATACCTAGTCTCCAAACGTTCCACTATGTGGCCGTAGCTTTTACGTTGTGCAGGAGGGAGTGTCTGAAGAACATCCAGTGGCTCTCCGCGCAAGGCGACTGTCAATGCTACAGCCTTTTGGTCGTCGTTCCAGCCATTCGACACAGCAGCAGCGTCGAACTGGATGAAGTAGTTTTCCCAGGTTGTTTTCCCATCAAATGTAGGTGGCTTTACTGCTGCATCCAGTCGTCGAATTGTGGGCTCATGCACTTCACTAATTCTACTTACTTGTTCCTCACCGTTGGGCGCATCAGTCTCCATTATTTGATGCCTCTCGGTTTCAATATGTCGACTATCCAAGCGTCTCTCCAGTTCCCGGAACTTGTCGTAAAATTCTTCTTTTATTGCACCTATTTTATGTTCCAAAGCCACCGAATTTTCCAGAACTGCCTCGATTTTTCTATCGAATTTAAATTCTAATATTTCCGAATTTTCTTCCATTTTTTTCTCGATCGTTCTAGAGCTTTCGGCGAGTTCCTTTAATTCTTCCCTTAATGTCGTGGAACTGTCTTTTAATTCTTTTAATTCTTCCCCTAATGCCGTGGAACTTTCCTTTAATTCCTCCTTTAATGCCGTGGAACTTTCTTTTAATTCCTCCTTTAATGTTTTCTCGATGTTTTGGAATAATAATTCATTCTCGGACTGAAAGTAATAATTTTCCGGATCATTTCCATCATTGATTATTGCTTCTTTTAATCGTTCCACAAGATCGAGTTTTACACCGGTAGTGTCTAATCCCCTGTCTTCCAACTCTACTTTCAATTCAGCAACCTTTAATTGACTTAGCTTCTTCATTTTAACCCCACACCTGACACCAATTGTAACGAAACTTTATTTAAGAAACCAAGTCGAATATTTATTTATTTACACGCTAATTATTAATCACTTATTTCTAATTACGAATAGGTACTTAGTTGTTAACTTAAGAATTAATCAATTTATTTACACTAGAGGTTCACTAATTATTTTAATCACACTTAATATTTAATCACTAAAAAGTCTAACCGAATCAACGTTTAAGGTAATCACATTTAAACTTCGCGAACGCGTTAAACTGTAAAACTGTGAACTATGAACTGAACTCGTAATAATTGAGCGGCATTATTTATACAAGTCCGCATTTGCTCTCGAAAATTCTAGAAGGAACGGTAAGTCATCGCGCGCGGCTTTCTCGAAACTTCCGGTGGATGAGTCATACCCGCCTTAACAAATGCAATCTTTGTAACAATATATTTATGGCATATAAAAGAACAACCATTATAGGATTAAAAAAATTCGTTTTGCCTATCTTACCGTAAAAATGTACCTCTATTAAATCATTGAATAACGAATTCACTCAACGATTAAATTAAAAGCAAAACATTGAGCTAAAAGGTATGCAAATATACATCCTAGTTTTGTGTAAAGTACCTAGTTGTCTATCTTACCGGAAAATGTATTTTTTACTACTTGTTTGCAAATAATTATTTGAATGAAGTGCCAACTTTGACTTCGATGACATTTGTACATCATAATAAATAATAGCGCCTTTAGAGATTTTGACTTTTTTCTGCATCATATTAAACACTTTTGATGCTCTGCACTTTATAGATGAATATTATAAGGAATAACATTTATTTTGAACTGACACTACCCTAAATATTAAAACTTAAAATTACATTTTTCGGCAATTTTCGGTGGTATGAAGTACCATTTTCTTTATTTTTTTTTGTAATTTTAAGGAGGCTGTGAAATTACATTTTTAAGCAATTTTCGGGAGTCATTCACACTCTAACATTTTATAACGTTGATCGATTTTCATGAAGGACAATGAACTGCAAGCGCAATATTGCATCCTTTTTCTGTAGACCAGTCGTTGCACTTGAAACCGTACAACATTATCCTAATCAATCCACGAATTTTCGTACTAACCACTTAACGTAAACTTTGTTTTTCTTTCATCGAATGATCTTCCCTATCAAGTATAGTGCTTAGCATTCTGAATTTTACCTCATAAAATCCACCCAATATATCTTTCATATCTTCACGGAGGTAACAGGCGATTGGTGATGTAAAACTGTTGTAATTTACTCTCAAGATCAGTACACCTTTTTTTTTTCAAAGACACCCTTAAACTTGTTGGCGCGTACTACATCATCAACTTTAAAGCGATGTGCCTTATTGAACGTGCTAGAATAATTTTCCTTTTCAAGTTAATGGTTGAGCGTGACTACGACGATGATGATGAAGATCATCTAAACAGCTAAACGGCTTCTTTAAAACTTTCCCACGCCCCACAAAAAGTTCCCACGGTACCCGGGCCAGAGTGTCCCACCCCCGAAAATTTTCACACGGGCGGCAAACATCAAAGGATACCGCCCCGCAAAAAAGTTCCTCTTCAAAATTTTCCCAGGCCAATACCTAGGGTTTCTCCTAAAGTATGGAAGTTGAGCAAGAGGGCTTACAGGAGTTCTTGTTGTATTGAAGAAGTCTTCTTCTGATAAAAAATTCGATTCACTATTGTCATCCTTATCTCTTCCCTGTTTATTTTCTTCCTTCTTTGTTGCTGGTTCTGATTTTATTTCACACTTTTTATCTACATCGATATTCTTCGCTATCTTCGATAA
This sequence comes from Pyrocoelia pectoralis, assembly GCA_036250285.1. Taxonomy (NCBI): domain Eukaryota; kingdom Metazoa; phylum Arthropoda; class Insecta; order Coleoptera; family Lampyridae; genus Pyrocoelia; species Pyrocoelia pectoralis. Next base: position 31,803,149 of record CM070077.1, read on the forward strand.
TGATTTAATAAGGGACTGCAAAATCCTGTTCACTATTAAACTGTTTGGTTTTGAGTACATTATATTTTTGTCGAATGGTTTTACGTGCTAGAATAATTTTCCTTTTCAGGTGCATCTCCTTATCATCCATAGTTGGCGGCGTGACGATGATCTGCTAAGCGGCTAAACAGCTAAACGGCTAAATAGCTAAACGGCTAAACAGCTAAACATCTAAACGACTAAACAGCTAAACGGCTAAACAGGTAAACAGCTAAACGGCTAAACAGGTAAACAGCTAAACGGCTAAACAGGTAAACAGCTAAACGGCTTAAACAGCTAAACGGCTTAAACAGCTAAACAGGTAAACAGATAAACAAGTCTGTTTATTGGTGTTGTTGTTGGAGCAGAGCTGTTATTGACGATAGCAGTTTCGATTATCAATTGCTCAGATGTCGAATATCTTCTCCACAATTGAAATAATAAAAGATATTTAATAATAAATGGTTTTTAATCGCTATCACACAGTTCATTTATAAAATTCATAAAATATCTAACTTCCATTTTAGAACAATGCGGTATCGACGACGATGTTACAAATTTAGATTTTGGTATAATTTTGTTATGTCGCGCGCACGTCTCTACTAATCCAAGATTATTATCTCGGATTAGCGATTCTAACTTTGGACATCCTAATAACTCTATGTCATACGCTAAATGTTTGTACTCCACCTGATTTAACAGATCAACCTCATAATGTCCACCTTTATGACCTATTAATTTCCCACATTGCTCAGCTTTAACACATACTTCTAAAATTGTATCATATATCGTCTCTTGCGGTAAATCGTATGGACCGTCGTTGAAGCTGAGCCCGTGGATATGTTTCGTTACCCACGCAACCTGCCTGCGATCACTATAAGGAAGATCATGAAATCGACCGACTTGATAATATTGTAATATTATCGTGTTGGTTTTAAGATCTCCAATTGCCACTTCTTTTACAACAAACTGTTTATTAATTTGAAAACCGTCAGCGTCTATCACATAACGTAATTGGTCTGCTCCATGCATGCTGTGGACACGTAATTCCGTAATTTCAACGAGTAAAAGTAACAGAACTCGATTACGCTTATTTTTTATCGCACATTATTGAAAATTCCCGAATGGAAACATCCAGTTTTATCTGCTGATTCTTATTATTATTGTTATTCCGCAAACAAATATTATTTATAACAGCTTTGCTGTCGAAACGCATTTAATTACAGAAGTATAGGTTCCACTTTCACTACTTTAACAGAGCGAGATGTAGCTACTATCACTGCGTAATGCTAATGAATGTTAGGCTAACTAAGGAATAAATTTAATAACACTTTTTATACACTTTTAAAAGTTCAAAGTCCAAATTCAATAATGTGCAATGTCAGCTAAATACACCTATAATTTTTATATTTAAAAGTTCATAGTCCACAAAAAAAAATTCATTTACATATACAATTTTTAAATTCCTCATGATCTACTTTCCCTACATCACGATTGTAGGGCCATATTGGAGTTATTGAATACAGAAAAAATAAAATTTGACCCCCGAAAAAAAAAATGTAATAGGACCCACTAAAATTGCCAAAAAATAGGACCCCCGAAAATTCACAAAAAATGGACCCCCCCTTTTTAACGCTCACGTGAGCAGTTTCGAAGAGTTGGGGGTCGATAACCTTCACCTTGGATATCCTTGGGGTTGACCTACTTTTACTACATAGCTCACGTGAGCGTTAAAAAGGGGGGGTCCATTTTTTGTGAATTTTCGGGGGTCCTATTTTTTGGCAATTTTAGTGGGTCCTATTACATTTTTTTTTTCGGGGGTCAAATTTTATTTTTTCTGTATTCAATAACTCCAATATGGCCCTACAATCGTGATGTAGGGAAAGTAGATCATGAGGAATTTAAAAATTGTATATGTAAATGAATTTTTTTTTGTGGACTATGAACTTTTAAATATAAAAATTATAGGTGTATTTAGCTGACATTGCACATTATTGAATTTGGACTTTGAACTTTTAAAAGTGTATAAAAAGTGTTATTAAATTTATTCCTTAGTTAGCCTAACATTCATTAGCATTACGCAGTGATAGTAGCTACATCTCGCTCTGTTAAAGTAGTGAAAGTGGAACCTATACTTCTGTAATTAAATGCGTTTCGACAGCAAAGCTGTTATAAATAATATTTGTTTGCGGAATAACAATAATAATAAGAATCAGCAGATAAAACTGGATGTTTCCATTCGGGAATTTTCAATAATGTGCGATAAAAAATAAGCGTAATCGAGTTCTGTTACTTTTACTCGTTGAAATTACGGAATTACGTGTCCACAGCATGCATGGAGCAGACCAATTACGTTATGTGATAGACGCTGACGGTTTTCAAATTAATAAACAGTTTGTTGTAAAAGAAGTGGCAATTGGAGATCTTAAAACCAACACGATAATATTACAATATTATCAAGTCGGTCGATTTCATGATCTTCCTTATAGTGATCGCAGGCAGGTTGCGTGGGTAACGAAACATATCCACGGGCTCAGCTTCAACGACGGTCCATACGATTTACCGCAAGAGACGATATATGATACAATTTTAGAAGTATGTGTTAAAGCTGAGCAATGTGGGAAATTAATAGGTCATAAAGGTGGACATTATGAGGTTGATCTGTTAAATCAGGTGGAGTACAAACATTTAGCGTATGACATAGAGTTATTAGGATGTCCAAAGTTAGAATCGCTAATCCGAGATAATAATCTTGGATTAGTAGAGACGTGCGCGCGACATAACAAAATTATACCAAAATCTAAATTTGTAACATCGTCGTCGATACCGCATTGTTCTAAAATGGAAGTTAGATATTTTATGAATTTTATAAATGAACTGTGTGATAGCGATTAAAAACCATTTATTATTAAATATCTTTTATTATTTCAATTGTGGAGAAGATATTCGACATCTGAGCAATTGATAATCGAAACTGCTATCGTCAATAACAGCTCTGCTCCAACAACAACACCAATAAACAGACTTGTTTATCTGTTTACCTGTTTAGCTGTTTAAGCCGTTTAGCTGTTTAAGCCGTTTAGCTGTTTACCTGTTTAGCCGTTTAGCTGTTTACCTGTTTAGCCGTTTAGCCGTTTAGCTGTTTACCTGTTTAGCCGTTTAGCTGTTTAGTCGTTTAGATGTTTAGCTGTTTAGCCGTTTAGCTATTTAGCCGTTTAGCTGTTTAGCCGCTTAGCAGATCATCGTCACGCCGCCAACTATGGATGATAAGGAGATGCACCTGAAAAGGAAAATTATTCTAGCACGTAAAACCATTCGACAAAAATATAATGTACTCAAAACCAAACAGTTTAATAGTGAACAGGATTTTGCAGTCCCTTATTAAATCATTATCGAAGATAGCGAAGAATATCGATGTAGATAAAAAGTGTGAAATAAAATCAGAACCAGCAACAAAGAAGGAAGAAAATAAACAGGGAAGAGATAAGGATGACAATAGTGAATCGAATTTTTTATCAGAAGAAGACTTCTTCAATACAACAAGAACTCCTGTAAGCCCTCTTGCTCAACTTCCATACTTTAGGAGAAACCCTAGGTATTGGCCTGGGAAAATTTTGAAGAGGAACTTTTTTGCGGGGCGGTATCCTTTGATGTTTGCCGCCCGTGTGAAAATTTTCGGGGGTGGGACACTCTGGCCCGGGTACCGTGGGAACTTTTTGTGGGGCGTGGGAAAGTTTTAAAGAAGCCGTTTAGCTGTTTAGATGATCTTCATCATCATCGTCGTAGTCACGCTCAACCATTAACTTGAAAAGGAAAATTATTCTAGCACGTTCAATAAGGCACATCGCTTTAAAGTTGATGATGTAGTACGCGCCAACAAGTTTAAGGGTGTCTTTGAAAAAAAAAAGGTGTACTGATCTTGAGAGTAAATTACAACAGTTTTACATCACCAATCGCCTGTTACCTCCGTGAAGATATGAAAGATATATTGGGTGGATTTTATGAGGTAAAATTCAGAATGCTAAGCACTATACTTGATAGGGAAGATCATTCGATGAAAGAAAAACAAAGTTTACGTTAAGTGGTTAGTACGAAAATTCGTGGATTGATTAGGATAATGTTGTACGGTTTCAAGTGCAACGACTGGTCTACAGAAAAAGGATGCAATATTGCGCTTGCAGTTCATTGTCCTTCATGAAAATCGATCAACGTTATAAAATGTTAGAGTGTGAATGACTCCCGAAAATTGCTTAAAAATGTAATTTCACAGCCTCCTTAAAATTACAAAAAAAAATAAAGAAAATGGTACTTCATACCACCGAAAATTGCCGAAAAATGTAATTTTAAGTTTTAATATTTAGGGTAGTGTCAGTTCAAAATAAATGTTATTCCTTATAATATTCATCTATAAAGTGCAGAGCATCAAAAGTGTTTAATATGATGCAGAAAAAAGTCAAAATCTCTAAAGGCGCTATTATTTATTATGATGTACAAATGTCATCGAAGTCAAAGTTGGCACTTCATTCAAATAATTATTTGCAAACAAGTAGTAAAAAATACATTTTCCGGTAAGATAGACAACTAGGTACTTTACACAAAACTAGGATGTATATTTGCATACCTTTTAGCTCAATGTTTTGCTTTTAATTTAATCGTTGAGTGAATTCGTTATTCAATGATTTAATAGAGGTACATTTTTACGGTAAGATAGGCAAAACGAATTTTTTTAATCCTATAATGGTTGTTCTTTTATATGCCATAAATATATCTATTATATTCCATAAATATATCTAATTAGTAAATTACAGTTTTAAACATTCATTTTTCTTTAAGTATATGTACCGTATACCGATAAGCAAATTCAGCACATTCGCATGTTATTAAAAATGTTTCAACTTCGGTGTCGCATTTTTTTTTTATTAGTTCACAGTTTTTCCCGTCTAATTATAAGCCACCAGATATTTATAAAACAATACAAATTTACGCTATAAAATGCAAACCTCTTGTGAAGTGAACAAATTTAAGTTATATTATGTAAAAGCAGACTCCTGATTTTTTCAGTTATTTGAGAGGTTTCTCGTGTTGAAAAAAAAAATGCAATACTTTCATATTTAGTTTAAAAAAAAAAAGGTCATTTTTTATACGTATAGCAATCAAAACTTACAGTATCTAATGTAAAAGGTATTTTTTCTGCTATTAGACGCTTTTGTTTTGAAAAATGAGGACTTGCGCTCCACCAGTCTAAAAATGTTCCAATTTTCGGTGTTGCATTTTTATTAGTTGGCAGTTTTTTCTCTTGTAATTACTAGGCCAATTTATTAAATATGCGTTATTCTAACACAAACCTCTCATAAAATTACACGATCAGTCCTATTATTGCCGAAAAAATGTAACTTGACACCGCCTCGAAAAAAATGTGAAGAAGTTTGATACTCCCGGAAATGACCAATATTTGAAAATTTTGACACCCCCCTGAAAATTGCCAAAACATGTAAGCTGACACCCCCCCAAAATTGTCAAAAAAATAAATGTAATATAACATCCTCGATTTCCCGTTACGTCAATGTTTATATCGAGTTTATGGAAAAAAATGAATAAGTACCTTCATATTTATAAAGTGTCCTTTTTTTTTTATAGTAAATTTAGTAATTAAAACTTATTAAATGCTAACTGATGACATTTTTTCTTTCTGTACTCAGTTTTCATATTTAATAAAAACGTTCGTTTCTTTTTTATAGGAATTAAACTTGTAATAGTTCATATCTGTTTCCTTCTAGTGTAGAGCATCGGGTACCAGTTTTTTAAAATTAAGATGCATGTACAAATGAATTTTAATTATATTCGTCGAGGGGTTTGCCAAATTTAGTTTATTGATACGTTTCTTCGGCGTCAATATTAATGCAGAACGTTTAACAATTACAGTGATTGATACGAAGGTCGCTTACGTTAAGCCGAGCCGATTCATGAATTTTCTCTGTTCTAGAGCATTGACATCATTTTTTTAAAACGCTTATTTAAAAAAATGCGTGAATTACAACACTGCATTTTACGTTTAATATAAGATTACGTAAATGTGTACACTATAAAGAACGAATTTTTAATTGCAATCTCTGTTTCCCTTAGCAATTTGGCTAGAAAAACTACCAGTCTAAAAATGTTCCAATTTTGGGTGTTGCATTTTTATTAGTTGGCAGTTTTTCTCGTCTAATTACTAGGCCCATTTATTAAATATGCGTTATTCTAATATACACCTCTCATGCAATTACAGGATCAGTCCTATTATTGCCGAAAAAATGTAACTTGACACCGCCTCGAAAAAAAAAATGTCAAGAAGTTTGATACTCCCGGAAATGACCAATATTTGAAGATTTGACACCCTCTGAAAATTGTCAAAAGGTCAATTTATTAATATGCGTTATTCTAATATAGGATCAGTCCTATTACTGCCGAAAAAAAATATATAACTTGACACCGCCTCGACTGATCCTATTTTCAAGTACAAATTGATCAAATATCCTCCTTTATACACATTAGTTTCACTTTAACTTTATTCTGACAAGCGTGAAAAAAAAAAAACCCAAGTTTTAGGATTTGACTCTTGCGTAATACATAATGTACTTATAATTAGTACCAAGTTAATACAAATTAGAGTGAAAGTTTAATAAGAGTCAATTTTAATTCAAACATTGGGAAGACATTTGTAATAACTTCGTACCTAATCAGTTACGAACGGAAATGCATCACTATTTTTCTCATCGATTTCTATTCCCCAATTTACATAATTCATATCACAGCAATTAGTGTAGGTGTTTTTTAAAGATATTTCAAATTTTTTGAAGAATTTTTCTATTATTTTGAAGAAAGTCGATAGTTTCCTTGATAAGCGCTACCTAAGTCGGTCAAAGAACAATGCTCTCCGTAGAACTTGCAGGTATTTCCAGACGCTTATCTTGCAAATTTCTCATTTCTATCAATCGCAATTTTCAAATAATATAGTTATCAAAGCGCTACGTTAAACGTTACATGTAAACGATTCGGTTTCCTTCACTGAGTAAAACCTCCCTGTGAACGGAAAAAAGTGATGGGTGTGCTTTATCTGTGTGTATCAGTGTATAATAAACATTCTCAAAGGATTAATAAAAGTACAATGGAGAAATGAAAAAAATATTTCAGGTAAATTCAGATAATAATAATATAATTATTATATACCAAACTTTTTATTACTTTTTTATGGGCACACAAAAATAACATCGGACCTTGCTTAAAGAAAATGGTCACCATATGCTCTAAAATTCAAAAAAAAAAAACTAACAATCATCCTCAGCTTCTTCTAATTCGCTGGATTCTTCTTCAGCTTTCCATCTCGTTAACTCTCCAGTGAATTCCCCTAAGCCAGACTCGCTAAGCCTTTGAATGAGGCATGATAGACAGTACGTTCCCCTTAAAAACCTTTTGCATAATTTTAAACCAACCGCACATTCTTTTGATCGTTTAAGGCACTCCTCTTCTGAATGAATTCTACCTAAACCATATACTGATTCGTGTTCCGCATCAAACATTAACACTGTCAGATGTTGTACTAAACGCTCAACCTCTGTGCGAGCATCAATTGGTTTGACAAAGTTTTCGGCAGCGTAACATGTCCACATCTTATCGCTATACTAGCGACTAGCGTGTAATACTACTTATGGAAGGTTTCACTACAAATATAGGTTCAGCTATTCTTAGTACGTACGCAACGCAACGATTGCCAACTAACGAAGTCGCCCTTTTTGTATATGCTTAAACGTTCAATGTCTTCACGAGATCAATATTGCTCGATGAATACAATAAACTGAGGTAGCAAACGTTCAGGTATTAAAGCATTTTCCCCCACCTAAAGTCATCGCTAGGGAGTTCAAAGTCCAAATTCAATAATATGCAATGTCAGCTAAATACACGTATAAGAGTTCGAAGTCCACAAAAATTCATGTACAGTTCAGCGACCGTGAACTAAGTGGAGATGCAAACCATCACCTTCAAATAGTTCATAAAGTTACAAAATGTAATTTGGCCCCAGAAAATTTTACATATATAATTTTTTACATTTTAAAGTTCAAAGTCCACAGATGCGTGTCAATAATGTGCAATGTCAGCTAAATATATCACAATTTTTTATATTTAAAAGTTCAAAGTCCACAAAAAAATTCATTTACATATACAATTTTTAAATTCCTCATGATCTACTTTCCCTACATAACGATTTAGGGTCATATTGGAGTTATTGAATACAGAAAATTGAAATTTGATCCCCGAAAATAAAAATGTAATATGACACTCCGGAAATTGCAAAAACATGTAATCCCCGAAAATTGTAATTTGACCCCCGAAAATTGGCAAAAAAATACTTTGACCGCCGAAATTTCCCCCCAAAAATAAGACACCCGAAAATTGCCAAAAAATAGGACCCCCGAAAATTCCCAAAAAATAGGACCCCCGAAAATTGCCAAAAAAATGTAATTTGACCCCCGAAAATAATAATGACGTACCGGAAATTGCCAAAAAATGGGACCACCGGAAATTGCCAAAAAATAGGACCCCCGAAATTTCCAGAAAATAGGACCCCCGAAAATTCCCAAAAAATGTAATGACACCCCGGAAATTGCCAAAAAAATGTAATTTGACCCCCGAAAATAATAATGACGTACCGGAAATTGCCAAAAAATGTAATATGACACCCCGAAAATTTCCAAAAAATGAGAACCCCGAAAATAATAATGACGTACCGGAAATTGTCAAAAAATGTAATATGACACCCCGGAAATTTCCAAAAAATGTAATTTGACCCCCGAAAATTCCTAATAGTTGTAATTTGACACCCCCGAAACCCTGAGGTTGTTCAACCCCACGACCTACTTTTGAGGTCGTTGAACTAGTTTACGTAACCTTGGGTGCCGTTGACCTACTTTCACTATATAGCCCCCGTAAGCAGTTTTGAAGAGTTGATAACCTTCACCTTGGATGTCCTTGGAGTTGACCTACTTTTAGTACATAGTCCACGTGAGCGATTTAGTAACTTTTCTAGTGATAACCTTTACGTAACCTTGGATGTCCTTAGTTGGCCTACTTTTACTACATAGCCCACGTGAGCGATTTAGTAACTTTTCTAGTGACTTTTCTGGTGACTTTTTGAGTTAGATGTTCCATTACTATACTACTTGAAGTGTTTGATAAAAACTAAACTAACATATTAGATACTTATCAATATATTTCTTAAACATTATTTGTCATTGTTATTAAAGGGTACAATTTAATTGAAAGATAAAAAATTTAGGACTTTGCCAAACGAACCTAACATACGTTTTTAAAATTGACATTTTATTTTGTCGTCATTAATTTAGAATCTTTATTTAAATTACAGAAAAGGATATCTACAAAAATACAGCAAGTAGTGTGTAAGAATAAGAAGACGAGCCTGTCTATGGAAAAACTACAACTTTATGTTTTTTTTTCAAATTGGCGCGTTTCAAACCAAGTGTCAAACGTCGAACTTTGTAATAGTAAATACTAATTTTCATCGTACGTCAAACACAGATCTGTCATTTTTCCGCCATTTTGGCGTTAAAATTAGCTTTCTCTCTCTAACTCATTGGAACATAAGGTTGCGGTACTTTAGAATATTTAGTGACTTTAAAGAGGGTAAAGTCACTAAATATTCTAAAGTACCGCAACGTTCGCCATTTTGGGGTTAAAATTTTGGCGGCAATTTCAAAATTTCAAATATTGAAGACCTAGTCACTAGAAAATTTAATGACTTTATGAAGTGTTTGATAAAAACTAAACTAACATTAGATACTTATCAATATATTTCTTAAAAATTATTTGTCATTGTATTAAAAGGTACAGTTTAATTGAAAGATAAAAAATTTGGGACTTTGCCAAACGAACCTAAGATACGTTTGTAAAATTGACATTTTATTTTGTCGTGTTAATATCGTTATTTAAATCACAGAAAAGGATAACTACAAAAATACAGAAAGTAGTGTGTAAGAATAAGAAGACGAGCCTGTCTACGGGAAAACCATGGGGAAAACTACAAGTTTATGATGTTTTTCAAATTGCCGCGTTTCAAACCAAAGGCCAAACGTCAAACTTAGTAATAGTAAATACTAATTTTTATCGTATGTCAAACACAGATTTGTCATTTTTCCGCCATTTTGGGGTTAAAATTAGCTTTCTCTCTCTAACTCATTGGAACATAAGGTTGCGGTACTTTAGAATATTTAGTGACTTTAAAGAGGGTCCAAGGTTACATTATGGAGTGATGACGTCATAACCTTGTTCGAAAAGGAAGTTTGAACCGCGGTTTTCAGGGAGGTTGCTTTCAATTAAATCATGTGATTTCAACAGGGGGTAGTCAACATCAAAAACTGCTCAACAATCGAAAGAAAAGAACGTTATTTCCCATAACGGTGATGTTCCACGGCTTCAGAGATCTCTCTCCTGGCCGTAGTGTTTGCGATTCCTTCCCGAACACGTGTACCACACGTGTCCTGCATAGAACTAAAATAGGAGTGAAGACGAAATCACTGAGATTCTTCAAATCATCGAGCATTCCAGAGTTTGCGCTACGAAATAGAGGACGTTTTATGATGCCACCTTCAAGCTGCAATACACCATGCACTTTTATAATTTTTCATGTGAACTTCATTTTGATAGAAAGAATCTTAATTCGGCTTATGTAAAATCCGAGTAAGGAAAGCGATAACGAAAAGAAGGGCATAACGTTTGGGCAAACGGAAAATTATGACAATTGCTATTATAGTTGTTTCGGTATATGCTTGAGTTTCCACATTGAAAAGTTCAAAAATGTGAGAAAATTCAATTAATAATTTAAATTGAGTTGTCGGTGGATTAGCAGATGGCCAGAAATGAATGTGGGAAAGCGGAAGCTCACAACACAAATTTTGTTCACGCAATTAATCGAGTAAAACTAACACAGCGTCGAATTAAAGTTTGCGTGTCTATTTGTGTTAGAAGTGTAGTTTTTAAAAAGGATTTAGTAAACTGACCAAGTTTTGTAAAAATTATGTTGAGCAGAGCACTCTAATCGCTGGACGTGTTGTCACGTCTCAAGAAGATAGTTAGGTAACTTGAAATTTCCCCTGTCACTGAGATGTTTATTTACAAGTTTTCCTTCCGTAGATAAGACAATGTCCAAAATACAATAAACGACTGAAAATTCAATACATAGTTGCTTTAATATAAACGCTAAATGGAAAAACTTGAATAATTATCCTATATTCAACTCTTTGTGGTAATTGGATTAAAAATTCAATCTCTTTATAATTCCAGTTCTTTACTTTTCCAATTTTCCATTATATTTGAGCGCTTCAGATATGTTGTTATAACATATTACTCTGCGCACTAAACCACACACTTAATTAATATACATGAACATTGAAGTTAAATTAATAACAAAACGAGAGTAGCTAAATATGAAATTGATGATTTTTAAAAATGAAATTCCTTTCGTTTTTATTATGTTAAAAATTCAATTAACAAATAATGGGTGGAGGTTTCGGTATGAAATTAATTTAATTGCGTTTTTTTTTAATTCCGGAACCCGGGAAATTGAACAATTATATTTATTTTAAATCCTGCTACATGTTGGTTTCATGTTTGGATGTAATGTTATAGAAAAATATTTGCTTTTATCATTGACGAGTTTCTGCACATACTTATACTAACAGTAAGGACGCTTTCTACCAATTTCTAAAGTAAAATTTTATCAAACCTTTGAAGTTACCAGTTCAATTAAAAGTATAGTTGTGTTTGTTGCAAATAAATGATCCTATTTCAACTTGCTCTGGAGGATTCTTTCAAAGCAATACAAAATTCACGAAATTCTAACAGAACTTGACGCAAGTACAACAACAGTAAATAATGTTAAACGTACATTATATGCCCACAGCGAATTGACATGATTGATGCAATAAACGCAAACAAATAGAATTTTAATGATAGGTCATTAAATTGACAACATCAATATCAAGCAGAATTGGCCAATTGGCAAATAAAACAGTTGTTTGTACCATCATTGCTTACGATCTCAAACGTAGGATTTACATTGCAAATTTTACAACCAATTTCAATTAATACTCCCTATTTTACTAGTAAAACAATATCTATTTATATATTTCTAATTTCTGTATAGGTATGCTTATTATTCGCTAGTTTTGAGTAACACCATTGAATAAAGAAGTTCCACTCAACGGTAACGCCACTTACTCGTGAGTAGGTAATATTTCATTATTTACAGGTTATTACCCACGGCACCCCACGGGTTCAATTAATCATACGATCCATGGACCATGCCTAGTGACTATAAGCGCTAAAGTTTTACTAATTTATCCATTATGTTATAAAGTACATATTATTTTAAAAACAATTCATTATACAGGACAGGATGTAGAATAGGGATTTCAATGTAAAAATCTGAATATTCGATTATTTGCTTCCCTAATGATTTTAGACAAAAAGGATATTATTTTAACTTTTCTGTAGATTAAAAAAATGTACATCCTTACATGTTATTTGTTTTTATTTTACTTAATATAGAATGAAGAAAAATGGAAAATTAAAATGTTACTTTGGCAAAAAAGATAGTGGTACCATGGAACGGTTGACATAAAAACATTAAAAACAATAGTTGAGCGTCGTTGCAGCAGGATTCAATTATTCGAGCCTTTGAATGAAGTCATTTTGTTCAATTACTCAACGGGGGTGTAAGAAACAGTCTACAATTGGTACGAATGACGGGGTACCCCTCATAACCAAACTCCCAAACACTCAATCTCTCTACTCTGAGATTGAACATTCGACAAACGAAAAAGTCGGAATGATGAAATGGGTTTATTCTGAAAACTAGTTAGTTGCCATGAAGATTCGTTAAATGAAGTTATTTCATTTATTTAGTATTATTAATTAAACGATTTTAAGTTTTAGTCTAAGAGCTAGCGACCGATTTGGTCAAGTCATTTCCAGATGAGGAATTATTTTTTTTTCACATTCGATACACTACTCGAAGATACCGAAGGTAAGTTTGGCACCTTGAACCGGCCGGATGTGGGGCTGGTGGGCGTTTGAAGTAAAATGGAAGATGGCCTACTTTAGCCAACAGCTAGATGATCAATTTTGGTCTTAATTGCAAATTGCTTTCTATATTACGCACCGTTTTCTTGACAAGGATGTTTTCTGCTTTAGATTACCGTTTTCCAAAATTTTTAATTGCAAAATATTTGCTGATTTTCTGATATAGTTTTCCTAATCAATGAAATGATTTCTATTTTTTGAAGAACCGTTCTCGCCAACTACAAAAAGTTTTCGTTTCATTTGATTACTGTATATTTCTAAATTGGAAATTAACCTTTCTGATGTTTTCGTGTAATTCTTTGTTTCGTCGCTCAATACTTAGAATATTATTATACAGGGTGTCTATTTAGTAGCCCGTTCTTCAAGTACGGCTTTATTGTTAAATTTATTAAAAAATAAAGATACGGGATTGAAATTAGGTTGGATGAAGCACATTTGTAAATTATTTAGACACATACAGGGTGTCTCCAAAAAGTATGGTGCATAAATCGTATATTTTTTTTAATGGAATGACCCACTTTTTTTAAGCCCAAATGTAGGGGCCTTGGGTGAACTTTTCAGCCGTACATTATTTTTGTATTAATACACGGCGTTGCGAAGTTATTAATTAATACATATTTTTTTGCTATATATCAACCCTTCCATTATACGCTTGTATTTTTTTAACGTCTTGTTTTTGTTTTTACGTAAGTTCGGTGGTGGACTTGGGTTGAATGAGAGTATTCAACCGTGACGAAACATTAAATTATTTCATACAGGATGTACACTTTTTTTTGCTCCAAACATCGACATCTTCAAACTAATTTTTCTTCATTTTTTTAAATGGCACACCCTATTTATTATTGCATATTTGGAATCCCCGATAAATTTTAGCGCAACTTTATTAAGCTTACCCTATACCTAAGTGCGATAGTTTTTTCGTAAATTGAGATTTTCTATTCCTTACGGCAGTAGCTGGTGGCGCGATGGACGAGGCAACGCATAGGCCGGACACTCGAATCGAGGATATCGTTCAAAATGTTTGCCGTCTTGTACTAAGCACGAGTCTACTCTTTTGGTGAAAGATTTCATCACTTCATTCAACATATTTGGAGTAATGCGGGGAAAAGACTGTTGAATCCTCTCCATCATGTTGTTCTATTTAGTAGTGGCACCATTACGATAAACATAAACGTATTCACTAATTTGTTGTCTGCCTTGTAAGTATGGAAAAGTGAGTCGGAGTTCCGTCCAGCTGCAATCACATTATCTCCGTAATGTAGTTAGGAAGATGCTGAGTTAAATTTTGAAAGTCTTCTGTCATGAAATTTAAAAAGATTTGTCCTGTTAGTGGATTTTCAAAAAACTAAGGACCAAGTTTATAGTTATGTGCGATTCCTCCCCAAACGTTGAGACTCCGGTTATGTTGGAAATGGTTGACGCAGATAATGTGCGAGTTTTGCGTGTCATAAAAGTGAAAGTTGTCTCAGTTTACAAAACCATTTCTATGGAACATGCATTCGTCCGTAAACAGCACATATTTAAAAAATAAATAGAACGTTATTTTATCGCATCTTCGATTCGAGTGTCCAGCCTATGCGTTGGCTCGTCCATCGCGCCACCAGCTACTGCCGTAAGGAATAGAAAATCTCAATTTACAAAAAAACTATCGCACTTAGGTATAGGGTAAGCTTAATAAAGTTGCACTAAAATTTATCGGGGATTCCAAATATGCAATAATAAATAGGGTGTGCTATTTAAAAAAATGAAGAAAAATTAGTTTGAAAATGTCGATGTTTGGAGCAAAAAAAAGTGAACATCCCGTATGAAATAATTTAATGTTTCGTCACGGTTGAATACTCTGATTCAACCCAAGTCCACCACTGAACTTACGTAAAAACAAAAACAGGACGTTAAAAAAATACAAGCGTATAATGGAAGGGTAGATATTTGGCAAAAAAATATGTATTAATTAATAACTTCGCAACGCCGTGTATTAATACAAAAATAATGTACGACTGAAAAGTTCACCCAAGGCCCCTACGTTTGGGCTTAAAAAAAGTGGCTCATTCCATTTTAAAAAATATATTTATGCACCATACATTTTGGAGACACCCTGCATGTGTCTAAATAATTTGCAAATGTGCTTCATCTAACCTAATTACCATCCCGTATATTTATTTTTTAGTAAATTTAACAATAAAGCCGTACTTGAAGAACGGGCTACTAAATGGACACCCTGTATATTATATTTATTATATTTTATATTATATATTATATTTATTATATTTTTATTAAAAGCATAATTTATTATCTTGAATTAATTTCTCATTATTCACGTTCATGATTATTTTATTAAGATTTTTAAAATTTAACCAAAAACGCTTTTGGTTTTCGTTTTTGTTGTCAATAATGATATGTTCCTTAGAAACAATCTTTTCATTTTCTAAAATATTTTTCAGCGACATTCATAAAGGGACCTAAAAATGGATCTTCATGAAGTAAATGTTAATCTGAGAAAAAGGATGTATTTTCATCTCAAATTAGGTATTCTAAATATCTTTCAGTTAACTTGTTTTTAATGACGTCCTCACTGGCATATAATAGGGTAAAAATCTGTTAATGAAAATATACGCTATAATTCTTTATTACATCCAGTATTATTTGTAGAATTTGAGTCTCTTCTTGATTTAAAGACACAGTTCTGCATTGTAAGATAATTGCTCCATTTCCTCTTGCTCATGAAAGCCTTAATTTTTTCCAGTTACTCAAAATATAAGGCCTATTACTTTCATCCATAGGTAGTTTATATCTTACAAAATCTAACCTTGGGGGGGGGGGGGATCAAATACTTTAGTCAAGACAACAACACTCTATAATATAATAATACTGTAGAAATTCGGAGATATTCAACTGTAGTGGATGTCAAAAATTTTGAAATGAGATTGATGTAATCGAGCTCGATATGTTCATGGATTGGCTTTGAAAATATCCAAGGAGAGGAGGACAAACAATCTCAAAGACGCAACATATCACATATCTCGCGATCGTTTTGATGGTAAAACAAGGCAGGTATAAAAAAATTGCCTTCATTTAGAAAACCGTTCGTGAATAATAGTCAAAAAACTTTGTTTTTCGATCTAACTCTTTCCGCACTATATACGCAAGAAACACCAAAAGAACTTACTAATGTAATAGAACGTCACTATGCCACCAATGCGGATATTCGGATAATGAATACACTTTGTACTCGTACTTCTCGTCAGCCATAACCCTTTGTCGTAAACCACCTCGATATTGCCACTTTGAAATAACAGAAAGACAGTAATGAATACGAAACGAAGAACAGAGGATTAAAAAACAATACAAGAGGACAAATAACTTATGTTTGTGGGACTCAAACATTTATTTGGGCGCATTTTTTTAAGAATTTGTCATGTGCACAATTTTTACTCGCTTTGCATTGAAAAGTTTAATTTAGTTTTGCAACGATTCAACAATTTCAAAATTAAACTTCGTTTATTATCTGTCGAACCCATGCTCGTTAAAATATCTGATTAGAACACAAACAATTGTGGAGTTTCCTAAAGACTGCGTAGAGTTTGGCGTAAGAATATATAACATTTTGCCTTAAAGGTTAAGAAAAAGATTAAGAGAAGCTAATTAGTTGCAATTTTGTAATTATATTACACTTCTTCGGCGTCGTAGGAGTTCGTATAGACGTAATGAAATAACGTGGAAATAATATAAGAAAGATCTTAATCTTGATGTGTTTCATTACGAATTCCTTTCAAAAGGTATCTAAAATTTCTGTTCAAATGTCCGTGTTTGCTTTGTGCATCTTTAAATATTGAATATTTTACTTTTCACAGAGGTATTCAAAACTGTTTGAATAAATTTTTCAAGAAAATTTAACGATTGACGAAGTGGATGAATGTACTCTGGTTAATTAAAAATAAGAAAAGAAAATAGAAGAATTTAGTTATGAAACTTCCGATAACTTGTAGGTACCTAATTTCACATTTACTTATTTTAAGCTATACGTATAGGTATTTGTGCAATTCGTAAAATGAAAATAACATTTTGTGCGTAAACAAATAAACATTGGGCACATGATATGTAAAGAAAAAATTCATTTTTTCGAAGCGCATAGTTTCATCCCTGTAGAACTATCCACGGAGTTAGAATCACAGAAAGGGGTCCAGTTATTTCTGACGCTGACACTGACATTACTGAAATATAACTCATGTAGTACATCTTAAAAGTAGATTTTTGCCCATCAAAACAATAAACGTTTGACGCTTTTTCCAATATGATCCACAAAGTTTCAAGCCAAAATATGATAGGGAATTGCTAAATGCAACAAAAGACATACGCGTAAGAAGTTCGACTCCAATGGGTCAACGCGTGTAGATTTTATTAATGTTTCAGTCCATTCAAGAAATAATAATTGATGGGGAATAGAAAAATATTTGGGAAGGGACTACAGACGGACGCAAAGAATAGTGCATTTTCTTATATAAATAACTTCACGTCTTTGTTTATGAAGACTAGTTAATTTCCAATTCAGTGGTTCTTGTGGTCATGAATAAATCGCGAATGATATAAATCTTGTTTAATCATGATGACTGCAAGATGTGTAATGTGTTTATTATGAAAATGTAATAAAAAAATAACGAGGTTTAATTAATGAGACACACCCACAGATATAATAAATTGGAATTTTGTTTAATGGGCGGAACAATTAATGGTCTTTCTTATTTGCAAGGATGAGTAAGTTTGCCATGCTTTGCAATTTCCGTTGGAAACAATACGTTGTTTTGTTACATATTTCGAAACAGAGCACATAAAACAAATTAAATATTTGTTTTCTGAAATAGTCCACCCTCTGTATGCTTCAGTTTACGTTTGCGGATGTAAGTCATTCATTAATGAAGACAGCTGCCAGACTGTTGCTTTCATACAGTACGATCTCACCTCTTTTTGTTTCTTTTCCCAGCAACACGTTTTATCGTTGTTTACCCTATCAATGAGTAAATAAATCCCTTTTGACGTTAGTCCCAATCATATACAAGATTTGATGGAAACAGAAAACGTACATACTGCCGCCGCGCTGATGTGAAGTTAGTAAGAAAAATCCAGTAATAGTACTGTCTATTGTTGTGGGAAGTTAGCAATAAATCTGTAAAACGGAGTGGCTAATTTATCCTGCTCCTGGGGGATCATTTTATCACATATCCGTAGCTAATTATGAATTGTTGTACGATTATGTTAAAATTATTATTATTACTAGATGTATTAAGAGAACCTGATGTCCCAGAGAGAGTGATAAGACTGATACCAACGGCGATGGTTAGTACAAAAGGTGTGGTGAGAATAGATGAATCAACGACCGAAGAATTTGCAATCAACCGTGGGGGCTCAGACGGAGCGATCCATTGTCGACGTTTCTGTTAAATTTGATGCTAGAAAAAGTAAAACAGGATAGTCAAATTAACTGAACGAGAACACTGTTTAGGAAAAGTCATCAATGTCTGGCTTACGCAGATGATGCGGTATTACTGGCAAGGAGTTTAAAAGAATTAAAAAAAATAACACAAAACCTAATGAGAGCAGCGGAAGATATGGGCCCCTAGTTTAATGTAAACAAAAATAAATATATGTAACAGAAGAATAAACATGGAAGAAGGAAAGGAAATACAGAAAGACAACTGAAAGTAATGATAACAAATAAACACGACGAAGAAAAAGAAATTGATGTAATCATAGCAAAAGGTAACAACTGTGTAGGAGCAGTCATCAACTTTTAAGATCCAAAGAAATATCTAGAAGAGCCAAAATAAAATTATGTAGGACAGTTCTACGACCAACAGTGACATATGGATGAGAGACATGGGTCACGAATAGAAACAGCCAGTTAAGACTAGAAATTTGGGAGAAAGAAATGTTGAGAAAAATACTTTATGGAAGGATAACAAAATAGGGCTGGGAAAGAAGAACAAATAAGGAAATATGCATAAGTGATTTTATCAAGACTAGAAGACTGCAATAGCTGGGACATTTGGAGATAATGCCAGAGGATAGGAGCGTCAGAAAAATAGTCTGGGCAGTGCCAGAGCGTACAAAGAAAAGGGGAAGGCCGCAAAAACGGTAGAACAGGTGTCGGAAGAGGACCTGGAGGAGAAAGGAACACAGAAATGGAGAAGAGCAGCACAAAACAGAAGAGAATGGACCTAAGGGTCTGAATTTTGCACTTTGTTCAGATTCACTATTGGCTGTCACATACTTGTTACTATAGAAATGATCTCTTGATCAATAAATCAAGCTTCATATGTATATATTATTATTATTAGAACAAAGAAACTTGCAATTTTTGGTTTTCCTTAAATTTTTTAAAAACCAAAAAGAGTAGTTGAATTTTTATTTAGTTCCTATTGTTATATATTACTTATCTGTGGTTATAGTTACTATTTTTACTTAGTTACTGTTGTTATCATAATGTTGACAACAATTGTAGCAATGAAAAATGTCGATGACGTACACGCACGATTATAAAAATTCTACTATAGAATAAAATGCATAGGTGAGTTGGAACTGCAATAAAAATATGCAACAGTACCTTATTAAACCGACTTTATGTGCTCGCCAAAAAGTCGGCACCAAATAGATTTTTTTTTATTTTTGATTTTTTAAAAAATCTTTTTACGGCAATAATTTGTGCTAGTCTGAAAATCTATTTAGCCCCTATTAGATATACCGAGTGATTTTCACTTAGCTAGGAAATGGCGTTTTTCGAAATTGTCTAAATTCTAAAAGTGCTATTTTTCGTAAATTAAGCAAGATTCCAATGAGATTTTTTCATCGTCTGTCAATTTTAGCTTACCGAACAATTTCAAAACCAGAAAACATTTTTTCTTTAACTTCCGCTAAAACTAAAGTTTTCATTTTTTGCAACATTTTCAAATTATCACATATCAAGACATGATTTCAAAATTCAATTTGATTACGTTAAAAACGTTAAAGATTTATAATTGGAAAAAACAATAGAAATTGTTAATTATTCCTTTAGGTTTGTTATTATTTTCACAAAAATTGTTGCATAATCTTTACGTTTTTGGTGCAAGATACTTTATGGGAGAAATGTTTTTCAATGATAATGAATATCTGTTTATGTGGCTTCTAAAAATTCTATTTTACCCTTACTGATTAATTACTCTCAAAAAATCCTGTAGATAAATGTTCTTTTACAGTTGCCTAAACGAGGAGATTTTTCCTTATTCAGTTTACTTTTTTATTTAAGAAAAATAGCACTTTTAAAATTTAGACAATTTCGAAAAACGCCATTTCCTAGCTAAATGAAAATCACTCGGTATATCTGATAGGGACTAAATAGGTTTTCAGACTAGCATAAATTATTATTGTAAAAAGATTTAAAAAAAAATTAAAAATTAAAAAAAAATCCATTTGGTGCCGACTTTTTGGCGAGCACTGTATAATAACTAAGGTAGTAATGCTGATGAGTGATGATTATGAGTTGAATCTAGAACGCACTGTATACGACGACTTGGCTATCTGACTTGTTCGTTCGAACCGGCGATCCAGTGAACAGGATTAAATTCTTAAATTTCGTTGTGCATTAACCAGCAGAAAATTCATATATTACAAATGTATTTATTGCTCATTTCTTCTCATCAAAACCCCTACATCATTTATTAATCTACGATTAATACAAAAACTTGTTATTAGAAGGATAAATACTTTTCATATTAAAAATTATTACTCTAGAGTCTATCTAGAACAAGCCTGAAATGTTCCGCATCTATTAGTTAGTAAATCTTCCTAAACTCCAATGTAAATCTTTAAATTCTTATAGAGTAATGCAATTTGTCTTTTAAACATCCCCAGATATTACTCCACGAGATTTGTTTTAAAAAGTTTTTAAAACGTAATGTGATCTTTATAGGAATAATGGACGAACAATAAGTTAATTTAAAGGCTTTCAAGCGAGTATAAAGTTTAGAAATCATTTTAAAATGGTATAGAGAGTACAAAGCATTGGATTTCAAAATACATTACATTTTTGTTGAAAAGAAAACAGAATGAATTTAATTAGTAGACACAGGATTAACGTTTTTTTGTTATTCCAACAGTTATAAAGCATATTTGAAATACAGTACTTGTTTATCAAGGTAGAAAAAATACGCTTCAACAGGTTCCAATTTTATCATTCGAAAGCACAGAAGCAGTAATGTTTGTGTTAAGTTACGAAATGGTTAAATGCGTTCTTTAAAATAGTTTTTTGTAATTTGCCTCCATTTTGATTCTTTAATAGACATATTAACGAACGCGACGTCATTATCTGCGATGTCCTTATGGCCATTAATTTACGGAACATTTTTAGCTTAGCAATGCTTTTGTTGTGGAATTATCCTGTCATCCATGACAGTTTAAATTACAAAGTGTGTCTAGAACATTCTGCAGAGGATTTATCAAGAAGCAAATTTCTGACCGTATTTTTGGCAAGTTCACGTATTTCTTCAGGCGACGTATACATACAAGAATATCTTCCATATTCTATTTGGTGTTTTGTGACAGAGTTTTGATAAAACAAAAGGCGACTAAATTAAATTTTCAATTTTTAAATTAAGAAATTACCACGACCAAAATCCCTAAATCGACTAAAGGGCAAATTACAAAAAATAGTATAAAAAACACGTTTCATAAGACCTTGAAGCACTTATTCTTTAAAATAACTCGTGGCCACGTCAATCGTTTTTTAAACTTGAATTCGTGGTTCGAGATTGGTCTTCTTATGAAACTTGTTTTTTAATATACTATTTAGTATAATAATAATAATAATAATAATAGAGGCTTAACAGACATAGCCCTGTTACACCAAACACAAATACACAAACTACGAGAATACTTTTATAACAAATCACACATTTCAGCGCTACACAAAACAGTCACACTTGCAGACAAATCTTACACACCCTTAAATATGAGTAATAGAAACATCACACTACCAATGAGTAGAGATACGTACATCACACGTAACATACAAACTTGGACACAAAAGACTTTACACGGACGATATCCACAGGAGATTAACGAAGACTGTGTTGATATTATAGCAACGCATGCTTGGTTAACCAAATGTGATATTTTCCCCGAGTCAGAGGGTTTCATGTTTGCCATACAAGATCAGGTCATTTACACACGAAATTACAGAAAACATATAATTAAAGATAGGACAATTACACATGATCTTTGTAGACAATGTTCGCAAAGACCAGAAACCATACAACACATTATATCAGCATGTACACGTCTAGCACAAACAGAATACAAACACAGACACGATCAGGTAGCTAAGATAATACACCAAAAACTCGCCACAAAACATAACCTTTCTACTGATAACATACCCTATTACAAATATACACCGCAAGTTGTACTTGAAAACACCACACACAAACTATATTGGGATAGGACACTACTCACAGATAAAACTGTATATAACAATAGGCCAGATATAACACTTATAGATAAAACACAATAAATCATATACATAATAGATATTGCCGTTCCCAACACAAACAATTTAGCCAATACACACGCAGAGAAACATCGCAAATACACTGATATAGCTCAGGAACTTAAAGCGCAATGGAGAATGGGAACTGCTCTTACAGTACCCATTGTTCTTAGTGCAACCGGAGTTATACCAAAAACAATACATCACAGTTTGCACATTTTAGGGTTAGATAAGAACATATACATACAATTACAAAAGGCAGTCATTATCAACACTTGCCACATAGTTAGAAAATTTCTAAACATAACGGAAGATACCGCACATCACTCAGAACCACATCACACACTTTCAACTAATACCATTCAAACACAAAATGAAACACAACACTCAAGCCTCCCTTCACAAATTGAAACTCTGTTGCATACACAACATAACATTATACAAAGTCCATTACCAACACACAACACTTCAACAATCACTCATGTAACACCTCTGACTCGTTCTCATGCACTCAAACGTAAACACACAATATACTCACAGTATCAGAATTCGCAATTAACACAAAACACAAACAACACATTACCCACTCGAATGCAACCTATGCGTCGAGCTAAACAACAAAAAACGCTTACACAATAACCATAACACTTTTTCAAAACATACATATTATGTTCATTTTTTCTTTTCTATAAAAAGTCACTAAGTCACGAATAAGTGACGCCAACGGAGAAGCCTAGGAATATAGGGTCTCTTTTTGTTATTGATGCGCGACGCTGCGTTCATGTTAATGCCTTCGCGGAAAGAGGGTCGACGGGACGTGGCTTTTACAAATTGGGATCAAATACACCGAGGCTTCTCAAACAAATACATTATCTAAAATGTGATCAGCGTTGGTTTTATCAACGTTATCTAATTTAATGAACATAATATGTGTATAGTATTTAGTATGTTCACTTTTTAACAGCAACTTCAAATTTATATTGTATAGATATATGTATTAGTAGGACTAATCGTTACTTGATTTCGATCCGTGCGATTAGTTAACCAGGCTTGGCCTGAGTATCGATAACAATCGAAGTACATAATAATAATAATAATAATGTCTACTCCTGTGGGTTCACGGGAGTAGAATAGCCAATGGTACTCCCTATTTCTAGTTTGCTCTACTGTGTCTCAAAATCTAAAGGTATTACGAGGAACTGCGTTGGTAATGCGTCAGCCTGCCGTTAACGAGACCGAGGCCTACCTTATAAATGCGGCATTTTATAGCTAATGAAAATTTTCCTCAGATGGATAGGAACGATGCTTCAGAATCCCACCCCAGCATGCTGGGGCATCCCTATAGAATATGAAGGGGGCGGCGATAGACTGCTCCATAAAAATAGAGCAATCCATTTGTGTTGAGCAAAGGGGCACAAAGCTCTTCCCATCGAAGCACGACGAAACAATAGAGATATCATGGAAATAAATATAGCGAAGAAACCAAACATAAATAAAAATGAAATAAGCACACCCCCAAAAATTAGAAACGAAAAGCTTAGCTAGTGAAGGTTACCTTATCTCAGTACATAATTAACGTTATTCTGTTCCAACCATTCTCAAGTCCTCCTTTCATAACGACGTAAAGAGGAGTCAGGCCAAAATATTATATTGCCGTTCTAATGATGGGCGTTAATAAAATTAGGTAGCTTTGGTGAGCATCTTTCGGTATAAAGCTCGACATCCACAGCTTCCTTTTCAAATTCGACAACATAGGGTGCTGACTTCGGCCTCTGAAATTGTGCAACCAATGCTTAAAATTTTATTTCATTTCGACAGTTTTCAATATCAAAGTTACAAAATCGGCAAACCTTGTTTTGTGTTAAAACATGAGATTTCGGGTCAAACGTTGTCTGATACGTTACACGAGTAAGAGTAAGATGTGCGATGCTATTAGAAAAACACTAAAGACAACGCAGTTACCACAAAAATGCTCCATTCTGACTGCGATTTGTGAAAGTATCAACTCTTCGTAGAAACGAACTCAGAATTTCATTACCAAGAAATTTGAATACGCTCGAAATAAAAAAATTTCAACCATTGTGGAAGAAGTGAATGTAGCTGAGATTCAAATCATATACAGGGTGAGTTTTTTTTCATTATTTGTATGGGGATCTCGGAAACCATAAGAGTTACACATTTGCTTAAATGGGGAAAGATTTGCTTCTTTGGAAGACTAATCCAGATACGCTTTTGTTTATTTAAGAAAATGCATGGCTTACTAGATATTTATAAAAAAGTAAAATTCTCCAAAATCGTTTCAGCCCTTTAATTCGTTTATTTCTAAAGATAGACAAAAATTGTTCAAATACAATTTGTAGATAATTTTGTGCCGAATAACGTCACCGTACTAATTTTTTAATTTTGCTTAGCATTTTGAGGTTATGAAGCAAAGTTGAATTTTTTTAAATGGAAACAATAGTTGGCTATGACGTATTTTAATAGTGCATTTTTTTCTGATTGTAATGATGTAAGGCTTGTATCACTTATTTTGATAAATAAAGGCACAATACACGTTTTCCTATTATTAGGTTTACAAAAAATCATATCCTGCCATGGAAAACAAAAGAAATTATTACCTATCGATACACATTGTGACACCTTTTCAACATGGAGTTAACAGCGTTCCCAATTTTACGCCCATTTACATCTAATCCGCTAAACCGGCTAAACGTATTAATAACAACTTCCTGCAGCTCCTGCATCTTTTATTCCTCCAAATACAAAAAAGTCTAAAGGTGTGTCGATAATAATTGTGTACATTTCGAACACTTACTGTAAATTTCTTTTGTTTTCCATGGCAGGATATGATTTTTGGTAGACCTAATAATAGGAAAACGTGTATTGTACCTTTATTTATCAAAATAAGTGATACAACCCTTATATCATAACACTCAGAAAAAAATGCACTATTAAAATACGTCATAGCCAACTATTGTTTCCATTTAAAAAAATTCAACTTTGCTTCATAACCTCAAAATGCTAAGCAAAATTAAAAAATTAGTACGGTGACGTTATTCGGCACAAAATTATCTACAAATTGTATTTGAACAATTTTTGTCTATCTTTAGAAATAAACGAATTAAAGGGCTGAAACGATTTTGGAGAATTTTAGTTTTTTACAAATATCTAGTAAGCCATGCATTTTCTTAAATCAACAAAAGCGTATCTGGATTAGTCTTCCAAAGAAGCAAATCTTTCCCCATTTAAGCAAATGTGTAACTCTTATGGTTTCCGAGATCCCCATACAAATAATGAAAAAAAACTCACCCTGTAGGTATGTGACACATGATTTAGTAAAATACATAAACCATGAAACAAAAAAGGAAGTGGCAAAATATAACCAAAGTCAGCTGAAAAAGAAATTATACCAAGTGTGTATCAAATAACTAAAATGGACAGTTTATGAAGAATACATAGAGGCACTGAAATATAAGCAACCTGGAACGCGCACGGTGCACTTAACCTGTAGGAAATAAACCGAGCGTGCGATAGCAATAACGAAGGGTCATTTTGTCCTTGTTGTACTCATTCACAGTTAAGCTGTTGAAGCATTTTGATTGTTTTACGATTAATCAAATTAGTTTTTGTCCTACACTTTGAAAAACCATCGTGTTATACGATGGTTAAATATTGTTGTTTTACAATCAATAAACAATAAAAACCAAGTAAAATTGCCGCCTTTCATAGTGACGATGGAGTTAATTAAAAATTGACGGTAAGCAATTCAATTGATTATTTACTTATTGTTAGTAAGCAACTATTAAGGTTTCTCTCGCAGTGTGACATAAAGCCTTGTATGCAATTCGTACATAGGAGGGTTCATTGACTCCCTACATATTTAGTTTCGCGTTTGTCGGAAAATTACTTATACGATACAATAACATAATCAGCAAGACAGAGACCGAATGACCCTACATTAATTCCCTTTCTGTCGGCTCGGCTGTAAGTTAAGCGTAAGCGTTCCAGGTTGCTTATATTTCAGTGCATAGAGGTAACATGGACGAGATTCAAGTAATTCTGTAAGTAGAACTAAACTAAAACAAGTAAAACTGGAAGTTATGAACGATTTCTAGTTATCGATAGAGCCGTTTATGATGCTAGCATAAAAAAAACTTATTTCAGTAACCTGGGAATTGTTTATAGACAGGAGTATTATGATTAATACACGCTGTGTAATGTGAGAGTTAATGTGAGAATAAATCAAAGATATAACAAACACGGCTGAGCAAGTATTTTTATCGAATTTTTGTGAATTTACTTGTCAAATGTAGTGCTCATACGAGGTTGCATGTTGTATTTGCAAAGATAAATTTAAATATCAACGCGCATATCATACTTAAATACGCCGCTTTGAGTATCGTATTTTCTAAAATTAGATACCTTAATGGGATTCGATAGATACGTTTACATAGAGCTGATTATGGTGGAAAGAAATGAAATGAAAATAACGTTCTGCCGGATGTACTTTTGATTCTAAATTTTGAAACATTTTAGCTTAAGATAACGGTACACTTTCGGGATTTATCTAATTTTTTAAAACTGCGTTGTATAAATAGCATGCCTTTGAGTTTCAGCAATCGAATAAATTTTCTTCCCCTTTTTAAATGAAACACATGATCTAGTTTCATTTATAGACGACAGTAAAGTACTTTCTTTAAAAATTGTCTAAATAAACTGATTTATTGCTTGTAATTGGCCCACTTTTATTGTTTAGAAGAGTCTCTTGATTTGTACTAAACTAAAAATGATCAAAGATTAAAAAGTTTAATAGACCAACCAGTGCAATAAAAATAATTTTAATCATTGTAAGGCATATCACCATCAATTTTTTTAAATTTGTAATGGCATTTCCCATTTCCATATACCGGGTGAATGAGACCACCCGTATCAGTCTTTTATTTAAAGAACGGTGAGTCGTAGAGAGGTGGGGTAAAAAAAGTGATTATAAAAGCCATAAGAAAGAATCGAATGGTGATATCATTATTTCTCGGAAAAGTCAGCATTCCTCCAGAAGGCCTCCAACTCCAAAATTTTAAATGGCACCATAAGTCGAAAAAGGTATTGTTTGAAAGATTGTTAAAAAAGAAGAAAGTTTTATAGGAAAAATTATTTTATTACTGCCACCCCTTTTAAGTAATATTCGACTAAAGTTATTAAATTTGAATTTCACTGTTAACAAGAAACATTGAAAAGTCGACTTTTAAAATCTAGTTACCAATGTTACATGTGTTCTTCCCTTTCAAGAAGTACTTATTACAGCCACTGATAGTGCACCTAGAAGAGCTCAACAGTGCTTAGCAGTAAATGGAAGATATTTTGAACACACGTAACATTGGTAACTAGATTTTAAAAGTCGACTTTTCAATGTTTCTTGTTAACAGTGAATTTTAAATTTAATAACTTTAGTCGAACATTACTTAAAAGGGGTGGCAGTAATAAAATAATTTTTCCCATAAAACTTTCTTCTTTTTTAACAATGTTTCAAATAATACCTTTTTCGACTTATGGTGCCATTTAAAATTTTAGAGTTGGAGGCCTTCTGGAGGAATGCTGACTTTTCCGAGAAATAATGATATCACCATTCGATTCTTTATTATGACTTTTATAATAACTTTTTTTACCCCACCTCTCTACGACTCACCGTTCTTTAAATAAAAGACTGATACGGGTGGTCTCATTCACCCGGTATACGATGCCCAGGGGCGCCGGAAGAAAATTCGTTAGGGGGGGGGGGCTTACACTTTTTCAAGTAGAAATTAGAATACTTGAAAATGTTTACCTATTTTTAAATTAGTAACTCAATAGGCTACGCAGAGTCACCGATGGGATAGAACATTATATTCCAAAAGTGGTTATATTGGTGAGCTTTTAACATTTTCTAAAATGGATTTACGCGTTTTATGAAATTACAGGGGGGGGGCCTCCCTTGCCCTTTAGTAGCGGCGCCCATGACGATTTCCCATTAAATTTGTATGGTTATACAATACTTTATAGAACTTCTTCATTTCCCCCAAGAATTCCGCAACTTCTTGGTGTAATTAATTCCTACAAATAAAATTGTCTGCATTTATAGTAAAAATAGAGACTTAAAAAATAGTCCCGAATTGCCGTCCATCACTAACACTTTTAACATAGTAGAATAATAATAACCAGAAATTCCCCTAAAAACTTTATTTATAAATATCCCAACAACACGTTTCGACAGTGTTTTGTTAAAATAGTTATGGAGCTTTTTTTATTAAATTTAATTTGATAATAAGTTACTCGAAACGCATCGAGAAATGTTTAAATAAAGAATTACGTGAAATTACTTATTATTACAAAATAACTGTTGATGTAGATGCACACAACAATAAGTCCCAATAAAATTAACTACATTTTTAACGTTTATTAATTTATTTTTCAAGAAACGTTTTTAGATTTTTGCATATACGTATTTCATTTTAGTTTTTATAGAAAAGCAAAACACATATAGCAACTCTCTCAAAAAATGTTAACCTTATGGACATACCAGTTCTGATTTTTGCATAATTTCATTTAAAAATAAAATTTTCGAAAGTATTAACAGAGATACTTTAATTATAAATATAAGTTCCTCATTATATGGAGCATATGGGAATGGTATTAGTAAGTTATATTAATTAATCAATTCAATGGGAAAGGATCTTGACATGGGGTTGACAACGAAATCGTCAATATTTGTAAACTAAATGGGTTACTGGCGCATGTGGTCTTTCATGTAAAGAGACTGACATGTAAATTTCTTTGTTTGACTTCGTTGTGCATTCGTGGATCCAATAATGCGCTCAATGAAATAAAACTGGATGTTGAAGGAGGAGTTAGTTCATTTTGCGCAAGTTGAAAAACAGGTTGAATTTGGTGGTGATCACACTCTTAGTGGGGAACTGTAAAAGTAAAGGGTGTTACAATAAGACGGATCGATGTTAAAGGTTAATTGAAAATCAGTGGTGTACAAAATTAAAAAATTTTTTAATGAAACATGTCATTTGATCCATTACAATTAAGTGTGAAAGATAATGCCCGACAAATGTTTGCCACGGCTCCGGCGGCACACGTTGATCCGCGAAATTTTTTATAACATCTCGGCATAATTGTTCCTCAATCTCATCAATGTGCCAGCGAAATCTCGTCCTTGAGTTGCTGGATGGTGGCTGGCTTGTTGGCATAGACTTACTTTACTCTTCAGATGACTCCCAAAGAAAGAAGTCGGTCTAACGGTGTAAAATCGCAAGATTTCGGTGGCCAATTGACTTCGCTGTTTCGGGAGATTATGCGCCATCTTGTTGAAACCACATGTCATCGATGTCATAATCATCCAATATTGGCCACACAACGTTGCTTAACATTGCGTGGTAGCGCTCGACAATCACTGTGACCGAATTCCGAGCGTCAAATGATTCCTCAGCACAAAAAGCACATCACACAGTGACCTTTTCTGGATGCATTGGTGTTTTGACAATTACCCTTGGATTTTCATCAATCCATATTCTGCAATTCTGTTTGTTGACGTAGTCATTGAGATGGAAATGGGTATCGTCGCTGAAGAAGATTGTAGTGGAAAATTCGATATTTTCCCTCATGGCAACAAATGTTTTCGAGTGAGCCTCCTGGACGTACTGGCTTCATAATATCTGCCACAGACCCAGCTTCTTGGAATTTCTTCACAATTTTGCCAATAGCACTCTCTCGGTTGGTTGATTATGCGAGTCGAAAAATCACGAAGAGCGCGAAATGCACTTTTGTTTGAACGTCCATTCTCGTAATAGGCTTCAATAACTTTAACACGTTCTTCAAAGCTCAACTAATTTTTTATAATACATAATTCAAAACTTTTTAATTATCTCAATAGGGAATAAGAAATATAACTTTATAATATTGATACAAACTCAAACTGGGAACTAGAGCAAGTAAACGTTGTCAGCGTTTCTCAGACATTAGAGTCCCAAGGCTTTCAATTTATCTAAAAAATTTTACCTGCAGCTATGTCAATTTAAGCGAGAGGATGTTTATATTTATTCTAATAAAATATGAAAATGGAAGGGCGCCTATGAGTATAGTATATCCCAAAAACTGACCATTATACCGATTTCGTATTCACACCGATGCGCCTGCATATATAAATCCTTAACTTAATGCAAACCTTGGGCGAAATACGTATTCCACTGATGTATGGACTAGCCGTCTTCGGAAAGGATCATAAAATTTGTAAATTACGAGGTGCTGAAGATAAAGAGGATCCTTTTGACGGAGCGCTGTATAATAATGAATTTTCACTGACGGTTATTTGGTTTTACTTAAAACGCTATTTTTAGGTCACGCGTTTTATTTCAAAAGCGCCTTTATGAATAACAATTATAAGTGACAACAAAAAAGCAGCTAATTTTGCAATTTTAATGAGTCCCTTTACAAATTAAACGTTTTATTTTTCTTCCAATGAAATGGACGTAGACAAACATTACTGCATACATTAATTTATTGCTCTTGGTTAATACAAATGGTCTTGGTCACTAAGGGACTTTGCGGATTGTTCTATTGTTACACATAAATAACGCTGCACAATGCATTGCTACCCTCATTCAACTGTATTTAGTTGAGATTCCGTCTTCGGAGACTTCCTTACCGCAGGGTACGAGTTGTGAAAAGAAGCCGCCTATTTGAATATTTTGAAACGGCCTTGTTTACTCTATTTCAGTTTCTGCGCCCATTAAACATTCGGAAACGAAACTTTTAAGGTTTCAAACAAAACATTCGTGAGAAACTGTATATGTGAAAATAATACCCGATTTGACGTCGCAAAGGATGAATTTGTAAATATTTATTACAAAAAAGCTCCATATTCAGAATTCTTTTTTATATTGCTGTTAAACATTATTTTGCAGTAGTGGATGACAGAAAACTGTACGTTTTAGTCCGACCCGACAAAGATAAATCGACCTTTTGAAACATCGAAAGGTTTTATAACATTATCTTGTTTTACACCTATAATGTTATCACGTCATTTTCAGTTCCTGGTTTGATATGTAAGCAAAATACGATTTTATAATTCAGAAAGGGTGGCCATAATAATAGATTATTTGACTAACAAAAGTATTGTTTCTGGAAACAATATCAATTTTATCAATTTTCTAAAGAAACTGTCACAAAGGATGATCGATTCTGCCATACGTTGTGAAATCGATTCCTCTTCGCCGCAGAAAACAGCTTCGATTAAATTTTAGTCTCTATATAGAGCGTTTGTCAAATGGCTGTGAGAATTCGGTTTTCATAAAAAGAACAGCGGGAAAATGAAACATCTCCGGGAAAAAAACATTCTTGTATAATACCGGTATTTCATATTTTAGGTACAGATACAAAAATGTTCGTATTAATTTTCATATATTAGAATTTCCCTATTTAATAAAACGTCTTTTACGCTCAGTTGAAAACTTCGTACCAAATTGAATTTCTAGACTACAAACAAAATAAAAATGACAAAGGAATCACTAGAATTAAATTTAAGATTTATATGAAGTATGTTCAAGAAATTACAGATGGTGTACTATATAAAAATATTTAAAAAGAAGCTTTCCTCTAGTTTATGCCAATTATTTATTCGTATTATAAATTTCCGATGCTAACTATTTACGTATTTGGTATCTAAATTAAAAGCAACTCGATATTCAATCTATGTCTATTACACTCGTATGTGTGAAGAGATCCGGAAAATTTTCACAAGATATAAAATTCCCTGTAAAACAAGAAAACTCATAGGATTATGAACTTTCCTAGGTTTCGTGCAATTATCGAAGATTATCAGCGGAAAATGAATTATATCTCACAGGGCTTATGAAGGAATTATACCAGGCTATCTCTAGATTTTTGCCCTAATTATATATAAATGCAGGATCATTAAAGCAACCTTTTCAAATTATTCTGAATTACGCCGGGTGATTCAGGGAGGAGATCTACGTTTTTAATAAATAAGATACCAGTTAAATCCTATTAAAAGTAGGGCAGGTTAGTGAACCGAACAAAGGACAAGTTCTAGCGAAATCACTACAAGGTGATGTTTATTAGCGTCTGTTTTAGGTTAGTGCTCATATGTTAAATACAGTATACAGACACCCTGTATTTCATAACAAATTCTACTTTAAAATTTTGTTGAGACATTTTATTACTGCCTATAAAAAGAGCGATATGAGTAGAGTAAAGTAGCCGATTGTGGAATAGGTTGCCGAATGTGGAATACCCCTGTTTTGGGAAAACTATATGCCCCATCTATATTCCAATAGTGTAGTTATATACTACTTGAAGTACCTTTACTTATAATGTAAACTGCAAACCAGAATTTATTCCTAACCTAAAATTTTTCTTACGAACGTCATTTTATCGTGGTGCGACTTTTTTGAGGTGAGTGCATAAACGTTTTGTTTTGATAAATATCACAAGTATCTTTCATTGACAATTTTGGGTGTTGATAAGGTAATAAATGTTTGTATGTACCCTATGATTAATTTTGATGAAAAATTTGTTGTTAAGAATTTGCAACTGTTTAAAGTAAAATATTGATTAGCCTGTATTGTGGAATACGAAAGGGTATTTGAATGTGGAATATACCTACATCCGACGTTTCAGTTCAGGATGACTCTGATGGTGAACATTTTTCAGAGAAAATGCAACCAAATGAAAACCCCATGTGCCTGTTTTGTGACCAAAGATTTGCAAATGATACTCGAGGAGAAATATGGATCATGTGCGCAATGTGCCAATGTTGGGCACATGAGGAATGTGCCGGGGCAGAAAAGGAGCCGTACATTTGTGATTTTTGTACTAGATAAATCAGTTTAAATCTAGATAATTTTTTATTTCGCTTTGTTTTTTAAAATTATGTTTATTTCTGTATTTAAGAATTACCTTTGTTATTTTGTTAACCTTCATTGAGGAATAAAGTTTTATTTTCATTATTAACAAATATAAACACAATATTTATTTCTAACATTGAAATTAGTCCTATCCCACTTTAGAGTACACTGGTATTCCACATTTCAGACCCATTTTTTGAGTTCAGTAAAAGTCATTTCCTGTAATTTTTTTCTTTTTTAACATGTTTACGTCATTCAATTTGTCTAAACTTTTGGCCACAAATTAACAACCCCTTAGTTCATCCATACCCAAAACGACATAAATTAGAATTATTATTTTCATTTTTTTTACCCATTAAAACAAAATGGTATTCCACAATCGGCTACTTTACTCTACGGTATGCCGCCCTGTGTGTGTTCACATAAAATACTTTCATGAATCGCATAATTAAATTGTTTCTTTTCATGGAAAACTTTTTGAGTTAGTATACTTTTGCACCCTACACCTTAATCTCAGTCCTATACATCACTATTTCCTAATTTGAGTTATTTCAATGTTTTTGCCAAATTTAATGTTAATGTTCACAAATTAAAGATTTAATATGTTCAAGCAGGTATCAGCCTGATTTCTTTATTAGAAGACCAAAAATTATTTTCGGCTTATAGTGAGTGTTTGTAAATTCATAGTCAATAGAACACTAATCAAGAAGAATTTTACCTATCTAAGATAGGTTATTGTATATCAATTTTCCATTGTCTAATGAAAAAGGCTGGTTTAAATGGTTTTGGAAACGATACGTAAATTCACGAATTAAATAAGCCCTAGACTGTAAAGCATTTTTCTCACTCTCAAACCATGTGTGCAAAATCTTTACAACAGTGCTTTGTAGACGATAACGCTTACAATGCACTTTATTTTTGACCAATTAGAAACAAAAAAGTCATTTAACAGTTGCAGCTGGCATCGTCGATTTTGATTGATCTGATTGTGCCAACCACGCATTTCATGCACAGCATCAACATGAGTGGCAACAACAAAAAATGTTGATGGACGTCCTTGACGACATTCGATCGTTATTGAGTTTGATAGGCATACGCTGAAATTCTGCAAACCCCATGCAAATATTACTTTTGAATGCTGGTAAATCCCAAAAACACAAATGAAGTTGATCCATGCAATATTTTGATGTTGTATAAAAAATGATGATGCAGGATACAGTTAACAAGCAAAATGAAAGTAAAAGTTAATGAAAAGAAACCGCACGGTAAGTAAAACACAACTTTTTGATAATTTACAATATCGATATTAGCGTAATGAATGCCAATTAGAAAATTACCAAAAATTATAAAAGACAGATATACAGGGTGACCCAGGGCTGTGTGATTGGTCCATAACTTTTTTGCTATTCAAGATATCGACATGCGGTTTTCACCGCCAAGTAAGCACACTTATACTGCACATTATAAAAATATTTTGATTATATAAAGAATGTTCCTATACAGGGTGGTAAACCAAAGTTATGTTTTTTTAAATGGGACACCCTGTATATTTCTACATTATTAGTTTTTACATGAAAAAATAATGGCACTTTGTATAGGTCACTATGGGTGTAGCTCTCTCTCCGTTTCGACGTTATTCAACGTTTTGTTCGGAAAAAGACTCATATTTGATGGATCACTGCCCAGTAGGCCATGGATGCTTCTCGAAAAACTTGCCACAGAAAATTTTAAAATAACTTGGAATTTTAATAAAAAGTCGACTTTTGGTCCATGTATGCACACACTATACAGGGTGTGCTGAAACGCAAAAAGTCGAATAACTCCTTTTTTTATAAATGAAACACCCTGTATTCATGTAAGACGATGGACAAAGAACACAAAGGAACATAGGAACTGCGATGACTGTATAATGAGTAAATTTTGGTATTGTTAAGTCAATCATTAATGGTGGTCTATCATTATAAAAATAAAACATCTCAATATTAATTCTCTGTACTTACAAAGCACTTTCTAAGTTACTGTGGATAGCCTCCTTTCACTTGTCAGAATCCTCTTTGGAGGAGGGAGCAACATGGATACTGCCTCCAGAAGCATCACCTGGTAAATACTGTTATTTGGTAATATTTTTTTCATTACCAAGTTGTGAATAATTTAAAACCGCTGCTGACATAGCTTTTAAGAACATATAGTTAACCAAGTTAGTTACAAATCAAATTTGTTGCAATATAAGGGCCAACCTGTTCATGTAGTCATGTACAGCTCTACTCAGCAAACAAGATAGTTGGAGAGGGGATACCGGCGCTAGAGTAGCTTTTAAGGTACAATCCGGAAAGAAATATTTGGACGCTTAATTTAAATGTGTATTGTTGGTTACACATAAATGTATTGTATGCTGCATGAGAAGTCATCAGAAAGACTGATTTTAACAAATAAGAGGAACACAATAAAAGGATTAAGTAATAAAACGCTCGCGGAAAATGTCAGCTGTCAACTGTAATAATTTACTTTCAGCTGTGAATGTACACCTTAGAATTCTCAAATATGATTGGACAAATAATTTGCCGCGTCAAAAATTTCAAATACATTATTTTAGTTGACATATTTTCCGACTATCTTGTTTGCTGAGTGGAGCTGTATGAATAAATAAATAAATAGCGTCTACCCAAGGCCTCCTTTAGTTAGAGGCCTGGAACTGCATTACGTGACGTCACAGCTGACGATCCATTCTAGTAAAGTCGTGCGTGGGGAAAATGCGTTTTCAAGCAAGATAATGTAATTTGTAACTGAAACCGACAATCTATATGTGTTTTAAAAAGGCATACAAAGTCTTTAACAATTTTTACGTGAAAATCTGTAATGCCGATAGACGCAAGTTGCTTCCTGTAGTATATTTTAAAACAATCTAAATCTTTAATTGAACCCTTTTCTTTTGCCAAGCGGTCAGTTTATTTCTTCCTTTTGGAAATTTCCTTGGTTCTAATGTTAGCATCTTACGTTTTTTGGCAAATAACAGTCATATAATGGGGACGATTTTCAAAAATCTTTGGATATGCATCGTCGCTTAATTTTAATTGCGCTCGTGGAACAATTAAAACGGTACCATATTCTCTAACTGCCCGATCCTCGCAAATTACAAATTTATCTACAAAATGTTTAATGCATATTCTTGAAGATTCTGTTAAGTACAACATTTTTGCGATGAATTGCGTGTATCCACTTATTTCTTTTCTCTACAACTTTCGGAAATCTAAATGCCAAAACCTTCTCAGAATTTCTGTAATTGCTTCGACAGCAAGGTACGCATATAAAATGTTAAAAGTACGTTTTACCAACTGTTATTTATGGCCGAGAACATTTGTGAATTAAGTCTTAAGCGCCCCATACACAGAGACACAAGTGTTAAAATTTGCCTGCACAGATCTAGATGCGCGTGCAAATACGATTGTCAGTGGGCAAAATAGTCCCAAAACTGTTCAGTTCTAGGCGCGGTTCGAAAGGAATCAATTGAGGGTTGATTTTTAGAGCAAATGCGAAATTAAACCCTTGTGTGTATATGTGCCTGTTCACGCCAAGCCTTTGACCACGTGGTAAAGTGAAATAATTAAGGTTATTTACACAATTCTTCATCTTCAATTGCGTTTAAGCCCTCACGACTGACTGAAACAGCTATAAACACTCAAATTAAGCACGTGGCAATATTGCTGTTATACCGAAATGGATCGGCAATCGTGACGTCACAGCAGGAGAGGGGATGCAGTTACCGGCCTTCTATTTTAGGTGGCCTTGGTCTACCCTAACTAGCTTTGTCAACGCAACAGCTTTCGTTTCGTAACTGTTCCAGATAATTGGTGCAAGGCACAGTGCGTCCTAGTTGTATTTTTCTACAGGCACATTTTAGTAATCACTTAGTCGCAAAAGAATGAAAAATAAGTTTGGAAGTACTGAGGTAATTGAGTACAGGATCAGGATTGGGTGGCTCCAAGCTCCAAAGGTGATGCTCACAACTCAGGAAGTAGATTATTCCCCAACTAGACTTGTACTTGATGATTGATGAGAGTATTATATAGTTGCATCTTCAGTGGGAGGTATTGATCTAGTTTTATTCTCCTTGCATTGTGCTGAAGATACGTGTATCCATTGAGGTTCAGGGATTTGTTTTTGGGGAGCTGTCTCAGTTTCTCAGTTTTTCCCACAGGAGTTGAACTATTTACTTCTATGTCACTTTATGTATGTGTCACAAAAAATGCGCTTATCTTGCACATACCATGTGAACAGTTTGTACTTCTTTATTTTTTTGGAGGGGAGTAATTTGGTTTGGTTAATCTGCAAGTGAAAACTCTTGTAATGACAAAACGGGTTTTTTGCCGATTGAACATTAAAAAAAATGCTCTAAGACAGCGATTCTCAGCCCGTACGCTAGGCGTACGCATTTGATGGCTTAGGGGTACGCGAAAACAATTATTTAGAAATGGTGGATTTTAAAAATATCCCATTCTTCTCTTGTTTCGATTCAGTTTCAGAGCGGTAGCAATACAGTGGAGAAAAAAATTGTTTTAGCGCTCGTTATTTACAAATAATGATTTATTTAGGGCATACCCTTTGTCAAGTTATTGCTATTTATTTACTTTTAGAACGATGTTAAAATAATAACAACTACGAGTAAGTATATATATAAAAATTTTTCTAATGTAAGGGGTACAACAATTTAGGATAATGAACTGCCAAGGGGTACGCAAGCCAAAAGCTCTAAGAACACAGGGGTGAGTGCACGTAACGCGTCAGAGAAACCAATCTTAACTGTACAGTAACTAAAAATATTTGCAGATTTCAATTTATAGTAAATGCCCTTTTTACGAGCATTTTAATCATTGCAAGATGCACAGTTTAATTCCGTACCTATTGTTTGTTTGAGGAAAAACCTATGTAGATACAACGAAATTTGTCATGAACTGAATTCGCAAAAAAAAAGAATTGAGCATCTCGCTACGCAATACAAAAGTAATCTAGCGTCCTATTATTATGAATTTTTTAGACTACGTTCGTATATCCACAGCCACATCTCTTGTATACGATTTATGATGTGATCTCGATTTTCAATTTCACAGACGCAATCTTTCTCTTTTAATTTTCCCACGAGATAAAGCGGGTTACAATGTTACAGCTTTAGTATATGAATAGTCCACGAACGTATTAAATAAATATTTAATTAAAGTCTACGTTAATGATATTCTCATTATTCATCTTTGTATGTTTCATAAAAATGCAATGAAGGCATAGATGATTGTATAATAGTTAGATTTTATAAATTGTATAGATTTACAGTCAATAAGACATTCAGGACGCACCTTCACCATTTTTCATTTTAGGTAGTAGGTACTTGACGTGCATTTTCGAGCAGGTGAAATTTAACTGCGATTGAGAAACAACTAATAGCACAGTTTTGAATGTGCATGCTTTCATTTTGAATATTGAATTGCATAGAAAATTGTTGAATGTTAGCCAACAGTAGTGTTTGCATTTCTTGAGTAATACTACAATGACGGAAATTGAATTTTAAAATTTAACTAAATCAAGATGAGCAAATTCATGTGAAAGCATTAAAATAAGCTGCAAAATTCGAGGCCAATGCGGTTTGTCTTGCGTTTTGTAAGGAGTTTTCATAAATTAGCTTTGGACAACTCGCAATAAAAAATAAATGAAACCGAGGAGAAAAGTAGTAATAGTAAGTGTAAAAAGTTGCCCATCACATCTTATCACTGAGTGCATGTAAATGGAAGTTTTGGTAAGAGATAAAGCATCCCTAAACGACCATCAGTCTGTGTCGAAGGATCCTTTCATCCCCAGTCTTACAGCTTGAATGTGTATCTGCATGAAGTAAAACATTCATGAATTATGCACGAAATACAATATGCAACCGGTGGTCATTTTAGGACAAGGCGGATACACCTTTAGAAAGTGTAATGCACCCATTATGAGGATGTACGCTCTCATTTGTGTTTCGTAATTTATTTAAAACTGTCTAGGTTTCGGTAAACAATGTTTAAGCTGCAGCTTAGGGTCAACTGAAGTATGTATTAAATAGAACGGCCTTATTAAGTTTGCATTAATCCTGACCAATTTACGGACCTCTCCCACGACCAAGAGTTGGCAGATATCCTAAGGAAATAAAATGCAATTGCGTTGTTTTGACGTTTTACGACCGCCATAATTTTGCTTTGAAATTACACTGACGTTTGCAATTCGCTGCTTTTATTTCATACTTTCAGCTGTACAAAATCTATGACACAAAAAAACTTCTCTTTCAAATTACATCTAAAGAAAATCAATAGCGATGAAAAGAAAGCCAACGAGAAACTTTAACTTAAGGTTGATACATCTTTCGTGGTTACAGGAAGGCGGTTGCGTTAACGCGTGTCTGAGGTCTCCTTGATGAATTGTTATTATTAGAGGGCGGATTAATATGCACATAAAAAGTCACATATATGCGCATATATATGCACCAAATATGTTAAAGATATGCAGTCAGTTTGTTAAAATATGCAACATTATTTGCAAAATATGCGTACCAAGAAATAATAAACAACCTGTATTAAACAAAAACTGTTATTATGTGAAAAAGGTTCTTAATGAAATTAAAAAAATTAAGTAATTAAAATAATAATAATGTATATGTGTAATATTAACTACAAATAATCTTACGATCAGTTGGAGAATTAAA
This sequence comes from Pyrocoelia pectoralis, assembly GCA_036250285.1. Lineage (NCBI taxonomy): Eukaryota > Metazoa > Arthropoda > Insecta > Coleoptera > Lampyridae > Pyrocoelia > Pyrocoelia pectoralis. The sequence goes on from CM070077.1 coordinate 31,843,440, forward strand.
CATATTATTCTGATCATCGCTTTTCTGCCTATAATAATTTACAATAAGGTGTTTTTCCAAATTGTTTAAATTAAATCCTTGTCGCGTATCAGATAAAATATATGCCCGTTCGATCAAGTGGATGTAGGGACGCGACTGAAAAATCTCTGTAAGAAATGCAAGGTAGCTCCATCTAAATCTCGATATGATCGAATGCTACGGTGAAATTATAGCAGTGACGCTTTTCTTACCTTCTACAGGAATTTTTAAAGGTTTTCTGTTTTAGATTTTAATCTTTTATTTAAAAAGTTTCATTTACTGTGCTCGTTTGAGGAGATGAGAGAAATTTTTTTAAGTAAAATGTCAGATTTATTTAGAAATGCACAAATTATGCAATAATATACACATTTTACAAAAATATGAACATTGCTGCAAATATATGCAAAATATGCAAAATTAAATTGGTGTCATATAACTCGCATTAATGTGATTCACCTAGATACGGAAAGGTACTTTTACAGCATCAATATTCAACAATATGCATTTTGCATATAATCCGCCCTCTAGTTATTATATTACGACGATAAGTAATATTCTCGGGAATATTTAAGATAGTTTCCCGTAAAACTCTTTTCCTTCTTGGAGGAGCTTTTTGTTTCTGCAACAAGTGACGTTTTTAAAATAAAATCAATTACATATTACGTTTCCATGACAAAACGAGAGCCATATCTACTCACGTATTTATTATTTTTTTATTAGACGACCTTAAAATGAACTAACCCAGTAAAATATGCAATATGCGGGCTATTTTCTGCTTTTAGGAAACATAGAAACTTTTCTAAAAATAATAATGTGTTTTTATGTGGGCAAATAAGGGTTATTTTCTGCCAATTTTATAATACAGTTTTATTTAATACTTTGACAAGGTTTCGCCTAACGTTTCGTTCTAACTATATCATAAATAATAATGTGTATTTTGACAAAAAACCTGTTTAAGCGTCAAAATTTGTTAAAATCACTTTCGATCACAATCCGACGCGACGTTAATGTGATAATCTTAATTAAATCACATTATGTATATGTACCTATATAGAAAATTAAACAACCATAAATGTTCTCCACCAATAAAAATTCGTGTATCTTCTTTATTAATAAAAATTAAATGACGCATTTTGACATTTTTAAAAAACTAAAGAACTCAGCTTTCGAATAGTTAAAAAATATGCAGGGTGTTTTCTTTAAATAAGTCAAGTAATTTTTAGTTGAAAATAGGTAATTTTTTCCCTCGCTCCGTATAACTTTTTAATCTGATTGGGGGAAAACTTTTTGAAATTTGAAACTCATTGTTTGAAAGCGCATATTTCTATCTAATCACGTTAAAAGTTACTGAGATATCTAATTCCCAAATTTTATTAATTTTAGATTGAAAAATGAAATATTTATAGAAGCCTAAAGTCAAGTGTGTTGAAAAATCATACGCTTTATAGTACTTTTTTGTAAAGAAAATTCAATAGAGTCAAAAATATACCCACCAAAAATTTGAAATTTACATATCATAACAACAATTCATCGAGTGTCAAATGGTAAAAATTTTATCAAAATCCCTGCCATTAATTTTGTAAAATAAGGTAGGTGACTAGACTTTTCACTGTGACAGTACTCGAGATCAATCCACGTTAGAAAAGATACTCTAACATTTTGGCGTCATTTCGAAATTCAATATCCCTTTGTCTTTCATGAAAACCTTTCGCTTTTGGTGTGTTGTGTGTAACCAATTTTTCAACCCAGCAGTGAAAACAAACTGAAGGAATTCTTATTCTGACGTTGACGAATTAAAGCTATTTATGATATTTCAATAAGTTTTGATTGGTACTATCCATTCCAAATTACTATGGAGAACGCCTTTGAGTAGCAAACAGTTTTAAAAGATCAGAGAGGCGATTTTTTTGGCAGTCGGTCAGATTAATTGAGAGGCAGTCATGTAGTGGAAAGTAGCGAATAGTAAAGCTACTTACACGGCCAGACGCGAGAGAATAAAACTGCGGTAAATCTGTGCCGATAAGAGCGTTCACTTTCCACTTCAATAAGAAATAAGTGGTTAATTACGAGTGAAAGTGAAGTGAAATGCTTAATATGTGGAAAATTATCGACGCCGCTCCGCCATTGGGAATGTGAGCACGTAAATGAAAAAGTATCAAATTAGAAAACAGCCAGGGGAAAATTCGTAATTAGAAATTTTATAAAACGTCTTGCAGGAACAACTTTTTGGTTCACAATCCTTGGTTCCTTCTTGAATGCCCTTCTTCTTCTTCTTAAACCATCTTTGCATTTCACTTTAGTCTAACAATGTGTACTTATGACCTAAAAGCATTTATTATCTATATCTAATATCATAGCATAAAGTAATATACTTCACACTATGCTACCATACAGAATCTTATAGGTGTATACATATATTACATTAAATACTATACAAGAAACAAGACTCATATGTTATTAGTTATTATAGACGAGCGTCTTCAAATTTACATACCCCCAACGAACGACATCTAATTTTGAAATTGCAAACTCAATTCAGTCGTTCATACAGTGACGGATTAACCTTCTCAGCACCCTGAGACACGCTCAGTGTTTACCATCCCCCTTTTTTTAATACTATCCAAGGATCGTAATTTGAATGGGTAATGGGTAATCGGGTGTAACCGCCCCGGGAGTGACAAATGGTTCAAAGGTATTATAGTTGAATAATTTACACTATAATATTCAAATATTGTATTACATAAAGACTACGAATGATTTAATGCAGTTCTTTTTGAGCTTTTAAGAGGCCGTACCACCTAAATGTGAGGGGTAATAGTTTTTGGGGGGTGAGTTGCAGGTAAATTGTTGAAGGTGTATTTATGCTACAATTACCTATTTTCTAGCCAATAATTAGCATAATGACAATGAATTTGAAACTGGTCTACTTCATTGAATTTTCATTGGCTACAGTCTTAATCTGCAATGATTCATTTATTGTTTATACATTAATTCTATGGTAATTATAATGAATGTAAATCTGGTCTACTTTAAATAATTATCTGGAATTTTAATTATACTTACCTATATTATAAATAAAACTTGTACTTCATATTTTCCGTTATACAGATTTGCTCAACTATATTTTACATTTATTAGAAATTGCTAACTAACTGGACTATTTTTGTTGTTCAGATATAATATTTACAATAAATTACAGGGTGGACCATTGAAAAGGACACACGCCTGTTTTGAGACACTTAGACCAGTTTCTTAAAAAAACGCTCGGACACGTCGATTTTCTATTTTTGGGGGACAACTTTTGATGTCAAACTTAACATTGACACATCAACCCCCTAGCCCCAGCAACCCCTAACTCAAGAATTTAAATAGAGAAAGGGAGTCGAGTGACTCCTCATTTGAAGCGTCTTTTAATTCTCTATTCGACAGTATCAATGAAAATTAGTTTTATTCAATTTTTTTTTCAGCCCCATGAAAAGCAGCCTCTAGATTAACTAAGGTGGGGGTGTTGTTTAGGAAAAATCCTGAAACAAGCCATGTTTGACCTTTTGAACGGCACATTTTGATGTCAACTTTGATTTTGTCAGGTCAACCCCCTAGTCCCAGCAACTCCTAACTCAAGAATTTAAATAGGGAAAGGGAATCGAGCGACCCCTCATTTGAAGCGTCTTTTAATTCTCTATTCGACAGTATCAATGAAAATTAGTTTTATTCAATTTTTTTTTCAGTCCCATGAAAAGCAGCCTCTAGATTAACTAAGGTGGGGGTGTTGTTTAGGAAAAATCCTGAAACAAGCCACGTTCGACCTTTTGATTTTGTTTGATTTTGTCAGGTCAACCCCCTAGTCCCAGCAACTCCTAACTCAAGAATTTAAATAGGGAAAGGGAATCGAGCGACCCCTCATTTGAAGCGTCTTTTAATTCTCTATTCGACAGTATCAATGAAAATTAGTTTTATTCAATTTTTTTTCGCCCCCATGAAAACCACCCTCTAGATTAACTAAGGTGGGGGTGTTGTTTAGGAAAAATCTTAAAACACGCCACCTTTGACCTACTGAACGGCACATTTCAGGATTTTTCCTAAACAACACCCCCACCTTAGTTAATCTAGAGGGTGATTTTCATGGGGGGGAATTGAATAAAACTAATTTTCATTGATACTGTCAAATAGAGAATTAAAAGACGCTTCAAATGAGGGGTCGCTCGACTCCCTTTCCCTATTTAAATTCTTGAGTTAGGAGTTGCTGGGACTAGAGGGTTGACCTGACAAGGTCAAAATTATTCGTGTTCATAATGTACCTATATAATATAATTAATTAATATTTTCATGAAATGGTTTATACAAAATTAAAAATTATTGTAACATCGTTGTTTTTTTTAGTTTTCATTGAATCCGGAGATTCTCTAATAGGCATATTTCTAATATGTCGGGGATCTATTAATTCGGGTAAGACGAACTGATAAAGATAATAAAACCCTTAAAATTTGATTATAATTAAATTAATAAATGAAAGTTGTCCAGTAAGTGAAATGAACGATAAATATTGATAATTGTCATAAAAATAATAGTCAAATGGAAAGTTAATTATTTTATAAAAGCACTAGATCTAATGACAAATATTGAATACAAATAAAATCTGAACAATTAGGTGACCGATTGTAACAAGGCGTGCTTTTCAATAACTTGTACCGTCCGCTGCCAGGTGGCAGTATTTTCTTGTACCCTAATACAAGGAAATCCTGGAGCCCTTCTACAGCGGCTATTTTTTAGTATAAAAAGCTAAATTTTAAAATGAAGGTTCATGTGTATATGTTCTACAAATCCTTTGGAATAGATTTTTGAAAAGCATCGTAAATACTCTTTAAACCATCGTAAAGTAACAACGTGATTTTTGGTATAGTTTAGGGCAGTTTTTTAAAGAAATATAAAATTATTGTCAAATTTTGTTCCGAAGAATTTCAAGTGAAGTTCTTGTAGATTAATGTACTTTTTGAATTGCTAAGATATCTTATCAAATAAACTCTCCAGAAGGGCTCGCGTTAACATTATATTTCCTATACAGTGAATCGATGGCCAGGCCTCTTAATTGGGAAAATAACATAAAAAATTTGCCGCTCCCTACAAGTTGCCGCCCTAGGCTCGAGCCTCACGAGCCTAGTGGTTAAGGCTCTACACTACATCTGACAGAATTTTGTTTTGCGCCTATCTTTACGCTACAAATCGTACACTGCTCAGGTAGATTTATATTACCTGGCATCTAGGGTATGAATACTTTCTTTAGAACAAGTAAATAGGATTAAACACTAACTAAACAAGTATAGAAAAATGTTGTTCTAGTAACAAGCTGTAGACAAACGTAAATTTGAAAATCTATATAAAGTTTGATTTTTGAGAAGGTGCGTGTACGTCTTAGGCACTTTTCTTAGTTACCATTGTTATTATATTGTTGACAACAATTGTAACTATGTAAAATGTCTATGACGTACACGCACCTTCTCGAAAATCAAACTACCTACATTTATATGCGTACATACCTATAGGTAAATATATAAATACGTAGATTAAATAATGTGTAATTTTCAAGTTTTCATAGAATAGCACAAATACCTACTACTTGAAGTCCATTAATTAAAGTAATAAGTTTGATACCGCTATACTTATTGTAATGTATGTATGTACCTACCCAAAAAATGTGTACGTATTAATTTACAATATCACAAGTAATTTGCAAAAAAATTCGAAAATCTTCCGTCAATCTTCATCTTGACCTAAGTACATACCTTTCGACTATTATTACCCATTGTTTGCATACTACATCCTGTCTACCCTTACGCTAATAACAATAAGATTTAAACAACTACCTGTTATGAATCATAAAACTTGTTCCTTAGATAAACAACTACATTAACCCATTGTATACCTGTTTTTCTTACAAATTTTCAAGGAAGTTTTGTAAAAACAAAACTTATACAATCAATTCAGGTTACATTAGTACTTTGATTTCCTTTGCTCTCCGTTGTGTTTTTTGTATGGTATCGCTTTTATTTGTTTTTGACTTTCGCTTTGATTTTGGATTTTGATTTTGGATTATGAGTATTATTTAAGGTTTTTTTGATTAGCGCGTGTTACTGGTTTTTGACTTTCGGCTTGATTTTGGACCAAATGGACCAAATTGTAAAAATGATTTATAATTCGAAATCACATCCAAAAATCGATCCATTGTTAGATAATCACGGGTAGATGATGCATCGAACTTTATAAAAATTGTTAATTTTAATTAAATACATGTGTAAACTTCAATTTATTGCAGGTTCATTAACCCAAAATTGCACATAAATTATTTACAAAAAATTGGTTTTAATCGTTACTTAGGTACCATTTATTAACATTTTCCATGAAATTCCTTATACTTTCCTTGCCAATTTGTTCAAATAATAATAATGATACAGAATAAGAAAGCAATGACAATTGGCGCGAATGTGTATTTCCTTTCTAAATACGTGTATGATTATTTTTTTCAGTTTCAATGAAATTCCATGAAATTTAAAAACAAGAAACGTATTGTCAAAGTATATTCATAAAAACTCAGTAGGCGGTCCAGCTTAGTAAAGGATTTCGAGAAACACCTATATAATCCTTTGCTACCTGTTCTCAAGTTACCTTTATAGAAAGTTAAATGTAATGTTGGTTGCCTAAATTCACTTTAATTATTGTTAAACAATGAGATAATAAGAAATGATGGAAGAAAATACTCATCGTAGCTTACTAGATTATGTCAATACCTACACGTTAGTACAAAATGTACTTCGATTGCTATAAAGATAACTTAACTGTGATGTATAATTGGTTTACCTTATTTTGTTAATTACACCTAAAGGGTTTTAATTACATACAAGATTTCATCGTGGCGGAGACATATATTACGCTAAAAATCATTTTAATAATTGGAATGGTTTCTAAGTTTATTGGTAATATTTTAAACACGTTATAAAAATCGCACCTTTTTGTTAAATATTTCATTAAGTAGCGTAGAGCCTTAATACGCCACTGCATTCATATCAATAAAGATAAAAGTGCATCGTTTTAAAAATAAGTGATTCATTTCAGGTGATGAGAAGTTAGTAGAGCTAGACATTCAACCTCAAATGTTACTACGTAAGATTAAGATGGTCAGTATCTGTAATAGAAAAGTTTAATACGGAACGCAAAGAAGATCAAGAAGAGAAAATAAATCCTAGGGATCTTTTTGTACGGCCGATGCAGAATAAAAATTCAATAAAAGTTGTGTGGCAAGCTCTAGTAATCAATTTCTTTTTCTAAGAGTACAAGCGCCTGCAAAAATCCTTAGATGAACGGCTTAGCCATTACATTACGTTTCGACATGCTTTTAGAATAGGTTTATTAATGACGTGTAAAAGCTAAATGATAAAAAAGTGTGAAAGTAGAGAAACGTGCGAAAGTACAAACAAAAGGACAAGATGTTAGAAAGTACACGCAGTTTTCAAGTGATTTTTTTCTTACGTAAAAAGATTAATTTTTTAACATAAGGAGGATTTTTATGAAAACGCAATTTATTTTACGAGTACAATGGCACATTTAAACGTGTAAAATGTGACACGAAAATGTGATTTAACGATGCAGAAGGATTTTAAAAGTGGCATTGTATGAATTAAAGGCGACGCAAAGTTATTTAGCAAAAAGGATCAACATAAAATAAATCAGAGAATAAGACTGGCACCGAAGTAAATAAAAAATAAGCTCAATAAAAGGAAACTGTCGGTACACCGCATTTAATCAAGTATTACAATAAAAAGTAAAAGAAAAACAAAAGAACGTGTCCCACAATAGACGCGCGTACGCCACCAAATTTCGGGACGAGAAAAAGCTCTCGGACCGAAGAATTGAATCCTAAAAGTGGAGGTCAAATGTTAAGAGAAGGGTGAGCGCGTATTTCAGCAATACGCTGAACGCTACCAACTTACTAATAATTAAACATCCGCCACATTTATTATGTATTGCCAACCTCACGGCCATATACGCCTGGCTTATTATTCATACCAACATTATTACTGTTGTAAATAATTTATCCATCCAAATCCTTCCTTTTCTTCTGCTTCTACTCTTCAAAGACGAAAATCCCGTAAAGCAGAAGGCCGCTACTTGCAATATTACCGAACGTAACTTAAAAATGTTTACTATATTCTTCTTAAAAGCGACGCACTGTCGTGGTAAGTACTAACAAAGGAGTAAGGTACCTACCATTTAAATTTGTACACTGAATATGAAATTAATTTAATTTCTCTTTCAAGATCTACGAATATATTTATACTAAACCTGAACGAAAAATACGTCAAAATGCCTAGTGTAATAGCGAGATAGGGCGACGCGACGTTCGAAAAGCAGTTACAGTTACTGTAGTAATTACTCATTACTTAACCTAATTGAATAGAATTGAGTTTTAATTGACCTTATGTCGGTTATTCATGGTCTGGTAACAAACTAATCTGATAAACTCCCCATATACTAAATGAGAAATACTGATGTGGCGAGGAAATAAAACTGACTAAATAAAACGACATTGTCAAAATAAGTTATGGCGTGCGTGCGAAACCAGGAAAAAAATATGGAACAATCAAACTCGGAAATATTACGTACTAAAAGTGACGCTTGGATTGCGTTAACCGAGAATTATTATTTGGAGGTAATAAGCGCGTTCAAGTGTCTCGACGAAAACCATTTTTATGTTAAGTTACGAAAATTATGGGGCATCAAACTTAAACGACTTGTAATAATGGCGATGTAAATAAATGTAGCGATAACCATTATAGACTCCGCAAGAAATGATATGTTTACACCCTTCATTTAGAAATGTCTTTTTTATGAAAAAGCAAGTTGGGTGCAATAAAGAATTTTTAAATTTTAAGAATTAGTCAAGTTAATTACACTTAAAATATTTTAGCAAGATGATCAAGGGCGTACGCAGCTTTTTCGCTAGGGGCGGAGAAAAAAATAAAATTGTTTGGAAAGTCTATGTTGTTACCCCACAATTCTTTTCAATACATTTAAGCATTTCTTAAAAATTATACAATTCCCCTTGGCCGCCCTTGGGTACAAATACTATTTATTTAGAAGAACGGCCAGGAAATGCTTAATTTCTTCAATAAGCTCCTTAAATTATATGACCAGTAATAAATTTTAATCTTTTGCACGTTAAATGGAAAATTACTTCAAAGGTGTTAAAGGGTGTTTCTTATTAGCTATGCTAGATAATTAATGTTGTGTATATTTCTAAAGTGGCAATAAATTGGCGATTTCCGGTTACTTTATTAAATTATTTAGGTTACTTTTGAATTAAAATTGGCTATAAGCAATTTATAAAACCTGGGAACGCAGGACGTCATTGGGGTAACCGAGCTCTACCACTCGTGTGGTCCTACCACTTAATAAAAGTTTATGGATGTGTGAATGTTTAGGCAAATCTTATTTTTTCAATGAAGTTTAAGGGGACATTTTTTTTTCAATGGGAATTGATAGGTTTTTTTTTGTAATTTTAAGCTTAATATTACAATCAAATTATCTTTTAAATTAGATATAACCCAGAATGTAAATTTTCTAACAAAAAAACTGAAAAATGAAACAATTTTTTTAAATTTTTTTGTCCCTTTTTACATTTGACTTTTTAATGCCAGCTTACTACAAAAACTCAATCATTCAACAGATCCTCGTCCAGAATACAAGCATACTGGCAGTTTATCCCATGGCAGTGAAGGCACATAGAACTGCAGCGCCCGACTTGTGAACATACACATTCTTTTTGCATCCAATTCTACATTTACCAGTAGATCAAAGTTAACAATTCTTGTGGTGTAGGAAGTTGCTGCATTGTGATTGGCTGTATATATGGTAGAAGGATCACTTGGACTTAAGTTATAAATGGTAACGTCATTATTTTGCACTTCTCAAATGGTTTGATCCCTTCTAAAAGAAAATTTCAATTCGGGGTACAGTAGTTATTTATGCAATACCCAGAGGTATTCGTTGGTACACACTGTTTTTCGATGTCCTGAAGAACCTTTACGTTAACGCAATACACTACCAGTGCGACGAAATTTCTCAACAATAGTTAATATCACACTTCTACTGGGGGCTACGTTATTAAACTGTTGTAGATATTTTACTGACCCCTGTTGTAAGCTTTGCCCTTCATTACGACCATTTCCGTATGAGGGAAGATAATGTTCCACTAAGAATTACGGTAAACTGCAGTATAACATTGATATTTAAACTTTAAGTCAATAATGACGTACGCAACTCCATAGCACTTTAAGTTTCGGTAGGTACTGTTTATTCTAGCGGATACCGTTTTTTTCAATTTCAACTATCGTTCGGTTGAAAAGTTTGTAGGCTGATCCATAGATGGCGTCATTAGAATTAATTCCTTGTGATTCTTAGTTAGTACCAACCTTCAAACAATAAGTGTCGAAATTTGACAGCAATTGGACGATTGAGTGAGTTATCATTTTGAGTGAAGATACGTTTATTATTTTCAAAAATGAAGGAGATCGACAGGAGTTGGCCAAAAGCTTCTTATGAATTCATTTCGGTACCATTAGCGACACTATTTAATCTGTGTTTATCGAACTGTACACATCCAAAGGAATGGAAGTTATCGAAGGTCTGTCCAATTTATAAAACTGGAAATAAAAGGAATGTAGCAAATTACAGACCAATATCACTTATTCAAACCGTTTCAAAGGTATTTGAGAAGATTCTATAAAATAAAATATTCAAACACGTCTCGCCCATGACACAGATTTATGGTTGGGAGATCTACTACTACGAACCTTATAAGTATTGTAAAAGATCTATCGGAAACAGTAGACATGAATGGGCAAGTTGATGTTATGTGCACCCATTTTTCCAAGGCGTTTAATATGGTAAATCATAAAATACTTACAAATAAACTAGGGCTGTTTAGCTTCTAACAAATTAATAGTATTATTTGCATTCTACTTAAGCGAGAGATGGTAACAGGTAGTGTTTGCGGGTGTAAAATCCCAAAAATATGGTGCTATATCTGGCGTTCCGCAAGGATCAAGTCTTGGGCCATTACTTTTTATATAATTCATAAATGATATAACTTCTGTAGTAACAGCTTCACGATATTCACTGTTTACTGACGACTTGAAAATATGGAAATAGATTCATGGCACAAGTTCATGTGAAGAACTTCAGCAGGATGCAAATGGAATTTATAGATGGAGTGAAGCAAACCAACTGAGTTTTAATGTGTCAAAGTGCTGCAGCGTCACACACACCAGGAAAAAAACTACCAGTCAACTTTCAATATGCAATGAGCGGCAAGATTTTGCGTTGCAAGGGAGCCCATATGGATCTTAGAGTGCTATTTGATTCTAAGTTAACTTTTAAGTGTCACATTGAAAATGTAATCAGTGATTCGTTTAAAGCGCTAGGAATTGCCATTAGAAACTCACAACATTTTCGTGACAACAACAAAATTACCTAAATAGTAACGGAGCGATGGTGGTTTAATTTATGATGTCGTTGATAATGAAAAGTAGTGTATAGTCGGATTCACCGGGTTTTAGGTATGACTCATTGCAGTAAAGTATGATAATCGACGTGACATAGTTTTCTGTTTCTGTAAATAAAAGTATCAGTAAAATGCAATTGAGAAACATATGTCGTTCCGTTTATTTTATGTGCAAGCAATGAAACGTATGTCCGTGCGATGAAACAACTGATCGAACTGGATTGACAGATTACACAAAAATTGACAGTAGGAATTATTTATTAGTTACGACATACGGAGCGTCTGCATTGATGGATACGATTTGTAGCGATGAGTCATACCTAAAAACCGGTGAATCCGACTTTAGAAACAAAATATTGATTATTACGTGTACTTTTAACCGTTATGCATTTCCTAATAAGATTTGTTATAACGGATTGTCGTTGTGACTCCAGAATAAATGCACAACTTTTGATCATATGCTACGTATTGCATTCAAAAAATACTTACTGCGAGAAAAGAAGTTGTTAACATAATGCATAAATATCAGGAACAGTTCTGTAATTGGAGTGCTAGGGCAACATTGCAATGAAAATAAAGCATAAAAAGCAATTGGTATATTGTCAAAAAAGCTTAAAGTAGGAATAAAAAAGGTAGGTAGTACATTAAAGAGATTTATGCTTGCCTGAGAAAGTACAAAGAATTGTACACATGCACTACTTGAATTACTTAACGTCCTGTAGCTGTATGTAGTGATCCACAGAGAAATATGAAATATAGATTCACCTGAAGTTCCTCTTTCGTTTCCATTTTGGAGATTACGAAACTGCTAAGAGCACTAACGTTACCTTTCATTACGTTATCGAATTATTCCTCACATTTTTACAGCCGAACTCGTAAGTATTAATATTACATTTTGTGTACACTAGCACTGACAATCATCAATATTTGGAAATTATTATTGTGTTTCAATATATCAGTTAGCACTTTGATATGAATGCACTAATTGCTGTAATATAAATAAAAGCGCTTCGTGAAATAGCAATAAGCAAAGTACAAAAGCATCCTTTTGGAAAAATGATATTGAAATATCAAATGTTAACGTTTATTTGAACCATCTTTTCGACGTTTATTTAACATTTATGATTATTTTCAAACACTTGTTGCGAAATAATCGAATGCGATAGTCCAGTTTACAAGGCTCCATTAGAGAGTACAGGTAATATTAAATACAAAGTGACCCAGGGATACTACCACGACAGTAGCTACCCATTATGATGCGGTTTTTTATATGGGTTGATGTTAGTAGAACACAGAAACTTTACCATCACAACTTTTCTGTGATGTTACAAGCGCACGTGGTGCTGAGCCATTTCAAGGCCACGATTTTAAAATAATGACAAAGCTATCAATGTAACCTTGAAGAACTTCGGGGTTACTTACATAACCCGAAAAAAGGCTTAGGTCACTTACGCAACCACGGAAATTCACTGCCCTTTACATAACTTAAGTGAAAAACCTCAAGATTGCTACATATGATTTCAAGAGATTTTTAACTTGGAAAACCGCAAGGATGCTTGATATAACACGGAAAAATCCAAGATCATTTGTGTATTTTAGATAATGGTCCCTTATGGAAGAAACTCATGGTACATGGGACATGGAAATCTACAAGATTGTTTCCGATATTCTGCATATCCCAGGCATATCCCTAATAGTAAATAAAACTCTCAACCTCCCCTTACCGATGATTTAATGAAGACGATGATGAAATTGTTATGTTTTTTAAATTAAGTACCAAAGTACTGAAACTGCTCCGATGCAAAAAGCAGGTGTGAAATGTTGAAAATTGGTGGGTTCCGTCACAGCTTATCCACTGAGTAACAGTAAAGCATATCCCTAATGTAATTGGGATCAGAAGTCTTTACCAAATCTCCTTTGAAAAACAGAGGAATAGAAAGGGATTAAAGAACACATCACTTTGGTGCACTAGGAGAATCCTGGCATACCATCTTTTTTGAAAACTTTGTTGTCTCACAATTTAGTTTTCATTTTATATATAGATTGTGGAAACTTACTCCGCACTTAGATGGAACCTTCGTTTCATCAATCGAAAGAGTGGGACACAAACATAGTCATTTCAAGGGATGTATAATTGGTAGCATTTGGTAAGCGGGATTACAGCCATCTTGTAAATTGTTTCTAAGGTGTAGCTTTGAATAACTCGATTAATAGTTGTTTGACGGCATCGTAATCTACAGTACAACACTCACCAACCACTTCACTTCCCTTTGCAATATTAGGAATGAGTTTTTTACATACCTAATAATATTTATAAATGTGAATGGTTATTTCAAATGTCACGTTCTTTGGTTTGAACGATGATAATTGCAATGCGGCTCATCATTTTCTACGAAGAATATCGTTGTCGAGGTCCCACCTTTGTGTTTTCAGCAATGAGCGTTGGAATTTTGTTCAAGGTATGTATCAATCAATCTTCCGTTTGAGGTGCTCAAAAGATTGGCCCCATGTTTACAGATTCGCACTTAGGCACTTAGCAATAAATCCCAAGGAAATCATTACCTAGGCTAGTGGTTCACAGTGAAGGAACGTGAAACATTTATTACTACCAGGTTCAGTAGGATATAAAACGGATTCTTTATCTGCAGACCCAGAAAGATCCAAAAGGAAGCAATGACGCTCCAAGCAGTTAAGTTGAGGTAAGTGGAGGGACAGTTGTGCAACGATTTCAGTTTCTTGCAACGAAGATAGGGAATTTTCACTAGATTCCCAGCACAGTTTGATGGTGGCTTGTCAAGAGCGCAATCTGCATGATTGTGACTTCTTGCGCTTTTTTCCTCTCAACGAGGCTTTAAGATAAGGACACAGCGGTTAAGCATTCTACGCTCAATTGGCTGTGGCGCGTCTTTTCTCTTTTTTTAATGAAACAATCAAGCGTTATACCTCACCAATAGAATAATGTAGAAAGCAACGTATCACTTTCGCAATTTTATCTGTTGCCAGTAGGGAAAGTGATGAAGACATTTCTTGAGTGCTGGTAAAACATAATTATTTGAGGGGTAGACTGTAAGGGGATACAACAGATCAATAGGTAGCATTGTCGGTATAGATTGGGGCCGGAACACCCTTGAGTACCTAATCATAATCTTCAAATTTTCTCAACAAAATGACACTTTGAATACATTTTGTATTGTCCAACGCCCATTAAAGTAACTGTATTTTTGCAGTGAATTTGAAGTGCAGGTAAAGGCATAACAAAGACTTACAAAAAAACAATCGATAGTGGTCCGAGTTTGCCATCATGTCCATACCTAAAGGCGAATAGAGATGATATGTCCGCATCCCTCACATTTTAAATTTAGCATATCTGATCATGTATCCTGGTACAAATAAAAACCATATACAAACAATTGAAGTAAATATTAAGTAATATTAACCTGTACAATGAAACTGAACAAGCTTCATCAAATAATAACACGAAAATGTATCACCTTGTGATTTCCACAACTTTGGGACCCTGAAAAAGGGGTCAAAACGTAACCGTTTTCAGTCACACGCCAAAGTGCAAAACGCTGCGAAACAATTCTTTCAGCAGCAGCCATAAGAATTCTATGAGCAAGGAGACGTGTGCCTAAATTATGACGGCAATTATTCGTAAATAATATATTTCTGTAAATTGTTTCTGGACCAGAGATACGTTTCAGTTGAACAACCCTCGTTGTTCACGAATATGAATATAGTGATAAGGAAGAATGAGCACTGATAACTTAAAACAGATCTTATTGTATCAAAGTTATCGTTACGTAATTAATATATTCTTAAACAAACGAATTTAATTAATTTTTCAAAAATACACAAAAACAAAATATTTGAAGAGAGTTAATAAAATAACAATAAAACTAAAATGCTTTGTGCGTTTTAATTTTTTTAATTTCTATTTAGGATGTTAATGAAAGTAATCTAATAAGGTATTTAGTTGTATTCAAAAAGCTTGAAATGCAAACATAAAGAAACACAGAATCCAATTATGACGTAACATAGAATTCTTTCTTGAGCTTTTATTACGTGCCCACTTCATAAGCAATTATTATTCTAGTTTAATTAAAGTAAGATAATTATTTTCCTTTGAATGTTTCATTTTAGTCCAGTCGAACGGTAAGTTGAGAGTGCGTTGACAGGCGCGGATCGGGTTTTTTTTCTTAATCGAAAGGGGCTCATCTGAAAAGCTTAAATCCAAATTTGCACCACCCAAATATTTTTTTTCGAATTTATATTCGCAAAAATGTGTTTTTTTACTTTTTTGCAAATATCTCGGCCCCCGTGCATCGCACAACAAAAAATCAAAAAGGAAATTGTTTGTTATGAAATTACCTACAACTTTTATTCGAAACATGTTTATTTTTAACCAATAAAAAAAAGTTATAGCCCGTCAAAGTGAAAAAAAAATTTTTTTTTCTCTTTTTTTACAAATAACTCACAAACGGTGCATTTTTTGAGGTTCGAGTAGCAATAATATTTTGTAGAGCATTCAATGAGCTACAATTTAAAAAAAAATAAACTTGATATGGCCAACCAGAGCCGAGTTATCAGCCGGTCAATGTGGGTTTTTCTGCTTGAGCATGAAAACTCTTTTCCACACCACCTCGGGGGTAGAGTTGAAGGCGCGTTTTTTTTATGGTGGTATCCCCAATAGGCCTAATTCACGTCAAAATCGTAATAATTTGTTTATATTTTCCTTCGTTTTGAATGTGAAGGGATGTCCTCGTCAATTTCATCGGTGGAAATGTCGGGAGATGAATGTTGTGCGTTTATCGATGTATAATTTAAAAACTCTTAGCGAGAACTTCATATCCCGCATTTCGAAAACATACAATCGTTGGTTTACCATGGCGCTCGAAAAATAAAACATTGTCTTTATAATTGGCTTTTAAATGACTGATAATTGTTCGATTCTGAGGAATGTATTCACCCTGAATTTTTGAAGTCAAATCTGTTATAAGGTATTGGCATTCTTCAGGATTCCCATCGACATATTCATAAATAAACTTCATACACTCATTAACTTCCTGCGAAAGAATATTTTTGTCAGAAGTTTTCGGCGTAGTACCTACGTTTAAAAAACATATTTGATTTGCATTGCTGATGATATTTGGCCCCAACTACAACCAAATTGGGGACATGTTCGAGTATTCTTCTCAATTCGATCCATTCATTCTCGTTGTTATGACGCTCTTTCAAAACTGTGCAAAGTGAATTTCTCACAGAAGGATTCTCTACTGTACAAGGTTTCTCTCCACTGGTAAATTTCTCGAAACACATAATACAGTAATTATCGAAATCTAATATTACAGGCCGTACCAGAAGATCTTCTGATTGAGGTGTTGAGACCCCATCGCTCCAACGAGATGTCGAGAACTCACTTTGTTCAATCCGATCACGAGCTGCTTTAGATAAAGGTTTACTGTAACTTTTACGACATATTTGATGTATTTTTATACTGTTCACATTGTTTAAAATTGTTTCATGGTCTTTCCGCCCACGTTCAATACTCCTCGTAAGCAAAGTTTTCATACCTTTCTCTTTCACTTCCACAATTTCATCACAATCCAACGATTTTTCACAAACGTTGTCCGAAACGTTGTCAAAAGTAAAACTGGCTCCAAGGGCACCAAAAAGGCGATCGATATAGTACCCGACCTCGTTACGAGACTACCTGAAATAAGAGTGCCGTTGTATGGGGAACGAGTTCCAATAGAAAAGAAACACAGTGATGCTCCTTCCGCGTGACCAAGTTCGGCGGTGTGGAAAAAATACCCACATTGACCGGCTGATAACTCGGCTCTGGTTGGCCGTATCAAGTTGATTTTTTTTTAAATTGCAGCTAATTGAATGCTCTACAAAATATTATTGCTACTCGAACCTCAAAAAATGCACCGTTTGTGAGTTATTTGTGAAAAGAGAGAAAAAATTTTTTTTTTCACTTTGACGGGCTATAACTTTTTTTTTATTGGTTAAAAAAAACATCTTTGGAATAAAAGTTGTAGGTAATTTCATAACAAACAATTTTCTTTTTGGTTTTTTGTTGTGCGATGCACGGGAGCCGAGATATTTACAAAAAAGTAAAAAAACACATTTTCGCGAATATCTCCGCAAAAAAATTTTTTTAGGTGGTGCAAATTTGGATTTAAGCTTTTCAGATAAGCCCCTTTCGATTAAAAAAAAAACTCGATCCGCGCCTGTCAACGCACTCTGAGGCCTGTTTTTACGACGGTTCGACTGGACTATTTGTACTTGTTCAAAGTAGGTAGTATCATAATAGAAGAGGGATAGTAGAACAACCTGTTCGCGCCAATTTTTTTGCCAGTGAAAATAATGTACAGAATGTGCTGCCGTTTGAGGAGAGTAGCGTAATGTAAATGGAGGAGAGTAGCGTAATTTTGTAAGCGTACTTATCGTTTTCGTTATTGCCGGCTTTTGCCTCGACGTAATGAATGCATTGTTTGCGGTAATGAAAAATTTTATTTTTAAATACCACAAATAATTTATCTGCAATAATACGTATATGTTTTAAGTTATTACATCCGGCGCATGATTGCACATTTTGTCACTAGTTATAATTTTTATTTATGCACCTTACTTAACCACCTAACCAATCGAATTCAATTCAAATTTAAAAGAAAAGACCCGAAAAATATGGAAAATTTAAAAAAATGTAATTATCTCGGTAGTAGAAGCCGATTGAGATGTAAAGAATCTGTCACGTGATCTCTACAAGGAATGAAAATTAAAATAGTCAGCTTATTATTTTCCGCTCAAAGGTGCAAATTGCACTTAATTGCATTTAGAACTATTCAATCTTTATGTTTGTACAATTTTTAATGATATTTTAAGTTGTACAGCTACATATTTATTAGTTTCTTACAGAGTAAAGATCACGTGACAGGTTCTTTACATCGCAATCGGCTTCTACATCTACTACAAAACCTAAGAAATACAGGATGATGCAAGAAACACAAACGTTTAAATTCATAACTACCACCACAGATTGAATCACATATTTATACAAAAAAATATAATAAGGAATTTATACCCTTATTTACATTTAAATGAGTACAATTACCTCTGTAACGAGGTGGAATTACTTCGGAATATACGAGGGTTATCCGTAAAATAAGGTCTACAATTTTTTTTCAAAGATAAACACGTCTATTTGCTTGGATTACTACATTGTTGGAAAGCCCCTTCCTATCGCAAAAGACAGTCGCCATCGCTTTTCCGGCAGACAATGTTTGTTTAAACCTTCGCGGCTTCGGCGATCCTGAATGCTGCCACTGGCGGGACTGTTCTTTTGCTTCTGATGTCGTACAATGTACAATGGACTCAGATTTCGCCGCCAGTGACAATTGAATTCACAGGCCGCTTGTCGTTACCGTTTCTGATCTTATGGGGACCAATCTTGTGATAATGATAATGTTCTGTCACAATCTTGTCAATAGTGGTCTTTCTGACATCAAGGATAAATTCGCACTCGTCAATTTTCAAGTATTACCCTCTCCACTTTTTGATCACTGACGGACAATTTGTAAATCACGAAAAAATGTTGGAGGAAAAAAAATAAAAAAATATCGTTTTTCTCCCCCTTTCCGCCCCAAAGAAGGGGTTGCAGTTGGGAGTGAAAAAATAGATGTTCCTATTTAAGTTTTCAAAACTCACCCCCGTCCACCCGACAGAGGGGTGAGGGTGATGTGTACGTATCATGACGTTTCATAAAATGAAGGAAGCGTGTTTTTTTACTTTTTGTAATTGGGTGTGTCGTTCAGTGGCGTACCTAGAATTTTTGCCGCCCGGGGCGGTCTCCAATTTGCCGCCCATTCTAAGTCAATCAAATGGTGGTTTTTATAAATTAATAAACATAAATGAATAGTTGCATTTAATACGAACTGTACGTAGGGAACTTTTTTACCATTGCATGCAATATTTAAATTAGGCAGTAATAAAGAAAGCCGCATGAGGCATAAATGCAACCTTTATAAAAATACAAGATACTTTTTAAAGGCCACAAGAAACTTACGGAGGCCGAAGGTTCCCCGCCTATGAGACAAAACCTAATTTACAAAAAAAATTACCATTAAATATTTTTTATTTTATATTTATAAATGCCTGCGTACATTCCAAGCACCAACATAAACAAAATGCCGTTCGGGCAGCGAGAGTTGGCCACTGCCGCCCGGTGCGGACCGCCCCCCCTAGGTACGCCGATCCGATCAAAAAATTTACCAGAGATTTGGAATCAGTAAAGAATTTCCTATAAGATGACACCACTTCAAGCTTTCTAAACCCTCTAACATCGACCAACGCAATTGAACAATCCCGATCCGGTTCGCAATTAGCACTATCAGCAAGTTCCATTAATGTTGTTGTAACATATGCTGCGGAAGGAGTATTTAAATTCTTGTGCACTCGAGTTTCTATTACATCCTCCTCTTTCCCTCATTGCCGAAAAGAAATGTTCGAGACTGTTCTGGTTTAGTCCACCAGTAATAAGGAAAACTTATTTCTTCATGTCCCCGACCATTATACTTTTTAGGTTTGGCAAACATTTGAGTCACTCCGTTAACAGTTTGCAAAATGCCATCAAAGGGGGGTGCTGTAGATATGCTTCGTTAGATTTTCAATTAATTTTAGTTAGAGTGCTAGACATGTCAAAGTCCTTTTTGAATGCTTGACCTACTGCTATGCCGCTATCGCTTAAAGAATAGTTACATGGTGTGGTAGAATAAATTGCCCTGCTGTTTAAGACATCAACCAAATTATCCATTCCTTCGACAAAATGGGCAGTGGGCAGTGCTGTTTTTGGTTCTTAACGGTAATTTTCAGTGCACTGGACACACTATAACATAAAACCAGAGTGACCAATTTTACGCTAATTTATTGGAATGAATTAGGATTCATATTTATTATGGCAGTGTGTTGAACGAGTAACGCCCTGCCAATTCTGTTTGTTTTATCCAACTGGTATATTTGTCTTATACAGGGTGTCCCACTGCTCCGTAATCGGTCGATAACTCAATATGGGTTGAAGATACAGAAAAAAGTTTCAAATAAAAGTTGCATTGATTTGAATTGCGCATTTTTTAAAAATATTCTTATATCTACAGTATGTTGCATTTTCACGTGGCAGGAAAATGTCACTTTTTTTTAAATAGCACACCCTGTATTTTTTTCTCTTAATGTATCGACCAACCATATTTATATCACGCCTGAAATTTTTTTTAATATTGGATGTGCGGTTGCCAAGTTATTAATTATTTTGTCAAAATTTGGTACAATTCAAGGTCGGACTATAATATTCATAACTAAGTTATTCTTCAAAAAAGGAAAAATTTATTTGACGAATAATATTACCCTAATGTCGTGTTACTCTACAAAAAAAAACTAAGTGATTAATTTTATACCGAGTGTTTAAAATGAGAATTCAGACTTTATACGAATATTTCAAATGGAACACCTTGTATTTTTATTTACCATCAAATTCTCGACAAAAAACCCTATTCAACGGTGTATTATTTCCTGGTATTATTTTTTGTACTTTTGTTAATATTTACGATTTTTAAAATTTCACGTAAAAAAAATTTGTTCAAAGTAATTTTTATTTAATTATTATTACAAAATACCGTTTAATTAGTTGGTATCAACGCAAAAGAACAAAGCTCAAGTCCTGTGACTATCTTATGTTCTAAATAATTAAACCAAAACAACAGTCAGAGGTGAGCGCGAAAATTGGATTTACTGTACCCTAATAAAGTAGAGGAGGCCCGGTTCCTTGGCCGCCAAGGTCACCGGACCTTACCTTTATGGATTACTATATTTGGGGAACTGTTAAATCTCAAATATATCAACAGCTGCCACAACACAAGATGACATGAAAATTTGAATTCGAGAGGCGTTTCAACCGATTACTCCTATGACTTTAAACAATGTGAGATTATTTAGGGTTAGGCTTCAAAAGTGCATTGATCAAAGTGGAAGACATTTTGAACATTTACTTTAATGAGAGATATTGTATTTATTTTCTATTTTAATTTTCGAGAAACGCCGTTTATTAAAAATTCGAGAAATACCGTTTACTAAAAATTTTGTTTTAATTATTTAGAAATTAAGATAGTCAAAGGACTTGAGTTTTGTATTTTTGCGTTGATAACAACTATTTAAATGGTATTTTGTAATAATAATTAAACAAAAATTACTTTTACCAAATTTTTTGTACGTGAAATTTAAAAAATCGTAAATATTAACAAAAGTACAAAAAATAATACGAGGAAATAATACACCGTTGAATAGAGTTTTTTGTCGAGAATTTGATGGTAAATAAAAATATAGGGTGTTCCATTTAAAATATTCGTATAAATTCTATTTAAAGTTCACAAGTTTGAATTCTCATTTTAAACACTCGGTATAAAATTAATTACTTAGTTTTTTTTTTGTAGAGTAACACGACATTGGGGTAATATTATTCGTCAAATAAATTTTTCCTTTTTTGAAGAATAACTTAGTTATGAATATTAAAGTCCGACCTTGAATTGTATCAAATTTTGACAAAATCATTAATAACTTGGCAACCGCACATCCAAATTTAAAAAAAATTTCAGGCGTGATATAAATATGGTTGGTCGATACATTATGAGAAAAAAATACAGGGTGTGCCATTTAAAAAAAAGTGACATTTTCCTGCCACGTGAAAATGCAACATATTGTAGATATAAGAATATTTTTAAAAGATGCGCAATTCAAATCAAAGCAACCTTTATTTGAAACTTTTTTCTGTATCTTCAACCCACATTGAGTTATCGACCGATTACGGAGCAGTGGGACACCCTGTATATTCGAAGGAAATATTGTTTCGAACACTTTTTATCAAATGTGAAGCGTCAAAAAGGCAAAATATTTTTTTATTCGCGAATGTAAATGTTGGTTCATTTTATATCCCTAAGTATAAACATCTTTTGGTTTGTGGTAGACTGGTCACTATAAACTACTCCCATCACGGTAAAACTAAAACCAATTTTCTCCAATTCGCTAAATTGCTTTTTATGATTTGTTGCAGTGATTTGATATTCACGCCCTTTTCCGAAAAATAAAATGCTATAGGAAGCTTTCAGTTGGAAAAAATTCTTCATATCATTAAAACTATAGCGTATTTTGCGGAGGTATCCCTCCGTCGCAATTCTCTCAAATCTTGGCAACCCCGACGGTCCGACAATGTCATATTTACGACTATAATCCATCCAAAGCTTAATTCATAATTGCCATTTAATCCAAGAGCAGCACACAAAACTTCTCGCGGTTTGTCACTGAGGATGCTTATTTTATTGTGCAATGCCAATGCAGGAATCGCGTACCTATTTACGAAAATGGGAGGATATTTGCATCAAACGAATAACAAATCCGCGGGAAATAGTTATTACATCGATTTCAATATTTGGATGCATACTGCATATACAAAAACATAGATAAAAAAATGGTATTTATTTAGGGGTGCATTTGTTTATTTTACGGAGTAGAGGGATGAGGTCAACTTATTATGAATTTTGGTAATTAGACTTAAGACAAGTGATTCTGTTATCTATTATATGAGGTAATAGAAGATTCCACATTTCAGATAAATACCAATAGTAACATTATAAAACCGGTACGGGTGCTGCTATAATATTTTATCATCCATAAACATAATAAAACTTTAAAAATTTGGTAATATAACGATTTCGTTATTTTGTAACGTATATCTGCATTGTATTTAATATGCAATGATGCAAGTAAGCAAAAATCGCGACTGCAGTCATGTTTTACAGCACGCCAGTGGAATATTCCCTGTATGATCTAAAGAGCCAAGTTTTTACCTATTTTTAATATGACTAACTATACCGCAAGTTTGCGCCATCTTCAAAAGTATAGTTCCAATCACAATTAATAGCATGCATGCCACATCGTGGATATAAACCACTTTAAAAATATGGCGATCGTGAGACGCGTAGGGATCACAAATATGAACTAATAAAAATTCAAATACGTTGTTTTACTATCCCTCTTCTATTATGGTAGTATCGTACAATAAACGTGAGTAATGTAAACAGTTTTTATTTCAGCAATTTCCTTGCGATATCATCAAACGTAACGGCGATATAAACACTTGAGTCCTGCTGAAAATATATTTTTTTCTTCACTATTAACAACGCATTCGCGTGTAGTTAGGCAATTGCTTTAAATTGCTTGTACAAACAAGCCCTATCGAACAAAAAACAATGAGAGCAACAAATAAAGCACAAAATAGGTTATTGTGCCAGTATACATGTAGTTTGCGTAATAGTCAAGCATAGCAACGGCAACAATAGTATTATTAAAGAAAGCATGCAAACAAGAAAACATGACTCACCTTTAGGCGCCTAAGTATATTCATTCCCCTAAAAATAGAGAAAGAGGAAATTAAAAAAATATCTAAATAATATAAAAGTACAGAAAGAATTTTATGCACAAGAAACTAGCAAGTTCATCCAGTCAATTTTAGGTTACAACTTAACAATAACAGTAAAGCGTGATCATGTTAATTGCAAAAATTGGAATGATACTGCAATCAGTTGATCAAGTGACAGACAAGCTTTAAAAGTGAAGGTAGTGTAGTAAAAGAGTTAAGACAAAATATATTTAAGTGCAGAGTGGTAGAAAAGAGTTAATGCTTAAGAGACCATCAACATTGACCTTTTTCTCTGTATATTAAAAGGTACTTTAATACCTAACTAATAACATTTTAATAAAATATACTCGAATAATATAGTAATTAAACGATTACGTGCGTGTATTACATCAACATGCAGTAATTAAGTTGTTATTGCGAGAGAATTATTCGTATTTTTTTTGCCTTTAACTGCGTACCCTCAAAAACGAAGAATGTATATATACATAACTTGCCGTTTAAAATTGTCTTCAAGTAATTATATTCCTGTAGCATCTGAAATTAGAACATTTATAGATAAATATCCTTCACTCACAACACAATTTGACATACAACAGATGACGTTTATCAACAGTTATCCTGTGCAAAAAAATTATGGTCTATTGTATGTACATACCTACATATCAAATATTACATAGCAGGATTTTAATTAATATTACACATTTTTTGTTATCCGCAATAATGAAAATCAGTTGTTTTTTTGTGTTTACATTATTAATAAGCAAAATTCGTGTCGTTATTATTACATTTTATTCAGTGTGTTGCTTTAAAATATGTATATAAAGATTATACTAGTATGTAGGTAGGTACTTATATATTCACGTATTTATGAAAAAATAATTAAATTACAAACAGTAAAAAATAACGAATTACGAACGAAGCCAGAGTATCAAACAACTTTAATAACAATTAATTGGGTACATTTTATAAGTAACAGTCATAGAGCTTTGCGGAAAAAAAGTTTCAGAGGAAAGTGACCACAAGAGAAATTACTGTTCCTAATTCTACCGCTAGTGAGCGTAATTTAACTCCATATAAGGTGTCAAAAAATACTACTAATAATACGAAGACTCACAACCTCCCCTTATTGAATTTAATGAAGTTGAAATGATGAAAGTTATAATTATTACAGGTGCGACATGTTTCAAGAGCAGACTGCTCTCATTCTCAAGCGTTTAAAATTAATTAAGTCAATACATTTGTTATTATTGAATGGATGATATCAAAGATGTGGGGAATTAGGGGGTAGCATTATAATAGATTAAATATTGATTATTATAAACGGTACACACCCCGACTGGGTATCCAACAAAAGGAAGCCACTGACTAATATCGATTAATAAATTAACGGGAATTAAAGTTAAACGGTACATACAATGTGGTTGTCAGAAATGAATGTCAAACAGGTATACAATACATTAAAGAATAAAACAAACCAAGAGGTAGAACTAAATATAGAAGTTAATTAAAAATAAGGTTTATTATTTTTACTCATTCAAGAAAGAGTGAAGGTTGTCTTTATAATTACGAATTATTATATTGATTTCCAGTAGATCACGTTTGATACATTTATTGGAATTGGTGAGTGGGATGCTGGAGATGGCTATTGTTTTTCATACAATTGATGTGCTCAGACCAACGACTTTTAAAACTGTCACCGGCTTGGCCAACGTAATAAGTAGGACAGTCTTCACAAACAATCTTGTAAACTATGAAACGGGAAAAATAATCCGCTGATTAAGCAATCTTTTGATATTATTCTTGCAGGAGAATGAAAAAATGAATTTTTTTTTTGAAAATATTGAGATAAAACGCCCCGTGAGCATTAATAACAGTATACACGAATTCGGCAGATTTTGACCGATAAAACTCTAATCGTTTGAATTCGAAATTATACAAATAATTATAATTCTGCATAATTACCCAATTCTGCAGCCTAAAGAGCAAGTGTGTAAATGTCTTCAATGGATTATTGAAAGCGCACCTGAATGTCCTGAATTGAAGTGAAGATGATTAAAATTGCAAAATGAACTCAAACGAATTGTCTATAGTTAGACTACCGATCGAAATGTCTTTATTTCTTTACATCATGATGATCAATGATAATGTAAATTCCGATAGAATGTTGGAATTTCATCTAATTGAATATGTTGACCATTGTATTGAAGAGTCAAGGTTTAAATGTGTGTATTGCAAAGATGAAAGATGCCGCGAAGTATTGTAGTCATACCTTAAAACAGCATGTGCATTTATCATCTGCTTATTTACCTTTAAAAATGGCATTTGTAAGGCTGTTTGTTGTAACTAATTTGTATACTTCATTGAAAGTCTCACTGTAAACGATGCTAATTGATCATTACAAATTATAATCTACCTTTCAAATGTGGTTATTTAATTAATCGTCCGTTCAGGATTTTACAGTCATCTACCAATACCAACATGATTATATCATTTTATAATTTAATTCAAAATACAATCGACGCTGCTTTTCGCTCCTTCCCACATTAACAATTCACTTAACACTTTCCTCTGCCAGCTATTTTTTCATTAAAATATCGTCGTACGGTAGTACAACCATTTACTTCTCCACGTTCATTTTGTTTTTTAACTCTGCTAATTATGTACTTCTTATTCATTCAGACGGGATAAAATCATGCTACATCGTAAAATAATAACATTAACTTTAGCTGTTTAATTATTTCTTCAAATTTATAAATAACATTAATGTTTGTAAAGGTATGTGCCCATTGTACTCAGTGGCGTAACTACATCCGTTGGTGCCGGAGGGCAACAGATTCGTGAGCGCCCATTTGAACATCAATAATTAAAAAATTTATGCATTAAGGGCGTAAAAAAGCTTTTATGGCCTGAAGCCTTAGCTAGCAAAAGATTGTAGGGCCATAAAAGCAAGTTACGCCAGAAATACATACACTATTTTATGCACAGATTAAGTATTTCTCTCAAATAATTTAAATATCGCATAAACTTGAGTAGACGTATCAAGCCGATTTGAAATACGTTGCTATAGTAAAAGCAGTAAACAAGGGTATCCATTTTAACTTTGTTCAAAAATTGTTTACTTCCGTAGTGAGATCCGGTATTTTAAATGAATTTTTCATCAGATGAAGAAAATGCGATGGCTTGAGAGGCCGAAATTAACGAGCTGGCTGAGACAGCTTTGATACCAGAAAAATCAGAATTAATTAATTAATTGACGTTTCTTTATGGCCCGACGAGCTATAAAGAGACCGGTAATAATAACCTTATTATTAAGTATTTGTGCATAAAAAATGTTAATATGTTTTATATAAGAAAAAGGATGAAAACACAAGAAATGATAACTATATTATATGTATGTATACCTAAACCTAATATGGATAAAAATTACTTTATTAATTAGTAACATAATGTAACAGTATGCATAATATTATAATTAGTCACTTAAAAAGCTTGCTTGCTGACTTTTGCCTCCGCGAAAGTGTCTATCAGCTTATCAAAATTTATTCTTTTACCAAATTCGATTTCTATGCGTATATCGTTAGGCTACTAAGCCTTTCTTGGGAAATAATACTTCTTAAAAAGCTTTTTATTAATTTAAATTTTGAAAAGGACCTTTCTGCGGTGGTAACTGGTATGGTTAAGAACAAAATTCATCATTTTTTATGAGAACTGAGAAAGCGCTACGGCACCCATCTGCCCCTGGCGCCGGGGTGCGGGTGCACCCATAGTAGTTACGCCACTGATTGTACTATAGTGTGCCACGCGACCTTCTATTAAAAGCACCATAACAGTAATATTGTCACGGGCTTAATTTGAGCACAGAAGAAATACCTAACGGTTATTCTTCTGTGATTTGAGTGTGTCTAGCTGTTTCAGTCAGTCATGAGAGCTTGGACGCCATGGAACTGAACAGTTTTGTGACTATCTTGCCCACTGACAATTGTATTTGCACGCGCATCTAGATTTGGGCAGGCAAGTTTTAAACACTTGTATCTCTGTGTATGGGGCGCCTAAGACTTAATTCACAAATGTTCAAAAGTTCTCGGCCTTAAATAACATTTGGTAAAACGTACTAGTAACATTTTAGATTACAGACATTCTGAGAAGGTTTCGGTTTTTAGATTTCCGAAAGATGTAGAGAAAAGAAATAGGTGGATACACGCAATTCATCGCAAAAATGTTGTACTTACAGAATCTTCAAGAATATGCATTAAACATTTTGCAGATAAATTTGTAATTCGTGAGGATCGGGCAGTTAGGCAGGATGGTACCGTTTTAATTATTCCACGAGCGCAATTAAAATTAAGCGACGATGGATATCCAACAATTTTTGAAAATCGTCCCCATTATATGACTGTTTTTCCAAAAAAAAAACGTAAGATCCTAACATTAGAGGCAAGGAAATTTCCAAAAGGAAGAAATAAACCGACCGTTTGGTAAAAGAAAAGGGTTCAATTAAAGATTTAGATTGTCGGTTTCAGTTACAAATTACGCATTTTCCCCACGCACAACTTTACTATCGTCAGCTGTGACGTCACGTGGTGCAGTTCCTGGCCTCTAGCCCTCTACTAAAGGAGGCCTTGGTTTTAGCCCTCCCCTCGACGGATGATTTAGTTCAATCGTCTGTATTTGGAGGTATGGTGTAAAAAAGAAAATGGCGAAACTTCTTAAAGAAATGTAGAGTAGTGTTTACAATGCGTAAGATTGCAATGTTGAAGAAGTATGGAGAAGATAATAATGGTTTTTTTTAAAATATGCTATTATTGACCGCGAAACATTAAAAAAAGGCAGCTGTGATTTTCGGTTAATGGAAGACAATACTGCAGTAAATTAATATCCCCCTTTATACAAGACTTACAGTGTAGCTTAATTTTTGAACAGGTAGCACAATCAGATTAGACTTGAAGATATTGCACTGAAACACACAATTTTAAATGATATTGGCAGATATCCAAGAGTTCTTGGGATTTTTACACATCAGGTTACCTTAAGAAGCTTGTAAGAAAGAATAGAAGTGACTTCCATTTACCAGCTAAAATGTAGGTAACATGAAGAAGCAGATGGAAGAATTTTCCTGCATGTTACGGAGACCATTAAACAGGGAGCGAAAAAATTTCAATTTACACTGTAAAGTTTGTTCCACGAGAGCTCGAGTGTGCCTCATTAGTCATTGGTGTGTGAATTAACGCATATTATTAGGTTGTCTTTGTCATACTTACAAAAAGTACCTAATGGAAAAGAGAGCGAATATAAAAAATATACCTTCTAACATTGGCATTGTAAATTACGTAAACGTACGTTGAGTTTCTATCGTAGTGTCAGCCGTTAGCTGTCAAATTGATTGTTGTTGTTAACCTATATTTGCTTTATAATGTCGCTTAAAAATAAATCGTTAGAAGGTCAATCGCAGATTATGCTAATGAACGTACTCAAATATTTTGAGAACGAACGCGATCGCGGTGGAAATTTACCC
The DNA here is from genome assembly GCA_036250285.1 of Pyrocoelia pectoralis. Lineage (NCBI taxonomy): Eukaryota > Metazoa > Arthropoda > Insecta > Coleoptera > Lampyridae > Pyrocoelia > Pyrocoelia pectoralis. Next base: position 31,872,993 of record CM070077.1, read on the forward strand.
TTAACATGAAGAGTTCAGGTAAATGCCCTATAGAAGATAGCTAAGACAAACGTTTTAATTTATATCGTTCGAATAGTTTTTAGGTATGAGTCACACTCGAGCTCTCGTGGGACAGACTTTAGATACCGATTTTGCTATTTTGGCCGTCTTTCTCTTACAGACTTTTAAATCACAGTTCTTGAAGAGTTTTGTGGATTCTGTTTGGAATCGAAACTTAACCTTTAATGGGGCGGGCGATGGCAAAGTTGTTGCTTTGAGAGAATTCCAAACATTTACTGGATCAGATGTAACATCGTGATTCGGCAGCGATGAGGATGCCGCCTCTGGGTAAAGGAGCATTTAACTGGCTAATGCTGAAACTGAATTCCGACCATTTCTGACGTAAATATCGTACATATCTTGTCTTTCCTCATTTGTGTACATCTTAAAATCGTTAATTTCAAATAATTGCAAATAATCAAATCACGCCCTTAAATTTCTTTGCGGTGTATTCCTCCAAATAATCGGTTGGTTGGAGCGGACATCAACACTTTATATGCGCCTAGATGTAAAATTTTCCACTATTTTTCCAGTTTGTTTTGTTATAATTTGCAACACCTTTATTTTATTTTAACAAAAACCTACTGACAGAATTTGGTAATTATATTGCTTTCCACGGAAAATTGTATATCGTTAGAACACTCAAATTCAATCGTATTAATTAGTCTTTCAAATTAAATAAACATTAAGAAGAATGGGGAAAAGCGAGGAATAACTAGGTCTAGTAGAAAGAATAGGAAACATTGACCATATTTTAATTTTAAGCGTCAAATGTTTTACCTAACTAATTATATTGTTAACATATAACATACTTCAATTGTATTGAAAAGTGTAAACCAAAAGGCAATACAATAATAAAATAATTAGCTTAAATTTATAAAAATGAAGATTACGAGTATGAAAATGTGAAAATTTAACTTTATATTGAGTACCACCATTGGACTTATTTGTCACTTAAATTGGAACAAAAAGTTCAAAGCCACATTAAAATGAGCTGAACAAAGGATATAATAAAAACAAACAAGGGTAATAGTATGTTATGAAATAAAATAAGTATAGTCCATAAGGGAGACACCCTTTACGTATCAACTTGTTTATATAATTAGAAAAATAAATTAAAAATACACCGTTTAATAACAATTTTGTGTTTTTCATTATACAAAATAACGTTACAGTAATAAAGTCAGCATCTTTAACTGGATATTTCTCGTTTTTATGCACATTTTCTAACCTAACTTGACGACATGAAAAGCACCAGTCAATTTTCAGTTACGCATCGTCGAGCGACTACTGTGTATGAAAAAGCATTTAAAATGTAAATTTTAAAATTTGAATTTTTATTACCTCCTTCCTTTATTTCGATCCAGAAATCGTTGTGTAAATGTACTATTATTTTTGTTTAATACGTTATAAAATTTTACTTGTCCATTTTTTTCCATATTGCTAGCTTAGAAATTACACATTTGTATAATTTTTGCACTCCTCTTTTGTATTCTTTTCAACAAATTAATTATTGTATCTCGTCCATTATATTAAAATGAGATTATCGTTGCATTTTTAATTCATTTTAGTTAGTTGGCTGGACTAAAGCTTTTAGGTATTCAATTTGCATTTCAAGCAAACAAGTTTATTTTGTTTTCGTGCTGATGAACCAAATCCAAGTTTCATAAGAGTTTCATTCTCGAAAATTAATTTTAATACCGATTATGTATTTTTTTGCTTTTTCTTCTTTCAGTGTAGGTACTTAGTTTTAAGATTCTCTTTGAAAATATACGCAACGTTATTTATATAATTCAAATGTCAATTGTCTATAGTACTTGTTTTCGACGGGTTTATAAAGATTCAGCTTTTCGTTCCCTTTTTAATAATTTAGCAAGCTCAAAGATCAAAGCAAGTCACTTAAGAGAGTTGACTTTATACTTTGATCCTAAATATTATTTTATCCTGTTTATTATTAGCGATTATTTTACATATTCATACTTATACATAAATTAAATTTGTTTATAAGGTAGGTATTATTTTTGGAGATAAACGCATAAGTGCCCCGTGCGTATATATTCCTTTTATTAACGAATTAATAATATTGTAGAAGCATCTTCGAAATTTACATAAAGATCAAATTATCTTGAACGCATCAAATTACGCAAAAGATTTACTTGAACAACTTAGTCACATCAGGACAGGATGAACATTTGCTACCGCTGTTTTTGATCCATTTGCTAGGAAAAAATCATTAAAAATGCCGTCAAAGTGATTTGAATACGCCGCGCGAAAAATTACAAAAGGGTCGCGAAAGTATTAAAAATATTGATAATGATAAGATTGATTGCAGAAACCTTGAAGGGAAGAGAATTTTAGTTGAGCACGGAGATCCAATGGCGTTGCGTGTGCTTCGCAGTTAATGAGGGGGGGGGGGGGGGCACAATAAGACTATGAAAAAGCAGACAGGTACAATGAAGAAGTAGTGCCCATAAAATATGTCCTGTTCAACTTAGAACTCAACAATCATTCTATTAGTAGCTCAAAAATGAAAAATAGAATTAAAATATAGAGTCGGTGAATTTATTCATGGTAAGAATGAATTCAAAAAGGAGAATTAAATATCCGTCCACTTTTTTTGGAGGCACTGATGGTTAAGAAAACAAAGAAAGTAGAGACAGTCGAACTAAGTATGTAGATAGTACACAACAAAATATGGTAATTATGTGGTCCTAAAATTTTCCTTTTTTCACGTTTTTCACATTTGAGGTTCTGTTCACTCTGCAGTGCATGTTCAAACCTAATTTAAAATAAAACAAGGCCTTTCAGACAAAACCACCACAAAAATTTATTCAACAGGACGCGATTCGACAGCGACAGCGAATTTCAGTTTAATTTCATAAATTTTTATTATGCTTTTTGGTATTTCTAGCGTTGTAAATTGTTTTTGGTAAAGGAGATGTCATCGAAGAGGCTCAACAGAAATAAATTAGAAAAAAATATGTCTACAAATAAGGAGATTAGTTATAGGAAACGTTTCAAAAAAGGAAGTTTACAAACGCGAATGTTTAGTGAGAAGACTCTACTGTACTCCGCCTTCGTACATTTCTTAGATTGTGATACAATTGTCAAGGATTTAATACAAGTCGTTAAGTAAAATGAAATTTTTAAACTGACGAAATTCCGAACCCTTCCGAAGTTATGCGACAAAAAGCGAATTTTCAGGATTTCGTTTTTGACAAATTGTTACTTTGTCATTGATGTTAACTAAAAAGTAAAAGAACCTTCTAGAGGTACTTTTTAACGTTCTTTAACATGGCATACAGCAAATTGGAATCCGACGTTTCGTTTTCGAGCAACCATCATCAACTTTGTTTTTTAAAATACGGTCCTGATTTTTTTATGCATAATATTAGAAGAGCTTTTTATTCTGCATTCAAGCATGTATCACACTTTATGGTTTAATTGCGATTTTATAGTTATTTTACTATTGTACTTAAATTTAGTAGATTCTACTTTGGAAGATGCTCTTGATATTTTACCCTAAGCCGTAATACGCAATTGTTGGTTTCAGCAGGATGGTGCACTTGCGCACAATTCACGGGTGGTTAAGGATCAAGGTTTATTAAGTGAATAGGTTACCTCAATGAACAGATTTACTTCGATTGGTTGAGTAAGGCTACGTCATCGTCAGTCTTTTTAGATACGCCTACCATTAAATTTGAATTAGAATATTCAAATTTTAATATATTTTATAAGTGTATGAATTAAGTTCTTGGTATTATGTACATTTTTTTTTGGAAGTAACTAATTGCTGTATTTTCGTTTCATATTTCTATACAAAAAAGTTCAAAAGTGTTACTTATTATAATAAATTATACCTACAAGTAGGTAGATCTTTTTAAATTTTAAGATAGGTAATACGAATTCCGTTGTCAAGTGTGGACGGTTTATTTTATGCTTACCTATACTTATAAGTATAACCAAAGCAAGTTATTACGTAAACTATTCTTATTTCGTGCCTATTTATTCTCTGTTGAACTCGTATTTCTCTATTTGTTAGTACAGTTTCGGTCGGTCTTGCAATACTGCATAACAGGTATTTAGAAAAAGTTTTGTGGGATCAAATTGTAAGTAGCAAAGAAAACTTTCTTTTCGTAGATATTTGTAGCAGTTTTTCTTTTAAATATTTCATTCGTAGGTTAGGTGTGTATTTATTTGTGTATATTCGTAGTTTTTTTTTTTCTTTGAAAACGTAGTCCTTTATCGAGTCTTAGAACAATGTAAAAAAGGTGTAAATATGAGTGAACTATTTGAAAATACTAATGAAACGATGAAAAAGACGTATTAAAACAAAATACTGGACACGACACCTGACATCTCCTGCAAATAGCTACGTTCCTAGAGGATTTTAGAAATTTAGATCAGCCGGTTCGGTTTGTTTTGCCGCTTATGAAAAAGAAATATAAGTATGTATGAGGAAATGTAATTTGAAAGAAAAAGAAAATTTTAGCGTTATTCAAGTACGTAATGTAATAGAAAATGAAAGAATTTTTGTAACAGTTTATGTAGTTTTTGTTAAGAAACACAATAATTCACACTGCAAGTGTGCAACAGACAAATATATTACCTATGCAACAGACTGAGAGTGCGCTATAACGTGAAATGTCGCGCGACTGGCAGTGACGTTGCACCCTCCCTGCACGCTGCGCGCGATCACCTACAAGCTATGCGATTGAGGCAACCTATTCACTTAATAAGCCTTGGTTAAGGATTACCTTTCAAATAGGTTTGCCGAAAGAGTTTTAAGCACCAATTCTGAAACGCCCTGGCCAGCTCGTTCTTCCGAAATAACCACGCTGAATTTTTTCTTTGGGGGAACATAAGAAATTATGTTTACAAAGATACCTTTGGAATAGAAGAAGCAGTGGCGTACCTAGAATTTTTGCCGCCCGGGGCGGTCTCCAATTTGCCGCCCATTCTAAGTCAATCAAATGGTGGTTTTTATAAATTAATAAACATAAATAAATAGTTACAATTGAGACGAACTATAAGTAGGCAACTTTTTTACCGTTGCATGCAATATTTAAATTAGGCAGTAATAAAGGAAGCCACATGAGGCTTAATGCAACCTTTATAAAAATACAAAATACTTTTTTAAAGGCCACAAGAAACTTACGTATGAGACCTATGAGACAAAACCTAATTTACAAAAAATAATTACCATTAAATATTTTTTATTTTATATTTATAAATGCTTGCGTACATTCCAAGCACCAACATAAACAAAATGCCGCTCGGGCAGCGAGAGTTAAGGGCGGCTTAACACACACCGACACTGTCGGTGTCATGTCGGTATCGGTATAGGCAGGGCTGGGCAAAATACATGCACTAACGTATTTCAAATACAAATTACAAAATACTCCTAGAAATGTATTTGAAATACAAAATACGAAATACTTTTATATTATTTTTAAAAATACAAAATACAAACACAATATTTGAAATACAAAAATACAAAAATACTTCCCATCTCCCAAAAAACACCCTGTATGCGTATACGGGGTGTTTTTGGGAGATTCAGTTAGACGTTCTAGGGAAGTTTTATAGGTAGGTTCTTGAAAATGTGTTCTTAGAATACACTCTGAACCTATCGTTAACATTGCAGTGGACAAAATACATACATAAATGTATTTCAAATGCAAAATTCAAAATACTCATAAGAGAGTATTTGAAATACAAAATACAAAATACTTTATGGAAAAATCATCAAATACAAAATACAAAATACAAATTTATTTCAAATACTGTATTTTAAATACAAGTATTTTGTGACTGCCCACCCCTGGGTATAGGACAGCTTTTCACACACACACCGATAAACAGTATGTCGAAATTGGAATAGCGGTTATATCTTTGTTAGCATCACCAGTGTTGCTGCGCCTTGTGAATATTCCATAGGTAAAAATTATGGAATTCAGTTGTACTAGAGTGACTTAATATGAAGAAAAGAACCTTGTCGTTATTGTATTATTATATTTACGAAAGAAGAAACTAAGAGAAGGCAATTAAATTTAACAGGATTCGTAGTTGATTACATTTGTACTGAGACGACACTGAATCGTTGATTGAAATATTCAATCAACGACTGAATTCAGTGAAATGCAAAAGCCAGCACAACGATACCGATGTGTTGGGACTGGTCTGTGTGAATCAGAGTGTATTTGGTTTGCATTGCGTACTAAAACCGAACGATAATTTACATTTACTGACCGATATCAACAGAACCATCCGACTTACACATAATGTCGGATACGACAACCGACATTTTTACCGGATCGTTGGCTGTGTGAAGCAGTACCATTTAAAACAATACATTATTGATAACGGTTTCAATCGAAGAAGACCGATTGTACCACTTAAAATCACCCACCTTACACCACATGGATCTGCAAGACAGCCAACATTATCTTCACAACATCCCAGCACTGTTCAACTACACCAAATTTCATCATGGATATCAAACTGTCACCAAATTTAAAGAATTCATCTTATACAGCACTAAGTTAATTAAGGTGAGTACAAGGCTGGACTTCTTAATTGCCTGCAAGAACAATAATGTGTTACCTAACTTTATTAAACGTGTAAAAACTAACCACCTTACCTTATTCAACAGTAAAACACAATTCCAACTCGCTCACAACCAAAATTATTGTTTCAAAAAAACATTAACGTTACTAATTAAAGATAGTTTCATACATTTAAATTTCCTAAAACAAAAACTCCTCCTATTCAGGCAATATTTTCAAGCCCACCTCCCTGAATCACTAATTGTTAACCTCCTCCTTTTAAAAACACCACACAACCATTATTTGAAACAACAAATACAGTTGGTGCATAAAAAGAAGTTAATTAATTTACTCAAATCTAAAAATAACCTCACTCAACAATCGATAGATATTAACAACCATCAAAACAGCAATTGGGTCTTAAACCTTACTAAAGAAATTATCCCAAACGAAGTTTTAGAAGTTGTCAAGCTGGGCCCCAAATTCAACCTTCCCTACACACACCATAAACATTTACCTATTGACCAAATTCTCTCCAACATAGAAACCAGCATCACCAACCTTAACAATAACCAACAGAACACTATTCGTTCAAACATATGCAACCTACTTACCAACCACAAAAAATTATTAAAACAGAACCCCACACAGTCCCACACAACACTAACAGACAACCCACATACCCCTCTTTACCCAATACTACCTACAAGCCTCCTTCCAAGTCAACTACGTACAGCAAACGAATTTCTAAAAAACGAGAAAGAGCTCACCATCTGTGAAGCAGACAAAACCCAAAAAACTGTAATCATGTACACTTCAGATTATAACAAAAAAATGCTTTCCTTACTCAACGACACAACCGTCTACTCCTTAGTAAACAAAGACCCCACTCTTACAATTCAAACAAAAAACAACAAAATTGCAAAAAGCTGGCTCGATAACAACAAAATCAATGAACACACGTATAAACAACTTGTCACACATACTAGTACACCATCTAAAATTTACGGTCTGCCGAAACTTCATAAAGTAAACTACCCCCTCCGGCCTATCGTTGCCACCTACACTAGCCCAGTATACAAATTGTCCAAATTCCTTTCAAATATCATAACACATGCAACACACCTAAACAAATACAACATTAAAAACTCCTTCAATCTAGTTAAAAAAGTTCATGAAATAATTATACCCAAAAACCAAAGCATGTTCTCCCTCGACATTGTGTCTATGTACACCAATATACCCTTAGACTTAGTCAACATTTCCATTAACAACAACTGGAAGATCATTAAAAAACACACCAACCTTTCAAAATCCGAATTTAACTCTGCCATAAATTTTGTATTAAATTCCACGTATTTCACCTTCCAACAACAACATTATTTTCAAAAGCAAGGTCTTGCCATGGGCCAACCCCTCTCCTCCACGATAGCTGACCTGGTCATAGGAGACATCGAAATAAACATTTTAAACAAATTACCCAACATAACCCTTTACCACCGTTACGTCGACGACATTCTTGTCATCGCACCTAACGACCAAATTAATCACATTTTAAACTTATTCAATAACGTACACCCCCTACTTCAATTTACTTTAGAATTGGAAAGTAACCACAAAATTAACTTCCTTGACATCACCCTGTCACACCTACCTAATGGAAAAATCATCACAAATTGGTACCGAAAGACCATCAAATCGGACCGTTACATTAACTTCTACTCCTCTACACCCTTAGCACACAAAAAACAAGTAATTTACGGCTTAGTCGACCGTGCAATTACACTTTCTTCAAAAACTTTTCACGTTTCCAACTTAAACATAATTAAACAAATAATGATAAATAATAATTACCCCACCACCTTCATCGAAAAAACTATTTCTACCCGCTTAAAACACATCAAATTTCTCAAAACAACCTCCTCAAACGATGTCGATGACACCTATATCTTACAACCTAACGGTTTAGGCCCTGAATTTAACCACAATATTACCTCACTTACTAAAACATATGTTACTTTACCATATGTCGCACTACTTTCCGAAAAACTCAAACATTACCTTACGCCATACAACCTCATTCCCGTGTTCAAAAACACCAACTCAATAAAAAAATTTTGCTACTCTACACTCAAAGACACGACCCCCCTCACACTTAACCACAACTTAATTTACCAGCTCAATTGTAAGTCCTGTAACGCAGTTTACATTGGCCAAACAAAACAGTTTCTAAAAACCCGAATCCTTCAACATAAGTATTCAATAAAAAAATTGTTGACATCCCCACATAATCCAAAAACAGCTCTTTCACAACACAGTCTTGAAAACTTCCACTCCTTTGACTTCGAAAACCCAATCATTTTACAAACTGAAAATAATTTTTATAAAAGGTTATTTTTGGAAATGTTTGAAATTAAACGCAATAAAAACAGCGTAAATTACCGAACCGACATCCAGAATTTAAGTAATATCTACTTCAGCCTAATTTCCCAAATATAACTCGATTAAATTGTTTTTTAACAAAATTTAAAATGCAATGTGTACCTCTATACTTCTTTCCTTGCACCGATCTATATTTTCTTTTCCTACTTATCAAATGCAAATTCGCGCATGCCCTTCTCAACCCAACCGTCTTTCATTCGCCTTGACTTTCCATACACAGCTGTTGTTTTACTGTAACATATATTTTTAAATAAATAAGGCTTGAAAACTAATTTTCTCCATCATGTCTGCGCCAAGATCGGAGGTGCTAATTCCCTCCTTCCTCAATTTTTAATCTTCAACGTTACATTAAATTTAGAAAACCAATTTCTGGTAAGTTGTTCTTGTAGATAATTTTGACGTCCATCTTGTACTTCATCCTTCTGTCACATAATTAACATTTTCGCAATTCACTGTTATATTACTGCTTATACTAAATTAATACCAATCATTCTTTACAGTTTATAAACCAATTGTTATGAATAAGCCCATAATATGGGCGAAACGTCAACTTTAAACTTTATAAAATAAAAATATATAATAAAAAAATAAATAATCGAACGACAAGAACCTGGTATCTGAACTTGATTTCTGCTGCCTGTGTCCTGTTCCAAGTTTAGCTTTCAACGTGCCTTCAACTTTAAACATACATTATTGATGCAGCACGATACCGACACCGACAACGATAATATCGGTGTGTGTGTGAAGCCGCCCTTAGGTACTTGCCGCCCGGTGCGGACCGCACCCATCGCACCCCCCTAGGTACGCCACTGAGAAGAAGAACTCCGAAAGTTTGTACTTAACACAATGCAAACTGTACACCTGCAATGTTAAAGAATGCTTTGGATTCTACAGTTAGAAGATGCTATTGACGATTGGAGAACGAAGGCTTTGCGAGCATTTATTATAATTTTTTTCTAATTATTGATATATGTCATGTTTAAATTTTCGTTTCATCAAATGTTTTCTGTTCATTTATGATGTGTTGTTGATTGTTAGTAATTATGTACTTGGTAGAAAATTTGTGTTCAAAATTGAAAATTTTGTGTCATTTCTTTAATTTGATGAGGAAAGCACAGTTAGCAAAAGTCCATTTATAAATAAAATTCAGTTTGAATGTTATTGAGGGGGGATACAGGTTCGTACTTAGGATTTTCTCCGCTAATCGTAAAGTAAGTATAAAATCGCAATTAAACCATAAAGTTTGATACATGCTTGAATGCAGAATAAAAAGCTCTTCTAATATTGTGCATAAAAAAATCAGGACCGTATTTAAAAAAAATAAAGTTATTGATGATGGTTACTCGAAAACGAAACGTCGGATTCCAATTTGCTGTATGCCATGTTAAAGAACGTTAAAAAGTACCTGTAGAAGGTTCTTTTACTTTTTAGTTAACATCAACGACAAAGTAACAATTTGTCAAAAACGAAATCCTGAAAATTCGCTTTTTGTCGCATAACTTCGGAACGGTTCGGAATTTCGTTAGTTTAAAAATTTCATTGTACTAAACTCAAAATTGCCCAACTTTTCTCCCATTTAACCGAAACTCTATCTCTTACCGTTTCCGAAATCCCCATAGTGGCCCTCCTTATCTTGGACACAGTGTATAGGGTCGAAACTGTCTGAAGTGCACCGTAGGCAACATTGTCACACTCCTACACACTAGAAGAGCATACCCACTATTGCCAGGACTATTCGAAGCATCAACGATGATGAGAAGAAGTACATTGTGACCGACTTCAAAAGTAGTCCCTATTGACATATTTTTTCCTAAACAAACTACACGTTTCAGGTAACATACTGACATATACACTATACAGTGTGTCCACGGATTGAGTTCACTATACTTAGGTGTAAAATGACCAAAAATTTTGGAATTTCAAAACGATTTTTTCAGATTCTGCCCTGCTTCATTGGAAACCAATTTTCATCATATTTTTAATTTTTTTAATTCAAAGCCGCCTTGATCGTGGAACAAAAACTATTTTCTTTGCAGGTAAAGTACCTTTTTGTGTATCATAGAGCAAAATTTTATTAAGAAAAGCTGTTCAAAATCGAAAAACTGACTATAAAATGACAATCCGTATTGTTTGTAAACAAACGACAATGTTATGTTCGAATTTTTGTATGCATAGATTCCGATTTAATCGATGGTAGTTGTCTTAATAAATAAAAAAACGGTTTCATGAAATTGTGCCGATTATTTTAAAATTTTGCATTTGTTATTATTTTTCGATTCCGGACAGCTTTTCTTAATAAAATTTTGCTCTATGATACACAAAAAAGGTACTTTACCTGCACAGAAAATAGTTTTTGTTCCACGATCAAGGCGGCTTTGAATTAAAAAAATTAAAAATATGATGAAAATTCGTTTCCAATGAAGCAGGGCAGAATCTGAAAAAATCGTTTTGCAATTCCAAAATTTTTGGTCATTTACACCTATAGTGAACTCAATCCGTGGACACACTGTATAAAATAATTAATGGTTTAGGGTAGGCATTAGAAAGCAGAAGATAAAGAATAAATGAATACTGCAGAGAGTTATCTCAGAACATTCTAAAACACTTTCAAAGTAAAAATAACAGATAAATAAGAGGTTTACGGTCTGATGATGACACACAAATTATAGTGTCGAAATCGATTGCCAAAGAAAATTAAAAAAATTTAGCTTACCTAAACCTCTTATTTATTAACCTGAGCTAAAAAAACATGGAACTCTTCGTAGAAAAGATAAAAATAACAGATATATCAAAAAATCACTTGTTGATTGGAGAATAGTTACATTTTGTGTTACCAGTACAAACGAGGAGCATTGTCTTGTAATGAAACCACATTCTGCGGATATCTATCTGGCCCGTGCGCACGATTTGTCCATGGGAGGGGTTGGGTTGGGAACAGGGAAGACCTCAAACATTGATTGAATGATTCAACGCCTCAAACCCTAAACATTCATAAAACATGAACTAAAATAGGTTGCCATACTCCCAATAATAAAATTAGGTTAACATATTCATTAAAACATTGAAACTTGGGTAGGTATTCAATATTTATCTATTTTTAAATACATAATTATGTATTTATAAAGTACGTTAATAACTATACCGGGAGTTCGTTCTCAAAGTCGAACATAGGGATTTAACATGGCATTGAACGTTTTTGCCAATTGTTGCTCGCCTATTTAACTTAGAGACAAGGTAATGACATCAACAGAAAGAGAAAATTATTGCGATTCAAATAATGCTACTGGCAAGACTAAAAGTGCGATTTATTCTTTTAAAATACTAACTTAAAGTATGAAATTGTATAAATAGCATTCCCTTGATTTTAAAATTTTACAGCGATTGTTTTTTGTACTGTTTAATAATGAATACCTATACCAACGAAGAAAGAGTTTTTATGGTGAAAACCTTTCATGGTGGCGCTAATTTCAGAAGAGTTCGAGATTTCTTTGCCGTTATTTTTAATACATACTACAATACAAAAGTGTCATACTTTAAGTTAGTATTTTAAAAGAATAAATCGCACTTTTAGTCTTACCAGTAGCATTATTTGAATCGCAATAATTTTCTCTTTCTGTTGATGTCATTACCTTGTCTCTAAGTTAAATAGGCGAGCAACAATTGGCAAAAACGTTCAATACCATGTTAAATCCCTATGTTCGACTTTGAGAACGAACGCCCGGTATATTATTATATGTATTTCCTTATATTTCAACGGGTTATGATATCTACACCAACATTACGAAGCTGTTGTTTAAAATTTTGCAATACATGTTGATAACGTTGTGATGTAATAGCAACAGTTAATCCATTTTCTTCAAAAAAGAACAGACCAAAAATTCCAAAGGCACACCACACAGTGACTTTCTCGCTATGACGCGGTACTTTATGCAGTTGCTGAGAACTTTATTCCGTCGCCCACTAACGAAAGTTCTGTTTGTTAACAAAACCTGACAGGTAAAAATGAGCTTCGCCTGACGTACGACTTGAATTTTGTAGGGATGGAAGTGTGAGTCTTCCAGGATGCGGGGAAAACTTCTGTTCGAAACATTGAGCTCTAATGCTTGCCGTTTAGCATAGCGTTTAGGACTTTGTAGCACAGCTGTCCTTACCCTTTCAGCATTTTCCCGTGTTCTCGCAGAACGAGCCTTTCCTTTTGGTTTTTCTCTGGCGGCTGAAGCAGTACTGCGAAACTTGTGTACCCACTTTTCAATTGTTACTCGAGTAGGAACTGGATCTCGTTAATTCAACTGAAAATGACCGCGAAATAGACGTAGGGTGGTTACAAAAGAATATTGTTATTCTTGAAATATGTTTCAATACAACAAAAGAACGTTGAATATTGGAACAACGCTCCATATTCACAATAATTAAACTGACGTCTCTCGCAAACGGTGTAACAACTATCATAAATTGCCATTTATCGCGAACGCATGGCGACTTGAATTGGATTTAAATCTTGTTATATTATCGAATGAATGCAATTTAAAAATTGGATACACCATTTTGTCTAACCTTGTATAATTTGAATAACACTACTCGTTTAATCTCGGGCGGAGTTTCATTATTGATTATTAGTATTACCAATTACTCAAAAAAAAAAAATGCAACGGGCAAAAATCCAAATAAACGTGAGGTTTTATTCAAATTGTCGTAAAAACTATTCAACCGCCTTTATACTATTTGAATGGAAGTTAAAATAAAATTACGGAGGGTGCATTTCCATCCATCAAGTTAATCGAAAGTTCAAATTGATGTTAATATGCAAAAATGGCATTTATGTATAATAACGGCAGCACTGATTGTTTCCGGTTTGTGAAATTACTATTTCCTCTTTCAACGAGTATATTCCGTACACATTTTCGACAGTTCATTCCATCTGTATTTTTCTTTTTGGTTAATACGTTTTATGTTTCTAAAAAAAAATGATAACCGAATTCATTAGCATTCAGATACTAAAATCATTTGTAGAGACAAAATATGTCAGTTTCCGTTGGCAAGGGATTTTCCCTTGTTGAAAATTTAATTCTGTCCCCGTAAACAAACCATAATGCTTGTACAATTGTGATGTTAATTGAATAGGATGTAAAAATGTAATTTTCTCTCCATTTTACCCGCATGACATTTCCCGTATGGGTCTACGTTTTAAATATGCGGTATGCACAATGAAATTGAAACAATGAATTTAAACCGCCATTTCGTGCATTTCATATAACACGTTAGCAAATAAATCCTTTATTATTTTAATTTTCAAATAACCCGCACAATTAGAGAAAAAATAACAAATTTAATCTGTACTGTTAATATGATTTAACGTGGCCGAAAATGTTAAAAAGAGAAAGGCGTGTATCTTCGAGTATTTAATCGTTGTCTAATAAATCCACATTCTCAAAATGCGCATATCACAAAAAACAATTCCCATTAGAAGTGCTTTCTAATACAAGTGTTATTGAGTCGTCATCAGCTTTGTTATTGTAATAAATAAAACAACTCTAAACCTAAACTCTAAATTTGTTATTGTAATATTGGCGTCGCGCGTCGATCTTCAAGTTGTAATGAATTTTAAGGACTTTCTGTTAAAATTAAAAGATGTCCTACGAGTTTAATTATTTCAACAAGATAATACAAATAATTAAACGACTTCTAACAATAATACGTCACTATTCCGTTTCATTATAGAGAAATAGGTGCATAATAAACTCAATAGGGGGAAACGTACCCATAAATAAGGGGGAAACAATAAATAAATATTTTATAAATTGGTAACATAAACTAGCATACAGTGAAAATTGCACGCAAGCGCGCAAAACGGAGAATGAAGTGATAAAAGAATAGATCAACAAACCAACAAAGTGTGATACACAACATCAAGTACCTACTACATACATTAAAAAAAGCGAACCGCATCAATAACATAAATGAGTATGAGCATTGAATAAAGAAGTATAAGTATACAGTGTGTCCCAATTTCCCCATTGGTATCTCGATTATTAGAAGACATAGCGCAACGGCTAATTAAAGTTTTACATTATTATTACACTTTTTCAAGACAAATTATTTGATATAAACAGAAACCCCCGATTCTCATTTGTTTTTAAGTTATTAGTGCTATCTTTTATTTTTCATATGGCGGCCATATTGGATTTTTGGTTGGTTAGATAGCCCTTAAAGAGAGCTTTTCAACGATGCCAACGATGAAAAATATTTAGTTATAAGGAAAATATTAATGAAAATGACTTGATTACAATATTTTTTTCGTTGACCGTAAACTCTTTTTTTGTGACAAAATTAGAAATTAATTCGAAAATAACATCAACTCCATACATTTTTAATTTCACGTAAAAATCACGTTACCATTGAAAAATACGTATTAAATGCGAATTGTCAAAAAAAGTTATCATTGTGAAAAAGTGATTGTAAATTCGTAATTGTGCAGTTATGGGGAGCTAGAAAACCTTGCTGAATTACCTGCTGCAGTGTTGGCAAGTGCAAACAATGCAGCAGGTATCAAAACATCAAAACGCCAAAATCACAAAAACAGTTACTTAATAAAAAGAGTGTATTAATGAGGTCTATTATAATTCGTCCTTTTTGAAACAAAAGAATTCATTAATATCGAAATTAATAAACGGTCAACGAAAAAATTGCTTACTGCACTAAGCTTTTGTGATGTACAATGTTACAGCAATACAGTGCGGTAGAAAAGAAGTCCTGTTATTGGACCCATAGGAAAAGGCAATTGGGTGGTAGTCGGTGAACTGGAAATCGGTGCACCAGGGGCCATTTAACCAATGATTTAGTTTGTTTACATACTTCACGAAAGCGTTATCAGACAGAATTATGTGTTTTGCAAAGAATTGGAGATTGACCACGAACGTAATGCACTTTAAAGTTCGATGGCTGACAAAAGAAAACGTTCTGAAGAGACGAAATGACAGAAAAGATCATGCTGTTGTTGCAACAACAGCTTCCAGGAGCAAGACAGCAACTATCGAACAGAAACCTAAGTACGTCATGATATGAGAACGAACTTGCAGTCAGTGTAAAGACATCCTTCGTTTTCATGGATCAAGACGTTCGATTTTGTATGAAAAATTAGCTGTCAGAAAGATCTCTCCCCAATGGATTTCGTATAATAATCCGTCTACAACATCGTCACAGGTAACGGAACTTGGATACAGTCGTATGAATCGGAAACTATAGCTCGTTTCACTTAAAAAAAATCCGGAGGAAAATCGTGTAACTGTCCACTGTTAATCACCAATCACCTTCTCTATATCCCTATGCTAGAATAAAGATGGATATAGAGTTCGTAACCACATTAAATATGTGTGCGAGCGAGGCTTACAACTTGAATGGTCGACTTTAAACTGCGTTGTAGCGATCAGTGCCGTGCGGAATTCGTTTATCAGTTGAGTATTACCATTGTATTTAATGGTAAGGATAAACAAATTCCACACGGCACTGGATCGCTAAATGCAACTTACAGTCGACCATTCAAGTTGTAAGCCTCGCTCGCATATATACTGATAATACTTTGCTTAATTTGGTAGTCTAGAGGGCGGATACAAAAATTTAATGTGGTTACGTACTCTACATATATCCATCTTTATTCTTAGCATAGGGATATAGAGAAGGCCAAGCAATTGGTGATTAACAGTGGGGTCAGTGGGCAGTTACACGATCCTCCCCCCTCCACCCCATTTTTTTAAGTCAAACGAGCTTATAAGCAACAATCCACTGTTTATATTCCAAGGTGAACCGAATCTCTCAAAAGTTGGTCGTTCACGAAGCCCTTCAAAGAAAGCGATCGATTGTTTCTTCGAATATATTGGGCATGTCGCCAGAGTTGGATGTACCATAAGGCTAGAAAGACTATAGCCTAGGGCGGCACATTTTAGGGGGCACAAAGGTTGGAGTTAATTAAGTAAAATTAAATAATAAAGTGACATCTAGTGACATCATGACTCAATAGGTTTCAAAAAATAAAGGAAACGTGTTTTTTTCTTTTTGTAATGGGATGTGTCGTTCTCGAGATATTCAAGGGTATATATTTTGACTTTAATGGCGTCCCGACGGTGAACGGGTGATCCGATCAAAAAATTTACCAAATATTTGGAATCGGCAAAGAATTCCCTATAAGATGACACCACTCCGGCTTTCTAAACCCTGTAGCATTGCGCAAGGCACAGGCACAGGCATCCGGACGAATTTAGTAACCAACTTTTTGAAGTTAGTTGAAAATACAATATTTTAGTTTGTGAATATATTAAATTTTGTTTAACAGCAGTAAAAACAAAAAGCGAAAATAATCGTAGAGGGGCGGCAAAATATTTCCGGCCTAGGGGCGGCAAATTCGTAAATCCGCCTCTGTGATGTCGCAACAGTTACTTTAGAGGACCGCGGGACAGTTAACGCTGAATGGTAAACAACAATTTGTTTTCCAGTAGTCATCGGTTAAATTGTGAAAAACAAACAAAAACGTAGAATTGGTTTGAAGGCATGCAAGTGTGTAAAACCATTGAATAACGAATACCTTTATTCAATGGTAAAACGTAAAGGTGAATATTTGGAATATTTGGGAAAGACGTAATAACAGTTTTGATGGGAAAGTGAAATAAGTAAATAAATGACATAGGTACAACTTTTAAGGTTAGTGGTTTTAGAAAGTCATTGGAAGATTGAATGTAAGATCTTTACTAGTGATCAGAACTTTAAGCGCTTTTCCAAATATATCTCTTACAATCTCCTGTGCAAAGAAACATTCCGTTACAAGCGACCTCTGCAAACTAAATTACTTTATGAATTGTTCTTGTTCAGTCACAAATTGTAATAAAACAAAAAAAAATAGACTGTCCACTTTCCAGACTGAACCATGTACGTTGTATGTACTTGCATCAGAACGAAATTTATATAATACACCTAGAGGAATTAAGCGATAGTAACTGTTTTGTTGTGCTTTCAGTGGATTATTTTAAGTACTCTGCAAGTTCCTGAAAGTAAATATTTAAGTGAGCGTATATATGCAACGAAAATGTAGAGGATTTTAGCCGGTAGGTTAGCACAGCTACGGTTTGTGGTTTTATACGTATACTGTTAATATATACATATATCCTTGCTTTCAGAATTTACCTTGTTTTTGGATTACCTTACTTCACCTTTATCCTAAAACTCATCTCGTGTAATAAATCCTAAAACTAACATTGACAAAAAAAAATTTTAAAATCACATTACCGTATTCCTTTTTACTATGCAATCGCAATGGATTATAAACAGATTCGCGAGATTTAATTTAAACGCTAAATATTTACATATTTATGCCCGAAATATGCTTACAGATCATTACACTGCACTAGGGTGGTGCATCGATCCATCATTGTTTCAGGTTTCAACGTAACTTTAATTTACGGAGGAATCCTTTAAACTTAACAAATGAAATCGAGAGAGAATTTCATTCTATACTCCATAAACAGATAAATTGAATGTTGAGTTTTAGCGCCTGAAGGAATAGTGCATTTCGTAATTAAAACTATATAGATAAATGCATTTTTACCGTCGAATATAATTTTTGACGTGAAACTAAAACACCTGGCACGATCGGTAAAACGGCGAATAAAAGTTAAAATCAAAATGTTAATGTAGCAGTCGGTGGATGGATAAATTTGAATCCTAATTATTTATTCATCTATTACTGCTGAAACAATAGAGTATGAATATGCATCGTTTACCAATTAATCGTAACATAATTGTTTGATATTAACTGCTACGTAATCAAGCTCTTTGTACAAATTGGACCTTTGAATAAATATGCTTTTCGAGCTTATTCAATTTCTAAGTACAATAGTTGAAATAATTTCATATTTTTGCTTGTATAAATTGAAACAATTACTATTAATTTGTTAAACGACACATTTTTAAAGAATAACAATTATTGGTCGAGCTGGTACCACGATAATTCGAAAAGAACCTCAAACAAAATTGTAACGTTTTACGAATTGTAAGGAAAATGTTGGGATGTTAATACAATTCAAATTTTTGCATAAAAGTACGTTTATATGGCCACTTCCCGTGGTTCGTCTTTCATCTCTGGAGAACAGTAAGAGCTATTGACTTTGTAAATTTTGCATAATGATTCGTGAGAATATGGAATTTTCCGGTATTTGTCCATCTGTCCGCAGTCCGCCTTTACAACACGGATCTTATGTGCTCTTGTGGTGTAACTACCAAAATTAGGCTTTATATGCTCTAATAGTGCAGCTGTCAGTGATCAAAAAAAGTCCGTGGGTACACGTCATTGACGTCATAATTCAGCTCCTAGACGCGTATCAATTTTGACTTTCGCAACATGTGCCACTCGAAGACTTTTACACAATACTGATCGGCGATGGCAAAAATTCCTTATTGTGGCCCGCTCCGGATGTACCTACTTAATTTTCGTTGCATTTGGCATTTTCAACGAACTCCTTTCATTACTGCATTCGCGATGTGTAGATGTGCGACCGAAATGTTTTTTGAATTTAGAAAGTTTGTTTTCGGATTCGAATTCTTTATGAAGTACAATGGATTTAGTGTTTTGATATCATTTCGGTAAGTTGGTCGAAATGCCCGCTGAAGTTTGGAATTCAAGATTAAGTATCCTTTTCGTAGCAAACATCTGCTGAATTCGGATGTTTTTTTTATTCTTATTCAAAATTAGTAAACAGTTTGCTGCCTTACATAAAACATAATTCCACGAACAACGTTCTCCCCCATACTCATCCTCTTAACTTTCCTCCGTTTCCCTCCACTCCCTTTCAATTCATTCTTCATACATCCTATTCCTTCCCCCCCTCTCTCTCTCTTAAAATCCCACTCCATCCTCTTTCTTCTTCCCTCAGCTCCTCACACTCCCCTAACGTGTGTGTTAGATTCCCCCGTCCCATTCCACACAACCTCTCCCTTTCCTCGTTCCTGCATCTATATCTTGCTACCATATTCTTCCTCTTCCTACTTACCCCTTGGGTACTCTGCAATGATCTCTCCATACCTCTGATTATACCTCCTTCTTTCTTGCCTTTGCACATTCTTACCCCATTCTACAATGTCCACTCTTGTGCTCACCCCCCATCCTCCTTCCCTTCTCATGTGCACCTCCTCCCTTGCATACCCTCCTCTTTCATAGAATGATATAGTACATTTTAGTTGCAGCAATGTATTTAATTTGAGTGGGGCAAATATTAACGTAAAGCTGGCCCCTTATACGCAAACGCAAAGAAGAGTATTTTTTCGTTAACAGAACAGACGTTGTTACTTTATTCACTAATTATTCAATAAGTCACTAGTTCGTTAAGTTACTAGGTCATTAGCTACCTTAAGTCAAGTTATTTGTAATTGTGTGTTGATTGCAGCGAAAAGCAAAAATAAATGTTTTTACAATGTTAAACTCAGTGATCTATTTTCACAGTAAATAAGAAGTTCACTTTACAAGCCAGCTAAGAGACGACAACCCCGTTAAAACTTTTAGATGGTCCATTTCACCCACCAGGATTATTTCGCCGACTGTAACGCCGTCAAGATTGGACATTTTAAAATGTTATTGTTACATCCACCAACAATTACCCAAACAACATATAAGCAGATATAGATTTTGATTAGGTGGAGGAAATAATTTCAAATTAATTTTAGTTTTCAAAAAGGTTTCGATTACAAAAGATGCAGGCTTTAGTTTATGTAAGGCTTATGGACATTGAACTTTCTTGTTGGAGATGAGATTTGGTGCAACAAAGCGAAAGAGAGGAAAAAAGTTAGAAAGTCCTTACAGCACTGTTTTGGACATCATTTGATTTTTGGCCACATAAAATTTAACTTTAACTGAAGACAATGAGAAGATGAGGCAAGTGATAACAATGGTAGTTTTCTGAAGCTGATCAAATTGTTTTCAAAAAACGGTGACGTGCTACGCTAACATGTTTTAAGAATCAATACAAATTTATTTAGATAGTCGGTGACAAGGGTACCCAACAAACCACGAGATGAAACAACCGTAATATTATTCCATTATATTTGATGGCATACAGATACTCCGTATTTTGACCAAATAAAACAGGTTATTAGTAAATTTTGTTGTACAGTGTAGCTGTGTATCAGTTTCATTTACATCAAAAGGAAGAGCGCAGTGGATAGTCGAAGCGGTTTTAAAAACTTATCAGCAAGAAACGAGCGATGAAACTCAATTCTGAAGCATAACTTATTCGTTGTTCTATTTATTGTCTGAATTTGGCGAGAGTTCACGCAGCCCAAGATGAAGGTACTTTGGTTACGTTCGTCGGGGCACTACATCGTTTGTTTGCGTTTTCACTCCAATTGCTCATTTTAATCTCAAATACCCGGAGAAATACTTTAGAGCGAAAGAAGGGAAGAAGAATGTCTCCTGAATTCGAACCCCTTCTTGGTGTTGCAATTTCTATGGCACGCAGTATATATCTCAGATTATTTAAAAGAATCTACACGAAAAATTGTTGTTATTTAAGTGGTTGATCACGTCGTTGAAGCTAAAGTGGTAGCACAGAATAAAGACGATTGTGGTGGTAGTCAAAGAAAAATGACAATTATTCGAATAGATGTCCAATTGGGAAATGAATTTTGACATATGTGAGAATTTTGGAAACATGTGTACGTAGATTGTATCAATTTAAAGTTGGAATTCGGACTGTATGTAAAAGGTTTTACGATATAATCAATAATAAAGGAGAAGTAGTATGAATCTTAGTGCGGACATCCTGTATATACAGCAAGATCTGAGTGTTAACTGAGATATTCCGTAATCCGTGACGTGTCATCTGCACTTACAACAACAATTATACCTTTTGATATCAAATCAAAATGAAAATCTAAACAAAGCATCAGCCCCACGATAAATAAAATTGAAGAAATAAATTATACTGTCACCAAAAAGGGGTTTGTAACGAAAGCAACGCCTGATAACATATAAGGGTTGAAAAGCTGTGATTGATAAATCCAAATCTTTAAAATGTTAAGCGCTCATTGTGGGAGCTTTTGAATTATTTACACTGTAGTTGATGACCATTGTATAAGAAAAAAATACCAAACCGTCGATCTATATTTGGGTTACAATGCCTCATTAACAATTAAATGATTTTGTTAGTTAAAAACAACTTAGTCGATTCAGTTTTCATTTTATGAGATTTCATTCAAATAACACATAAAGGCATGCGATGATTACAGGGGCACTTTGCATATTATTTTTCACATTTTTCTATGTACAATTGTATAATAGTTACTGTCTCATAAATAATATATTGAGCAGTAACGAATCGCGATTTTGCTGAAGATTGTATGTAATAGATATGGATGCGACCATAAATTACTTAGTTCAATACCGAAAATTTCTGAAAAAAATTGAGATATGCTACCTACTCTCCAATAAATTTTAAATAAAATATGTTCGAAAATTCAATTTTAGAAAAATTTAAAAATACTTTTAATGAAGCCACAAGCTCGTAGAACAAAATTAGAATGGTTCCCCCTCGGGTTCCCTCTATATCCAGTGTTATGTTATTTGGTGCAAAAATTCTGCCAATGTTTAAGGAACACTACACTACACTTTTGCAATTCGAGAAAGAAAAACGAGAAACATTTGGACAGAATATGGCCCTTAATGAGTTAAATACTCAAGGCCAAACCGCAATCATAGGAATTGTACTTATATGTTTCTGGTGTGTCAATTTCTTCTTCGAGGATATCATCTAGTCATCTAGTGATGTAAATATTGAACTCAACAGACTTAACCAGCGCAATTAACTCAAAACTTACAATAACAACTTCTTTCGGCGATCTCAATATTGAAAACGTTCAAAATCAAGCATTTGGAGATCATTTATTCCCTCCTCCAAAGAAGAAATACAGTTGAATTAGGAAAATAGAAATACAGAATAGAAGATTTTTAAGAATATATTTCAGATCGCTTGACAAAATATTGTGTTTGTAGTTTATATGAGTCATGTTGCAAAGTACTTGGGTACTTTAACGTTGATTTATTCTGAATTGAATTTGGTCGTTTTTGACTACATATCTACAATTTATCAAATAATATTCAATGACCAGTCTTCAAAAACGCCGAAAGACCGAAACTAAAAAAAATACATACCTAAGTAAAATTTTAACAGAAGCAAAGTCAAATGAAATAACCTTCGTTACGCAAATTTTGAAAATACTGACGATGTGATTTTAAAACGTCACTAAAATTGTGAAAATGTCATTAGCTGTCATTTATTGTCAGTGTAGTTTGGCAATTCATCATGGCAAAATATACGCTTCAACAACGTTTGGTTATTATCAAAAAAATCTATAAAAATAATCGTACCTTTAATCAAACTCAACATGATCTGCGTAAAGATTTTGGTCCACATAATCGCCCTTCTGTGCTTGCTATTCGTCGAATCGTTAAAAATTCGAAACAAATTTCACTTTACACGATATCAGAACACCAATGAGACAACGAAACGCAAGAAACAACGAGAATATTAACGCTGTAAGTGCAAGTGTTACAGAATATGCAAATCGGTCGGTTGATGGACTTTCCCAAGAACTTGACCTTTCAAAAATCATAACTTGGCGTATTTCGAGAAAAGATTTGGGTTTATATCAATATAAGATTGTATTGACTCAAGAATTTAAGCCACTTAAGCGTCGTGTGTTGGCTGAGTGGGCGCTAGAGCAACTTGAGATTAATCTCTTCAGATGAAGCCAATTTTTGGTTAAACGGCTTCGTTAACAAACACAATTACCGTTTTTGGTGTGAAAATAATCCACAACATATTGATGAGAGGCTTTGCATCCAGCAAAAGCTACTATGTGGTGTGGTTTATGGAATGGTGGCATCATCGGGGAATATTTCTTTGAAGGTGCAAATGGAGATCAGATCGGTGAGCGTTATCGATCAATGTTGACGAATTTTTTAACATTGGATGAAATGACACTATGGAGTTATTAAGAGAAAAGTTTGATGAGTCTGTAATCTCCAGAAATGGACCTGGTAATTGGTCTGCAAGAAGTTGCGACATAACACCTTGGGACTTCTTCTTGTGGGGTTATTTAAAGTGGTTGGCTTATGCCCAAAAACTATAGACGCTTTCACATTGAACATTATAGTAATTAAGGTAACTAGGGCGCAATGTTCATAATGCCCGTGGTGCCTTCATAACTTTATGTCATACTTGCAAGAAGTTGATTAAGATGATTAAAACAGATGATAACAATAAAATCAGTATAGACTGACATTTAACATTCTTGACCGTATCTATAGTGATGAGGCATAATATTTTACATTTGCGGGCGTTATAATCTAGCTTTATAAAAAATAACGCCCGTTGCTATGTAAAATCCGGTTGTCACGTAAAGGGGCGTTATTTAGTCATTAATGTCTCTGGTTTTAGTAGTTGTTATGGTGAAATAATAAGCTAGTATGACATAAATTAAATTAATGAAATTACACTTGATTTATTGCAAAAAGTTACCGAAAATTAAGTACATCGAATTAGATCCTGCAAACGAAGCCGAGATTGACATTTGAATAATGTGCTATTCCAAACATAATTGTCATAAGTAAGAAAAAATTTAGCTTTTGTCTTCAGAACTGTGTGAATGAAAAGTGGAGAAAGAAGTAAATTTGAGATGCATTCCAATTCACGATATCAACTTAAATGAAACCATTTGTCAGCATTTTATGCTCTAATGCGCAATAAAGTACAACCAACAGAAGATGCTCTTAAGCAACACTGTTTAAGAGTATATTACCAAACCAAAGACAGTGTGGCTGCATGCCTTGAGCACAATAGCGCCCTCTCCACGAAACTTAACAGTGCCTCGAGTTCTTGCGGATGAAAGAAGAGTAAGTCATTCTTCAGTTTTAATGCATCTTCTTCTATGCGATATATTATGTGGCATTCGTAGACTGTGGAAATAAAGCCAAGGCACTTGAAAGAAGAACAAAATAGTGCTGCATAGGTTCTTGCAAATTCATGGCTCAAATGGCCCCCAACAATCCACTGATAGAATTTTGAAAATCTCTACTATGTTGTTATAAGGAAATGGAGTTACCTAGAGTTACAAAATGCGTTCAGGGAGTGAGGATGTAGCGTGTGGCTGTGGAACGACTACGAAGGAGTGCAAATTCCTGCATAGTTTTACACTTAAGCACATAGCTCCTTTATAATATTATTTAAAATTGTAATTCGAACGTCAGTGTAAAGAACAGGAATGTGTCAAACTTTCCATAAGATTTAAAATTTTTCGATTTAAGCTTCCCTTTATAAAATACAAAAATTTGGACGCTTTGCAAACAAAGGTAGTGGCTGAATAATAGTGAATATAAATAAATCGTTTTTTCATATTTATTTGCGTGCATGTAATCAACTCAGGTTAAGTTTCATCTTGTGACACCAAAACAGCAACGGAGTCATAATTTAAGCATTCTATTAATATAAAAAACTGATATAGAAAAGTCGCGAGATGGGTTAGAGCTTTTAATGGAGCAAAGCGTGGAGATGCGGTTCATATGGATCACACTTGTGTTAATTGAAAAAGATGTTACCGATGCATGAGACACACCTATAAAACATGTACTGCTGGAAGTATTCTATGAGTTTCAAGCCTCTGGCAACCAGGCGTAGACAACTAACATTCACACTTAGAAGAAATAATCTAATTAGAAATCATCTACATCTGCACTTAACTATTTATAAGTTAGGACGCTTTTGCATAAAGATAAGGAAAGAAAAAAATTACCTTACCTAATATATTTTCGTTTCATTTTTGGTTCACACTTCACTTACTTACACTAACGTGGAATATACAAGGTATCCGAACCGAATAAAATTTTACAATGTGCATATATTGGCCAAGGCGTATAGTTGATTTTGTTATCAACTGACCATGCGTTTTAAAAGCGAATGTAATCTTTGCCGACTTTAGCAACACATTTCTAGGCACTTTGGAGACCGTGAGACATCTTTAAATTGAATATCAATAATATGAATAGTTAGTGGCACGCAGTACAATGTAGAAATCGAGATTTTAATATTTACATTTGCCACATGAAGAATTATAGTTTCTGGATATACTAATATTAATATTTATAACGAAAGGCGTATATTTTACCCGACATGACATAATGTAAACCACATTAAACACTACACTTTTAGATAGAGGTCAATAATATAGGTATGTTATAAATAATATGGTTCACGATCAAATTGATTGGAAAATTTCAAACATTGGGAATATTCAGAGAAATTTTGCATTTATGATATGACTGTTAATAATGTGCATAAAACACAGGAGCTAATAATAAATTATAATAATAAATGTTTCAATAATTATCTAGCAATCGTAGCTACATTTAAAGCAAATTGTCCTTTACATTCAATGGTAGAACTCAAAAGTCGATGCATTTGTCAGAAAGTAAATTCCAGTGGCGTACTACTTTAAGTATTGTGCCAGAGTTTCTGTATTGCTCTTCACTGAAAAAATCGGGTAGCGAAATTTTAACAGTATTCGAGCCAAAAGTTTGATTCTTCATTTCTTATGGGAATGGGATGGCGTGGGAACATTATATTTTTTGCCACATGAATTTATTTTGGTGAAGAAATGGTTATGTTACTTTACCAGAAGAGATGAGCAAAGTAGCAGTAGTGGAGGCTTGTTTAATTGAATGGTATCTTTAGCGAGATTAGCTATAGAAACAATGGTAAGTAATCACCCACTGACGTTTTGCAAGATTATTAACGTTTGTGGTGAGATGTGCTTGATTTGTAAACATATTTCTTCATAGCCAAAAAATACGTTTCAACTGAACAAGTCTCGTACTCATACTAATTGTTTACAATCCTTAGTACAAATTACAACGATTTGTAAATGCTGAGTGGTCTCACAGCAGCTCGTCTTGTATAGAGTTGGCTGTCAGTTTGTCATGCACAGACATGGGCGTCCATAGATAATTTTCTAAGAAGGGAGGAGAGGGAATTTGGGGAAGATTGAACAATTGGTTTTATTTAAATTAAAAGTTTCGTTGTTTAAGAAATTATTACTGTTTAGAGTCCGCGTCGGGGGGGGGGGGGGGGGGGCACCTGAACAATTACATTAGTAAGTTTAGCAGAATAGTGCTACTTTGTATTAAAACTATTACATTACATACATACTTCAATGATTAAGGGTACATTTAATCGACCCAGTGCTGGTAGGAAGTATTGTAGTTTTGTTGTAGTAATAGTTGTGATGACAGATCAAGACATTATGCGATGTTTTGGCAGTTTGGGGGCTGTTACAGTACAACCAAACGTTCCGGAGTAAATCAAGACATTCATAATATTTAAGTTTTTTTTCTTACGTTGTTGTTCACGATCTATATAAATGAAGCTTTTGTTATTTCAGAAAACAGAGTAAGTATATGAAAGTGAAAGGCAATGGAAACTGTGCACAACGATGCCGGTAAGGTTCTTATTCTTTCATTCTTACATTTTTTCAATGATTTCTATATCTACTGATTTTTTAGTTCCATTGGCAACAATGATTTTTCTGTATCACCATGAATCAAAACATTTCTAAATTCACCTAATAATGTCTTAATGATGCCTGCATTTTTCTATGAAACCAGTAAGTAGTTAGCGCTGAAACAGAACAGTGATCTACTGTATGGACC
The DNA here is from genome assembly GCA_036250285.1 of Pyrocoelia pectoralis. Classification (NCBI taxonomy): domain Eukaryota; kingdom Metazoa; phylum Arthropoda; class Insecta; order Coleoptera; family Lampyridae; genus Pyrocoelia; species Pyrocoelia pectoralis. The sequence continues at coordinate 31,900,758 of CM070077.1, forward strand.
CTCCAAGACGAGCCAAATTCAACAAAAGTTGTTTGCGCACGAATATTTTGAAGTAAATGGTCGTCTGTCTCTTCAGAATAACTTGACATGTGAAAACTCTACCGTTAAAGCAACGTAGATCAATCAATTCTGAATGATACATACAACCATTTTTTTGCCAGAAGTGTTTGGTCCAATACGGAAAAAGGAGCGTCAACGAAGAATCATTCTTCACCATGACAATGTGAGCTTTCACACATAGCCTCAAACGATCGCCTATTTAACCGGTCAAAATGTCGAATTAATGGGTACTTAGCATCAAGCAACTTATTTTTATTCCCGCACATCAAGAAAAAAAGCGGGGTTAATGTTTTCCGACATCTGAAAAAGCAGTTGAAGCATTCAAACATACGCATTGGAGTGGAAAAAGTGCTACGAAAATTGGTTCAAACGTATGCAAAAATATAAACATCAACGTGGAGAATATTTTGAAAAACAATAAATATTTGTTTTTGTTATCTATTTCCGAAATATAAATAGTAACCATCGTATAAACACATCAGGATTCGGCAAAACGTTCCATATTTTGTCAATCATTCTTTTCGATGCACATTTGTGGCTGTTGAAAACACGTACCTACCTATTTCAATTCGGAAATTACAAAGTCCCAAAAAAGCTACGTAGCATGACTAAATAACGATTGGGACATCTAGAGAAAATTGAGCCTCTTTCCGCAACTAAATAACGGCGCCGAATTCTGAAACATCTAATAGCACAGCAAATAGTAATACGAGAACTTTCAAAGGATTTTCTGTTGCCCAACAGCAAAAATTATGCTTGTTGACACTGTCGATTGTTATCAAACCAGCATTTTCTGGGACCTTTTGAAGATATTGTTACAACATTTTCCTGATCTCGTTCAAAAATCATCATTTTTACGGGCGAAATTCTGACAAATGCAAATCAACTAATCTTCTGAGATATCTTAAATTCTCTGGTGTCCAGGCACCTTTTGGTCTACCGTATAGCCCTGAATGAATTATAAATACATAATATATTAATATACGTTCTTAATCAATACGGTTACATATTATGTACAAACGCCCGTATTCTCATACAGATTTTCTCTGAAGAGTAAACAATTAGTGAATATTTTCAATTTACAGTCAGTAATAAAAAGTTATTAAAAGAGACGCATTGCGCCTATTTAATAAGAAACGAAAATATAATAAACAATGTGAGACTATATAATGTGACAACTTGACAAAGCAAACAGTTTTATTGTCTAATTTGCAGACACCTCACAAATAAATTATTAAGGAAAAAATAGTTTATACGAACTAAAAAAATAGAAAAGACAAATTGTTTCGAATGTAGAGTTATACATTAGTTGTAAGCATGTGTAGATATTTTTTGATGATTAGGCTGTATTCTGCCCGCACCAATAAAACATTTATGAATATAACAGTAAAATATAGGTAATATGACAAGCAAACACTAATATATAATGATTTTGGTGCAAGTGGATTAGTAAATTTCAAAAGAGAAGTTTACGATGACATGAACATAGCATTAATTTTTAAACATGGTCTATTATTACTGTTCCAATTTATTCCCCTAGCTGTTTGGCGATTTATGCTCCCCGTATGTCGTTATTCATAAATTAATATTTATATCTCCTAGATATTAATGCGAGATGTTAATTTGGAGTCGATTGAAAGCACCAATTGGTATTTTCAAATATTCGACTTTTTTAAAAAAGAAGAGCAAAGGAATTCGTGACAGTGCCAGTTTGCGTCATTGATCAATTAATAAATGTTGGAATTAATAAAGCGATTTCGACAGCTACAAGATGATAAATTAAATCCGTTTTTTCATCATTTCGCATGTGCCATTTTAAGAATTTGAAGGGAGATAGAAAACTGTAGTGTTTTGCAAGTTAGTATTACTCGTTCTTAAATGTCTCTTCTCGGATTAAACGCCCCTAAAAGTAAGACAAGATAAAACGCATATGGTAACTTTGTCTTGCTTCTTACATATACGTACATTCATCCCACTTTACGCCATCAGACTTCACGACGGAGCACGTGAAATATGTTTGAGTCAATGTATAAGATAAAGACAGAATAGCGTACGATTCTGTCTTTATCTTACATAAGGCGAGATAAGACGAGTGTAGAAGAGGTAAACAAATGACAAAGGGAGCAATTCTCCAGTACTAGAACAATTTATGGATTTGTGTTTTCTCGCAGCAGATCCCACTTTTCCAGCAAGACGTTGTGCATCCGCACATAACCTATGTTAACTAAAAGTCCTGAATTGCCAATCTAACATGTGAAAAAGATTAAAGAACATGTAACTGTAATAATGCAAATGTGATACAATATCTCAGGAACACAAACCACCTGCTGAAATTCCGAATCCATGCCACAGCCAGTCACCGTGTGTAGATAACATGGGCGGAATAAATAAATAAATAAATAAATACCAGTAGGTAATCTCTTATTCTTTCTTTCAAAAGTTAGTGAAGTACAAAACGGTTCTTGGGGAAGGTCGGTAAACGCATATGGTCGACCTAGATAGGTAGATGAACTAAAATCAGAGTGCCTTAGTTTTTCGTTTTAAAATCAGCCGAACGTCTGCAGAATAATAACAGTAAGGACATAAGTTCTGTTTTTCTATTCTTTTTTACTACACCGAGGGGATGCGCGGTTGAATAGTAGATCAATTCGCAGCAGTGGGCGTTCCTTTCCCCATAGCTGTGGGACAGAAATTGACCATGTGGCAAATTTACTCAACGGGGCAGCGCTTAAAAAATTGAAAAAGATGAGGTTGGAACCATGGGGCTCTATGAAACACGACCCTTCATCTTCTAAAGTGGGACAACCTGGGAGCGGTAAGCAACCAACTGCCTCGCCAACTAGGGGTATCTCGAAAACTGGAACACCAAAACGGCATCGGTCTAGGGACATTACTCTTAAGAAAGGTAGATTAAAGAAGGGATCGAAATGGATCCGCGGAAGAGAGTAAAACTTCGATTCCTCGAAGCGAAGAACCTCCCAAAATCGGTAGGGGCACATGCCTACTAGTACCCGGAACCAGTCACCAGAAAGAATGACAAGTTTTTCTCGAATGTGATGCCAATGCGCACCACACTGTGTGGAAACACCCACTTCAACAAAAGAGTTAAGTTTCTCCTACATTATATTATATTTAATAATCAATGTAAGCAATGAGCCAACCTTCGTCAATAATCGACGAAGGAAAGTTGACATAACATCTGGAACTGTGAATGCCTGCATGGTTCGGAAGAATCGTCGCTCTCTGACCATAGATACATTCGTTGTGACATCAGCTCAAATGAAACGGCCATAGCAGTATACACAATTATGGACCAACTGGGACTTCTATAGGGAGAACCTAAAGGTCAAGCTCGAAAACTGTCTCGCAGGGCTCAATAACTAGACGGCACTGGAGGTCATGGAAGTAAACCTTCTTATGACCATCAGAGGTCTCACGAAAAAGAACATCACCTCAAGAACGGTGCCCTGGTGGCATGAGATACTCTCTCGACTGCTGGTACAGATAGAGATAAGAAACGCAAAAAGTGATTCGTGGAGGAGGTATTGAGAGGAAATTGAACCAGACTCCAAAGAGCCTTACAAGGAGAAACAGAGAGTAGAATCGAAGAAAATCGATGGGGTTATACAGGGACCGCGATACAGACCCCAGAGCTTCTGCTTCAATTACATTTTCCGAGATGGAAGATCCTCGCTAAAACTATAACTGGAAAACTCTGGAAGGAGGAACAGAAGAAAGAAAAGAACCGACCGAGGACAACAATGTACGGCGTCAAGCTGTAGGTACCTAGTTGAAGAAGTAAACTAGTTGAGCATAACGTTAGATCAAGGATTGACCTTCAAACTACACTTGGAGAATTTAGCGAACAAAACTACAAAAGTCCTTGTAGACTTGTTCGTAGTCGAGCGTTCGGGAGTAAATATGACCCACTGGATATACTTACACCAAAATGATTAGACCGGTCATTAAGTATCGGTCACTGGAGTGGTGGCATAAGACCCTTGCTCATAAGAACATACAAATAGTTAGTAAGGTGCAGTGCAGAGCCTGCCTTGGAATTACAGGGGCAATGATAACGATCAGTACAGGAACTACAGATGCTCGCTTGAAGCTACCGCAATTAAAGCTAGTAATTAGAACAAAGGAGCTTAGAACGACAAACCGGCTAAAAGTCAATGTCGACAAGGGATTGTCAAGGTCGCTACGATGAAATTTTCAACCAAAAAAGATTGTCTTACTAAACAACCCCACTCCATATACGACTGGGAGAACAATTCCAGTAAAGTAAAACTGAATGGAATCCTGTATTACATATACGGTTCCAAAACCAGTAACGGGATCGGGAGTTATGGGATGTTATTAATTGCTCATTCTAACTGCGTTCATTCGATGCACTTTGACTGCTCAACGGTATAGTGAAGGAGTGGCAGAACTCACTGTCCTTTCCTTGCTGCAGCCCACTCTTCTAACAAGATTCTTTTAACACAAGAAGTTCATGCTGCTTGGTCACATAAAAATCAGAATGTATCATCAATCGAAGATGTTTGGAACATTGCTAACCTTTTTCGGAGTCTGGAAACTATCTCCCATGATCTGTAAGTTAAATGGTATGTAATACCTTAAGAAGACAACCACCCGATGAAATACCGAATCCATGCCACGGCAAATTAGGGCCATTCCATCGCAAGTGGTCTAATTTTTTAAGTCACCCACACTGACCACTATCAATTTTCCTGAAAGTTTATGTGGACGCAGATCCATCCTAAACATGACTCTGTGCAAAATTTCATGTCAAAGCATCAAGTACTTTGGAAATGTGACCTTCCATTTGGAGAGCTTCTCAATGCAGAATGGGACAAAACCGAGGACAAAACCCAATTGTTGACTCATTATTACTACAAGGCAAAAGCATGTAGGACTCTCTTACTACCATTTGCGGTACAACTTGAGAGATAAAATTTACTTCAGGAGCCAGCAGCAGGGATCAAAGTCTCTTATAAAATCTGCAAGGGATACGGAGTAAATTTTAGGGCCAGATATCTCATGTATTAAGTAAAGGAAAGCTGCCATTTCACAAATCTTTTAACTGTGCCTGAGACAGTACCATGCAATATTATCTTCATTCAGAGCCACTTATGTCAGGTTTCTATTGGAGCATAAATGGTGCCAACTGCAAAGTTGTCAAAAATGAGCAATGTCCAGACTCAAATAAAGTGACTTACGTCATTTCAGAGATTATTTTTCCCCCACCACTGGAAAGAGCACATTTTTTCTAATAGAATCAACTTGGTTCATCTTGGATTCGATTCAGCAAAGCGATGAAAAATAAGGCTGAACTGAATGAAAAGTTATTCCTAATCCAAGGAAAAACAGTGCATCACAAGTGGATTAGGCCTACTGGGGATACCACTAAAAAACACGCCAGGAACTCTACGTCATGGTGGTGTGGAAATGAGTTTTTTGACCAATACGCGTGTTGGGGTAGACTTTGCGGAGCTCGTACGCCGAAACTATTCATTTCACAAAAAAAGGTTGAAACATAAATTATAGGAAATATTCTCTAGTTTAATTTATTACATAACTATTTTCACCGTATAGTGAGTCGGAAAGGAAATATCATCGAAAAACTGTTTTGGAGCGCCATTTTTCCAATATGGCGGCGGATTCCGAACAAAGTAAAAACTCCACAGATTTCTAACCATACACCTAGATTGACAACTTCATTGTTAAAGTGAGGCCACAATTGCCAGTATTTTCTTAAAAAAACGCTCGGACACGTCGATTTCCTATTTTTGGGGGACAACTTTTGATGTCAAATTTGACTTTGTCAGGTCAACCCCCTAGCCCCAGCAACCCCTAACTCAAGAATTTAAATAGGGAAAGGAGTTGAGCGACTCCTCATTTGAAGCGTCTTTTAATTCTCTATTCGACAGTACAAATGAATATTAGTTTTATTCAATTTTTTTTCGCACCGATGAAAAGCACCCTCCAGATTAACTAAGGTGGGGGTGTTATTTAGGAAAAATCCTGAATCACGTCACTTTTGACCTTTTGAACGGCACAGTTTGATGTCAAATTTGACCTTATCAGGTCAACCCCCTAACCCCAGCAACACCTAACTCAAGAATTTAAATAGGGAAAGGGTGTCGAGCGACCCCTCATTTGAAGCGCCTTTTAATTCTCTATTCGACAGTATGAACGAAATTAGTTTTATTCAATTTTTTCCACCCCCATGAAAAGCACCCTCTAGATTAACTAAGGTGAGGGTGTTGTTTAGGAAAAATCCTGAAATGTGCTGTTCAAAAGGTCAAAAGTGGCGTGTTTCAGGATTTTTCCTAAACAACACCCCCACCTTAGTTAATCTAGAGGGTGCTTTTCATGGGGGCGAAAAAAAAATTGAAGAAAACTAATTTTCATTCATACTGTCACATAGAGAATTAAAAGACGTTTCAAATGAGGGGTCGCTCGACTCCTTTTCCCTATTTAAATTCTTGAGTTAGGGGTTGCTGGGGATAGGGGGTTGACCTGACAAAGTTAAATTTGACATTAAAAGTTGTCCCCCAAAAATAGAAAATCGACGTGTCCGAGCGTTTTTTAAGAAACTGGTCTAAGTGTCCCAAAACAGGCGCGTTACCTTTTCAATGGGCCACCCTGTATGTATATGGAATTTCCCACCACTTTTGCCGGTTTGACAAATGGCGAATATGTGAAGTTGTGAATCTAGTGTACGGTTAGAAATCTGTGAAAAATTCGGAAAGAGCACGTCAAAATCTATTAATATAATCTACCAATTTACAAAACCCCTATAAAACTTCACAGCCAACCTCCTTTTTTAGCACTAACTGACTGGACTATAATAGGAAAAAGTTGATTTACTGCATTGCACAATTTGTCAATTCATTTTATTTTTCAACTCGCTGTAAGGGCGAGAAAAAGGTTAGGTACATACTGTATTTTGAATTTGTCTTCTTTTAACGTGCCAACATAACAATGGAAGGATAAAAAGCTTATAGCAATCCTTTGACGTTTACAAATATTGTCACTCCATTACATGATGATGAAAATTATACCCTACTAGAGCAAGATCTTTACAAAACAGAAATCAATTTCCTACGCTTTCTGATGTTTAGAATACTTGAATATATAACAAGGAAGTCTGAAAAGTAAAAGGGGGGTTGATATGTAAGGCAGCTACAAATAGACGTCTGCAAAGGGGAGAAAATACAACGTAATTTAAGATAACAACGATCAACCAACGTAATGATTCGGTTTGCGCTGGATTCAAATATACTTAATATATAATCCTGAATTTCGATTGGCTTAGACAACGCGCGTACATAAACTAAAGAATATGATTGGCAATTAAAGTGCAAATTACACGTGCGTCGCTTTTAACGTAAATTGAACTTAAATCATTCATACTATAGTAGTAATTACGAGAGCTCGAGTATGACTCATCGCTTAAAACATATGAATGAAATAATAGGAAACGTATGTCGCATAGTTCTTTTTAATAAAATAACATAACCTATAATATTAATCATGACATTCATGACATTCATTCTTAAAAACAATGCGCAAATTTTAGGTGACGTTTTGAACAGCTGATGATAGTGAATACATATATGGTTTTAAAACGGACACACGTTCCATTGAAAGCATGGGTAGACATATTTATTATTTGTTATTTCTTTTCTATAAATACAACTCTTCAAAGTGTAACAGAGATAGATAAATGTTATTGGTTAATTCTTGTTGCTTACTTAGATGAGTCATACTCGAGCTCTCGTAATTACTACTATATCGATTTTATTTTATCCCAATGTACATTTCCACCTCCCCCCCCCCCCCAATCTGGAAATTAAAACGAAAACCATTAAACAAAATAAACACTTTTCAACCCAATTACAATTTAATTACTAACGAAGTGTTATTAGTGAAACGTATAGCTAAAACGCTTGAATAATTTACAAAAAGCTTTATACGCACATAAAACGTCAAAAATGACCAACAAAAAGCGTCACTTTATTTGATGGAAATTACAAAAAAAAGAGTGTATTTGTAAAAAGGCCCGACAATTTTTTTTGTAAATGTAAATTTTAGGATTTTAAGTTTTAAATAAACAATGAAACTTACCCAAACATGATAATAGTCGGTCACGTTTTGACAAGAAGGCAGGAACACTATTACAGTCAACCCCACTCAATCGTATAAGTTACACAGCAGCAAACAATAATTTGAAAATTAATAATAAACACGCCGTGTTAACAAGTGGTTTATAGGAAGATGGCGAGCTGTCAAGTAACACGGATTATTGACAAGAATACGTCACGAACACAACACAAATTTCAAATTTCACTAGTAGAAATATATAAAAATACTATTTAAAATACTGATAGAATGAGATATTGGTCCGTATAGATGTGATAATCACATTGGTCCACTGAAAAAAACTTCTGTCAAATTCGCGTGCTTAAAGGGTGTGCATCACGGTTGGTAACACAGATACCATTTTTATCATTTAAGATACAAACCCCTTCGTTTGAAATTTTTTTTTTTAAATGCTTCCTAATCTACTTAAGACAATAACATTTTATGTAAACTCTTTATTTTCCACACATTCTATAACAAACACAGGGAAAGATGACTAGTTACTTCCACGTTTTACCTTAATTAGTTTTGTTCTTGGCTGTACCTCCATCTCCACCATGCAACTTTCATTCGATCCCATATATTTTCAAAACTAAAAATAATCGTTATCAATAAATGAATGAATCTCGGGACATTACCTATCCATAGCCGGTCTAACGTCAAGTAACGCAAACTGATACTTATCATCCAATTTCCCTCCATCGTAATAATCGATAATATAACGAACTTCTTTACCACAACGATCGACAATCCAATCGTGCCTATCGAACGGCAATTCGTAACCGAGCAACTGTCGAATTCGTGCTCTAGGACTATAATCGGTTGCCTTACCGCCGAAACTTTTCAATCTACAAAACTAAACTTTTACAAGGAAACCTTCAAAGCGTAACAACGACTACTTCGGTTGAGAACATTCGTTGTAATGAAGCGCCTCCCATTTTAACACTTCCTGCCAAGCTTGTTCGTTATTCGCATTGTGTATCATAATAATATTATCCATGTCTTTCTGTGATAAGTCGTCGTCTTTCCAACGCCATCCTTTCCTTAACATCGCATTCCAAAACATTTGTGCGCTTGGATACACCCAAAACGGTTCCTCACCTTCTTGTACAATCGCTTTAGGAATGGTGGAGATTTCGCGTTGTGTCGGTAACGGAAACGGTTGATCGAGTGCAGGACTTTGATTTGCAGGTGGCATCTACGATAAGAAAAGTTAAAAACCTTAAATAACAATCTTACACTGACCATATTTAACGGATTTATTTCATCACCATTCGATTGCTGTATAGGACATTGATTACCGAAGTTTTTCGTATGTTTAACGGGACATTCCAGTCTCGCATTGTGGTGAATGAAATGACCGAAATCCTTACTTTCCGAGATCCGTGGTTTATACACATACGTGTTTGGATATAGAATTTGTGAAGCGGCAGCTTCGGCGGACGTTAACGTATTTCCCATAACAAGTTGTGAACTTGGCTGTAAAAAAGTTACATAACCTCTCTCGCATTTTAAACTATGAAAAAACAAATTACTTACGTAATTAATTACAGTGTTTTTGATAATATATTCCTAATTAATAACTAATTAACAGATTAATTTAGATTTTTCTTAAATAGTTACGAGAAATGTGAGCTTAAAAAAAAAAACATAATAATGGAAGTGTTACCACACTTTCCATAAAGCAACCAAACATTTCCCTAAAAAATTTCAAGATATGTTGGTTGCCTATAATACGGAGCACTATTTTATAAAGTAGGGTAACTTATTGTCAGAGGCGGACCAGCCATTCGGGCGATCGCTTGCCAATCTTAAATCATTGAATTAATGATGGATTTAGTTTTGAAAATTTTATGTAACAGTTAGTTTACTAATAATACAAAGAATTATATTGAAGTTATAAAACATCTTTATATATAAAAATGAATCGCTATTTCCCTTGGTCACTTGAGAACGACTTTACCGATTTCAGTCATCTTTTTTTTAAATGTTTCTAATACTTTGTATAAGGTTCTTACGGAAAGAAAAATTAAGAAAATTGCCCAGAAAATTGGAAAATTTCAGAAAACTCACAGTTCGCGGAATTGCCAGTTCGCGCGTTTAACAGTTGGCGCGTCGCAAATGTCGTTTAACATCTGCATCGGTCGGCATCTATCGATCAAAAAATTTATTTAAGTATTCATTTCTTGGTGTACAGTCTATTCGATTTGAACGTTTATCCAGTTTTGAGTTTGTTGGACAGATTGAGTGACTGTGGAAACAATTCGCGGTTGACATGTATGTCAAAATTGTGACTGAGCAATTGACATTCGTTTGAAGTTTGAACCAAAAGCATGGAGTTGAAAGGTTTATTAGGGTTTATAATCGCTTATGAAGAGTTACCTTTTCAAACGTTAATATTTCGAAAACAATAAAATTTAGGAGTGGTGTAGGTATTAGAGAACAGTGTTAATAATCATGAGCAGATTTCGAAAATGGGACAATATACGCGGTGTTCTATTTAAAAAAATGATTCAAGATGGCGCCGAGTCGCCATTTTGTAACTTTTAGCCGTCATTTGTATTATACATAATATTTAAAAGGATAAAGTGATGACTGAGTGACTCACTGACTCACTCACTGATCTATCAACGCCCAAGCCAAACCAATGAACCTAGAAACTTGAAATTTTCAGTGAACCTTCCCCTGATGATGTAGGCACCCACTAAGAAGCGAATTTCGAAATTCATCTCCTAAGCGGATCAAAATTAGCAGGGTTAAAATAAGTCCTAGGAGTTTAGGGCTTCGCCCCTATAGGTTTCAAAGTTACCGTGTTTTTGTTATGGAGTTTTGATTTTATTAGTAAACATTGTAAACAAAAGCGCAATGTTATTACTGTCAAACTTAAAATCTGTAATGTAGCAACATTGAACTGTACGCTATAATAGCGTATAGTTCAATGTGTAGCAATACCCATGATGTAAAAATACAAGGTGTACCATTGCGCATAATGGCGACCGCTTGGTGGAATAGCCAATCAAACATGGGGTCCAAATGCACCCGCGAAATACAAATACAAAATTAGTTAGATATAGTAACAATGTAAATATAAGATTAGGGGAAATTAAATTAAATAACACTAATTAATAATTAATTAATTTCTTTCTCAGAAACTATTCTATGCATAAAAATACATTTTAATACATTTTTACGAAGATCGGAGGAAGATGAGAGAAATCTATAACCTTTGATCTCAGACTTATGACATTACCGTAAGGTGGCAACATTGTTAAGTTGGTTAGAATATTTAGTGACTTTAGTTGGTATTTGTTAGATAATATACCTTAACCTTAAAACAAGAGATCTATCATAAATATTTTTTTATTTTCAATAATAAATCAGTCGGGCCTTAACCGCTAGTATTCATATATGCAAGATACTTGCAAGGTATTTTTCCCTCAATCTACACTTTCTATTTACGGTTTTATAATCAAAACAACATACCTACTTTTTGACAGTTTTGGAGGTTAAGGCGCAAATGACAGATAACAATCGTGGCAGTCATATTGCTCTTTAGCATTTGGACCCAACTCTTGATTGGTCAAAAGCTTGGACGACTGCGCATCCACGGGAATGGCACACCTTGTATTCTTACATCATGGCAATACCTTTGGAAGTTCAGACAACTTTTATTGGCGGTACGAAGTTCGCCGGGTCTGCTAGTTTCACATAAATATAAATATCTTAAAGAATATAAAAAATGCCATTCATTTATGAACAAAGTGGCTGTCTAAAAGTTCCCATAACAGACACGGCGTTTCCCCTTTGCAGAGCTATACTTATGCGTTGAAATAGATAGGACTTAAACCTTGGTTCACCAGTTTTACTCCTGATTAATCTTCCGATGGAACTGGGAAGTCTTAAGGCGTCTTCGGACCAGGCCCTTAAGGTCTCTATTGCAATAGGAACAAAAAAGCAAATTTTGATCCGCCACGGATCTGTACTTGTTCCACTTCTTGTTAGCTGTGACTTTGGCCACGTATCCACAGTTCTTTGCTGAATGTGACAGGTAGGATGGAGCTACTGTATCCACTACGCGACGGTTGCATTCCAAACAAGATGTTTACCACTATATCCCATCAACACGCTTGCCCTCTTCCCTGCAAATTCCTGGTGGTTCCAAATTTAACGGAATATTAATTGTCTGCAGAGCTCGACAGATAATGTTGTTCATTTCAGTATTTCTATATAAATGTGCCGCACTCTTCTTACAACTCAATCCATGTGAACCCTTGGCAGACACTTTTGCGCCACAAATGTGAGGAGTGCATATACCACAACCTAATCTTAGACCAATTGATATTCTCAAACAATTGTTTTCCAGTAATCTGGATATAAAGAAGACTATAAAGCTGCTTTTCTAGAACATAACATCCTAACACTGCCCAGTATTTTCATTTTAGAAAGTGTGTGTAGTGTGAGAAAGAACATTTCAAACTTTATATGTCAGTCCGACGTACATCATCATAATACTAGAAGCAGAAATAATATCCGTATCGATGTTTACAGATTAACAAGGTCAAAAAATGGCCCTCAGCATCAATCTCAACAGCTATTCAATAGTCTTCCTGTAGTGATGAAGCAATTACCGTATCAAAGAGTTTTTGGTTTCCAAGGTTTTTTATGATTATGATGAGTACTATCAATCATTGAATAAAGAAGAGAGAGGAAGGAGACTATCGTATCATTGTTGTATAAAAATTAGTGACGGAAGTTCAGCCATTTGTACACCACTATTGAGTCATCTTTGTTTACATTTTGGTCATGTTGACAGTTGACCATAACCTGCAAAATTTGAAATATTTATTTGTTGATTGTTACAGTCACTGAACTCCAATTAGAGTTATAAATATGGCAGTTGTTTCTGTCAATTTCTATGTAACAGGAAACATGTTAGTAGCCATTTTGCCACCACTTTGATTTCAAGGTCGAGGGCATATACTCCTTCCTCTCTATTCTTTATTCAATGCTATCAATGTTATTCTGACCTTGGTAAACTGATTCGTAACAAATGTTGTAAGCTTTGAGATTTCTCAAAGGTTGTAAGGAAACATTTAATATGTGATATTCTATGTCTTTTGTTTTTGAGGAGTGTAAATCATTGAATAAAAATATTCAATGGTGTAAATACAATATTCAGTACTTAACTGCCACGAGTAACTATTATTATTATTATATTATGGGGAACATGCACCATCAATAAAAACATGTACCTAAGCACTGGTTCTGCCGTATTAAATCGGGTTCCGTATGAACTCAATCCAAAGAATGTCGAACGCCGTTTTTTCAAATGCGAACAACTGCTCCAAAGGCAAAATCGGAAAGGTTTTTTGCATCGAATCGTGACGGTAGACGAAAAGTGGATCCATTACGACAATCAAAAGCGCAGAAAATCGTGGGGTAAGGCCGGTCATGCACCAACTTCAACAGCAAAACCGAATATTCATGGCAAGAAAATAACGCTGTGCATCTGATGGGATCAGTTTGGAATGATCTACTAGGAGCTACTCCAGCCTAACGTACTGGGGAACGTTACCAACAATTGCTCCTTCCGACTACCACTTGTTCCGGTCGATGATTCACATGGGCTGGACGAGCACCCTTTCACTTCTTACGAAGAAACCAAAAATTCGCGTCAAAACATGAGCAATTTTTTCAACGCGGAATCCGTATGCTGCCTGAAAGACGAGGAACAGTCGTAACTAAACGATGGCCAATACTTCCAATAAAATACATTGCACCAATCTCTCTCAATAACACTTCAATGTTACAAAAAAAACCTCAAAACTGATTTGTACTCCTGATATATTTTACGTGACACCAATTAGCAAGATGCAAATGTAGGGCCTTTGCGCGGGCCCGGGCCCGTGTTCCGCGGAACACTGGTAGCTACGGCGCCCACCACGGCTAAAGGAGATGCGGATGGAAGAATTGTCAGGTGTAGCATTGACAAGGCCACTTCTGTAGTTGTGATTGGAGAAGATGTCGACCTCGTCGTCATGCTGGTTGAACTTAATCTACAAAACAAGACCAGTTTTTTTATGAAGCCTGGGAGAGGAAATACCTAGACGAAGTTATTCTCCACCACACAACTACAGGATCTCCCTTACAGTGAATCACTTCTCTTCATCCAGTCCTTTTCAGGATGCGACACTACCAGCGCAATACATGGACAAATGAAAGCTTCCATCCTCAAATGCTTTGAGAAAAGCCCAACGAGATCCGAGCCTTTGCTAGTTTGTTCTATAACACCTCATCAAGCCCTGAGAATGTTGAACAAGCAGGTGAAGATTTATTCCTGCTAATGTAATAAGCCGCACCAACCCAGAAGGATTTGAATGTGCAGAGGTACACGTAGTTCATGAAATCATCAACTAAGGCGGAAGCCAATCTGGTTTCTCTTCCACCAACTAAAGGTGCGACTTGACAACACTCTCGCGTACTTGCAGATCGAGCAATGGCTTGGAAACGAAAGCCTCGATGCACAACGGTGGGGTTGGGCGAGAGGAGACGATGGAATGCTCCGCACTGCCGGCCCGCCAGCACCGGCCAACTTCCTAAATTCCATCTGCCGCTGTGCAGTTAGTTGCGCCTCGACGTGTAGGTGGCGTAAGACAGAGATCCTCTTCTCTCCAGCTTGTGCCTGCCTTAACGGCCCACCAATCCTCAAGGATCGCGAAAACGACAACATTGACATCTTGATTTTTTCGGAGAGCCACAATATTAGTATTACTGTATGTGTTGTATTTTCATTCTTGTCATGTAAATAAAGCATGATTTTCATTTTTTCACTCTGCTACCTCTCCGTTATGCATACACATATGTATATAAACCATATATGAGTGGTACGTAGTGAGACATCTCGAATGAGTAGAGTCTTTGAATAGGTCAAGTCAACTCAGTATTCTTGGTCTTCGAACGGACTTATCTCACTTTGCCATCCTGTCCAGGAAATAGTTGAATGATCTTTGTTAACGGCCAGTGAATTCCTTTACTGTTGTCACTTCCCACCAACATAATGTCTCCAGCTTCTACTGAGCCTTTTTTTCTTGATTTCCGGCCAAGAATAAGTTGCCCTAAATACTCTTTCCTAAAGCGAACACGAATTCATCACTTAGCCTCTGGATGCAGGGCCGGCGTGAGGCACGTTCACACGGTGCAGTTCACCCGGCCCCGCGCGCATCAAGATTTTTAAAACGATAAATCTTAAACGTGTCGACAAAAGGTTTTTCTTATATTGTAGTAAAAAGTTATGACATCTTGAATAAATTTAACCTACCCTTGACGGTCAAAACAGAAGTAATAAGCCATTTGTTACAGAGATGAAATTATTCACTGAGGTTGAAAAAACTTAAAATTTGCAATGTGTTTTTGTACCCAATGATAAATGCCTTGTGTGGGAACATTTCTGTAAATACTTTAAATTGTAATATGGAAACATCACAATTGTCCCTAAATATTGTTTATTTTGTGCCAAGAACGGCTGGTGGATTTGACTATGTTAGCAATAGAGAAAGAGGTTGGACGAACTGGATACATCAAAAACCATTGGCGCGTTTGCTTCAGCCAAAGCACGAAAAATCTATCTATGAATTTTTCTTATCGATACTATACCCTGTTCAAGTCACCAGCCGTTGCACGTCATAGCTTAAAACTTACTAAATCAATGACGTGGTAATCAGCGTTGTCAAATGTACGTGT
Organism: Pyrocoelia pectoralis; assembly: GCA_036250285.1. NCBI lineage: Eukaryota > Metazoa > Arthropoda > Insecta > Coleoptera > Lampyridae > Pyrocoelia > Pyrocoelia pectoralis. Next base: position 31,916,709 of record CM070077.1, read on the forward strand.
TGTCAAACTGACATTTTTAGGTTAGGAACAAATAGATATGTACTGTATACCTATGTAATAATAAAATACAACAACTAATGTAGACATAAACAAAATAAGAGTAAGTACTGTTTTTAGTAAGGCAATTTTTAAAAAAATAGCTTAAGGGCGTACCGGTGAATTTAACAAAGTAAACAAAACTTGACGTGACAACATCGAGATATTTCATGAGTTTATATTCGCATTACGTTTTAAGTTGTAAGTACGAACTGAAAAGTGTGCGACAAGGATAAAATATGGTCGCTAACCCTACACGATTAATGACTTTTAATACCAACTGTACTTACGATGACATTTTGGCTTTAATCCAAATTTTATTAAAGTTGTTTAGTAAATTATAATTATAGTATTGGTACACGAATAATGACGTGCAACGGCTGGTCACTTTAACAGGGTTTATATACTAACTTGTTTATTGTTTGATGTTTTTTATTATTTTATTGTCGCCAAGCACTATGTTAATTTTCAAGGGTAAATTTTTATTTTAAGTTCCAGCCTCGCATTTTTATATTGCACCTGGGCTCTAATAGACTAGCGCCGGCCCTGTTTGGATGAAGGTACCTAACTCGGCATCCAATATATCAACCTCAGGAAGTCAATCTCCTTTTAATTCTCGGAGAAACATTGGCAGAGTTAATTTTTTTGCAAACTCAAAATCATCATCGAAAGAGTAACTTCTATTTTTGGATAAATGTAAAATTTTAAGCCTTAACGAACATTTAAATTTGAAATAAATTGATATTATTATAATTAGATGGCGGATTAATATGCACATAAAAAGTCACATATATGCGCATATATGTATATGCACCAAATATGTTAAAGATATGCAGTCAGTTTGTTAAAATATGCAACGTTATATGCAAAATATGCGTACCAAGAAATAATAAACAACCTGTATTAAACAAAAACTGTTATTATGTGAAAAAGGTTCTTAATGAAATTAAAAAAATTAAGTAATTAAAATAATAATAATGTATATGTGTAATATTAACTACAAATAATCTTACGATCAGTTGGAGAATTAAACAATAAACATCAAGGGCGTACGCAAGGTGGGGCAAGGGGGGGCCGATGCCCCCCTGGCCGCAAAACGAATTGTACTAAATATTAAAATTTATTACTGGTCATCTAATTTCAGGAGAAATTAAGCATTTCCTGGCCTTTCTTCTAAATAAACAGTATTTGTACCCAAGGGGAATTGTATGATGCTTAAATGTATTGAAAAGAATTGTGGGGTAACAACATAAGCAATAAATATTAAACACGTTTCCAAACAATTTTATTTTTTGGCCTCCCCCTAGCCAAAAAGCTGCGTACGCCCTTGATAAACATATTATTCTTATCATCGCTTTTCTGCCTATAACAATTTACAATCAGGTGTTTTTCCAAATTGTTTAAATTAAGTCCTTGTCGGGTATCAGATAAAATATATCCCCGTACGATCAAGTGGATGTAGGGACGCGACTGAGAAATCTCGGTAAGAAATGCAAGGCAGCTCCATCTAAATCTCGATATGATCGAATGCTACGGCGAAATTATAGCAGTGACGCTTCTCTTACCTTCTACAGGAATTTTTAAAGGTTGTCTTTTTTAGATTTTAATCTTTTATTTAAAAAGTTTCATTTACTGTGCTCGTTTGAGGAGATGAGAGAAATTTTTTTTAAGTAAAATGGCAGATTTATTTAGAAATGCACAAATTATGCAATAATATACACATTTTACAAAAATATGAACATTGCTGCAAATATATGCAAAATATGCAAAATTAAATTGGTGTCATATAACTCGCATTAATGTGATTCACCTAGATACGGAAGGGTATTTTTACAGCATCAATATTCAACAATATGCATTTTGCATATAATCCGCCCTCTAATTATAATGTAGCTATTTGTGTCCAAGTCGACACTCGACAGAAAGTAATTAATTCAACTTTTTATGACAATGTTCAATGTAGATGGCACAGAAAAGTAATTAAATTACAATAACATTTAATGTGAGACGAAAATGAAATGATGTGATGAAATACCTCCGTTTAAATGTGTATTTACTCTAACTTCCAAACGGTTAACATACACACAATTATTATGATGTAATAGATAAAATGACTTATATAATTGCAACCGTATGAAATGAGACTACCAACAAATGTTTTAAATAAATTATATAATATTTTTGAAATAAAAATATAGGTGGGACCACGGTAGGTACATACATCATATTTTTAGTACCTCTTAGACATTATTTGCATTAGAATAAATTTATATACGATGTTTAACCATCAGTAAACTCTCTACTACAAGTACTGAATTGTTGAATATTTTATAAGAATCTTCCAAGTGAAAATCCTACAGGTACAAAGACAATAAGAGATATTCACGCCGGAAGTAAGAATAGAAGCAAGTAACTTGCGTAAGTAGTTATGAATCTTCATCGCAAATGTTTGGCAATTAAACGAATAATTAACACATATTTGATTTACTCTCACAATTCATTCTAGTACATGGAAGTTATCTAACAGAAACAGCAACACTTACTCTACATACCTACTAATTTGTTTATTTAGAGCAAAGATCCGCATTTATCTTCTTTATGTATACCTACGCAAATTTGAATTATGTAATTTTGAGTTATTTAAGACAGTTTCTTGTACGAATGATTTTTATTAATTGCTGCTGTACTGAATTGCGACATCGCTAAAGATATTAGAATATTCATCGCCAACCTCTAATTAAATTTTGCAATAATATGCTCTTTACATGCTCGATAAATACATTTAATAAGGGGATTACTTGGTCGAGTCGTCTATACATATAATGGCTTCGTTCAATTCAATTAATTGTGAGGTGATTATATATTCTGTCTATATCTACAGTTATAGTTTCTTTAAATAAACAGCACGCAAGATCATGAGTATTAGAAATATTAAATAATAGTAATTTGTAGAGTTCGAGCGCCTCAAGTAAGAACATGAAAAGGTGTACGTTTCCTAGTGGTCTCATTGATATAAAACATTAAAACAATATTCTATTTTAAAACGTATAATATTTACGACCTCGTGCTCAACATTATAAGTACATGGTTCATCAAAATACAAACGAAATGATTGTTTTTTAAGCGTTATGGAATTTTGTTTTGGAAGAAACTGTTTTATTGCTTTTCAATATACCTATTCGCCTGCATGCGTTCAAAGCAATTCTCAAAGCATTTTATCCATGATGAAGTTGGTATATCAAAATCATGGTTTTCAAAGGCTTCAACAGTTACTTGAGGTGATAAAAATCGCTATCAACACATTTTTTGTTTGACATTCGAAAACCAAAAAAAGTTGTTAGGCGATAAGTGTTGTGAATACGGGCAATAAGACATTAATTCGATGTTTTTCTCCTTCACGTAATCAATTATTCGACGTGTTGTGTGGTAGGTTGTACTGTCATTATGGAGAATCATGCGACGTTTTTGGTTGTTTTTCCTAATTGTTGTATATCATTCAGCGTAAAATTGTTCATTTAAAGAAATGGTTGCGACATGCCCCGTACAATCGAAGAAACAAGCGATCATTTTTTTGTAAGTGCTTCATAGACGAACAACTTTTGTAGTATTGGGGTCAACTTGGAACATCTAAATAGTGGGTTGTTGCTTAGTTTCCGGTTCATGTAAGTCCTTATATCAAAGTTTTGCCACCTGTAACTATATTGTAGAGATGTAGACGGATTGTTTAGATCGTCGCTCGAATTTTTTATGTATTGCTAATAAACACGAATATGGTTTTCAGTTTCAGTCAAATTATGCGAAATCCATGGAAAACCGCAGCTAATTGTTGATGTAAATGTATTTCACCTTGTGATATGTCAAGGGATGCTCCTATCTCACATGCTGAAAACTAGGTACATACAGTTCTCCTGATGGCGTATCATTATTAAAAGTTGAACGAAGCGATTCTGCGCATTGTTGTTGAGTTAAGCTTTATCAATTATTAAGCCGTTGGTAATTTAATAATAGAATAACATCAAAACTCTGAATGTTAATTATTGTCAACAGATGATCGATGGTGGACTACTTAGTTGAATACCATGTGCCAGACAGAATCTATCGAATTCCAAAGAATTGAAGGATGGACCATCGAGACCCAACTGTATTGAGAGTCCTAGTTTGTTTCTTGCATAAAAAAAACCCGAGTAAAGAAGTTGGAGAGAGCTTGATAATGGAAAATGACACTTTGCCGCAAAGCAAAACTATAAAAATTCTACACGAAGCAACGCTCAGAGAAGTAGTATATCATGCAATACTTGTGGAAACCTAAAAATTATCATGCATATTTATACATACAACCTTATATAATCAGAGATCCTTCTGTCCCACTTTTTATCGCCATTTCATTTCACTTGCATATTTAATTTTGTCATAATTTTACTTCACCCCATTTCCCTTATGGTCATACCGGTTGGGTCTGCCTTCTGAAGTCTGTTTTTGTACTTTAATACTACTTGTGTACTAAATAATACTTACTTGATTTACTTTAATCATTAGTGTAACATACAATTCAATCATATTATTTTATTCAATTACAAATTTAATGTTCCACTCCGTTTGTGAATCCATAGGGGTTGTAGCGCTTTCAGATACATACCTATTTCTTAAGGCACCTGAAAGATTGTACGGTGGATTGCACAGCTGCTGAAACTCAGTGCAGTGTACATACATCAGCATTGGCGACAAAACATTGGGGTGCGCTGTAGTGAGTGGATGGCCCCAACGTGGGGTGTTATTCCCACTTCTGTGGAACATAAGAGTAAACGGCCTCCTCTGTCGTCTAATGCTAATCGACAGCGGTTATTGTACGTTAGGATTTACGGATGATTTATCTAGACTAACAACTGCCAGTCTCATGCACTCTGCTTTTGGATTTACCGAGGAATGGTGTAAGGAACATTCCTTGTTCACTAACCCGGTAAAGGCGGAAGAAGAGGGTGGAGGGTCTTCCAATTCTTCTACTCTTCCAGCTATACCTCCCTTTTTCAGAGCCAGAAAAATAACTAGAAGAAGAAGCAAAAAAAATGCTTTTTGGCAATTTAGTCGCGCGACCAGGATACCTTGAGGCCCATCCCCAGAGGCTATCCTGTGACTGTACGCTGCTGTCATTAGGCATATTCCACTAATATAGCACTTCTTAATCATGTGCAAAAACTAGTTTGCCTTGCGTGCACGGGTACAATGTGAACTACCCAGATATCCGTCATAGGCCTTTTGCGTCTACCTCCACTGAATCTGCATGTGCGAGAGCATACATATTGGCAGCGTTGCGCAGGACACTCTCCAATTTTAGATGAGACAATCAAGCGATCCTGGAAAAGTTAACAACAGCTCTCCTCGCTTCGTTACAGTGACTTCCCACTATCTCGTCAATTCTTGTCTTGACTTTCCAGACTAATGCGCAATTTCGTTTATCGTTATTAACAAAAACTTACAATGTTTGCGTTACAAGTATTTTCTAGGTTGCGCATGCACGCGTTTTTAATTCGATATTCATTTCACTTTATAAAAAAAAATGATGTCATTATAATAGAATACAGAATGTTGATAAAGGTGTGCTTTTTGAGTTTAACGAACGTGGATTCGGAACTGAGTGAGCTGTGAATACATACTTATCAAGCACCATATAACTATACATACAGGGTTGCCCATTGAAAAGGCAACACGCCTGTTTTGGGACACTTAGACCAGTTTCTTAAAAAAACGCTCGGACACGTCGATTTTCTATTTTTGGGGGACGACTTTTGATGTCAAATTTGACTTTGTCAGGTCAACCCCCTAGCCCCAGCAACCCCTAACTCGAGAATTTAAATAGGGAAAAGGAGTCGAGCGACCCCTCATTTGAAACGTCTTTTAATTCTCTAAATCCTTTTTCTAAACACCCTGTACAAAGAATCGAAATCCTACGTAGTGCAAATGAAAACCTTAAAGGTCAAGATAAATCGATATAATTTATTTTCTCAAAATTGGTAAGCCATAGGTATAGGGAACGTTTAATAAAGTTACCATAGTTTTTAACGTATAATCTAAAAATGTAATAAAATACAGGGGGTTGCATTTAAAAAACCTAACTTTGATATATTACAATTTTGTGAAGCATCCTGTATATTTGAAAATAATTTTAAAAAATAGTCGTTATCAATTTACATATGTCACCAAAAAATGAAGCTGATATCTTGTACCCTTTAGGCACAAGAGGCCGAGGGAATAGTCGTGAATCACCCTGTATATAATGTAAAATAATAACTTTGGCTGGGAAAGGTAAAGCGTATCCCCCATATTATGTTTTTTCTATACAGTATGTTTATAGAAATTGGAAGAAATTTCTTCGGTCTAAAAGGCGACACTAACAGATATTCTTCATAACTGATTATATCACATTGAGTCACAGTTCGGTACTTAATGTACGTTCATAATAACGCACCACCAGATTTTTTCTAATATACAAACAAGGATCGTGTTGCAATTTCTACTTAAAAAATCGTCTTCTTTGTGCCAATTTTTTCTAACGAATACCATCAACGGCTATAATTTAAGTTAATAATAACTAAAAATATTTAATGAGAACAGAACCACAACAATGCCAAGTACCACTAAATTTAAGAAAACTAAATTCCAATGATAAAATGATACAATAGTAAATTAAATAATAGATACCGTTTTGTTGTAGATACATACTTCAAAATTTCCCCGAGGGCGTAGCAACTATGCAATGACTGGTATTGCACGAAGATCAAATACGTTCAATCGTGCATCTTCACTTTCACCACCACGTCGACCTTTTCACCCAACGGGAAAGTTCCCATAATGTCACATTGCTACTATATGCTATCCTTCAATTTATGGTTTACGATCTAGATCAATTGTTACTTATAGAATTTTCAATGAAGTATCATCAATTAACAATGCAATTAAGTATTTTTAAAGAGCATTAAGTAGAACAGAAATGGAGAAAGGTTAGTTCAAAGTGGAAGAGATCGTGGTTAATCGCAGACGAGTATCTGGACCGTTCACAAAAATTTCTTACCTCTTGACCTTTACGTAATGGAGAAAATTCTTAAACAACTTGTAATTGTTGTGATGTAATAATATGGAAAATAAATTTAGTCATACGTATCTAGTAATATTTATTTAGCATTATTGAAGTTAAATTATTCATATCTTTTATTACTATTTTTGCAATCCCATATTTTACGCAAAAGTCCTTTCGTCACGCTTTCTCCCCAATCTAATATGAATCTCTATTTGACGTATAATTTGCATACTTTAGATATTTTATCAATTAATTATTTTTTGGTTACTATCGTTATCGAATCAGTTTAGAACGTATTTTTGTTTCGCGTCGTAGGTATTTCATCAGATATTTTCTACCGACCGACTTAACTCTGGTAGTGTAATTGCTTGATAAATTAAATATTTTAAGTATCCTCATACAAAAAATCCAACCCTCTCCAATAATTATTGAAATGTTTACTAAGCGAATTTACAGCATGAGAATTTTCATCTCACGAAGCACGGGGTGAGGTTCGCTTCATTATTGACATGAGTAGCAAAATAACTAAAGGCACAGATTATAAAATATCACAAGGAAGTTTGTTGCGAATTTACAGTTGGCAAATAACATACTATACGAAGACCAAAATACCCGCCTTGACCTCGTTATAAAATATCTCTAACCTGACTTTGCACCATCGTATGCAACACTAAAAAGTGGTCTGCGGAATTCAAACGTGGAAAAACTTGCACAAAAGGCGAACCGCGGTCTGGACGTTCAAAATCAGCCTTAACAAGTGAAGTGATGGAAAAGGTAGAGTAAATTGTGGTTTCTAATCGGCGTTTAACAGTTGAGCAGGTTGCACACATTGCAAAAATTAATGAAATCGGTATTTGCAAAATCCTAGTGAATGACTTAGGAAAGAAAGAATTTCGGCACGCTGGGTTCCTCGAATGTTTTCAACGGCTGTGGAAAGTACTGTAATCTGAAAAAGGAAAAATTATTATTATAATAAATTATGAAGTTCCACAAAGCAAGTTGGAAGAAAATGAATTCTGAAAAAGCTGTTGGAAGCGGATACTGTGAATCTTCAGTTAAATCTATACCAAACGTAGATCACCTTTCAGAAACTTTCGTGCAAGCGTTCTATGAATTAATTGTGTTGTTTATTTCGGACGTAAGTAAGTCATCATTGTAGATAGTTATTCTAGGGTATCGTTTTACTGTGATCTATAATAGGAGAACACCGGCACCTTCCCCACCACTTTTTTTCGGACGTTCGAAGCCCCGCTCAATATTCGCCCACGTGTGCGACATCATTTGACCTTGACAATTCGACCTTGGGAATGCGACCGCGAAGTTTGACCTTGAGGGCAACCTTGGCCTTGAGGAGGACCTTGAAGTTTGTCCTTGAAAATGGCCTTGAGGGCAACCGTGACCTTGCGAGCGATCATGAAGCCTGACCTTGGAACTGCCCTTAAGGCTTGACCTTGAGATTTGGTCCTAGATGTTGACCTTGACCTTGAAAAATGTGATCTTGCAATTTGATCTTGAAATTCCGCCCTGACAAATTTGACCTTGAAAATAAATATGGATTTTATTTAATGTTGTTAAAAATTATAAAATTGTTTTATTTGCTAATGACACAGTGTTATTTATGTGACTGGTTCTACAAGAAATGAGACAGGTTCTAAATGGCGAGTTGCAAACTCTTTTTCGAGTGGATTTGTGAAAATAATCTGTCTAATAATACTAAGAAGTAAAAATTTTGTGTTTTTGGTAAAAAATCTAAATTGTGTAATGTTGATGTTAGTCAAATAACCAAATAAGTATGTAGCTATTAGCTAAATAAAATGAGTATTATTGTTAAACTGTTTATTATTTGAACATTCCCTTTAAACTCAGCCCTATTTCAGCATCAGGCGAAAGGAGATTTTCTACCAGATCCCTGCCGCTATTGTTGTTTACTTCAACCCTCCTTTTTTTCTCTACTGTAGGTGACAGCGGCGGCAGATATACGTCGCTAATCTTTTTTGTTTCTGAAGATGATGATGACAACTTCTGTCGGTAGTCACTGTCGAATGACATTAGCGAAACTAAATCGTTCATTGTAAAACACTGTTTAACACTGTAAGATATAATCGAATGACTGTATATATATATACCCAAAAAATGTTCTAATCGTTTAAATTTTTCCATATTATGATAGTCCAATAGGAAAACAATGTGATATGTAAAACATTAATGCGTGTTATTCATCTATTTCGGGCTTCTTAACGAAACTCATTAGACTTTATCTAATTGTTTAATAATAACAATATCATTCAACACAGTTTGCAGTGTTATACTTATAATAAATTGATTATCGAAAGAACAAAATGCTATCTATTTGTATAGTTATTAGACTTTATCTCAAAAATGTATTGTGCGCACGTCTTAATGCACTGTGCGCACATCAAAAATATACGGTGCGCAAGGTAAAAATGTTTACTTCATATTTAATCCAAAAAAGGACAAAACAATTAAAATCTTATACGAATCATATTTTTTTGAATCAATTCAGTTTTAAATGAACATATTTTTACATGATTGTGAAATTAATTCTAAATGTAGAATTAGAAATAAAGGAATTTTAGTAATTACCCTACTATCATTAGTCTCAAACCAAACTCATTAAATCCAGAATTCGTATTATTACACAATTTTTATATATGTACTTGAAAAAAATTAACAATGAAATAAGATTTTCGCCTGATGCTGAAATAGGGCTTAGTTTAAAGGAAATTTTCAAGTAATAAACAGATTAACAATAATATTCATTTTATTTAGCTAATAGCTACATTTTTAACCAAAAACATAAAATTTTTACTTCTTAGTATTATTGGACAGATTATTTTCACAAATCCACTCGAAAAAGTGTTTTCAACTCGCCATTTAGAACCTGTCTCATTTCTTGTAGGTCTTTACTAGTCACTAGTCACATATAACACTGTGTCTTCAGCCAATAAAACAATTTTACAATCTTTAACAACATTAAATGAAATTCATATCTATTTTCAAGGTCAAAGTTTGAAGGTGAAAATTGGCAGGGCCGAATTTCAAGGCCAAATTGCAAGATCACATTTTCAAGGTCAAGGTCGAACTTCAGGACCAAATTTCAAGGCCAAACCTTAAGGTCAGTTCCAAGGTCAAGCCCCATGGTCGTCTGCAAGGTCAAGGTTGTCCTCAAGGCCATTTCAAGGACAAACTTCAAGGCCACCCTCAAGGCCAGGGTTGCTTTCAAGGTCAAACCTCGAGGTCGAATTGTCAAGGTCAAATGATGTCGCCCACGTGGGTGAATATTGAGCGGGGCTTGTGACGTCCGAAAAAAAGTGCTGGGGAAAGTGCCGGTGTTCTACTTATAATTCATTTCTTTAATAATTCAGCAAATAACGAACAGGAATAACAATAAGCAGCTTCTAAGACGGTAGGATTGCGTAGTTACGGAGGATCAACGGGGCCATTTGATCTATTCTGCGAAGAGATGTTCAAAGTGTGCCGTTAACAAAATGAATGAAGTCTGACGCTTGTTCCAGTGTAATTTTTTATGAATGTATTAAGAAATATATCAATTAGGGGTAGTTTGACCTCGTGGGTTGCCGGAGGTAATCACCGGGAACTTCGAAGGATAATATTGGCAGAACCAAATATTTATAATCTGTAATTAGGGATGAACGTATAATAAAATTATAACAAAAATCAATTGTACTCTATCAGTGTCCTCTAGCGGATTATTTGTGTGTTAGCTGAATCCAGTAAGTTTCTTTTAGAGCAGATGCCCGAAAACTTATTTGTACCGACGAGATAAATTTTAAGACTTTATCTTGTACTTCATATGATGATCACGAGTCTGTCAAGCACGGATCCTATAAGGAGTTGGGTCCCCTTTTAGGGGATATAATTACTCGCAGGATCTTAACGTAGTAAACCACAATTAAGGATTATATTACAGTAAATAAAGAAAAATTATCCCTTTAGATATCCCAAAAGTAATAACTTCCTCTTATCGTTGGTATTAACGTAAAAAACGCCTCGTTAAATTAAATGACTGAAATTAGCCATGTTTCAATTTTTAGTTATGTACACAGTCTTCCAATATAATCAGCCAGGCAAACCACCGTCAATCAGAATGGCTTAGTTTAATTCACAATGAACGATTGACTTTTTAACCTATAATAATTGGGGGAATGTGGATGGTATGGACGTTCATTGTGTATGATTTTGTAGGTTAGAAGCCTTCAATCTCCTTACAGGATTAAGACGGATAAACGGTGAAATATCAAAGGCGGAAAGGTGTAGGCCATATGTAGGTAAGCTGGTCAAAAATGAAGGTACAGTAAAGGTGTACAATAATTTGTCAATAGCCAGGTTTACCTACTCCTATATTTCGTTTCTTTTCTGCAACCCTTTAGATGTTTTGGTGACAATTAGTAGCATTGGCCGGGTTTCTCTTACATAGTTACCCCGGTGTAAAATACTGCAGGAACAACTAAAATCATATGTGTGGTAGTAGACGGCTGGGGTGGAATTCCTAGCCACGCTGCCTCTCTGGAGATACTCCAGACGTAACAAGGGTGAAATTAAGTGACTAACACACTTTCTTTGATTTCATTCGTTAATGTTAAGATCATCTTAACAAAAATAACACAATATTAGGGTCAAGGTGTAAGAATTAATTTGAATCTATAACTGCCCATTACGGTGAGATGGCTGCTATTAAAGATTATAATTAGGGGCATACTTCAATATTTTGTTAAAATTGATATTTACTATTAATTGATAATTTTAATCAGTACATTTTTGCATTCAGTATGAGGCAAGAAAGAGTAACTCTATACTAGTGGAACAAATTTACTTACCCATGCATACAATTTGTATTTGTCCTTGTTAGTTAATGCTTGTAGTTAATTTTGACCCTGTGCACATAAATAGCGATTTTATTTTCATAAATCCCTCAATTATTTTGATGCATGAAATTGCATATTGCGCATCGATGCAATGCGTTTGGACGCTTCCTCTATGAAATTGCTGCACAAAATAATGATTTTGGGTAAAATTTGCTCCATAACCTTTGATGTGGCCCACGGATGGGAATAATATTGAACTGTTGCACTTCTAACGAATGTAGGTAAGCTATAATCTAGCAAAAGTCCAAAGACGTACGATACGTCATCTAGCGAAATAGTTTTGTCTAAAATTTGTTTAGTACCTATAATTTTTACCGCTTGCGATCCACACGAACTCATGTAACTATGTTGACCTAGGACCTGTAAATTATTAGGGTTCTTCCTTGATCTGTAAGAATGTTTATAAGTTGTTTATTAATTACGTTACGTTTCTTTACTATTATTTGAGATGGACGGCCTGCTCAGGTAAGTTATGTAGTATTTTACTACTCACCATCGACGCTTAGTGTGAGATTTTTCTTTAGAATCTTCAGTGTATGTTACGATAGCTTCAGAGAATATGACTTTCTTATCATCCGTGATAACGTTATTTTGCAAAATGTCAAATTCAATTTTCAAAACGTAAACTTCATAAATTAACTTCATTCATAGAATATTTATGCTCTATGCTTCATTTCAACGAACTACTTTTGAACAATATGGTAATTAATAAATTATTTAAAGATTGCACGGTGAACGTAAATAATTTTACATTACTATCCTCGCCAGGAGTGTTTACCGCTACGTCATCACATACAATCATATGGTGTAATATGAAAAACACGAATCAAAATTGTACTATATTAGTCAAATGAGAATTAAATTCTTATGCATATAAAAGAAATTAAATTCGCGTTTATAGGTTTATTCTTTCTATAACATTTGCTTATTCAATACCGTATGTCGATTTCGTCAAATGCACTGCGAATGTTCACCATCCTTATTGAATTCACTGTTTTATATGAGATGACAGTATTAATAAATTTGATAGCTAGATTCATACATTAATGACGTAGCGGTAAACACTCCTGGCGAGGATATTATAAATATTCGCAGGTAACTAATGAATTGATTTTGACGTGATAATCGCATCCTTAATTTAATTTATTTAATTATACGTTGAAGCGGTACCTATTACATTTGTGACTATTGTTTAGTTAATTGTACTGTCTGTTTACAAAGAGAAAACGTTCATAAAATAAATGTCTTGAACGCTTTTGCAACTCACCCATTAATTTAAAGCAAAATTACTACAAGACGTGTACCTACTAACTTCTTCAAGGTTTCTTTGGCATCCCAATCTTCTTAATCTATATATTTTGTGTTAGTTACAACTAACGACTACACACACCAATTTAGGTCTTACGTATTTTTTTAATCGATGGCTTCCTTTAAGAATCACAATATCTTAAATTTCATCAAACCAAAGCAATCGTTCATTAATTACATCGTTTTACACTGTCGCAACGTCGATCCAGTTTACCATCCCGAGCTTGTCTTTCTTAATCTGTTAACAATCACTATAAACTAAATCTGCGTCGTTTCCACATTTAGATCTCATACGAATGTAAATTCCATCTGCGCTTTCAAATTGAAACTTTTGAAACGAAAATGAGGTCAAGATTGAATTACAAGTGTGTGTGTGTGTAGACAAGAATAACGCAGCCGTAATATCTTCATGTTCACTTCATTTTATTGTTCCTTTTTGAAGTGAATTGGTGCTGAAATTATATTTCTTATAAAAGTAATGAGCCACTAACAAGTAATTCACATAAACCTTCAATTTATTTAAGCATATTTGGACAAAATGGCTCCATGATCGTACTTTTATTTTATGTAAGAGTAGGTATGCAACTGAACCATTACCGTTTATAATTGTTAAACAAAAATGAATCAATTCTGCATTAAAATCTTATTAAAGGTGTACTTTGTTACTAAGGAATTATTGCATTTTAGTAAATAGTTTTTTATTAATTAATTCTTAAAGATTAGGGTTGCCAAAATTGACGTGAAAAATCATGTTTTCTATAACATATTTCGCTATACTAATTCGCTATACTAATTCGCTAAATTCAATAAAAATAATTATGAAATTTCGTTCACTTACACCTAAATAAATAGTGATTTATATAAAATTTATATAATAATAATTGTCCCAATAGTTTTTTTTAAATAAACGTTTCACAAGAAAAAGAAGGGTAGGGGGTCTTCGAGCTCGACTGCTCTTCCAAAAACATCTCCAATTTTCTGAGTCAGTGAAGCATCTAGCCGTCACACTTGACAACAAACTGAATTGGAGTAAGCACATCCAGCTCAAAGCGGAAAAGTAAATTGGGCCTGCTGGCAATGTCGTCGCGCAATCGGTAGACTTTTGGGGCCCATCTACAAAGGATGTCCTGTGGCTGTACAGATCAGAACTATGTTATGTTATGGAGCAATTGCCTGATAGCCTAGAACCAGACTGTCCACAACCATAGCACTTCTTAATCAGGTGCAAAGACTAGCATGCCTTGTGTGCACGGGCTAAATGCGAACAACCCCCACAGCCGCTATCGAAGCCCTTCTAGATTTGCCTCCACTAGACCTCTACGTGAGAGAGCAGGCTATGCTGGCAGCTTTACGTCTGAAAACAAAAGGGTTGTTGAATAGTAGAGGTATTGAGGTGGGTCACTCTCGAATTCTGGGCGAGGCAGTTAAGCGACTCTAGGATAGGCCTAGAGGGGTGATCTGACTCCTTCCTCAATTTATATTAGGGAAAAAGCTACCACATCTTCTTAGATGTTAGACGGATGGATCTAAAACAATGGATGGAAGGTAGGTACTGGTATTTACTTCAAGGAACTGAACTTCAATATCACCCAACCACTAGGCAAATTTCTAATTGAATTCCAGTCGGAATTGGTAGGAGTAACGTTTAGTACATGATAAGTTCTTATGCATAACATAAAAAACAAAACTATTTGAATTTCCAGTGACACCAGGGCTAGCCGACAGGCACTTGGTCACTGTAAAATTACCTCTAGGTTAGTTTCTGAATGTCACGACACACTAGAGCAAGTAGCAAGCAGCAATACCCTCGAGCTCGTATGGGTTAATATGCATGCTGGAAAGAAAGGCAACGAGAAAGCCGACTGGCTTCAAAACAGGTGTTTTATGGTCCAGAGCCGGCTCTTCCACTTACAGTATCAACTGTACACAACTTAATAACTCAAGACCCCCAAGCCCAGCATAAGGCTAGGTGGAACTTGATGTCAGACTGCCGTCACGCGAGAGAGGCCTTCAGAGGACCATCATGAAGCTCACAAAGAGTTCCTTTTCTTACAGGTTTCTTTTCTAGTTCACTAGTTTTCTACCGTAGTGGGTGCGATTTTGTCCTTTGCGATCTCTGAAAACAATCAAGTCGTGCTCAGTTCGGAGAAACCGCATTTCTTTTCACTTCGATTTGTATCGTATTTCACCTGCTCTTCGACTTTCAATTTAACGTCACGTTGACGTCTTTGTAAGCAGTAGGTCGAAGTTTTGAGATTATCTTCCTAACGCTCGAAAGCGGTAAGAAATTTTTTTAAAATCCCTTATGTTCATTCGTTCCAAATCTTTTAGCGTCACCAACCCCACAGACAATTCCGCACGAATTTCAAGCATCGTTGTGCAAAGGTTTCTAGTCGAATCCCGTTATTTGGTTTCGATTGAGCCAAATAATTTACTACTACAATACGGGAAACTGGACAAATTTTCGATAATGCGCGCATCAACAGCCTCTAGCGGCAGGAGTTGATAACTAACCCGTTCTTGCTAGTGTTTACATTAGTGTCTGACGGTTTTTGGTCTTTAAATCGATTTTATACTTTGAAATGAGTCAATGGGGCTCAATAAGAATTTTAGCTCTATTTAGATGCTTCGAAACATTTTCTAACTACTGTTTTTAAAATTTGTAGCTGCAGAGTATGGGTTGCAAGAAGCAAAAGAGTAGACCTGGACGATATTTTAAAAGAAAAAGGTCCTGAGCATTAATACAAAAATTATACACTATACAGCTTGTTCGGACCATTTTACCATGAAAGATTTCAGAAACAAGACATTGTTTAGTCCAGAGTAATCAATATTATTTCCAGAAATGTAGATTTCATTCTAAGAAGTACCTATTTTTGCAGAAGTTATCTCAGTACCAAGTTCAAATTGAAGGGGTTTTGTTCTCAATCAGTGTTTTTATATACATAATTTCTAATAAATTACATTCCTCGCATAATTTCACAGATGTTTTGAACTTACTCAACAGAATTATTGTCACAATTTACACTATCTCATCTATAATAATGTAATGTGTTTGAGTTTGCCATAATGTGCTTGTTAGTATCACCTCATACCAATAGATGGCGCTGCAATCGCTGTCACCCTGAAATACTATGGCTAAACATAGAAGTTTCCCGTATTATACTATAGTATAGTTATTTTTATATTATCTAGTGCGCGAAATGCCACTTTGGTGATCGAGAACTGATTTTTTTAACGAGGCGCAGCCGAGTTAAAAAAATAGTCGAGATCACCAAAAGTATTTCGCGCACGAGTTGCAAACAAAATTTTTTCTACAAACGTGAAGAAGTTGACAATTATTTTAAGTTAAAATACAAAACTCTTATCTAGTTTGTGTGCAGTGCGTACTTCGCGCATGGCGTCGTCATTTCGGGCACGCTGTCATGGTAACGTAGGTAAGTGAAAAAAAGGGTCTCTTCGCGTATTGTTATCGATGCTCAAACCTTGTCATTTTTTGACGTTTGTAGAAAATAGTAGTTTACGTAACAAGTCCCGAAAGTGATCTTTTACTGGACAAGTAGGCAAATTACAGGGCGAGCCGAAGGCGAGTCCTACAAGCCTGCGAGTCCAGTAAAAGCACTTTTGGGACGTATTACGTACAATATTTTTTTTAAAACGGGCAGAACAATTGACCGTTCTAGGCCGGAAAGTAAAAATGAATCCGGTAAAACCTTTTACCGGACTATCACAATAACTTTCTGGCTCGGTCCGACAAAATGAGATTTTCTGACCTAAAAATAAACCGGAACGTACTACCTTCTGGCCGATTTTAAAAAAAAGTATTTGATTGAGCGTTCTATTTGGGAAATCGGCCATCTTGATTGAAAATACACGCTGTCTAGTAACCATGATTTCATATCAATTTAACTACAAACGCTAAGTGGACAATAACTTTAACTTCCCTTGGTCATATTTTATTGGCTACTCTAATTTTGCTTTATAAGTATCTTTACTTTAACTAGTGAATTCATCAATGTATGGATAATTTACTCACCTAATAATAACGTTTATTCCTTTTGACATACAAATGTATAGGAATCGTCACAGGGTTAATGAAGCGTACTATAATAATATAAATACATAATTAATAATATGAATATAGTATAATATTATATATTATCTATATGGTAAAGCAAAAGATGCAAATAAATGAGTACAGCACTAGATGAATGAATAGACACTCACAACATATCACAGATAGACCCAGCGTCATTAGACAATAACCTAATTTTTGTTGTATAAGAACCTTTGTATCACTTTCTTTTTGTGATCGAAAGATCATTGTTAATGTTTTAGTTTTGTAACGTCAAACAGTTCGCTTATCTTGTTACCTTTAATATTTTGCCCACATTCAGTCATTATTTATGCTTATCCGTCCCTTCAAGAATTGTTATGTCAGTATCTGATTGATTACGCTGCGTTTTTATATTGGACCGTTTATTGTCCTCGGCCCTAAGCTTAATCGTTTATGTTACAGATCTTGGGATGGTACTTCTTTGATCAAAGATACCATTACCGGACTATAAGGTAAGAAGTTTGATTTAACCACATGCTTGTAGAGGTAATTATTGTGTTTACCTTTGGCCAACGTCATTACTTGACCCTACGGTCGTATAAAGGTACATAGATACCCGACTGTCCCTTATGGTGAAGCATTATACCCTGTTAATGTCTAGTTTGATTGAGTTATTTCATAACTTAACTCCCGTTTCTCTATGGCTGTCGAACCGTGGTTCCTGAAGAAGCTGGTAACACCTTCAGAGTTTGGTTATCAGTTTCGTACAGAGAAGACTTTCTTAGAACTCTATGGCGCCCTTAATAAATAAGAATTCTTTTCTTTTGCCTTAGCCCCGACCCATATTGCCACATAAACTGTGCGACCGCGGATTTAACTCTCAAGGTTTGTTGCGACCACATTCTTACCGTAACAAATTTTGAATTTTTTTTCAATTTCCATTGCAACTCAAAACATGAAAGTTGTCCAATTGTGTGATTATTCTAAATAAGCCTTTCAATTTTAATCCTGGTTACTATTCTGCTTATTAACTTCATTTTCTTCTGGATTCAACACATTTTTACTTATTATTATTTAATGTTTTCAGAAAAAAACTGTATTACATTAACGATCTTAAAATAATGCTAAACATTGCGTCTTTAAAGCTAATGAGTTGAACTCGTCGCATTGTCCCTTCCGCAGGTTTCAAGTTCTGTAATGTTTTCATTATAACGTTCTTTTGGTCGCGTTAGAAGCTGTCGCAGGCAAGCTTGAAAGTCGTGGTTGCCTTTATACAGTAACACAAAACTTATTATTGAACTACAAAATATTGGACATTCTGTAATAAAAGCTAGTAATGGATGAACGTGAAATAGATCTTCAAAGCAGAAAAAAACCAATCCCGGAAACCAACAAATGGTGTACGTTGTTGTTATACTTAACATTAATGTGGAATGTCTCGATTCGATTTTTCTACATTTTTGCATGCATCTTGAAGTTTGATTAATTATTGTACATAACAGTAACAGTAAATAAAAAGATATCAAAACCAATACAACTATGTTGTGTCTAATTGTTCTAATACATAAACGAATTGTTATAATAGAAAATAAAACGGCTAAACACCATATAACTAAAATGATACATTTGCCAAATCGTCTCGTCTTTTTAAGTACATTGTGAAAGTGTGCAGCAATAGACCAATCTATTGAAATTATTATCATAAACAGTAACGCAACGTTATGAAAAATTAAATCAACTTCCATTATTGCACACCGAAACCTATGGTCTAAAGTTATATTATCAATAAGGGAAATAATACGGTAACTACTCGGTGTTGCAAACAGCGATACCGTATCAGCTAACGCCCAGTTCGAAAAAAGCAAATTTGGAACGATCTTTAATTGCTTAAAACGGTTAATGGTGTAAATGGCGGTTACGTTTAAAATAATTCCAATTCCGACAAATATTGTGAAAATTACTTCTTGCGCTATTAATCCTGCATGACTTGATGGAAGGACTTCGTCGTTGAAAGTACTGTTGTCAAAGGTGTCGTTACCCATTTTGGCTGAAAGACAAACGGTATTACATTTACTACTAACTTGCATAAGAAGCAAAAACTATTTTGTGCGAAATGATTGAGATTGTAGTGGTTTTAAAAAAACTATAATTATGTTTTTGCAAAGTGACATCTTTCTTTTTGTGTCAATAAGACAATGGTTACCCGCCGTCTAACTGCTAATAATAGTAATTTTAAATTGCATTTTAATAATTATGTTGACCCGAATTGGGAAAAAGTAAGTTCTTGTATGTGTGCTTTTTGTGTTAGATAATGCATTTTTAGTCAACGCAGCTAATAAAGGTACTGAAAATCGAAAGTATTTTAAGTACAAGTTTAGATTCAGCGTTTAGAAGAAATTTAGCGATTGTGTAAGAAGCGAATTGCCTAATTTATCACTATCAACATTTAATAGAATTAAAAATTATATAAACGTAGTTTAACCATACCTTACGAAGACCGTTTAATCTGGTATTGATAAAACCGGCACAGAAGATCCCATTCTTATATCGTGGAGCACACGAAACTTGTCTGAAAGATTCCAGAAAAATTGGATTTGATCGTATACGCAACTAAATAAACAACATTCCACTACGATGATACAATGCAAGTAATTTTGTTTGCACTAAATTAAATTAGAGATTCTTGCAAATAAACACTAAGTACCTACATCCGTTGACATTATTTCTCTATAACGGTTAAAGATAAACCTAAAATTATTTCAGTTTTTGATTGTAAAGAAAAATTCTTCTCGAATTCACCAAAAAAAAACAAAATCAAGTTAGGTATCGAAACTTTAGATGAGGCCGTAACTATAAAAATCGCTTGCTCTTTGAGCGAATAACGCAATTACTTTTAAACACGTTAATAGTCATTATAAGATTAATGCAGACCACGCACACTTACAAATTGAACAACCAGATTAAATCATTAATCCCCAGAAAAATCGTTATTCAAGGTTTTCTCTAAACCTTTGAATATTTACGGTCTTCCTCGACAGCGACACCAGGAATTTCTTGCTTCAGAGTTACTTTTAAAACAAGTAAATTGTTTGTTGGTATGTGGTACAAGTTCGCAATAGAAAGCTTAAACAATTTGAATTACAAAGTCATGTTTATCCGAATACTGGAGTAATTCTTCGCGCATTTTGTATTGATCTTCACAAATCGTCCATCTTCACCTGCTAATTATTCAAGCTTACAGACTGAAATGAAAGAGCTTTCGGGATCAACTGTAAAGTCATTGACAAAAATGTAATGTTCCTCGGATACATTGGCAACCAACGTATCACTCGGAGTCGTACCGGATGTAATTTCGGGCCTGTGTTCACCAACTTACTACTCTCAGAGGGGGCTCAGGATTTCACAATAATACAAATAGCAAAATAAGGGACATGATATATACAGTGTGTTTAATAAATATATCGGATAAATTTACATGTTAGATAATTATCTTCATGCTCCCTTTAGATCTTCATGCTCCCTTCAAAACATCAAAGTTTACTTAACCATTCACACCCTGGCTGATACCGTCAAAATTATGATTTCCTTAAGAAATAAAGCACTGCACTGCAACGCTTTAAGCGCAGCAAGTGCCCGGCTCATTGGGACTGTTATAAATAGAGGGCGGATTAATATGCACATAAAAAGTCACATATATGCGCATATATATGCACCAAATATGTTAAAGATATGCAGTCAGTTTGTTAAAATATGCAACATTATATGCAGAATATGCGTACCAAGAAATAATAAACAACCTGTATTAAACAAAAACTGTTATTATGTGAAAAAGGTTCTTAATGAAATTAAAAAAATTAAGTAATTAAAATAATAATAATGTATATGTGTAATATTAACTACAAATAATCTTATGATCAGTTGGAGAATTAAACATATTATTCTGATCATCGCTTTTTTGCCTATAATAATTTACAACAAGGTGTTTTTCCAAATTGTTTAAATTAAATCCTTGTCGCGTATCAGATAAAATATATCCCCGTACGATCAAGTGGATGTAGGGACGCGACTGAGAAATCTCTGTAAGAAATGCAAGGCAGCTCCATCTAAATCTCGATATGGTCGAATGCTACGGCGAAATTATAGCAGTGACGCTTCTCTTACCTTCTACAGGAATTTTTAAAGGTTTTCTTTTTTAGATTTTAATCTTTTATTTAAAAAGTTTCATTTACTGTGCTCGTTTGAGGAGATGAGAGAAATTTTTTTAAGTAAAATGTCAGATTTATTTAGAAATGCACAAATTATGCAATAAAATACACATTTTACAAAAATATGAACATTGCTGTACATATATGCAAAATATGCAAACTTAAATTGGTGTCATATAACTCGCATTAATGTGATTCACCTAGATACGGAAGGGTACTTTTACAGCATCAATATTCAACAATATGCATTTTGCATATAATCCGCCCTCTAGTTATAAAACATTACGAAATTTGACAAATGCTGCTGTTAAAGCTGAAAAAAGGCGTACTTAGAATTAAAACGAAAAGCGCAAAACTAGCATGGCAGTCCTTGAGGAAAATGAATATTTACAGGACAGCTAATAATAGTAAAACCATCCCACTCAATTTACAAGACGTCAATGGAATTAACAAATATTTTGTAAAATCTGTTAACAGCCCGTCCGATAACATTGACCTTGTAAATCAATACGCCAACAGTAGCTACCACAAAGATCCTGCTAAGTTTTCATTCACTCTAATTAGTGCCATTACCATACAGAATATTATAAGCAAAATGTCATCTAAATCAAGTGGCTGTGATGGCATCAACATTGATGTTCTAAAAATATGTTGCCCGTTCTTATTGCCTCAATAGTACATACGAGGTCTGGCTTTTAAATAACGAGACTGCGCGCGCAGAAGGCGTCCTAGGGGGGAGGGGGGGGGGGAACGACTGCAGCGTTGGATAGCTGGAAGTGTCTCCTATTCCAGTACGAAAACACGCTTTTGTCGCTGTAGTAGTATTTTTTCTATAGAGGTTAGAAGCGAACGTGTTTTTTCCTCGTGCCGATAACAATGTGTGACGAAAAACACGAACAACGGATCAATGTGAAATTTCTCGTTAAATTAAAAAAAACTCCGACTGAGTGCTATAAATTGTTGAAAGAGGCCTATGGTGAGAATTCTCTATCACGTGCACGTGTTTTCGAATGGCATAAAAGGTTTTCTGAAGGCCGAGAGAGCACCGAAGATGACCAACGTCCAGGTCGACCTGTGTCTGTTTCAACTCCGCAAACAGTTACCAAAATCGATCAAATTGTACGCGGAGATCGCCGTATGAGCATTCGGATGATTGCTGAGACTGTAAACGCCGATAAAGAAACGGTCAGAAAAATTTTACATGACGATTTGAACATGAAGAAAGTCTGTGCGAAGTTGGTCCCAAAAAATTTGACCGCCGACCAAAAGCTCGTTCGTCAACAGATCTGCTCAGATTTTCTTGAGAGGTTAGATGAAGAGCCTGATGTGATGGAAAACATCATCACTTGCGATGAAACTTGGATTTTCTAATACGATGTTGAAACTAAGCGGCAATCCATGCACTGGAAAACTCCTGCATCGCCAAGAATGAAAAAAGCAAGGATGTCGAAATCAAAATTTAAAGCCATGCTAATCGTTTTTTTCGACATCAACGGCATCGTGATGACTGAATGGGTTCCAGAGGGTCAAACTGTAAACCAAACTTACTATTTACAAGTTTTAGCAACACTGCGAGAGCGAGTTCGCAAGAAACGGCCCGAGTTGTGGAAAAACAAGTCGTGGATCTTGCACCAGGACAACGCGCCTGCCCATAACGCGCTGTCTGTGAAGCGTTATTTAGCCGCTAGAGGTACTCCAGTGCTCGAACACGCTCCGTACTCGCCTGATTTAGCACCCTGTGACTTTTTTTGTTTCCGAAGATCAAGTCTGCCTTAAAAGGAACCCGGTTCGAGTCGATGGAAGAGGTGAAGCGAAAATCGGCGGAGCTCCTAAACGCTCTTACAAAAGAAGACTTCCAGCATTGCTTTGACCAGTGGAAAAAACGTATGGAACGGTGTGTGGCGAGGGGAGGGGAGTACATTGAAGGGGAGCATTCGATTGTAGAATAATTTTTAAAATAAAACTCTTTTTCATAAGCAGTCTCGTTATTTAATAGCCAGACCTCGTATAGTAAATTACTGTATACAATATTCAGTATTCCCAAGTGCCTGGAAAGAAGGACGGGTTGTTCCTATACCAAAAAGTTCCCGTGTATGTAGCTATAAAGACTTACGACCGATCACAATGCTACCTGTACTGTCAAAAGTGCTAGAGAAGGACGAGAAGGTACTGGAGTACCAATTACGACAGTTCTTAAACACACGCAACATACTGCCCGATTTTCAGTCAGGATTTCGTGCGGGATACAGTTGTGCAACTGCCCTTTGTCATATAGTTGGTGACATCATTGCTGAAACAGATAACGGATTTGTCACAGTATTGGTATTACTGGATTATTCAAAGGCATTTGACAGGTTGAGCCATAGACTGTTACAGGCTATATTGAAGTTTGTAGGGCTGGATCACGATGCTGTAACTCTCATAAATAACTACCTCAGTGATAGATGTCAGAGAGTAGTATTGAATCGGGTGGAGTCTGAGATAATTGCTGTGTCTAAAGGTGTGCCGCAGGGGTCTATCTTAGATCCATTGCTGTACACGGTATACACTTTTAATCTCTTGTCTGTTTTAAAACATTGCAAGTATCATCTTTATGCTAACGACACTCAACTGTACTACTCCTTTCCCATTACCGATCTCAATTCCTCTGTGGCAAACATCAATGTAGATCTGGAAAATATATTTAAAACTTCGTTTGATCACTCATTAGTAATAAATACAGCTAAATCATATTTTATCGTGTTTGGCAAGGATAAACTTAGAACTACTCTTAATGGCAAAATTATTTTAAACATTGGCAATGAGACAATTCGGGAAGCCGAATATGTAAAAAATCTAGGGGTTGTTATTGATAATAAATTCAGATTCACCAAGCATGTCGACAATCTTATAGCATCGGCTTACAACCAGCTGAGGTGCTTGTACTCTAATCGTCACATTCTTAGTACCAAGCAGAAGGCACTACTTTGCGATTCTCTGGTTTTATCACGGTTCAATTTTTGTGATGTACTATATGGGCCATGTCTGTTGACCGGAGACTGTGATAGAATCCAGCGGGTGCAGAACTCCTGTCTTCGATACGTGTTTGGTATTAGGAAATATGAACGGATTTCACATACATTACCAAAACTAGGCTGGCTCAATATGATCGAAAGAAGATTCCTTCACTCATGCTCGTTTTTCCATAAAATCTTAACCTTAACCAAAAAGATGCCTCCGTACTTGTATGGAAAGATCACTTTCCGTACTGATGTACATCACCTTAACTTGAGACACAGAGGTCTATTGTCTATATCTATACCAACTCATCCTCCTTTAAACGTTCGTTCTCTTACAGTATTTGCAAATTTTGTAACAACTACAATAATACAAAGTTACTGCCTTTGTCTGCCACTGCCTTCAAAAGAAGGATGAAACATCAAATAATTGGGGCGCGAATGTGAGTGTGGGTGTCATTATTATTGTGCTAATTCTTGAATATCAATGTCAAATATACTTAAACGTTGTAGTGCACTTGATTGGAGTTCATTTAATTTATTTAAGTTGTGGTTATAATATAGTTTTAGTTGTGCTAAATAGTGTTACCGCTAGCAAAATAGTATCATTGTATATAGTGTAACTTGCAGAAATTTATGTATGTTTTTGTAAAGGGGGTTCAGGGGGAAGAACAGTGATCCAGTAGGTTTATCTGACCTTGTACCCATTGATTATGGTGTAGGTACCAAACTAATATAATCAATAAAAGCGATTATTATTATTATTATTATTATTATTATTTATTGTATGGTTCAAATTGTTTTTATAAAAAACGAAGCAAGATACGTAAAACACTGAAGTAGAAAAAAAGTTATGTTTTAGTTGCTTTATCTAAAATAAGTTACAAAATTGCAAAACACATTGGGGCTATTATTTTTTGGAAAAGAAACTGAGAAGTTTTTTTACAAACTTTCACAACCTGTATCACAAAGACGAACTGTTTCCGGATATATGTTTAAAAAGCAAAAAATGGTTGTTTTGATGTCCCCTACCTCACCTAATAGTTTGTCGGTATATTTATGAAACACACTGTATAATACCTAAAAAAGCCACAAGTAATACAACATGATAGCACTTTGTGTTTCATAGCTAATCTTATTCAACATCTAAAACGATTTTTTATTAGTTTGTTACTTGCACATGTATGGATAAGTGCAGAACGAAGCATTTTCTACCTAACACAGAGGATTCAAATTTAAAATTTAATGAAATAATTTTTTATACGGAGTACAAATATGTTTTGAGAGATTTACAAAAGATGGAGTAACAGTAACTAGAATTAAATTGCATCGAACCATTATGTTAGAAGTATATTCATGCTGGAGCGTCATAATTTCCCTCTAAAAATCAGTATGTGCTGAAGTGTAAACAACATACCTTTTGTGCTCTAACCAGGTCAACCTTTGTGCCAACAAAACACAATTTGCAGGAAGAGCTGCTTTTTTGTTTTAATTTGAAGAGAAGTGCAGCTGCTGGTCATCGATTGTTGTGTGGGATGTCCACCAGATATTGCTCCTTCCGACTACCAGTTGTTCATGGTCTGGCCGAGCAACACTTCACTTCTTACGAAGAAACCAAAAATTGAGTCGATTCTTGGATCACCTTAAAAGATGAGAGACATTTTTTCAACGCGGTATCCGTATGCTGTCTGAAAGACGGAGAAAAGTCGTAGCTAACGATGGACAATTCTTTCAATAAAATACATTCTACCAATTTCTCTGAATAAATCTTCAATGTGACAAAAAACCCTTCATATATTTTACGTGACACCAATTAGCAAGATGCAAAAGGTCCTTTGCGAGCCCTTGCGCCTGCCGGGCTCGTGTCGAGCACTGGCAGCTACGGCGCTGGTATCACTACAAATTTTAAACTAAGATTTATAAATGAGAAAGGAAGTATTCGCTAATTTGCAAAAGTAGTGTTATTTGTGAAAATGCATTTAGGGAACATTTTTATATACTAAAGAAAAGGCGATCAAATGCAGATATTTTAAAAAGGCGTGTTTTGCCTGACAAAACAATTACCGGTTCACGTTTGTTGTTACGATGCTGGATGCTCAGTTGAACTACGACACTCGCCTTCGGCTCGTGTGGCAAACTCATCTTCGTGAGCAATAGGCATCATATTCATTACATGCTTGTTGAATATTTTCGCATTTCACACAGTAATGCACTACATTGATAAATACCAAATCGTAATGAAGAATTTCACTGCACAGCAACGATTTCGTCATTCATGTTTTTGAATACGATCTAGAACATTTTTCGAAAGTGTTAATAAAAACAATTTATGTTTCTAACGAGGTTGCCATGTTACTACGAAATATTCACCTACCTACTACTTTTTAATATAAATCAAAATTTAAATGGAATTTTTCGAAACAATTTGAGTAAAAAATGCGAAAAAATAGTTAGAAAAGTGGTGTTACGTTGATAAAAGGTCATTAATTGTGATGGTGGCTATACTTCGATGAGTATTGTTTGTTATAATAATTATTTATTATACAAGGGGGAAAGGCATGCCCATTTTAGCCCTGTATATGCAGGAGAAAATCATGCCACTATACAGGGTCTTCCTAAATGTAATGTACATACGGAAGGTGGTGATTCTTTGGCTTATTTCATAACTAAAAGTTCATACAAGCATAGGACCGCAAACGCTTCCTTACTAACCCACAGGGTCTTGAAATTTGAAGATTTTTTCATTTTTTTTTAATAGCTCCTACAGTTTTTGAGATATTTAATTGGAATACAGATTACTACTCTTTAGGTCTTATATTATTAGGCGTCCTAAATGGTTGCAAAAATCTACAGGGAGATATTCTTTCAGGGGTCATGTCCCATCATCTCCCTCAGAACTTTTTTACGGTGTGCCGCTGGTAGATTCCATAAGAAAAAATAAATTGTCTGTTTTGTGTACAAACTTTCTTGTCTCTTGTCGTTTTTTCGTATCTGCGACCGTCATTGGAGAAAAAATTTACCTAAGAGCGATTTTCTGTAATTGGCGAGATGAAATTAATATTTTTTAAATGATCTAATAGCAATAATTTATTACAATACAAAAAACTAAATAGGTAATAAACTAATAACCATAACAAATAAGCTACATTACAACAATTGTTGAAAATGACCTCCACCAACAGTTATAAGAAACAACGAAAAAATCTTCAAATTTCAAGACCCTGTGGGTTAGTCAGCAAGCGTCAGCGGACCTATGTTTATATGAACATTTAGTATGAAATAGGTCAAAGAATCACCCCCCTCCGTATGTAGATGATATTTAGGAACACTCTGTATACAAAGTATAGAAAAATATTTTGATTTTACGATAAAATATCGCACGAACTTATTTTAGTAACATACACAGAATAAAGCATATCACTTGTGCTTTATTCTATGGTAACATACTACTTATTAAAAATAAATAAAATGTTATTCTAAACATTAAACTGTGTTTAAATTAAACTAATTGAAGCTTGAACCTTTTTGTGCTAGGGGGGGCTACCACCTGGTTAGCCCCGGGCGCCAAGTAGCCTTGGTACGCCACTGATGCTAACGGAGCTCTCAGCAGCGCAGCGCGTAGAGGAAGAATAGGACCTTAAAAATTAACATCTTTCTGGTCCCTTAACATTACCTGTTCGCAAAACTCAATTCGTCTTTGGAGGCCGCCTGATTTCATCGAATGCACATTATTAAAATTCGATTGCCATAAAAAATCCGAAAAAAAAATGGTATCAATGCAATGCAATGGGAATAAGTCAGAAACTATTAAAGATAGGTATAGGAATATGTAATATCAAAATGCAACCATTTCGATTCTCTATCAAATACGATAGTAAGAAATTGGTCATTTCATTAAAAAAAACTGAGTTTTTAGTCTTTGAATTTTCTTAAATTTGCAGCCCCATAGGTGAGGTCGTACGTACCTAACTTAAATTTTTCAAGTACACCAAAAGAAAGCTCTCGGTTGTCATAACTACAACGGTTTTCAAGTAATGAATTCTCAAACTATCGTTTACATCCGCCGTTTTTTTTAAAATAACTTTAAAACCATACATATTCGATATTAATATGTGGGTATCAAAAGAACTAAAATTTGACGTAGAATCCAAAAATGCAATAAAAAGTAGGGGTTGCTGTTTAAAATAACGAAGTTACTAGCTACTTCCGGCATTTCCGGGAGTGCTGTCATCTTGAAACTAATTTACATCGATTCGGCTTTCAAAGTAAACTTTACGTACAAATTGTCAAAAACCTACCTGAAAAACTTTCCCAGAAACGTCTAACTAAAGCTCCCAGAAAAACACCCTGTATGTGAAATCGTAAAACAAGGCCGTTAAAACAGAGAACTGATGTGTTTCTACCATTACAAAAAAGGGAAACTTATGTAGGTACCTAAACGACGATGACACAGTTCATGTCTAGTAGTCTCGACAAGTGAAACACAAAAATTTAAGCATGCAAACCTCTCTAGTTAAAAATTCAACGATAAGGTTTGTATATATTTTAGACTTCCAAGACCATATTTTTGTTTCTGTAATTCTGGTATATAATTTTGACGTAATTTAATCTTCCGCTCGTGCACAGCCCATCAACCATATTCACCTTTTCCTTTTTTAAGATTAGCCCATGGCAATAATTATAATTTCTTCGCTAATTACGTGCTACTTGAAATTCGAGAAAAAGGTGATTCCTTTAAGATAGAAAGTTTCGCTTACAACAATTTATGTTTCACATCTAACACATGAACTGAGATCTTAAAATTCATGCAAAATAGATAGAGAATAATGTGATTTTAATTTAAACATAGTTTATTTTTTACAAAACTCACCTAGCATGGCAAAGCTACATGAATAACAAAAAATAGTGAATACTTGGGATGAATAATCCATGAATGCATTAAGTTTGCAATAAAATTCGCGTCACATAAAACGTTTGTGTTTACCCGATGTATGCTAAGGAAATAATTAGCATTTCCTAGTTCATGTAACAATCACAATAATGTCGTAACTACCTAATAAGTAACGTTCAATTAGTAGCTGTAAAGCAAAGCAAATGATGTTCCCATCTTAACTTAAAGAAAGTAAACTGAATTCACCTTAATTGCACCTTTTATTTATATGTTTTTAATTTCTCATCAAATAAATTCTTATGGTATAATTTTTCTCTTCTTCCTGTAATTAAATCTCTGTTTTAATTATAAAAAAACATTGGCGCCTTATATGTCCTTTCTCATTCATATAAATAAGCTGTGACTATTTTAAACTTGAAATTTGCAGTTATTATACTATTGAAGGTTGAAAATTAACCATTAACATTTAACATATGAAAAATATTCTCACAGATTCTTTGCTACAGGTTTCTTAGCACATCAGAAATACAAGAAGCACAATCAACATACATTAAGAGAAAGTTGATGATGTAATTGTTAAGATGTAAATATACCTACTGAAGATTTTATAGACACAAGTTTAGACATTTTCACATTCGGTATTATAAATTAAAGCAGGTGCGCTCTTCGTTGAAATAATTAAGTTATGTAAAGGTGCAATTTTCCTTTTTACAAAAAATTTATTTCTAGTGCAATTATTGTTCACTTTCTTTATTTATCTACGTCCTAGAATGATTGAAAACATCTGTACTGTACTGGAAAACAATGTTCTTCTATCGCAATGAAGTAAGTCAGGGAGCAATTAGCAAATTTTCTTTTTTCTTGTACTATTACTTTCACTTATTCCTAGATTTATTTTCAAATTCCTAAAAAATGTACGGTAGGTAGTTGAATTCTTAAAACGTGTTAATTAGCAATTGAAGTAACTATAAACCTATCGCTACCAGATTCAGTGGAGCATAACCTTTGTAATCTGTACTTACTTAAAAAAAACGCTAACGTTATACTTAAATGCAATTAAATTTCACTAATTATACACAACGTTACCCATTCGTTTTTCGTGGTCCATCGCGCGTTGCATTGCTTTGTTTCTCAAACCTGCTCGAATTTTTATCAACATCCCCTCCTTTGGATGGTTCGGGAGCCGGCCACCTTTTTTGCAATCAATTAATATACTTTTTATACTTCGTGAGCGGCTTTATTTTAACGAGACGCCAAACTTTTTCCTCTGCGAAAATTTTCGCAAATGGGTCTTACGGAGTGCGCAGGGGTAAAACACGTTGATGTGGTAATTACAAAAAATTGATTAATATCACTTAATTTTTTAGCTAACTGTGAAGTTTTTTGTAAGTACATAATTCAAAATAACATTAATTGTGCTACAACAAAAATGAGTCCATCAAGAGTGTCCCCATCGAGGTCCCCATCTGAAGACATGTAGGTATTAGTACATTAACAAAAATAATGAATATCAAGCTGATTTTTTTTCTGTAGCTTAGTAAATATTTGCATAATTAAATGCCCACTTTGTCCCACAAATTAATTGGGCCGTTTTCCCATGATATTCATCCATTTTTTGTCATTTCCAAATCAACGTGTTTTTCCCCTGTGCACCCCCGTAGGACCCATTTGCGAACATTTTCGCAGAGGAAAAAGTTTACCGTCTCGTTACAACAAAGCCGTTCACGAAGTATAAAAAGTATATTAATTGATTGCAAAAAAGGTGGCCGGCTTCCGGACTAACAATGTAATACATGAGAGAAACTCAAAACCAAAGCTGAAAGAACATCTTACTTAAAACTCCTTATTGTGATATTTGAAGAAAACTTTGGCATACCACTTCATCAACAAAGCCGAAAACAGACTACAAAAATGTGAACAGACAGATATTACAAAATATAAAGGACACTTGATTGATGATCATGGTTACAGATTATTTTGTGGAAGTAATCCGACTCGACACAACAAAACTAAAAAATTCTTTGATTTTACATTGTAATTTTGAGTTCACAAGTTATTATTTATTAACAAAAAGTCTATCCATACCTAATTAAGCATTTTTTGTTTTTTGTTACAAACATTTTCGTTTTGCTCTGAATGGGATACAGTGATCCATAGGAAATTCATCTTCATAAAATGTACGACCTCGATACAATGAGTGACAGCAATGTGGAGGTGAGTTGTGAAGGTAAATGTTCACGATACATACAAAAACTTGTAGAACGAATGTTTAAGCAAAATTGAAACTATGTTGAAAAATAGAGAAAGATGTAAAGAATTAAATAAAAGAAGTTTTTAAAAAAAATGTGTACCTAATGGTCTATTTTCCTCCCATAGACAAACTGGCTTTTGGAGGTCTCTGTTCTCTTCATTTTTGTACATCAAGCAAAAGAAGAACATATGGCATAAACATATTTGCATTGGTAGATGAAAAAAATAAGATAAACTTTAAAATGTATGACGAAACTCAACTAGATGGGTATTCTAATTTCTTGTTACAGACAGGCAGATGACAGCATTTTTTCGCTGTTGTAAATTAAATCTGTTAACTCATTTAGTTACATCATTCTTATAAAACGAAACATGCTAGTAACAGACAAACTGCTCTCAGGTTAACCGAAGGATAATATAAGGAGTGCCCCTTATCCATCAATTCAACATAATGATAAGAGGATATGGAAAGTATTCAGACTTGTGCCAGAACAAGGCTTTATAGCAATTATCCAACTGAAAACGAAGTCAGCTTCACTGATACTCCAGTCTCTAGGATCACTGCGTGGCGTAATTCCTTGCTAAAACATTTAATAATAATAAATAATAATAATAATATTTATTGCGTACATAATTATATACACAAAAGGTGTGAGTTCGACCGAGGTCGATCTTCCACTCAACCTATACAGAATATAGTTTGCAAACCCTAATAATAAAAAAATCATAGTACAAAAGTGGGACACATAATGTGATGCAAAAAAAAGAGAGAAAAAAAAAGAAATTAAAATGGATTAAATTCAATCAAAATTTCTCCATAAAAAACTCTTTACATTTAACCAAGACTATTGGGTCGATTAAATTACCTCCCCGCTTCTCTATGGTCTCCTTTGACGTTAGCAATTTGTTTCCTAGTATACCCCCGAACGAAGTCATCCAATTGGTGTCGGACTCCACCAACTTTTCTAATCAACAATTCTCCTGTATAATTTCCCTTTTAAGACTTTGCACTCAACAAAACTTTTTCAAATTTCACAACAAATGTTATTCCCAAAATGAAAGCCTGGATGTGGGTTCGAACTTTTCTCCCCTTCTCGCCGAAGTCTTCATGAATCATCTTGAATCCAATTTCAAAACACAAATTCTACATAGATCATATTATATATTCGGTGATATTATTTACTTGCATTATGCCAACGACCATTCCACCAGCGATTTTCTTCAATTTTTGAGCCGTATACACCCCAAAATTAATTTCACTGTTGAATATGAAAAGAACTCCAAAGCTCCCCTTTCTTGATCTGTGCCTACACAGAAGCCCACAAAAATCGCCTTCAGCATACATCGCAAGCCCACTACTACGGACAACTTGATCCCATGTAACTCTGCTCACCCTGTGTCCCACAAGTTTGCTGGTTTAAATGCTCTACTTTTTAGATTGTTCAACATCCACACATACCCATGTCCCCCTCACATTTCACAGAGGAATATAATATCATAAAACAAATTGCTGCCAATAACGGTTACCAGATTCATACGATCGAAAGACTTTCTCAGAAAATCATAATATCTTAATCTTAACTCTTCACATCTCACTCCCATTAATGTCAATAAATCTACCCGTATTTACAGATCACTTACAAATATCTTATGCAATCTAAAACATTTTTAAATCGCACAATATTCATATTTCTTTCGTTCCTCCATAGTTAGAAACAAATACAGTTATGAAGTGCTTGATTCGTCTGGCGAATCAACTTACTTGTAACTCTTGCCACTCTATATACATTTGACAGACAGGGAGATCTTTTTCTACCAGAATCAATGAACATTTTAAATCAATTATTAGAATAGTTCCCTTAGGTAAGTGTGGGCTTAACGTTTGTTGTTTTTTTAGCCATGAATTTTAACCTTTGACATTTTATTCGTTTAAGTGCTTGAGAATGGGATCAGTCGATCCCGAAACATGTCGCACGTAATCCTTTATGAAATATTCTATCGCTCTTCAAATATGTGGTTAAGGGGAGGTTGTAAGTTTTTCATTTCTCAACGAAGGGGTTGTTAAACAATAAAGGTATTGAGGTAGAACACTCTCACATCCTACTTAGACGTCCAAGTGATATCTTAGCTTCATGGTCGAATTTAAAACAATAGAACTGAACTGAGAGGGAGGAGGATGATGAAATGATCAACCACCACTCCACCTTATCTTGGTCAAACCTACATTTGAGATAGATTAAGTCATGAAAGTGGTTCTGTGTTGCACAGACACTCAATCGATTAGGAGGAATGGCAAGTATACTGTTGATATTATATGATATCTGATAACTATCTTTCTCACTCGTGGTAAATAATGAACTTACCTTGCAACACGTGCTACACTTAATCGCACCATTAAAAACATACCACCAGAAGATATTTCGTACCTACATGTCCCATCTGTGCAACGATCGTTATAGTAAACGAATTTATAAACGTAGCCAGTTCATCTTCAAAAATCATCCGATTTAATTACTACCGTTTTTACTTATGGGGTTAGCCAGTTTTACTCTAGCTCAAGATATTGATGATCTGCGACAAACTGAGGTTGGCATTGTTGATGAAGTTCGTAAGTCTCAAAAAGGGGGTGAATGGTAAGTTGTGAAGTAAAACTCTAAACCTCACCTTAATACAGTTTTTATTGACAAAATGAACAGTGAAAAAGAAGATGAAAGGGTTATGTTTTTATAATAAGTACTAAGTATTAAAACTATTGGCAATGCAACTTTATTCCTATTGATTTGCATTGTCAATAGTTTTAGTACTTAGTACTTATTATAAAAACATAACCCTTTCATCTTCTTTTTCACTGTTCATCTTGTCAATAAAAACTGTATTAAAGGGGAAGTTTAGAGTTTTACTTCACAACTCAAACTGAGGTTCTAATCTAGCTTCGCAATCTTGTCCCTAAGTCTGTACTCTATTTGTAATATTTAGATTTTAAAAAAACGAAAAAGGATATTATTAACAAAGAAAAGATTATTTTGAATATAACTATTGCATACGCAGAATGACCAATTTTTATTAGAAGTGGTAGGTTCAAGGGATAAGATAAAAAATTATGTGAACACCGTCTAACAAGAACCTTTATACCTAATTGAAGAGTATTCTCATAATTTAACCAAATGCCAAATGATGCTTGTGTTATTGATTAGTGCATTCTCTCGAAATTGCGACAACCCCACACGAACTCATCAAGCATTAATCACTCAATTACATTTACTCCAAATTAATCTTATACTAGGTTAACGTTAATGGTTGATAATGACGTACCAAACCAATTTGAATTATTCAGTGAAACGGTAAAAGAAGAAGAAGCGACAACCTTGAATGTATTCTTAAAACTGAAAGCGTTCATGTGGGTAAGTATAGGTATTTAAATTGTAAATTTCGATTTCAAGTAGCAGACTTTATTTTTTCTATCGTGTAAGATGTTATCCACGTTTTTAATAGTCGTGACTTGTGTCTTACTTAACGCTAAAAATCCTTGCTTTGTACATTCTATTAGTACTCGGTACTTGAATTAATTCTTCATTTAAAATAATTATGGATCAAAACAATTATAATATTTCAAATTAGAAATAAACCTTGATTTACTAAAAAAAAAAAATAATTCAGTTCATCCTTTCTAAATTATTTTCATGGTATTCAATTGTTAAGGACCCAACCTATTTTAATTATATTTCAAAATTGTTTACAAAAAGACAATTGAATGTCTATCACTTGGTCGTTGAAAATATTAGGTATGCATCAAATTAAAGCGCAATGTAATTTCAAATAATTAATCTTAAAGTTTTGCAAGTGTTGAGGATGTGATCTTTCGAACAATTTTATCGTTAACAAACAAAATAATTAAAAGTTACCATATAAGTATGTTGATTATTATTATTTTTTAGGTTTAATTCTTATAAAGTCACGTCTTCAGTCGCATATTATAAAACTTCTAATTTTTTTAATGAAGGCAGAAGGATAACTGAATATTTATAATTTCGTTCCTAATTATCAGCATGTCTTGCGCAAAAAGCTGACGTACATGTTTTGTAAATACTAAGGTCGGACATTAAAAATAAATGTTGGGCAAAGTTTACAGTATCTTTTTTGTAAATCATTATAGATACGTTTCGAAGTTTTTTACCCGTCATATATGTCTTCATAGGAAGATCGATCTAACTCTAACAGATATACCTGTTACTACGGAGTCTATAGTAGTTTGAAGGTTTTTTATTAAATTTACATAAGTGCTTTCTATAAGTTTCTTATACGTTTAATTTTCTTTTACTATAGGTAATTAAAGCAATTTCTTGTATCTAATTCGTTCGAGGGCTGTGATCTAAATTCGACTTGCATTACTCCGTCGTTATTGACATTTTGCATCAAACTCGAATAATACTGTGTCCAAGATAAGGAGGGCCACTATGGGGATTTCGGAAACGGTAAGAGATAGAGTTTCGGTTAAATAGGAGAAAAGTTGAGCAATTTTGAGTTTAGTAAAATGAAATTTTTAAACTGACGAAATTCCGAACCGTTCCGAAGTTATGCGACAAAAAGCGAATTTTCAGGATTTCGTTTTTGACAAATTGTTACTTTGTCGTTGATATTAACTAAAAAGTAAAAGAAGCTTCTACAGGTACTTTTAACGTTCTTTAACATGGCATACAGCAAATTGGGATCTGACGTTTCGTTTTCGAGCAACCATCATCAACTTTGTTTTTTTAAATACGGTCCTGATTTTTGTATGCATAATATTAAAAGAGCTTTTTATTCTGCATTCACTGCATTCAACGACAAAGTAACAATTTGTCAAAAACGAAATCCTGAAAATTCGCTTTTTGTCGCTAGAAGGAACAGCTTGAAGCCATCCGTCAGATTCTGGACATGTAGTCTTATAAATAATAATAAATAAAGGTAAAAAAACTTATAATTGCCTTTAATTACACTTCGACTCCTATTTGTGTGTTGTCCATGGCAAGGTTATTACTTTTTTTCTTGATTTTTCTATTAAATAGGTACCAACTCGCAAATTGCATATTTTTAGTTTTATGCATAACGATCAACAAGCTAATAATTTAGTGAAATAAAAGATGGAATTGTGAAATGAAATAGTTAAGTTTAAAGGGAAGTACATGTCACGTGAGCTTATAACTTTACAAGGAACACACTTTCGGTAAGGCACCTATTTCGTGTGCGCCGGGCTGTCTGAAGTAGGCAACTTTCTAATTTACATACATACATACATATATGCTTCTCATTTATGTAAGACGTTTGATAATACGCTCGTTTGTGATAATATCTTATACCACAAATGTATAAATAGCAAATTATCATCTTTCAATATACTTTCTAACACGTATAGTTTAAAAACTTAACCTTCACTTTTAATGTCCGTATTCATTTATCACTAGCATACTATCATCAATTCACCCGGATAAATGGTAGAACCCTACCGTTTTCGAACTTGAACTTTATAGCATACCCATTTCTTCCATTGGAAATACTAATTGCGTAAAAAATAACTATGACGACACGCTTACAAACATTCAATGTTTAAGAAATAAATCGTCTATCAAATTTATATCTACGCTTCGGTTTTTATTTTAACCTTCTCAATATGGATGAACATTGATATAAATTTATGGCCACTGTCAAAAAAAAGTAATTACAGTAAAATATCGTTATACACATACCTTATGAATTAAATTGATTATTTCATCCGCTACTGATGTTTTGTTGAACAAGGAAAAATATGTAGGTATATTGCTTATCCGTTAATCCATTATTTGACAGACGGCAATTATATTGGACAATGTAAAATATAAATTTTATTGTTAATTAGTATTGTTAGGTATTATTCTGATAAATGTCAATGTATTTACGATGCGGTAATAGTTGTGTGCTTAATAACATCGCGATGTAATTGACCCACACGGGATCTTTTGTTGTGTAGGTAAATGGCTCACATTGGTAACATAATTTTAACTATTCCTGATAGCTTCTATTACCTATACATATATTTTCAAAAAAAAAAATATTTCAAAACAAAACGGAATGGGAAAGAAAATGGGAAAACTTATCAGAAAACCATCTAAGGAAAATACAGCACCTTCCGACAAACACCCAAAACACGGAAGAATTAACAAGAAAAGACCGGAAAATAATCTCCAAACTAAAAATAGGACACACAAGAATTACCCACGATTACATCCCGAACAAGGCAGAGCGGCCCGAATGTGAGAATTGTTTAGAAAATCTGACAGTAGAACACATCACAATACGATGCAAAAAGTACA
Organism: Pyrocoelia pectoralis; assembly: GCA_036250285.1. Lineage (NCBI taxonomy): Eukaryota > Metazoa > Arthropoda > Insecta > Coleoptera > Lampyridae > Pyrocoelia > Pyrocoelia pectoralis. The sequence continues at coordinate 31,954,757 of CM070077.1, forward strand.
CCAAAGAGAGGGAAAACTTCAAGCTCCAAGGCGATTTAGGTCTGGTTCTAAACGAAAATAGGAAAAATTTAATAAAATTTCTGAAAAGTATAGAAATGTATAATAAAATATAAATACAATGTACATCAGTTATAACGCCACAAGACCCTCGATGTCATGGCGGTAACGTAAATAAAAAAAAAAAAAACTATATTATACTGTTGAAATGTAGCTTCCTTTTACTTTTTTTATTTAATAAACTCCTGCATTACATACATTTGTTCAACTGAGGAACGTTTAAGTGTACTGAATACTGATACAAATTAAATTGAATTTAATCACCATTTGGCCTTCAATTATTGTGAAAAATTTGAAAAAAAGTAATATATTGTGTAAAATCATTAACCACAATTGTTTGATTGTACCTATCTACTACGAGATCTACTATCACCTTACATTAAATTAAATTTAAAAAAAAACTATTGGGCCGATTTTTATTAAACAAATTCTATCTATTAATTTACCAATCCAAAAATAAAGCCTCCATTCAAAATTTTGTATACTGTAAAAAATGGTTTCCTTAGGTACTTTTTTGATAGAACGCTATTATTCATCATTTATTAATTAACAATGAAAATCGTTGAGGATGCGCATGTCAAAACATAACAATCTAATTCAATCTACCCCAATCATGAATCAAGGGTAATTTATATTTAGCCTTAAACACAAACGTAAAATAATCTTAATAATGTATTTACATTTTTATGCACCCAAGTAGTCCTACAACAGGTATAACAATCGCCAGTCAGCGTGGAGGGTAACTGGCAGATTTTTTTATTTTTTCATAAATCAATTCAACTCCTCGCTGGCGGTATATATAAAAATAAAAATCGTAATAACCAATTTTAAATTATTAATTTAACACAGAGTGTGACAAGTAAAATTTATTTCGCCCTCCTGACATGAGCTTACTTAGGGTTGAGACCTCCTTTTGTACACAGTTTGCATTCGCCTACTTCCTCTTTAATGGTGAAAAGCCAAGCACACAATTGAACAATTTCCGCTGTTTCTCGTCCGGTGAAATTAAAAAGTTTATTTTACCGTCAGAGATGTTAATATCTCTTAAAAAAGAATTCGTAAGCTCGCCTAATTGCTTTCACTGCCCCTCACTCGCAATTCAATATTTTTCATTCTGAAAGCAACCTACCCCTCGGCTTACACTGGAATGCCGAAAGGCGCCTCGGTTCATTCTAAAACGTGCCAGAAGACCACCTACAACAAAAAGGGTTGTGGGAGAAATTGCATTAATATTTAATAATCCCTATAAGCTACTCGCATGAAAAAAACTAAATCCTGTTACGCTTTGACGCTAAGCTGCCGGTTTCAAAGCCGACTTAGCCTTCATAGCCTACATAGTTCCTGGGATCTTATCTCAAAAAAATATAGTCAAATCAAGTAAAGCAAGTCATAATCGATATCAACTATTAATGTCTCAATTCCTTTCACCCGTTAACTAAAAGACCTTAGACTGTTCTTATCCACTCGACACGCCCATCACCTAATTCACCCACTCACCTCCTACGCCTCTGTGGCAGGTTTATTCTTACCCCGCCTCTACACGGGGATATTCAATTCAGTATTTTTCAAAACCTTAAAAAATGTTCGCTTTCTAAATTAAGCGCACCATGCATTAATAGAAGTAAGAAAAATCTGAATAGAACGTAAATAAATGAAATAAACCTTAAACTTTGAGCACTGTCTTTTCTCTTAAGATATGTTATTCCATGTTGCCCAAAATAGGTTGTTCAAGACGATAGAAGAGAATAATGAATAAGCAAAAGCTTTATCTCAAATCAAGTGCTTTGGATGTTGATTATGTACTTACAAGTATAAATATATTCTTCACATAATCCTTATGGCGACGATTGCTTATACCCAATCGATCTCGGGAGCTTTTATGTGCAATAACCTAAAAGAAATAAGGAAAAACCGTTTCATATCTTATAGCTTTTGACGTTTAGTTTTAAAATAGTACTCTATAGATATTCAAGAATCAAGAATATTAATGCAATCAACAATGAAGAATAATTGTTATATTACCCCCGTATTTAACGCATTCTTTGAGCAAAAAATACTTTGCGTAATATTTTTCAAATCTAATTTAATAGTTGTTTGTATGTCAAGGCCGTGAAAACACACTTTAACGTACGATGAGAAAAAGTGTCACGAGTACCTTAAAGATTTTCGCGCATAAGATATACGCAACATTTTTTGGGCAACCGGGCAACATGTTTTATTAGAATAAAACAAAATTTAAAATTCGATGTATTGAAATATATCAAAGTGGCATTTACTTTAACGGCCGCGAAATCATACTTCGTTGCCTAAAAAGAATCTTCATTTTTTTTTTTTTTTTTTTAAACCATTGACTTTATTTTCAATGTCCCAATGTATACATATAACCTAATCTAACCTAAACACTTAATGCTTTCATGCGTACTTATAGAATTAATGTAGTTATCTGGGGATTAAGTTCCAAACTTGTTACCCCCGAGAAAACCACCCTATCATTATATTTGAAATTTTATCATCCATGTTTTCTGCGTATTACATATAAACATTATTACATTCTCAACATTGTCTCCTATGTCTCAACCTCTCCAAGGGAAATTTTGATTCTCCAGGTCAAATTTCTTGGATTGTTTTTTTTGTGCGAGACCGTAATAATGAATGAAGGTTACAAATTCCACCACTTTCTTTCTCGAAAATAGAATTATGTTTTCGTTTTATTTTATAGGTCCACTCTCATTTTTATAATTCATTACTAATTATTTTCGAGCCATTTCACTTCCTGCTTGTCTTTTAATTTAATAATTTGCATAACTCATCGAAAGCGGTGTTTCAAACACTCCCAGTCCTTTATTTAAATTAAGTATTAAAACTACGCAATTAATAACCTAGAGAAAACGTTATTTATATATCGTCAGTTCAACAGGACAATAGATATGCATATTGACGAAAAGTGTTCATCGTTCATGTCTTATGTCTTTAATTTTTATGTGCAAATATTACACAATCCCAAACCAAAAAATGCATATTACTGACTAAATAAATATTGCAATACTGTATGTTTATAAAGGACGATGAGTTGCACAATGAATCTCCTCCTTGTTATTCAAATTTCTTATTTATAATGTGAACTTTATGTTAATTCTAAATATAATGTAATCATTTAGTAATCTTAGCTGATGGCAATATTTGGGAATGTTAGAGAAAACATTTATAAGCTTCTATCAATTATTATTATTAGTCGGAAAACTATAAGTAAGTCATGTTATCAAGACATGTTATCATACAATAATTTTTATTTTATTTTATTTTATTTTAGTAACATCCTGTTACAACTGTCGTTGAAATTTTACTGTACCCACTCTTACGAGTTCGTGTTGTAGGTTGGGGTTTATTACGTGAAAATAATTAAAATAAAAGAGATTTAGCATATATTTGAATATTTTAACACGATACACATAAACGTATGAATGAAGAAGAAACTGGTATGTCATTTGTAGGCGAGGAAATAAAGCATTGAACCTACCAAATTGTTGTAGTAAGATGGATTGAGATGAAGTTTTTTGCATTCGCTTCCTAAATTCAATAGGAAACTTTGTACCTACTTTTGATCATGTTTTTTTCGAAATTGCACTTGTGCAGTGAAAAATGCATCCTGAAAAATGCATTTTCATAGAAAGAATGTATAAATTCGCTATATACTACTAGAATCGACTCAATTCGGGTTCACTGGGGTTTTCGAGGTCGCTGATCTCGAATATGACCTCCAAATTGGCTCACCTCCCACCTGGAGCTCAGGATGGCTAAGCAAATTTCTAAAATTCACTCTCAATTGTAGACATCTGAGACATCTCATCCGGGGGTTTTTTGGGTTGCTGATTCCAAATCTGGCATCGACAACCTTCTCCCGGGTACCTGGTACCCTGCAAGATTTAATATGATTTGCGATTTTTAAGTAATAGCAAAGACCTTCCGATAGTCGTTGGAAAAAGAAAATATTTTGTAATATAATATACAGGGTGAATCGGAAGGATCGCACCGAACTCCAGGACTGCATTCTACACATCAAAATAATAAGAAAAAACTCAAATGTTCTTATTCGATTCTCATTTGTTTTCAAGTTATAGCGAAATTAAAAAAAAAATACAATGTAACGGTAACATTTGTTTAATAGTTATGACTTTTTATAAGGTGTTCAAAAATACCCCCATTGAGTTCTAAACATGCTATGCTTCGTCTGCAAACAGCGCCTGTTGCTTGTCCTATTTGCTGTTGTTTATCTTGAAGAACTGCGCCAGTATTAATTATTCGTTGAATTAGTGCCTCTTTAACAAATTTAACAAATGAGAATCGAATAAGAACATTTGAGTTTTTTCTTATTATTTTGATGTGTAGAATGCAGTCCTGGAGTTCGGTGCGATCCTTCCGATTCACCCTGTATATAATATATGATTACATTTTTTTATATACCTACATACCTCAATTTCATTTCACAAAATCAAAATGTCCACATGTCTAGAATTATTTGAGAGTGAATTTTAGAATGGGTCCATTTCCCCAGCACACCCCACTCCGAATTTCGAAATGAAAATTTGCACACGAATTGTGCTCGTTTTGTGCTCAATTGTGCCCTTAAAATTTTGTTTTGTGCTTCACCCCTTCCAGAGATATCATCAATAAACTTTGGGCGGTGCTGGGGAAATGCGAGCACACCCCACTTCGAATTTCGAAATGAAAATTTGCACACGAATTGTGCTCGTTTTGTGCTCAATTGTGCCCTTAAAATTTCGTTTTGTGCTTCATCCCTTGCGGAGATATCGCCAAAAGTATGGGCGGTGCTGGGGAAATGCGAGCACCCCCCACTTCGAATTTCGAAATGAAAATTTTCACACGAATTGTGCTCGTTTTGTGCTCAATTGTGCCCTTAAAATTTCGTTTTGTGCTTCATCCCTTGCGGAGATATCGCCAAAAGTATGGGCGGTGCTGGGGAAATGCGAGCACACCCCACTTCGAATTTCGAAATGAAAATTTACACACGAATTGTGCTCGTTTTGTGCTCAATTGTGCCCTTAAAATTTCGTTTTGTGCTTCACCCCTTCCAGAGATATCATCAATAAACTTTGGGCGGTGCTGGGGAAATGCGAGCACACCCCACTTCGAATTTCGAAATGAAAATTTACACACGAATTGTGCTCGTTTTGTGCTCAATTGTGCCCTTAAAATTTCGTTTTGTGCTTCATCCCTTCCAGAAGTATCATGGATAAACTTTGGGCGGTGCTGGGGAAATGCGACCCCAATTTTTAGTATTTACAAAGTAAACCTATTATTTCCTGGAAACCCCAAACGGGGACCTAGCTACGTCCATCTTAAAGTTAAGCAGGACGAAGATAAAACTTGCGACAGAAATGGTCACGGGCCACTGTCGCATGAACAAACACCTGCACAACATGGGACTGACTGAAAGCCCGATATGCAGGGGTTGTGGTAAGGCAGATGAAACGCCCCATCACGTCATTTGCCAATGTGAGGCATTCATAAAGGCAAAGGAACTCCTACTTGGAAATGAAAAAATTACACAAGAGGAAGTAACGAAGATTCGCCCTACTAAAATCCTGGACTTTGTGAAAGATACAGGTATTCTTGAAGGGTAGACAACACCGGGGAGCACAATAGACCAAAAGGTCGCAGTGCGGGAACCTATTGGGACCACCCCCAGAACTATAATAATAATAATAATAATAATAATAAACCTATTATTTTCATTATTTTTTTGTTTGCGGTTTACTGTTGTGTATTTGTCAAGGGTGGCCCAACGAAAAGGTAACAGGCGGGTTTCTCGCTAAAAATTTTTTTTGAGAAATACAAAAACGTGTCAATTGCTATATCGAAGGGGACAACTTTTGTTATACTTTCAATCTGCAATGATTTCATCTCTTAGCGCTGTGAGAACAAAACTACGTCATTTGAAAGGTCTTTCTTTTCTGAATTCAGTACACTAGTTTTTTTCATTTTTAACAAAAAAAGCTTCTGTAAAAAAAACAATAGATCTTTCCGAGCTTTTTTTAGTTTTTAAATGCATCAAACTCTTTCCTCATTTTCCATGTTTGCAACTTCAACTTTTTTGTTAAAAACAAAAAAACTAAAAAAAACTAGTGCACTGAATTCAGAAAAGAAAGACCTTTCAAATGACATATCACTTACCTCATCATCTCTATCTAAATGATAGGGGTTGTTCTCACAGGGATGAAATCATTTCAGGTTGTAAATAATGAAAAAAGTTGTCCCCCTTAATATAAAAATTGCTATTTTTGAATTTCTCAAAAAAAAAATTTCTACCCAGAAACCCGTCTGTTACCTTTTCGTTGGACCACCCTGTATATTATATTACCTTGTTATTTTTTAGTTTTTTTATTTTATTTTGTGATATTCATGGGAAACGGTCTTCGTTTTGTTTTTATTTTTTTATTTGACTTTAGCTTATTTTGTTTTTCTTCCTTTTTACATGTATTGTTCTGTATATATTGTTCGAGGTTTAGTTTATTATTTTCATTTTATCTCATTTTATTTTATTTGTATACATTTGTGGGGTTTCTGTATATTTATTTTTTTATTCTATTCTATAGGGTGTCCAGAAATGAAGGCGCCAAACGAAAATCCCAGTTAGTAGACATTATTTTACGTCAATTTAACCCAAATTACCTTAGTCCAAAAATGTATGTTAAGCGAGCTGGAGCTCCTTATAGATGGTGTCATGAAGTACTTTTTTTTGTAATATATATTGAAACAGGTGGCTGTCATCTAGAGCACTTACTGTAAAATTTGTTGTTTTTTATATAACTTGATATAAGAGTAATTAGTTAAATAAATTAATAAATTAGTAATTTATTTAAATTTATTTTTCTCGAGAAGGGTGCATCCTAACGATTTGAAACAAGAGCACATTATTTTTAGAAAAGACCCTAGAGAATTCGAATTTGACACAAAAAATGTCAAAAAAATAAATGTAAAAAAAATACAATCCAAAATGTCTGCGGCCCCTCCCACATGAGACGCTAATGGCCGGAGCAAGGAAGTATTATTTACAGCGACCGATATGTGATCAGAAGGTAAGTCATTGTGCAAAGTTTGGACATCTTCGATCGAAACGTTTTTGAGATATTACAAAAAAAGTACTTCATGGCACCATCTATAAGGAGCTCTACCTCGCTTAAGAAGCATTTTTGGACTAAGGTAATTTAAGTTAAATCGACATAAAATAATGTCTACTAACTGGGATTTTCGTTTGGCACCTTCATTTCTGGGCACCCTGTATTTATTTTATCTATTTACACTGTAGAGGGATCATTTTTGTTTTTATGGTGGTTTATTTTATATTTTATATTTCATTTTATTATGGTTTTATTTACTAAAGGACTGGTTGTTTTTTTATTTTTTAGAAAATTCCTGTTTATATTTTGTTTTATTGTTAACTTAGAAGATATCTGTTTTTGTTCTGTTTTTGAGATTTCTGTTATTATTATATATTATTATTAAATATTTTCTAATTTTTTATTATTAGTGATATTGTTATTATCATTATTATTATTACGGGGTAGATGCACGGATGATGCCTGGGTAGATCACAAAAAAGCAGGCCTACCGAAGGATAAGGTGCAAATGTCTGGCCAGGATTCCCCCAATATGGATCGTCTCAGTTGGACAAGTGCGAGACACTCACAAAGTATGTGGTGTGCCGTCTCGTCCTTACTAATGTTAAGTACTTGAATTTTAAAAGCTAACATTTTATGAAAAATAAATGCTTAACGCATCTCACCCAAACTTTTAAGAGTCTACTTTAGGGAAAGGTAGGCAATAGAAGTATCAAAGTATGCAGCATAAATGAGTACAAAATACAGGGTAGACCATTTTAAGGGCGAATATCTCGAAAAGGAGATTTTTTTTCAAAAAATGTTTCAGGTGAAAGTTTTGTGGCTTTGAGGGGGAAAGATGATGACATTATCAATTTAATTGTAGATGGCGCGACTTAAGAGATTTCATCATGACGGCTATTTTTTTAAATGGGAGTTGATTTTTCTTTCCAAATGAAAGTTGTAGCTGGCAATAAGACGAATACAATGGTTTTTGGTTTTTTGTAATCTAATCATTTTTCACTGAGTTAAGTACGGTGTTCCAAAGTTTATAAATTAAGTAAAAGCACAGGTAAAAGTTTCCACAATTCCACCCCCCTTAGTGTACGTATTTTGTAACTCCACACCACTCTGCATTTCTCTCCCCTCTCTGTGTTGTTCCTATCCGTTATCTGGACCGATTTTGTTTGATAGTCAACCAGGTCCAGGCTGATTGACACGCATTTTCCCTTGCTTAGCATTACCCAGGATGAACGACGTGGACGTGACGGGGTTTTCATCCCTTTGGGGTGCTTGATTAGCGTGAGTCCCCTTGCCTCTTACTATTCGGAGTACTTGAATAGTGCGAGAGGTGCAGAATTACAAAATACGTATACTATGGGGGTGGAAACTTTACTTAATTTATACATTTTGTAACACCGTACCTCACTGAAAAATGATGCGATGAAAAAACACAAAAAACTGTTGTATTTGTCTTATTGCTAGCTACAACTTTCATTTGGAAAGAAAAATCAACTCCCATTTAAAAAAATGGCCGCCATGATGAAATCTCTAAAGTGGCGCCAGCTACAATTAAATTGATAATGTCATCTTCTTTCCCCCTCAAAGCCACAAAACTTTCGTCTGAAACATTTTTTGGAAAAAATTCTCCTTTTCGAGATATTTGCGTGTATCACTTAAAATGGTCTACCCTGTATAGTATATACAGGGTGATTCATTAAGAATGTCCAATCTCTGAATTGTAGATTCCAGACCTCAAAATATGATGATTCTGCCCAACATGCCTTATACAAATATTGCTAGTTTCCGAGATACCGGGTGTTTAAAGTTTAAATATGAATTTTGATTTTCGCAATAACAATTAATTAATGTGATTAAAAATAATAGACAAGGGTTATTTGATATGAAGAGATCTTTGCGAAAACGGATCATAAATAATAGTTTATTGTTGTTACACATTTAGAGAATAAATTTTTTTTTTAAATTAAAATTTATTGAACTGTTTAGAACCAAATAACTCGATAACTGATCGAGTTACACGAATCAAACAAGAGTAACTTTTTTTTGTAGAATCTAACGCTTTTCCATATTTTATTATTAGTTTGCTAATAGTTCAGCCGAAAAAAAATTTTGCTTAGATTTACTAAACACAACCAAGTATAACTAGCGCCCTCTATTAGCAATGCTAAATTAGAGTCCAAATTGGCAATCCTCATGCAAAAAAAGGTAAAACTGCCAATTTTCAAAAAGAAATTGTGAAAAAATAGAAAGTTATTGCGAAAATCAAAATTCATATTTAAACTTTAAACACCCGGTATCTCGGAAACTATCAATATTTGTATAAGGCATGTTGGGCAGAATCATCATATTTCGAGGTCTGGAATCTACAGTTCAGAGATTGGACATTCTTAATGAATCACCCTGTATAAAAGATTGAGACCTGTTTCAATTAGAAATTCCAGATAGAAAGGGCTTCCATTTCGACAACTTCACCCGTAAGTTTCCGTAATATCTATTGAAAGGTGAGAGCACTAATGATGGTAATTTGTGCGCAATGGGGCTGCCATTTCCACTGCCACCCTTAATATCTGTTAGGAGGAAAAGAGCACAAAACGAAATAACGACACAAAATGAGCACAATTGGTGTGCAAATTTTCATTTCGAAATTCGGAGTGGGGGGTGCTCGCATTTCCCCAGCACCGCCCATACTTTTGGCGATATCTCCGCAAGGGATGAAGCACAAAACGAAATTTTAAGGGCACAATTGAGCACAAAACGAGCACAATTCGTGTGCAAATTTTCATTTCGAAATTCGAAGTGGGGGGTGCTCGCATTTCCCCAGCACCGCCCATACTTTTGGCGATATCTCCGCAAGGGATGAAGCACAAAACGAAATTTTAAGGGCACAATTGAGCACAAAACGAGCACAATTCGTGTGCAAATTTTCATTTCGAAATTCGAAGTGGGGTGTGCTCGCATTTCCCCAGCACCGCCCATACTTTTGGCGATATCTCCGCAAGGGATGAAGCACAAAACGAAATTTTAAGGGCACAATTGAGCACAAAACGAGCACAATTCGTGTGTAAATTTTCATTTCGAAATTCGAAGTGGGGTGTGCTCGCATTTCCCCAGCACCGCCCAAAGTTTATTGATGATATCTCTGGAAGGGGTGAAGCACAAAACGAAATTTTAAGGGCACAATTGAGCACAAAACGAGCACAATTCGTGTGCAAATTTTCATTTCGAAATTCGAAGTGGGGGGTGCTCGCATTTCCCCAGCACCGCCCATACTTTTGGCGATATCTCCGCAAGGGATGAAGCACAAAACGAAATTTTAAGGGCACAATTGAGCACAAAACGAGCACAATTCGTGTGTAAATTTTCATTTCGAAATTCGAAGTGGGGTGTGCTCGCATTTCCCCAGCACCGCCCAAAGTTTATTGATGATATCTCTGGAAGGGGTGAAGCACAAAACGAAATTTTAAGGGCACAATTGAGCACAAAACGAGCACAATTCGTGTGTAAATTTTCATTTCGAAATTCGAAGTGGGGTGTGCTCGCATTTCCCCAGCACCGCCCATACTTTTGGCGATATCTCCGCAAGGGATGAAGCACAAAACGAAATTTTAAGGGCACAATTGAGCACAAAACGAGCACAATTCGTGTGAAAATTTTCATTTCGAAATTCGAAGTGGGGGGTGCTCGCATTTCCCCAGCACCGCCCATACTTTTGGCGATATCTCCGCAAGGGATGAAGCACAAAACGAAATTTTAAGGGCACAATTGAGCACAAAACGAGCACAATTTGTGTGCAAATTTTCATTTCGAAATTCGAAGTGGGGTGTGCTCGCATTTCCCCAGCACCGCCCAAAGTTTATTGATGATATCTCTGGAAGGGGTGAAGCACAAAACGAAATTTTAAGGGCACAATTGAGCACAAAACGAGCACAATTTGTGTGCAAATTTTCATTTCGAAATTCGCAGTGGGGTGTGCTCGCATTTCCCCAGCACCGCCCATACTTTTGGCGATATCTCCGCAAGGGATGAAGCACAAAACGAAATTTTAAGGGCACAATTGAGCACAAAACGAGCACAATTCGTGTGAAAATTTTCATTTCGAAATTCGAAGTGGGGTGTGCTCGCATTTCCCCAGCACCGCCCATACTTTTGGCGATATCTCCGCAAGGGATGAAGCACAAAACGAAATTTTAAGGGCACAATTGAACACAAAACGAGCACAATTCGTGTGCAAATTTTCATTTCGAAATTCGAAGTGGGGTGTGCTCGCATTTCCCCAGCACCGCCCAAAGTTTATTGATGATATCTCTGGAAGGGGTGAAGCACAAAACGAAATTTTAAGGGCACAATTGAGCACAAAACGAGCACAATTCGTGTGTAAATTTTCATTTCGAAATTCGAAGTGGGGTGTGCTCGCATTTCCCCAGCACCGCCCATACTTTTGGCGATATCTCCGCAAGGGATGAAGCACAAAACGAAATTTTAAGGGCACAATTGAGCACAAAACGAGCACAATTCGTGTGCAAATTTTCATTTCGAAATTCGAAGTGGGGTGTGCTCGCATTTCCCCAGCACCGCCCATACATTTGGCGATATCTCCGCAAGGGATGAAGCACAAAACGAAATTTTAAGGGCACAATTGAGCACAAAACGAGCACAATTCGTGTGAAAATTTTCAGTTCGAAATTCGAAGTGGGGTGTGCTCGCATTTCCCCAGCACCGCCCAAAGTTTATTGATGATATCTCTGGAAGGGATGAAGCACAAAACGAAATTTTAAGGGCACAATTGAGCACAAAACGAGCACAATTCGTGTGCAAATTTTCATTTCGAAATTCGGAGTGGGGTGTGCTGGGGAAATGGACCCTTTTAGAATAAGCTTCGGAGATGACGTTGCTCAGCCATCCTGAGCCGCAGGTGGGGGTGAGCCAATTTGCATGTCATATTTGGGATCAGCAAGCTCGAAAACAACCATGAACCCGAATTGAGTCGATTCTAGTAGTTTCTAACGAAGTTATAAATTTTTTCTATGAAAATGCATTTTTCAGGATGCAATTTCGAAAAAACCATGATCAAAAGTAGATACAAAGTTTCCTATTGAATATAGGAAGCGAATCCAAAAGACCCCATGTCAATCCGTCTTACTACAAAAATTTGGTACGTTTGGCTTGTTTTAGTCCTTTATTTTGTCGCCTATTGTATTTCTGAATGGATCTAGCAAAATTGGCATTCACACTCTTGCTAATTTCAAGAAATTGCACATATATGAAGATATATTATGTCAAAACAATAGACTTCCAACTCGAATTTTAAGCTGGAGTAGAGGATCAACCTCGCAGTCTGAAATGGATCCGTACATTTGAGGTGTTGTTATTCAACCATTATCAAAGCCGAGAAATGATAATCCGTTGGGTTACATCCCTTTAAAAATATCCTTTTATAAGTCGGATCCATGGGATCTCAAATACATTTGCGGCACTTTTAGTAATAGAGGGTAACAAGAACAAGTAAAGTGCGCCACTTAAATCTCGACTCCATTCAGCTTTACTTTATTGGAATTATGCTCCCAGTAGTAGCGAGTGGGGATGGTTGTCTTAAATAGTTTAGTCTTTAGTGTATCCTCTCAGTTGCCATGCTGAGGTTTATGCCTCTCTACGCCATGAACATGTATCTGAGGACAACGCTTGCATTTCGTAAGGTACATAGTGCAGAGGCTACAAGTTGAGGCTTTGTTGTGGTAATGCAAGGAAATTTACATCCATTCCTGGATATTTATACGTACGGAAATTCTTCATTGCTCATCTAATTTTGTTTAGGTTAATTATCGGATGGGTTAGAAACCAATCCCCTATGTTCCCTCTTAAATGAGGTTCCAAAGTCATTGGTACGCCTTCGTCAGTTTTAGGGAGAGTCTTTGATCCCGGAAAGTGTGATTGAAGCAAAAGTTTCCGTCAAAGAACCGATTTCACCCTCTGTTCATCTCTGTCAGTCTCTTTGGAATCTTGCACCTTCCGGAATTTGTTCAATTTCCCCCTTCGAGTTGCAACCCCCAATTTTTTAAATAGGAAGTATGAACTTGTGATATATCGTTTGAAAGGTCTCTTCATTCTCTATTCAAAAATGTTATCGTTTTCAAATTTATTGCCAACATTAACACACACAAAATAAAATCATCTGATTACCGAAATTCGCTATAATTGACTGTTTCTTCCACTTTGGAATAATTGTGATGTTGTTGGACCAGTCTGCCGTCAAAGTACACAGTCTGTGCTTTCAGAACAGTCGATTGGGAACGGCTATTAATCTTAAACACTTGCTATCAAACCTTGGTGAAGCTTGTACAAACGACTGGTATTATTTATTTGCTGTTATATACACAAGAACGCGAGGTTATACAAACCTTTTGATTATTAAAAAGTTTGTGAAATATTTTTTACTACTCATCGTATAGTCCTTGCTTAAAGTAGGTACTTAAACAATGGCTCCGATTATAGAGCTTTCAAGATGATGAACTAAAGAAGAAGGTTACTAACTGTTTGGAAACACATGCGCGGTAATGCAGTAAAAATTGCGGTTTCAACGATACCAAAAATGCGTAGCTCATATGATGAATACATTATAAGCTTTGATTTACAAAACAGTACTACCAACCACCTTTGGGAAGACGTTAGCGACATGAGAGTGCGAAACCTCGAAAAATCGGGAAGCTCGCTTGGTGTGAGCTAAAAATAAAAAGTGTCCTAAATATAAGGGTGAGTGGGGAGGGAATGGGGAGAACTTCACGTAAAAATAAGTAAAAAAAATGCGATTGTCTTTTGTTTTACATTTTCTACATTGTATAAACACTTCTACTTAATTAAAATACCTCTAAATAAAATAACAAAAATATTTTGAAAAATATCTAACCAAGGGAGGTGAAAGGTGAATTTTCACGTAGCCTTAATATGATTGCAACTTTTAACTTAGGTAAGTCATTTGAAAATATGAAATAAAATAACATCCAACGATCCAACATAAGTTTCATTCGATAGTATGTAACCAGCAGCAATGTAACCAGAGCAATTAGAAAGGAACTGTTTACTGTTTATGGTTTGTAATTCAATTTGTCATACCTTCTGTACCTCACGGTCATCAAACTGAATAAGAATAATGAAATCATCGTTAAATTTTACATAACTTTAGTAACATTCACTCATTACCGAAGAATTAAATGTAAGGTATCATTTCTATTCATAAATTGTGACTTTGAGTAGTACTACACGGGTTTTGAGTTGTCTTTGTAAGCTGCAAGTTGAATTGCAAATGGTTTATTACGAAAGTAATTTTTTAATGAGAAATCAGATAATTTTATATTATTATTACATTACTGTAGAATAGAATACGGAAAAAATCTTGACATAAATCCAAGAAATTAACTAGAATTTCTATGAACTAATTTCATAATATAGAATATAAAAGTAAAAACAAATATGGTTTTAGTTTTCATTGTGTTAAATAGTCGAGGAAATAAAGCACTGAACCTACCAAATTTTTGTAGTACCTAAGACGGATTGAGATGGGGTTTTTTGCATACGCTATTACGCTTCCTAAATTTAATAGGAAACTTTGTATCTACTTTTCATCATGTTTTTTTTTCGAAATTGCATTTGTGCAGTCGAAAATGCATCCTGAAAAATGCATTTTCATAGAAAAAATTCATAACTTCGTTATAAGCTTCTAGAATCGACTCAATTCGGGTACAAGGGGGTTTTCGAGGTCGCTGATCCCGAATATGACCTCCAAATTGCCTCACCGCCCACCTGGAGCTCAGGATGGCTGAGCAACGTCATCTCCGAAGCGTTTCCTGAAATTCACGCTCAATTGATTCTAGACATCTCATCCGAGGGTTTTTAGGGTTGCTGATTCCATATCAGGCATTGAAAATCGCCCCCCGCGTACCTGGTGCCCCGCATCTGAGCATCAACGTCATCCTCTTGAGTTTCACTAAAGTTTCAAGCCTATAGGGAACCTAAAATTGTTTCAGGGTTTTTTGGGTCGCTCAGATCGAATCTGGTCCCGGATACTTTCTAACGGATACCTGGTGTACCACACCGCGGCGGGCATCAACGTCATCCTCTGGAGTTTCGCTTGAAATTTTCGCTCAAATGCTTTCATTCTAATGCTTGTTTCATCATGTCAGGAAATCATGAGGTAAAACTAATAATGGAACATTTGAATAGATGTGGACATTTTCATTTAATAACATTATCATCCAAATGTATGAAGTTAATATTATAAAATATTTAGTTTAAATTTAATTTAATTTCATTTGTTCCTTTTATTTCAGATTAAATTTGTATGTAAAACTCCTAATAAAAGGTTGATAGTTAGAGTAGTTTCAAAATCTCGTGGAGAACTTCGGAATCCGCCTCCGCAGGCGGGCTATGTACCATGCACGGTTGGTCAGGTCCGGATAGAGGTCCTGGAAGAACCCCGTCCTAGCAATTACAAATTATTTTCGGTTTACTAGGCTTGAAATTTTAGTGAAACTCCAGAGGATGACGTTGATGTCGTCACGGTGTGATGCACCAGGTGTCCGTTAGCAAGTATCTGGTGCCACATCCGACGGAAAAAATATAAATAAAACTGTAAGGGCCAGTTGCACCGGTAAATTTAACTCATGGTTAAACTAACCTATGCTATGGATTAGCCAATCACAGGCACAGTTACAAATTTCCCAGTATTTAAGGTGTTGAAATGGAATTCTTAATCATCGCTCTGTTTCACACAGAAGTGTACGGTGATCAGGATCTGTTTCGTATTGGCAATAAATAGTTTACAACGAAACGTTTATTTCATTTCTAAATAATATTACTGCAGTATTTAACAAAGTAATAAACATTTCATCAACACCGTATATACATTTTATATTTTACCTAAAAAAAAGATGTTTTTCAATTTTGGCGCCCCCCCCCCATCTTTAGGACGAACGGGGCGGTCGCCCCCCCCCCCCCCCTTAATACGACACTGGTTAGATAACTACAACGGTTTCATTCTTAAAGTACAGTCTGCACCCGCTATTATTTTAAAAAAGTGAAAATAAGTTAACATGTGAGTATCAAAAGAATTCAAATTTCACGTAAAATTCAAAAATGCAATAAAAAATAGGAGTTGCTTTTTAAAATAACGAAGTCACTACCTACTTCCGGAGTTTCCGGAAGTGGTGGCATTTTAAAAATATTTTACATCGCTGCGGCTTTCCGAGTAAACAATGAGTACAAATGATCAAAAACGTACCTATAAAACTTTCCCAGAAACGTCTAACTAAATCTCTCCACAAAAAAACACCCTGTATAGTGTTGGGAGAAAACAGCAAAGAAGAGAAGGCAACAAGAACTGTAAAGAAAAACTCAACTAAACCCATCAGCCTTTCATTACCAGGTGGATATGAATTAAATTTATCTCTCCCATAAGTCCCATATCTATGTGTTTTATGAGTACACGCACCTTTTGTTACCTTCCATTGTGGCCATTTCCAAGTTAGCAATCTATTGAATGTAATATTAATAGGAATCAATGAGTTATGAACAGTGGCTTATCTAGGGTGGGGCAGACAGCGGGCCAAAAATTTCAAGAATCCCGATTCTGACTGACTTCTAGACTTACATAGTCAAAGAACTAGACTTTAAAACTCTGACAATCTCTAAAAAATTGCAAAAAAATCCTTACAGTTCCAAGTCTGACAGTTTTTCACTTTTCCACAGGTTCTCGGAGATACTTTTGAAATTTACAGAGCTTGAGTGCGAATACTACCAAGGGCTATAGTTTTAAATTTTGTCATATAATATGCACCATAGATTTGAATCGTTAATTTGGTTGGTGTACACGCTGTCAAACAGGATGTAATCATGGTGACACTTTTTGAGACTATTCAAGCTCTTTTCGTATTTTTTTCCTGGTCCACTCGACGTTGGGAAAAACAAACCATCGCAGTACCTACATTTGTTAAATCGGAGTCTACAACTAGATGGTGTGCAAGGGTGGAAGCTGTGAAGCCCATAAACAAGCACCTTGACGAGATTCTTGAAGCCTTTGAAGCCTTGAAGTGACGCCAGATAACTGTTCAACCGTATTTTTGACTTTACTTGGATTTTGGATCAGAGTACTCATTCCCATTGACCGTGTCCAGAATAGATTGCAAGATCCGATGATGAACTTCCACGATGCCACCTTAGATCTGGAAAGTGTAAGAGATGATTTTCAGAACCAAAGAGAAACGTTAGTGATGGAAGCTTTGGAAGTTAGGCTTGGTCTCTGTCAAGAGCGGGAGGTTGAGACCAAAAGACGCCCAAGACGAAGAAAGAGGATGGCTGGTGAAACGTCGAGGGATGCCGGATTAACAGCAAAACGGGAAATCGCGCGAGCTATGCAGGGAACAATCGATCGCCTTTACACAGAAATGGACGACAGACAAACTCGTTTGCACAACACTGACAGGAAGTTTGGTTTTCTACTTGACATCGGAGGATTATGCACCGGCGTCAATAGCCACATCCTGAAGATTAATTGTGAGAACTTCGGCCATGCGATGTTGATGGTCAGCAGCTGTATGAAGAGATTTTGGACTTCAGAATGACGATCAGTACCAGGACCAACATCAAACTAACACGACCTGAAGAGGTGAAATGAAATAAACTTGATTATACATTGTTGTGGAGAGGGTCGGGGAAGGGGGGCGCAATTACAACACTTGCCAATTTACCTAGTTACGCCACTGGTTATGAACTGTTGATTGATTATTGGTATGCTCTTTATGTGATGAGCACATGTATCTATTAGTGTTAAATTTATAGATGTTTCCTAACATTACGTGTAACGTAATGTGCATTCAAATGCCAGTTTTATGAAGAAACGCATATGCCCGGAATTTTGAGTTTCATTGCATTGTTTGCGCGACCTCCAAGTAGAAAATGCAAGTACATGCCTTGAACATTCAATATGAAGCAGAAAATAACTATTTATTTAATTTTTATTTATTATTTTTATCTTAATACAATGATTATAACAATGAAAACATATTATTATTAGAAGTCGCAGCATTAAAATTAAGGCTAAGCCTTCCAAAGTATAATGACGGTGCGTAAGGTGGAGCGCCGGCTACTGACCAAACTACAATAATGTTTCTTAGTTCGTATAATGCAGTGTATTATACATTAATCTATGTTTAGCCAACCGTGTCGTGCCTTTTATTAAAAACTTCAGCAGTCCATTGCTTATTATATGCTTATTATAATTATGCTTATCATTATCTCGGTATTGATATAAATGGTAACGGTAACACCGATAGGTAGGTACCTATTTTCAAAGGTAGGTTGCAACTTTTACAAAGATAGAAGGTAATAGGTATAAAATGTCATTAAACCCATCAGAAAGTGGTTGACACATACTCGTTGCCTTGAGCAATCACACCCAATTATAAAAAAAATAATCATCGAATGAATTCTGACGAAATAAAGTGCGTTTGAGCGTATTTTAGTTACTATGCGCTATCGAGCAACTAATTAAACCCAAAACAAACTTGAACTAGAATGTTAATCGAATGATCGAAAGAACTCGACTGTACAAGCTCTCGGTGGAAAGGACATTGTAAGTATTACTCGCTTCTCGAAAATGAAAATAATTAGTCACATTTTTCCCATGAACGGAGAGGATTCATCGTTCATAATTGCAACCGTAGAGAGCGTCAAACGTAATGAAAAAGGACCTTGAGAGATTTTAAATTAAGGAAAAGGAAATTCTACTTCCTCTTAAGAAATTGGAACAAAGATCTTTCAATACTAATTTTTTAATAAACAAAGATAAAGTATTCCGCTTAATTGTACTCTTACTCAATGACCTAAAATATTATATAGCAGCTGTTACTGGTACCATATTATCTTGAATTACCCAGCACCATTACAAACATTTAAAAATCATCAACAATTATTATCAATTACTTCCCACAACAATTACAGTTACCTTCAACAGGTTTATTCATTACGTACCTACTGTTTATATAATATGGTCAAATTAGGAAGTGATTAATTTAAAATAGAAGTCAATTTTCACTTTTTTATTGATAAAACGTTATGTGTGTTAAGATATTTATATTGTCTATTGGTCTATATTATTTACATATACGCATTCGATAACATGGCAATCATGAATTTGTCAATTAGAGGCACGTGCTCATTTAATTGTAATTTTGTGCGTTACGTTGGTATCAACATTTTCTAGTAATTACTAATTACTCACAATACACGGTGAGCAAGGATTCTTTCTCTAAAATTACTTTGACGCAACATACAATTATCATTGAAAGGAGTGTATTTTATTATGAAATATAATACGGGGTGATTCAAACAATTACACAACAGCAAAAAACTAGAGCACATATTTAAATGCTCGCTCACCGTTATATTAATGATTCACCGAGCATTAAAGAGTTCACGAACTTGATAGGATCTGCATAAAATTCTGAGGAATTAAGTACAAACAGGGATTGGGAATAAAACTCGCAACCTCCCCTTACCAAACAGGGAGTTTCATCTCCCTCGGCGGTTATTGTCTAGCCACTTTGAAACTGTTCTATCATTATATGGAAGTGCACCGTCGTGTTAGCAGGGCTGGACAAAATACATGCAGTAACGTATTTCAAATACAAATTACAAAATATTCCTAGAAATGTATTTGAAATACAAAATACGAGATACTTTTATATTATTTTTAAAAATACAAAGTACAAATACAATATTTGAAATACAAAATTACAAAAATACCTATACGCATACGGGGTGTTTTTTTTGGGAGATTTAGTTAGACGTTTCTAGGAAAGTTTTATAGGTAGGTTCTTGAAATAATGTGTACCTACTTCGAATTCACTCTGAACCTATATCGTTAACATTGCGATGGGCAAAATACATACATTAATGTATTTCAAATGCAAAATTCAAAATACTCATAAGAGAGTATTTGAAATACAAAATACAAAATACTTTAGGGAAAAATCATCAAATACAAAATACAAAATACAAATATTTCAAATACTGTATTTTCAATACAAGTATTTTGTGACTGCCCACCCCTGCGTGTTAGAAGAAAATCGTTTTTAGTAGGTTTTCAAACAAATACTAGGGTAGATTTCGAAAGCGAAAATATTACTTTATCGATCTACATAAAACATAAATTATTACAATTGTTAGTCTTAATAATATTTATTTGTTTTTTACAAAAGTTTAAAACAAGGAATTCGATTCTACATAACATAATTAAAAATTATACATATACTATGGCGAGGGAGGAGGTGGAAAAGGAGAAGGTCGGAGGGAAGGAGCGTTGAGGTGGAGTTGGTAATGAGGGATAAAGACGTACAGAGGCCAGAAGGGAGAGCAAAAGAACAATATGAAGGAATAATGGTAGAAGGATACCAAGATATCTGAAGGTAGGGACGGGCATGAAAGAAAAAAAAATAGTAGCGAGGTTTAGGTGCGGAAATGAAGAGAGAGTAAATAGGTATTGGAGGGAGGACGAAAGTAGAATGTGTTTGACTGTGTGGGAAAGGGTAGGAGAGCTTAGAACATATGTTGCAGGAATATGGGGAGTTGAGAGAGGCGGAAGGAAGTAGAATGGAGATATTAGGCGATGGAGGAGAAGGGTTGGTGTGGATGAAGGAAGTGTTGGTGAGAAGGAAGAAGTTAGAATAATGATTAGGTAGGTACTTTTATTTTTGCATGAGACTTGTATCGAGATTATATCTCAAACTGTATATAAAATGAGTGATTTAAGTGACAGTGACACAGATAATTCATGTAGAAGTGGTGAAATACTTTCCAAGAAAGCCAAAAGACTTACTAAGTATAACCTAAACTGGGAAAATAGTTCTTCCTGGTTAAGGCAAGTGAAAGAAAACCCGTATAAGGCGTCCTGTCGCCTATGCAATAAAGATTTTTCTTGTGCACCTGATGGTGGCGTTGCAGATAT
Organism: Pyrocoelia pectoralis; assembly: GCA_036250285.1. Classification (NCBI taxonomy): domain Eukaryota; kingdom Metazoa; phylum Arthropoda; class Insecta; order Coleoptera; family Lampyridae; genus Pyrocoelia; species Pyrocoelia pectoralis. The sequence continues at coordinate 31,975,946 of CM070077.1, forward strand.
AAAACAACATGTATGTATCTATCAAATCTCACATGACTATTGTCATCAAATCAACGTGATGTGTAAGATTTTAAAATGTAATTTCCAATTTTATATTATGAATAAGCCAAACCTAAAAATAAAAAAATACAGTTACAAACCACACCAATCTCAATAAAAGTAGTAATCTTATCGGGTGATGACGCAAGTAGCTACCAAGGAACCGACTTATATTGCAGGTTATGAAATGTTTTAGTAATTTTAGTAATAAGTGAGAAACTAAGTTAGCAGCACTTTTGGGTAAGTATTTTTTAATTAAGCTAAAAATTATTTATGATCTTGTGATAAGTTTTCATTGGTTTTGCCCATTTCCAGTTGCTACAGAGAACGATTTTTGAGTTAGTGGAACATTTTTAAAAAAGATTATTAGGAAAACAGTCATGGATAGAGCCGGTAGCGTGCATTTACATATAATCGACTTTATCAAGTCGAGGGCAGCTCAAGGTTAAGTCAGTTGCACAGTCGGTGGCGAGGAAATAAAATTCCGGTAAATCTGTGCCGATAAAAGCGTTAATTTTCTACTTCGAAAAGAAATAAATGGTTAGGTGCGAGATATGGTGAAAACACGCGCCAAGTGCGGAATTAATAAAAAAAATGTGTATGGGACTTAATGATTGAATGTAATACCGGTGATCGCAAAGATTAGATTCCAAAGTAGGGCGGAGGCGAGTGGTTTGTAACCGTTGCAAATTTTCGCCCAAGGTATTTGTACCGTTACCGCTCAACTAAAGGGGAGGTATCGTTACAGACTACTTCGTCAACGTGTAACCATAGTGAAAGTGGAAGTGGAAGGAAAGAACGCTTTTTTCAGTTAAGTATTAAATTAGGGCGAGAGTTGATCTCAAAATTAGTAAAGTACCTAAGTGAGAAAGTTAAGATGCGTCGTACATTTGTTGAACGCCCATTGAATTTTCTTTGTGAAGCAGGAAAGAAAAAGAACAATTTTGCTATTCTGCTTCAGTTCAAGTACTATACATTTCAAAATTACTCCTTGTCCGTGGCGTATGTTTTTCTCAAAAACGATCTTAGTGATAAAATTGATCACAACTAAACTTAAAACTTTACTGGTAGGTATACTCTCTGAGAGAGAGAATTTTGATAAATACATCTAATTTCATAGGTTTCACTACCATTTGCATAATTATAGCAATTTTATGCTTTTTTAAAAATAACTTTACACTAAATTGACATTCTGGATATTAATTTCCATCTATTAATTGATGACGGTTGTGGCTATTACATTTCTAATCTTAATTATGCATTATTTTAAATCTTGAATAAAACATTTTATTAATATGAATTATAATATGCACTTTTACATTGTGAAACTCCATTAAGTAATTAAGTATCTGAATTACTTTACCACCTAATTATGACTTTGGAGATGGAAGTCATCTTTCTGCATTATTGCTACTTTTCACTCTTACTGCTTTGCTTTGCAAAGTCAATTATCATGACAAGGTCTTGTGAAACATCGGCAAAGAGTTTATCACCTAGCTCCGTAAAAACGTACAGCGTCATCCACTGGGTTCTATGTAAAGCGATTATGTCCATATTTGTTTACGAAATCATTGTAAAGTTATACTACTATAGGTTAGCCATCCATCCATCCAAATTGAACTATACGGTGGTATACGTGGCATTAAAAAATATATTCCAGATCTTACAAATTAATATTATACATAAATATATTGGTTGTATGCGAATACAGATTGAACTGTAGATTATGTTTATGCAACTAGTTATTAATTATTAATAGGAACATTATAACAAATAAACAACTATAAATACTTTCACATTTAATATTGATATATTGATATATGGCATTTATTGTTAATATATAAATAACCCATCCAGAATTTAAAATTATACACATTTATTTGAAATTGATGCAGAAAATAATCTTTGGTGCTTTATGACAATGCATAACCGGCGTTACCTCTTTTACTTCGGATCTGTTTCTATTACATCGCTTCCTCTGAAATTATTGGAGAAACTCAGCGAACGTCCCTGCTTATCGTCCAAGTAACCCTTAGAGATTATTCCTAGAAAAGACATTACAGAGACATTACATGAAAATCAATATCTGTTAAGGAGATTGCCCCAGCATCATTCGTAGATAATGAGAGGTCTTTGATACCGCCTGACATTTTATTATCTACCACTGTGGAGCAATAGCTTTGCCTTGTACAAAAGCTTTTCTAAGAGAGAGTGAAGATGATTCTTTCAATCAGAATCCTGAACTTGGTGGTCCAAAAATACAGGGTTCTTTACGGTGAAGGCCCGAAAACCATGGAACAACCGCGACATAGGGACGAAATGGAACTTAGTTCATTAATTAATTGATTAATTGATTGATTAATTGAACGAGATTTTGAATGTAAATAGAATTTTCCAACTGGTTCATTTGATCTTAATTTTTCATCACTACTTTCCAACAAATATTGGGGGAATATATTTTTGTAATATTATACAAATATTGGAAATACAATATTTAGTGAATATAAGAACAACACTTGCAATATTTATTAAATATTGTTATTTAATGTAAATTCAAATATTGTACACACAATAATGTACCAAAATTACGTGTTCAATATTACTAAATATTGAAAACCTATATTTAACCAATACATATTTGTAATGTTTAGTAAATATTGCTATTTAATGTACAAATATTGCGTGTATATTACTGAATATTGAAAATCAATGTTTAAGCAATATAACATACATATTATGTATTTACAATATTTAGTAAATATTACTATACAATATAAAGTCAATAGTTATTTATCAATAACATAACAATATTGTGCTTTCAATATTACTGGATATTTAAGCAACCTGAAAAAAATATTCACAAATACAGCTCCACTCAGCAAACAAGATAGTCGGAAAATATGTCAACTAAAATAATGTATTTGAAATTTTTGACGCGGCAAATTATTTGTCCAATCATACTTCACAATTATTCTAAGTTGTACATTCACAGTTAAAAGTAAATTATTACAGTTTTCAGCTGACATTTTCCGCGCGCGTTTAATTACTTAATCCTTTTATTGTGTTACTATTCTTTGTTAAAATCAGTCTTTTTGAAAAATTCTTATGCAGCATACAATATACGTTTATGTCTATCCAACAAAACACATTTAAATTAAGCGCCCAAATATTTTTTTTCGGATTGTACCTTAAAAGCTACTATAGCGCCGGTATCCCCTCTCCAACTATCTTATTTGCTGAGTAGAGCTGTAATAACGTTATGATACTCTCTCAAAATCCCCTGGATGATAACTTTCGCCGATTTAGAGATATCAAAGTAATCAAATTTATGCAGGCACTCCTACATGTTTTATAACCTTCAACTTTAAGTTCCATAATTATATGTGTAAATTTCCGTAGCTCAATGGTATCATGCTATAATGGCTGACTGCTAACCGGGCGATCGATGATTCGAGTCCTACTTGAAGCAAAAGGGTTTTTCAGCATCACTGATCTCTTCCGAGTCTACACGAAGTGAATTGGGTTCCTGGGGAAGGAGCCACCGGAGTACTGGGAAATAGTCCCTCGAAACTCTGGGCTGGCCCAGGTCACCTTTCTTACTATTTTGGCACACATCACAAAACAATAATGGGCCAATCTGTAAATATTTTCCCCAATATTGAAATAATATCGCTTAGTAATATTTAGCCAATATGTAAAATTGTTCACATTTCAATGTTGGGACAATATTGTACATTTATATTCTAATAAGAAGCAAATATTACACCAATATTAAATGCTACATGGGAAGCAATTATTTATTTTTAACATTTACTTTAAACTTTCGTTTTACGTTGAATTTGTTTTGAGTCTTTTATCGATACGATGTTTTTTGCTCGAAATCAATTGTTCGAGCTATTAACAAGAGGACATAAGATATAAATAAGATATAAATTCTAGCAAATTACAGAAAATTGAACATTCAGATTACGTATATAGGAAATTTGAATTTATCTGATCATGATTTGATAGCTATGATCGAAAAAGCGTCATTACAAGAAAATTTTTTTAAAATATGGCCCGAACTTGTGCTATACCATCTATAAAATGATGATCATTTCATATACCTAATGAAATTTGTTCAAGATGATGTGACCTAATAATTGCTTTTCAACACTTGGTTCTCTAAACTGTCCCAAAAAAATCTTGCACAGGGTTTTTTAGTATCAAAACAGTTTATCCAAGCACAGATGGGAGTCTGATAAGAAATAAATTTTTACAGTAAATCACGAAAAAGTTGAAAGAAGCGTGGCATATGTACAAGTTTGTTGTTAATGTCCCATGACTACACACATTTTTCAAACTGCTTTCACTAATCAAAATGATGTACCTGTACCTTATTTTCATCATTGTTACACAGCGAACCCATAATTATAAAATGAATCATACCGTATATATTTAATGATACCTTACTGTTATTAAATAAAAATTCTAATCAAATGTCAGTGTTACGCGAACAATATACCTATTAGTTTATTTTATAGTTCATCACAAAACACTGTCGTTAATTTAATAGGAATATCAAAAGTGAAAGTGCAAAAGGTAAGGTCGCAGCAACAATCGTGAGTTTTTCTAGGCTGAAGATGAACCAAGTCGATGAAATGATAATTCCCGTGTGAATACCGACCTACCAACATTTACTAAATAGCAATCCTTAGAGGTTAGAATGCGGATTTTAAATTCAAGGATCTTTTTTAGTTTTACAGGTACTTACAAATATCGATTTGAGTCATACGATACATCCATATTTTAGATTAGGTATTTAAATTAAATTCCGTGACCGGCATGACAATACTCATTATTTTGTTAACGTTGTACTTATGGGGTAGTGGGTGAGCTAGCTGTAGCCTTGGATAGACAAGATATTTCCGATTTCGGTAGTACGAATTACCGTTCTAATGTGTTTTTAATTACCGATTTTTTCAAATTAGGATTTACGGTTACGTATTTGCTTAAACTGTTTAAAGTAACAGCTTATGAAAGAGTAAAAGGTGCATTGTCTAAAATCAATGGATGATGACAACTAGTTCCACCCCATTATAAGTACTTCACTCATAGCAAAAACTGTACCTATAATAGGTATACATAAACCATTCATTAGAATACTTGATTCACTCTAAATACCATAACGTTTATTTAATTTTACAAAACTTTGACTACACCGACTCCAATTACGAACTTATAACCCCTAAATATTGCTTTTCCCCACCCCATTTTCAATCAGTTTTGTTCCTAACTAGATTCAATTCGAAGATAATTGAGGCATAAAATTTGTTTTAAACTCACGCGATTCTCTCAGTAACTATACGATTACTTTTTTTTTTATTTAACTTCACAATCTAATATCCGCAAGTTATGATTCCGTCTTCTAAAACCAACAAGTAAAAGTGACATTTTTATTCATTCATAAGTGGTCCATCGTTTCCGTATAAAGGATAAGGATAAAAGTTTCAGTTCATTTCTAACGTTTATGTGCAATACTAGTTTTTTTTTACTTCCGTTAAGTTTGTTATTCTCTTTTAAAAAAACTACGCACCTAATTCCCCAGTTGTTATCTTCCAAGTTCGTCACCTTTCAATGTATTTAGCTATCTACAAAAATGACCTCCTTGGAAATTGGGCAGGGCATACAAAGAAGTTAACAGGAAGACATTATTTTTTAAACACCTTTTCTTACTTAAACGTTCCCGTTCCTACTTTAAATTGCCATCTATGCCTCTATCAGGGGTCCCACAGGGATCAAAATTATGGCCATTGCTCTCTAGTCTATTAATGATTTGGCTGATGTTTATTGTCTAATTATGCCAATGACATCAAATTATATATTATAGTCAAATTTATCCAAATACTGCTGTATTTTTATTTCAAAATAACTTTCGGTGTGGAGTTAATAAGTCGTAATTGAATCATGCTAAATGTACTGTGATGCCTACCTCTCGGCACCGAAAGAAAAATCAATTAAATTGTTATTTAACTCAACAATTTGTAAGGAGTGTTAGTGTTATGGATCTGGATGTACTGTTTGATTGTAATTTTTCGTTTAGTAAACATATTGATGAGATAATTAACTCATCTTATTAATTATTTTATTTTATGTATAGGGTCAGCCAATTTCGGTGCTAATTCACAACAGTGCGAGTAATTCTGAATATGTTGTACGGCCCAGTTAGGTTAAAGGTTATATACCTATAGCCAAGTTTGCAACTTCGAAAAAGTTATACTATTTGCATAACTCGTAAAAAATGGCGTAATTTATGCAATTTTTTTCAGTTTTCGCTCTGTAACTCCTAAAGTATGCAATTCTCTACTATCAACATTTACACAATTTTTAAAGTACATTTTTGCAACAATATAAGAGCAATTGCCACCCTATAAACCATCCCACGAGAAAAAGCATATGAAATAAATTTGTAGGAAATTCAATTAGATTTCATAAAAAGTACTAAATGAGATCCCTAGCTCTAATAGTTATATCATAATCACGAAATAACCAAAGGGAGGCAAAACTGCAGTTTCCTTGGCAGTGTGAAAGCGTGTTGATATTGAATCACTCACCATATTCTAAAGAATGTGTATAATGAAACAATCAAACGAAGAACTCAAGGAGCACTTCAAATGTGAATTGCCTCGATACCCAATGTCCTTGTTCAACGGAGAAGGGAGAGACAAACACATTCGTGGTGGTTGAACGGGAGTTCCTTCTTCACAAAGCGATTTCGCACCGAAACGACCCCATCCATGCCATCCTCTTTGAAAAAAATGTAGTAATGATCTTTGATGGGTATCCAGAAGAGGGCACGTCGAGGAACATGAAATCAGCTGAGCGACTGACAAGGTGCTGCAACTTCAGAAATCATTTTTTCGACGTCTCAACCACCTTCATCATTCACCAGGAACTAGCGAGAGGAACAAGTAGTGTCTCATAGAATTACCTCAATTCTGCTCTCATTCGAAAGGGCGCCGATAGAGGTATTGTTATAACAGTTCAGTCAAAGCGTAGACTATGAACACGTCATCGTTATCGGAGAGGACGTGGACCTCCTTGTCCTGCTCTATGGATTGAGCACCCCTAGCGACAACGTCTACTTCCAGAAAGTGGCAAAGGTGGGTCTGACTGTATGATGATGATGTGCCACCTGGTTTTGAATTGTTGTTCACGCCTTTAATGAATACGATACCACTTCTGCTCTTTTCTGGCAAAGAAAGAGGAAGCTGTGCTCCCAGTCCCAGAAGAGCAGCACTCAACCTACGAGGATGTCGCTTAAGCTGGAGCGAAGTTGATGGCGCTCTGTGGTGGGGACTCAACACCAACACCCTCAACGAAGTAAGATTCAACATCTTTGTTAAGACTGCAACCCATGCCAAAGTCAACTTGACTCGTGTACCCTCAACAACCGAAGCAGTGTCATCAGTACACTCATTCAGTACCTACCACCAGGTGTAGAAGTGGTTGGGAGTAGACATGCATCCCATTGCATCAGACGGTCTGATCTCTGTCACGTCCAAATAACAACCGAACATTATTTCTTGCAAATACAAGAAAGGGTGCAAGGGTGCCTACACTTGCATTCATGCTCGACCGAAGTGCTCAGAGTTGTGCACGCCCTGCTCAGGAAAGACATGTCCAAACGTCACACGGATACTGATCGATGAAGTTGATGACCATGAAGATTAGAGCTACAGATCTCATTTGGTTTAAATGAAAGCTAATTAAATTTCCTACAAATTCAATAATACTTTTTCTCGTACGATGAGTAATTTCGATAATATATGACACTAAACAAGGGCAAAAGTTATAAATTTCGCTTTTTGGCAAAAATGGCCAAAAATAAGAATGAAAGGTCGGTATCAAAGGCATAAACATATGATTGAATAGAGATTGACCACACCTTTTAAATGAGATATGACTTGATAGCTCAAGTCATTTAAGGGGTCTCCAGTAGGGAGGGAGCGAATCTGACGTTTATGACATTAGCGCCAAAAAGTGCCCCCCCACAAGTTAGAAGTTGACGTGCATTTGGGATGTCTTCAGCAAATGCAACGAAGATAACTTTCTTCACTTCAAAAATTTTTCCCTCAGATGCACAGGTCTTGAACCATTTTGGCGGAGGCGATGACGGGTGCCGCTATTCTACCGAAACAAATTTACTTTTGAGCTTGAAATGATGGATGCAGAATGCAGATCACAAGTTATTATATAATTTATTCACTTCTTCAAAGCATTTGAGTGAAGCGGACTGAAATTTTTAATTCAAGATTCTGAATTTGTTGTGACGCAGTTTGTCGCGGGTTATATTTGTTATTAGTATTCATGGTTTCAGTGGGTTTCAGCACTCACTGACAGTCAATATATTAAGCAAACAATTCAAACAAATGAATTACGAGTCTACATCTGAAAACTAGTTGAAATCCCTGGATTACAAAACAAACTTCGAATACCGCGAGTAACGAAAGTATAAAAAAAATGTGGCCTTATCAAAAGGACAAAATTTGATAATTTCGAAATTTCGACTTTAAAGTCTAATATTTCGAAAAGTATTTGAGATATTGAAAAATTGGGGCCGGATCTCGAATCAGCATAAAATTTCACATAAGATCCATATCTTAACTTGGTTGTAGACAATACGCATCTCTTGCAACGCACGGACGCACGGACGCACGGACGGAATTTTGATTCCAGTAACGAACGAAGTTCGTTGAATATCGGAATAAGAAGATAGATCAGAAAATATTATGCCTGTTATAATATAACATATAACGGTTATGGAGTGAGTAAAGATATTTTAACAGGGAAGTGTACGACTATACGTTCATACCTTCCGTTGCCAATAAAATAATGTGAAAACGAATACAAAATTGTAAACATAGACTACGTTCGTGCCAAACGAAGTACTCATAGTAGGTACATCATTTTATAGCGGTTTATGCACCTCTTCCATTAAACATTTTCCATAAAAATAGGTACAATACAGCAGGCATTAAATACTGTGTCCCAATTTCGATGCTCACCATTGGTATCTCGGTTATTAGAAGACATACGGCAACGGTTAAATGGGGAAAGTTTTGCAGAATTTAATACTCACGACAAATATCATTTCAAATTTGACCTAACCTTTTTAATTTTTAAAATATTTAGAAAAAACTAAAATTTGGCGATTTTCATTTTCTTCAATAACTCTTTAACGCTTAATCTGACCTCTTTTAAAGTTTTAGATTATTCAGACACTTTTTTAAGACAAATTATGTGATATAATCAGAAGCCCCCGATTGTCATTTGTTTTTACGTTATTAGTGCTATCTTTTGTTTTTCATATGGCGGCCATATTGGATTTTTGGTTGGTTAGATAGTCTTTATAGTCGTAGCGGTACATCTAAATGTCTGTCAAATTGTGCGGGAAGTGTGAAATTAGGTACACTTATTAATTAGATCAAAATAAACGATTTGACCCGCAGCACCCCTATTTTCAACCCTTAGTTTTCAAAAGTGCCCCGTATTTAGTTTTTTCCATCCCCTAACGATAACTCCTTTGTTTCCAACTTTTAGAAAAAATTATATTAATAAAAGTTTTAGGAATTCTTATAAGGACCATTTTATATAAGAATAAAATTTTCACAAATATCAACCCTTATCGAGATATATGAAAAAAACTGATTTTTGCAGTCTCATTACAAAATCGGTCATAGTTTTCTTGTTTATCGTTTCTCAGAAAAATTATTCAAGTAAAAGATGTAGATATTAATATGATAAATATTTTAGGTATATATAATATTTTCACAGAAAGCAACCCTTAACAAGTTATTTCGATATTTCTGAAAGTAAGCAACCCTTAAGTATGAAATCGCTCATATCTTTTTTATTTGTAACTTATAGGGAAAAACATGTGAATAAATATTATAGAAAATTATCTTTCGGGCATTTTATGTCGGTATGAAAAGTTCTCAAAAGTCAGCCCTTAACGAGATATATCTAAAAAACCAGAAACTGTCAATTTTCACATAAAATCGAGCATAACTTTTCTATATTTCACTACAGTGACATTATTGTTCTATAATTCGGTAGGTATATGGATGTAGAAAATATAAGTAAGGGGTAATTTTTTTACAAAAAGTCACCCTTAGCGAGATATTTTGAAAAAAATAAACTTTCGGCCCTTTTTAGAAAAGTTTTCGTAACTTTTCCAATTACGATTGTTAATATTATTTCTTCGCGGTTAATAATAGCCAATTACAGTGTATTTCATGAAATAATAGTGATTTTGCACCATATCACACTGGTGCAGGAATTTTCAACGTACAATGTGTAAGGTTTATTCGAGGTAATATAATTAAAAAGAAACAATCTAATCGTACCCAAAATGCAAACATAGGTCGATTTTTATATCAAGGAAGATATATTTTGATGTTATCCTCTTGGGGGTGGTTCTCACCTCCAGCGCTTCACAGGGGGTGACATTGAAATTTCGTCGCGGCGTATGGTTTCGCTCGGGTGTCGCATCTCCTTTTTAGTCTTCTATTTGGTTGTTCTCACTGAAACACGAGTCGGTGAGATAATACTAACTTGCTGTTGAAGTGCTTGCCTTTTATTTTCGCATGTAAAATGTCTAAAGGAGATGCGGCACCCGAGCGAAACCATACGCCGCGACGCCCGCTACTTAACGAGCTCGCCCACTTAAGCCAAATGTGTTTAAATAAATATTTCAGTATTTTACTTAGCTACTGATAGATATAAAGTGAAAAAAATGCAAAAATGAAAAGGCCAAGGAATTAGCTTTCCAATGATGTATCACATGACCCGCCTTCCTATTTGAAATTTCAATGTCACCCCCTGTGAAGCGCTGGAGGTGAGAACCACCCCCAAGAAAATAACATCAAAATATGTCTTCCTTGATATAAAAATCGACCTATGTTTGCATTTTGGGTACAATTAGATTGTTTCTTTTTAATTATATTACCGCGAATAAACCTTACACTTTGTACGTTGAAAATTCCCGCACCAGTGTGATATGGTGCAAAATCACTATTATTTCATGAAATACACTGTAATTGGCTATTATTAACCGCGAAGAAATAATATTAACAATCGTAATTGGAAAAGTTACGAAAACTTTTCTAAAAAGGGCCGAAAGTTTGTTTTTTTCAAAATATCTCGCTAAGGGTGAGTTTTTGTAAAAAAATTACCCCTTACTTATATTTTCTACATCCATATACCTACCGAATTATACAACAATAATGTCACTGTAGTGAAATATAGAAAAGTTATGTTCGATTTTATGTGAAAATTGACAGTTTCTGGTTTTTTCGATATATCTCGTTAAAGGTTGACTTTTGAGAAATTTTCATACCGACATAAAATGCCCGAAAGATAATTTTCTATAATATTTATTCACATGTTTTTCCCTATAAGTTACAAATAAAAAAGATATGAGCGATTTCATACTTAAGGGTTGCTTACTTTCAGAAATATCGAAATAACTTGTTAAGGGTTGCTTTCTGTGAAAATATTATATATACCTAAAATATTGATCATATTAATATCTACATCTTTTACTTGAATAATTTTTCTGAGAAACGATAAACAAGAAAACTATGACCGATTTTGTAATGAGACTGCAAAAATCAGTTTTTTTCATATATCTCGATAAGGGTTTATATTTGTGAAAATTTTATTCTTATATAAAATGGTCCTTATAAGAATTCCTAAAACTTTTATTAATATAATTTTTTCTAAAAGTTGGAAACAAAGGAGTTATCGTTAGGGGATGGAAAAAACTAAATACGGGGCACTTTTGAAAACTAAGGGTTGAAAATAGGGGTGCTGCGGGTCAAATCGTTTATTTTGATCTAATTAATAAGTGTACCTAATTTCACACTTCCCGCACAATTTGACAGACATTTGGGATTTTCTCGATGTACCGCTACGACTATTAAAAAGAGCTTTTCAATGATGTATAACATGCCTGCAAAAAAATTTAGTTATAGTTTGTCCCACGAGAGCTCGAGTGTAACTTATTAGTTATTGCTGTGTGAATTAACGCAAATTATCTGCGATTGATTTTTTAACGATTTATGGGTAAGCGACATTATAAAGCAAATATAATTTGCATTAATTCACACAGTAATAACTAATAAGTTACACTCGAGCTCTCGTGAGACAAACTATAACTAAATATTTTTCAGGCATGTTATACATCGTTGAAAAGCTCTTTTTAAAGACTATCTAACCAACCAAAAATCCAATATGGCCGCCATATGAAAAACAAAAGATAGCACTAATAACTTAAAAACAAATGACAATCGGGGGCTTCTGATTATATCAAATAATTTGTCTTAAAAAAGTGTCTGAAGAATGTAAAACTTTAAAAGAGGTCAGATTAAGCGTTAAAGAGTTATTGAAGAAAATGAAAATCGCCAAATTTTAGTTTTTTCTAAATATTTTAAAAATTAGAAAGGTTAGGTCCAATTTGAAATGATATTTGTCGTGAATATTAAATTCTGCAAAACTTTCCCCATTTAACCGTTGCCCTATGTCTTCTAATAACCGAGATACCAATGGTGAGCATCGAAATTGGGACACAGTGTATTTGATATCTTAGTGGAAGGTACTTGATTTTTAAATTAAATTTGATTAGTCTCGCAATTTTTAATTTGTCTATACCTAGAAAAATTACTGTTCTACATACGACCGACGGTGCATATGGTGCCCATATTGTGCTTGTATTTTACTGTTAATGGATCTATATAAACATAAAATGCGAGTGCGAGTAATGGAAATAGACAATAACTTTCTCAACTTTCCTTGGGAAGGACAAGTAATATAGCTTTTATTTAAAAAAAAGTAGATGATAACTTGAAATGTCCAGTTTAAATGAGTAACAAATGGTTATAATTAGTAATTACGTTGCGATATAGTAGGTGTAACAAGTTAAAAAGTGCATTTACATAATTAACATAAAAAGAATTTGGACGACAATGCCGGATTCAAAAGGATGACCTAATCCATAAATCCTTTAAAAATACCTAATCAAAACTTAAATATTTCACTTTCACTGTTTATAAACGCGGAAGATATGAGAAGTTTAGGTACTAACGTCATCTACGAAATTGAAATTGTCATAATGTTTGACCTTAAAGGTCCTTGCTAAGTGCTAAACCGGTTAAATCCAATAACTAAAATATAAGGTCGTGGTTAAAAAATACGAAGAAAGTCGGACGATAGAAATATTCTTAAAATAAGATATAAAGTAGTGGGACTACAAAACAAACTCCATACTTGCTATATAATGCATGTTTTTAGTTTGGAGTGTGTAGGAAAGGAATTGAAAAAAATTCGTAAGCAACAAGTATTTTAGAAAAACTGTTCTGTCCATACATAAGCAATTGTTATTATTCAAAGTAAACACAAAGTTGGGATTTTTGGAAACACACAAACCTAATTTTTCCTTCAGTTCCGAAGAAGATTAGTACCTACACGAACTACGTAGTAATGGTGGCTCGTAACCCACGAGTATTAAGAGGCAGAAGTCAAAGCATGAGGTTTGGGGATAATAAAAGAAAACCAAGCACGTAAATACATAGAGGTACAGAAAACACAGTTAACAAATCAAGAGTAAACAGGTACAATATAACTTTAAGCAGTAGAAACTTTTAGATGCAGAGAGGTGCTAATCAAAAGGAAAAATAAAAAAGAAGATGTAAAAGAAGAATTCATGCGAGAAATTGTGCACTGTGCAGAAATAAAAGAATATTTAAGAAGTAGATGTACAAGTCCAAATTGTGCACATTGCAGAAAGTTCCATTCCTGTAAAAGATTTCCTTGACATTAAAAGAAATGGGTTCAAACAAATGTATACGCAAGCAATAATATAATGTAGTAATTCTGAAAAAAATCGGAAAAAATATTTAAAAAAGCAAAAAATTGCAATGTTATTAATCAATTTACGAACCAAAATACATCTTTAAAAGGTTTCCCACAATTCAAAACAAATAAATTTGGTTATTTCCCATCGATACATTGCAATGGGTTGTGTTCGCATAGAAATTGGTATATTTATAATTTTATAAATCAATATCCCCAACACAACACTTTGGACATCTCTCACGATAAACGTATAAACTAACGCATTAGAACCTGAAATGTTCGTTTTCGCTTATCGAGCCAATGCGTTTGGCACTTTTCCAAAGAAACTGATCTGCCAATTTCCAATATGGCAAGACCCTACTGAGTGTAATAATTAAAGGCACGCGTCTAGTAATTTTGACTCCAATGGCTCAACGGATGTAGATATTATTAGTATTTTCAGTTGTCTACGTTCAGTTGGCATCTAAATATGTTCACATTGAAATCGAAGAAAAATAGATTACATAAGTGATCTGATGTTGTCCATACATGGCGTGAAATGGAATGAAAGGATCAGCAAAAGTTAAAAAAAACAATAATGAATAAATTTAGAAAAAATAGAAGAAATTTGGCGGAGAATGAGAAAAAACCTAATCTATCACAGTATAATGGCGAATCCAACGAACCTCTGATAAGGAATACCCCCCAAAAAATACTAAAAAAGAAGGTGACCAGCATTAAGTTGGGAAAATTTATAAAAAATATTATGATGGAAATATACCTCCAAGGAAAATAATCTTTATAATGGGATCTGTTAAAGCGCCGCCTATTTTGTCCGCAATATCTGTTATGTGTTTACCATCAGTTCATTTATTCGCTTGGTATGTGTTTTCTTATATCTTGCACGTCGTAGCACGTAGTTTCTGAAATAGGATCACATTGTCGTTTTCCTGTAATAAAATTTTAATTTTATTGTTTTACCAAGAACGCTTTTCCTTTTTTCACTCTATTACCCGGACGTGTAGTTGCAGGTTCTTCGATATATTTACCTTGAACCTCAAATCATAACGGTAGGTCAACTCATTCAGAAGAAATTTGCAATTCAGAGAAGTTTTTGACCCGTGAGAAAAAGATCCTTCATATCATGGACCTTTGAGGTGTTGCAATTTAAGGACGAGTTAAAGCCTGAGGAGCTACTATTTCTATTAATAGGAATAGACCGACTTTTCCGAAGTATTTTTACTTGCCCTTGACGAGCAGAGATTAAGGCCTGTGGGTGCTTACCTTTATTGATTGTATTTTTGGAAGTGAACTATTAAAATTTGAAATTATAATGTAGACATAGCTCCTCTCTACAGTACAGGATTTCAGACTGTCGGCGCATGTGTGTCCGCCGATCTTTATGTAGAAAATGGAACGTGCAGTGGTTTAACGGTTTTTACTTAACGAGATTAAACGAAAGAACAAATAACATAAAAAGAATAATAATAACAACTTAACAAGAACACAAAGTTAAAGAACGAATGTACGTCACGCACTGTCTTCGTGGGTCGAGCGGATGCAGGGGTCGGCTATGAGGTTCGCTATAGCAGGGCCCAGCGTCGAGGTCGATCGGCACCAGCTTCCATGATGGCCTCTTTGTAGGCGTTGGCGGCAGCGGCGTAACGATAGGTGGTACCGGTGAATAACACGGTGATCTTGACCGCAGCCGCTTGACTGGCGTACGTAGTAGCGGTTAAATGCTTATCCTAACCAGGCTATTAACAACACCGGTGTCGGATGGTGGCCCCATATGACCAGGCTATTAACAACACCGGAAGGAGAATGACTTCCTGATCGACGCGCGCACGCTTTTATACCCTGTCGGGGGCGCTTCGGCGGTGCTCGGTAGCGATTGTTACCCGAGCGCGCATTCGTTTCTATCATGTGGGGGTTTGACGTCACGCTCGTTTTTGCCGCATTGTTCCCACAAGACAAAACGGACCTCCCCAAGGGCGAGCCAGAAAATTTTCCTAAGGGGGCCAAGTAGTATTGGGGGTTCGTGGCTCTGGCGTTTTTTCAAGATTTCGTAAAAAAATTACTTTATTTTTAATAACTGTTACCTTTTTTCCCAGGGGGCAATTGCCCCTCCTGGCCCCCCTTGGCCCCCTCTTGGCGGCGCCCTTGGATCTACCGGCCGTGTTTTTATCCGCTACCATCTAAAAAATTCACTTCTTGGCTAATTGATTAGGGAACCGGGTTCGGAACACACAGAATTTAGGATAGGTATTTGGGGGAGGACATTGGAAACATGAACATAAAGGATTGCGCTTGCGTGAAAGTAACACAATCAAAGTTCAACTGCCAATACCTAACAACAGAGAGATATTTTTATGACACACAATTTATAGGACGCACTCTGTCCATTAACTCATGTAAAACTTGATGGTACTCAACTTCAGGTGGCCATTTCAATGAAGCTATAAAATTATGTGGGTATAGTAAATAGTTGGGGAGAAGGGGGATCTTTCATGATTCAACATTTTGGATGGTGATACCATTACATCATAATTTGTTGTAGTAGTGTTGGGTATTCATTAAATAGTATCTTGGAATGAAGGTGAAAGTGTCTGGGCACAATTACAACAAAAATTAATTAAGTAAAGTTAAAGTATGTAAACGGGTCACCAGTATGGAAACTTGCACTCCTTCATTTAAAAAAAATTTTATATATTGCATGAACATTTTTAATTCGTTGCTAGAGATATACAACAAATACTATTGTTTTTAACCTCATTTAATTAAATTAAGTACCTACATGCTATTATTATAAGAATAAACAAAGCACGCTTACAAAATGCAACAATTTTTCATTGTTGGTGAACAAATATTTGGACAATAGCGTTAATTGTTTTTATTACTGGTATTGAAAATTTACAAGAATCTTAATTAAATCTAAATTACAGCACAATATGAAAAAGGCGTTCAGAAGATGTTAATATTTATCTTATGTTTGTATCTAAATTTTTTAATTTCATGTTTCATTCAAGTGCTCGTCGACAGTATAGGCGCAATTGTTCCGGTCAACATTTTCACTATTCCCCAATTTAAAATTAAACTTAATACTTCTAATACCGTAGATGGTGAATTATGTAAATGCATCTAATTGCGATACCTAAAAGTCGAAAAAACTATTCGTACAATTTCCTCTTTAAAGTAAATGCATACGTGCTGCTTTATTTGCCATGAAATTAGGGAAATAAAACTTTCTACGTTTTCTACGATTTAATCATTTTTAGGTTAGATTATGTTCAAAATACTGTTTTTGAATCTACCAACAGTGAAACCAAACAAATTTTCATCACTAAATCAATCACAAGGCGGCGAAACAGGAATTCGTTGTTTGATGTAAAGTAATTTAGTTTATACCTTAAAGTAATTTCCAAGCAATCAAATACCGTAATTAAATATAACTAGAACTTAAATTTCATTAGTGAACAAATTAATTACTTTTGATAGACTCTTGAAAGTCTTAAGATTTTGTGTGCTAAATTCATTTGTCTCGAAATTTAGTTTGTTCATCCATTTTTAAAGCGGCAGACATTTCAATTTGTGAAGGGAATTAAAATCGGTACAGAAGACATATTTCAAAAACACGCTGAAAATATTGGATTAAAATTTAATATTTGACAACATAGTAATTTTAGTGACACCGACATCAATAAATCAACCAATCTATATCTTTTAATAAAAAGTAAAAGAAAGTACTGAAGTAAAATCGGAAAAATCGACAGGAAGAAAGGAAATATTTTTAATTAAAGAGATTTCTACGCTAGCAAAATTCAAATATTTCTAGGAATAAATTTTATCAAGTATATTTATGAAATGTTAAATATTGATGTGTAGAATCTTTGAATTAATTTACATTAATTTGTTATCGATTCTAAACCTAAACAAACTTAGATTTTCGATTAAAAAACGTTATCAGTATGGACAGTTTTGTCTTAACGTCAGTGGCCTTTGTAGAAAAAGGAGCAAATCAGACAGAAACGTAGCTAAACTTCAAGTACCTAATAAGTAATAATAAACAGGTACAGTTCTCACACCTATCCAAAGGTATTGATTAATAATAGTGGGACGCTTTGGGAATGAATTTTGTTACCTTCAAATTAATAAGTTCGCCTATCCCAGTAGGATACTATGTGTAAGTTTCGTCCTTGTTTCTATATACTTACCGAATCCAATATTAAAAGCCAGCTTTGCAGACGAGCATCGAACGATCAGATAGTATTATTTATTCATTTATTCATAAAATTAAAGTAAAATAATCCATATCGCCCTAAGTATAAGTATCTATACAACGTGTCCAAGATAAGGATGAACAGCATGGGGATCTTGAAAACGGTAAGAGATACGAAGGCGGTTAAATTAGAGAAAAGTTGTATAATTTAGAGAATGTTCACATGTAGTTTGCAAAAGTTCATTATTGTTTATCGTTTCCGAGATTTAAAACAAAATGCGATTTTTGGGTTTTTCTTTTTTCGTAATTCCTACCTTTATTTTAAAAGATTTTAAAAAACCAAAGATACTTCTTCATTGTCACTTTTTGAATTCTATCGGATGGCGTTTTCAAATTTTTTATTCGAGGTTTCGTCTCCGAGGAACCGTCATCAACTTTATTTTTTTATATCGCCGCAACCAACGAAACACCCTGTATTCGATAGTATTTTTTATTACGAATTTAACGATGTATTGCACATTACGGTTTTGAAGCTTATTTTTAAGAAAAATATAAACACAGTAAACCTGTGTCCAGAAAATAACGACAACCTATTTGAACAGTTATTGTAATTATTTAACTTTAATTAAATAGGTTTAAAAGATTGGAGTTGTTAAATTTGTACATAAAAATTTTTATCAAATACTAAAATTAATCCGAACATTTCTTAAAAAAAATTTGCTTCAAAACCATAATGTGTAATACATCGTTAAATTCGTAATAAAAAATACTATCGAATACAGGGTGTTTCGTTGGTTGCGGCGATATAAAAAAATAAAGTTGATGACGGTTCCTCGGATTTCAAAACTTTATAACAGAGCCCTTCAAAAATTCAATATTTCAAGATTCAAGATAAAAAACAGTACCACCTTGCAACCTTCAATGGGCGTCCTTTCTATTTTCTCTTCTTCAATTAAGTACCATTGCTTACCGTATAATGGCCTTCCTTCTTATTTCTTCAAAAAACTTTTCAAACAACATGACATCAACATCTCCTTTCTGTCAAACAAAATTAAAAAAATTACCTAGTCTACACCAAAGATAAGATTGATCTTCTTGATAAATCGGAGCTGTACAGGTAATCTTGTGGATCCTGTAATTTCTTCTGTATTGGCCAAACTGGCAGAAAATTCGAAACTAATTTTCAGAGCGTTTCGGTTTTATCAGGAAGAACAATCCTCTGTCCAATTCCTCCTTCACCAATCACATTTTGGATTCCGGCCACTCCTTTGACCCTAACATTAATTTCGACATCCTTCACATTTGCGATAAAGGCATCAAATTAGATTTATTGGATATTAAAGAGATTACTAATAATTTATTATAATAGCAACTCCAATTTTTCGCTTAACGAAGTCCTTAACATTAATAAAAATCTCCTTATCTTGCAGTGATTTTCTTTTTGCTTGTCCCTCGTATTTGGTTTACCCTCTCATGATATTGCTTATGTCGATATTACAGTTCACTTTTCTTAATTTTCAACGTTCTCTGCCATTTAACTACGTGCTAATGTTCAACCACTCACGGTATTTGTTCTTAGACGATCTCGTTAATCGTTACTGTTTCCACCATGTGTGGTAGGGCGGTTTGTTTACCCGGTGTTTAACTTTACATTTTTCAATATATTTTTAAGTATTACCTCGATTCTTACTACTTTTCTAACCCCATTTTTTAGCATGGATGGTTTTAAACTGTTTACTATTTTTACCCCTTCTATCTCTATGATGCTATTGTTGGTAAGTTATTTTTATCCCCCTTTTGTGGTTTTAATTTTTCTCTTCCTTTCAGTGATATTAATCCCCTGACTTCAACCGCATTTCACCGAATCACTTATAAGTATGCTAATTAGTTTTAATACTCATTGGCTTTTAATTGTAAAGAATTCCAGACGCCTGATGATGACAACATAGGTTGTCGAAACTGGTCACTTACTTTTCATTAATTTGCGATTTTTATTAAACATTAATGGGGAAGGTTTAGTGTGTTCTTTATCTCCTACTGTATTGTTGTCCCCCCCCCCCCCCCCTATTTTGAGCAAGGAATTCAACGTTAAAACGAATTTAATCTAATGTGGAATCAACCAACTAGAATAGGTGCTCAAACTGGCGACCCTCTCCTTGTTGGCAACAATTTCCATCCGGTAACTGCCGATGTTTATTCTGGACGATGACTCCTGCATGTGTTTCTATTATTTGTTATTAGTTGTTGGAGACGCTGCTTTGCAAACCACATCTATTGAAAAATAGTCAGATCAGGAGACCTTGCAGGCCAACTAATAGGTCTGTTGGTACCCGTCTTGTTGGTAAAGAAAGTTTTGCCGAATTGTAAGTGAAACATCTTCAAGCAGTTCTTGCATTTCGTATGATAAAACTAAACTATTTCCTTATATTAAATTGGCATTATAAAAATTTGGCCCTACCAAACGAGACCCGATCACACCACACCACACATTTACAACCCATTGGCCCTGAAAATTGTGACCTCTTTTTTGGAGTCACTCAAGAAATGACAATTATGGCGTTTCAAAGTATATCGTTATTAGTGAAACGGTGTTCATCTGCCCACAGAATTTTTTTACAATACCTGCATCATCTTGATATGTAAGAGAAAGACAAGTTATGAATTTTAGACGGCGATTTACGTTACCAATGTGTAAGTATTACACAAGATTGATTTTGTAGGGATGATTTTTGTGCGTTTTTAGGATACGGTGCACGATGAGAAATATCCGTTTCTTGAGTGACCCGTTTGATTGAAGAACTAGGATTTGCTGCAATTAATAAACTTTTCATCATTTAAACGGATTTCCAGGTTTATAAAGGAATTAGCATGAGGATGCATACGATTTGGATTACATTTAGTGTTATACCGTTGTAACCCACTCACCATAACCGCTAGATAATAACTTTCTTGTTGAAATTCATTGTAATAAATAATTTGTCCTTGCCGATAATAATTTTGCTGTAGGTACATAACTCATAACAGTTAACGCTTTTGCTAATTATTTTGCTTTCATTTGTTACTTAAAGCCCATTAGATCAAATCAGTAAATTCAAATTGCCGACGAGTTTTTATTTATATTATACAGTTCCAAAATGGCAAAATATGAGGAGCCCCACTTCCGGCTAAAACGGATGGGACGTACATTTTTATTTTTAATATCATATTTTTATAATATTGAGGGACCCTATCCATTGAGCCGGTTATGTAATAGTTACCACTTATGTAACTATAGCATACGAGCCCAGAATCATATCATTTGGCCCAGTCATTGTTTTCTTTTTTATTGTATTTTAGAAGACTTTGATGAACACGAAAAGAAAAATCTATTGAATGCAACTATTATTATTGTAAATTGAAACATTCATGTAAACATGTTTTACTAAAACTAATGTTAGAAAGCTAGAGATATGCACAGAACACTAAATTTAATAATAAAACAATGACTGTGCCAATTGATATGATTCTGGGCTCGTATCAAATTAAAGCTCAGGAAATTCTCTTTAATTCTATCCTTCAATCGACGCGATCTGACATCCCTGCTTCGTAATGACGTCCCCGTAAAAATATGCGCCATGCATTTCTAATCATTATTAGCAAATATGAATATTCGATATCCTGATCCCGATTGAAGAAGCCAAAATTAGCCTCTATTATAATGTTTTTCCTTTAACATTAAAAAGTAACAATTGGAGCGTTTGCGCCTGGCCGCCGCGCCGTGACGCTCTCCCAGTTTAAGGCCAGAAGCAAAATGAGGCGCAACTTGGTGAGGTGACGCATGTTTTATGCCAACCTTCCCGACCCGGTTAGCTTTCGCTAATCACCGGGAGACGGTCAGAGGGGGTCGGGACTGCTGACCATTTTATTGCGTTTGTTGGCTCCAAGCCAACTACATACTATCGATACAATTTACAATACAGTTACAGTTACAGTATTAAGAAATGCTGCGTTGTGAGTGTTGTAGTGTGTTGTGCTTCTTCAGGTGGTGGTGCCTCCTTCGTGCTCTGGGCGGCGCGCCTGTATGTGCTCCGCTGTTGTTGCGTAGTCATGGTTCCCATCCTCATTGTTGGATCGTTTCCGTGGCCGTGCGCCACGGTCGTCCCATCGCAGATCTAGTGCGCCACGCAGGTCTCACCAAACTTGAACGTTGTACCGTTCTTTTGACCGCACGTCGCCGTGCCCGTGCGCCGGGGGGGGGGGGGGGGGCCGAGGAAAAATGGGGGGGGGGGTTGTACAGATATTCTCACCCTTGCGTCCCTGTAATAGTCACACCCCCAGTTCTTGTCGCCGGGCCAGGATCTCTTCCGCCCGCTTCGTAAGCTCCCGAATGTCAGCGGTTGTCGGCCCCTGGAAGGATGTTGTCGCATTGAAGTAGATACCAAGGGTTGACGGGGTTGGGGGGCTGATTGCCCTGCAAAACAGTATCGCATGACAAACGTCGTCCTCCTCCCCACATTCAATGCACTCCGGTGAGTCCGCACGTGCGCGTTTGCAGAGATATGACTTGAACGCCCCGTGCCCCGTGAGGGCTTGAGAGGCCGCCGAGTTGGGGAAGAAATCGAGATCCATGCGTCCCTGGACCGTGGGGAAAATTCGGTGGGTTATCCTCCCAGTGGTTGAGTTGTCCCATTGCTCCTGCCAGGTGGTCATCATTCTCTGCCAGTTGCTCCGTCGGACGTGAGGTGACGCAGCATGAGTCACGGTGAGTTTTTGTGAACCTAAATAAAAATAGTCAATGCGCATATTACTTAGCAGCGTGACGTGACGCAATGTTGGCTTAACGTGATCCTGCGGAACGCAGTATAGTTGCCTTGCCGCAGTAGTCGATCTACACGGTGAGTATTAAGAAGCATTGAAGAAAAACTGTGGTGTAGCCTACTGCGAAGTGAAAACTGCTATCGTATTTGCGTGCTAACTGCGTTAGCGGTTGTCTGACGTGACTCACGCTGTGTCATCTCACGATAGCGAATGCACGATGTGCGTTGCATCGACGTTAGCACTGCACTAAATTTTTTAACGCAGCCGGGTGTAATTTTTGCCTGCGTTAGTCTGTAAGAAATTGGCAGATTTAATTGCGAAGAAACATTTTTGTGTGTTGGTTCAATAAGTGTGAAGCGGACTGGAAATTTTGATATCAGAGGTTAATTATGATTTGTATTTCCTGTGTCGCTCCCCGACGAGTTCTGAACCTCTCTTTTGTCCGCTTGATCGTATTGGTCCATCACGGTTTTCATTTCCTCCATTCCTTCAGAGGATTCGAACATTTAGGGAGCTGGATAGCCTCTCAGAAGAATATTATCATCTTTGGGGTATGAGTGATGAAGACTTGATCGTAAAAAAGGCCAAGTGGCACGACAAATGATATAGACAACAAGTTACGTGTTGAGCGAATTTGAGCGAAGCAAGCTATGGAGGCTAAATACTATCGGTTTGGTGGGCGCCATGACAAATTGTTGTAGAGTACGAGGACTGATATCATGCTTGAAAGGAAGAAGTTGCAATATTTATCGCAGACGAAGTGAAATCATAGAATGACTTCTTTGGAGTAGCTGACCTCAGTAAATGTACGTGTAAGAATGGATCATCTTCATTTATGTGGAGAAAAAGAGGAAAGCACGTGTATCTAATTGGAGATTAGAAAGCGCAGAAATTTGTAGAAATGAAGCAGCAGGATGGAAAATTGATCTGTTCCATGGAGAATTTGCTAAATGATGTCGAAGGAAATCTGTACTACCTGCGATCCTCTTTCTGACACGGATGATGCTAAGGGACTCTCTCGCAATACAAGAAGAATAGAAAAATTAGTACACGTTTGGCGCATAATTGGCGCTATTTTTACCGTGACGTCACTACCCTCAGAGACCTCAGATAGCGTGGAGTGGATAGAATTAAAGGGAAGTTTCTTAGCTTTCATTTGATATATTGAACACTATAATTGCAAGAGTGGTAACAATCCCTGGGGTAAATCCCCTCATTAATATGTACATTAAAAATTCTATAAAAGAAAGACCCTATCAACAATAAGAGCGGCCGAATAGTTACGGAGATATTGACCGCACGATGTTAGCTGAAAGACCCTGTATATACGAATAGTTTCTGATACACAAATCTGCTCTGTTTGTCCTTAAAGGACCTGTATAGACCTTTTTTGGATCTTGTAGTTATTTGTAAATTATGAGAGTGCAAGTAAAATATTATACGATGTGAGGACATTTAGAAATTAGACAAATTTCAAAGTAAAACATATATAGAGTTTATTTTAGTTGCGTACACACATTGATTATTTCGAAACAGCTCCTCTTGAATTGCATCCTTCAGAATATCTGCCACACATAGGTATAATTGAGAGAACAGAGATTCAGCAGTATATGGCAATAAGAAGACGTATTAACAACATTACAGTGCGCGTTTTAATCAATTTATGCACAAAACGTGGAATAGCAAATTGAAGTAAAAGCAATTAATTAAAGATGTCTCGATATCAATTATTTAAGACTATGAGTGTATAAAAAAGTGAGATTTAATCAATAAAATGTAACCATATTTTATCATGTAAATGTTTTAAGAGAGAACTAAAAGAAGAATAAAATGAAAGCAAAACCTTGTATATGACAAGAAATTATTATCCTGCTCTCGCAAACAGAAAATGTATTTTATGTGAGACATAAGTCTTTGGGAGTAAAAAATAAATTTGGAACTTTATGAGGGTAGAGGAAAGATCTCTAAAAACCGCACCTAAATTTTGCAAATAACTTCTGATATATAAATCACGCGACTGGACATTGAATTTCAGAAGTTTTATTTATAAACATTTTACCTATTTAACTATAAAGTTTCGTCTGATTAGCATGAATGTACCTTTCAACTACCAGGACAAACTCTTATTATTACAATACGGTAATTACATAACTCTTGTTCAATTGCATACTGTATAACATTCTTTTAAAAATCCCCAGTTATGGAATCTGTAGCCTCAAGCAACCTCTTGTTGAGGATAATCCTTTCACTAACATGGTTTGAAGATGCGCTCTTAAGCTTCAGTCTGCGTCTGACCTGCAATCATGATAGGTGTTAGTGTATTTATTATAATAGGTGAGTAGGTACAAAAAATTTGTTCGCCCGAAGCGCTTCAGGATTGTTCTAATTCTTATTGGTTTAGTGCAGTGGTTTCTTTATTGTGTTCTTCGCGCTACAAATTCGTAGTTTAAATAAATTTAGTGCGTGGTTTAGTTGGGTATGTAATTAAATTATCGTAGCTTGAAATTTATTTGAACTCGAAAACTATTTAGAACAACTGAAATGCGAACAATTGGGATTTGTAAGGGTGCTCTTTTGCTTGTGTGAAATCTGTTTCTATTATATAATTATTAGGTACAGCGCTCTCTCAAGTGAAACAATAATACAATTATCTTTAGTTCTCAGGCTTAAACCATGCTTGAAACTAATCAAGTTGCAAAACTGTATTTTTTTCCACTTACCTCAATAATCTAACTTAGTTGAGATATAACGATAGATTATTGAGGTTTAATTATGGTTAAATTTCTTTTTATTTAATTAAAGCGGGCGGGTGGTAAATGTTTTATGTAATGATAAAAATTGAGAGTGTACATACTTTCAAACTCTATTTGTCAAATTAAAGCAGAACATTTTTTGAATGCGAGATCACTCACCTCTGTATTCCGGTATAGTTAAGATAAATTAGAAATTTTACAACGTACATGTGAATGCCATTAATTACTTATTTCGCATCGCAATCACGAACTAAGTTTCTCTGTATACTTGGAATACAACAAAGGGATTTTAATTAACGATAACTTGTAAAGGAATTGTGTAAAGCCACCTTGGATTGTTATCAGTATCGTCGCTAATTTTGGTATTAAGAAGCTTTTTAACAATAAAATTTAATATTTCAGCAGTGTGCGCGGAATGGAGTTCCGCTCAATTTCTCAATCACCGGCCGTATCCAACATACAGCTTAGAGAATATGCCGGATACGGGGTTCTCATGCAGGGATAAAATTTTAGGAGGCTATTACGCTGATCCTGAAACGGAGTGCCAAATGTTCCATGTCTGCGTTAAAGTCTCGGGTGTTGGTGTAAGTTTTATTACATTAACGAGGATTGTGTATGAAAGCATTGCTGTGTAATTAAAGGTACAAGATTTTCGTTTCTTATGCTCAAATGGCACTGCTTTTGATCAAGATCATCAAATTTGTGCAGATTGGCAGGACGTGGATTGCGATGCTACAACACTTTATTATTCGAGCGACAACTTCGACCTTTACCGTATCGGTTCAGGTACTTTCACTTTTTCACTCTTAACATCTTTACATATTTACATTTTTGTTTAGGTTTTGAATCGAAAGCTGTAAAGTACGGTGAAGACGAAGAACCGTTCTCTCTTCAGCGAGCTGAAACGGGAGACGTCAGGATTAATCGCGAACATCAAGCTCAACGAATTAATCAACAACGAGAAAACTATAATTACAGACCTACCAATAATAATCACCATCAGCAGAATACTAATCGCAATTCCTACAGTAACAGTAACGGCGAGAAAGATATTTTTAAAAGTTCCAGCAGTTCTAATTTCTTCAACAACAGAAATGCCGGTAAAGAAACGGAAGATGATGAGTACGAATCTGGCACGAACGCAAATCAAGACAATGATCAATACCAAAGAAGAAAATTAGGTGGGCGTAAGCAGAATCGACGCCCTAATTATGAAAATCCAACTGAGAGACCCAAATCGAATGGTTTTTCAAACAATTTTGCTGGAAGTAGCTACTTGCCAACGAGCACAACTGCTCGCTCAATTCCTACTGTTACAGAAAATAACCAATATAACACAAGATCTCGGCAACGCATTCGGGTTAGTCCACAATACAATAACGCCGATAATTTCCGACAAACAACCAGTAAGGGTTACGAGGATGACGGCCGATATCGTGGAGAAAGTTACAATAATAACGGTCAGTATAATCGCAACTCACCAACTACTCAGCACGCAGTAAGTACTCCCACACCATTCAGACAAAGTCAGTACAACAGCGAAAACAGCACACCCCGTTATAATTTTAACCCAACAACGTCATCAGCTCCACAAGCTCAGTCACGGTCGACTGAGAACTATCCCTCTGCTTACAACCAACCTCAACAAAGGTATAACAATAACCAAAACACGCAAAGAGTGACTGAAAACTACCCAGCAACTAACTTAAACAAACAAGAGAATTATCCAACTGCTTCCGTACAGACACAAACACAAGCAAAAGAAACGGAAAGTTATCGCAATACCCCGCAAGTGCAGCAATATCAAAAGGATCAATACGAAACCACGAAAGTGAAGCCATATGAAAATTACCCAAGCCCGTATAACCCTCAAACAAAGAAACCAACTACGCCTTTTAAACAAACCGAAAATTACCCGACAA
The DNA here is from genome assembly GCA_036250285.1 of Pyrocoelia pectoralis. NCBI lineage: Eukaryota > Metazoa > Arthropoda > Insecta > Coleoptera > Lampyridae > Pyrocoelia > Pyrocoelia pectoralis. Next base: position 32,003,551 of record CM070077.1, read on the forward strand.
CGTATGCACCAAGACAAACGAAAGATTTTAAGAATGTACCTTACACGGACCAGTCTAGTACATTTTCCCCAGAGCCAAACCCTACTCATACTCAAGGAAGTCAACAACCGACAACTTACAATAAACCAAGTACTCACTTCACTCCTCCGATAACTCACCACCAGCAACAGCACGACACGGGAAGAACAACCCAAAACACTCATTCAACCAGTAACCAACCAACATTTAATCAGCAAAATTTTAAACAAACTCCAATATACAACTCAGCACCACTTCAGCGACAAACACTCCAATACACTCAATACACACCAACCGTTCCACGCATCACAACTCCTTACCACACGTCAACCACCCCCGCAGTTCCACGTCGATCAAATCGCTTCGACGAAACGCAATACGACGACGGATCCTACAACTCGAAATATGATAACGAGGAAGAGAAACGAGACGAGGAATTCTTAAAAGGAGCCCATAGTATAAACATCGCAAGCAGTCGAAACGAATACAACCAAAACAATAAGAACGTGCCATCGACAACCCAAAAACCAAGACCCTTCTCAGTAACACCAACCGTTTTCAAAGCAACAGAAAACCTATCAACCAACACCCATAAAGCAAATATAAACAAATCATCGTCACCTCCATTTACAAACAATACCAGAAACACAACGCCCGCGAAAAAGGTGAAGGACGTCAGTTACGATTATGCGTATTACGACACAAATGTGGGCGGCGATCACGATTACGATATAGCGGTAGATATTGAAAAATCAGATAAAAGTAAAAAACAATAGATTTAGTATTTTAGTATTATAGTGATATTTTTAATTCCATTCATCTCCTTATTTAAAAAAAAATATGCTTTACCTTGAAACTGTTTCAACAACTGTGAATTTAAACCTCTTTTTTTTGTTTTATCGTTAATTTAATTACCTTGTCCTAATTATTGTACATATTGTATTATTTTATTATAAAAAGTTTTTTTATTTTGTTTGTGTATGAATTTTAACGCCAAACTATGAGAAATTAAAAATTACATAATGGTGACCATTTTCAATTGGGAATGAGTTCTGTTTTACAAATTCGGTTTAAAAAACTTTCTATTTTGCTCATAGTTTTAATTTGTTCTGATTTGGATGGTCTGATCTAAAGCACGATAATAAATTGTGGTTCCCAAATGAAACCAATCTCGTAAACTTAAGGATAGTAACCTACAAAGGCTAGTATATGCTCTGATTCCCGACATCCCTAGTCGATGGCTTCTTTTGATCTATTTAATTTATTGCTAGTATTTGGTGAGTAGTGTGCTAATTTATTGTGTACCGTCATGTGCTAGGTATTGTTCCTCTGGGAACGGTAATTCAAATCGTAAAAATGACTATGCATATCTTTGGCGAGCCGTCCATTAACTGTTCATTTGGAATTATTCATATAACTAGAGTTACTGTGGAAGTACCACGAGATCTGTCTGTGCCAACATTTTTCAGAGTTTTTTTGTTTAAAAAATGTGTCATCTGGCCACCACCTTTGAAAACGGTAGGTAGGTAAGTGCTATACAACATTTTCTGGATTTAGAAGCGAACCTCAACTTTCTTCCTATTTGAAGATTACTAAAGCTACTTATTTCAATATGGGAATTGTAAAAAAGAGTTATTCTTATAATGACTTCCAACATTACTTTACAGTTATTATGGTACTCAAAAGAACAATAATGTGAATTATGGCTCTACCTAATCCTACTCAATTTTTAAGCTTACTTTCTCAAATAAAGTAGAAGGGAGTAGGGATACTTTTGTTTCAAAGATTCACATGAGTTCTCCATAAAAAGTCCCTACGATTTACTTTGTCGGAAGTCATCTTTGACTACGCATAATCTTCAGTATATGGGGACTCGTTCGCTCAATAAATCAAATTAGATTCTCTTTCGACAGTTGTCGAAATTGTCTAAGTTCTGCGATTGTTTTGGGTAAAACATACTTATTCAACGCTGCTACTTTGTATTGTAGAGGTTTCGTACCCTAAATATTCAATTTTGGATACACCAAACATGGATTTCGCTGTGTTTATTGTTAGTTTAAATTGTTTTAACCGATAAAAAACTTTAGTGAGCTGCTCCCTATGTTCGACAGCATCTTTGGACGCCATTAAAATGTCGTCAATGTAACAATATGTCAAATCTAATCCATGAAGAGCTATGTTCATAACGCGTCGAAAAGTTTGCGCAGCGTCATGCAATCTGAATGTCATAAAAGGAAATTCGAGCAGCCCGAACGGCTCCTCAGCGAGCGGAATTTGTTGGTAAGCACGAACTAAATCGATTTTAGAAAAAATCTTCTTACCTACTAAATTTGCTGCAATATCTTGAATGTGAGAGATTTGATAGCGATCTGGTATAGTGACTGAGTTCAATCGTCTGTAATCCCCACACATACGGAAGGTGCCATTGGGTTAGGCACTACATGCAAGAGACTTGCCCATAAACTACTAGATGGCCTACAAATACCCTGCTGTAATCTCTATTGTACTCGAACTCTTCCTTACCCACAGTGCAAAAAAACGTTTCTGAAATGTTTTAATCTCTGAAACATGAAACATCTCCGAAACAGCGACAGAAACGTATCATACACATAACATAGATGTTTAATGTCCGCCTTCAGAAACCTAGATTTGAAACAACACAGAAACGTTACATCGAAACATTTTATATATGTTTCAAGAAACATATCGGAGAGTAATTTATTGATATGTTGGAGAAATGTGTCCTTATAAATGTTTCATACGTGAATATTTGAAATGTCTCATATATGTTTCATTTGAAACATACCTGAGTATAAAAAAATTGAGATGTGGTAGAAACTATGGTACCGAGAGCCCCAACTACTCTGAGGGGCTTTTTCCCAGTGCGCAGGCCCTGCAGGGCCCCATGTACTCCGGTGGCTTGTTCTCCAGGGCCCCCAGAATTCTCTTAGTGTAGACTCGAAGGAGATCGGTGATGTTGAAAAATCGTTTTGCTTCAAGTGGGATTCGAACATCGGTCGCTTGTTTAGGAATTCAGAAAACAGCTACGCAAACTACTTGAGCTACCGACTCGCTGGCAAATAAGCCATTTAGATGTGCAATATTACCCATCTACTTATGATGAATAAATCTATTTTTGGAAACGGAAATTTTTCGTTCCAATTAAACACTAAATTGTAATTTTGGATAAATATGTAAAACACTCACATTGAAACGTGTATTTTTAGTTTCTTACGATATGTTTCAAGTGATTAGGTTTCTGGTACAACGCTACTAAATACAAGTAACATTAACTTTGAAAGATGACTTCAAACGAAACATCACATTTTTAATGAAGTTTCTAAAATGCTATACGTTATCACTAAAGCTGGGATAGTTAGACAAAATGAAAGTTTAAAAAAGGCAGGCAAAAGGCATAAAAAATAATTCAAAAAAAGCATCTAAAAAGACAAAAAAGGAGAAAAATGGCACGGAAAAGCGAAAACTGTCGAGATAAAATCAACACATACCTACATATTAAATTTAAGTATAGACAAACAAATATCTATTTGAAAAAGTAATTACAGTTGATAGATGTTATCTGCTGGTATTCTTTTTCAATAAAGTTTTCTGGCTAATTAAAATACGATTAACTCGGCATAATGACTAAGGGATGCAATTTCAACAAAGACTGTATGTAGGTGCAGCTTGCAGGTAGAAATAATACAATGGGAAATATTTCAAAGTAAGGAAAATGACTCATCCGAGCTATTATTGTAAGAGGCTTAAATATTATAGACAAAGTTTGTATTCAGTTTGTATACCAAATTCCTTTCCCTTTCAAACAATTTGCTTTCTTAGAAATTACCCAGAAAAATATACCTATATAAAATCTAAAAATTAAAAAATACTTACATTTCAAAAAACTAAAAAAAAATTACAGAAAAGGTACTAAATACTTACGCGAAAATATCAAAAAAAAGGTAAAAAACGCAATAAAACTAACAGAAACCAAAAAAGGCAGAATAAAGTTTGCCTTTTTGGAAAGTGCGTACTCTAAAACGGATTTTAAATAGGGTCTGCCTTATGTTTGTCCATTAATAAAAAAAAGGCATCCTAGCTTTAGTTATCACATTCCAAAAAATATATCACAGAGATATATTTTTGGATACATATCTAAAACGTTCATACCGAAACGTGTATGATGTGTTTCTTACGATATGTTTCAACTGATAAGGTTTCTGGTACAACACTACTAAACACAACTTCGTAACGTTAACTTTGAGATATTACTATTTTGTTTCAAACGAAACATCACATTTGTAACGTTTCTAAAATGTTATACGTTATCACATTCCAAAAAATACATCACAGAGATGTATTTTTGGGTACATATCTAAAACGTTCACACCGAAACGTGTATGATGTGTTTCTTACGATATGTTTCAACTGATAAGGTTTCTTATACAACACTACTAAACACAACTCCGTAACGTTAACTTTGAGATATGACTATTTTGTTTCAAACGAAACATCACATTTGTAACGTTTCTAAAATGTTATACGTTATCACATTCCAAAAAATACATCACAAAGATGTATTATTGGATACATATCTAAAACGTTCGTGTTGTAATGTGTATGTTTTGTATTTTATGTAACATATCAATTGAAACGTTTATTAGACATTACCATTTATTCGCTTTCGACAGGAATGTACCAGTAATGTGTCTTAGATGTTTCTTAGGAATGTTTCATTTGTAACCCTTATGCAACATTTAGAAACGTTTCATGGGTGTATAATTCCATGATCCGTAGACAAGGATACAGGTGAATCTTTTGTGATTTCCGGAATTTTTTTCATAAATTTGCGAATGGCATTGCCAAGGAAATTGTCGTTAACATCGGTGAGGGGCAATTAGTTATTTCGTCTATCACCGGTAATTTTCGAAACATTCGCAATGGTAAACATCTAATTTCTTACCATGCGCTATCACAGAACCATTTGCTGCGCACAAGCAGATGTCGGATGGCTGCAATGTTTAGGAATTATCGTCGACCACATTTATTGCCGAAGGCCGTCGTCGTTTTCCTGGGTTGGCGTTGATACGGTTTTAGCAAAATTAGGACACCTACACTTTCTTGCTTGACTGCCGAACAGTTTGTGAAAATAACACACATATCGTGAGTGAGAACGCTGACTATTATACCGGTGACGACCCTGGTAATTATTGTTAGTGAGTTTTAACTCTGCAAATTGTTTCTTTAGGTATATCCACAATAGCAGTGCGGAGATGAAAGTCATTATCTACTGCTGTTGAAGGTGCTGTGACGGTGAAAGGTTCGCGTGGTGCATTCGCGTAAACCGAACTAGCACTAGGAGGAGTGTCTATTTCTGATATTGTGTCAGCCATGCACGCTAACTGTTCAACTGGGACCAAATCGCTTGCTGGCAAGATCATCTGGAAACGCGGTAGTAGACAAGGTCTTTAAAATCTTTAAAATCTTGTTTGCTGTTAAAGCTGTCATCTCACGTAAAAGTTGGCCTCCGATTCTGAAAACGCTTGATTTATTTGGACTTCAAATTTTTGTATCTCCGAAATTTGTTCCAAAATGGTGGCATCTAAACTACCTAACACTGCACAATATTTTGCGGCATTCAGTTGAATGAACCATAGCTTTGGGTTTGAATTCCAGAACTTACAGAAATTTTATTTGGGAGATAGGTACCTTCGCTTTCCGGTTCAGTCATTTTATAATCTTCTTGGTCTTGTTAATCCTTGAGTTGTGCGATAAAATCATGGCGTCACGTCGGCTTCTAACGAACAACGAAAAAGTCTTCCATGTTTGAACAACACACGCCCAAATTCATGGCTACGCGGGTTATCGGTGTATTCACATCATCGATATGCAGTTTAAACTGGAAACAAGTAGCATTGCCAAAAATCAACGCGAAGGATTTATTCGGATTAATGAGTAAGTTATGGGCTTTCGAAAAGTTATACAGCAATTTAAGGTTTTCACTAATCGTATTGAACTGTTGCTATACTTCCTCAGCAAATCTGAAACTGTGCCATTTCCTAACTTAACCATCTGATTTCTGTTGCCGAGGAAGCTATTTTGATTGGTTGAATGACATCTATTCCAAAACCTACGTGATGAAGTATCGACAAAAGCAATTCGTGGTTGATTGTCTCGAATGCTTTACTGTAGTCGAGTAACAGTAATATTGAAATATTACCTTTGTCCAGAGCACATAGAATGTCATCTGCAATATTAAGCAATGCTGTGCAACAGTTATGATTCCGTCGAAAGATAGTAGGTAGGTAGTTAGACGAAGAGCTAGCGACCGATTTGGTCAAGTCATTTCCAGATGAAGAATTGTTTTTTTTCACATTTGATATACTATTCGAAGATACCGAAGGTAAGTCTGACACCTTGGACAGGCTAGATGTGGGGGTGGTGGGCGTTTGAAGTAAAATGGAAGATGGTCTACTTTACCCAACAACCAGATGGGCGATTTTGGTCTTATTTAATTCGTGGTCACGTACTGTGGTAGAAAATCACAATGCCAGACGTTTTAGTGCGCACGGACCCATTTCCAGACCTCAATAACCTACTCTTATCGCATGAAACCTCTTCTTATACATGCGTAGCCTATTTTAACTATATCTCGAAAAATATGCAATATTATAGTAAATATGAAGAGACCCTTTTGGTCTAGAATTAAATTTCCCGCAAAGTAGCTTCTACAGATTTATTTCGTATCTTTAACTGTTCCCGAGATATAGTGAGAAATGTGTGACTATATATTTTACAAGTCGACTGGGTAACAATAATATTGTCTCATAAATAGAGAAAATGAAAACAATCTTCAGTGCATCGACAACACTATTTCCACAATATCTAGAAAACAAAGCGTGATACGAAAAAAGTTATTGATCCTTTTTGTAGAGAATTTGGTTCACTACAAAAAAGGTCTCTTCCCTTTAACACCCCCACATCCGGTCGGTCTAAGGTACCAGACTTACCTTCTGTATCTTCAAGTAGTGTATGGTATGTGAAAAAAAACAATTCTTCATCTGGAAATGACTTGACCAAATCGGTCGCTAGCTCTTGGACTATAGCATATGATAATGATTCACAAATTGTTTTCCAGGCGCCTTTCCAGTACTTTAGACCAGTGATTCTTAACAGGGGGGCCGCGGCCCCCTGGGGGGCCGCAGACAATGTATATGGGGGCCGCGAAAATCTTAACATTATAAAAAATATACATATATAAATGTTATGTTAAGCTCTGCTTTGACTTACTTATGAATTATTGGTACAATTTGAGTGTATTTTTTGTACGAGTATATGTTACCTAATGGTGGGGGTAAAGGTACTGGCCGCAGATATAATTTCAGATTTTAAGGGGGCCGCGACTTATAAAAGGTTAAGAACCACTGCTTTAGACAATATAGGTAATATGCATAACTACCTATTCTTTTCGGTATTTGATAACTGCAGTAAGAAGAGTCTGAATTGGTATTGAAATCCTATTGCCATAAAACGAAGCTGCCGAGTGTCGAAATGTCATATTTATTGAGTAATTAGAGATCTGTCAATGAATCAAATTCAGGCAATTTGTTTATCTAATCTGTAATGTTCATCAAGCTTTTACATCTTTATCCACAAACGTTTCTACATATAGGAATGCTCTCGTCATCCGACTGTTTATCTACGGGTGTCTAGTAAAAAGCGCCCCATTTAAAAACCTTAGGCAACTCATCCAGAGTCCATGAGTTTTCCAATCAGTATTGGTTTTCTGTAAATGTTTGGCTGGGTATAATTTCCCAATTGTTTTTCTGCCTCCAAATGAGATTCCCATCAATTTTCGTTGTGTATCTCCAATTCTGATAGATCTGACTGTGACCGCCCGATGTGGAATAAATTTACTGAAGACGAATCTTCCAAACAAGAGTTTGGAAAAGACAGTGAACAGTTGTTAAAAGTAACTGCGAGTTAATATTTGATACGATTACTTCACGTTTGTGAATTATAGCACAGACAATAAGTAGTCTGTGGTTATAGGTACAAAACTGCATCACATTTACGTGCTTCAAGATGTTAAAATTTTTTAATTTCATATACGACCTTCCTTTCTAGCCTCCTTCAACCTATATTGATTGTCATTAGAACATAGAGGCCAGACGCCCCACTATAATTTCAAATTTCTTCACATGAACGGTTGTTTTCTCTGGTGAGTGTCCGTCCTTTATAAGTGTATCGTTGCAAAGGTATTGAGAAAATCTTCAATATTCTTCTGTTCTACTGCTCTTCTACTTCAAGTAGCATTCCTTTAAGAGACATAATATTACATCAATTTCATTAATATGATTAATAACCATGATGGTCATTCTCGAACAACTAATGTTCTTTCACACCACGTCAATAATAATATGTCTTAAATGACAATAAAACGGAGAATTTTCAAAAAGAACGGCGAACAATTGTAAAACTAATATTTAAAAAAAAACCTTCCCTTTTTGAGTTACCCCCCGTTAATATCTCAGAACGTCACTTACTGTCCTCAAGTCCTCATTAATAAAGGGATCACCTTACAATGCTAATATGTACAATTTATTTACTAAAATATACATAACATAATTATTAATTTATAAGTATTTTAACAATCAAACAAAAGCACTTACTACAAGTGATACAATTTTTCGATTTTTTTTAACATCAGTACAATTATTAATTATCTATAATAAATATTCGTAGATACAAAAATAAAAAAAATGTTGTAATTATAACTTATACAAAATCGTTAAGGGCATCTGGCAGGTTTTTCTTTAGTACATATAAATTTCTCTTCATCATAATATGTCCCTAAGTCACAAACAAACTTCATATCCACTAATTGATTTTTGGTGTAACCTAATGTACAGTAATGGAAAAGTCTACAATCTCGAGGATCCGAATAAAAACGATGTAGATTTTTATTAAAGCAGTTAAACGAGTATCTGAGTTGATTTAAATCATTTTTTAAATCGACTCGTATAACTTTAGTAAGGGGGGTTGTTGAAAGAATAATTCGAGAGTATTTAGCTTTTGTCGGATTTGCACTTTTTAATAAAGGAGCGTCGGTTATAGGAGTTTCCGTTTTAAAATCGAGCGTCGTTTCCACTTTTCTTTCAGTTGCGATTGTAGTGGTTTTTAATTTTGGGATGGTTGCAGCCGTACTTGTTTCGTTAGTGAAATATGAGATGCTAGAAGACTCTGTGTTATTCATAGTATCGTTTACTGTATTAAGTACGGGTTCCGGTTCCGTTTGGAAATTAAATCGTCCCCTTCCTCGCTTCCGGTTGATGGAATCGAATCTATGCCTAGATGAGTAGTCAAAGCGGTTTGGTTTTGCATCTTCCTTCATTTCAGTAGTTACATACCGAACGACTTCACTAGTGGCATCGGTAGCGGTTGAAGAAACAGAAGTTACTCTTGTAGCTTCTGTAATAATTTCAGTGGATACTGTGTCTGTGCTAAATTGAATGGCCCCTTCCGTCACTATAGTAGTTTCCGGACTTAACGTTGTTGGAAGGTCAGTCTGCACAGTTACGGAAGGTTCGCTTGCACTTTTTGGAAGGTCGATAATAACCACTTTTTCCAATTCTGTCGAGGGTTCGATCTCCTTGAAATTACTTGTCAAGGAATCGTACTGTGGCGTTGTTGTTAGTCCACCACTCGTTCCGTTCATTTGTTGATGAATTGGGTATGTTAATGCTTCATAGTTGTCGTCAACGTAATCACTTATGGTGAACATTGGAAATTCTTCACTTTTGGTAACTTCCCGAACAGGCTCCGGGTACACCTCCTTTTCAACAGTTTCAAATTTATCTGTGTGTTTCTTCTCATTTGTCAGATCAATGACATTTTCCTTAGCATAACTGTACTTTTCTTGGTCACGTGTCTTCGATTCTTCAGTCGAATTTTCCGCCTCTTCAACTATTGTTGGAATGGGTAACATTGTCACACCAACGTCTGGGGAAACCGTTGTGGTTCCTTCAGATTCCAAATCTTCATACAAGGTGTCATTACCATACAGTTCAAAGTAATCTGACACATTCATCGGCTGCTCAGTTGTCGTGATTAATATAGTATTTTCCGTGGTATTCTTGGCTTCACTTTCCACAGCAGGATTAAGATAATCATAATAATCGTCGTTTTCACTGTAGTAATAATAGTCGGAAACAGGAACGGTTGTTACGTTTTTTACAGTAGTCGATTCTACAGGAATGTCTGTTGTTAAAGTAGTGGTGACATTTTTACGAAACTCTTCAAGATATTCATCATTACTTATGTTTTGATTATTACCTAAATGTTGCAAGACAGTTGCGTTTTCCTCATTGAAATATTCGTCTAAATAGTCAGTTGTGTTATCAATTTCTTTTACCAACTGAATTTCGTTTGAAACATTCTGTGAATACTGTAAGTCCCCACTGTAGTCGACATCCTGTAAAAGTCCGCTACGTCTGGTATGGTTCTTTGACGTTAGGCGCAGTTCGTCAGTGTTATTCATGGTCGTATTGCTAGTCTCATTTTTGTAACCGTTATTATCTAAGGGAGCGGTAGTGGAAGTATCAATGCCATTTATAGTAGTGTTTAAGATTCTTCTAAACATCTCGTTGTAGTTAATTTCAGAACTAGAAGTCGTTTCCGTATCTGCAAGAGGCGCAAGTTGGTGATTAATATTAGTTATATCTTCCGCAGAGATAGGTATGGATACAGGTTTTGTCTTTTCTCTCTTTTTGTACCAATTGAATAAGTATCGTAAAAGGTCTGCCGCCTCTTGCTCGTCTCGTATAACGTCGTCATTATCGACAATATTTCTTTTACGTCGCGTTTGCTTTAGCTTAGGAACATCGTGATAAAATGGATCTAAGATTACATCTTCCTCTTTATAGTCATCGTACGATGCCGGAGACGAGCCTAAAAAGTGACTTGCACCTATGGTTCCTAACGAATAATTTAATCGACGTCCGTTATTGTCACTAACACTAGCACTTGCACTAATTATAATTCTTGGCGCGGATTGGTGATCCTTCGTGTAACGCTTGGTCTCGATGTGGTGTCTGAAAGGGGAAGGTGAGCTGAACGTCAAAGGAGGTAAAGTAGGTAAGAGCGGTAGTGGCAATTGTAAATTTGGGGGTTTCTCCGTTTGTGATTGATAACGATGTACTACTGGTACCTTGGGTGACGAAGTAAAAGCGGGGTGGTTCCTATATGTGGTTGCTGGGAAATTTGATTTTGACTGCCTTTTATTACTATTTCGATAAGAAGAATGGTAAGGGTGAGCTTGAGCGGAAGGTCTGAAATTATTTATATTCAGCTGATATTGATACGGATGTGGTGGAACTTCCGTGTGATATTCGACGCTTTCCTCCGTTTGGGGATAGGAAAAACCGTAGGTAATTTCAGTCGGGTTGGATGCCGATCCCTTATTATGCGTTAGGCCGTAGCTGACCACAGATTTAGGTGTAAGCGTAGTTTCAGCCTTTTCGGTAAAGGATTGTACCGGAGGATGTGTCGTCGACAATATAGGGGCACGATTTTGTTTCTCACTCTTGTAAATAGTTGTATGCGTTGTTACAGTAACCCGTGTGTTCTTCTCGCTGAAAGATTGTTGTTGATACGAGATGGGTACTTGCGATCTGGTAATATCAGGTGGCGCGCCCGCTTTTAAGCTTATGTTAATTTCTTCGGGATTAAATCGTATATCGGGTGCGTTAACTGGAAAATGATGTGAAGTTATAATTTTTGAAATATCGCGATTTGTTGTTGTTGGAGGGGTATTTAGAAAGAATGGTGCAAAAGTAGATGTTGCTGTTGATGACGTGGGTGGCACTGTGGTTGAAGTTTTTCTGGAATCTGAGGGATACTCGACTTCCGGAGATTCTGTAACATAAAGCTCTAAATAAAAATTGTATTATAATAGGAGGCTGACTGGGCTATACCTTCTAAAATCGGAGGCTGTGTATTACCATACAATTCCAAATTGAGGCTGTAAAACTGTTCAGATTTTGAGCAATCGACTTCATCAATTCGCTCGCATACGCGAGTTTCCTGTAATAAAATTTAACTGTTTGATTATATAATTTAGACACTCGCAATATTTAAAGCTACCGTATAACATTAATTTGCATACATTTGTGCAGTTAATTGAAAAAGTGAACGCATTTATTGCTAAGAAAAAGATCATTAATTACATATTTTAAATTAACTCCATTATCTTAACTTAGCAATATTTTAATTAAAAAAAAATTAAGCGAATTATTGCAGTTTGTTTAACAAACATACATTGTTGCGCCATTGCTATCGGGTTCTCATACATTAAGGTTGTCGGTTAAATAAGACATATTAATCAGTATAATGGAGTGAAAGTTGTTTACAAAATTTGCTCAACTGTTAAGAAACTAGTATACCTGGTCAAAAACAGTGCCATTCAGACATAGAAATCGAATGTCCATCGGTTCATCTAGTTGACCTATCGTACAAACGTGGAACATTTGGCAATTCGTTTCCAGATCAGCGTAGTAGCCTCCGATCACCTTTCCAACACACGAAAAATTTGTATCTGGCAAATTATCGAAATCCAAAAACTGCAACAAATTAACAGTTAATATAATTCTCGTGATATGGAATACCAAAAATCATAATTTTCACTTTTTGTGAATTTGGAGTACCTAAATGCACATTTTTTTATAGTATTAATATTATTATTATAAATTAGTCCTAATTATTCCTTATGGAATATAGGGCGCTTTAGCGTTTCACTAGCTAGAATTTAATTTGAGGGATGCTAATCCTGAATTTATAGGATTAATAAAAAAGTTTTGAATCAACTAGAAAAAGCTAGCGAAGGCAATGACCTAATAAAAAAATACAATCACGCAAATGAGCTATTTTAAAATTGACTTAATTATTCTATATATTAAATTAGTGGAGAGACTACAAAATGTGTAAATAAAAAGATTTAATAACGTTAAATTACTACTTATGACTCAGTTAAGCTAAGAGCGTTTCATTCATAAATTCTAAACCATACATTGTAACATAGGAAGATGAGGGTCAGTTTTTAAAAATCCTTTCTTCTTCCTACACCAAAATTGTCTTCTCTGATTAAGGAAACAATAAACGTACTTGGCTACATAACTTCCTACTTTAAAACTGTATTTAAATGAATACTCTGTCATTAGACAGATGAGTCACTACATTTAGAATCAGTATTTTATTATATTAGCAGTCATAATCCGTTAATTATTATTCGTTATGTATGATGATATTAAAAGTAAAGGTGAAAATCGGTGACAATTTTATAACAAAATATTTGAAGCAGCATGTATGTTTTCCCGAATAAATGAGCCAGAACCATGGCCATTTTTATGAAGTAAAAGCAACTTTCAAATTTTTTAAATACTATACACTGATGTTTAACAAAATTTATGCATAATTTGTAAATAATGTGAAATTATTACAATTTTAAGAATGTGAAAGCATAAAACGTGATCTGTAACATTATACCTTAAGTAGAATTATTGTAAATTATTGGCACGCAGATGTGACTGAGTGCTGACACCAAATGTAATCTGTATTGGGCAATTATAACATTTTCTGAATGGAAATTAGCAATCAAAATATTAAAATTTCATTATACACTTTCTTAAATGAGATGATCAAAACCAAAAGGAAAAACCACTAAAATTCGGATTAAGTTGGTGTCGGTAGATTAAATTTATTACCTGAATTTTCATGAATAAATTTCAATAAATGAGTGGGATTAAATTGCATGGGTGCATAAATACCAAGGTCGAACTTCGTATTAGTATATTGATTTGTGAAGATGTTACAAAAAGGGATAGTGTGCATAAATTGTACATATTGGAAGATACTAATGATCTATCTAATGGATTTAAAAAAGTATCTACATGTATGTACTTAAAGAATTGATTTCAAATATAATTGTCATGTCACTTAAAAAATGAAGATGAAAGTTAATTAGGAAACTTAACAATTTAATATATTAAAATCGACAATTTTAGTAACTATTTGCATTTGGTGTACCTATCAAAAGAAATTAATTGTGATCTCATGGACCTAAAGTGTTTTTTGGGAGCTTTAGTTAGGCGTTTCTGGCAAAATTTTATAAGTAGGTTTTTGAAAATTTGTACTTGAGTTTTTACTCTGAAACCCGAATAGATGTAAAATATTTTCAAAATGACAGCACTTCCGGAAATGCCGGAAGTAGCTAGCAACTTCGTTATTTTCAATGGAAACATCTATTTTTTGTTTTTTTTTGGATTCTAGGTGAAATTTCAGTTCTTTTGATACCCACATATCAATATCTACAATTGATGGCCTTTGGGTTATTTTTTTTTTAAAACAAAAATGGCGGATGCAGACGGTATTTTGAAAACCGTTGTAGTTATGGCAGCGGAGTTTTCACCAGCACATCGATGAAGAGTAGGGCTTTCTTTTGGATATTTAAAAAAAGTTGAGTTGCGTATGACCTCACCTATGGGGTTCCCAATTTAAGACAATTCAAAGACTAAAAACTCAGTTTTTTTAATGAAATGGCCATTTTCTTACTATTGTATTTGATATAGAATCAAAATGGCCACATTTTGTTTTTACATGTTCCTATACCTATCTCTATTAGTTTCCCACTTATCCCCATTTCATTGCATTGATACAATTTTTTTAGTAGTTGGCCGTTACCTTACGATAATTGAATATTAAACAAATCCAATGAGGCTAATCCGTCAGCTATCGTACGTTAACATAAGTTTTTAGTAATCTAAAAATCCCTCGCAATTGTTTTACAAAAAGCCGAAAAAAAATGGTATCAATGAAATGGGAATAAATTAGAAATTATTAAAGATAGGTATAGGAACATGTATGTAATACCAAAATATATAAGATGATGTAGTACGTAACTTAAATTTTTTTGATTACACCAAAAGAAATTCTTCCTCTACGCGCTGGTGAAAGCTCGGTTCTGATAAGTGCAACGGTTTTCAAGTAATGGATTCTTAAAGTACCGCCTGGATCCGCCATTTTTGTTAAAAAAGAGAAAATAACTTAAAAACATTAAATTCCAAATATTAATGTAGGTATCAAAAGAACTAAAATTTCACGTAGAATCCAAAAATGCAATAAAAAATAGGGGTTGCCGTCAGTGGTGGCTCGTGACTTTAGAAATAGGTGACGCAGAATTTATACAAACACATAGACACAATCATCTCTCACAATAATGTACATTTAATATTAAAGATGATGGTAATATATTTAAGGGCGTTATGCAATCCGTAAATCTCTGGTGAAGCAACACTTCACATTCGTCACCTGACGAGCCGCTACTGGTTGCCGTTTAAAATAACGAAGTTACTAACTACTTCGGGCATTTCCGGAAATGCTGCCATTTTGATACATTTATTCGGCCTTCAGAGTAAACTCTAAGTACGCATTTTCAAGAACCTCCCTAAAAACTTTCCCAAAACCTCCCAAAAAACACCCTGTATACGTACCTATAGGTATTTTTGTATTTTGTATTTTTAAAAAATATATAAACGTATTGTGTGGATGAAGTTCTCCATTATTTAGCTTATTGGATTAATTATAAAAGTACGTTAAGCAAGCTAAAAATTTTTTATTACTTATTTCCTAAAGGCAATCGATTTCGGTTGTATTAGCCATCAGGCCGAGCTAGAAAGAACAGTTTACAATATATAATAATGTGATACATAATAATATCTACCATCGTTGTCGTTCTGCACGTCCCTGACAAGACACGTAACCCACCAAAATTTAACCCATTGCACCATTTTACACGCCTTTCCTCGGTTAACTTCAGGTAATATTAATATTTAATTTAAATTTAACTTAAGTATTTATTATAAACGGGGGTACACGCGATTCTCGCGTTTTGCGTGGTTTGCGGGGGTATGTGTGATTGTAGGTTATAATAGCTTTGGTTTTAAAATATCACACCTACATTCGTCAGGAGTGCAAAAGTGCACAGCAACACACATATACACACAGGTCTCGGTTATTATATGACTCTTTTATAGAAACTCAACGTCCATTCATACACCTCACCATTATAAATAACAAATAACGATTTTTATACAACGACGGTAGATATTATTATCACATATGTATTGTAAACTGTTCATTCTAGCTCGGCCTGATGATGGCTAATACAGCCGAAATCGATTGCCTTTAGGAAATAACAACTAATACAAAAATTTTAGCTTACTTAACATAGATACTTATAATTAATATAAAAGTATCTTGTATTCTGTATTTAAAATACGTTAGTGCATGAATTTTTCCCAACACTGGACGCGGTGGCAATCTCTTTGGGTGGCAATGGAAGTGGTATGTCGAAATCATTGAAGCTTTTTCAAGAGACCAATCCACTCGCGCTTGCTGAGTCCATTGCCAACCATCACCGAAGAAGAGGCAAAGGGTATTGGTTTTTAGATCTTGTCCACACTAGTGTACGTCGATGTCGACCCGTTAAGAGTGTGCAGCGCATCCCGCGCAGGAATAAACTTTTCAGACATTTGTAGACCATGTTAGTGTTTCAAGTGCATTATTAATGTTTGTTAATTGTTACTCTTAGTATTTTAATTCGTGGAGTCAAATAACATCTATTACAAATGAACACTTCTCCGGCTTACTTTCACACCGTCCCAGACTTTAAAATCTCGTAAAGATCCTGCTCCTAATTTTAATGTATACTGCAGCAGTGGCGACGCGTGTGGTCCAAAAGTGTGCTGTGAAGTGATGTGGGGGGCAAAGACCATTTTTATCTATGAATACATTTTAGACGTATTAAGACTGAAAAATGTTTCGGCTGATGCAGAGATATTACAGGGCACGTAAGTAAAATTTCAAAAGGTTCCCAACCTGAATTAATAAAATCTTTTAAGGTGGACAATTCGTTTCTTTCCTTAGCTTTTAACATAACTATAGTTCCTATACGAGGATAGTTTCTTTAGTATGTCATATCCATACGGAAAACTGACTTAATATTAAGTTGACTTAACCCCAAAGATTAGTTTATTAGAAATGGTTTAGCAACAATGAGTTTCAAACAAAAAATTGGAAATGGGTCGATACATTTTTGCACAATAATTTTTTATAACTTTCGCAGAGGATTATCGCAACAATCGTGTCTCTCTGAGTTAAATTCTATTTTTAACCTTCATAAGACCGACTTCAAAAACCTACGTTAAAGACCAATTGGGGTACATGTGTACCCCATGCTTTTCCGGTGCGTAAATTATGGTACGAACTGTTTTTTTTATTATATTTTATTGTAAACACTACAAAAACAAATATTAATGACGTACATAAATCAAATGAACATTTACTGACATTCATTGCAGATATACTGAGTTCGCGAATGGCTGTTACAAACATTGTTCTTACATATAATGCATTGGTACAGACAAACCCCTCGTCTTTATTTTAGCGTAGTTTAAAAACAAATAGACCGAATGGAACTATTTATTTCTGTAATTGTAGCTAAAACAATAGTTCGAAGATAGAATTACGCAAAATGTAATAAGTAAAACACTAATCAAGAAACAGGGAATAACGGTGCGCTGGGGTACCGCTGTACCCCGCTCGGTCTTATGAAGGTTAATGATAAAGCACCATATCAATCAATCTGGTTAGTGTTACTAATTTCAACGTGAACGCAACAGTCTCAAAGACGATCTCAGAAAATAGCAGTTATCCCGGAAAACATTGATTCTGTGCGACAACTGATCAAGGAAAATCGACATTTATCACATACCGTTAGATCGAGGTATCTTTAGGCATTTTAACGATCTCAATCCAAAGGAATCTCTATGATGAAATAAGTGTGAGAAAATTAGTTCCCTTTGGATCCAGCATCTTTTAACTGGAGAATGTTGTATCAGTTCAGAAATCATCTATAGCATCTTAAGTAGTGAGGAATCGTGGATTTATTGCTATAAACCTGAAAGCAACGTTAATCCGCTGTTATAGACGTTTTACATTAAGCAATTTCTTGAACAAGAAATGTTTGCTGAATTAACTATTTGGCTAAATTTAAATCCATTCTAGTTTTAGTAGAAAAATTGAGAAGATTAACCACGGCAAAACTAACCTCGAAGACGAATAATAAATACCACCATCTGTCAGATTACTTATAAACACGTAAATGCGCAGAATCCCACACCAATTATTGTCCCAAAAATAGTGCGAGTATAAAACACAAATATTTTGAACAATTGTATATTCTTCACAATTTAGATTGTTCAAAAAATTGTTCAATTTCTTGTTCAAGAAATTGTCTAATGTAAAACGTCTATTAGGGTGTTAAGAAGAAAACAATCCAACAAAAGGGATCCGTCTCCACAGCGAGCGTATCGAAATATATCGATTGTATCAAAAACAGGTCATGTAGCTGCAATTCTGTTAGAGAAGATCGAAGCACTGTTAATACCACCGTTTCATTACCAGAATTAATTGCTGAATTTCGAAGAACGAACCCAAAAGCAAGTATTATTATTCATCAACCACAATGCAAGGTCACGCACAGTTAGTTCGAAAGACAATTGACTTTATAAAGGAGCAAACCGTCGGATTATTAGATCATCCTCTGTATAATCCGCACCTCAGTCCTAATGATTTCTTCACATTCCCCAAAATAAGGGATGGACTGCACGGTCGACAATTTCAGTTCCCGTATGAAGCAGTCGACGCCTTCAAAATTGCCGTTTTGGCTATTCCAACATAAACTAGAACAATTGCATTAATAAGTGGTTATTGGACGGATGGAAAAGTGTATTGATCTTCGTGCAGAATACTTTGAAAAAACAATTTGTTTCTTTAGTTTTATGGAAATCTAAAAAGACAACTCTCGTACATCTACATTATAGATGATGTTTCTTCGGAAGTTTTTTTATAAAAGTCGCTGATGTTGAAAAAATGTTATCGTCTAGATTAGATATGTTCAGGCACTGCCGTCCCTGCACTTCTATTTTAGAAATTCCATGACGCACATTTCAACTCTTAAGTAAAATTACACAAGTTTATGTAATCTTGAAGGAAACTAATGTTAATAGCTTATTTGCATTACTTGAAGGTACATGTTAGAAACCACGATCTTATTTAAAATTTTAATTCCAACCAAATCTCACACTTGTCATATTCCTGTCAAGTTTTCTTTAAGAACAACAATAACTCTTTTACTTCCTCTCTATTTGCAAATATTTTAGTTGAAATTTCTACATTTTTAACTTCAATCTTTACAGCAGAAATGGAAAATTGTTGCTTTGTGTTTCGTCGTTATGCAAAACAATGACACTCAAAAAGCCATCAAAAATATTTAAATTAATGATTGTTGCTAGATCATATAATTAATGTATACAAAAAACGGAAATATGCAACGTGTATGTAACCTAGGAATTCTGGCACTCCTGGATTATTTGCACATTTCTTAGTTCGCTCGCTCTCGCGCCAAACATTCCATTTGTGCCCCATAATTACATAACTTGTTTAATAATATTTTATTAAAATTTAATTATGTACTAGTATTATTAGGATGTTGTAGTGCGTTCTTTCGCCACTCATTGATGTCCATATCCTGTCGTCATAAGCAACATAGCTCTGTGAAAATATGAAGGTAATGCTTTTTCATTTTATAATCTTCACAAACAAAAATTTTAGCCACCGCGTTACATAATTTAGTTCCTAATTTCTAAAATTGACAGAATGGGAATCTACATCATCAGCATAATATTTGCAATATCTAATAATTAATACGTATTCAATTCAATTTCAACGTGTTGCACGTATATAACAATGTAACAAAACATAATAAACATTACTTTTATTAATACCTTATTATACCAATCTGTCAGTCTCATTAGTACGGTAACTTTAATTTACATTTCCTTTCCCAACATGACGTCATGTTGCAATTGCAGGCATAACACCTTCTAGGAAAGCGTTACTAACCGTATGTTATAGTTATTCATAAATATTACATAAATCTTGCAAAAATTCCGATATGCATAATATACAAGCTGCTGTCAATTGCGGTGGATAATACCGGTGGCGAAACGTTCGTTACTTATCTTCCAATTTAAATCAACAAAAGTTATGCAGCGTATGCCAAAAACGGAGGACAACATCAATTATTTATAATAAAACCAGTTCTTGAAGTACATTTCGGAGTTGTTCTGCGGGATACCAAAATCGAAACTTTAGTAAAGGTAACCGTTACAGTAAAATAAAAAAAATATTCTGCCCACTACCCGCTTTAGTGAAACTGATTTCGTTTTCAGTGATCAACTACTTTCATTTATAAACGTACGTAATTATCATACAGTGATTTAAATCAAAATTAATTTCTGAGGAAAATGATATTAAGGAAACAAAAATGTTACAAAATCCTAAAATGCCAACTCCCGATTGCACATTAAGAAAATTCGACCTTTCGTATAAAACACATCCTACTGTAACACTAAAATTACCATTAGAAGTGTTAAAGGTTAAGCAGTATTTGTCTGAATGAGATATTAATTATTTTTTTGACCTGTCTTTTACGGACGAGTTGATAGCAAATTATTATTATTATAAAGCAACCGTGATGATCTTCAACGCTTTTTTTTTTAAATTAATTAATTAATTATTAATGACGAAATTATTCACGTAAGTTTGTAACATCAAAGCCTTCGGCATGCATTATGTCGAAATTCGTATGTATATCAAATGGTTTTAATTAATGTGAGAAAAACTGTAAATATTAGATAATGGATGTGCTATTATTGATTTCGATATTTTGATTACAGAAAGCTATTTGTAAGCAGACATTACACAACTTATTTTATGACTGCTGTCACTTCCCACGTTTTTTATTCAATTATGTTATGAATTTAATTTCTCTTAACTAATTATAGATAATTGAAGAGATTTTCCACTTAAACCTCTTAATTTTGCATTAAATATTTATGTAATGAAAAGAATGTGAAGTATTGCCGTAATTAGCCCGAGGCTCAATTGGCATTGCATGTGTGCAAAATTAGAAGCAACTTCTTTGGCTGTTAGTCATTACTTGCAAACATCGCATTTTCTCATTAACTCAAAAACTTTTCAATTTCAATTATACTATTTTTTTTTTAATTTCATTTCCGCCCCACGAAGGGGGGTTGAGAACCGTGGTCATTAGCCCGGTATTTTTATCATCAACCGGTCGGGATTCGAACTCGAAACCGCAAGGTGTAGCTTAGTGGTATACTAACGAGTACATCCACTACACCATGAACGGCCACTCAATTATACTATTATTGGCCCTCCAAACTATTTTAGAATAACAATATTAAGGTTTTTTTCTGGCGAATAATGTTTACTTCGATTAACAGTATTAATTTTCAATAGGAAAACTAAAACCCACACCTTAACAATGATCTATGGGCGGATTATTATAAAAACGAAAACTATATTCTTCTATCGCTATATTGACATTGAATTATGTGCAGTTCACTTGAAACTTGCTCAAAACGTAAAAAAAAGTGTATTCGACATCAGTAAAAGTAGAAACGGTGAGAGTGTTTTATGCGGGAAATAGTGCTCGTCAGATTAATGCTTTGATTAGCGTAAAACATCCACAGCGGCCATTTCCAAACTAAACTACAATTATGCGAATATCGATGAAGATAATGAAAACACCTTCAACGTGTTGGATTCAGCAGCTGAAAATCCAAATTCAAGTTTTCGACAAATTGCATCTAAAGTCGATCGTGTTTCAAGAATTTCACACAAACATAAATTTCGGTCATACAAATTCGATTACCATCAGCAACACCATGAAGAGGTCATGAAAAGTGTTAAAAAATAAAATGTATGAAGGGGATTATTAGGACACCTTTTTTTTGGAATAAAATTTAACAGGATCGCGTTTTCTACAAATTCTTTACGAATAAACCGCTTCAGCTGTCAACCAAGAAATTTGGTTCCAAATGGATGACTGTTCTTCACACATTGATCGTGTAGTGGGAGGATTTTTTCACGAGATAATAAAGTGATTGGTTCAAAATGCAAAAACAACAAGCTTTTCCCTTCCACCTCTACCACTTACCGCCTACACTGCACAGTGTTTGGGCGTTTGAAACATCAATATGTAAAAAAGTGTGATCTATGATATACTAACATAATAATCTTGGCTCTCAAATGATTTCTTAACAGTACCATTATAGAAATATGTAAAAGGTTTTCAAACAACTGGTATTCAATGACAAAATTGTTGCGAACGACACTTTCCTTTCCCTGAAGTCACAGATGTTTCAGTGGAAGGAGAAACTAAAATTCTCCAACCTGAAACTGAACAGGTCTTTAAAACACCTTCGTTGTTAATGTTATCTTGAAAATTTCTCCACAGTCAGATTTCCGTAAAAAGAAAGACTGCAGTTCACTGTTGAAGAATAGACAAAATAGAATAGAAAAAATAGCAACAAGAAAAAAAGTTGTGTAAGGTTCAAACAGTGAAGAGTCATGAGCAGGGGAAGAATTGTTTTAGTGCGTGATGCGTGTGCACGAGGGCGACTGAACGATGAAGAACAAAATTGTAAAAGTTTGAAATACAACAGTATACAGACTGAACAAGAAAAAATCCACGTTAGGAGCCAGTCAGTTGACGGTAGGTCTCAGTAAACTATCTCTCTCGCACTTACAACTACACATAAGACTTGTTTGTCGGGCTCATTTAAAATAGTGCTGGCAAAAATTTCGAACACGATTAATGAACGATTTCCATAGGCACAGAAATCGATTAATCGCGATTTTCGATTAATCGCGATTTCCGATTAATCGCGATTTTCGATTAATCGCGATTTTCGATTAATCCCGATTCTCGATTAATCGCGATTTTCGATTAATCGAGATTTTCAATTTCGATTAAATAATTAAATATATTCAAGTGGAAATTTTAGAATGTTTTATACGGCCGTAGGGTGTAGATTAGGAGTGAGTCGGACAGCCATTTTTCGCGTCCGAATGCGTCCACCGTCCGAAAAATGTTGGACTTTAACTGTCCGAAGTTTGTCCGGATCGAAACTTTTGTGTCCGTGTCCTAACAAATTTTCAAAAAGTACGTCCGAAACTGTCCGAATTATTTTTTGTTGTCCGAGTCCGAGACCGTCCGAAAAATCTTAAATGAAATTCGAATGCGGTAACGTAGGATAAATTAAATATACACAATTACACATGCAACAAACATTTAAAATGTGTATATGTATTATGTAGTTAATAGCCGTGACATTAATTTATTGATGGAGTGCTCCAAAACTTTAGAAAAATAACTTGATTTTCCATTAACTGAACCCCGGCAAAAAGAGCGCTCTTTGGCCATGGCGACGTGTATAACATGATTTCCAAATTCATTGGTAAATGGAACCTCTGCAAAGCGATCTTCTCCGATTTTTTTAATGCATTTTGGACAGTTGCGGACAATGGAATTGTCTGAAAAATTGTTCGGACATGTCCGTGTCCGAATGTACCGTACAAAATATTGTCTCGGACAGTCCACGTCCGTCGGAAAATATGATTTGCCTATCCATCCGACCGATAATCTCGGACACTTTCGGACGGACAAGTGTCCGCCCGGAAATCTCGGACAGACCGCTCACCACTAGTGTAGATCCAATAAAGATTCAATAGCTGCGGTTAAGAAAGAGTTTTAAAGGCGGCGTCGGCGCTATGTAGTGACGAAGTACTGGCAAAAATGTCGAACGAATCGATTAATCGATTCGTTCGAACACGATTAGTGAACGATTTTCATAGGCACAGAAATCGATTAATCGCGATTTTAGACTAATCCGCGATTAATCGATTTGTTCGATTTTCGATTTTTCCAGAAATCGATTAATCGATTTTCGATTTTCACACTTTTTGCCAGCACTAATTTAAAATCTTTATTCGCGTCAGGCAATTATTAAAAACGTTGAATTCGTCTGGCGACTTAACACATATTTTTAAATATTGTCTAATAAACATGCTATAAAAATATTAGAGTGCCTAAAGTATATTTTCGAGTTATAATTATTAAATATATTTGGGAGGATCAGGTTACACTTTAAAACCAAAAAAATAATCTGCGATACTTATTTCTGGGTTAAATAGATGCTAAAATTTAAGATTAGACAAATTTCAAGTTTCCTAAAGGATATTTTTTGGATTTATTTTTTTGCAAATGTCATAGGTTGCGCAGTAGCGAAATAACCGCAAACCCTCTGCCCGACTCAGGGTTCTGGGTTCACCAGTCGATAAACTATGATTTTTTTGTTATTCTAACTTGCCCAAAATATGTTCTCTAAATTTGTAGTGAGCTCTTGGACTATAATTTTGTGTTAATCCCCTTATACCGTTAAGTTGGGTTAAGATATTGTTGGTAGGTACGTACATTTTTGTCATATGCCAAATTATATGGTGCTGCCTTTTAGAAGGTCAGATAAGATGAGGGTCCTAAATTAGTATGTAAATCCCTATGGTGAAAGTTCAAAAAAACGGACGGTATGTTTTATAATTAATAGCTGTTGCCCCCGACTTCGGTTACAACAGTATGTACTCTACATCCATCCCTGGAAAGTCCTTGGATTTTCATTTACATCTTTGCCAATTTTAATTCAAATCGGTCAAACTGCAACTTTATCTTATAAAAAAAATCAATGTCGGCATTTTAGCTTATTCCGGAAGTGACGTCATCAAAGGTAATATCAGCATTTTCGTCCTTGGCCCAAGGGCGCCGCCAGAAAATTTTCCCAGGGGGTCCGTGGCTCTGACTTTTTTGCAAGATTTCGTAAAAGAATTATTTTATTGTTAATAACTTTTACCTTTTTTCTTTTTCCCAAGGGGAGAAGTGGCCCCCTGTCCCCCCCTTGGCGGCGGCCTTGCCTTGGCCCGAATGCAATCGATTTGTGGAAACTGCATTTCAATAACTTTAATAGTTTCTGAGCATAGAGCGTTGCAAGAAAATGTGTACGGACAGACTACAGACGGATTTTTTTTTTCATTTTTTGAATCTACGTATTCAGAAACGCAAAGATATGTTAAAAATGTGCATAGGTCAATTTTTGTTTTTTGGAAGACTAATACAATACTTCCCTTTTACTTCGTACTCGGGAAGTAAAATGACGAATTTCCATACAAACTTTCATCACCTATTTTACCTCCTTAGGGGTTAAATTTCGAAAAATCCGGCCTTGTCTCTTGCCTACAGCATAAAAGGAACCTCTGTGCAAAATTTCAGCTATCTAGGTCCATGGATATGAGCTGGGCGTTGACGAATCAGTGAGTCAGGACTTTTCATTTTATACAGTGTGTCTCAAATAGTTTTATACAAATGGAGAAAAAGTTTATCTTACATTTCACCAAAAAAAATATTCTTGATAAAAGCTCTGCATGACTTTTAGATCCATAATTAAGTACAAAAATTTTAAAACATTGGCCGGAATACAGGGAAAATCAAAATTATGATTTGGAGTGAGAGTAAAATACGTTCAAACTGTAGCGGAGAGTAAAATGTTCATTGAAAATTGTTATTAAGTAACAAACAATTACGCACAAGATTATTTCTATCCAGAACGTGTTTAATAAGGATAAATAAAACAAAATCAGGTGCTTATTATACTATACAGGGTATATCACGGAACCCGTTCATTAGAAGTTTCTGGGGTCCCTTACTACTTATGCATTTGAAACTTTCAGGTTAAGGATAACCCATAGCCTTCTTTTGTTCTAAAATATTGTCGATGTTGTACAACTTCCGGAAAGACCGGAAATCGCCATTCATCTTCTTATTTTAAATGGAACACCCTGTATATTATTGCATTTTTGGATTATACAATCGATTCTGCGTTAATCTGTATCTTCAACTGTTTTTGAGATATTATGATTTTTTTGAAAGTTAAAAAACTTCAAACATAAAAAAGTCATTTTTTTCAAATCGAACACCCCGTATATTTTTACATATTTGGAAGGCCATTTAATTTACGCATCGATAAACTATAGGTATCCCTATACCTATCTTTAGCGGTTTTGTAGTTATTAACACTTTTTATCTAATATTGATTAAAACTGCACTTAAAACTTATGCGCATTTGAAAGTAGGCTATGAGTATGCGAAAATAAAATATGGTAATGAGGGTTGAGTGGAAGAACAGGTCTCTACTTTTTTTGTAGACACCTTAACTCACTCCTTTTGAGAACAAGTGTGCAGTTTTAACGTATTTTGAACAATCTTATATAATTTAATAGTTTGCTCTCAATAAAAGGTATTATTATTATACTTCGGTTTTTATCGATACTTAGGCCAAGCCTGGTTAACTAACCGCACGGATCGGAATCAAGTAAGTATTATTATTATTATTATTAGTATGATTAGACAAACGAATGTTTATCTGGATGTCATGCTCATTAAAGCAAACAGGTGGTAAACAGTAAACAATTTTATAAAATGGAAGCAGTTAACGCATATTCCAATACTGATATTTTGAATTTATTTTATATCCATTTTATAGTCCTTTTTATTTGTTTGTTGTATAAATAAGATCATTAAATTCGTTCTGTAAAAGTAATTGTTTTTCCTGTTGTCATACTCACAGCCTACTTTCAAATGAGTATAGGTTTTAAGTGCAGTTTTAATCAATATTAGATAAAAAGTGTTAATAACTACAAAACCGCTAAAGATAGGTATAGGGATACCTATAGTTTATCGATGTCTAAATTAAATCGTCTTCCAAATATGTAAAAATATACGGGGTGTTCGATTTGAAAAAACTGACTTTTTGGTGTTTGAAGTTTTTTAACTTTGCTACTAATTTTGAACGCCCTATATAATCTATGATAGGTTTGCAAATACATTTTGTGAACCCTTATGGTTTTACTTCGTGTTTGTAAAGTATGAATGTTTTGCGTTCAAAGAAGAGCAAAAAGTGGGCTATTAAACATCCCTCCGCAAAGCGCAAATTTTTCAAAAAAATCATAATATCTCAAAAACAGTTGAAGATAGGTATAGGATAATCTAATACAGATTAACGCAGAATCGATTGTATAATCCAAAAATGCAATAATATAGAGGGTGTTCCATTTAAAATAAGAAGATGAATGGCGATTTCCGGTCTTTCCGGAAGTTGTACAACATCGACAATATTTTAGAACAAAAGAAGGCTATGGGTTATCCTTAACCTGAAAGTTTCAAATTCATAAGTAGTAAGGGACCCCGAAACTTCTAATGAACGTGTTCTGTGGTATACCCTGTATTAGTAATTGTATTGTTTTTGTAATAATATCGTAACCATCAGTAATTAAGTACTTAACAAGGGATTAATCAAATTTTAGGAAGAACCATTACATAACAAATGTAATGTATTAAAAAATTATCCTAAATGCACATAAGAATTTCTAAAACATTAGATTAGATAATGAAAATCATTTACTTACACCAGGTTCAAGTGACATCACCATTAAAGCAAATTCCAAAAGAAACAGCCACAACAGGCCTGAAACAAAACATAAATTAACACATCATATAATTACCACATCCAAAATTATTTGTTTTGCAAAATTAAATGTCATCGGATTCAGTTTAATATTCAAATGTCACAGTTAATGTTGAAAAGAAACTAGGTCAGTATAAAAGGCGATCGACCGATTTATCCTGTCGATGTTTGAAAAATTGTAAGCCGCGTCCAATTGTCATGTTGAATTATTGATAATGATAAAGTAGTAATTGTCTAAAGCGAATGTTACGTGCGTTACTTATGATTTTTTATGAATAAAGTGCTGCGAAGATTTATTGTGATCGAATATAAAAATAAAATTAATAATATATCCACACAATAACCTTTAAATTATCGTCAAAATCCTTTGAATTATAGTTACAAAAATTTCTCTTTCCACTTTCTACGGTAAATGAAAAAAGAGACCTTCTACATTAGTATCATTAGACATCTTGATGTAATTAAACCTATAGAAGATTTTGGTTAACATTATTCAATCCTTACACAATACTAGTAATGCTATTACTTAATGATTAAGCCTTAGAATTCAAGAAGAAAACGCAGAAAACTGAAATTAATTACTCTAAAGGTCAAACGTGAAGACCTAAAATTATTTTGTTGGCTAAAGGAACATGAAACCACATAAATTACATACTTCCTACATAACCTCCCCATGTTATTTCGAACAGAATGTCTATTATTGTTATATTGAATATTATAGATGACATTATATAACAATTTCTCCGTGATCGATTATGAATTGCATTTATCAGATAGCGATCAATCTTCAGAAATTTATGCGAATGTCAACGGCTCCATCAATAAAACAATCGTATACAATTACAAAGACAGTTTTCTAATAAGATCTTATTTGATTACTCTCATGTTTATTATTTATTATGTAACATAATTAAATTTGATACTAAAAAACCACGTACGTAAAATACCTACCGTGACGTAAGATTAGTAGCAACTATTGTTCCATATTATTATTCTTCATTGGGACATAATTTACAAGAACTTTTGAATATTTAAGGTGAAAGTTATGTAAGTACTGTAAATCTAGATGTTCTTTAATGAAAGACTTTCCGTTAAATCACGTAAACGAACAGCTGATTCTGTTTACAAGAAAGGGAATTACAAATTATATCATAAATTACATAGTACTTGCTTCCATTTACGTATTATTTCCTCACACTAGTAGACGTACCTACATAAACTCCATAAAACATGGAAGATTCTTCACCTAGACGTATGAAGCTGTTTTTGTTACATTTTCCAGTCCAACAAGGAATTAATGCGACAACTGAAGATGATTATTGAGTTACATAAGTCCTCTTCCGGTATATTCAACCTTTTTTGTGCATCGTTCTTAAATTGAGTCACATTTCCGTCCAAAAAGTGACATAAAGCAATACTGTATGTAATACTTTTAGCTTCTTATCGTATACAGCGTACGGTTTTGAAAACTGAACGATGATGCAACGAAATAAAGTCATTAACAAAAAAATCTGGCAAGTTGCCACGAGACTTCCCTCGTATTAACACTTTTTTCAAAAAATAAATACTACTGAATTCAGAAAAAAATACTCTTAAACTACATAAAAAAACTGCAATTTTATCTTATAAAAAATGAGTGCCGCCATTTTAGCTTACACCGGAAGTGACGTAATCAAAGGTAATATCAGCATTTTCGTTCTTGGCTCGAATGCAATCGATTGGCGAAAACCGGATTTCGATAACTTAATAGTTTCTGAGTATAGAGCGTTGCAGTCATTTTTTAAAAATTATTTTATAACACTTTTTTCAAAAAATAAGTATAGCACAATTGCTGAATTTAGAAAAAAATACTCTTTTAAACTGCATAAAAAAACTGCAACTTTATCTTATAAAAAAAATGATTGCCGCCATTTTAGCTTACACCGGAAGTGACGTAATCAAAGGTAATATCAGCATTTTCGTCCTTGGCCCGAATGTAATCGATTGGCGAAAACCGAATTTCGATAACTTTAATAATTTCTGAGTTTTGAGCGTTGCAAGGACTACAGACTACAGGCGACAGACGGAAATTTTTTTTTTCATATTTTGAATCGACGTATTCAGAAACGCAAAGATATGTAAAAATTTGCATAGGTCAAATTTTTTTTTGGAACATTAATACAATACTTCCCTTTTACTTCGTACTCGGGAAGTGAAAAGCCAAATACATTTTTGGTTTCTTGTAGCTGAATAATACATAATCTATTCTGCAGTCATTTGAACAAATCCAAATTTCCATCACCCTTGTACGAGGGCTGTTTCTTTTTCAACCTCCGATAAAGGAAATACGAGTGAATATAAAAAAATGATTTTAATACCAAAAATAGTGCACAATCAAGGTTACTTCTCTACATAATCACCTTGATGATTGAGCCATTTGCCATATGTGTGAACAAGTTTTGCAATACCCTCTTCCTAAAATGTTGCCGCCAATGATTTCAAGTGAGTTGTGACGGTTTATTTGAGCTCTTTGTCAGTTTAGAACCGCTGTCCCCCAAGCAACTCCTTCAATTCAGGGAAAAGATGGAAGTCACTCGGCGCTAAGTCGGGACTATATGGTGGGTGTTCGAAAATGTCCCATTTATATTGCTCAAGGAGCTCAAAGTTTCATAATTCTGCAGTAATTGTTGTCCCCGGCTGCATAAACTCCACAAGCAACACACGTTTTTGATATCAAAAAACAGTTGCCATAACCTTACGGTTGTTGAACGTTTGTTTGAATTTTTTGGGTTTGTTTGAAGAATTTGTTGTCACTGTCCTATCGTTTGGAGCATGTCATGTTGAACCCAGTTGTCATCACGTGTCATAATGGATTTCAAAAAAACCTTCTCCATCAGTATTGTAACGGTGAAGAAACGCCAAAGCTGCAACCATTCGGAGATGTTTGTCGTTGTCAGTCAACATCTTTGGGATCCAGTGAGTATAAAGTTCTTTGTAGCGCAACTGTTCAGTAACAATAAAGTGCAGGGAAGAGTTTGAAACGTCCGGAAATTTCATCGACAATTCACTTATGGTTTTCCTTAACCACTTGGTCCACTCGTGGAACAAGGTCGTGTGCAGCGACAGACTTGGGTCCTTAACCATCATGCACACTGCCATCTTTAAACTTTCGGCACCATTCACGAACAACACTATCACTCATAAAGCTATTTCCATACACACTACTTATTTTTCTATGAATTTCTGCTGTACAATTCCTTTCTGCCTGCAAAAAACGAATAACCCTTCGGCGGGAGAATCAATAGGCATAACCTTGTTTGCGTTGCTGGAATGTTGAATTCGGCAATGACAGAGAGTGTGGAGGGGGAGATATGCAGTCGATTAATGCACACACCAGCCCCCTGCCGCATGCCTGCCTTTCATACTGTGCGATCTGAGGCTGAAATCTTAATATTAATCTTTTTTAGTCACAATTCATCTTTTCAATCATTGATATTCATTGCCAGAGACATCACGTTATTCATTTTGACTTTCGTACACCTCTTCAACTCCTTCATTTGGGTTATAAGAATTCAACGACTGCTTCACCTAATGGTGGAAATTATCCGCTAACATAAATGTATGCCCTGGTTGAAAATAATGGATTTCTATTACGTCTGAAAAAAACCATGTCTACTGATTTTTGATTTTTTCCTACTCCTACAAAACTTTCGTTAATTCTTCGAAACAATGAAATATTGTAAACTATCCAGTACATGCTTAAAGGTGGTAGATAACATGACCACCTGTTGAAGGTCAGATGACACGCAGATAACTTCAGATTTCCATTTTTGATTTTCGCCTTGTTTCTTTGGATTTATCAATATGGCTTTTCGATTGCTTACAGGAATTGTCTAACTCTACGTAATTTTCTGATTGATAACAATAATTCATTGTTGTAGAAAACGATATTTTCATATTATCTCCACCCTGTATGTATAATATGAACATTTGATATTTTTATGTTTTTACATATAAAATCGCTGCGCATTTCAGCTATTGTTGTAAGGTGAGAAAATTTCCATATTTTTCATTTAGGATTCGGAATACAGAATCTTGCAAAAATATCAAATTTTAGTTGCAAGAGGGCAAGACCAGCAGGTAAACATTCCAGCATCCCTACCTTGAGTAAAAATAACATATCCCCTCTCGATCCTGACCCAATATAAACGAAAACTTCCGCATTTACAAGAGATTCCTATAGAGATCCTCTATTAGAAACTTCCAGATTACCTGATACCGAAACCGAACCTTAAACCTGTAAACAAATCATTAATCTCATACCGCATCGTCCGTTTCATAAATTGTCATTCATTAACAAACATTTATCCAGTCATTAAAATTCATCGTAATAGCAAATTCCGTCAGTTATAACTATACAGCTAAGAAAAGGTTGCGAGAGTGGAAACTCTGAGCTAACTCGCCCTTAGCTCCCTTTGGGGACAATCGTATTGGATTGTGTTGATTTTCTTTTGATTCAGTTAGCCGTGAGCTGTGCAAACACTCACGATAACTGGAAAAATAATTAAGCTCGCTAAGAACTTGTAGTATCTGTAATTGGACCTGTAGTTACCGTGAACTGTGCAAGCACTCACGAATACCTACTTTTCTAATTGAAGTTAATGCGAAGCCGGATTGTAAATATTCCATTTTCATTCATCCATTTTGTACATATTAAATATCATTTAAGCCTACTTAACCTCATTGTTACATACCTGTAAATAAACCTTAATTCCCATATATCCGATAGTTATCCAGTTTCCTGAAATCACCGTAATAATAATAATTATCCTTAATTAAAACCACCTACCCGTTTGATTAACCAATTTACCAAATAACAACACGTGATAATTTAACATGTACCTTTAATTATTTTTAGAGCATTAATCGAACGGAACCATAACCACAATTGACTGCTTATGCGCAGACGAGGGCCAACGTCTACCCATAGAGGGCAGGGTTGACAAAAATTCAAATATTTTATTACGTAAATATTTGTTAAATACAATAGCTTGTATAATAAACTGTTAAATATTGTCTACGATACTGTATTTACTGAAAAGGGACCCTGATCTACGCCTGAGGTTACTCTGGTATAAACTGTACCGAAAAGCGACCCTAGTCCTTGTAACCGCCGATTTTAAAGTTCGACAAGGGCTGGGCACAGGGGAGCTTACATTGTAATATCAGATGGAGAATGACTTGCCACAGCCACCGTTATATTATACATGGAAGATATTTATGATTCGGGGCTTGCTCCCTTCGGTAATGCGATACGCATTATTGAAAAGTGAAAAGTACACGATAAACACTAATTCTATTTAAATTTTATCTGCTGCTGCCTCTCTTTACAGTAGGCAAACTATTCTTAGGCAACATAGCCGTCTTTACCATTGCATTATTATTTCTGTTATTTTCTGCTTTTCAACACTCTTTGATTAGTTAGCCTTTTTGTTCTATGCAATTTTCCTTTTTTTTTGTATATCACACATTCTATCATTTTCTAAATCTTTTTCGTTCACCGAAGTCTCGTAAATCCCTTCTGTCACTCTTTCTTCCTTATATGTTTGTCTGTTTCGGGGATGTGTCGTGATAATATACTGGTCGATTTAATTAAACCGATTTAATTTTCAAAAACGAACACATCTTTACATTTCCAGCGGAAAATTAAAGTAAAGAAGCATAAACCATTGGTCTATTAAGAAACGTTTAACATCTACGGTACCATTCAACTTAAACTTAATATAACGCTAGAAAGAGGCTTATCAGCTTATCAGGTTGAGATTTGCAAAAATTGAGAGCCAGGTCAATTGCCCTACTGATATGGCAAACTGCAGTCAGCTGCAATGACAACCAAGGCCATGGAAAAGAAAACCTTACCTACAACACTTATGGTCAAACGACTATAAAAATTTCAAAAATGAAGTCTACATTACATGTAATTTGAAGAAATTAACAAAGGAACCAAATGAATCTCCAACAAAGGACTAATGCTATTCACGTACGGGGGGTGCCTAACCCAAGGTTAGCTCCAAATGGCTTATTGTAAGATTACAATACGTTGAAGAAGTACGGATTTAGCCACCAAGTATGTACCCCTAATAATCTCTTTAATTCATTTAAACGACGTAACATTGGCTAAAAGATGCAACAAATTACATCAAGGGTAGAGGTTCGTTATATACCCACTTATTTTAATACACCATCGGAAAATCTGCGAGAATAAACTTCTTGTTTTGTTGCAAACGGTCAAAAATTTAAATTACTACCTGTGAGTTACAGGTAAACAAAATAGGTTTATTACGGCAATAAACTAAAAACTGCCATTGGTCAAAGCAATTTAGAAGATTTATGAGTATGAAAAAATTGTTTGCGACAAACGTTTTGGTAATTCATTAATAAACTATTCAGTCAGAAAAACAAATTAGAGCATAATGAAATGGAAATAATAGGGTATGAAATTTACCTTCTAGCATATAAACTACTTCCCCCTTGGGGAGGGAGGGGGGGGCGTTGTGTAATCCACCTGTAAAAGATGTACTAAATGTTGACTTTCCTTCCTGAAGGTGCTTTATGGAATGATTGCTACACATGAAGTACCAGTAATTCATCACGGCTTGTTTTATTAGATCTATCTGTCACTAATGGGGTGACATGCAAAAGAGTATTTGCGGATGTCACTTTAAAGTGATAAAAACAACCTTGTCAGAGAATGTAATCAATTACACTCACGGTGATGAATTACTTAACTTTGAAAGTTTAATTGGCGATTAAAACAAATTTACCCAGAACAAAAGTAATTAGAAGTATCACGGCCTTCAAATGGTATCAAATAAAGAAATATAAATGGTCACCGTACCACTCAAGTGTTACATACCGGATTTCAACCAAGAAATGATTTAGGTGATAATGTTAACCTTTAAGTGTATTGCACAAAATATTTTTTCGGTAAAATCCTGTTCAGCGTACGGAATATACGCGGTGAAAGCATACAAATGAGACCTGGAAACTAAAAATTAAATAGCAATTACAAAAAGTACATAGATTTTTGACACAACAATTGTACAGTGTACACACAAATCTATAATTAGTGACAACCTTCAGTATTTTTAAAAAAGAGTTCGACGTGACATAGTTCTCTTCTGCAAGAAATCTTTAAAACACGATCGCTACGTTACAATTCCAGATGAGAAAAAAAGGAATATAATTAAATAATAGTCATTGAAAACAAAACTAAATAAACATAATCTTAGTTTTAAGGTTACACATGAGGTAAAGGAACCTTGAAATCAACGAAAATTTATAGCTAGAAGATAACTTCCAAAAATTGCTATTGTTTTCGATGTATGCTTACGATAAATTGGTTACAATTATTATGCTCGTAGCATAATAATAGCGTCCCACCTTTAACATTCCGCAGATTCTTAATCTATATGATACATTCTGTATTCAAAGAAAAATCCCTAAAATTCAAGTCTGTTTTATCACACATCAGAACATTTTAAGCGAGCAACGGTCAACGATACCATTTGCGAAAACTGAAGATTTGGAAATTTAAATTCTGGCAACGAGAAGTTTTTATGGGACTAAATTTCTGTCACTTGGCATTTATATTTTATTTTTTAATAGATTTATGTAGCTTTAGCTGGTTTTTAAATAGGTAAGTTGTATGTGTTTCGAGGTCGTCCAACGAGTACAAAAGAATGTAAACTTCGCCCCTAATCGTAATTGGCAGTCGATAGATTACAAGGTTGATGCATTTAATTCCAATAAATTTTAATAAAATGTCACCAATAAGCTTTTTGGCCGTGTCCAACACTTTTTCCCAAACCTTGAAAGACAAAATCTTTAGGTTCGAAAAAAAATGACGAATGGTATTTCCTATTGAAATGTAAAACAGCATGTGATCATAGAAATGAAGATTTACATTGCTTCATTATTAATAAACTTTATTTAATTAATGGCTTAGTCAACGTTGTCTTCTTTACCGGTTACTGCAAAAGATTTATTAGCAGCAAACTAAAGGTCGCTGTTTTCAAGTGAAATTTGGTAGAGACTATTTGAAAAAATTGCCGCAAGAAAACCTTCAGTTGAATTAATCTATGAAAGTTTTAACACATCCGAAAATTTCCAATCTCACGGTCGAATGTTTCCTCTTATATTGAGAATGTGTATTCAGGATTCCTCTCACAATGTGACATAATTTAATTAGTTAACTGTGTTAGCAAGTTTAACCTTCAAGCATCAAGCTGACAATCGAAGAGCTCACGTGATGTGACAATGAAATGTCTATACAGATGTCACGATTGGACGGAGTTCAGTTGTGGGAAACGTTATCCTAGTAAAGATAATTAGGTAGATAGTAAGGAGTCTTCAACAGATCTTTTTAATTAGCTTAAAATCTGGGAGTGATATGGCGGAAGAGGTGGCGTTGTGTGCTCGCGTTCTTAAAACGAATGACACTAGCGGGATGGTTCCTAAAAATACCGATCCCTGTCACCATCAGGCAACCAATTAACAGATTACAAACAGCAATCGGTTAAGGGTTATTTTACCGACAATTTTAATGGACCCAACAATTCAGTTTCATAGTAACCTTTAATTACAACATAATGCCAATTTTATCCCGCCGTTGAGACAGTAAGTACTAAATACATACGTGGGTTTTGGAGGACTCCATTTATAGCAGTTTATTGCGAGTTTTTTCTTTAGTGTAGATTTTTTCTTAATTTTCTTCGACCAAAATAAAGAAACTTCAAATCACGCCTGGTAAATAAACAAGAAACGGATACCAGAAATTTTCTTTTTGTTATCTGTTCAATTCGGTAAAATCACAACGCATAGATTCTCGTCTTATTTATTATTTCTACTTGCCTACGAGTATCAATCAGTTTGTAACCATTAGAAAATTGTCCATGATATATACAGGGTGGCTGATTTTTCATTGACCAGCTTATATCTCGTTTATTATTAGAAATATAAGCAAAAGTCAAAGGAAATAATTTTTTAGTATTACTTCTTCTATAAAATGGCATAATTAATTATTTTTCATGGCTTACTATTTTTCAGGAAAACTGTGTAACTTTGGTTTTTTAAATGGAACACCCTGTAATGTATCCAGCGTTAAATTCTCTTTTCAAAGATGTATAACGCGTGATATTTTAGGTTTTATGTGGAGAACAAACACGCAAATAATAGAATGGTACTAGGTGGTTATGAATGCTGTTTATTTTACATACAATAAATGGATAGTAACAATAACGATGCTATAAACAATTAATCAGCAACAAAATAAAATAAATAGGTTTACTACTTATTTTAATAAATGTTCAAAACGACGACCGTTATTCTGAAGACACTTCCTGGCCCTTGATATTAAATATTTTCTGGCGTTGTGTAACATTTCTGGTGTAACTAATTCACAAGCCGCAGACATTTTTGTTTTAGTTCCTGGAGAGTTTCATAGACAGCGTTCTTTAAAAATTTCCAGATGAAAAAATCAAGAATGGAAATTGGTCCTGTATTGCCGATCCAATGTTCGCCAAATAAGTTATTTAAATCGTCTGTAACATCTCTTGTACCGTGAGGTGGATCACCATCATGCTGATACCATAAGTTTCGTCTTGCAGCTAATGGTAAATTGTCAAGATAATTTTGGAATTCAGTCTGCAGATATAATGAGTTCCTATTCCCAGTTGGAGTGCCTTCAAAAAAGTATGGTCCTAAAAATATGTCGCCTAGTACACCAATCCATACATTAACTGAGAACCGCACTTGAGTACAAGTTTCCATAATTTGAGTAAGGTTGTTATCGTCCCAATAGTGAACATTGTACCTATTAAAAATTCAATTTATATGAAAACACTATTCGTCTTATTGTTGAAATCATTGACGTGCAAGTTTTGTACTAAGCGAACTTTATACGCTTTCATTTTCTACCGTTTTAAAATTTTATATCTCGTGATGTTGATTCACGATTGAATTCACTTGCAGTTTCTCTCGTTGAAGCTCTAGGAGTAGTTCTAAAATAGGCCTAAATGGGAATATCATCTTCATCATCACCTTCTCTTCGATTTTGGACTTATGCTACGTTTTTTAAAAGAGAATTTAACGCAAATAAATATACAGGGTGTTCCATTTAAAAAACCAAAGTTACACATTTGTCCTGAAACATAGTAGGCCATGAAAAATAATTAATTATGCTATTTTGTAGAAGAATTAATACTAAAAAATTATTTTTATTTCTTATATTTCTAATAATAAACAAGATCAATGAAAAATCAGTTAAAGTCTCATACAGTCAATCATAATAAATTTTTTACGGAACAAGGCGCCCTCTACAGAATTCGTGTAAGTATTTTTCTTTCCAAAAACCCAAATTTCGGTTATATTGGCTCATTTACCTCTGTCGGTAAATTATTTGCGTCGGTAAACAGTCTTTAGCTCAGTTTATTTACACAATCGCATGTTTAATTAGCCCATAAGAATACGATCACTTTCTATTATAGGAGTTTGCGGTTTTTAGGCGTTTTTACTCACTTAAATCCAATTCTCTTAATTACTTCTTGTAATTATGTTATTTTACCCGTCAATCCTAATTGCAATTTTTTTGCATGCGAAAAAGTATTATAGCATAGTTTTTTTTTTAAGTGCAAATAGCAATTATAATGTAGTTCAACTACTGTTCTTCGCCGTTATAAATCGATTCCTTATAAACCTCATTTATCATTTTGTCTCTTTTAGAAAGAAAGTTGAAGAATACTCATATAATTATATTATAAACAATTTTATGAGCTTATACTGTATGCAAAGGTTTATTACACAAAAATACGAAGGTTGAATTGAACTCAACATGAGCATTTCAAAAAGTAAAGGACATTTTGAGTTCTTTGATGGTCTTGGTCAATTTCGATTAACCGATTAATTTGTAGATATATAGACGCTTCTCAATATGGCGTCGAAACGGTGGTTTCACATATCGATACCTTTTTGCCAAACTATCGTAAGCCGCGACATGAATATTTTTCAAGAATAACATTTTTTGCTGAATACGAAAATCATAAACAATTTCTGTTAGAAACAGCAAAATACCTAATTGGGGGTACATTTTATAATGAAACTTGTGTTTTTTCTGCTCTAGAATTACTTTTAGTGGGGTTTTTAGTACTTACCTTACTTTTGCGGGGCCACATACGCTTACAAAAATATCGTAACCTACAAACTTACGCTACTTTGGCAGTACTTTAATTACACTTACGATGTTCTGCCTCACATTAAAGACAAGACCACCTACAACCATTTTTATTGTAAAAAAATTGAAATAATCGAAAACAATTTATTCATTAGATTCAAAAATGAAAAAAAACTTTTTTAATTGACTTATTTATAAAGGACAACAAAAAATGAACGGCTAAGTATTATCAGGGATTTTCTTCGTCCGTTAAATCTTCACAATCAGTCTCTGGCAATGTGTGCAGAAGCCTTAGATCGCAGATCGAAAAACTCCTGGTGGTACCTTT
This sequence comes from Pyrocoelia pectoralis, assembly GCA_036250285.1. Taxonomy (NCBI): domain Eukaryota; kingdom Metazoa; phylum Arthropoda; class Insecta; order Coleoptera; family Lampyridae; genus Pyrocoelia; species Pyrocoelia pectoralis. The sequence goes on from CM070077.1 coordinate 32,042,663, forward strand.
TGGGTATTACATTTTGTGTACACAATTTGTCAAGGTTCGTTTTTTTCAATGCAGAAATAGGTAACTTCCCTGGATACAATACTTCTGACATGACAGCAAACTGATTTCTACGACCTAGAAAGATGGGATAAAATTATTCTATTACCAAATTAACAAAAATATTGGTTCACCTTTTTTTTGTCCCATCAAGACTTCCATACCAGAACTAGTATCATATTTATAATTCACTTCAAAGTTGGATTTTCCTTTTTGAAATATTGCCTGTTTCACTTGACTTATTTTAAATACTTGACCATCCGAAGTTTTGACATTAAAAGAGAAAGACTCATCACCAAACTTTTTCCAGTTTTTAAACTCAGTATGCTGCATCCTCACAACGTCAAAAGCTTTGGGAGAAATTCTTGCATTTGACACAATTGTATCCCATTCTGAAGGTGCCCATACTATTCTTTTTCTAACAAATCGTTCGATTGTTGCGTGGACGGAGTCAACAGGCATGTAAGTATGTCCAGGTAGCAAGAAAACAATCTTTATAGATTCCAAATTTTTTACATACACGTGTACAAATTGTTGCAACATTGCTAACATTGCACGATTTCGATTCTGCCCTGAGCAGCTATCACAGTAGAGACTGACATGTTTTAAAGTTGTTTTCCCATCTAAACTTTCCAAATATTTAAAAATTATTGAACATATTTCATTGGAACCTCTATTTCCATCGGATTCGCCCCATAAAAAACAAATGCCATTTCTAGTACCACTTTCATATACCGTTTCATTAAAAACTGCGTACTTTCTAGAATAATATAATAGCATATTATCTCCGTGTGGAGTATTCAGGACCTTTTGAAGGTCGAAGCTGGCACAAATGTATGAGTCATCAGTAAGATATTTTTTTTGGTCAGCTAAAAATAACTCTTTGCTCTGTTCTTTCATTTGTAAATGCTTCACAAGCGCATCTTTGGAACCTTGTGTTTCCTGAAAGTCAATATCTTTTCTGCACTCGCAAATTCTACATTTATCTTTTTTCGGCTGGTGGAATCCTAAATTAAAATCTTTTAGGAATATTTCTTTGAAGATTTTCAGTGATGGTCGAGCACATGAAAGTATTTCTTCTTGATGCTTAAAAAAAATTCTGTACAGAAAACTTACATTTTTTAATTCATTGGGGAGATATTTGCGGGTACTCTTGTTTCGGCAATAGTGGGACGGAACCGCCGGAAGCTTTTTAATAAAGTTATGTACCTCTTCTTTAACGTTCTTAGGTGTCTTGTTGTGTGGTGCATGTTTTCCCCTTTCATCTGGTTTTGCCGATTTCTGGACAGACTTGGAAACAGTGTATCTTAAAGTCATCTGTGAAATGTGAAGATTCTTCAACAAATACTGTTGACAAACTTCTACACGCCTATCATTCCAGTCTATAAAGTATTTATATGTGTTACGTCTTCGGCTAACCGAGGCGGTTTGCACTCTACGGCGGATTGGTATTTTTTCAGTGCAAGTTAAAAGCCAGTTATGTTGACGTTCATAATTTCCTAAACCCCAGTAGAATTCATGAATGTCATGCCGTTCACTATTGGTGAATTTTTGAGCGCAACGATTTTGGCACCTTACTTTACATGGTATGTCATTCACGATCCTTCCATTCCCAAAAGAGTTTTCAGCCTTTTGCATACTCTTTTTGTTTAGTTTCTTCTTCTTTCGTATACCGCTGTTGCCCACAAGGCCCTCTTCATTATCATTCATTCCACTACTTTCATCGCTAAATCTAAAATCTGAATCCTCATTACAATTTTCTACTGAAAAGAATGATCTATCAGAATTGTATCGTTTAAATAATGTTTTTTTGTTCTTTAGACTTTCTGTTATATTTTCTTCAGATTTGTTATCATGATCGTCTTCCGATGAAGTGTCATATTCCACAAGTTTTAATTTAGATTTCTGACCATTAGGAAGTGAATTTATATTGTATGTCATCTTGAATCGAAGTAGCTGCGAGATTATTTGTATTTGAAGTAGAAAATTTATCATCAATAAGGCTGGATGCGGGAAAGTGTCCATTACTAGTTAAGGTCTCGATATTATTGCTTGAGGGTGGTCTAGTTGGCGGATAATACGAAACGGCATTTTCCAAAAGAGAAATGTCACTAGTCTCAAATTCAGCAATAAGATTACTAGTCTCAAGTTGAAAATTTTGATCACAAAGGGCTATGTCTTTACCTAATTCTTTTTCATTTACGTCATCTGAATTTAGCACTATATCAAAGGGCATTTCATCAAAGTCTTTATCATTAAAGCAAGTTATAATATTAAGATCATTATCCAATCTTTCCTGGTTTCTTGCAAGAGCAGCTTCTAATATTCTACCAGCTCGTGTGTTCATTTTAATTCTAAAATGTACATATTATTGTTGAATGATAAATTACAAGAATAATTATTACTTATAACCGAAGAAACAATGATTATATTAAATATTATACTTTTTTTTCATTTAAAGAAAGCTGGCAAAAGCTATTCTTTAAAATATGCAGTGCAGCAAATCGACGTTAGCTATTTTTAATCTAATAAGTGAATTATTATCTCAAATTTCAAGTTTACAAAGCGATCCATTTGCCCCAAAATACCTTTTACATTACTTTACATTAAATAATAACTCTAATGCTTAGAAATGAACTAAATAATAAATAATCGTTAAAAAACACTTACCGTTAGTCACAATGTAGCAAAGCACAACAATACTAATGTATCGTAACCAGCAGAACCAATATCGCAAGCCACATCACGTGATGTTGCTTACGACATTTTGGAGGTGCACCGTTGAAAAAGCAATGGTGTTTACGTTAGTTTGGTTGTCATTGGCACAAATTATCTTCACTTACGCTATAATAAAATTAATTTTTTCCTGTTTTAAGTCTAGACTTACTATACTTTGGCAGATCGTGCTTTCGCAACAGCTACTTACGATAGTCAGAAAATCCAATTTTTAACAAAATTGCGGGTTACGATAGTTTGGCAAAATGGTATCGATATACATCTGATGGCGTAGAGATACCTGTAGCTTATGCTTCTCAAACTTTATCCCCTCACGAACCCAGATACTCAACCAAGTGAAAGGGATGCATATGCATGCCTACTAATAGACTGCAACGTTGAGTATTAATTCTTTCAAAATATCGATATACCCTATCGGCATGTTGGAAATTCGTATTTATGGGTCTATTTCTTTGGAAAACGCGCTTCCTCGAACAAAAACAAACTTTTAAAGTTTTGCTACGTTATGGCTTGCATCAGGGATGTTCAAAAACGTTTGGGCAGTGATATTCAAAAAGTTACAATTTTTGGTTGCCAAATTTCTGTTTTTTTTTAAAGTAATTTTTTTATGAATAACGTCTAGCCAATTTTTTAAGAATTAAAACGGAGAGTATATTGCTTGCGTATCCATTCGTCTGCCACTCAACATTCACTTGTGTGAATTCCTTCAGGTAATTCTTCTCCCTCTTTCTGTTTTAAGTTTGCTATTTCTGCCCATGTGCAGTGAAAAAAACTCTAGAGATGTTTTCAGAAGGGAGATGGTGAATCTGAGTATCAGAAAGTACCCACTGAAATTAAAAATTATTTTGTTTCAAATTGGCTTCCTGTCATAACATAATACGGGGGCATCTGAAAAGTTTAAGAGATTCCATTTTAAACAACGATTAAATAACAATGGAAGGCTGGCATCAAAGCCCAAAGGCAAAGACATATGATTGAATAGAGATTTACCAGACCTTTTAAATGAGGTATGACTTGATATCTAAAGCCATTTTACAAAATTTAAGGGGCATCTTCAGTAGGGAGGGGGTGAATCCGACGATTATGAGATTAGCGCCAAAAGGTGTTCCCCTCAAGTTAAAAGGTGACGTGTTTCGGCATTTCTTCCTAACACGACGCATTTTATTTAAGAGGCCTAATTTTATCATAATAAGTGATGGCCGATATCGGTGGAACAATACATACTTTCAATTTCCAATAAATCGAAATCAAATGGCATTTGCCAAATTTCCCAAATATAGGATCGTGATTTGAACTGATATACAAACTACTCACGTTGAAGTTACAAAATGAAGTGTTCACGCATGTTTGTTACATTCTCCAGGAAACGAGAATGGAGCACCTATCCGTCAACAAACCATCGTGTTACGGTAAAAATGAATTTAGAGAAATAAATTTGTCGGTAAACGAAACTAACCACACACTTTCTATGTAAATAGTTGTAATAAATCGCTCCTAATTAACCATTAAAGGCATTTTCGGAATTTTTATACAATCTTTAAAGCACCTCGTAATTTGAAAGCTACGTGAATCTTTTCGAGCGAGCGTAATTAATTGAGAATGTTTTCCACTAAATTTATAATATATTTGCGTGTTTGTCAGAACAATAACAAGTTAATTGCATTTCTCACATAGGCAATTAACGTTTTTTCTTTACTTAATTAGCATGTAATTATGTTAAGATATGATGCTGTAAGTGGTACAATGCTACCAAAGATTTAAATAATCTTTATCTTGTTCTTATCCATCTAACTATATTTTGAAGTCCTTGCATCTTACCGAAAATCTAATTGAAGAAAGAAAATGGTTAGATGTTGCACATTATTTGCGTATATGTAACATGTGCGTGGTTTCTATTACCATGCCTTGCTATCAACATTTATAATAATTATAAATCAATTTAAAAAGGTGGTCAATAACTTCTGAAATAGAGCGTTTAACGACAGCTCAATATCTTACATACTTTAGCCTAAAGCGGTGATTGTAAATTTTTACGTCAATACATTTTCCCCAATACATACCTGTATGTGGACAAGTCGATTTAACCTATTGAAAGTGAACGCTTTTCATAATTAAATTCTTTTGACTAAATTAACAATTACGGTTTGAAGTAAACTACTGTATTATGAAAGATATTAAAATTTTTGTAATGGACTTAATTTAGGTATCAACATAATAATAAAATTTAGCTTGTTTTTACTGAGAACTTTTACTTCCGTTGTAAGAAATATCGTCACGCCATTTAGAACATCTATACTACGTTATAGACTTGTTATTTACAGTTGTAATTAGTAAAATAAATAATACAGGAAGAGAGATGGCCTTGTCAAGGTTGAGGTATACTCATTAATGTGTAGACATTCAACATAATTTCTCTTAATTTCTTTAATGAATCAGACTAGTTAACTATTCAAGTTAAAATTAACACTTTCTATCCTGATCACATATAGAGAATGGTCAATCTCTATACTTGAAAAAGATTTTTGTAAACAAAGTTGGGGACTTCTATAAACATAAATCAGATTAACCACATAATATCGTGGTTTAGAATGTAAAATGGTTGTTTTTATCAAGATCAAAGTTTTATATTAATATTTTACCACAGAACATTCACGAGGATAAACGCACTCTAAATGCGATTCTTTTTTCCATACAAATGCTAAATTTGAAATACTTGAAGATAAATACACGTTTGTGACAAGTATGAAGATTTGTAACTCTTGTGCAGCATGCGATCAACTCTGTTTTAGACGTTTTATTGTAAGGGATGTACATTGTACAACACTGAGTGAGCTCATAGCAAAAGTAACAACTGTAGGTATATACTTAAATATCGGTTCTCTATGTGCAAGGTGTTTTAGAGGCTAGTTGGAAGAACTACTGTCGGCGCAAAAAGTATATATGTCACAGTCAAAGTAAATAATCTAGCTATTATGTATAGTATCCACACATTATGTAGTATAGTAACTAGCGAATTTGGTTAAAGTGATTAATTAGGCTTTATTTATCATTTTATCCAGCCATTATAAATACTATCTAACTGAGTTTGGTCAAAGTGATTAATGAAGCTTTATTAATTACTTTATTCAGCCATTATACATATTATCTTTATGGAACACTCTGTTAATCAATTTACCTTCTTGGTTATGTATAAAAAACTATTAGATTGGGGAGAACTAAGTCATAACCTTGTTATTAGCTTAATAAATTCATACAAAAAATGTGAATGTAAACAACTTACTTTACCACTGAAGAATATTCAAAACGAAGAATAATTCAATATTTGAACAAATGTATGTATTAAAAAAGAAATGTCTGCAAGTCAGTCTTTTGTATTTTAAAGTAATCGGAAAAGTAAAAAAAAACATGTCCTCGCTTATTTTTACAAGGGAGAGTTTTGTGACACTTTGAGTTACACAAGACGTTGCGTTTATTACACTTGCATCGATTGGAAGTGCAATGCAGTGTTGGAATCCCTGCCCACCTAGATGAGATTCTTTTCTTGCACATTCCCGCATTGATAGATGTTCGTCTTGAACTTCGCTTCCTGAAATGAATTTCTCCTTGCAATGAGTAAATTGATTTTTTTCGTAGTTAGCAACAAGATATTTCACTGATGACAGAGCCAACATCTTATCTGCCTCTTTTTGCAGTGCTTTTGCTTTTTTTATTGGATGGCCTGTACTTTTTTTGATATTAGAATAACTTCTTCTAACATGATATCCAAATCCATTTTAATTTGAGTCTCGTTTTTAGAAAGACTGTTTGATCTGAGTTCCTTGTCTAATTGGGTTACGTCTTCAGTTTGGTTATCAACTTGTTCAGTGTGGGCAGCTTTATCAGCTTGGCTCCAGTGTTTGTTTAACTTGGTTACCATCAACATCAACTTCGTCGTGAACTTCAAGTTCGTCATTTTTGTCGCTTTTATTCAATACAATCTCTAGATCTTCTTCTGTACTAATGTTATTCGGTGAATCTAGAAGAAGGTTTATTTCTATTTTATCTTTGCGGCCAAACATTGCTTCGTAAGGGGTGTGGTATATTTCCGAGTGAATGCTCTGTTTTTCAAATACTGGACGAAGCGTAGTCCTTCATACTATTTTGTAGTATTATTGGATTCTACACAGCATTTTTTCAACATCTTGGTTGATCCTTTTAACGGACCCCTGTGCGTAAGAGTGTCTGGGCTTGCCATGTACAATTTTTAGTACAGGCCACATTGCACAAACTTTAAGAGGGGAATCACGTAATTTGTTCACCTACCTACATAATAACTGATTATTTACTTTGGCCGTGACATATATACTCGAGTTTGAAGCTGAATAAAAAAATAACCATTGGGCTGATTCGAATGAGCTTAGTATCAAATAATAAAGCCTATTACGTTATTTAGAAGTAAGAACTTTTTTTTTAAAATGCACTTTAAGGCCCATTACTACGGCCGAACGATGCAAAGTACCCGTTTTCGGGGTTTGCGACACGCTAGCTAAGTTTAGAGTTACATAAAAACAAAACTACTCGCTCAAATGGAACGAAATTTAAGTATGTTGTAGATTCAACCTTTGTTAATATGATTGTAAAATTGTATTATCAAAATTTGATTTTTATAGACGCTACAGACGATATTGTAGCACATTGCATTCTTGGGAATGGTAGGTGGTAGGAGCATTAGACTTACACGAACGTCTTCGTTGTAATATGAATAATAAAATGAGACTCATTTAGAAACCAAAATTGTGTCACGCTCTTCGGCTACAAACAGCGAGCGTGTGGCGTGCCAGTCCATTAGAATGTTACGCTTCTCTCTCTAAGCGCCGGTGTATGTATCTCTAATTTTATAATTTTCTTTGCTATAATCATTACTGAAATTCGGTTAACTTTCCTGTTTCGTTTTCAAGGACAATCTTTTCTGGCAGTTGCTAATTTTTATAATTGTGATAATAACTTAGTAGCAAAGAAAATTATAAAATTAGAGATAGATGCATACACCGGCGCTTAGAGAGACAAGCGTAACTTTCTAATGGACTGGCACGCCACACGCTCGCTGTTTGTAGCCGAAGCGGTGGTGTAAAAACATCAATTAATTAAAAATTGTTTTCCAAAAACGTGACATAATTTTGGTTTCTAAATGAGTCTCATTTTATTATTCATATTACGTACAACGAAGACGTTCGTGTAAGTCTAATGCTCCTACGACCTACCATTCCCGAGAATGCAATGTGCTCCAATATCGTCTCTAGCGCCTATAAAAATCAAATTTTGATAATACAATTTTACAATCATAATAACAAGGTTGAATCTACAACATACTTAAATTTCTTTCCATTTGAGCGAATAGTTTTGTTTTTACGTAACTCTAAACTTAGCTAGCGTGTCGCAAAGCCCGAAAACGGACTCATTCGAACACTTGCTTCCATCGAACACTCCAACACCAAAAGCCTCAATAATAATTTATTATATTATACGTGTTTAGTTGTAGATGAGAGTGTATACCATGACAAGGTCGTTTGAATTTTCGCCAATACTTAAAAATAAAAATCAACCATACGGTTTATAAATTATGTACTGTGAGTGGATATTACTGATATACCTACTGAAAAAGGCAATCCTGAAACAGTTCTGAAAACATTATATGAATACAGGGCGTACGCTGTTTTGCGACAATTATTACAGTACCGTTGACTTATCTATGCACTTTAGTTGAATAACACTCGAATATTATGTGAGACATTAAATCAAATAGGAAAAGGTTCCTTCAAAAAATATCAAAAAAGATAATAAAGAAAGTGAAATAATCGGCAGAGAAACGAATGATGTAATGGTTTTCAAATGGGTCGATAAACGATCTGTGATGATGATGTCTATTGTGAAATCTCATACTACATCATTAGTGGAAACAGGAAAAATGCGTAATAATGTGTCAATTAAAACCTCATCTTTCAAAAAACCCCAAAAATAGAAATCCAGGGGGGGGGGAACGAGGTGGCAATAAGGTCGGCCCGGTTTTCGAAGAGTTCTCTTAGAATGATAGCAACATTCTGAGAATTATGCGGGGGAACCGCATCTTGCTGAAAGATAATGTGGTGCCAATAAGCCAAGTTTACGTTATCTAAGAACTTTTCAATGGTATTACCCAATAATTCGATGTAACGCTGATATGTAAGAGTTATGTTTTAATTTGAACTTATTTGTGGTTAGGTGTTAAACATTTTTTACTCAGAATTTCATTTTCTTTTAAAATTTGTAAAAATATTCAGAGCGTTCCATTACAAAATTACTTTTTTGAATATCTTGATAACCTGATGTGCAATTGTTTTATCGAAATAGTGCAGAGCATTTTGGCGCATTTTCGAAAAAGAAGGAAGTGCCCCAAGTACACCAATGTACCACTCAAAGGAATAGCTGGATGTTGCAATGTTCTGAGACGTAGGAATTTTGTGAGAAACCGCATGATTATGATGAATGATGAAAATTACACATTGATAAAATTTTGGTCGGCCTTGCTTTGTGCCATTATGCCAGCAAGGGTCGAAAATGGTTGCAAAAGAATAATTTTGATTATGTACCAAGAGAAGATGTCCCACAATCTCGGCCAATACAAGAATTTTGGTCGTTACTCTATCGAAAAGTTTATGCTTTATGGCAACGGATGGGAAGCGCAATATGAACAACAATTTTGTGGAAAAAATCGGAAAGTAGGCCTTAATCGTCCAATGAAAAATGAGACAAATCAATATCAAATTGCCCACTATTGAGGATCATGGTCCGCCATCAGTGGTTTTCATGTTGTCATAAGAGGTAAAATTAACCATTATTAGAATTAAGATTTTTATAGATTTTTGTTATTTCGTTGATTAGGCTTGTTGCATTTTCTTACGTTTTCGACCGACCATATCAACCTTCACAACATCATTTTGTTACCAAGTGGGTACGTAAATCATATGATTTATTTGTCATATAACTAAAATACTGTAGTGATGTGGCTAATTATTATGGTGACATACAAACAGATTTTCCATATAAATTTTCCAAAATTATTCACGATAAGATCTTTATATGTGGGTATACTTAGAACCTACAACCAAATAATCCGGTTTGTCACATTTTTGATTAAACGTTCGACAGTTTTTTTTTTTTAATTTGGTTCTAGACGGTTTTCTAATTTGGTACATACGTTAGTGACTTCCGCTCACTTCTAATCTCTAACATGGTAGGATAATATCGAAATAATGTGGGGTGGTAGTACCGATATTTGGATGTTGAAAGTCCATGTAAACTATAGCAAATAAAATTATTTTTTTGCCACTGCAAAAAGGTCGTTCTTCCATAACTAATTACAAATTTGGAAAATAATTTCTGGTGTTTATAGCAGTAGCGCGAATTCACTTTACAAAAATAGAAAAAAACCAAAAAATCCCCTTTATGGGAATACGTTTTGCCAAAATATTCACTTATCGAAGATTTTTGGGGTCCAAATGCAACAAAACACCTTCAAATTAATTGATAAAATAGTTGGGAACCACTGATAAGTAACATGATACAAGAAACATGGATAACTAAGTTTCGTGAAAATGCGAAGCCTGTCAAATGTGACATAAAACCTTTGAGGACCCCATACAGCTGATTAATGAGCCGCACTGAGTATAGTACTATATGTATAGTACGAGATCTTCCAATCTCACTCACCTTTTCTAAATGGACACGATTTCAAATTAATGTATGTCATTATTAATACGGTTGAAGGTCTTTAATGTATGTAATTAAACGCCACTTTATAACAAAAAATCACTTCTTCATACGTACCTATTAACCTTTTTCCATCTTGGTCTAACCCGGTTATAAGTTATAAATGCGGATGTGTTTCTTTCTCACATAAATGTTTCCTGTGACATTAATTTCATGACTCTACAAAACAGAACCTGCATGTTTCAAATTATTATTATTCTTGAAATAAGTTTCTAATCTAATATATTACTTAAATACAGTGTTTACGTTTTGGGTAGCTAAATCACATAAATTGCAAATTGTTCTCAACTAATTTGCGTAAATAAATATACCGTACACTTAAAATTATTTGTGTCTAAGACATTGGAAGAAATTGAATATTGCTTTCATTGCCAATTAACATTGTGGCAATGTCGGAGTTGGTTATTATTCAAAGTTGTAGAAATTTCTTTCAAGTTGTGCATCTTTGATGCTTCTTTAATTGAGGTTGAATTGCAGGATATTATTTCAGAATGTTGGTCCGTAAGTGAAATTGGGGATGGTTCGCCTTTCTATGGACACTGCTGGGAAAGCATTTTGACCTCTGTATGAAAACTGGCCCATTGCAAAACGCGAGGAATCTAGGAGCGAAAAGTTACAATTCTTAGTTCAATGTTCTGATAAGACCAGTATATTACTTACGATCAAATTTTGTATGTGGAAGAGTAATCTAACCAAGTGTAAATCGAAAAAAGTTAACCAAATCACTGGAATCACCAAAAACCACAATACAAATTTATTGTTCACCGATGACTGATGACTTTTGAAACGCGTTCGAATTAATAAATTTGTATTGTTGTTTTTGGTAATTTGAGTGTTGTGTAATTCAACGACCGAAAGGGATTTTTATGAAAACCGTCTTTATTCGGCTTCGGCTTTGAAACTCGCGTTCCTTTCTAAATAATCTTTTTGACCTAATTTTTTAATTTTAAAAATGTCCTATTGTTAAGTTGACCCATTACATTATTTCAATTAAGTCTTACTGCATAAATGATCGATTTAAAATAATAATAGATAATAAATAAAAACAACTTCAACCAAGTGAAGTAGTAGAGATGGTAAACTGGTACATTGATGATGTCAAGTAATATCCATTGGCGCCATTGACTCTTAAAAAAAATCACTAATAAATCAAATGCAAAAAGAGTTCGATGGTTTACACTCATAATTCAGGTAACGCAATTTATCTGACGTTTTATTACTATGAAAGTGTGGGTAATGGATGGGTAAAAATTAACGCCACTGATAGTATTAATTGACAAAAAGGTTAATTATAATAAAAAATTTGTATCCTAAAGAAATTTAAAACACTGAACTCAAGAAGGTTCCAACATAAATATATGGAAGTTGTACCCAAAAATTGCCGGCAAAGAGCTTTCGTAAGTGAATCGATGTGGTATTTTAATTTACTGCGATAAAATAAAACGTGAAGGTGGAAATGAATTTAATGTTTCATACATCTTCATTTACCGAGAATTTTAAACGGTATCTAGGTTAGCTTTTAATTAAGAAAACCAGTGCCAATGTACAAACGTAATTAGTATTTTCTGTTGCGCAAGAAACTTGTTTGATATATTCTAATGGCATCATAACAAGACTGTAAATTGTTACAATTATCGCTACCAACAATTTTTTTAATTGTAAGTAGAAATGGTGACTTGGTTTCATACGTTTCTTTTCAGACTTTGTTGTGGGAAGTTTCCGAAGTTCCAACGAGAAAACCTTTTGTCTTCTTGAGATGAAGATCGCTGTCCACGCATTTTTTGTTTGATATTCGGGAACAAAGAAGTAGTTAGACGATAAATCTGGTGAATAATGATCAAATTGTTCGACGTACCGTGTGGGAGCTGGAATTGTCATGAAGGCGATGATACGATATTTTTGGTTGTTTTTCCTAATTTCAACGATGACTTCTCGCAAACAAATTATTGTATATTATTCAGCGTTAACTGTTGTTCAATCCTCCAGTAGGTAGACAATATAACGGAAGAAACAAGCCATCATTTTCTTTTGTGAGATTCGGTTCCCCTTGAAACACCCAAACAGTCAATTTCTAAGTCTCTGTTAATTTAACAATAAAAAGGTTGAAATTTTACGCGTATAGTGATGACAGATTTCAATAGCGTCATCTGGTGGTCATTTGTAACAATATAAGAAGCAACCTCATATTAACGGTTTAAGAAATTTTAGGCGTCGTAATGGCGTTTTAAGCAGAGCGTTTGCAATTACAGTGTAATATTGCTTGTTTTGTGTTTCCAATATCAAACAAACGTGTTGTCAGTGTTGTCCAAAAAGATTAACAAGTTCAAAGAGCTTCGTTATGAAGGCGGCCTTCTGAGCTGAAGAAGTGTGTGCACCGAAACTTGAAGATCTCCATGAGAAAGTCTCTGGCAAATTTAGTATTAGTGATTGGTCAAACGCCGAAAGATATAGTTCGTCACGCACGATAACTAGCGCGTACGATTTCAAACCTCAGATAAAGGCCGAAAGTCAAAGATGGCAACGAATTCTATTCACTGTCGAGAAGTTGTTCACTGTAGAACAAGCGCAGACCGTCAAAATGATAGAATCTGGTCCACTAAATCTCCTGGTACCTCAACAACCATTGAAGGCCGGGTCACGGAGTTGAAGTGATTGAGAAGTGGTGTGAGGCACATTTTCGATATTTTATTATATCTTCCGAATGGCAGCGCTACTCCTCTGATCTCAATCCTATGGATTACCTACAGTGTGTGATCGATTATGGAGGCCGGGACCTGTGTTAAGGAAGCTAATGAACAACAAACAAGGATTTACACATCATGTTATGATACTGCGCCTCACTCTCAGTTTGCAGTAGCTTTATGATCAACAAAGGGCCATGCTTCTTTAGCAATTAATTTAATACCGATGTAGTTCTTTGAACGAAGGTGACAAATAACATATTTCATCCATAGAATCTCGATTATAACCAGAGTTGTATAGACTGATTCTGAAAATCTCAAAAATAATGATTGTTTAGGAAGATAGAAGTACAATAGGGGAAACCTCAATTATGTGGCCATACGGGATTAAGTATAAATAAATGGGTAAAGAATTAGGTAGGTACTGCTTGCAATATACACAATACTTAATACATTTAATGAAAATGTCATGAGGAATTATTTATATTTTAAAAAATATAATTTGCATATAAAGCTATAAAGCATTCCTTTCCAAGAAAATTTATATAAAGTGTGTCATTATTTACCTTACCTACATATGTTGTGGTCCCCCCTTTATCTTATTGATGAAACTTGAAACAATTCGTAATATTAATAACAATGCACGTCCGGTCATTTATTGGTATTCGCATTGTTTCTATAAATACCCTAAAGCAAAATGATCTACTAATTCGATTAATGTATAGTTTCTCTAATCACACTATGACTATCATTTTTATTGATTTATAAATATTATGAAAGAGTATGGAATTTCAGATTATCTATCTATAAATTCATACAATCAATTGTATTCTTTTCAGGCCGTGTTTGTAAAGTACCATTCAAAATTTGATTGATGAGAAAGGTAGTTATGGTAGGTAATAAAGCGAAATGCAATTTTGGATGGTGAAAAACTTTCAAGCATAGATTACAGGTAAAGTTGGGCCAAACAAAGACACTTGCAAAACCCTTCCCTCTAAAGGTCGGTTTTCTAACTCCCATATTTTGAACTTGTAAGTGTTCCATAAATATTAGAGGGTGGGGTAACAGTGCGAGGATGGAAGATTGTGGGTTTATTCTTCTAAAATTTGTTGCTGGGATATGGTCGGGTACCCTTAAGGCTACAAACGTAAAATATTTTCACTTGAATCGCAATACATATACAGGATGATTTATAATCAAAGTTGTATTTTTTTAAGTGAAACCCCCTATATTATTGCATATTTGGATTCTTTGAAAAACGAATCGTTTAGCCGTAATTCGTCATTTTTAAAAGTAAATGTTTAAACAAATTTAAATATCCCAGGGATCACAAAACTTAGAAGGCTGTGACTATGCGATGTCACTAAAGTATGAAATGTAGGTACTAGCGTAGACCGGACGGTCAAATCCGAATTCTTGTGCTCGCAGAAATTGCTACGTCAATTTTAAAAATTTCTATCATAGGTAACATGATTTTTTCAAATGGAACGGCCAATTTTTCTTTATTACATCAAATGTAAAATTTTATTACCTTTCCAACGATATGAGTTTGTCGGCATCTATCTCCGGTAGATACCCATCAGGTAGAATGTATCTCACATTGATAATCATTTGATTCACAAGAGAAATGTTGGGCGAGAGAGTTAACTAGAATAGTAGAGTATTTTACTGGGTACATACTATTTCCAGATTTTCCGTAGGTATCTCAAGTAGTTAAAAAAAATGCAACTCGCTACGAGGTGGTTTTTTTTGTAAGGATATTTTTTAGGAGATCAATAATTTTTTTTCTTTGTTGGTATTCCTTTGGCGTGTGAATTGTCTGATTCATAAATTTATAATTTGTACTATGGTAAAAATGTATTAGTAAACTAAACTAACCATATTATTACACCAGTCTCCCGCCGCGTCTGTCTGTCTGTCTGAAAGCGGTAAACTAAAAAACTACCGAACGGATGTTCATGCAGTTTTAACCAATATGCGGAGTGAATCATTCCAAAAATCGTTGTTTTGGCACACAAGGTAAAAGGCAGTCTGGAAGAAATATAATGACGCGGTGTAAGCCGAAATCTAGTTATTTTGATGTGTCACATATTTAATAACAATAAGATACCTACATAGTCCAAGTCTAGCTTGCTATTTGCCTTTGATTTATGAAACACTATCAACCCGCTCCGGTTTCTCATGCTACTCGTGCGAAGCCCGGGGCGGGTTTCTAGTGCATAGTAAAATCTAAAATGATGGTGAATGTTTGATGTCCCATCCTTTCCGTCTGTAGATAACAATACAGTAAGTTGTTTTTGAAGACCGGTAATACAATCATTCCATTTTGTAACGGCAATGTATTGTAGCGGCTACAATTCTGTAACGGGCATGTTCAGCACTAACTGTTTGAAGGTTGGCGACAGAATAAAGGAAGATGACTTTCCAAAAGTCAAAAATTGACATTTACACAATCACAAGTTATTTCTTTATATTATGAACACCGTCTAATACACAAAATGCATGGTATTAAATGGCTGTTACAAACAATTAATTTGGTGTTGTTGCTTCGGTTAAAGTGAAACTTTTTAGATATCATCAAAGAATTGGAGGCTTCCAATTTTGAAGGCATGGAAACGTTTGTTGGAGATATTTTGTTACCAAGGAACATAGCTACTTTAAACTATGAATTGCTAAAGTAGAATGCGTTACTGCATACGCAGGGAATTTTTACTGTGATGAAACTTTCTATTTATTTGCAAATTTTTTATAGAAATAAATCAATTTGTCAATTTTGGAGAGGTTTCGAAGGTATTCAGTAAAATAATGCATACAGTAGGTACATTTTTACGCGAGATGAGCTCTTTAGCACTAATCATGCCAGTTTTCCTCGTTTTAGAAGAACGATTATCTTAACTTTCCAGTGAGGAGTATTTTTTATGTTAGAGAACGAACCATTTTTTGCATTTTTAGTGTGAGAATCATTCACACTAACACACTTATTAGTTATAACGTATTTTCAATAACACTATGGGGATTAGGAAACAATTTGTTTGGTAATTTTGCAAAACCATGACTCCACGGCGTTTTCCAAGCCGCTATTTGATAAACAGCGACACATTTTCAAATATTTTTGAGTTCTGAAACGACATAATAGTCACAGTGGGCAAGGTCGGCCTGTAAAATAGGCTTTTTAATTGCTCAAAGCCAGATTGATTGATTAGTTCTTAAGCAATTCGTGCTTTGTACACCCAGAATATTATGACCATCATATTGTTATGTTCAAGTTTATAATTGCTTCACTGTACACATCTCCCGATATGGTAGCCTCTTTCAGTTAAAAGCGTTACAGAAAACCATGGCCAACACTTTCCCGGTTGAAAACGTATTTGACTTCTTGGGCGGTGGACACTGGACAGTCACAAACCCATTGCATGAACCTGTTTCGTGGGAGGGTTCCAGCGGTATACCTCGTCACAATTCTACTGGTACAAAAGAAGCAGGGGATAAAGTAGTTAAAATTCTCTTTACCAGTTTGTCACCCGCAGAGTGAGCAGCTTGCGAATCTATCGTGTCGACACTTTACTCATTCATAATTCATAAATCTTCATGTAGATTTTTAAAAACACTCGCATATGATATTCTTGAAACTTGGCGATTAGTTAAATATCAAATTCAGCTCGTGCGTCCAAATATCTGCCATTTCCTTCGAATGTCATTAATGGATCCCCTGCTCAAACCAATTCACAATTTTCCCTGTTTTCGTCCCCTTGATTTCTCTTCCCAATTTCCACCCAATGGTGAAGATACTGTGATCATTTTATTTTTCCCCAGGATTATTTTTACCTAACCAAAAATTTTTTGCTTGCCATTCTTCACCTTTTATCTACGTCTGTCACTAACTAGATTTGTAAAATCATTGCCCATTATTCCTATTGAAGACTTAAGTACAATAGTTTAAATGACTAATGTCGAAACAGGTCGTTTATCAACTTTAGATCGCTCCATAGTCATTTTAATTTTTAACTAATTGAATAATAAACAAAGTAAGGGGGAGGTTTTGTGTTTATTTTGTCGAATCTTCCAATATTTCACTTGGAAATAGGATGGACGTAGAATTGCTGCCTTATATCGATAGAAAATGTGACACTCGTTTTTGATTCTTTAAAATAATGTAGAAATGACAAATGTTAAGTGATTGGAACAAACTCAAGGTATAAAAAAATTTGACATGAGAAGGTTATCAGGGCTCGAACACAAAAAATACAGTTAGGTCCCTTATTATAATGAAAACAGTTCTTGTTGGTCTTAAAAATGTAATGAAATTTTTCAACATTTCAAAAATATCCTACACAATCTAATATCATGTGATGTAACACACTAATGAATTATAATCATCTTTATTGCAGCAGATGTTGAATAATTTAATAGTAATGCAAATTATTATCGACCCAGAACCTCAACCTACTGCATTAATAAATTTATTCTATTCCATTGTTTTAGTTTTTGCTTATTGGTACCTTCAATAATACAATAGCACCTCTGGCTAGGAAGATATATAAAGCTAACACTTCAAGGTGGTAGTTTAAATACACTAAATGCGGCTCCACTATGCACTTATCAGTTTCGGTAACATTATAAAAAAGGATATTATAGAAAGTGTGAAGGTGCAGTAATGTAGAAAAAATTAATTACAATGACAGAGAAAACTGTCCAAGTACAAAAAATAATAAATTGTCCGATTTTGGAATGCCTCGAGGAATGACTTTTATTTACTATTTATGTCAGTGATCTCAGAATTGATTTTAAATCTTATTCTTTATTGTCCGCCGACGATTGCAGCTATTTTCTTCTGGTTTCTCAAACTGTGCTCGTATCATTTGTATCTGTATGAAAATTCGACTTGGATCGTATATTAAAAAGCGGCGTTGAATTCATTTTTTTTTTATACCGAACGATTTTCTGCTGTACGTGATGTTGAGGCGTGCTTGAGGATACTTACATTTAAATTATGGAGCAGGTATCAGTTTCATCGTTACAATTAAATTTTTCACAAGCAAAATTATCCGAAATGTTCACGGTCAATTGAAAAATTGTAAAAAAAAATTTGAATAGGTCATGTGGTGAAAGTGAATTTTTATCATCTTGCACCCTTTTCTAAGGGTAATAGCTAAAAGCTACCACTCGTATTTTATAAAATGCGAGAAACCATTGAATCTGTTTTTCGCTCAGGTTCGACCCGATATTGGCGCATTTTCAAAATTATGAAATTATTTCTGACAAATTAATAATATGATGGTTGTGTTTAGTTCTCCATCAGTTCAAATAGATGCAGTGCGTTCACGATTCAATTTAAATGCAACGGTTTCTAATCTAAAGCATGCAAAGGATCACCTTCGATCCATAAGTGTATTGAATAACATACAACAGAAAATCCTTCAAGTTTACTGATTGAACCACTGTTTTGCAGATCCATGCGGCGCACCACACATCGAGGAAATAATCTTGACAAGTTTCTTCGCCTACCAGCGTCCTCAAGTATGTCGCAATTGGGAGGCTTGAATGAAGTTAACGGGATCGAACGACCCTAATTATAGAAGTAATACAAAGGGGGAGGATATTTTCCAATTTCCCACCCTCCTATTCAAACCAAACTAGATATAAAACGGTTATTATTTTGCTCTTGTCCGAGAACCTAAATTTTTTCTTGTTTAAACTAATTAACATAGCCTTTTTATTTTAACATGGCACCAAATCATGTGGGGCGATAGGTACCCTTCCAAATTACTAAATATGTTGGTTTTCTCCCTCCGAATTTGCATTAATCCATTTCAAGTTATTCGAAAGTTAATTTTGTTAAAGTTTTTCCCAAGATTGTGTGAAAATTATTAACTTTCTATAAGAAAGGAGGTCGTGGGGGGTGGTAGATTTTTTGCAACAGAGAAGAGTGGTGCAATCAAGGTATCTTCCAATACCAAAGACAAGGGGAAAATCACATAACGAAATTTTGATTTGCTCGATATAGCTTGTAATTGAGACAAAAAATCAGTTTAAATTCTTCAGAAATGAACAATGATTAACTTATAGGTAAGTCAGATAGTAAAAGTCCCCCATTGGGGATTTCTCTAGGTATTTTATTTATAATGCGTAACTGTTGAATGCAAACAATTTCTAGTGCAATTACATAAAAAGGGGTGTAATGACCGGAATTTGATGCAACGTTGCATTAGTTATGTATGTACCTTGAAGTGGAATATTCTGCATTGCTAGTAGCCAATGTCGTCTTGAATAAATATCCATGTGTAATTCTGCATAAATACCATGAAAAATTGAATTTCTATACTTTCTTACTTTCAAGAAATTTAACTTTTTAATTATTATTAATAAACTGTAAGTACAACAATTTCTACATTACTGAACAATGAACAAATACCAATTTTTGCATAAAGAAAAATAAACATGATACTTTTATCTCAAATTGATGGAGGGGATGAGACTCCTAATATAGAAATAGTTCGTGAGTGAATTAATTCTACATATTTTCTAACCCCATATGACGGTAGACGTGCGTAAACAGAACATGAAGGAATGGTTTTTGATAGGTGATAAGCTGTACAGTAAGTACCAATTGCTGCAGTAAAAAATAAAAGGAACCTTTCAAAATAAAAAAAATATTTTCTACTTGTATTCAAAGATTTCATTGCCTGAATTCCAATCGAAGTCTCCTATTTTTGAAGAGTTGACGAAAAGAAGCTTAAAAACATTGGAGTTTTTACATATACTAGTTTTGCGTTAATTTACTCCCAGAAGGTTTGAAGAATACATGATTCCTGTTTCTCAGGAAGACGAGTGTGCAATATTGTCATCATGAAATGCAACGTTGCCGAAGACGATAACACTAGTAATGTGCTAATCATTGAACGTCTTATGAGTAAGGACGATGGCATAAGAAGGTATAACCGTTGCATGCAATTTTCTTTATACACAATTCACAACTCACAACGGACAGCTATTTATTAACATTGTTAAATTGGAAACTGCGGATTTCATAATTAGTGAAATTCGCTTTTCTCTGAATCTTGTTTATACAAAAATAAAATCTGTCTTTTTAAAACCCAACCATAGTGAAATACATAGTATATTAAAGTATAAGTGGATAAACAGGTCTTTAAAACACGCACGAGATTTCAAGCACGACGGCGTAGCCGGAGTGCTTGAATTAGAGCAAGTGTTTTAAAGACCAGTTATCCACGCATACTTTACGCTATTTTTTTATTGGTTCACTTTGAAATCTATTACAATGGAAATAAGAACTAATAATGTGAAATGGTTGAATTCCTAATGTGAAATCAGTATACCTCTCGTTGGAAATGAGAAAAACGGAAATTAATTTGCAATCTGTCATTTTATTTGACATAACAAAGTACTCCTGTCAGATCAATAACCAATAGAATTCGCGTTTTTAAAATTGGTGATGTTGGCATGGCAACTTTAAAACACGCGCGTTTTTGAAAGTGCGATTTAAACACGCTGGGGCGTGGTTTAAAAGGCTAAAATAGGACACCAATAAAAAAAAAGGAATTTTAATCACAAATAGTAAACATTCTATTTAAATCGTTCAAAGAATTAACGGTGATGCACTATAATAACTACTTTAAGTGTTAAGAGCGTTTTGGCGCATATTGTAATTACTTCTTCCATAAGAATAATTCGTACTGCATCGATAAGTACATCATCTTTCTCCAATATTCAGCGATTGGGTGCATTCTCATGATACTGGGATGCCGGGGCGCAACATGTATAGAAGCTACTACTCAGGTAAAATACATTGTACGTAATACCAAACTAATCCCGTTGTCCAATTGTCATGCCACATCGTCCCATCACAATCAATTTAAGAGTGCCAAGTGCAAGAATTTGAAGTTTCCCACTTCGCTTTCAAATTTACAACCTCAGATGCCGGAAAAAATATATCCCACACAGCACTGCATCGTTTATTCCCGAAATAATAGCCAAAGTGTGCATATTTTTCGCACCAAGCGCTCGTAGCATAGCAAATTGGGTATGGCTTATGATTTTCGTAAGAATAGCATATATGTATAATATAATGTACATCTTCCATATAAATAAAAATTAATCGCCGAAATGTATGTACGCGCATAACTTCCGAACGACTGCACCAAACCATTGACTAAAGAGATTCCTCAATCAACGACCAAACTGAATAATTCTTTTTTTATATTCGTTATTTTAAGGACAAGGGCAAGAGAAGATTTAAAAAAATCCAACAAAAAGTTTTTAAAATGTAATAATGTAAAAAGCGAGTGAGTTAATGAGACAGAAGACTGTGAGAGATCTCAGATTGACGTCCAGATTGTTCAGCTAGCATTTGTTAACTTTAAACAGACCATACGTCATAATTAATTAATTCATATACAATTACCGCTTTTTTCGCAATAACAAAACGGTGTTTCGTGTGTTGTGATGTGTCTTTAGAGGTTTGTCGTTGTGTTATTTATTGTTATTGATAAGAATATGCCACCTGTGAGGCGTCAAAATATCGGTCGGCTCCGTGTAACGCAAGTCGAGTTCACAATCTTAGGGACAATGGCACTGAAGAAGAGCGTAGGCACCGTTTGGAGGTAAACAGAATGAGAATTTCTCAAGCGAGATCTACCACGATTCAGGAAGAATCCATACTTCAAGCTAGCGGGAACAAAACAGACGATCAAATTTGATGGGTTAATCACTCTCAATAAATCAAACGTGTCAATATATGGAATTATTGATAATCCAACTTACAGGAAGTGTTACATTTCCGTAGTCTGTGACTGTACACCACTCGCGTGAAGCCGAGGCGTTCATAAATAGTAAAACAAGTCTTTTAGGAATTTCGAAAATATTCACTAATAATATTAATAATAATATGCACAAGAGGTTTGTATTTTACCGAGTAAATTTGGGTTGTTTAATAAGAATCTGTTGCCTAGCAATTGCTAAAGGAAACAGATTAGAATATAAACAACACAAATTTACTCGGTATAAATACAAACCTCGAGTATAATTCGGCAGCACAATTTAACGAACAAGAATTTAAAAATCCGTTCGTAACTTTACCAAATGGACTCATTCTTAAAATAACACAATCATCATACAACAAATTATTGGTAAATGTCAAACTATGTATTTATACGGCGGGCACGGATACTGCGATAGTTGATTAGAATTTGAAAGTGAAAAAACCACTAGTGCATTTCTCGCTGTAAAAGTGACAATTGCACTGCGGTTAATGCGATGTTTTATACATGAGTTAAATTGTTACGAAAAAAAAATATGGCGGTACGTAGTTCGCCGGGTCAGCTAGCATAATATGAAACGAAAACCAGGAACTGAAAGAACCAATCTACAACTTTTTGGACTGCCAAGGTTCGAATATGACCTACCCAAATGAATCGAACACCAAGTAATGCCTCCTTTCGTACTTTTGGGAATTTTTTTTCTGCCAAAAACCAACCTAGACTAATTACATTCATTTTGAATCATTTAACACTTGTTGGTTCTATTAAGAACAAAAAAGATCAGTTGGAAGAAGAAAATGAATCTATTATTGCCGAGATCCAGCAAGTTGCACATAATAATTTACGTGCACTAAACCCTAGAAACAAAGGTACCTAATAATTATCCTAAAGAAATACGAAGAAAAAGACTCTGGCAGCACTCTAGAGCTCCCAGTGATAAAATGAAATTTAAAAATGCTATCCAACAATACGAGATAAATCCAAAGAATTAAAGGTAAACCGTTAATCGAAGGTAAAAATCTAATTCAAACACCACCAATTTAGACTTAGGAAAAATAATTCCACCATAGATTAAATTGTCAGATTTCTTGTCGTTAAGAACGTTAGACCAATGGGCCGAGTTCGGTCCTCAGTCTCGCCTGAAAAACTTTTATTTCCCGAGGCCGACCCAGCATCCGCAAAATGTGTACGTGGAAATTTTCTCGGGGATAACAATAGGCGGATAAGAAGCCTCTGTGCGTGTCGCTCTGTCTTCCTGGGAATACTACAGATATGACAAAAACGTCCAGGAATCGTTATGTCACAATGCTAAGCTTTATCTCACCAACGTTGTAAGAGAAACTCTGCAGCCAAAGAAATGGATCCCAGATTTATCACATTATGATTTCCATATATTTGGGATACAGAAGGAACCGTTAAAAAATAACCGTTTTCAGTAAGAATTACGAGTCACAAGGATTCTATGATGAAGGTATACGTTCGTAATAGTGATGATAAGATAGATAGATAGATCGCTTTATTTGCTTCCCCAGACCAGTTACTAGACCCAAATATCCCTCTACTCCCTTTTTATGTCCCTTTTTGCCCTCCTACCCCTTGCACTTCCCTCAGCTCCTTCCTTTCCTCATAGATACTAATCGTACGTACTCCCTTCTATCCACGCCTTTCTATATCCCACTTTGCCTCTCCGCCCCTTATCTATTTCGACCCTCGCTATTTTTCTTAACTCCTCCTGCACTCGCCTTTCTTGTATCGTCAGATCTTCGTCGATGAAAATACTCGTACCTTTTAGTCTCCCCTTACTCGCCGTTAACTCCCTCTTCTCTTACCACCTCCCCACTTCCGCCACAACAAATTCCCCTTCCCGTTCCCCTATTCACAACCCATGCACTCTTTATCTCTACCTGCATCCCCACTTTCGCCCTTATATATCCTTCCAGTTCCTTTTCTGGATCTCTCACCCCACCTCCCTAACAATTATGTTGTTCCTTCTTCTAAATCGTTCTTGTTTCTCAACTTCATCCGTCACCTGTCTCATCTTCTCCCTCACTCCTTTACTCTCCTTCATCCATTCTAACTCATTTATTGCACGTTTGTCCCTTATATCTCTTAGTTCCTCAACCCTTGCACTCTGTATCACTGCCTGCACCCCCATCTCCTAATATAATAGTTAATAGTTATGAACGATAATTATTTGTATATATTTTTGATCCAAAAATACGTTTCGATTGAACAAGCCTCGTATGCACATATCAATTTTACCAACGAACAAGGGAACCAATACATCTCTATTAACGTAAATGATACTCAGATATCACACGCAAGTACATAACACCCGGTTTATTGCCTAAAGCTACGGTGGGAGCTAATGTTAAAAAGAAGAGAGAAGCGTTAGCCATCAGATCCAAAAAAATGTACCTACTGGCAATTACGAAACGATTCACAATAAAATACTTTCGTATAAACAAATTCTAAAACACGCACGACACAGGCCCGTAGCCAGGGGGTGGCCAGGTGGGGCTGAGCTCCCCCTACAGCATCTTCTTACCCCATAGAATAGACAATCTGGTTTAATATAAATTTGAATAACAACTTGAAAAATTATTTTGAATAAAAATTTCGTTATCAATGCTTTTTTTCATAAGCCCCACCTAGAAAACTGTTTGCTACCTCTGCTACTTCACCCTGGCTACGGGCCTGGCACGACATCCATCCAACTGCAAGGGTGTACCAGCACGAGTACCATTGACATTATCTCGGGATTACAAACAAAGTAATGAAGAACATTTTCTATACCGCTTGGTTCTTCAAAAACAATAACCTCAATAGATGCCTGGAACTTAACACTGTTAATAAAATAATTGAAGTATTTGCCAAGAACCACGAACATCGGCCTCTTTAGTAGGTTAATGTCGAGGTTATCTAGCTCCTCGACAACGCGGACCTTGTCAGCTGACTAGAGGAGAAAAAACTTTTGAGTTGGTTAAGTGATAGTAAAAAGCAGAGCATAGTGCGGTAGTAGTAGTAGGTACTACACGTTAATATTAAGAAACTAGTGAGTTTATTCTTAGATATATATCAAATTGTAATGTGAAGATGGAAATACCTATGTAGATACTTCAAAAAGGTATAAAAAGGTATTGCACCATTGGGGTGGGGAATGGATGTTTCACATTAAAAAAACTTGTGAATATAATTACATGTTTTGCAAAAAAATATATTTTTGACTGCAATATCTGCACTTTAAACGATTTCAAAATCATAAGGTGCTTGGCCCAATTATCGATAAGCTAATTTGAATATTACGTGATTGATATAAAAAAAGAAATATTAGAAAACGAAGTTTTAAGCCTGTGTATCGCTCGCAGTGGATGAGTAGATCATCTTGACTTGAACTATAATGTCATTGGTTCTCATTAGTTCACCTTTACTTTACGATGTAAGTTGTTGCCATTTTCAACATAAATTTCACAACGCTGGCTCTATTTCTGGCAACCCCCGCACTTAAAATTAAATTTCAGAAAACCATAAATTTTAAGGCTTACAATGCAATTAGAAAATATGGTTTCACGGTTAATTTAACGTTTAGTAATCTAAAGAGTATGAGAACACGGAATAAAATATATCACTTTACGGTAACCGATACTATTACCTAATAACATTTATATCGGTAAAGAAAGTACAACTTAGATTACGCAATTACATTCCAGATCGATTATATGAAATAACGAAATTTTATAATGAATATTTAAAAAAATTTCCAAATATTTATTACCTTGCATCTTCCTTTTCATTTTGGTGTGGCATGGAA
Organism: Pyrocoelia pectoralis; assembly: GCA_036250285.1. Lineage (NCBI taxonomy): Eukaryota > Metazoa > Arthropoda > Insecta > Coleoptera > Lampyridae > Pyrocoelia > Pyrocoelia pectoralis. Next base: position 32,068,489 of record CM070077.1, read on the forward strand.
CTGCGGGGCCTCTGTAACAAAAAAAAGACGTACCTACATTAAAATTTCTAATTCATTATTTAACATGTTTATTTTAGTATTATTAGGAATGTCTACGTTAAACATAATAAAAGTAAAAGCATAAAAATAAACGAACTGGTTTATAAACTTCTTTCACTTTCTTAATGATTACTCTACATACGCAACATGTACATGTCGGAAGTTACTCCCTAATATGGTAAGGCCATAAGTATTGGAACAATTAACGGTAAAAGTAGGTCTCCAAAAAATTATCGAGTTTTATCTGTGGACAATTGCAACATACAGACATATAAAACACGGTTGTTGTACTTAAGACAATCACTATTTCAAAATCACTGTCTCTAAAGAAAATACGATTACCTGAATAAAAAAATTCGTCACAATTTGACCCCGCCACAAAAATAGCGCAATTTATCGCCTCTTTTAATAAGCGTAATTTTCGATCCTTTCGAATATTCAAGGATATCAACTGTTGTTAAAAGGTATTATTTATGGTACATATAAGCGAATTTGCATGGGATTTGGCCCAAATAATCCATTTTTTATAATATTAATCTCGGTCATATGTGAGCACAATAATTAAAGGGTAACCGTATCACCCACACCAACGGAATATTAAGTAACCGACAATCATGAAATGTTCTACATGTAGACAATAAGATATTGCTTAACGCTATTAAGGAAATGCGTTGTATATATCAAAGTTAATAACTATTTCGCATTGGAAAATTTTGTTAGCAACATAAAATCTTCGTGTAGATGGGATAACAACCTTTAAATATTTCACAATCGATATTTTCCCCTTATAATTACGTGTTTCTAATTTCAATTCGATCAAACTTTCACCTCCTTCACTTCATTTCACTTTAATTGTAATTTTTGTTAAATTGCGTGATTTTACTTAAGCAAATTGTGTTATGTTAATACACAAGGAATCTGAATTACATACGTCCGCATATAACGTATAATTAACTATTACACTTCATTTCTCTATTTGAAGTTTTAATTGGTAGCGAATTTCCGCTAAGGTGCGTTGAAGTTTGTGGTACTGTAATTATTTAATTGAACGTACGAAAACTTTTTTGTAACGATCCCTGAGGCTTAACAGTTTAATGGGTTGTCCCGTGTAACTCCGGCACGATATGTGTTTTATGCATAAATGCATTACAGTTATTTTGGTAACTAGTGCGTAAAATAGTACTTTCATGTACGAGAATGGGCGTGCTAATATTTTCTCAAAATAAGCGTTAAGCTCATTGTTTATTCGCCTCGCGGAAACTTAATTTACCTTATTTGCATGAAGATGCTAGTGACGCAGATGCAAGTGCACTTGATCACAAACCCCATCCAGCTTCTAGGACTCTAGGTGTCGAGGTGTATGAGAGAAGCTTAAGGTTTGGTTCAGAAAGTGAAAAAGGGAAATATTTGGAACGCAAATTAAGTATTTGGAAGTATGAAAGTTGAACAAATACTAATACAATTACTATTAATACGGTAATTTTCGATTTGACGTCATTAGAAAGGTTTAAAGCCACACCACTGGTTATATTTACATACAGGGTAGTGCGAGGAAGTCCAATTTTCGTTTGATTAAAGAATGTTTCAAATAAAGTTGTAGGATATGAACCATTGCATATTTGTAAATTATTTATAAACATACAGGGTGCTTCGAATAATCGTGGCTCCGTTTTAAATGGAACATCCTATATTTGATGACATATTCCGATTGCTCTCTTAAAATGCTCGATAAAGGTCGTTCCTTAGTGAATATACAAATATTTGTCGATTTAATTATACAGGGTGTTTTGCTATAATTCGTAAATTTCGAATAGGGAAAACTTTGTTATTTTAAATATGGAAGAACGGAATCAACAATATTGCGAGGGTACACGTCATGGTTGATTTTGACCGCTTGATCCATTAAAACGAGAGGTATCTTTCAAATGGCGCAAATTCTCTCCCCCATACCACGACGGACTTACTTTTTTGGTGGCTGAGATACCAGGAGCTTTAGCAGTCCAGATCCCATTATTTTCACGATTATCGCTCGTTCAAAGGTGAATAATTTCTCGTGCAATCGCCGATTTTCTATTGGCCGCATCTTGTTATCGTCAGTGAGGATTTGTATCTTTTGGTTTTTGCAAGGTGTGACTTCTAAAGTTCTAACTCCCTTTTGACAACTTGTTGCACAGACCATTGACTAAAACCACACTTCACTCATGGAGATCCGCGGATTTCGATGCACACTTTTTCTAATTATGTGCCTGTTCCTCACTGTACTGACAATGCGCTTTCTTCCTCGGCCCAGACGGTCGCCTTCATTGTCAAGCTCTTTGAACCGGTATTCATACGTAAATTCTTTATTAATTTAATTTAATTTTAGTAGAAAATATCTTGGACTTCCAATATTGAATTTTATTTAAACTTTTTAACTTTAAGTAGCAGTAATATTTTGCGTTTCGAATTTTGAAATTTGAATTTTCAAATTATAATTTAGGATTCATTAGCATTAATATTTTGAGTTTCAATTTTTTATTTCAAATTTCTATTTTGATACGAAATTTTTGAATTTTATGTGGATTTTTTAAATTTACATTTTATATTTACATCTTTCAATAACTTGAACACTTTGAATTTGGAATTTTCAACTTTGAATTTCAAAGCTATGCGTTTTTTATTTTAATTTTATAGTTTCAGCAGTAAAAAAGTCAATACCGGTATCAATACCGGAATCTCGGGATTCACTTGATTGAATACCGAAAACCGGTATTCAACATTTCTTCCGGTAAGTATTGTAAGCCCTAGTAATGACAAACGCTATTTAGATCAATAAATTGTGGGGAATTCAATAAAACAAAAATAATTTGGACGCGTTCATCTGCTCTAGGATGCAGTGAAGTTTAACTCGCACCCTAAAAATAGCTTGTTATCAAAGTGAAAATGTCAAAAAGGCATTAGAATAATATAATAATAATCCTGCGTTTTGGTCACCTGCCGATGCCCAAATCAGTAGCCATCTTCTTTATTAAAAAGTTGGAAGGATAAATATTTCAACTAATAACGTATATACCTTTAACAGTACATAACCCATAGAAAAATAAGGTTATTTAATCATGAAACAAACAAAATTCCTCATTATCGTTATGACATTCAACGCTAGTGGGTACCTCGAGGACAGAGGCTAAGCTAGAATCCCTTCGATCTCTCCCTTTGCTAGCGATAGTGACGCGTCTTTGGGAATTTGTACGATCTTAACTTGCTTCTCTGCTCCTTGTACTATATGATCTGAACTACAGTAAGCTATCTGGTTACATAGTCTTCTGTAAATCGGGTTATTTAAATATATGCCAGCCTTCCGGTTCTACGAGCAGTTTTTCCGTAAGTTTGCAATACCTGTATTATAAGGTTGTTCGTTGTTTCGTTTCTTCCCGAATTTAATTGTATTTTTTCGCACCCAACTTCACACTTAAGCCGCATAATCATTACCTCTATACAGGGTGTCTCACGGTGACCGTCGGTTAGAAGTATATCAAGAACTGTAAAAGCTAGAAATTTGAAATTTTGCACATGCAACACGCAGTGTTTAAGCTATTAAATAAAAATATTTTCCAAATGGCAGCACTTCCGGAAATACCGGAAGTGAGCATCAACTTCTTTATTTTAAATACAAACCAGGCAATTTTTTTTCACATTCTGATGTGTCATAAAATGTTTAGTAAGTGTGCTTAAAATAATCGGTGTATCAATTTTGATTATTGAGAAAAAAAATTTTTTCCACTGAAAAATGTCAAAATCTTATTTAGGAAATAAAATTGAAAGTCGAAAGTGGTAAAAGTTAGGGAAATGGGATTTTAGGTTCTCAATGTCAAAAGATTGAGACACAATTGTCTGTAATGGATAATAAAAAAATTGCCCGCGGTTACGTATCTATTTGACGTTATTTCCAGACTTGAGAAAAACTTTAAAAAGTCTCTTTTTTTAAATGGAATGCCTATTTAATTATCAGCCTATTTGATGCAGAAATAAATTTCCTTTAAATTGATATACCATGTTCCTATACCTAAAATCAATGATTGCAGAGTTATTTACATTTTTCTAATTAAATTTATAATTACATACTTTACAAAACATGGTTGGCTTTGAAAATTTTCAAAAAATTTTTATTCAATTGTTTCTTATGATGACAGTTGTCAGTTAGCTATCAGTTTGAAAATTTACGCTACATTTACGTTTGTTATTAGTGTTATCTGTTTGAATTTTGATTTTTGCGCTTAATATTTGTTTTTAATTGGGAAATATGGAATACACAAACGCTGATATTCTAAATTTGTTTTACATTCATGGCGAGTCTGCTCGTATTACTTTTCGGACCTGCAGAACCTTTAACTATTGAATAAAGAATCACTCAACACTTTAACGAAAGATATCCGCATTTACCTACAATGGCAGAACGAAAAATCAGGATGATTGAAAAGAATTTTCTAAATTTGGGCGAAGTAAATGCGCCACGAAGTTTGGCAAAGCCAATTGTCCCCAATGACACTGCAGAAACCAATGCATTGGGATATTTTAATGTTTTCCCTGAAAGTTCTGTTCGTTCGGCGGAAAGAGACCTTGGATAGTCAAGAAGTTGCATAGATAGAATTTTAAATAGGTAATCATAAAAGCATAAGAAACATTTGAATAAAAATTTTTTGAAAATTTTCAAAGCCAACCATGTTTTGTAAAGTATGTCATTATAAATTTAATTAGAAAAATGTAAATAACTCTGTAATCATTGATTTTAGGTATAGGAACATGGTATATCAATTTAAAGGAAATTTATTTCTGCATCAAATAGGCTGATAATTAAATAGGCATTCCATTTAAAAAAAGAGACTTTTTAAAGTTTTTCTTAGGTCTGGAAATAACGTCAAATAGATACTTAACCGCGGGAAATTTTTTATTATCCATTACAGACAATTGTGTCTCAATCTTTTGACATTGAGAACCTAAAATCCCATTTCCCTAACTTTTACCACTTTCGACTTTCAATTTTATTTCCTAAATAAGATTTTGAAATTTTTCAGTGGAAAAAATTTTTTTTCTCAACAATCAAAATTGATACACCGATTATTTTAAGCAGACTTACTAAACATTTTATGACACATCAGAATGTGAAAAAAAATTGCCTGGTTTGTATTTAAAATAAAGAAGTTGATGCTCACTTCCGGTATTTCCGGAAGTGCTGCCATTTGGAAAATATTTTTATTTAATAGCTTAAACACTGCGTGTTGCATGTGCAAAATTTCAAATTTCTAGCTTTTACAGTTCTTGATATACTTCTAACCGACGGTCACCGTGAGACACCCTGTATGTTTTGACAGCGGATATAGCAAGGCTCGTGTGTGAAAAAGTCCAATTGATTCTACGCAGTAGTTTTTGGTTGGCGCCCTTTTAAATATGGAGAGCAAAAAGCAGCATTTTCGAAATATTTTACTTTTTTACTATAGAAAAGGTAAGAGTGCTGTACAAGGCGGAAAGAAATTAACCGATGTGTATGGAGAAGATTTATCGACAATACGCCAGTGCCAGAACTGGTTTGCAAAATTTCGAACCAGTAAGTTTTATGTCGAATAAAGGCATTAGTTGATGGTAAGAGGTTCAATTTATCAAATTTAACTATTTAACCTCGAAGCTCGATATATGGCTTCCCCGTGTTCTTACGGAGAGAAACTTGTGTCGTCTTGTTGACGTGCGTAATTCGCTTCTCAAACGTCACGAAAATGATCTATTTTTGAAGCGCATCATTACTGGGGATGAAAAATGGGTTGTACATAACAATGTCAAACGCAAGTGGTCATGGAGCAAAAAAGAGGAACCCACTCAGAACATTTGAAAAGCCAATATCCATCAAAAAAAGGTGGGATTTCAAAGGAATCGTTCTTTTTGAGCTTTTACCGGATAACACAACAATTAATTCGGAAGTCTACTATCATCAGCTGGACAAACTGAATGATGCAACAGAAAAGGTCAGAATTAATCAACAGAAAACGTGTAGTGTTCCACCACGATAATGCGAGCCCTTATACAAGTTTGGTCACTCGCCAAAAGCTTTTACAGCTTGAATGGAATACACAGCCACACCCACCATATTCTCCAGATCCGGCACCTTTGGATTATTATTTGTTACGGTCAATTTTTTAGACGCTAAAACTTTTACCTTAAATGAAGAAAATCACCTGGATCAGTTTTTTGCCAGCAAAGAGCAAAAATTTTATGAGCGTGGAATCATACAAAGGTATACCTACCTGACTTGTTCTACACATTTTTATCTAATGTAAAACAGAACGAAATATATATTATTATTATTATTATTATTATTATTGGACCAGGATGGCCAATATATAATTTAATAAAATATTTATTCATTACCTACTTATGGGTCATTCTTAAAAGAAGGGACAAATAGGAAACTAGAAAATATATTTTTATAAAGTAAGATAATGATAGTTTTTCAAAACCAAATTGGTGACTTATTAATATCTTTGGATGGTATTACTATCAGCCAAGCTTAATACTTTTTTACTTTCGAGATATGTGGGTTTTTTCAAAATTGCCAACTTCGGAGTTGACGATGAATACCTCGGAGATGACTATAGATGGTTAAATGATTCTTAAGTAGTAACATTGTGAAATATTGCGGAAAATAATTAAATAGTTTATGATATAATTTGGTACTGTTTGTTACGAGAAGGTTTCAAGATGTAGATTATTGATTGATTTGGTCTATCAATATAGGAACATCAAAATTGATTAATCTACTTCGGAGTTGATCCTATTTAATTAGCCTTCGTGAATAAATAAAGGAAAAACCATAATTTTCGCAAACATTTATTATTAATAATTTTTATTAAAGAAACTGGTAACTCATCACTTATAAAAACAAAAAATAATGAAAAGAGGACAAACGTCATTCTCAACGAAATACTTAGAACAATCTATTTTTATATTTATCAAAATCAATTTTAAAAAAATAATGATGTCTTTTGTTAATTGTGGGTGGTGGTAATATTATCTCGATATCTTCTTTCCCAATTTCACTTGTGTCTTCTGCTACTGGAAACACAAAGTAATCAGGATTACCTGTTTGCCTTCTTAGAAACTGTACTACAATATTATCACCGTTAAAAATTTTGACCAGCCCGACGTAGTACTTTTTAGTTTTCTTTAACTCAAATTTAACCAATAAATATGTATTTATTGTAAGTGGTAACTTTAAATTTTCTTCATCCGAATCCGAATAAACATCCGAATACCTGATACGAGAATCTTAAATAATCTGAATTAAGAAAAATACAACTCTAAATGTAAAAATATGATCTATTCCAATAACACAGTTAACATGTTTAAAGAAGCAAAGAATATACAAAAAGGATACCGTTAATTTTTCTATCTTCGTAAATATTGCTTGGGGACCCTAGATTACATTCATCTTCTTGGTTAGAAACATGGAAGGATTCTGGGTCCAGTTGCAAAGGTATTTTATATTCACCGATATGGTAGTGGTCACAGTTTTTATTAGTTGTACATTCATTGCACGTTAGTCGGCGAATTTGTAAAATATGCGGCTTCTCTTGAGACCATGTAACTTGATGCGCTTGAAGAGTTCCTTTAAATGGCTGTATATTGGATGGTAGTGATAAATTATTATCAATCTGCTCTTGAGAAACTTTAATTAAGGAGATATTTTTTACCATACCCTTTATCAATTCCAAAAATTTATCGATGTTCTCAATATCTTGTCCCATAGCCACCAAGCGGTCCGCTATTCTTTTTATTACGCCCCCAACACCATCAGGGGCGCCTTTTCCATGTCCACGCTCAGTATAATTCCATGTTATGGATCTTAAGTTTTGAAAATTGTTCTTGATTCGTGAGCCAATGATATAAAACATTTTGCAGTTACGATACTGAGTCGAGGGACCATCACTTACAAAATGCAGAATTGACAGGTTTGGGACTCTTAAAGAAATTACATCGAATACTGGTTGTAAATGAACTAGAATTGCCACGGGATCGTGTCTTAAGGATTCCGATACAGTACACAAAGATTCAGATACAATAATTCCATCCTCTTTATTCTGATAATAAAACACTACAGTATGCAGGCTCAACTGCTGACGCGAGCCACCAAAATGCATTGACTGAATTTCGTTTGCATATTTGCAAGCAAAATTTTCAGAAAAGTCAACATGAATTACTGCAGAATTGTCTGTAATATATTTTTTTATGTAATCAATTGCTTTGTATTGATGGTTTCTGTTACTAATATGCTTAAATAAATTTGGTATCTGTTTATTTAATTCATCTACTATGTTTCGTTTTGTACACTGAATTTGTTCTTTAATAGTTTTTTTGCATCGCTTAATGTATCCCTTTATATTAACATCTACCGTCTTTGACACCCACTTCTCATAGAAAGACACATCATCTGGATTATAAGCCGTTATTTCCAATTCTTTTTTGTTGCACTTATTACACAAACGGCTTAAACATTTCTCTAACATATCTTCAGGGCAACACATAGATTTACACACTTTGTCTAAGCAATTTTCATTAATGATATTTAGTATTTTTAATCTTCGTATCAACAGTTCACCATTTTCGCATACTGTACAAAGGCACGTATCACGCCGATTAACATTGGGATGGACAATCCAAAATGGTTTCAATTTGCAAAATGTCGAGTAGCTTAAAAAAATCGCATTCTCTTTACGAAAGTCATCATATAGTTGTATTAGTGTTTTATTTAAAAGTCTTTTTTGTTTTATTAATTTATGTCTTGTAACTGTGTCTTTTTTTCCTGGACATAATTTGCTGTTAATATCTTTTTCTAGGAAGTCCTGTACCCTTAATCTAAGTGCCTGTATGTTCTTCAAGGCTGTTGTTTTGTTGTATCTTCTTGATCTTTTCACTTTATAACTCATGAAATTTAGTTCACCCATACATTTATATTTCTTCAAAATTTTTCCTGTTAAAACGTCTCGAAAATATTTCTGGGTTGATTTTTTTTTCGGTAGGTTTGAATAATTAGTGGAAATTTGTGAAACCAATGCTTCGTGGAATAAAAGCTTCTTCTTGACTTCTGCTGATACAACATGACCCTTTAGTAATGTATTGACTTTGGTCATTGGACTGTTCCGTTTTATTTTGTTTTTTAACCTGAAATATCTATTCTTATACTTTCTTGCTTTAGCCTCAGCCTTCATCAAGTGTGATTTCAATTTCTGGTTATCCCTGTGTACCTTAGCCCTATTTTTTTTTACTATTTTTCGACCAACCCGTGACTGACGACTTGGTAAGACTACGACTTGCAATTGACTAGGACCAGGTTCTGGTGTGGACGGTGGAGTGTTTTCATTTATGTACTGATCTATAGATCTTTGTTTTTCTTTCTGCTTTTCTCTATACCTTTTTGAGCTATTCCTCCATATTTTTTTCTTAATACGTTGTTGCCGGGGTGTCAGTTGCTTTATTGTTTTTATTTTATTTTGGCTCTTACGGCGATGGTACCTTTCGCGTTCTTTTTGTTTTTCGCGCTCGTAAGCGTCGGGGTTATTTTTGAGCTTTTCTCGCCTTAATCTTTGGAGTTCCGTTTTTCTCCATTTTAGTTCATCAACAGATTTTTTAGTTTTTGCCATCTACCGATAGAACGAATATAATTTTAAATAAAATGTAAAAAACTAGCATTAATCGTCAACTCCGTAGGCCATCCATCAACTCCGAAGCAAAAAAAACTTCGGAGTTGACGACTTCGGAGTTGATGATTTAACAGTTATTTTACAAAATATCGATGGCATAACCTCACAATGTACAGCTTTAGTCATGTTCTTAATATTACTACCATAAATTTGGGATTTACAAAACCCTTGTTCATAAAAGTATATTTTAGGCAATTATGCAAAGAACTACGGAGTTGATTTTCATAAAGGTACTCACCTAGATTTACACTTTTCAACTAAAAAAACACAATATATAAATAATGCGTCTTCAAACTTAACTTTTTTTTTTATGTAAACAAAATGGAACTGAAAGATCAGTCCACCTTTGAGAGTGACTTTATTGCCATCTAACGTCGAATTTCTTAATTTAAATTCGCTGCTTCGGAGTTGAGTAACAACTTGGACTCACGACTAGTGTGTAATATAGAGTGTGAGATCGGATATTTTTTCTTGATTTTTTGTTATATTACGATATGTGAAATGTTTTTTATCTAGTATATCAAAAAAGAAGCAATCACAGTTAACAAAAATTACTTTATTTAACGATACACATTTTAATATGCGTGTGGTTTCAGCTTCGGAGCATGACAATTTTGATTTTAATTGTGAAAAATAAAGTGAAAAGAAATACCGAATTGCATTTTTATGTTAGCAACACCTTAACGCCCTTAAGGAGTTTCTGTTTATGTTTAAGAAAAATGGTTTGTTGGTGTCCTTAAAAAGATATTATTGGGTTTCAGTAATTATCCCTTCTTTTAAGAATGAACCTTATACGAAAATTGTCTTTCATTTTCACATTACTTTCCGAACAACCCGTATTACTATAACACTAAATATGTTACGAAAAAATACTACCATCTAATTGTTTTTTCCTCTGTTCCAGATTACGTTTCAGCGTAAAAGTTTATATTTACCACTTCCGGTTTAAGTCATTCAGGAGTTTCCACTAAATTACAGGGGAAATTTTCGCCATCCCAAAAATGACTAAAGCTGCAGTTATTTTGTCATTAGCAATAAGAGACGATTAAGAGTAGTATCCATTTACATATATAGAATTATATAAAATCTTAGAGCAGCCGAATGAAGGGGCCGGGCCGGTGGGTGGAAACAGTTGACATTAATCGAAAAAAAACCCGAGGAACATTAATGCTTTGAGTTCTATTTAAATAAAAGCTAAATATGTAAAAAATAAGCGTTTGACATATAAATACTTAGTTTCCGTTTTGCAAACAAGGTTTGCATTTTATCATATCAAATAACCGGATAAATCAAACGAATTTATAAATATTTCAAAAATAGCCCCTGAAAATAAGTTCATCGGAAGGTTATTGAAAACAGGATTCAATTAAAAAAGATTCCTTTTGAAGATCATGTGGGCTCTTATAATAATCAACATTAACGACTAACCTTACACGGCTGAATAAAATCAAAAACAAGGTTCTTGAAAAATTTTGTAATCCGTGCATGAATTTAATTATTAAAAGTAATTATTATAGTAGGTACTCACTTTTTTTGGTGATCTTTTAAATCACTTTTCTTAAGAAATTAATTATTATCACTTACTTGCTTATCGACATTACTGTACTGTGTTATACTCTGCAGTTCATGTTTGAACAAAGCCACCGTCTACTTAGCACGTGCTTTATTTCCTAACAACTCAGTTATTACATGGATCATCAAATACGTACAACAAAGATCGCACTGAATACTTACTAAAATTAAGAAATTTTGCAAGTAACCTTGTGATTCTTTGAAATATCTTGTGGTTGTTTGTGTAATGTGGTACAAAAAAAAATGATTAACCAATTCTGTATTACGCGAATAATTTTACTGATGAATGGTTGAGCCGGTGACTTCCAAGACTGAAGGTAGTTGGTGTTAATACTTACACTTGTTTTCTTTGTGCCTTTGTGTTCTGTTTTCGGAACGAACAACACTAACACATACACAGCAAAACATTGAACTACGACTAAATTTTCGAACTAAAATTAAATCACTCCTACTTAATTAATAGATACACATTTAAGGCAATAAATTTACTTCAAATGCCGCACAAACAATTTACAAAAAAAAGGTCGATAAAAAGTTCCGGTATCTTGAACGTAATATTTCCGAAACTTCTAATACGCTTATAAAAAAAAATTTAAATGTCAATGCTTCTTTAACTTTAAACAAATTAGCATGGAGTTCCAAAATTTACATAACGAAAATGAAATTTTCGACATTAGGAATACTCACTGTTAACACTCGTGGGAGTCGTGGGTGAAAGGCAAATTTACATCACTACAATGACTATTAATAATCGGTTTTTCTTAACGCAAGAGAGTGCAATGTCATCCTAACCAATCGTTAATTACCACAAATTTAAAACCGGACTGCATTCAAATGTCAGACGATTCGTCTAACCAAAAATGCAGAACATTAATAGAGAAAAGTTACGCCCTCTTAACAATGGATATAAATAATAGTTGTTAAAATAACTGTAGGTTTTTTATGTACATATTTACAACATTTATCGTACTATTGTTTAAATGTCACAAGCTGCGATAGAGGAACGTTACCTTATAGTGTGAACGGTAACCGCACAAATATTTTTATCCGTGTCATGTTTGGTTATTAAATCAAGGATAATCGATTTTGTAATTATGCGAAGAATGTGTAACAGGCCTCTCCTTGCGATGTATACATCTTGGTCCTTTACCGTTATTTAAAATTTAAGATTAGATAATTAGCGATGAAAGATAATAATTATAGAGGTCTCATTATCTTTAGGGAGCTTTTTTTTTGTTATCGAAGTAATTAATATTCATCCTCGGTGATGATGAGTCTTTAAGTACCTCTACGTGTGTTACGGAATAATTATATAGGCAATTAGGCCAATTTCTCTTCAGCAAAACCTTGCATAATATTCTAAGTCATCCGGTTGAGTTTTATATCAAGGATAATATGAGTATAAATAACGATTTCAATGTATATAGCAACAGATTTCATCTATCATAAAGGTATTGCCGTGCAATTAATAATTTTTAAAAAGTAATATTTCACTCGTGATGTTTATTTCTTTTTTCGAGATCAGTAAGTGTAAAATATTTTTTTAATTGAACTCATTAGGTTAACACGTTTTAAAAATATAGAATACTAGTTACGGTTAATTTAATAAGAATGAATATTTTTTCAATATTTACAACTTTCCTTCGCAAGTTATTGTCTGTGTCGAATAGTCTATACTTAATATAAAGCAAAAGGAAATGATCGCCATTTACGCATTAAAATATTTTTTTGTACAACCGATATTTACTTACTTTCTCAAACTATTCTAAAGGCTATTGATCGGATTCGCTATTATTGTTTGTATACGGATTGATATTTTACGAATCATGTTTGAAGGAATGTGGGTCCTTGTAAATATTTGCTTAAAACCAAAACATGTGTTTGTTGTAACTAATAACTTCATGAAATATTATGAGAGACGAAATTTGTAAAAGATAAGTTTCTTAAAGAATGTTGTGCAACAATTAAAAACCGGAAAATTACAAAAATATCTTGTTACTTGTAGGTATTTTTTTTCTTTCCACCCCATGTAATTTTCATCACGCTTAACCTTGATGTCTTTAAAACCGTTTTATTGAAACTTAAGACGAAAAGAAATTTTCTGCCAAGTACCTTGTAAAAGGCAGAAAGGAAGTGCACATAGGAATTTAATATACATGTAATAATTTCCGTACGTTTTATGCATAAAAGTTGACATAAAACAAGGCGAATGTCAATGGCAAGATTATCCTTATATAATAATTCAAAAAATTACTTTCACAATGTCATTTAATTACACTAATTTTTTTGGTTTATAATTAACGGAAATTTTATGGGAATTTGTGATTATTAAAAAAAGATTATTAATGCTCTTAATTCCTTAATCGACTGGGAAATTAAATTAAGCACCCACCATATCCTCATTACTCACAAAGGAATTAGGTAGAAAGCTTAGTATTATTATTATTATATAAGCAAATCCTATAAATACACGACATGATTTAAACCTAAAATTACGTAAACTGGAAATTATTTATTTATATACTAAAAACACCTACGCCATTTCTTCCTAGATAAATTTAAATAAATACCTATGTGGTGCAAAATTTATCGGTGAAAAGATCACGGTTAAATTTTTAAAGTACGCTTCAAGCTCACACTACACCCACATGAACAAAAAAAAAACATTTAATCGACACGTGCCCCATATTTAAATTGTCACGCTCTTATTAGTAAAAGGTTAAGGCTGTTAAGATATACAACGCGTTAAAGTTATTGCTCGATTTCTTAAGATCTGATTACACAGTCCTTTTCTGTACCTACCTTCAGCAGAAAGCTGTAAATAAGTTTCATCACGTCACTGTAATTATATTGTTATGGGATTTTTGCAATCTTAATTTAAATTTACATAGAAAATTGAACACCGTTTTTCATATACTTATATACAAAAGTTATGAAATCTAACTATGAAATACTTTTGCTGTTGGAGATTTTAACGTTGAGTTAGAAGATGAACACGACTTTGCTTACGGAAAGATAGATAATCGAGAGTGAAATTGATTTCTACTTATATGATTGACCTACTCTTCCAAACACCAATTTTTTGATAGACATTAATTTTATTTAAAATAAAGGTTGTGAGAAACTAATTTTCAAGTCTTTAATAAATTATTGGATATTAACTTTATAATCGTATGAAAGTTAGTCAGATTATAAATTATCAATTCGAGAAATGTTGGTTTTCAAATATAAGTTATGGTGATCATAAACAGTAAAACTAAATTTGTTCCTGCAAAATCGAATTGAAATGCCATCTTATTTTTTTCTTGCTGAGAAGGTCACAATTCAGACATGGCTATTTATCACGCCCAAAATAATCGAAAGTAGTAACCGAAAATATGTAAGTGAATAAATGAAGCAAACACGTAATCAATTAATTTATCAAGCAGCTTTTATTAAGTTTAATTATAGTTTTGTCTCGAGCACATTCTAAATATAGAAAATAAGGGCCTGTCTGTGTTCTAAGTAATAAAAATGAAATTAACTTTTTTAAACAGTTACCAAGTACTTCCTTGTAAAAGTCGACCGAAATGATTACTCTGGCGTAATTAAAATGAGCTATTTACCTTCTGAAAGGCCAATAACATTTAATGTATTAAAGACATCTTTCAAGTTAAAGTTCATCGTATTTCTGTGGAATGTCACATTTGTAACTAACCAATCCAAAAAACTAGTTTGAGCCTACGAAGCCGATAGTGGAATTCTTTAATATTTGGCATAATTCGAATACTATAAGCTTTTACAAAGCTCCATAAAGCACAAATTATTATTCATATTTATGGTAATGAAATTAGAATATCGCACCTGTTAAGATGGTGAGGTGTATAACCTCGTCGAACCTGATAATCTGTGAGAATTGTTCTCAAATGAAGAAATTCTAGGTTATCTGAGCTTTTAGTATTGAAATACATTCTAGTGTTTCTGTGATAAACAGACTACTATTCGATTTCATACTTGACTACGCATAGATAACATTATGAAAAACTGCTGTTTTTTAATTAAGAAGAAACCTGAGGCGTTTAAGGTCATGCAGTGGCAAAGATCAAAATCGACATTTTTCATACATCTAATGATTTGCTTCCTGTACCTGGACATGTCTCAATAATTAGAAATTTGGTTGTTAATGTTAAGCATATATTTTAGAAAACGTTGACTTATCTAAATCTGAACAAATAGTTTTACATACAGATACAAAATAAATGACCAAAAAAGAAAGGAAGCGATGTGGTTTTTGAAAACTTTAAAGTGACTTGAACGCCTAAGGTATGTTAAGATCTTAGTTTTATCGCAGAGGTTCAATAAAGTGTGGGAAAAAGGGTAAATTTTCTATTTCTTTAGAATTCCATTTGGGTTTACCAAAAGCTCATATTTACGTTTGCTCTTTTTCCTTATCCTGTGCAGCGTCCTTTTGCTAAAGCTGCTAAGGGTGTGTTGAAAATAACCTTATCGTGGCCGTGCATGGTGTAGTGTAGTGGATGTACCGTTGGTATACTAATAAACTGCACCTTTTGGTGTCGGGTTCGAATCCCGACCGATTGGTGATAAAAATACCTCTGAACATGGATGTTTGTAAGTGTATAGGGCTAATGATCACAGCTGTTGATGCCCTCAACCCCCCCTTCGTGGAGCGGAAATAAACCTTATCATTTCAGCGTTATGATTCGTGTATTTATTTTTTGATGCAGGCTAATCGTGATTAGATATTTTCATTAATAAAATAACTGATCTGGTTATAAACAGCTTAAAGTATCTCTATGAAATGATTCAAACTACATACAGGGTGGCCCAACGAATAGGTAACAGACGGGTTTCTGGCCAGAGGGAATTTTTTTTGGGAAACGCAAAAAACGTCAATTTTTATATCAAGGGGGACAACTTTCGCCATGATTTTCAACCTGAAGTGATTTCATCCCTTAGCGCTGTGAGAACAACCCCCAAAAATTTAAATAGGGATGAAGGGGCAAGTGATACGTCATTTGAAAGGTCTTTCTTTTCTGATTTCAGTGCACTAGTTTTTTTAATATTTTTTTATTTTTAACAAAAAAAAAATTCCAAAATGGAAAATGAGGAAAGAGATTGGTGCATTTAAAAACTCAAGAAAGCTCGGACAGGTCAATTGTTTTTTTCTTAGAGAAGCTAGGTACTTTTACTGCTATTTGACAACATTGTTTTACCCATTGGGTACAGGGTAAACAACCCTTACATTTTTAAATAAAAACAAGGGTTAATTTTTTCTTGTGGTAATTAATAAAACCAGTTTATGCAAATTCAACCCTTATTTTAATTTCGAAGTGTTCTGCCTTCAGCTTCCATGTAATAATACAGATTTTGATTAAATCGTTCCTCCTGATCTCACCCCATTAGATTTTTTTATGGGGTCATGTAAAGAGTAAAGTTTTGTCCACTGGTCCGGAATCTTTGGAGGAGTTACATGACCGTATAGTACATGAATGCCGCCTGATCACTCCTCAAATGTTGCAAAATGTACGGGAACGATTTAATGAAAATTTGTACTATTGTATGGAAGCTGAAGGCAGGCACTTCGAACATTTATTAAATTAAGGTTGAATTTTCATAAACTTGTATTATTAATTAGCCTGACATCTCTGGAGGTTCGGAAGGCTCTCAAAGGGGGTTACAAGGTAATTAAAAGATAAACTCTCAACCTCCCCTTTAGCGATATATCGCTAAAGGGGAGGTTGAGAGTTTATCTTTTAATTATTAATTAGCACAAGAAAAAATTAACCCTTGTTTTTATTTAAAAATGTAAGGGTTGTTTACCCTGTACCCAAGGGGTGAAACAATGTTGTCAAGGGGCCGGGACACTACGCCGAATGCCCACAACGCCGACACGATTTTTTGATGGCGCCCATCGCCGACTAGGCACACTACGCCGACTGTGCCCACATCGTCGACAAGTGTACAAGGGACACAACGCCGACCATGCCCACATCGCCGACGGACACTACGCCGACAGTATCCACATCGTCGACAAGTATACAAGGGACACTTCGCCGAAATTTTATTTTAATTGTAGAATGCAAATCTTAAACGTAGATTGCCACTAAAACGCCTAGGTTATTTGCAGGTTTAGTATATTTTTTTTTTCAATTGATACTTTTTCATAGCCAAGTGCAACATTTAATTACGCAAATAAGTTTAAAAATAATGATATTACGTTAGGTAATGTAACGTTCAAATCATATCCAACCTTTTTAATTCAAAATTTGAAAAAAATCTATAAATACAGAATTCCATTGTAAAGAGATTTACGAATTTCTAAACTTATCAAAACAACAAACATTAGTGTCCTAATTCCTAATTCGACAGTAATACTTCTTTATCTACTACTCGACATTGATTCTGCAATTAAAATTGCCGGCGTTGTGTCCACGGAGAAAAATTCGGCGAAGTGTCCTTTGTACACTTGTCGACGATGTGGGCACTGTCGGCGTAGTGTCCGTCGGCGATGTGGGCATGGTCGGCGTTGTGTCTCTTATACATAGAGCTTACAATACCGGAATCCCGGGATTTCGAAAACCGGGATCCCGGATAAAATTGATGCAGTATTTAAAACCGGTATTCATACGTAAATACCGGTATTTCGGTATTAATGTAATTTTATTTTAGTAGAAAATATTTTGGATTAATGATATTTAGAACTAGTGCAAATATTGTGGGTGGGTTAATAATCCGAAATCTTCTTGTGTTCGGAGAAATTACTACGTCAATTGACAAAATTTCTATAAACGGTAACTTGATTTTTCAAATGGCACTGCTAAATTCTTCTTTACTAGGTACGTTTTAATTTTTGAACTATAAATTTACAAAATTATAATTGCTGTTCATTATTTCAAATTTCAATTTAATTTAAACTTTTTAACTTTAAGTAGGTACTTAGCAGTAATATTTTGCGTTGCGAATTTTGAAATTTGAATTTTCAAATTATAATTTAGAATTCATTAGCATTAATATTTTGAGTTTCAATTTTTTATTTCACACTTGTATTTTGAATACGAAGTTTTTGAATTTTACGTGGATTTATTTAATTTACATTTTATATTTACATCTTTGAATAACTTGAATAGTTTGAATTTTGAACTGTGAATTTCTAAGCTAGGTATGCGTTTTTTCTTTTTTTTTTATAGTTTCAGCAGTAAAAAAAGTCAATACCGGTATCAATACCGGGATCCCGGGATTCACTTGATTGAATACCGAAAACCGGTATTCAAAATTTCTTCCGGTATTGGAAGCTCTACTTATACACTTGTCGACGATGTGGGAACTGTCGGCGTAGTGTCCGTCGGCGTAGTGTCCCTAGTCGGCGATATGGACTATCAAAAAAGCGTGTCGGCGTTGTGGACATTCGGCGTAGTGTCATATGCCCGTTGTCAAATAGCAGTAAAAGTACCTAGCTTCTCTAGGAAAAAAACAATTGACCTGTCCGAGCTTTTTTGAGTTTTTAAATGCCTCAATCTCTTTCCTCATTTTCCATTTTGGAACTTCAATTTTTTGGTTAAAAATAAAAAATATATAAAAAAAACTAGTGGACTGAAAGCAGAAAAGAAAGACATTTCAAATGACGTATCACTTCCCCCATTATCCCTATTTAAATTTTAGAGGTTGTTCTCACAGTGCTAAGGGATGAAATCACTTCAGGTTGAAAATCATGGCGAAAGTTGTCCCCCTTGATATAAAAATTGACGTGTTTTTGCGTTTCCCAAAAAAAAATTCCCTCTGGCCAGAAACCCGTCTGTTACCTTTTCGTTGGGCCACCCTGTATTTAATAAACAATTTAACAAAAGAGCTATAAGTATTTTTATACTAGTACTATCAGGGTCGCGTAATCTCTTATTGTTATTGCGCTAATATTATTGTTACTCTAGATTGATTCCATTTGTCTCCACACGTTCGTATATTTACAATTATGATCCTTAGAGCAGAATGTAGTTCCGACTAGCCATACATGAAGGAATTCTAGCTGTGCGACAGGCTCATCAAGAAACTTAAGAGAGATGAGACCGCCACCACGAGGCCTGCACCCAGAAATTCTATAGCTCTTCCACCTGGGGTTACTATGGATTTTCATCAAATCATAACACGCCTATCGACCTTTCCATTGAACAAGTCACCACAGCAGCATAAAACCAACGTTGGCAGCACCGCAATGGGGTAATTAAACGTTGGATGTGACTACTTCTGGACCAATCTGATGCAACAAAATTCGTCTAAGGTCAACATATGGCTGCAGCACTCTATCAAATTAGGGCATTCGGCACCTAATCGGACGGAACACCACCGGGGAAAAGAACTCGTTCGCTGTGGGGGACACAGGATTTAACATTAACTCGCATACGCGCATCTCTTTACCTGTGCGCATTCAACCATCTCCTGAGCTTATAACATGTCTGCATAACCATGATAACACCCTAGAGATAGGGCCACATAGAAGGCTGTAAAGCACTGTGCTCTTTCTTAACCTTCCTACAACACTTCTCAACACTGTCCTTTCTATCACCTTGCTGGAAATTTAAACCTCTTCTTCTTCGGTTCCTACTTTACCAAAAGAAGATGCAGACGAGCAGAGTAGTGAGGTATAAATTTTCCCCCATCTATCTGGTTGTAAGTTTT
This sequence comes from Pyrocoelia pectoralis, assembly GCA_036250285.1. NCBI lineage: Eukaryota > Metazoa > Arthropoda > Insecta > Coleoptera > Lampyridae > Pyrocoelia > Pyrocoelia pectoralis. Next base: position 32,088,495 of record CM070077.1, read on the forward strand.
ATCTGGAGTCTCATCACTGCTTTATCATCAAATCATTAAGGTGAGGTTGAAGATAACCATTTTGATCGAAACCAGTTGTTGATTTTCCAAATTTAAAATAATCATGCATGGAGGAAAGTTTTGTGAATTTATCATCTTTTATCTTATTGTTCATCTTAACAAAGAAACTTCATCGATAGAGGGTAGAATCTTCAAGAATATAGTAACTACGGTCGCCCACGGATTGATAATTACCTACTCCAATCGTGAGTCCTCACTTGATTTACATACAGGTATGAGGAAGGAGTGCGCAAGAGGAATCAGGTGATTCCTCACAGAGCACTAAACACCTACAATCGCATGGGTACTGTGAGCGCATTTTTTGAACGCCAGTGTACGAAATAAAGCCAAGCTCAAGTATCTATCCAAGCCAAACTTGACTTGGAAAAGCTTGATAACTCAAGCTTTTCGAAGTCAAGCTTTCAAGCTTTTTCCAAGCTTTCAAGCTTATACTTCTAAGCATTTTTTGCTATTCCATGGAACATAATTCTTAGAAGATTCAGCTGATGATTTTGATTTGATTTAGTAAGAAAAGAATATTTTACTTAAAATCATTGTAAAAAAATGACCAGTAGATATATAGATATATATTTCTCAAAATCGCAATGGGCGCAACGGTACCTTGTACAAAATCTGTTGCACGTCACACTGTAACACTAGTTTTTAATTGTAAAATGACACGGCTATCGTGTGATGTCCTGCAACGGTTTTTGGTTTGTACGAACTCAAAAATGATAAAAATTATAAATTAGAAAATGTGTAGATATTCTGGAAAATGTACGTTCTACATAACGGTTCTTCGGAATTTTCAGATAATTTGTTAGAACTCATAGTTTTTCGTCTTAAAAAGCTTGCCTCTCAAGCTCAAGCCACGCTATTATATTTCAAGTCAAGCTACTTGGCTTGCTGAATCTCTGGGCGTACTCAAACAAAGGTAACTCCGGAAAACATTCTACGAATTAATTCAGAATAATCGACAGATTTCTTGAAAGTGTCAAACACATTGTTCGTAAAGAAATAAAGTTCCATTAAGTTTGTGCAAGATGGGTGCCCAAATTCCTTACGGGCGGCGCCGCTTGTGGGAATCAAAAGTAAAGGTGGGCTGAGGTTTTAACTGTGCATCCTTGCACTTTCATTTGTTTGGACCATTTAAAAAGCTCTAAGTAGCATAAAATTTGCAAATGACGGCGTAGTGCAAATATTTGTGCAAAACGCAACCAAAATGTTTTTTGTTTATAAAAGTGGTATCTTCAAGTTACCAAGATGGCAGAAATATATTGATGTGTGAAAATGATAACGTGAGATTAAGTTAGAACGCTCGTCATATAATTATTAGGTATGTTCTTATTAAACTGCGAGTCTTAGTGCATGACAGACTTTCCGCTGAAGTGCCACTTGTCAAACTAGTAATCCGTTACCTTTATATGGCCCAAAGTCTCCTTTCTGCTGTTTGAAAGAATTCAGTTACTGTTAATGGTCTTGTTAATCGCAAGCTTGGGTGAATTGCACAAAAGTGATTAATTCAGACTTGACATACCACAAACACAAAGTTTTGGTTACCCTTTTGGATTTACATACAATCATGAATGAACCTGCACGATCACGATTTCAATAGATTACAAGAAGCACAATTTCTGCAAGTTTTATCAACCGTCGAAAATTTATATTTTGTAAATGTTTGGGCATCTCCTTATTGGTTTTTTTCAAATTAACAGGTACAAGAAGAGAGTTGATAAATGGATTTCGAATTTTTAAGAGGAGTACCTTTCAAGTGAATAGTGATAATGTCTGTGATGCGGTTTTTGAGATTCATTCTTAAAAAATAGCTGATACAGCTTTGACTGTGGTTTTACCAGTACCGAATTTCTTTAAAAGGAATAAAGAACAAGGTTCAATCCGTTTATGTAATATCTTCGTAATTTCTTGTTTCTAAGGGTCTACCTGCAACAAGATGCTGATTCATACCCTCACCTAACCTTAAGTAATGGGAACGGCATCAAGGTTAAACGAGTGTGGGAGCACACCTGATCCAAGCTGCAGCAACTTTTTCGACTGGTAAAACCCACCTGTGGAAACATTAATGGACGCAGGACCTTTTGCGTCAGTTAACACTCACTCAATGTGGGATCGAGAAACGATAGCTTTAAGACCATACCATAATTCAGTTTATTCCACGAATGTTTCCATTCGATCCCCTTTTCATCGCGAGTCGTTCTTTTTTGAGTTTGTAAGGGCCAATTGTACATTCACGGTTTAAGGGCAGCTCAAGACGTGAACCGAGTTCTGGAGATTTCAGTGTTGTACATGGTTCATTTGCTGAGCTTAGTTTAAGTTTGGCTTATATTATTTAAGCGGCCGAATTTGGCGGTTTAAACCAATTAATATTCTAACCTAAATTTGTTATTTGTGGCAGCAACTTGATTATTATTTAAAATGGAATTACTTACTGATGATGAAGACTTTACCACACTTAAACTGGGGTTCAAATTTATACTCGGTTCAGAAAAGCTTTGGCTTAAACCGCAAATGTAGGTACAATCGGCCCTAAGAAGTATAAGTATTAAGGATTAGCTTCTTCAGGGATGTAAGCATTCAAACAATTTAATTTCACTGCGAAGATCAACGTTTCGATTGTTACCGTAATCTTTGCCCAATTTTCCACCCTTAACCGAAGTAAAATAATTAATATATGGTAAAAATGCACTTGTGATAAAACCTCCATCCACACTTTTTTAGAATTATGCTCACTTATTATTATTATTATTATTATTATTATTATGCTCACCTCGCACTTGCAAAAATTAGGAATCTGTTACAAAAATATAGCACAATTTTCCGACAAACAAATATTCGGTCAAGACTTTATTACTCACACTTTTTTTTTAATTGTGAAAGGCATATGCAAACGAGAAAATGAAGCCATTAGCGCTCCTTTGTGAACAAAAATACTTTAATGGAGGTTTTATAAAGTTAAAAAATAAAATTAACTTCCTCAAAGAGAACATTAATGAATTCATTTAAACTGGATCTTGAGGAAGATGCGGAAGAAAAATTTATGCAAATACTGAATATTTTCAATGGCAGTTTCTAATTTATATGCACATGATAATTATGGGAGACGTCAGTGTAATTACGCCAAAACCTTTTTTTTTTTGTTAATTACCTATCTACAAGTTATTTATATTGCTATGTAAATATTGTTTAAATGTATGTGAGACACGACCCCATTTGGATTTTTTCTATTATATTTATCGCCCAATAACCTTGATACATTTATTACATCTGTATTTATGTTATCTTTTACTTTATCTTCAGAAAATTAAATCTAAAAAAAAATTTCACTTTCTATATTTCCTGAATTCGCCCACTAATGAGACACTCTTGCGGTTTTTTTAAAACAAAAGTATACGTATTAGTTAATATGAAGAATTTCCTTTTTTTAAGTAGACATTCTCTTTTTAGAGATAAAAATTTATCCTTGACTTTTAGGGTTATTTCCACCTCCTAATTACGAGATTACATAATATGCACACTAACTTTATAACAATAGAAATTGTCAAAACGATTCTAATTACCAAAAGTTTTACAAACAAATTTCTTTTATTGTGCAGTACATTGATTACAATCAAAATGTGTCCACTTTCATTGCTAAATAGCAATTAAAAGTTCACTGTTGATATTAACCCCTGGTAAAAAATTTTTTTTTTTTTAATTTCTACCTGCCGGATAACAAAAGGGTATTAGGTGTAGGAAGTAATTAAATACATTTTGTAATTGAATATTTGTAGTGTTTAGGTTAAACGCGTAGCGTTAAGGTAAAAGTCGTGTAATAGGAACGGGTTCTCATTTTGTTGATTTTATGAACTGTTGAGCATAAAGTATATTAATATATTTTAAATAACACTTGTAAGACAAGTTAGAATGGTAATTGTTTGCTGAAAGTGAAGCTACTGAAAAAAAAGCGTATTTGTTAAGCCGACACCGATGCTCGATAACGGTTATTGTCGGCATTTACAATTTTCAGGACTGGTACTTTCCGCTTTCCACTGTTTCTTATTTCGTTTTGCGTGCAATTACCAAAATTAGTAGCGCGTATACTTAATTTGGGGCATTTCTTAGCTTAAACAAGAAGTGTAATTAGTAGCGACTATTTCTAAGAGGATTTCCCGTTTCATTAAATGTCATTTGGTAGGATCTGAATTATTTCCTTGACCTTTCATAAAAATATTCAAATTCGCCCGTGCATTCCAAGAGGTATTTAATAAATGTAGGCGCATCAATGTTGCAAGGAATTTATTTGTTGTTATGGGACAATTTAATCAGTTACTACTAGATTAACGCGTAATCGATAATCTTCGTTAAAATAACCACTAGAAAGTAGCAATATAAAATGTAATAATGTACGCGTTTCGGTAAAGTCTTCAATCATTTAAACCCTCTCTTCCTGGATTGTTTTACAAGGATTTCTAACTTACGAAATAAAATTCCGCACCCCGTGAAAAATTAAAAAAAAAAAAACTTACACGAAGTAATTCGATCGTCATCGACTTCCATTATCCTTATAAATAAAAGTAATCACTACAATTAACACCACTGAAAGTTTTCAAACACATCGCGTAAAATATTCCTTAAAATATCAACAGAAGGCCTTCCATGGCCTGTTAAGTGTTGACGCGAGTTGTAGTATGTTGTTAACAAATAAAAAGATATATGAAAGTGTGTTCCGAATTAAAACTCGGATTACATCGGTGACTTTCGCATCGCAAATTTTTTTAAAATTATATTTTGGTAATTAAGAGTAGTTGCTCCTTATCATTTTGAAATATTTCTATTAATATTATATAACAATAAAACATTCGTACGAACACTGTCACGCTTACAAAACACGCCCAAATTAAATTTATTTGAGTTACTTAAAACTTTATAACATTTCACCGCTTTTATTAATTCTAAAAAATTAACACTAAATTTCAGTGTCACTATTTCATTTAATTATTATTTTCTCTTCACTTTCCAATTCGGGGTCGACATTTTATTGCTTTTCGATAAAAAGTTTCAAAATTAAGTGATTGTAGTAATCAATGGGTAATTTTTTGCTGTGTAACGCATTCAAATTATTATAATAATTGTAATCTAAAAAACCATATACATAAATTAACCTCTAATATCACTACTGCTAATGAGATTTTAACAGCACATAGGGAGCCTCTTGGCGATTTGGGTTAATATTTCATATTTGGTTGTGTTTCAAATACGTGACTGTCATACATAAGCTTGAAAAATGGATCACATTTCGAAATTATCTTCGCGAAGAAAATCTGCTAATTTATATTTCTTCATCAAGCTTTAGTTGCATTATTTGTTAATAATTGTTAAGGGAAATTGCAGTACCCTAATTTTATTCCAGAAAAGTACTCATCTTCTCCTATAAATGATCTATTCATCCAAGCATGAGAATCATCTCTGTTTCTAGCGGCAAAATTTGCAGCAAAAGCTTTGCAACTCTTATAAAATGTACGAAAACTCACTTATAGATAATAGAAAAAGTAGCCTTCATTGTGTGTGTTATTAAGATCAACGAACTTAAACGTCACTAGTATCAGGATAGCCATAAGTATTTAACCGCTGTATTTCAATACTTTATTGGTTATCAAGAGAACTGTGAACGATAAATTGGAGAAGAGTTTCACCAACAAGCGAATTTTCGATAAGCAAAGGAGCAAAATGAGTATTTAGGAAAATCGGCTAGACAACTTAGTGGAAAAGTAATTAATACACCTTTATACAACGACGGTAGATATTATTATCATCCTATCACATTTTGTAAAATTGCTTGTTCCAGCTCGGCCTGATCGAAATCGATTACCTTTAGGAAATAATTAATAAAAAAAATTGTAGCTTGCTTAATATATTTATAAATACCTTTAGGTAATTCTGTTTATAAAGACATTCCTGCAAATACCTTTTTCTTAACTTTAGACATGTATTTATATGTTTCTGCTTAATTGTATTAATAAGAATCACTTAAGAAAATTCATTTAGCGAATCTATGCTCAAAGATCTGAAAATTCATTTAGCGAATCTATGCTCAAAGATCTATGAATAAAATGTAAATAATTTGTAAATAAGTAAATTTTCATATTACCTTAGACAATGTTACACAAATAGTACTGCAGAACAGAAATAAATTTCTTATAAGACATTAGTTTTGAATTAGAAGAAGCACTAAGAGAAACCTTGGCGACAAGATGGGTGGAGTATTCGCTGCTCTACTACAACAAGACATCGACTTGTTAGCCTTTACACTTTGCACATTACTAAGGGCAAATATTGCTCTGGGATACATGGGGGGCGCAAAAGCTGTATTCACCGAAATCTGGGCGAGATTCGTACGTTCAAGCCATTTTTCCTGAAGCTACTAGAGAAACGTATTGAACAACACACAGGGACGACGTGCTGGATATCGTGTCCATCAGTAAATACCACTATGCCTACCAAACAGGTAAATCCTGTGAACTTGGCATCCACACGGTAGTGGATGTCGGCGAAAGGCGATCTCTTTTAAAAAGGTGGCCTAGAGGTGTTTTTAGATATATAGGAAGCTTTTGACAGCACCTCTCTCAATATAAAATACTGTAGGAGGAAGTATATTCTACCCTGTGAAGATGGATACATATCATGCCGAAACATAGGAACATCACCCCCTCTGTCGATAATTCCTCTGTAGTAGTCCGAGATGCAGAAGAGTGTCACAAGGAAAGAGTTTTCCCACCACAACTGTGGTGTTTGGTTGTAAAAATACCACCTTCACCAAGAGCTGCGTGAAGGTAATTTGGAAAGGAGGAGAAGGGCATTTTACTTCCCAATGTTTAAAGAATGCAACCAAGGAGGAGCAATTCTGGAAAAAGACCATTCAGTTCCAATGGTTTCACAATATTCTACAAACTACAAGTAAATTTATAGATCGTCACAGTATAGGACCATTTTTCTTACATATGACATGGGAGTGCTTTTACAGGTAAGAAGAATCAGATTTGGTGGTGGCTAAAGTTGCAAGGAACGACCAAGAGATTTTGTTATAGATGAGTGGTCCTCCTGCAGATAATAGACAGTAATTATGTCAATTCTTAAACGACAGTTTTTTCCATGAAGTTATTGGCAAAAATAATACAATTCATTGGTTTACTAGGTCTGCTGATTTTTCTACTTTGGGGCTTTAAAATCAAAGACTAATCTGCACAAAGTTTCAAAATGCGGAACACTTCCCATTTTCCAGTTTTTCCAATTTCTGAATTCAGGCAATTGAATGGAATGGTACAGATTTATAATTGCAAATAGAATTTATTTTCTTTAAACTTACTTTCTTTATGTTTGTTAAATTAAAAATTTTGAGGAATTTTGAGGATGAGTTTGGTCCATATTTGGTGGAGTTGTATTGCTCAAAATGGGTTATAATAAGATAAATAATTCACAAAACCTTCCTCATATATAATTAATTGGAAGACGCGACTAGTTTCGATATATTATTTGTGGATTGTGCTACTTATAATTTGTCAACAGTAAGATCATAAGTGCTCAACTCTTGTCGGCAAGATTTTTATTTTGTATGAGTTGGTTGCTTGGCAATTAAACGAGATCAAATTGACGAAAAGACCCGAGCGCGAAGCGCGAGGGTTCTTTTCCCAAGAATTTGATCGAGTTTAATTGCCAAGCAATCAATGCTCATACAAAATAAAAATCTTGCCTGACAAGAGTTGAGAACGAATGATCTTCGGTTGGAGAATTAACTGAATGAAGCGTTAAATACGTCAAATTTTTTACTTTTGTCAAAATGACATTTGATTTTTTTAAATAGGTTGCTAAAATAATTCTAAAACAATGAGGTAGCGGCAAAAAAAGTACAAATTCTTTTCAGTTAAAAAAACTTGTGATTGGTGCATGTGACACTGTTCTTAATGTCTGATTGGTCTACAACACTATGAAGTTAATTATCAGAATAATTTCAATAATAAAAATTATTATTTGTGGTACTTACTTAATTTGTCAGAATAATTTTCATTCGAGTCGTTTATTGGCTTTCATACGTAATTCCACTCTAATTTTCTACAATGGTTTATCTGTGATCTCCCACTTTTTTGTTTTTATAATTCCTCATGGCCATCACCTGTTTATTTAATTATTTTACGCCGATTTCTTTAATTTATGCCATTTCCTTTGATGAAGATGTCTCCACCACTTCATCTATTATTCATCTCCATTCTTAAGGTAATTTAATTCTTACAACTGTTTAACACTTATCAAACCTAGCCCGATGATGATATTTCTATATCGAAACTAGTCGCTTCTTCCAATTCATTATTATAATTGGGGAAGTAGCTAATTTCCTAAAAGCCTAGTCATTTAAGTAAACACAGGCAATGACAGAGCTGCTTTTATATTTTGCTATTTACTTAATCGTTTATCTAAAGGAATGTTGTTATTAGTCATTTAAAAAATACATGTCATTTCTTATAGTATATCTCTGTATTGTAATCGTTTAGATAAACGACGAACTGTTTTTTTTAAATTGTTTTGGGAAAAGTATTTTTCCTTACATACTATTTTATATCATTGATCAGCGTATAAACCTTCTAAAACATATGAACATGTCAACTGCTATTGACCGAATTAAGTACAAGTAACCGCACCAAGAATTACATCACAGTGTAATTTAATTCTGAAGAATTGATTCTTAATAGGTTAATTTATCGTTACAGGCAAATTGGTGCGCCAGCTAGTTTTCAGCCCCCCCCCCACCCCCCTCATTTAATTATAAAAGTGTCTATGTGTGCAAATATCTTAATTCAAAAGTGCTATCGAATATTAGCGTAATGCAATATCCGGTAAACTATATGATTCATTTTTTATCATTGTTACTACAGTATACTGTCTACTTATTAGGTGTTTATTTGTATCATACTTATTAGACTATACATACAGTGTGACTCATTTAGAATGGAAACACACATGTAAAATCTGAAGTTATTTACCGATTTTAACCAATTTTTTTTTTTAAATGTCAAATAATGAAACATCTACTTTGGGACAAAAATTTAAATGTTTATTCCAATTTTCAGGGCATACCTACTACGATAAGTTTTTCGTACTCGAAATGGAGAATTATTATTAGCGATTTGTTTATAAAAAAATATCTACGCCACTGGATTCAGAATGCTTCCAAAGAGGTATCACCAAAATTTTACAAAAATATATTTATTGATGGATAACTCTGCGAATCGCATCCTTCAGCTCCGGAACCGCGTTGGGCTTGTTTTGCGTAAACCCTCTGCTTCAAGTAACCCCAATGGAAATAATCCAGGAGTGTGAGGTCACATGATCTTTCTGGCCAATTTTGATCACCGAAAGGAGAGCTTAAACGGGCGGGACACTTTGTCTGCGCAACAACTGCACGGTTTCTTGAGCTGTATGACATGTGGCCCTGTCTTGTTGAAACCAAAAGTAGTTCAAATCGTTATTACTACCCATTTCTTCCAACTGATGCCAAAAATATTCGCGTATCATCTCCCGATAACGTTCTCCATTGACTGTAACTACATCGCCAAGGGCATTTTCAAAAAAGTAAGGGCCAATCACGCCGCCAACCCAAAATCCACCCCAAATAGTTACCTTTTTTGGATGCATTTGTTTCATGTGAATAGAATGAGGATTTTCAAGTCAGCAAATGCGGCAGTTTTGCTTGTTTACATAGCCATTGATTTGAAAATGAGCTTCATCATAAAAGATGATTTTGTTTACAAAATTGTCATTCTGATTGTTCTCCAATACCCAGTTAACAAATTCACGCCTCTGTGGATAATCTCCCAGTTTTAATTCTTGGGTCTATTGCTGGGAACGACGACGAATTGAGGTTGACGGATTTTCTTGAACACTTGTGCTTGTTGCGGCGATATTTGCCACTGATCGGCCACTCCGAGGACGTACTGGTCTTTGAGTTGCAGAGGGTACTTTCGTTCATTACTTTTTTGAAGCACCACCTAGAAAACTGTTTGCCACCTCTGCTACTTCATCCTGGCTACGGACCTGCTTACGGAGAGCTATTCAAAACACAAGAAGAGGCATGCTGACTTCTGGAATTGTTCTGATCCATGTCAATACCCGTCCTCACAATGCTCGTGTTATCAAACGGCTCTTTGAGCAATTTAAATGGGACATTTTCAAACACCCACCTTTTTTACCTTTTTGAACAGGTTCTTTTGGCGTAACGGAGGAATGGTTTAAAAATGGAACGATATTAGAAACCCGCTACTAATGTATTGTGATATCCTTTGTATAAGGCAGATCGGCTAATTTTATGGGTTCATAGTTGGCGTTGGTTGATTTCATAGGCTAATCACTCCATGTTTTTTATTGAATATCCAGTCTGCTGTAATATTTTGCTTTATTGGTTAACGCTGAAGTTGACTGCAGTAATGCTATACATATAACACCTTGATTAGGTGTAGGTTAGGTTTAGTTGATTTTCTGAATAATTTGTTCTTCAACCAACCATAATCAGGTCTTTCTATTAAAATGTTTGAAGACACTTAGCGCATGGCAGTGTATGCTCTGTATATGAAAGACATACCTAATATTAATAGTCAATACATTTATAAAACATTTGAATCTAAATAGTGTTTCATTTAAATGTTAGTATCCAACCCTTTCAACTATTTATTTCGAAACACTTTTGCATCAAGCAACTTTGAAATAAAATTTGATGTTGTAAACTTGCTGTGGAATTCGATTTTTAGGTAGGAAATTGTGCCTTTATGCTATTATTCAAAGATAATATTACAATATGTACTACGTCGTAAGGGGGATGTATTGTATGGAAGAACAGGGTTTTGTTTGTACCGAATGTAGCCCCTCTCTCTGATGGGCTGTTTTATAATATTTATAATCAAAATTTTGTGATGGCGGAATAAATAAATATTATTGGTAATCTACGAATTTGGTAATTTCAGAATAGTGTACGAGTTCGTATACAAGAGATGCCGAATACAGTTTTAGGATTCACTTCTGTTCACAGCAAACCGATAACAGAAGGAAGTATTACACGTAGTAAACTCAGTAAACTGTGAAAGGTCCTAAAGATGTTAGATTGACTAACAGGCCTACTAAATTAAAGGCTAAATGTATATTACAAAATGGTTATGGAAAAGGTCAAAACAGTGCCTACTTTTTGCAATCGTTGCAAATCTCCAATTTCAAAATAGGTCATAATATCTATGATTATTTTATAAAGTTAGAAAACAAAAAGGTATCACAAGACTAAATGTTTTCAATAACAATTAACAATCAGCCAACTAACCAAAGAGGTCATATAAACCTAATGTAATAATTAATATAAAAACTTAGCCATTTAAATTAATATTCAATACTCCTCGTAAGACGCTCGTAACGTTTCACTTTCACGTAAATTTTGACAAATGTCAATTTGTAATTATGTTGTTATTTGACTATCGTATTTGCAACAAGTGGTAAATGCAAATTAATGCAAATAAAACTTTATTCATAAATTAATGTATATGATTGGGTGTAACCTGTTAAGTAACTTCAACTAAAAGCGTTGATTGAAATATTAGTAAGGCAACAAACTGACTGAAATAGAGAGCGTACGACTAGGGCTTGCAATCCCGCATCGTTCTCAGTCCCGCGGGATTCATGTGAAATCCCGCACATTTGAATTATCATCGGTGGGATCAAAATAAAAGTGCGGGATCCCCCTTTGCGGGATTGGAAGCCCTACGTACGACCGTTGATTGAAATACGACCCATACTCTCAGAAAAGGCAGCTTTGACTTAATCCCAATAAAGGGTGCACTACCTCATCCTAAAATGGGTACTTATTTACCGCTAATGCTTTATGCCTATTTATTTTAATTATGCAAGTCATTGTCGACAAGGAAGTGTTGCTGTACCGGAATTACAAACAAACAAGTACCAATGCTACGTATAGTTTGATAACGCGATGTTGAAAAGGTTGAAGAGTGTTAAGAAGGAAGATTAATAAAAGTAATATAATTAATGGTCACCATATGATATGAAGTAATTAAAATATAATGAAATAACTGTTACCATGTTTTAGAAAAGACAGTATGTTTAGTTTATGATATAATAGATAGTACAGTCAATTTAAACACAGAAAAAAACAAACATTGCAAAAAATCCTATGTTAGGTTTGCCCTTTTTATGTTATTAGGTTCAATCCCCGTAGTAAATACTCAATTTTGCAACATCGAAAAACTTTCGGAAACTCTTTTTTAAACTATACTAAATTTGCTACAATTTTAACCCAATCGAAAGTCTGTAAGTATAATAGTTTCCGAGATACAGCTCTTCAAAAATAGACAATTTTTCCCAAAATCTTTTTTTTAACGTATCCCATGTTTCGAGCCAGATATTGCCACAACGTCGTGCCCTGCGACCCTTGTCACGGAGAAAAAGTTTGTAGGAAATTTTATCGCCTTTTATTTAAGCATAGATGTATTCCTGTGGTCCTAATAGTTCTCGAGAAAATGACGGAAAACTGGAAACAGTGAAATCGATATGGCTGCACATATATGTAAGATACAAATAGCATTAATATGATTAGAAGACATCTTCTGATTATTCTTATTTAGCCTACTCAAGGAATGCTCAAAAAGGGCTTGTAGCCAGACTTTTTCATCGTAAAGATTTTATTTCTGGGATGCGTTTTGAGGTGTTTGGTGATGATTATACCAAAAGTCCCTGGCCCTACGGTATGAGCTAACTCCGTAGCGTAGGTAACAAAATGTGCGGATTTGTTTAGTTTTCCGTGTGTATCTCTTGAACGAGTCTAGGAAAAAAAAGCCGCGGAAAATAAAGCCTGGAAAAAAAAATACTTGAATATTTTACTAAATTTTACACAATAAGGAATAACCTAACCTAACCTAACCTACTGGAATAAAAAATAATTACTTTATAAAAATGAATGAAATTTAATAAAGAAAATTTTATACGACCGTGTCAGAGTTATGCACTTCCTCCCTTGGTATACAAATAACTATAAATGCCAAAAAATATTGTAGTAAATAGGCCGACCGGCTTTCTCTTCCGCGGCTTTTTTTCCGCCGGCTTTTTTTTCACTGGCTTTTTTTCCCGCCACCCCTCTTGAACAGGTGGTCGTGGTGGGAAATGGCCAATTATTATAAAATAAAAACTGTCTATCATAATTGTATTTAGCAAAGACTAGACACCATTGAAAATGGTGGCGCATAAGACTGAAATTGATTGGCTAAGGATGCAGGTAATCTGTATTTAATACTCACATATCAGATTTAGCTCCAAACCTCCCACAAAATTAATTGTTCTCTAGTGTCCTCTATTACATGTTAAACTGAACGTTTTTCTTTAAATAGTTATAACATCTAATCTATTTGAGATAAAATATTAAACTGTATATGCATTTTATAGGAAATTTTATGGTCTAACAACTTTTATTCCAACAGTTTTCGCTATAAACGCAATACTTTAGGAGTTAGGACACAACATTTACCGAAAAACGTCGTGTAAAAGCGATTTTTTAAAAAAGTCAATTTTTGACAACAAATATCTCTTCAACGGCTAGAGATAGAGAAAAAACGCATAGAAGCAAACTTGTAGGAAATTTAAACTGCTTTTATTTTCCCACTACAAGCACCGGTTCAACAGATACAAACGGAAAAGTTTGGTTTGAGATACAACTAATTTCATAAGTACATACATATAACTGTGGCATCAATGAAACTGCAACCAAAACCCGTATGTTTAATATTTTTTAGGGATTTGAATAAATGACGTACATATCAAAAATATGACGGCCGATAATCTTTAAATTAGAGTCAAACGCAGTCTCAGGATGTTTTTTTCTAGTTACATAAATGTAGGACCACTAGGGGAATATTTAGATTAAAGCTCATCAAAACATTCCAATTATCTCAGGAAGGGGAGGCTTTATATAATAACTTATGTACTTACTTATTGAATAAAAATGTAAAAATCTGTGCAAAAAAATGAGAAAAGTGTTGCTTAGGGATACTTGCAGAATATGCAACAAACTGGATATATTTTACCAATAATGTAATAAAACCACACGTATTTTACCAAAATAGATTGACAACCACTTACCTACTTCAGAAAAATCAAGTTTTAGAAGAAGTGTTTTGCTGCCTTACATAACAAAGAAGGGATTAAGTTGACAGGGGTAACAATTTACACCAGTCATAAATGAATGACTTTAAACTGTGTCATGTCATGTTGGTTGCCGAGTTTCAAACCGATATTTTTTCCAAGTACAGAAGCAATGAGTAATTAGGATCGCAACAGCCAGGTAGTCTCGAGATCCGCTAGTGAACGGCCTCTATGTTTCAACTTTGATGTCAATGTTTTAAATTCAATTTGGGGTCATGTTACGTGTAATTACTTACTATTTTTATCACTTGTTATGATTATTTGTATTTTACATTTTACATTTGTGTATTCTCAACACAGGCTTTGATCAGAGACCTGCTATAATTCCTTTTCTCATGTTATGTATTCATATCAATATCATTCAACAGCTTCGTGTGATTTGTGTATTGTTTATGTATGTAATTAATTTGTTTAAGCGAGTAGTTTTTCTTGGCAGCTCCTTTTCTGCTCCCTAATTCGTCGTTGAACTGCCACATTCTCCTTTCGGCCTTGTGTTGTTAATCACTAAATTTTGGGAAAGTTAAATAAATGCCTTTTTGATCTTTGATGTTTATCGTGTGTTTTGATACTTCCTCTCGATTATAGTTCAATGCCAGTGTATTCATGTCTCTTTAAGACAACAGGGGACCTACCAACTAGACGATTACGATCACGTGCTAGGTATGGGTGGGGTTTGCCGGGCTGTTTAAATCGTACCGCGTTTATTTGAATTTGAGGCAGGTTAGTTTTGGAGGGAGGTTCAGCTGCCATTTTTAAATATTTCTCCTTCCTGCGGTACAACTGCGTTCACGCTTACATTCTAAAGCTAACTTCACTTTTCTATTTTTGGTAATATGGTCACAATGTAAAAAAATAGAAAAGTGAAGTTAGCTTTAGAATGTAAGCGTGAACGCAGTTGTACCGCTGGTTTGAATTCTGTAACTGTAATGTGAAGTTAGGGGTAAGAACATTACATCTCTTGGAATCTATTCATACAAATAACTTGAACAACATTCTTTCAATATTGTCAAATGCCACAGTCTAACATGAAATTTCTACTTTTTTTATCTGAGGGTGAGTAGGAAATTATACTCTGATGAACGCTTACCTGGATCTATTAACTAACCAATTCAGGAGAAAATGTATGACGTCGTGTAGTTCTTTTTCTTACAACTCTAAAGATGGTTCATAATTTCATATTTGTTTCGCCGAATATTTTCCCTTTATTAATGGGATGGTTCTTAAGATCCAATAGGTGTCTCTGGCTAACTAAAAAAAAATTAAAGGGGCTCACACCACAAAGAACCCTGTTAAGGTCTCCAAGTAATATCTCCCACAGTCACACATCACCATCAAAAGCTGATTGAAAACTGTTCCATTTATTAGCTGTATAGTTGTTACTCGAGGTGGTTTATATACCGGGAGTTCGTTCTCAAAGTCGAACATAGGGATTTAACATGGTATTGAACGTTTTTGCCAATTGTTGCTCGCCTATTTAACTTAGAGACAAGGTAATGACATCAACAGAAAGAGAAAATTATTGCGATTCAAATAATGCTACTGGCAAGACTAAAAGTGTGATTTATTCTTTTAAAATACTAACTTAAAGTATGACACTTTTGTATAGTAGTATTAAAATTAACGGCAAAGAAATGTCGAACTCTTCTGAAATTAGCGTCACCATGAAAGGTTTTAACCATAAAAACCCTTTCTTCGTTGGTATAGGTATTCATTATTAGATAAATAAACTTTAATACGTGGTTAAACGTTAAATTCGTATTGACAAACAAACAGTACAAAAAAAAATTGCTGTAAAATTTTAAAATCAAGGGAATGCTATTTAAAAAGTGTCATATTTTAAGTTAGTATTTTAAAAGAATAAATCGCACTTTTAGTCTTGCCAGTAGCATTATTTGAATCGCAATAATTTTCTCTTTCTGTTGATGTCATTACCTTGTCTCTAAGTTAAATAGGCGAGCAACAATTGGCAAAAACGTTCAATACCATGTTAAATCCCTATGTTAAACGAACTCACGGTATAGGCACAAGAGCTAAAATTGTGATGCCCTGTGTATTATAACACACCACTCTTTATTTTACAGGTGTTAAATTTTTATGAGGCCTTTATGTAAACTTATGTCAACCACCTTTTTTCTTTGTTTATTGAGTTTATTCATATCTGCATTAGGGAATTTAATCGATAAGAATACATGTTATACTTGTTAATTCGCAATTCCACAATTTTAAAATTTTTAATATTCATCATATTCATTATCACTTAAAACTGTGGCAATAATTTCCTTTGCTTTCAATTATCAATATTCAAAACATTTTTCGCCATCTATCACTGTTACTGTTTGAATAATTGAATCTATTTACATATATTGCCAACTGTTCAACATTAATGTCTGCCTTAATATTACTTGACCATGGGTCCCTATGAGGGGGGGGGGGCAAGAGACGACAGTTGCCCCCCTCTCCCTGGACTCGGACTCTGAGCAGTAATATTTTCTTAAATAACGAAATGCTTTTTTAATTTGGTTCGTAGTGTTGAAATGGCTAATGATCTTGTCCAAATTGCCCCCCCCCCCCTCCCGGAAATTACTGTATGGCCCCTCATGTACTTGGCGATTATTATTATTATTATTACGTAAAGTAGTAGTTGTTCTTTTAGTCTATGTATACTTTTATTTCAAGGTGCAGATCCACTATAGGAATATAGGTACATACATAAATATTATCGGTATCTTGAAAAGCACATAAAAAAAAACTCACAATCAAAAAAGATAAACAATCAAAAGAGGATGACATTTAATTAGAATTCCGTAAATGGCAGAAGTAAAATAGGTACCTAATAATTTTATACAGGGTTAGCCAAATGTCCGGCAAAGGAACGATTACAGCCAAACGAAGCGATGTAGACACCGGGTTTGCGGGAGGCTATTTGGTAAATTATAATCTATTTTACCAAATTTACGAGATATCTGTGACGTCACATACGGGTAAGTTAATTTTTTTATACCTTGTGTCCCACGCTAGGGGTACCTCATGGGATTTAACATGGGAAAATTGAAATTATCTTTTTCCTGCTTCCCAAATTAAAAAATCGCAAACATTTTGACGCAGATTTAAAGTGGCACTTAAAACGTTTCTAAAAACAGTTTTTTGATAATAATTTGATAATTAATAAATTAATTACAGGCATTTGAAATTCGAAATTTTGAAGGTTTTTCGCGCATGCGATTCAGATCGGCTATCTTCGGCTACAATTTAATTTTAGCATCCATATTGCTTTAAAAACCGAACATAGCCGATCTGAATCGCATGCGCGAAAAACCTTCAAAATTTCGAATTTCAAATGCCAGTACTTAATTTATTAATTATCAAATTGTAATAAAAAAATTGTTTTTAGAAACGTTTTAAGTGCCACTTTAAATCTGCGTCAAAATTTTTGCGATTTTTTAATTTGGAAAGCAGGAAGAAAATAGTTTCAATTTTCCCATGTTAAATCCCATGGGGTACCCCTAGCGTGGGACACAAGGTAGATAATTAACTTCATAGTGTTGTAGACCAATGAGACATTAAGAACAGTGCCACATGCACCAATCACAAATTTCTTTAACTGAAAAGAATGTATGCTACTTTTCTTGCCGCTACCTCATTGTTTTAGTAGGTATTGATTAATATTTAAAAAAATCAAATGTCATTTTGACAAAAGTAAATTAACGCTTCATTCAGTTAATTCTCCAACCGAAGATCATTCGTTCTCAACTCTTGTCAGGCAAGATTTTTATTTTGTATTTGCATTGATTGCTAAAAGGTAATTAAACTCGATCAAATTCTTGGGAAAAGAACCCTCGCGCTCCGCGCTCGGGTCTTTTCGTCAATTTGATCTCGTTTAATTGCCAAGCAACCAGTGCTCATACAAAATAAAAATCTTGCCGACAAGAGTTGAGCACTTATGATCTTACTGTTGAAAATTTTATTTTTGCAGATTTCTCCGAAATCATCAATTTCAAATACGATGTATCTAATATCAAACTACTTCAAATTCTTTGAGAAACCCTACAGTATAAATAATATAATAAGATACAGCACATTCCATTTAAAAAATGTGTCGATGCGGTAATAACTTATCCGGATGTGACGTCACAGATATCTCCTAAATTTGCTAAAATAGATTATAATTTACCAAATAACCTCCCGCAAACCCGCGTTGTCACTATATCGCTTCGGTTGGCTGTAATCGATCCGTTGCCGGACATTTGGCTAATCCTGTATTAATAATCTTAATAACATAGAAAGTTTTTTCGTAACTATTTAAATACATAAACTCACACATTATTAATATATTTATAATTCTTACTATGGGCAGGGTTGGGCAGTCACAAAATACTTGTACTTATTCAATATACAGTATTTGAAATACATTTGTATTTTGTATTTGATGATTTTTCCCTAAAGTATTTTGTATTTTGTATTTCAAATACTCTCTTATGAGTATTTTAAATTTTGTATTTGAAATACATTAATGTATCTATGTATTTTGCTCACCGCAATGTTAACGATAGGTTCAGAGTGAATTCTAAGTACACATTTTCAAGAACCTACCTATAAAGCTTTCCTAGAAACGTCTAACTAAATCTCCCAAAAAAACACCCCGTATGCGTATAGGTATTTTTGTATTTCAAATATTGTATTTGTATTTTGTATTTTTAAAAATAATATAAAAATATCTCGTATTTTGTATTTCAAATACATTTCTAGGAATATTTTGTAATTTGTAATTGAAATACGTTAGTGCATATACTTTGCCCGCCCCTGACTATGGGTCTATTTGGTTCCATGAGTCTTGAGTCTGGTCAGAACTAAAATTCGTAAATTCATTGTTTCCTTTTCTTGTTAAAAATTAGGTCAAGAGCTATTAAAGATCCAGCTGCGTCGTTCAGGTGAGGTAAATTAAATACTCCAACTTAAGAGTCATCAGCATCACTAGTTGGAATTGAAATTGATTTCATGGGTGTCGCTGTATAGTTGTATACATAAAATTTAAATAAAACATTGTTGTATCAACACAAGAAAGGTGTCAATGAATAGAGGAAGGTTTATTGTAGGGCCCTCCTACGAACCTCATAAATAAAAATGGACTGCTGATAGCATGTCCCTACTGTTTCGCTTTTCACCCCACCAAGGATCCGCCATGATGAGCGCAAATATTAGTAACATTCCGGTAACATTTGGATATTTGTGTTGGAGATCGGTCATGGTTGGTACCTCTGCTAGCTTGTGTCAAGCCATAGATTACACAACTATATGTAATCTGTGGTCAATCGTAATATAACCTGCAAATTTCTGTTACATTCCCCGACGTTAAATACCTTTAGATTTTAACAGTTAAGAAGACAATAAAGTTGTTTATAATAATAGCTGTATTCGTTTTATCAAATTCAAGTGAGAATCTCAGCTATGAACTGAGAAAAGTTATTTTTTTTATGTGATCCGAATTACATTTCAAATTTTCGCGGTTGAATTTGCGCTCATCATGGCGGACGCTGTAAGGGGTCATTTCGAATACATGTGATTATCAGTCCATTTTTATTTATGAAGTTCGTGGGCCCTCCTGATAGGGATCTTTAAATTTTTCACAAAGTTTTGTGTAAAATTTGTTTGAAGTTGCTTGATATTTTGAAATGTTTAATATTAGATATAAAGCGTAAAATTAAGTTAATATAACTATTACACTTTTTTAATCATATTTTAATCATAAGAAATTCATATACTTAGTAAAGGAATACTTATTCAAATAATTACAACACATTTTCAATCCAAGCAAGTGGTTGGATAATGGATAATCAACTCTATATGTAGAGTAAAATTTTTATGAGAACTAGGTACATGACGTCATACAATTTTCGTTGCAAAAATCGTTCAAAACAAGCAAATACAACAATAATCACAAAAACTTTGTACGCGCGAAAACAAATTGAATTTGTCAAAGTATTGTACTTCCCTACAATTTTAAAAATGAGATCGTCGAACGAAGATATTGGTGTCTGCACATTATGACGTCATGTAGATCTCATAAAAATTTTACTCTAATGTCTTAGGTTTTTATCAATTTTGTGCATGGTATATTTCACAATAACGATAAATGTAAAAGTTACTTAGTTGGTAAAAATGTGACGTCTAAAAGGTGAGGTGAGTGATCACCAAATAAAAGGTGGTTAAAACGAACACACCTCTATTTAAGTAACGAGCAGAATTAAATTAGCTCAACGAAGTGGATATTAGGATACTAAAACCGAAGGGGCAAAAATGAAATATAGCAATTAAGTACCCAGGTACCTACCAGAAGTTTATGTAACTATTTTCAAGTCAAATATAATCTCCTCAAACGTTAACAACAACCGTAGGTGGTACATGGTATGTACCATTAGTATGAAAACACTGTATGACAATCGTGCTGAAAAGTCCAAAGAATTCTTCACGCGTAACCGCAAGTTACAACTTCGTCCGCAACTTTTAAATTTGTTATAGGTATGCCCTAAAATGTGTGTCAATTTTGGAATATATGTATCTGAACGTCTGAAAATCTCCACATACACAGGTGGTGCAAGACAGCCCAAAAAAAACTGTCAAAGTCAGCTGTTATATAGTGCAACATTTAAAATATGTACAATTTGGCATATTAAGGAACAAAATTGTTGTTTAGACAAACCAAAACATTTCAGTGTGAAGAATAGTTGTGCAACTTTTGAAACAATTACGTTTCATTTCATTTCAATCGTTACATATTCATTTGTTTGTGATACTTATAGTAATTGATGAATTCAACGATTCGAAGTATATATTGAAGAAATGTTAAGCATAGTCAAAAAATGAAAAGGCCAAATACTTGGATGAAGAAATTGGGTCATTGTAAATAAGGTAATTAATTAAATTAACTCAACGAAAACTTACCACGGTTCTTTAATGATAATATACATGAGGACTACTGCAGCCGAATCGGCCTTCACAGTTGGTCTAGTCTAGTAGATTAAGACAATGGGGACGTTTTGCACCAGTTAGTTAGTTGGTAAGGATTTACAGGATTTACTGTTAGGGTAGATGAAAAAAGCAGCAGAAGAGCAATGGCACGTCGAGACGTAAAACAAAATATACAACAAAAGCGTACCTATTAATTAACTGTATAGGTAACTGTTGAAGTCGGAATATACGTATTTGGTAATTATTACTATTTAACAAATGGATAAACATACAACACAGGTGGTTACAAACATCTCATTTGGGTTTACAAATCTCAACGAATGGGTTTTACTCCAACGTTTTTTCATCGAAATTGTGCATATAACATATATGAAATCACCCAACAAACCAAGTTCACACATTGTCCAACTCCAACATGATAGTTACTGTGTATTAAAAATGTGGAATGTAAAATGGTTATTGAGCTATTTATATACGTTCGGAAAAAGAAAGCACACATGTATGAAGGAGTTCAAAAATGCTCTGTTGAATTTTGATGTTCTAGTAGTAGTTCGCGTCTTTTGCTTTTAGGTGGCTGTGGATGGTGTGGTGGTGACTGGTTGAGTAGTCGCTGGCTCTAAAAATAAACGAGCAGTTAGTTTGTGCATGCATTTATTTGGTGAACTAATAGACGTTGGCGAATGAACAAGAACTGGGAGTGTTAAACAGTGAAGAGATAATAGCAATGACTTTAAGTCAATGATAATAGTTAAATACCTATAGTAATATGAATTATGAAATTGTGAATGCCTCTGTAAGAGTATTTTAAGATGTCCTCACCGTTAGCAGTGCTTTACAACTTCAACTATAGTCTGTAAAATGAATGTTTGTGATTTTCGGCTTAGCGCTTTATTTGGCGTACACATTCGTAGTTTGTATCTATTTCGTTCTAACACACAATATTTGGAAATAGAGAGAATGGAATGCTACATTATCGTCGCCACGGGTGGTGAACTAACACAGACACTATACGTTTAAAACATCTGTATTTGTGTCAGGTGTGTTAGAAGGAGATAGTAATGTTTATTTTAGGCGTCTCTTTAAAGACTAAATTGTCTGTTGTAATCCTTTGACAGTGGTATTCAAAAGTTATTTTCGCGTGTTTGTAATAACTACTGAAAATATGCTATATTCCTTCAATTTATATAATAATAAATTATATTATTATATTTTCCATTATGTTTTAATTTCTTTATATAAATTGAAGGAATAGAACATATTTTCGGTAGTTGTAAGAACTTTAAGTACCTACTTATATGAAGGACCTTAGAAAGTTTAGATTGAATGTGAAGATGAAGATTCAGTATTTTGCATGATAATAAAAATCAAACCCAAATAAAGTAACACAGAAAATAAAAAAATAAGGCAATTGAACATAAAAAATATGTTGAAAAGTAATAAAAATTAAAATGTTTTTATTTTTATTATCACTCTGGAACCCATAAAGAACAAAAAAAATGAATCGAAAATTATTAGGGTCGTAAAACCGAAACCGGAATTGGAACATACAAAAAATAATTCTGTCTAAATAAATAAAATGGAACCGGAACGATATTTCATTTTTCAACCCCTGGATCGTGTGCAATAAGACCTACCTATCAAATAGAACACAAATTATGTAAATACCATGAAGAGAACGGAACGAATATGTGCATGTTTCATCAGATGTACCGCAGGGCTCAATACTCGGACCCACTTTATTTTTAGTTTTCGTAATTTTCCCTGGGACATCGTGTATAACACTAGATACAATTCCGATTTCTCACAAATGATCAACATTTGGCAAACTTTAAATATCAAGGACACAAAGTTTTAATTCACTACCTACCTACTGGTATCCAGATAATACAGAATATTATATTAGGTATACGG
The DNA here is from genome assembly GCA_036250285.1 of Pyrocoelia pectoralis. NCBI lineage: Eukaryota > Metazoa > Arthropoda > Insecta > Coleoptera > Lampyridae > Pyrocoelia > Pyrocoelia pectoralis. The sequence goes on from CM070077.1 coordinate 32,111,643, forward strand.
GTATACCAGTTTCAAAAGGAAACTAAAAGCGTTTCTGCATACAAACTGCTAGTAACGGGTCTTTCAAGTTCGAGTTTCTATTTCGGTAGTGTTTTGTTCTGAGAGCTGTCACAGTTCTATGCGTCTCTTATGACAGATGTAAAGTAGACAGTTCACAATTTACTGAAATGAGTTCAATTTCGCTCGAGAACTGTACACATCCACTACGAAAATGGCGGATCTACATGTCGCAAAATTATGGATATTTTCGGTTGTTATAATCGTCCAACAGAGGCCGGAATTGTAAACTTATTCGAAAAATTTGAGTCGACTGGCTCGGTACAAGATATAAATACCCCTGTATCGCCCCGGCCGTTCATCTGAAAATATCGCTGCTGCAAGGGAAAGCATTGAAGAATATCAAAATTTGTCAATTGAGCGGCGTTTAGAGCAATTATTGGGCCTACCTGCAATCACCATCTGGCAAATTTTGCGTAAGGATTTGAAATTGAAACCAAACGACCATCGGCAACGTCGACAATTCGTTAATTTCATCCAACAACAACTGGATGGTTTTGCGGAAAAAATCATCCTCTCAGACGAACCTCATTTCCATCTGAATTGGTACGTAAAAAAACAAAATTGCCATATTTGGGCATTGGAAAATCCACGGTAGTATGTTGAAAAGCTTTCACATTCCTCTCGTATTACTGTTTAGTGAGCATTTTGGTCTGGTGGTGTCATTGGGTCATTTTTCTTTGAAAATGCAGCTGGAAATGCGCTTACCGTCAACGGATTGCGATATCGTGATGTGTTAACAACGTTTCTTTGGCCTATTGTTGATGATATGGATATTGACGATATGTGGTTTGAACAAGACACAGCCAACGAAACAATGAATTTATTGCAAACAAAACTTCCGGGAAGAATAATCTCACGAAATTCTGAAGTAATTTGGCCGCCAATATCGCCCGACATAACGCCTTTGGACTATTTTCTGTGGCGCCATCTCAAAGATAGAGTTTATGCTTTACGCCAGAAACAATTGAAGCCTTGAAAGGCAACACTCGGCGCGAAATTGCCGAGATAGAGCCCTAATTATGCGGAAATGTAGTTTCAACAAAAGAATCAACATCTGTAAACATGCACGCGGGGGACATTAATTTCGAAGATATCATTTATTATTCATAAATATTGTAAGTACCTCTACTTCTGCATATATCAATAAACAGGTGATGAATTACCTTTGAACGGGAAACTGATACTTGAAAGACCCTTTACAATTTAAAATAATCATCTTTTCTTCAATGTAAATTTTAATACTTATAATTTTGACAATTTATTGTTTTAATGCTTCTCTTTTATACATTTGTAAGAAGAACGTGCAAAAATATAAACACATCGAACAATGTTATATTGAATAATGGGTAACCTTCATCAAATTGATGATGTGAACGAGATTGTTCTAAATGTACCTACTTGAAGCGAAAGATGGAATTGCGAACTAAACTAATACGAGAGTTCCCAAGCATTAAAAATAGAGTAAATTTAACTCACCTTCACGATGAATACGAGTACATCCACTTGTGGGCGTTATTTTAGAGTTTTTTCGTCTTTTGCAGTACAATATTTCGCCCAGGAACACCAGGAATGCAATCAGTTGTCCAATACAAAGAATAGTAAAACCGAAAATTAGATGCTGCATCGACAAAGGTACTTTGGTGTCGTCATGGAAATGATTCTTTGGAAAATGTTGCTCTTTAATGTCATTCTGAATTTGATCACCAATGCCCGATTCCTTAATTCTTCTTATAATTACGTCAGTAGATTTAAGAAAAAAGTAATATGAATCCATATAAAAGACAAACTCCATGTTTCTCGTGTAGTGTGAATTATCGATTATTTTGTAGTGTATTCCTTCTTGAAGATCTCTGTTTATGTTAAGCTTCAGAAAACGAATGGCCGGAAGGGAAAGGAAAAGTGAACAATTTTTATACGTCGCAATATCGGACAATCTTTTGAAGTATGTTTTATTATAATAATGGCTTAAATGAATAAATTTTAGTTGCAATTTAGACACAAAATCATCATCATTGCCTGTATTCTGATAGAAAAATAAATCGAACTCTATCCGCTCACCAAATATATTTAGTTGAGATTCTGCCAAGTCTTCTAAACTATTAATACCTGGTTCAAACTGAGGTACTACCATGAAGTAAAGCAAATTACTATTGAAAGCGGTTTGGATCACAACAGAGTAGAATATAAAGCACACGACAAGACATCTCAAAGCTCTGTGCCTTGGAGGTGAAGCTGTACTTCCCCATAACGCAATTGACAGCACATGCATCAAAATCTTGATGTATCTTTCAAAAGTGTAATTTAGTTTTAAGTATTTAGCGAGTAAATACCAACTCAACCAAACGAGAATTAATCCAAAAACTACCATGATCCAAACTTCTGTATGAAAAATAATGAAAATTGTTTTTAATGGCGACATTCGTGGGGGTGTAGGAACAAGAAATACATATCTCTGATAGCCAAAGACCTCGCTAACTTCTTGTTCTTTTTCTACCCATGGCATGAAGAAACCACCGCTTAGAATTATATCATTCATAGTGGTAGTCTTATCGATTATTTTTAATTTTACATTAAGGTACTCATTCATGAAACGAAAATATGAGTCGTAAATCGCCCATAAGTAACCACTGCCTAAATTATTTTTCATACCGCCATGCCATATCGTCACTTGAAAACATTTAGGATAATTGGTTATCGTTTTGGAATGTTTCCTTGACGTCGTGATAGTATTACAGTTTTGCGGATTTAATACTTTTACATACGCTCCACACTCATTTTCGTGATCCAAGTAAGGATGGCTTTGGTATACAGTCACATTTTGTGTATTTAAACCATCGTTGTATTCAAGTACCGCGGCATTAAAAAGATGTCGTTTCCAAAGCACCTTAAAAATTTTAGAAATATTTGTTGATTTCGTGACGATTAAACTATTTCTTTCGATGAGGTCAGGCATCAACCACGGTTTACTTCCATAAAATGTCGTTAATTGTGACATGGTTCGATTTAACGATAGTGCATCATTCGTGTAGATTATATAATGACCGCGGTATCCGTTAGTCAATGATTGAAACTGTTTGTTCACATTAACCTTCACCACTGGATTGGTAATGTTTATCTTGAAACTCGTGTAATCATCTTCTACAACAACATAAACTGTATCATTCTTACCAAAAAAATGTTCGCAAAAATTGGATACACAATCCTCCACAGCACTGTGATCATCTACAAATATGGATCCGAACACTACATCAAAGTGGCACACACACAGGATTATTAAAACAAATATCATTTTCGTACACACTGTATAGAAACACGTCTGTCGCTAACCAGCTGTAAATCGAAAATCAAGCTATTGTTTGTATCGTACGAAGGACATACGTCTAATTGTTTTTCCATTTTCAATCATCGAAATTGTAGTCCTTTGTTCATAATGCGGATATAAATTGCTGTGAACAAAAAACTTGACATCAATGATTGATGATCCACTCTGAAATAAACAATAACATAATAGTTGGACTTGGAAACAAAATAAGTGATTACTATAAGTACTAAAATATTTGGGTGGCCAATTACTTGATCGTTATTGATTTCTCAACACGATAGGTAGGAACATTACGGTTTTCTTTTATTTTTAGGTATTATACAATATACCTAATACATATATTAATATTGCCTTTCTTCACTTTTTGTTTTTATGTTAGTTTGTTCAGAATTCTGCTTATTTTATCTGTCGTACCATACGCTAAAAAAGGGGCGGCAATGTACGTACTCTGTTGTTTCGTCTTTGTTAGCTGGTTTCTTGGTTTTGTACGCTTTCTGAATGTTGTATTCCGAAAATCCGTTTTGTCATAAAACTTGGTGACGTTTTTTCTTTTCTTCCAGTCGATTGTCGTTGTCTGCCAGTTCCTGTCATCTGGTTGCCAACGTTTTTATAACTGAACTGACTGCAGTTGTGCAGGATGATGATGAGAACTGCCAGAACTGGCGTTTAGGTATCAATTTGTCTCTTTGTGTTTTCTTTTGATTATACTATATTCGGTTGTTTTGACATTTTGCATAGTTTTAGTTGTGTTTCTAGTCGTTCGAATTTCTGTAATTATCTGCTTCGCTCTGGTGAGCTCGTTGCCCGTTTCCGATCTGAGTGATGTGGTTTGTTCCAATATATTCCGTATGGTTGAATGTAATTTGCTGCTTAGTTCTGTTAATTCCAAATAATTAGGTGTCTTGGACAGATTCTCGTAACAAAGCCAAGCTTGTTCGATGTAAGATGTTTCCAATCTTGTAATTATTTTTATTCAACCTTAGCTGTATACACTTTGGTATTATATCTTCCTCTCGGCATCGTTTCAAAAGGGCCAGGTTGCAGAGTAGCTAATTTTCTTGGTTCGTAGTTTCTCGAATCCTCTAGCACTTCCTCGCAGTACAGGTTATAAGTATGTTAATCTTGAGGTTTCCGCGGGTGTAGGTATGTCCAATATTCTCCTTCCGGGCGTTGATACTCGTTGCTGTTTCTCCATCCCTTTGGTTAGGTTGTCGACGACGTTTCGGGCAGGTCCCACTAGCCATTATCAAGTAGTCTTCTTTGATCCACTTGTCGTAACCCTAAAACCAAGTTACTCTGTTTCCTCCATCTCCTTGCATAGTTGTTTCTCTTTCTGCTTGGCTGTTTTCTGTTGTGTTATTGGTCCATTTGTTTTCACTTCTTGTACTAGGTGGTGCGAAAAGAAAGCATGGATTTCAAACTACTATAATTGACTTTATTTTGATCACATAAAAAATGTAGTCACATCAATACATGTGTAATTTATCCAATTTACGAATTTTACTGCATATAATTAATTTATTACTTTTTGAAGTAATCATCAGACAGATGGCGTCCTCCTTCATCAATACACATTAAAAGTATTTTTTTGAAATTGTCAATCAATTTTTCATTTTTTTTTTTGGGTTGTCTGCTGCTCAATAGCGATAGTTTTGTTTGTTAACATATCCGTCCAAATAAAAGTGCGCTTCATCGCTCGTCACCAACAAAACATCATCAGTAGCACGAACATCAAGGATTCTCTCACAAAACAGCCTCCGTTGATCATGATCACGTTCGTAAATCTTCTGCACGACCATGATGAAATTTTAACTCATCCTTCAAGATGCGCTGCAGCGAACGACGAGACAAGCCCAAAGCCGCCAGGACGCTCTTACTCTGTCGACATTTTGTAGAGTTCGCACTGTGCCAGGACGAGCAGACGACTTCTGCTTCATGACTGATCCAGTTGTGCGAAAAGAGTGAACCAAACGAAAAATTGTGTTGCGATTTGGTATCGAACCATTTCGCGAAATATTGAACTGTGTAGGGGAAAGCTGTTGAACAGTTATACGTTATCAAGTGATACGTTATAACAGATTCATTACTTTTAAAAAAATGTTCAACAGCGAAAACGCAATGCTGCATGGTCCACTCCGCCATTGCTACTGAAACTGGTCAAGTGAGCTCTCTAACCTACAAAAAAACAGGTCTCCCTCCCCTACACTCCACTCCCACCACTTCTACTACGCAACTCGAATCATTACGTTCTTTTTGCGCTTCTCAGTACTTTCACTTTGAATAATAATAAAAGAAAACCTTTTTGAACGAATTCTTTACTACATTGTTACCTTTTTTTATATTGAACAAAATCGCACATATGCGTATACCAGTACCATTTAAAAACTATTTCATTTAATACGTGTAAGATTCATCGCTGATTAATTGAGTTAAATTCATTCATATCCACCACCAAAGTTGAAGAGGCAATGACAACGAAAAGGAAGGAGACCATTAACGTTGTTAAATTAAAGTGGTAGGAATGCGTCACTCCGTCACTAGACCTATCACCTATCACTTAAGATAGAGCGCCAAGCTTTAAAAAGGAGAAGGTAGAACCCTCTTTAGTCTTGGGAAATTCTTTCAAAATTCCTTTTGTTGTTTCTTCCTTAGTCGATTTAGTTTTATTTCGATGTTTGCCTATTGTATTATCTAAGGGCATTCACTAGATTGAAACAGACTAGTGAAAATTTTAACTGACATATTTCTAACATTAAAACATTAGGTTTTTGGCGCCAAATATAAGTATTATTAAAGATCATATTGTCCAACGGGTTCCCGTTCAATCCACCATCATCCCGAGCCGAGAGCAATATTGTTTATCTGAGAAACCCACCATGTAACGAAGTTATTACTAAAGTTCGGAATTTCCCGTTACACTTACAATATTAGTTTTATTTTTTTATGGCATGTTCAAAGTCTGCAAGTTAAATGATTTTGATCAAGAATCAAATAAGAAAGTTTTGCGGTATACCTAATCGTTTCCGCACGATTTAAACAATAATAATTGTGTTTTATAGCGCGATATGAACAATGGCGCCGCCAAGGGGGAGGGGAGACAGGGGGGGGCAATCGCAATCGACCCCCCCCCCCCCGGAAATAGAAAAAAGGCAAAAGTTATTAAAAATAAAAATAATTTTTTACAATATCTTGAAAAAACGCCAGAGACATGAACCCCCAATAGTGCTTGCCCCCCCTGGGAAAATTTTCTGGGGGCGCCCTTGGATATGAATGCTTGTGATTTCGACAAATTTATAGGGGGGAGATGAAATGGTGTTTGTATAGAAGGTGTATTCAGATTTGTTACAAGAGCAGCTTGGTACGACATAGAAGTGGATGTAATGGACGATTCGTTTATCGACAACATTGATTGCGCGTTAATCGTTGGATCAATCCCTGTGCCCCGTATATTAATTGTAGCTAAATGAGGAGTCGCATGAGTATCATAATATGAACGAGGGTGTTATGTTTTCGGTTGCATTTTCTACAAGAAACGAGTTCATGTTTGAAAATTATGATTACGCTTAAACAATTAAGACAAAGACACAAACGTTTAATTTCCGACACGCGCCTATTAACATCTAATACAGCGATCCCCAACCCATAGCTGGCGAGCCACGTGTGGCTCGCGGCAATTATAACCGAAAGATGTGTATATGTGTGTGTTGCTGTGCACTTTTCCGGAAGTCACCGAATGCTGACGAATGCGGATGTGATATCTATTTTAAAACCAAAGGTATTATAAATTTATAACCTACAAATTAATGCTACAATTTAGATAGGTACCCCCGCAAACCACGTAAATATATCTGCACTAATTTTTTTCAAAGTAAGTTTTAAACATTTTAGTATAAAAGTTCGGCATCTTATTCAAGCGGTATTTGTGTCTAAATATATTTTCTTTACCTACTTAGAAAATACGTTCAAAGTTTCCTTATGAAGATTACGTGTAAAATATAATTCGCTATTTGTGCTTATTTTTGGGTGAAAATTTTGTGTAAACATGCAAAGTTTGTCTGTGCGAGGTCTTTAACCCATTTCGAACATTAAAACAATGCCAGAAAGTATTTTCGCGAAAATTGTCAAAATGACAAGTATCGGAAACTTTTTCTCGATAACATGGAAATTTGAATTATTTCAAGTTGAAAAGTTATTCAAATGATGAAAAATAATTCTATTATACCTCGCGTTAACATTTTCATCGTTAAAATGATGTAAAAAGTAGTAACAGCATTCATCGTAGACTAATTTATATGTCCCGATACTTTCTTTCGGTAACTTTCGAAATGTACATGTTTGTGTGCTTATTTCGAATTTAGAGATTTTGAATGATGGACGATGTGGTAGGCAACATACAGGGTGTCCCTGAAATGCGTGGACATCGCTTAACCACAGATTCCTGGTTCGAAAATAAGACGATATAACTTAACTTACCTATATACAATTACGTTTCGTTTAGCTAGTATTCAGCTTCAAAGTTCTTTAAAAAAAAAGTTATTTTATCCATAACGACAGAACGCTTGGATCGATTTGGATAATATTCGGTATTGTACTCCATACAGATGTAGGTCATCTTTTAAGGTGATATTAGTTATTATCAGTGAACCATTAGTGTTCGAAACACGGGTAACCCGGCATAAACCAGTCAAAAACTTTTTAATGGTAAGACCAATAACTTTCAAAAAAATAGTTTCAGAAAGAGACATTCCATAGTAACTTTTTTTGTTACTTGTTAATTGATGGTATCTGTTAAGGTTTAGACACAAAAAAATAAAATCTGAGGGACGGCGCACTGCATACACTTACTTGTCATTAATAAAAATATCATCGTCATTGATTTCATAGAATACGAGACTATTAGGTTACATTTGTTTTAAGAAATGCAGTGCGCCGTCCCTCAGATTTTATTTTTTTGTGTCTAAACCTTAACAGATATCATCAATTAACAAGTAACAAAAAAAATTACTATGGAATGTCTCTTTCTGAAACTATTTTTTTGAAAGTTATTGGTCTTACCATTAAAAAGTTTTTGACTGGTTTATGCCGGGTTACCCGTGTTTCGTACACTAATGGTTCACTGATAATAACTAATATCACCTTAAAAGATGACCTACATCTGTAAGGAGTACAATACCGAATATTATCCAAATCGATCCAAGCGTTCTGTCGTTATGGATAAAATAACTTTTTTTTTAAAGAACTTTGAAGCTGAATACTAGCTAAACGAAACGTAATTGTATATAGGTAAGTTAAGTTATATCGTCTTATTTTCGAACCAGGAATCTGTGGTTAAGCGATGTCCACGCATTTCAGGGACACCCTGTATATAGTCGTATGTTTTCACCGAGAAAAATGTTTTTGTCTACATATTTAACTTAATATCGATTGATGAAAGTAGGTGGCAAGTGTATTGTTACGTTACACTATACCAAAGAGAATACCTATACTTTGACTATACATCTAAATATACAACTTATATTGTAATTAAGAGGAAGTAAAATCCATATTTACTGCTGTACATATACGTGTAAATGATACCTTTAGTTAGTGAAATAAACAAAAATTTGAAACTGTTTAAGGTAGAGAAGGTCTTTCTATAAAACAGATGTTATGCAACGTTAGACCAGCTTCTATTTGTACATTTTATGTTCTATGGTATTTTTAGTTTTACTATAGTTAAAGAGGAATGTTAAAACGTTGTCCCTAAGGCCATTTGTATTCCCAAAAAGCGCCAGTGTCCAAATTGAGTTCTTTTACATTCAAAATTCATTCTAAACTATCCTTATGAAGTTCACACGGAATTTATTATATTTTCGTTAATTTTTGGGCAAAGACTAGATGCAAAGACGTAATTAACATTGTGAAAGGGCCATTATGTATTTTTGGTTTCAAATCTATTCCAAAAAGTTAGCGTTTTAGATTTTTTTTAATAATTGGTAAAAATTTACTATAGGTAGGAACGAATTCTTATATCTTTACCAAATATCAACCCATTTTTGTGATTTTTACGTCAAATGTAAGTAAATGTAGGTAATCCTTTACTTTCGTTACTTTAATAACTTGCTAAATTACAGATACCTACAGGGTCAAAAATCTGAAAAGGTACAAAAATGGAAATTTTTTTTCTTTTTTCAAGCAACTGTGGGGACAATGCGGAAAAACGAGTCCGTTCGGCGCGTCATCGAGCGGACGATGACGCGCCGAACCCGGATCTCGGTAGTCGCGCCCATACGTGACGTCAAACCCCCACATGATAGACACGAATGCGCGTTCGAGTAACATCGCTACCGAGCACCGACGAAGCGCTACCGAGCACCGACGAAGCGCCCCTGACAGGGTATAAAAGCGTGCGCACGACGATCAAGAAGTCACTCTCTTCCGGAGTTGTTAATAGCCTGGAAAGAGTCACCTACCCCGCTTGGCCGGAGTTGTTAATAGCCTGGTCATAGGGAGGCCACCGTCCGACGCCGGAGTTGTTAATAGCCTGGCTAGGATAAGCGACCACCGCTACCACGTACGCCAGTCAAGCGGCTGCGGTCCAGTTCACCGTGTTATTCACCGGTGCGACCTAACACTACACCGCTACCACGTACGCCAGTCAAGCGGCTGCGGTCCAGTCCACCCCGTTGCTCACCGGTGCCGCCAACGCCTACAAAGAGGCCACCATGGAAGCTGGTGCCAATCGACCTCGACACAGGGCCCTGCTACAGTGAACCTCATAGCCGACCCCTGCATTTACTCGACCCACGAAGACAGTGCGTGAAGTATATTCGTTCTTTAACTTTGCGTTCTTGTTAATTTGTTCTTGTTACTTTGTTCTTGTTAATTTGTTATTCTTTTTATGTTATTTGTTCTTTCGTTAAAACTCGTTAATATAAAAACCGTTAAACCACTGCACGTTACATTTCCTAAATAAACGTCGGCGCACGCACACAACTAAGCCAGCTCAACAAGGTGTGATATTTTAAAACAAAAGCTATTACAACCTACAATCACAGATAACCCCCCCCCCCCCCCCAAGCACGCGAAACGCGAGAATCGCGTGTACCCCCGTTTATAATATAATATAAGAACATCTAGCGATAAAACAATATAACACCTCCTCCTCCTTGGCAACGCATCGGATGGACACTGATCTGATATAGACACCAGAAAAAATTCACTCAGTAGCTCCAGTATATACTTTACAAGGGAGAGTAATTTGTTTTTCCATTTTCAATCATCGAAATTGTAATCCTTTGTTCATAATGCGGGTGTAAATTGCTGTGAATAAAAAACTTGACATGAATGATTGATGTTCCACTCTGAAATAATCAATACCTAATATAGGTAATAGTTGGACTTGGAAACAAAACATGTGATTACATTACCAAAATAATGACCAATTACTTGATCTTTATCGATTTATCAACACAATATGGATATATAAAGGTTTTCCTTCATTTTTAGAAATTATACTACTGGGTGTCCCATTTAATATTACGTTCTTGAATATCTAAAAAAAAATGCATTTTAACAAAAAGTGTGCCGAATCAAAACCTTCATAGTTTTTGGGGGGGCATCGGATTCAGACAAAATGGCCCCCACCCCCAGGGGGAGTGGGAAAGGGTTCAACTTAAAAATCTTAACTTAACAGGTGACGCTGCAAACGGGGTGTCCCATTTTAATCTCACGTGGGGAATTTCTCGAAATGAGTAGATCTGACAAAAAAGTTGCCGAATAAAAGTTTGATGGTTTGGAGGGGAACGTCTGATTCTGTAACAAATTTCACTCGCCGACACTCAGGGGGTAGATAGAGGGCGTGATTTAAATGGAAACCCCTATTTTGTATTGCATATTTAGAAATTTAAAAAAAGTTCCCAAATAAAACCGTCATAGTTTTGTATGCTCTTTCTGAATGTGCAATAAAAAATAGAGGTTTCCATTTAAGTCCTCCCCATCCACCCCCCTGGGTGTCGGCGGGTGAAATTTGTTACAGAATCAGACGTTGTTAATATTCTCTAGCAATAGCGTCACACGTGAAATGTTAGCTGAGACCGTTGATTGAAATATTAGTATTCAATTAACGCTAAAAGTTAAAAAAAAACCTCTTTACATTACCAACTTGTAAATACCACCCGTGCAACAATTTTTAATTTCAATTTAAAAGCACAAAAAATGTTAATTAGTTAATTAAATACGTATAGGTTACGTTAAGTAAAAAATCACCCGCTATAGTATTCCGGTTAATTGAGCCGGTACGAGTATCAATAGCAGAAAATGATCTATCATCGAAACAAAAACTATAAGAATTTTTTAAAAAGGTTAGGTGCCCATTAAATTATAAAGGAGCCGTAAAAGTCCTCCCATTATCATAGATTGCACAATGATGTTACACAAACGTACTGTTGAGAATCAAAAAGGTGAACGTCAATTCTCACACAAAATTAATGGCGAAGAAGCGAGGTGGCGGTTTGCTGTCTTGGTTTTAAGGAGTTACCTGTTGTCCAAAAGTCAGCTTAATACAAAGAATAAAATGGAAGATTAAACGTTCGATCATTAAGTTCTAACTTAGTCTTTTTAGGGCACGTTTTCGTTTTTACCCCTTGCGAGTAGATTTCAGTTTATAACGAGTAAATGCATTTTGTCTGAGGTCTAATAGAAATTTAATACAATTTTTACAAAATTAAGGCCATCCAAAGGCCATGGCTGTGAACCTAACTACAAAACTTTGTGTAACGCAGTCTTTTGCCCATATCCATGACCCAAAATTTGCACACACAATTTTACTCGCCGCATTTGTTCTGTCCTTTACGAACAGTTTTAATTTATCGTGAAACGTTATGAATTATACTATTTGGTTCGTAGATATTAAGAGATGACGTTGATGTGGCTGAGAGATGCAAGTTTTAGAGCAAGCCTCACGTGGGCTAACGGACTTGACGGTCAGCCGAAAATATGATGGGGATGTCCAAGAATTCATGAGAAAACCAAACGTCTTCAGTACGTTTTGGTAAAGGTGATGTTTCCGAAGACAGTGATGGCCGCTATTTTCTGCCTAACGGCGTCGAATTTAATTTTTTATCAAATTTCGTCATGAGAGAGGCAAATTTCTTGTGTATTTTCCATCTAACACGTGTTGGAAGATCTGAAGGTTTTAGATACACGACAGTATTTTAGTATAATGTTATTGTTGTTCCTGAGATGTCGATTGTCAGCTGTCTCTTCATCTTTGGGTGGTTTCCTTGGTAGCCTTTTCCCAACTGATTTTTCGTTACGCGCGATATGGACTTATCGATGTTTGTCATTGTGGTTATGTGGTTATTTTATGCACGTTTCTTTGAATTTATCCATTTTATAACGTCTTATCCACATTGTGTACCATGATATGTCTACGTCCATTTCAGTTGTTCTCATTGTTGTGGTATTATCGTCTCTAGCATCCGTTCTAGCTTTAGAGGACTTTACATTTCAAGATATTGGTCAGTGGTTTTAGGCAATTTCTTTTTATGAGTGGGGTTGCAACCTAATCCTACCGTTTGGAGCAAGATCTAGTTACATTTTGTGGTATTTCATGACTTCGTCCATTCATTACTAAGTTTTACTTTAGCTTTTGGTATTTCAGATAATGATCTGTAATTGGTGGACAAAGGAATAATCGTGCTGTAGGGACTGTGAAATGGTGTACCTAATTTATTATTCCCCCGAATGCAATGGAAAGCAAAGTGAAAATCGCCATATTGAACACAATAAACACACAACCATCACCAAAAATAAAGTTTTGTACAGACAAATAGGTTTTTCTTATAAAAAAAGCTGGAGCTAGTTAGATTTATTTATAAGAAATAGATTGGGGACTGATTTGGCCGAATGCGTGCGAATTTTCGACGTGTAGGTAGTGTATCAACTGACGAGAAACAATAATAAACTCTACAGTTTCAGAGAGCAAAATATCAAAACCAAGATAGCCAGCAAAATGTATAGGCCGCAGTCGTTAGTTTAGTTTTTTTGGACTTTTCGGACAATTATGCGATGAATTCATCCCTGAGAGGATGTATGTATAATTGTTACGAGGCTGGAATCGGCGTTCCCCCAAAATCTCTTCAAAATCAAAAACTAGGGGCTGCAAATAAGTAAGCACTTTAACATCCGTTAATAAGAGAGCAATATGGTTCCAGTATAAATTTGCTGCAGATGAGCTGGAATTTTTAAATGATACACCACTGAATTCTGCAGCATGTTATTGGACGACATTTTGCAAATGTTAAAAATGAGAAGCCTTATCAAATTAGAAACAGAATACGTGATGATTACACCCCTCCCCCCCCCCCAAACCGCGCCGATTAAACTACGAAACAACCGAGGCAAGGTGGCACTACACTCTACCAAATATCAAAATCCAAAATCATTTAGATCTGTAGAACCCACGCCACATGTAACAGTCGAAAATTTGGTACTGCCATAGCTGAAAAATGTGCGGCAACAAAATTGAGATGAGCAAAACTGAGATGAGTGAAGGACAATTATCCATCTGTCACTATCGCCATATCCACAGCGGGAGAGAAACTAGTCAAAAACAATGTGTGGCGAAAAAAGAAGGTATGTAATCATCATTCGAGATTTGTTAGATAAATCGATATTCTTTCTCTTGCGGTATACAAAGATCCATCTCGCCTGATCGTAGATAAATCAATGCGAGAAAGTGTAGTATAATTTGGTTCCACTTCATAAGCCAGTTTTAGTACCTACCTCATATTGATGTAGAGAAGATTGTACTATAAACTTATATTTTACAAAAATTAGGTTACTCCACTCTCTTCTAAACGGCAAGGTTTTGCCAACACCAGTATCTTTGAAACTTATTTATAGAAATGATTTGTTTTTCTAAAAAAGTGCACTTTTACTCCATTAGAAATGTTGGTTCATCGAACAGAATCACAGAAAAATACCGAGAACCTTCACGTGCATTTTCTTAATTACCAAGAACCTGGAAGACCATGCTACTCATAAAGAATTTTTTAAGGTTCATTGGATAGAAATGTGCTCTAAATCGCCAGAATTGTGGAAGAATGACAGCATGCATTCCAAGTGAGTGTAATTTACGTCCCGTATCGATGGGAGGGCGCTAAACGTCCCCTGTGGTGGGTGGATCTCGCTCTGTTCTCCAGTAAAGGTAGTGCTGATAACCATAAAGTTGACACCCATAAGAATGCTTCGAAACTCGTTGTATCTTGTTCTCGGCACATAGTATAAATACAACAACAAAGTAGTACCTACATCTTTATTGAAGCAAAGTTATAAGATTTCGAAAATCATGTTGGCACGCTTGGTAAATTAATTTTTCACTGTTGCTTGGTTATGAACTTAAAGGAAAAGATGAAAACTTTTGCATAGTTCGTCAATGAGTACTATTACCCAGGAATTAATGTCATAACTAAAGCTTTTAAGTCCCCGTCGTCCTGGTCATCATCTAGGACAGCATCATCTTTATTGCTAGATACCAATTCATTAAGAATAAAAATCTTTCTATTTACTTTTAGTTTTTTGTTTCTCAATAAATACGTCTGTTGGTCTGTTACTGCTATTTTTAAAAGTCCGACACTATAAACGGCGCGACGCGTCGGTGAAAATCCTCGTTTTCCGTTCTTGATGTAAAAAAGTTCTCAAATGCTCACACATCCTCCAGTCTGTACTTATAGTTGGTGGTCCACTCTACACTTCTACATGTACACCAGAGTTGGTTTTCCTATTGTTTCAGTTAAAGCAATGGTGTAGTACGTCTTGACAAAGCTTCGCACACGTTTGACTTTCCATTTTATTTCTCCTT
The DNA here is from genome assembly GCA_036250285.1 of Pyrocoelia pectoralis. Classification (NCBI taxonomy): domain Eukaryota; kingdom Metazoa; phylum Arthropoda; class Insecta; order Coleoptera; family Lampyridae; genus Pyrocoelia; species Pyrocoelia pectoralis. Next base: position 32,126,870 of record CM070077.1, read on the forward strand.
GTAGGTATGGAAAAGGATGCTTAAAGGGGAGGAAGAGTAGGGAAATCAAAACATTTTGAAAATGAAAAACATGGAGACGTGGCACTAATTAAGCAGTATCTACTTTTCTTTGAAACCTTCTAGAAAGACTAGGGAGACCACTTTTAGCGATACAATTACATTTACTGTGAGTGCGGTAAGGTACCTTTCATAGTACAGAATCTTGATTAGGTTTGTGACCAGATATTCTGTTTTGCTTAAAACTGTCTAAATATTAACCCTTCGAGGGTAAGTATCAAATCAATGTCACCCAGCGAGATGAACCATATCGCTATCTGTGCCATGACTATAGTTAATCCCACAGTTTCCCTATTGCTCAATTACCTTTTGCTAAGAAAATGGTACAAAAACAACCTAATAGAAAAATAAGTGACATTAATAATGCTAATTAGAAAATATTATTGGAAATTAGATAATATTTTGACTTTATAAATACTTTTTGCTGATGTTAACCAATTTAGCTGGTTTCACCTCCTTTTTTATATAATTTCGATGTATTATGTCAGTTTTTCACTTTGTTAACCTTGTGATAAATGTCAGCAAAATGTCGACCAGCTTCTTAATTAAACAAATTTATAGACCAAAATGACAACATTTATTGATTTCGATTGATAATCTCATAAAAAATCGAAATTTACATAAATTCCTGTTAACTAATTGTCTTAATTATGAACCTGTACCAATTAAATTAAGCGCTTTCGATATGATGTTTACTCTATTACTTTATTAGGAAAAAAACAAATTTACTTAGCTTGAAGCTGATTTTTATGATTCTTGGCGAAATTTTGGTACTCATGTATTATGCAACCGTTACAACAAGTAGTAATACTGTTGTGCCTATAGCTAAGAATCTTCTCAAAATACATACAAAATTACATTAGTAACAGGATAAATCAAATTTTAAGAGAAAGATTTCCTTAATTGTGTAATTAGGCAATTGAGAATCCTATAAACTTTGGAAGATTTATCAATTAACAACTATCACTGGCACTACAACAATTTAAACAATGAGATGAGAGACATCGGTAGTGTAAGCTGGTAAATAACGAGGAACAGGTTGTACTCCGCCAGATTCTTCAATTCTTCTTTGTCTGATGTCAGAGTCGCCAGGCCAGGCACGTTCTGGTGCACCCGTTCTTTGAAATTTATCAACAGCCAAAGAAATGGTTGCTGTATCATTGACTCCATTGGATTTAATACGCCTTTGTGTAGTTGTCAGGCGTAATGATTTTCGCTTCTGAAAAAAAGGTAATAAATAACGGAATAAATGCAAGAATCATAATCCACCTCCACACATCCTCTCCATTTATCCGCAGCATGCCTTGCCAGCTCCATTCTTTTCTGTTTTTTTATTTGATGCTTCTTGTACGCCATTTCAATAACAATTAAACCAACTCCACCAACAATACCCGCTGCTACTAAAATAAACACACCGGCCATATTTTTTAAGCCTAACGTATTTGGTGTTTTTTCAAACTGTTCACATTGCTGCAAATTGCCCTGCAATATCCATTTGTTATCTAAACTTTCCATAAATCCACTCTCGTGGAAATCTAATATGGCCAGCGTTACGTCGTCAGCCCATGGTGATCCCTTCTGTAGACCGATACCGTAACCAGACCTTCCAAACAACTCCCCTGCAGTCACCAACTCACAATCCTGTGCCGCCTCAAACTCTAAACGTGAACTGTCCCAGATGAAAGCCATCAACTTTCTGAAATAGAGATTAAACTAATCAATCAATTTAATTCACCTTCATACCCAATCTTAACATCAGAAATTGCCGCTTCCGCAGTCGCATAATTATTCGCCTCCATCGTTCTGTACATGTTTGACAGCTCAACCTGTCTTCTAAAGTACATATCGACAGCGGAACCTTTGACAGTGGCGCAAGTTAAATTTTCCATCGTGTTGCGCAACTATAATGACATAAGTAACTGCCGTAGATGATATTGCCTAATTACCCTCGCGTCGTTTATTCCAGATAGTTTAGTTTTGGGTCTCTCTAACACAAGAAATGCAGCAAGATTTGCGGTGTAAGAGGCGACAATTATCATGGCAAATCCAGCCCAAACCATACCTAAAACTCTAGCCGAGAAACTTCTCGGAGTACCTTCTCCAATTCCGCTGTTTAACAGTACCCCCCACGCAAACCAAATTGCGCTGGATAGATTCAACGCATCTTCTTCTGTACCATCCGTGTTTGCTAACTTAAATCGGCCAAACGGAGAAAAGCGATCGAGCAGATATAGCACTAGCGCAACAACGTGTACCGAAACCATGACTAATATCCACAGTGTATTGCTGAATGGTTGCAAGAATGAGACGAGTGTTGAAGACCTAGAAGGCTGAAAGGTGTGGGTGAGAAAGTTTTATCATATTGGAAGTGTTACCTTCTTTTCTAAGATGGTGATACCTTGATACTTGAAAGGTTTACTGAACTCGATGAACTCAGCTCGCTCAGGGTTGATAGTTAAAGGCGCCACAATCATATCGGCACGTTCCGTCACCAACTCACCAATTAAACCGGTCCACTCCTTCTTTGTTCCGATTGCTACACTTAACATTAGTAATAGCCCATTATTTTCTTAGCCATACCTGTTGTGTTTTTAATGATGTAGTTACCAAATTGGCCATCTGGCGAAAGAGCTAAACTGTATGTGAAGTTAATCTTCTTGGATAATTCTTTGAGAAGATCCATGCAAAATCCTTTACAACAATATTTCGCAGTTTCTGTAAGAATGTGAATTAAACTGTACCACCTCTCGTGCTTACATACCGTCCTGGGTCGAGTTGAAGTGTGGGCAGAGGATTTCTTCGGGAAGACACGCTTCTTGGTCTTCACCCAATTTGCGTGTGTAGACAAAGGGTTTTTCTTCAATTGTAAGAACCTTTAAGTGTGTCGGTATCATGAAGCCTTCAGGTTTAACTTGTTTACGTCCAGGCCACAGTATGCGTTTCTCTTCAACTGTTAAATGCATCTTGCTGCTTTCCTAGTAAGATATGTATCAGCTTTAGAGTTTCAATCACTCCGCTTACCTTGTGAAAGTAGTATTTACCAACAACAACCTGACTTTTTCTCCTTTGTATGTTAACAATGTTGTATTCAGCATTGATTCGGTCACCCTGATCATCAAAAGCGACTTTTCCCGTTTCACCATTTACCAAAATCTGTTTCCGTATGAAATTGAATAACTCTCGTCCGGTTTCCCAAACTGATCCAGAGTTGTCACAGTCCTTGGGGGCTTCGGTTATTTCCTTCGTTTGGTTCATGTCGCGTAAGGCAGATGCTAAAACGTAACTGAAACCTTTTTTTTATATCTCCATGCACGTTGTGCTTCGCCACTTACATGCTATCACGTATGTGCGCCTTTTCGTTGGTGGCGTTCACCAGTTTAAGGCCTAAAATACCCTCCGGGACATTGTCAGCTTTTAGTGCCTGCTCTGTTACAATCCACGCGTAGCCCGCTTCAGTCATGTTGTACAGTCCAGCGTCCCTAAAAATTATTTTCGCGTCAACCTTACTTGCATAAAGAAGGTAAACTCTTGATTGGGCGTTCTTCATTTCGAACAACTGGTCTATAAAGTTTTCCAGGCCCGGTTCGAATTCTATAACGGATTCGACCTAAAAATCTTTGTTATACACCATATATATTTAAAGGAAAAGAAACAAACCTGAACTTTAATTTCAATATCATCTTCCAAATTCTGCGAGGTCGTCTGAAATCTACCCAACAACGCTCTACCGTCACTGTCAGAGCTGTGTATGAAAATGACTTTCTTGTAATTAAAATGCTTTAACATCTCTACCCAGACATCAGCTTGGTGAGAGTACGGCGGTACCGTACGAAGAAAAGATACGTGAATATTCTGCAATTAGACTAGATGAGGTTGTTGCCATGTCGTTTTTTTTACCTTATCAGAAAATGCGGAATCACGTGAAGATATACCTATTACTGGGATGTGGTAAAATCCACAAGTGTAAGATACTGCAGCTGGTGAAAGGTCTCCTGTTAAGGGATGAGAAACGACAACAGCATATACCTTTATCCAAAATGAACAGGTTAGTGATAATCAATTTGATCAACAACTCACCCTTCGTGAGATGACTGACTTACAAACGTTTAAAGCTGTACGTATAGGATTTGGGTCCATTAAAATTGCCTTATCGTAGTACGTGACACCTTTGGGAACATATTGCTGATCAAAGTTCAAGTGCTACAAACACTTTCAAATCAAATAAACTCTTTAAATATTGAATTGGACCTACCAAAATGGTTTCCTTAAAATAATGTGCACTTTCATTATTACTTAAAACACCACCAACATTAAAAACTGTTGGATTCGCGGATGACCATTGGTCAGCTGTCGCTCCATAAAGAAAAAACAAAAAGGCAGCGGTTGTTATTAACATATCGCTTAATTAGTTACACTCTCTTCTCTATTTGTAAACATCACAACTGACTCCGTGAATTGGAAGCTGTACAGAGCCGCGCCCGTTTCCATAGCAACGAATCTCCAGATGATATTGATTTTATGCACGACCTTTCTTACAGCGCCGTTGAAAATTATGCACGAGCGTAATCAGCAAAAATTACCCCTTATCAAGATTTAATATACTGTGAAGTTTCTCAAAGTGTTTCAAAAGCCACTCTATCATTTCTATCGTTTAGGCAGACTTAAAAAACAATGTAATTTCCCCCGAGAATCGACCTCAATCGGGTGAAAGTGATGGGTCTCGACATAAATGACTTGTACACTGGGGAAATGATAAAAAATTAAATCAATAAACTTTAATAGAATATAAGCAGTATATACATTCAAGTACAGTTATTGTTAGATTTATGGTTAACCCCAAACGGGTAAATGGGCCGCAGCTTGCGAAAAATACCAAGGGTCAATATTGGCTTGTATAGCAGAGGAAGTACCGGAAAGTGTGGTGTCCGTTGCGGTAGCAACGTGGTTGAACGTGTTTGTCGCCAGTGAATTTAGTGCAGCGATTTTGGCAGTATTTTTTTCTGTAAAGCAAAAATTACACTACAGCAAAAAGCAAATAAACATACCATTTTTTCTAATGTGGTACGCGGCGACATTGGCAGCATGATGTATTGCCGCAGCGGCGGCAGCTTCCTTTTCGGATGCGATACGCTGATGCTCGGCCACAATTGATTTAGCATGTGCAAAACGTTGTTGTGCCAAAACAAGTGCGTTGGCAGCAGCATTTGACCGTTGTCTTTGAACAGCAGCCGCCACTTGTGTGTGTTGTACAGCCAGTGCAGCTGCCGCTTGTTTTTCACTTGCAATTTTTTGACGGGTCAATACCTCTTCCTTGGCCAGATGAACGTGGTGCTGAGCGGACTGTACATTGGCCGACGCTTCTTTGGCAGCCGATACCAAGGCGGCTATCTCAGCAGCTGACGAGCCATGATTACTGTTGTAGAAAATTTCCTCAGCGCTAACACCGCAAAATGCGAACGTAATCATCTGTAATCAAATGAATTGTAAAACACGATGTGCAGGAGATGTTACTTACAAGAAGAAGAGCCATTACACTTTACAACTGATGTACTCCCAGAGAAATGATGCTTTATATACAAGCAAATGAAAGTGACTTGACTTTTTAGTTAGTAAGATTGTTGTTATTATCTTGGATAATTATAATCACCCTTCAGAAACTATTAACTTTTCTTGCAAGAATTGTTAATAACTGTCACGTTTTATAATAATAGCCGTAGACATAATTTGGTTTTCAATGTTTTCATATAATTATGTTATTTAAAGTTGATTATTTATATTTCCGTATTGCGAAAATAAGAAAAAAAGGCTATAAGTGTCGTTTTAATAATATTACGCTATAAGGAGGGCAACATTATACAGCGAAAGGGTGTTTCGTAATTAAAAAATTCATCTCATAAGAGATTCAGGCTATATCGTTTTGGGCGGACCCTCGCATCTACTAATGAAGTGAAGAGCATACAACGTATGCCGAATCCAGGTATTAGAAATCATTTAAACAATTAATGAAATGAAAAACTCCTATAGATCTTCGAAAAAAGAGCACCCAGGTTACCAAAAGCAGCATGTGCTTTTCTCTGGCTAATGACGCAAACGGTGTTTTCTTTTCTTTTTGGACAACCACAGGGTTAGCCAAAGTTACAATTGAAGACATAAGTGGATAAAGGTGTCATGTCACATTTTTTCACAAAGTAACTTTATGCAATTTTTGGGCACCTATGATATACAATATGTAACTTTCTCATGTCTCATTTGTATCTATTTTTCGAGGTTACAATCATTTAAGTCAAAAACTAAATAAAAAAGTTAAAAAAAGTTCCAGCTCAATATATATTATGCCAGTTTAGTCAAAACATTAAAAATGTGACATGACACCTTTATCCACTTATGTCTTCAATTGTGACGTGATTGAAGTACCTTGCGTCAAGCTTGCGTCATCAGACATTTCTGCCTCAGGTTAATATAAAACTTGTATAACGCTTTTAAAACGAATAGGGTTATTGAGAACTGAGTCAAATTATTTTTATAAAACGAATGGTGTGTTATTGACAGGGTTGACTTAAGTCAACCACAACGTCCAAAAAGGAAACGCCTATTAATTCTATAATGGCGTTACTAATGACATCCTATTTCTAATGGCCGAAACGTACACACTTATTCGAACAAAATAAGAAATTTTATTTTGGACAGACAGATTACTTGTTATAACTTGGTTTTGTAAGGCTTCGTTGTTTGAGCGGAGCGTACCCTGTTGTGATTTTTTATATCAATGGCCGACTTTACACTCCTTTCTCTTTCTTTTTCGAAAGAGTTTTTCGAAAATTACGAGAAAATTTTTCGAATTCGATTTTCCAACCAATGTTGTAGTTAGACAGAATTGTCATTTTCTTTCAATATACGGAAAGCATAGAAAAATCGTTATTTAATCCAAGGTTTTCATTATAGAAGCATACCTATCATTATCATTAATAATAGCAGCATGCTTTGGCTTTTGTCCATACAACATGGATGAAGAAAAAATGAATATATAAATTTCATGCTATAAAAATATAAATTGCGCATTAACACCTTACGGTCTAAGGGCCTAAGGGCCTAAGGGCGTCAAAAAGCAAATATGGCGGCTGATCAAATCACAAAGGAAAGAAGTTACTGACTTATTTGAAACGAACCAAAACTCGGTCAATATCTAACGGACGTGTATAAAACAGATGACGCAGAAGAAAGGACATACAATAACACTACAGAAATTAAAGAATACAAAATGTCCCGAACGAGGTGGGATTCCAAATGAACTTCTGAAATGGGGGGGATTGTATCTGACCATAGCTTCCCAAATGAATTACGAAACATCACCACCATACTTATGTTTAAAAAGAGAGACAAGAATTACAGAGGAATAAATCTATTACGAACACCATACTCACGATCTCAACGAAAATCATACAAACAAAATTAATAGCGTTATCTATTAACATTCTGTGACATTTCTACGTAGCAAATCTTTCAATACTTCGTATTCTATTCAGAAGATTTTTATTCTAAGTATGTAGATTGTAGCTCTGATCTATATTTACATAAAAGTTACTTTAGAGCAGTGTTTCCCAAACTTATCTATAGCGCGAACCCATTGTGTTAAAAAAATTGTTCACGAGCCCCCTATTTCCCCCTACTCATCAGCCAAACCAATTTATTACGTTTGTAAGATATGACACAAATAATGGCATTCAAGGTAAGTATTTTATTTTGTTCCCTATTGGAGACCAATACCACTCTAGAATGTTTATTTGACACTTTTGTGAAACGCGCAAGTAAATATGATATTCACTGGGGAAAATGTATTGCTATAGGCACAGATGGCGCTAAAGCTATGACGTGCCATCAATCTGGTCTTGTCAGATTACAAGAAATAATGCCTAATGCTACATGGAGACATTATTTTTTTACATCGAGAAGCTCTTGCGTCAAAAGCTGTACCTCCTGAAATGAACTGTGTTGTAAGTTGTAATTGCCATTAAAGGTAAGGCTTTGCAGACTCGTATTCTTCGAAAAATCTGCGAAGACATGCTTTATTTGAAAATCTTCATTATCACACCGAAGTAAGGTGGCTTTCAAGGGACAACGTCTTAAAAAGAGTATTTCACTTAAGAGCAGAGCTTTTAATGTACTTATTTGAAAGATGAGAAGTCTCCATATGAGAATCAATTTTCCGGTCCTATTTGGCTTCTGAAACTAGGTTTCCTTAATTAAATATTTTGAACAGTAATTTGCAAGGTCGCAACATTAATATAATGACAGCCACTGATAAAATTAAGGGGTTTATAAGAAAAATCGATTTATGGTCGACTTCACTTGCGAAGAAGCAGTTCGATTCATTCCAGTGGAAGAAATTCAAAACATTTACGACAGTTGCAGATGGATACTGAATCCGTTTTTAGCCGGTCCCTTTCAACATGTTGAAATACCAATAAATATGAAATATCAAGTGATGGAATGTTGAAGATCCAATTTCTTTCCCAGAACCCGGACAAATTTTGGACCAAAAGGATGCAGGAATACCCCCAATTGGCGAATGAAGCTGCAAAATGTTTGGTTCCATTTGTTTCATTAATATATTTAGTTCTATGTTTCGTTCGATAATTAAGAAAGTGGTATGTATTTTTATCTTATTTTCATATGCACCTCAAATGAAACGGAAAAACCAGTTCCATTCGGGGAAAGTTGCTCAAAACAAACCTTACGGAAACTTGAATACTATAGAATAGTAGTTTTCAGCTAGCTACCTACCTAGTCGGTTGTTTTGAACAACTCTCGCCCGTATGGAACAGGTTTTTGCTTTGCATTTGAGGTGTATATTGAATACAACTATCGGTTGCGTTATAAATGACATTTGTTTGATGACTTAATGACTTAAGGGACATTGCCGTGTGTATGGACTATACCTCATTGCGACCCCCTAGGGGGTCGGGACCCACACATTGGGAAACACTGCTTTAGAGTAATGGCCATCAATTCTAGTGATCTGTAAAAGTAATTCTGATTCGCTGGACATACTTATAAATGCATTCATTTCTTTTTTCCCATTCCCGTAATACTTATTGCACCATTCGGTACAGTTCAGTGCAATTGCACTTACCCCCTTTCCATATTTTCACGTGTTTGGGTTTCCCTTCTTCATTTACAGTTTTGTTGAACTCTATTAGGATCGCTTACTAAAAGTAAGCACTTTTCAGTGATTAAAGCGATTTGATTATCAAAATTTCAAACACTAATGTAAGTTCCACTTTAATAATAAGGAATGCGCTGAGCTAAACTAAAATAAGTACAGAAAATAAAATACCTAAGTGCTATTATAGGGTATTGCGCGAGTCCGAAATAATTTTGTTATAAATACGGTCCATATTAACCCCCAAAGCGTTACATGAATCCGAGTGATTTGAATTGTAGATGTAATATTAGCAGAAATTTGTACATATTCATTTCGTTAGGTTAGGAACCAGGTTCTGTGTTTGAAGGGCATCGAATGTCGAAGGGTGTTAATTGACAGCTGAGTAACGAATATACTCGTATATTGTTTGAACAAGTTTTGACGTATAATATCATTAATGAAACCGTTTATGAAACAAAGTTACAAATGGTATCAATTTACACTCCACAAATAAACTTTCAAAGGGTAGTTGTTTTAAAGCAACTGATTTTATTATTATTATGGTCGCTCATGTGTTTTCTCAAAAAATATTTATTCAATAAAAATGAAATCTATACACACGAAGGAATAATGTTTTTCCTACATAACCTTTTATGGTCTTCACCCAGAGAGGGACACGGGCATTAATACCATTTCGGTACCAGTATTAGCTCTACTGACGGAGCCATTATGTTCGCTTCTTGAAACACCTCTTCATTTATATTAATGTTCTTACTTTGTTCGTGGTGATCGCTTGATTGATGTTTGATTCTGTGGTGTTTCTGTTATTATTTTGGGTATAATTTATTTTTTATTTATTATTGTTTTTGTTGCAGCTGTTGACCATGGAGGGTAAGGATTGTTTGAAATGTAAACGAGGGCAACCCTTGAAAGTTTGAGGGTGATGTATTCCAGTACATATGGCGAATTATCGAGTCCATCAAGGAAATGACACTATTCAAATATAATAACATTTACGCCGAAGATACTACTTGAAACCCAAGTTGTTGGAGATGATAAACAAATATTGGTCACAGTCATAGCCATACATTCCAGTATTACTGTGCTTCGTGCGATTTTGCCAGGAACACTCTGTAATGGTTGAATTACGTAGCGTATAATTTTGATCGTCACTCTGTTGAAAGGTTTGCGATTTAGGAAATAGACCTCGAAATCGTCTAATGAAAGATAAAGCAAAAGTCAATCCCATATGGTTTGCCATTACGGACCATGGTAGGCTACAATTTTTATAGGATTGTATGCATGTTGCCAAAAGGAGAAAAGTTAACCACTAGTATTACAATTAAAAAGAAATTCATTATTTTGTTGATTAAACCTGTTGTTTTTCTGAAAACTTATATTCTATACGTTAGGATAAATAATGACATATTAATTTATGTATTTTTTCTTTCAAGGGATGCTCTGAAAAATGCCCCCCCCCCCCCCCGTTGAGGATCGCTTTTAAGTTTCAAAAAGTAAAAGTGCGTCCTCTGGAACTTCCATTATTTTTTTAATTATTTATTGGTTCTGGGGGAGGTCCCAATAGGTTCCCGCACTGCGACCTTTTGGTCTATTGTGCTCCCCGGTGTTGTCTACCCTTCAAGATTACCTGTATCTTTCAAAAAGTCCAGGATTTTAGTAGGGCGAATCTTCGTTACTTCCTCTTGTGTAATTTTTTCATTTCCAAGTAGGAGTTCCCTTGCCTTTATGAATGCCTCACATTGGCAAATGACGTGATAGGGCGTTTCATCTGCCTCACCACAACCCCTGCATGTCGGGCTTTCAGTCAGTCCCATGTTGTGCAGGTGTTTGTTCATGCGACAGTGGCCCGAGACCATTTCTGTCGCAAGTTTTATCTTCGTCCTGCTTAACTTTAAGATGGACGTAGCTAGGTCCCCGTTTGGGGCTTCCAGGAAGATCTTGGAATGACTCTGTCCTGGGATTTTCGACCAATGTCTGCAATGCTCTTTCGTGAGTATTGCTTGAATCTCCTTTTTGACTGTGTTATAATGTGGAACATACATAAACCTGCTTCAATCTCGTCCTCTGAGAAGTTCCATAGTACGCATACGCATTGATCATTTTGAATGGAATAAGTAGATTAATATGCAAATAAATGTCAACTTCGCAACTCTCAGTATTTTGCACGACATAAACAGTAGTTACGACAGAATAGCTCAAAAAAGCAGCTAATTGCAATTGCAATAAATACCAATATAAATAATTAAATGAAATGTGAATGTAACATGGGTTGCCTAACGTAAGAGTAGTTTTAAACAAAGATGAACAATTATTACTAAAATTGCACTAGAATGTGAACTAACATTTTATTCAGTATTACCTACTCATTTAGGAAAAGTGACATGAAGAAATTTCAAAATTTTATAAATTGTTGTTAAACTTGAATTTAATTTAATAATTAAACGGCAACTGTTTTCGAATACCGAGTTTTCTTTTATGACCACAGTTGAGAGTTGAATGGATAAGATTTCTATTCGTCGTACAATTTAATATTTGTTAATTAGATGAACACAACTGACATTTTGACTGCGATATACAGCAAATGTTGCTCCTTCGAAAACAACGGCTAGGTTGCATGTTTTAATGGTGGTGAAACGAGTCTCGAAGGTGATCGATCACATGCGTGATGTCCTTTTTCCAATAGACCGCTTACTTTATGTGTTGTACGTTGAATTAGGCATGTCCAAGCTGTCAGCAAGGTGAGTGCTCAGCATTGAATTCAGAGGAAGAACGTGAAAAAACGCGAATGTCTAGTGACAATTTGAAGCTTTTTAGAAAAAAGTTGATTCCTTTGGCTGGGAAGATGATGTCCACAATTTTTTAGGGACACTACATATTGAATACCTAACAAAAAGCCAAAATATCACGAATCGCATAGTTCAGTAGAAATTGGATAAAGTACGAGTCAGGCCGGACTCACTCGCCGTATATTCCAGATGTGTGACTTTTCACCCATTCTCGAGGGTAAAGCAATTCCTTGCCGCAAAGAAATGTACATCGAGAGAAAGAGGTTATTGCTGCAACCTAACAAAATTTTGATGACCTTGAAATAAAATGTCACTTCAACATCGCTGGTCCAGATGTGTTGACATTCAAGGGGAATATTTTCAAACATAAAAATAAAATACTTGGGATTATTGTAAAAATGAGCCTTACAAAGTTTATAACAGGGGGATACAGTCGCAATGGTGTTAATTGTTAATAATTTGTTAATAAATTATTTCACCACCGTAAATGACTAATGGCCAGTTGCACCGTACGAATTAAGGCATGCTTAGTTAAGTACAGCTTAAATGCCATAGCAATCATGGTATTTAAGTTCTGCTTAACTTTAAGCATTACTTAATTTTTACGGTGCAATTGGCAGTAAGTACAGTAGGTAGGTATTCATTTTTTGATACAGAATTTCGCCAAATTAATTATGTAATAGTATAGCTTCAGAAAAAAGAGCAATTGTCCAGTTTCTTAGTTCCATTGTGACTCCGAATTAATTATGACTTTAGACCTCGACAAGATCGTCAATAATTTTGCTGAGCAGAGAGCACGAACGAAACCTTTACATTATAGGTATTTTTGAGAATAGGTATTGCGAATAATATTCCTTGTATTTGTCTAATACCTTTTCTGCTATTTCATATTTGTCGTTCTCGTTAAGATGGCAAAAAATATAAACGTACACCTTGTAGTTGACATAGTGCAACTGAGAGTGACACGAAAATATCAAAACTTTGTCGGTCATTTTGAACGTGTTCCCCTCAAAAAAAGAGCACCAAAAACTAAATCCAGAATTTTTTGTCGCTTGTCGTAGCTCAACGGGAACACCTTCACAATGGCCGACAAAGTTTTGATATTTTTTGAAAAAAATCGATAATTTTAGATCATTACTTCAGATTCGAATAGATGATGAAAAAGAAGAACATGAATGTCTGATAAACCTCAGTGTTATTTTTTGAGGAATGGCTGACAAAGTTTAAACACATACCTAATATCACTAATATATCATATCTCAAAAATAGTGTGTTTAAAGCCAAGAACTAAATATGTACTTTCAAGTTCAAGTTTGATTCTAATAATGCTCTTGAACAGTCTGAACTGGTTAAATCTTAATCCGTTCACTCCCTTCGGTAGAGGTACCAACCGCAAAATGTAAATTGTTTGGCAAAGACTGAATTAACTTTTAGTTTCAACATTCGGCATCACAAAACATACTTATTTTAATTGATCTTTCCACAAAACAACACGTAACTTAATACTCAATTATTCCACGTGTATTTTCAGAATTGCCTGTGATATTTAATGTGAAGTGGGCCAATTTAATTATGGTAATGTCTGTAAAAAAATGCAGTTCTGTAATCTCACAAAACGTACAATTATATATTTTTTATAACAATTATTTGTTATTAATGTTTGCATGATTACAAAATGTGGCAATACGGCAACTTATAAACATGCTATTGGTATAAATTAATGAAGGCTTGTTTATTTCACGATCATCTTTGCCTATACAAGGTGTCCAAAGTTAAACGTTCACCATTGCTATCTCCGTTATTATTGGAGGTACAAGGTCGGTTAAATGGGCAAACTAATGTCATTTTTTCCGCTGTTTACAATGGTGACTACAGAACAACAATTGAACGTCCCGTTGTCGAGGTATTCACAAAAACAACATTTCTTTAAATGGAACACCGTGTATATTTTTAGACATTTCGAAAGGAAATTTAATTTTGAACAAAAAATTGTTAATACATATAGTCACGGCAATCCTAAAAGCGTTGCACGTGACATATGACGTAAAAACAGTACCAATGTAATACTAATTTTTCGGATTGTCATTAAAGGTAATATTCTAGGGTAAAATAATTCTACAAGTTGGCAGCATCATAAATAAAATTACATAGTTGCAACCAAGAACATCTGTCATTATTGTCTTCCATTTCGTATTTTATTCTATTTCGTTTTAATCCATATGACAACACTGTTGACATGTATACCGTGTGTATACGGAAAAGGTGTTAATAGGGATTTAACATGTAAAAATAAACTTATGCGATTTCCTGCTCCCCAATTCATCTTAGAGCAAAACAGTTAATACAAAAAATGTTCAGAATTTAAAACTGTATAGGATAGGTACGTTTTCAAAACAAAAATATTGTTTTTGCAGGAATTAAACAAGAATAACTATTAGATATTTTGAAAATTATCTAGGTAAAGTAGTATAGCCATGAAACAAAAAATAAAATGAATGTTATAGCTGTAGTAATTAACAATCCTAATATTAGGTAATTAGTACACCAGAAATAGAGGAAAATCTTGGCAGAATGTGTGCTTTTCGGACGAATCAACTGAAAAACTTGTCTATCATTTGGAATATTAAATTAAAGTAACTTAAAAAGTTTATAGGAAATGACAGACGCCAATACAATAAACGCAACCGTTTTGTTTCATGGCTATACTACTTACCTAGATAAGTTTTAAAACGTGTAATAGTTATTCCTGTTTAATTCCTACAAAAACAATGTTTTTGTTTTGAAATCGTGCCTATCCTATACAGTTTTAAATTCTGAACATTTTTTGTATTAACTGTTTTGCTCTAAGATGAATTGGGGAGCAGGAAATCGCATAAGTTTATTTTTACATGTTAAATCCCTATTAACACCTTTTCCATATACAGACGGTATAATACTCGTGACGTGCAACGCTTTTTGGTTTGCCCCAACTTTAACCACCCTAAACAAACACATAAACAAATAATAACCACTTAAACTTTTAATGTTAAATGTTGCAAAATTCAAATAGTGACGTCAGATAAATGAAATCTGTCATCACAATATTTTCGTTTGTGACAGCTTTAAAATGCCTTTCACTCATTTACAAAAATGTCACATTCGGAAATCTAATCTGCTAATGTTGTAGTGCTTCTGCAGATATTTCCTGCACACTAGTATGTCAAGATTTTAGGTCCGTGAAGTTGGCGATAACAAATAATAGTAATATGCTGTAATTCAGAAAACTGATTGTATGTTATTAGTATCGATTGTAGTCAAGCGTTTTAACATTTGTAGAATTATGTATTGTTCATAAATTAATTAAAACAAAATTTATCGCCAACTTCACGCTAGCGACAAGATTTCACGATTATCGAAAATTAAGCCCGAAACATGTTAGTATCCCATTTGTATCGATTGTAGTCAATAAATTTAAAGCGAACAGAGTTTCAGTTTAGTCGTAATTAATTAATTAAAATTGTGTCGCCAACTTCACGCTAGCGACAAGATTTCACGATTATCGAAAATTAAGCCCGAAACATGTTAGTATCCCATTTGTATCGATTGTAATCAATAAATTTAAAGCGGACAGAGTTTTAGTTTAGTCGTAATTAATTAATCAAAATTGTGTCGCCAACTTCACGCTAGCGACAACATTTTACGATTATCGAAAATCAACCCCGAAACATGTTAGTATCCCATTTGTATCGATTGTAGTCAATAAATTTAAAGCGGACAGAGTTTTAGTTTAGTGGTAATTAATTAATCAAAAATTTGTCGTCAGTATATAAAACTTGTGGATATGATGGTAAATTTCGCAAAGGTACTTCTAATAAATGTGATCTAAACACAATGTACATAATTTATGTATACCTATAATATAATAAAAACACAGGATAATAAAGTAGAAGAAAAAATGTTTAATGTCTTATAAACGAAGACCATCGACGTT
Organism: Pyrocoelia pectoralis; assembly: GCA_036250285.1. Lineage (NCBI taxonomy): Eukaryota > Metazoa > Arthropoda > Insecta > Coleoptera > Lampyridae > Pyrocoelia > Pyrocoelia pectoralis. The sequence continues at coordinate 32,142,846 of CM070077.1, forward strand.
TATGAGATGAAACCTTATTTGAAAAAACAAACAATGCTTATTTTTGCAATGGGTGGTCTCAACTTTTTAAATGCGAGTAGTACCTACGATATTTGAGAAACAGAAAAATTGTAATTGCACTTGTTGACGAATCTACCTACTTGCCATAATTATAATTCTTAATCAAATTGAAGAGCTCATGTACGAAGTCTGCTCAAAAAGTATCGCGAATTTTGAATTTCCGCGGGCTATGTATATTCGATTTTCGATTTTTTGTGGCGTTGGGTTAGTACTCATGTCTCTCCCTTATGCTGACAAAGTCGGCCATTTTCAATGTTTAGTTAATTGTTGACAGCTATTTTGGTTGGGCGTGTTTTGGCTTCTCTTCAATTTTTGCCTATTCCAAAAAATGGATCAAACAATCTGTATCAAATTTTATGTGAAAAACAAAATTAAGCGCGCGGACAATTCATCACAATGTGAACAACGAAAAGCGTGGCGGACGCCCGAGCACATCAACAACAGACGAAAACATTGATGAAGTGAAGAAAATGGTATTGGCCAATCGTCGAATCACCGTTAGTGAAATTCGTATCAAAATTGCTCAATTGCGAATAAAAACAGTGTCGCGTTAACATTGCTAAGGAGCTGTTGGACTAGGTCCGCGACGTCTCAAATTTATTCCAGAGGATAATAACTGGTGACGAATCATGGGTTTATGGTTATGACGTGGAAACCGAAGCTCAATCATCGCAATGGAAGCTACCGCATGAGCCAAGACCGAAAAAAGTGCGCGAAGTTCGGTCGAGTGTGAAGGTTTTGCTTACAGTTTTCTTCGATTGCAGGGGCGTGGTGCATCATGAGTTCTTGCCACAGGGTCGTACAGTCAATAAGGAATATTACCTGCAATTAATGCGCAATTTGTGCGAAGCAATCCGCCAGAAACGCCCGAATTTGTGGAAGAAGAAAAATTGTCTTTTACACCATGATCACGCCCCTGCTCACACATCGTTGCTTGTGCCCGAATTTTTGACCAAAAACAACACTCTAATGATGCTGCAGCCACATTATTCCCCAGCCTGGCCCCCTTGATTTTTTCCTGTTCTCAAAAACTAAAGAGGCCCATGAAAGGACAACGCTATGCCACAATTGAAGCGATATTTGAATTTGCATTTTTAATCCTATGGATGACTACCTTTTTAATTGTTGATTTCTTTGTGAATAAATACTTCGTTACCGTCCGGAATTTCCGGAACTGCTACCATTTTGAAAATATTTTACATCAATTCGGCGTTCAGAGTAATCCCCTTTAGCACAAATTTTCAAAAAACTAACCATAAAAGTTTCCGCGAAACGTTTAACTATACAGCTCCCAGAAAAACACCCTGTATATGGTACTTCCTATAATCATTGCATCTATCATGATAAAGTACCGCTGTGTGCCTCGTACACATTGCACTATAGAACAGAGTGGTCCTGATTTTTGATCAAAAGTACACAGAAAATTTCAAATAAAAATTGAAGGGTTTATAAATCAAATGGAAGTATCGCGGCTAGTCATACACTCTGCCGCATGATGCGCTACTAATCAGGAATGATTTTGTTGAAAACAGAGGTCTCGGAAATAAGATACCATTCATAAACTAATGAACAGAAGATTACCAAAAAAATTATATACCTTCACGAATATACACTGTGGCCCGAAATAAAGGAGTACATTTGTTAATCTGAAATAATTTTTTTGTTTTTAGGGCGATTTATTTTCTTTTTACAGAGTTAACACCCCAGCATGTCCCCAATATGAGTGCAAATTTTGGTATAAAGAAAATGTACAGGGTCGGACTTACAATTTTTTTTCTTTAATGGTGCATTTGTGATCGTTGCAAATGAAACATGTTTTAGCTAAATTTGAACTGATATGCTCTTTCGGTAAGGTAAGTACCCAGAACACTTCCGTACAAACGAAATTCTCCGAAATTGTAGGATTTGCGAATTATCATTTTTTTATTGAAATAAGGAAATAATACATTTTATTAAATAACACAAATTATAACTAAGAAAAATAGCTACATAATTTATAACTTAAAGTAAAATATTATGAATGTGGCCACCATGATTGTTCACCACTTCTTGTAGCCTTCTGCGCCATAAATTGATGGCCCCATTTATTGTACGCTGTTCAAAGTTGTTCCATACAAACTGCATTCGTTCGAAGAAATGGCAGGAAAGATGTAATTTAGTGCTAAGAAGCTTCCGTTTTAGTGAATATATTAGAAAAACATTTAAAATTACATAAATATTAAAATTCGGCATTTTTTTTTAGTTTATGGCTAATGCGCGTACTTAGTACCATTTCAATAAAAAAATTATAATTCGCAAATCCTACAATTTCGGAGAATTTCGTTTGTACGGAAGTGTTCTGGGTACTTACCGTACCGAAAGAGCATATCAGTTCAAATTTAGCTAAAACATGTTTCATTTGCAACGATCACAAATGCACCATTAAAGAAAAAAATTTGTAAGTCCGACCCTGTACAATTTGTTTATACCAAAATTTGCACTCATATTGGGGACATGCTGGGGTATTAACCCTGTAAAAAGAAAATAAATCGCCCCAAAAACAAAAAAATTATTTCAGATTAACAAATGTACTCCTTTATTTCGGGCCACAGTGTATAATTTACTTCGGTACAGAGCGATTTTTTCTTTAACCCGGTTGCATTTCTAAATATTTCTGTTCAAAGTTTCTTAAAAAATGCAAAGTTTGAGGGGTTGTTTTGGGAAATTAAACAAAATAAACGAGGATGTCTGCCTGTACCGATTTAGATTATAGTGTCGTCTATCATATAATGAAATTTCTATCTCTTAAGTTGAATACTTACGAAATGGCACCTTATTTAGAAACACTCCAAATAGTATAGCCAAACGTGCGGTGGATGTCTATTTAAAAATAAACCATGTTTAAAGGTTTCAAGGGATAAAACAACAAATTTTATATTAAAACATAAGTGATAAATTAAATGTGAGCAAATAATCTCTAAGATTTTAACATGATAACGTATTTTGGCGACACAATTTTGATTAATCAATTGCGACGAAAGTAAAGCACCGTTTGCTTTAAATGTGCTGGCTCCAATGGATACAAATGGGATACCTACATGTTTCATGCTTGATTTGTGATAATCGTAAAATGTTGTCGCTAGCGTGAAGTTGGCGACACAATTTTGATTAATTAATTACGACTAGACTGAAACTCTGTCCGCTTTAAATTTATTGATTACAATCGATACAAATGGGATACTAACATGTTTCGGGCTTGATTTTCGGTAATCGTGAAATGTTGTCGCTAGCGTGAAGTTGGCGACACAATTTTGATTAATTAATTACGACTAAACTGAAACTCTGTTCGCTTTAAATTTATTGACTACAATCGATACAAATGGGATACTACCATGTTTCAGGCTTAATTTTCGATAATCGTGAAATGTTGTCGCTAGCGTGAAGTTGGCGATAAATTTTGTTTTAATTAATTTATGAACAATACATAATTCTACAAATGTTAAAACGCTTGACTACAATCGATACTAGTAACATACAATCAGTTTTCTGAATTACAGCACATTACTATCATTTGTTATCGCCAACTTCACGGACCCCAAGATTTTCCTAAATTTTCTGTTTAACATTAAAAGTTTAAGTGCTTATTATTTGTTTATTTTTAAGTTTAGGGTGGTTATGTATTAACAATTTTTTGTTCAAAATTAAATTTCCTTTCGAAATGTATCAAAATATACACGGTGTTCCATTTAAAAAAATGTTGTTTTTGTCAATATCTCGAAAACGGGACGTTCAATTGTTCTGTTGTCACCATTGTAACCAGCGGAAAAAATGGCATTCGTTTGCCCATTTAACCGACCTTGTAGGTCTAATAATAACGGAGATAGCAATGGTGAACGTTTAACTTTGGACATGGTGTATAATAAATTAGTACATAATATAGGTAACCTAACAATGTTATGTTATTACCACGTATTTTAATTTATGTATATACCTACCTGTATAAAAATTACTAAGAAAATCTCATTGTGTATTATTAATGTATCAAACATGTATGTATTAATATACAATAATTATACATTCAAGTTCATTGTATGTCGTATACTTGTTAATATGGTTGGTACAACATTTATTGTTTTTTATATGTATATTTTGACATAATATGCTTAGGTATATAGCGTTTTTCAACTAAGAGTAGCCATTTTATATCTTGAATTACTGCGTTTAAAATTTTAAAATCGTTCAATTGGTTTGTGAGATATTTTAATTTTAAGTTTTAGAGAACTAATATAATTTGTCGTTATAATAATTTTATAATGTAAATATATTAGTGACTTTTTAATTTATTTTAAGTTTTATTTTCATGTAAATAAAAAAAAGGTTAATACAATGAATTTCGGATCAAATTTCCTTTCCTATAAAATTAAATAAAAAAATAAAGAACAAACATTTTGAAGCAAATTATATCAGTTCTCTAAAATTTTAAATTAAAATATCTCACAAACCAATTGAACGATTTTTAAATTTTAAATGCAGTAATGCAAGATATTAAATGGCCTTTCAAATAACGTATCACATGACCCATGTTCCCATTTAAAAAAATTGAGGGTATGTTTGTGGGACCCAGGGGGTTAAGGTATAAAATCTCAAGCTTATGTCAAAAAGTGTCCCCCTCGATATTATTATAGACGGGTATTGCCGATTTTTCAAATTTTGATTTTTTTAGAAGTTATAAAGGGTGGCTACTCTTAGTTGAAAAACCCTATATGTATCGATTGTAACTAGATTTTAAGAAGAAATTTACATATTAGATAATTATTTATGCAAAAAACTAACAGGTCTCTTCTTGAGCAATCACCTGGAACTACTGTATCAACTGTAGTAAATCCAAAAGATTTCTCATAAAGTTAGGACCAGACCATGAAAAATTCATTAAAATTGGCAGAAACGTTTGTTCGATATTAATAAAAGAACAAATTCTTTTTATAGACAACCTGTAAATAACCTATAAAACCTATAAAACAAACCGTTTCCGCAAATATTAAATATATTAATAAAGCAAAAAATGTTTGTTTTGATGTCCCCTACCACCCCTAAAAGTCGGTAGATTTATGAAACACACTGTAAACTGGGTGATGATTTGCACGCTGCAGTATTCGTGAAAATATTTTCTGCTGTAAAACGAAAAGATTTTTGCGAATACGGCTTACAATACTAAATTTTTAGTTTTGCTTCCTTAATTATTTTACACAAGAAGTAGAAGATTCTTTATTGTTTAATAGCGGCCAAGAGATGGAAGGGTACACGCATCAAAGGAGAAAAAAAATATGGACGGATTTCCGAAACACACAATTCGCAGTATTTCAAAATTTGGAGATTGTCGAAGTTACAATATATCTTTAGAATTCCACAAAAATTTCATATTCTACTTACGGGTCACCAGCTACCAAGACGTAGGAAAGTTTCTTATTACAATACAGTGGTAGATATCTAATCTTACGAATTACATAAACGGAAGGAAAAAAGGTGTGTAGTTATAGAAAGGTAAAAACGAAAGTATTTCGCTATAACGTGGAATTGAGGGGTATTGCACTTTTCAAATTTCATTTTTTCACTTAAATATCATATTGCGGTTATAATTCTTAAATTATACCTAGTAATTAAGAAAATGAGAAATGGTTTTATGGGAGCAGTAGATAATTAATAGTATTAATCGTTTGCTATATTTACTTTTCAGGCCATTCAACAACGTAATATTTTGAAACATTTACAAGATCGATCGTTTAGAACTACGCGAGTTTGCTATGGCTCTCATGTTTTATGGATGTTTGACATTTCGTTACATATACATACCTATGTTTGGAATTGTATCTTGTAGTATACATTTAAATAAGGTCTTTTAAAGGGGAGAGATCGAATTATTACTGCAGTATATGAACCAACTAAAAATAATTTTATTATAAAGAAATAGAAAAACCGCCAAGAAATAATAAATGACAATGCACTTGCCCATTTTTAATAAGAATGGAGAACGAATAATAAAACCCCGTGAGTTAAATAACCTCATACACATTATTATAAGAAAAATATCACAATGAAGGCATGCGATGTGAGAATAAAAGAAGAGCAGAATTGGTGCATATCATAGATTAGTACTTAGTAACAACTTTACAATTCCCGTGGATAACTGATTGACCGTAAGTAGTGCACTTTCGTCAACAGGAGATGAAACTTTTTTAAGTGTATAGTAGGTTAAGTTGGTGGTAGAAGTGCATTGGTTGAAGTTTCACCTACTCAAAAATAAAAACTAGCAATGAAACAGTCTCTAAACTAACGGATGGGGAGAAATTCAAAATAAATCTTTTACATAATAAAGCAGCAAGGGATTTATACATAAAGTGCCCTGACGAAAAACTAATTGAATTTTAGTTTGAACGCATTGACCATACATTAGGGGGTGTGGCAACGTGAAGAAAAAACTATGAACAAATGTCCATAGTCCAAGGAAAGCTAAGGAAGTGCAGAAAAAAGAGCAAAGGAACAAAAAGGGGGCGAATGTGACGTTATGACATTAGCGCCACACAGTGTCTCCCTCAAGTTAAAAGTTGATGTGTCTCGGTATTTCTTTCTAACACGGCGCATTTCTGAAATATTATGGGTCGGTCCTTTTCGAATGAACACAGCGTATAAGTCATAATTAATAATTTAATATTCAACAGTAATCGTCTTATAGAGATTTTGACCTGCATATGCAGTGAATAGGTTAATGATATCCCCACATTTAAATATTGCGCAACAGGAATTCTAACATGACACATTTCCTAAAATTAAAGCAAGTAACTAACTAAACGGTTTTCCTCCTTGGCATTTGGGCGTTGCTTTATTTTAGAAAAATCATAAGTAATAATTTGGCACATCTTAAATGTAAATTTTTATAAAAACACTTAAGCAATCATATACAGTGTGACTCATTTAGATTGGAAACACACATGTAAAATCTGAAGTTATTTACCGATTTTGACCAATTTTTTTTTAAATGTCAAATAATGAAACATCTACTTTGGGACAAAATTTTAAATGTTTATTCCAATTTTCAGGGCATACTACGATAACTTTTTCGTACTCGAAATGGAGAATTGTTATTAGCGATTTGTTTATAAAAAAAATATCTACGCCACTGGATTCAGAATGCTTCCAAATAGCTGTCACCAAAATTTTACAAAAATATATTTATTAATAACAAAGTTATGACAACTTAAGTTCGAAAACTTTCTAAGCTAACAGTTGCAAAACAACACCCTGTATGAATAGATGGTCATGGTAATTATGTTAATAATTCTTAAATTAAACTATTTAAACCATCAGTAGAGAAAAAAATATTTAAAGTAACGTAATATTTAATAAAAACCTATCATAACTGTTAAACAGTAACATAATTTCCATGGTAACTAAGATTTAAATGGAAATGTTAGGTCTTATTATTTACTCAGTTGTGCGATTCCGTTACTTTTATTAAATATTGTTACTTTAAATATTTTTTTCTCCACTGATAGTTTAATTTAAGAATTATTAACATAATTTCCATGGCCATCTATTGATACAGGGTGTTGTTTTGTAACTGTTAGCTTAGAAATTTTTCGAACTTTAAGTTGTCATAACTTTGTTATTAATAAATATATTTTTGTAAAATTTTGGTGACAGCTATTTGGAAGCATTCTGAATCCAGTGGCGTACAAATTTTTTTAATAAACAAATCGCTAATAACAATTCTCCATTTCGAGTACGAAAAAGTTATCGTAGTATGCCCTGAAAATTGGAATAAACATTTAAAATTTTGTCCCAAAGTAGATGTTTCATTATTTGACATTTTAAAGAAAAATTGGTCAAAATCGATAAATAACTTCAGATTTTATATGTGTGTTTCCAATCTAAATGAGTCACACTGTATGTAAGTATGTATAATAATTGCGAATGAACGGGTGTCCTGTTCGTCCGTAACAAATTCGCATTAAAGTAGATATACTTTAATCTCATGCATGAGATTAAAGTAGATATGCGCTTCGAAATTGTGTAAAGACAGCTCAGTAACTAGAGTAGCAGATGTTTAATAATACCAAGGCGCGAAACACCGAAGAACGCCGGCGCGTATTCGCGCACGAAGCCTTCTGGTTATCTTAGTAAAATCTTTCTTAGCTCGAACATTTTTACAATATATGATTGGTAAGCATCCGTCTGCAAAAAGGAGAAAAATCACTGGAAAAGGGAAGCTCTCTAAAAGGTACTCGTACAAAGTCACCTGTCGCATTGCATGCACAAATAAGTAGTAACAATAAAGTTGCAGAAGCAACGCTTTAGAGACAGTGTTACATTGTATTTGTACCAAAATTTACTATTGCCTTAATACGATTGGTATTATGAAGGATAAAGGTGCAGAAGAAGTAAAAAGAGAATAATAATAATCTTTATTGTGAAGAAGAAGGAAAATTGGAGCCGATCCTCCACTCAGCCATTTTTTTTATGCCATCAACGAAAAACGCTCTTAATAAACCATAAAATATATTTAGGAATAGATTTTAAAATCTCTTTATGCATCGCCAGTATTAAAAACAAACCAAGCGAAAGGATCGACTGAATTTTTGCCTTATTTATGAAAGTGATCATATCAGATTTGGATGCATCATAATGCAAATTAACATTATTTATTGTTTGCTTGTTATTACAGAATAATTACCAATCAACAATTAATATGACTACAAAATAACTGGCATGCGCCGAATGGTGTAAATTATATATTTTCTCCTTACAGTAACTATATTTCTTAATTCATACGTTTCCCATTCCACACGTAGGCAAGAGCACTTTGAACGAACGAAGATTTGTTTCTGACAGACCTTCTTGCGTCAAACAACAGTGAGTAAAAAGTAGAAAAATGGGAGAGTCGACATTTCTTTGAGTAATAGTGCAAAGAGGAATATATAAAACACAAAGTTCTTGTAAATTCGTAATTAAAGCTTGCCTTATTCGTGTTGAAAGAGGCGAATCCAGCTTGAAAGATATCTGTCCTTCTGCCAATCACCTCATATTTACAATGTCACGTTGACCCGTGAAGAACTTTAAAGTTCTCCATTAAAAAATGAAAGTAGGTGATAGGAACAGCCACCAATACCCAACCTATACCACAGAAGACATAATACAGAAGCGACACTCGTTTGATGTTCGTTTGACAAATCCTGGTGACCTTCGCCATTTTGTTGTTAGTTTCTTTACGTGGGGAATTTAAAAACACTTTAGTTTTCAGCATTAATCTACTTCTCTGGATGGCAACGATATTTCGCAAATGTAAACTATTTAATAGTTTACGATATTTCGCAAATGTAAACTATTTAATCGTTTACATTTACGATATTTCGCAAATGTAAACTATTTAATCGTTTACATTTGCGAAATATCGTTGCCATCCAGAGAAGTAGATTAATGCTGAAAACTAAAGTGTTTTTAAATTTCCCACGTAAAGAAACTAACAACAAAATGGCGAAGGTCACCAGGATTTGTCAAACGAACATCAAACGAGTGTCGCTTCTGTATTATGTCTTCTGTGCCTATACTCTGTTCCCCCAACAGATATAGTAAGGCGCCTCCCAATACATTTTGACCAATGTAAGCAGCGACCAGTTTTACACCAGCAAAATTATAAATACGTTACAGATGTCAAATTTATTTACGCCGATACAACAATTTGAAATCAAGTAATTGCTTATGTTACGGGTTTCGAAAATTCGACCAATAAAAAAGTTGCATTTAAATGTGGCGGTAATTTTTGGGGAGGAGCTTGTTGGGGGAACAGAGTGTAGTATGCTATGCATACAGAATTATTTGTGCTTTCGAACTGTCCGTACTTATTTTTCCTACGTCCTCATTGTTCGCCCTTTCTTGAATGGCTACTTCCGTTCACAACGGTCCATTACATTTTAGAAACTGGGTACGTTCCCAAAGTAGATTAATTTGGCACCTGTCCTGAAGTGAAAATAATTTAAAATCCCTCCTCATGTGAAACTATTTCTGTAATTCATTTTTCCAATAAGAAGAATATTAAGCTATTCTACATTCATCAACAAATCTATACAGTTTACGAAGAAATAGTAAGAAGATGGGTTAGGCAGTTCGATGAAGGACATGATAATGTGTAGGACGGCATGAAAAATCTGTGGTTAGTATTGACTGATTCGTACAGGAAAGGTTATACTAACCGTCAATTTATAATTTCTTCTTACCCTATGGAATTCCTTAAAATTTCGAAATTACTTCAAAACGAAGATCGATAGAGTATAGTAACCCTAAATCCACCAAGGCTAGCTGGTGAATAAGCCTCTCTCCCACTACGTCACATTGGTCCATTAGGCAAGATATAATTTCCCATTTTCCTACTACAACAGTTTAGTAGAGAAATTTCAAGAAAGCTTAGTATAGATTACTAGCGAATACTTTCTTACTCACTGTAAAAAGCATCCGGAAAAGCACCCAAAACGTAACCTAAATCTTTCCCACAACACATGTTGACGAATGGCGGAGACGGTAACATTTGTATCGCATAAAACATCCCTTTCAACTTCATTGCCAAATCTGTCATTATGTTCTTATGACAAAGGAAGATGTTGTCAGTAATCTCTCCTGTAAATTTGTAATTAAAGCTCGTTTAATTCATTTTGAAAGCGCAAGTAGGCGAAGCTTTTTCAATGTGTGCAAATAGGCGACAGGGTGTGAATTTAGAATGCAGGTTTTCGTGTTTCTTTTTGCCACACGCTTTCTTACCCCATTTCTTCAATCATTGCCAATTTTCCGTTTATCACGGTCGTTCACAAGCAATAATATGAGGCATGTCGACAAACCAAATTCTGTTTGTATTTTCTGCCGCCACATTGCCGAAAATGCAGTTTCGCGAATATCTGGTCCATACTCTGGCCCATATTTGAGTGTATGTACACTACATGGTGCTTGTTTAAAATGACGAAGTTAATTGAAAATCCTGCTATGTTTACAATTCCTGATGTCCTCTATAAAATTTTACAGAGGTTCAAGATTCTGCATGAAATTCTTCATAAAGAAATTATATTCAGAAACGTTTATTCGATTTCTCAAATCGCAACATATACTTGAACTTTTTTCTCTCCAAGTTCGACAGTTAATTGTTTCGGAGCCCATGTTGCGCAAAGCTTATGAAATTTAAGGTGGTCCACAACAATATTATGAGCTTTTTTTGATAAAGCAGCTCATCACGGAAACGGAGCGTTTGTCACACTTTAAATTGAAGTTTTAAACTTATTGATCCATTAAAACCACTTGAACGAATCATACAACTAACCCCATACACTTTTATGAATCTCAAAGGAATTTACACTCTCGGCAGTTAAAAAGCTTCCAATTCAGCGCAACAGCATAAGTGCTTTGAAACGTCATTGAATATGTTTTGTAATGAACACTCTACAGATATTCGATAACCTAAAAGATGAACGGAAATGGGCGCCGGAAGGGGGGGGCAAGGAGGGGCATTTGCCCCTCCCTGGATACAAATTGGGAGTATAAATTAAACTAAAAAGAATTAGTTCAAATTAATTTTGATTTTATTCTACAATTATGTAGTTCCAAATTCTTAATTGAAAAAAAAAACGCTCCCATAAAAATTTTAAAGAAATATGGGGTGCCCTGGAACATTTGTCGCATACCTTGTGTCCCACGCTAGGGGTACCCCATGGGATTTAACATGGGAAAATTGAAATTATTTTTTTCCTGCTTCCCAAATTAAAAAATCGCAAAAATTTTGACGCAGATTTAAAGTGGCACTTAATACGTTTCTAAAAACAAGTTTTTGATTGCAATTTGATAATTAATAAATTAATTAGACATTTGAAATTCGAAATTTTGAAGGTTTTTCGCGCATGCGATTCAGGTCGGCTATCTTCGGTTTTTAAAGCAATATGGATGCTAAAATTAAATTGTAGCCGAAGATAGCCGATCTGAATCGCATGCGCGAAAAACCTTCAAAATTTCGAATTTCAAATGCCTGTAATTAAGTAATTTATTAATTATCAAATTGTAATCAAAAAATTGTTTTTAGAAACGTTTTAAGTGCCACTTTAAATCTGCGTCAAAATTTTTGCGATTTCTTAATTTGGGAAGCAGGAAAAAAATAATTTCAATTTTCCCATGTTAAATCCCATGGGGTACCCCTAGCGTGGGACACAAGGTATATATGTACAATGGAAAGAAACGCAGATACAGGAGCGATAAAGTTAGCCAGTTATTATCTGGAAACTTTTCTAGTTCTGCCTCCAACAACAACAAATATTGAAAGATCATTTAATACTTTGAAACGAGTGAAAACATGGTTGCGGTCCACTATGTTCGAAGAGAGGTTGACTGGGCTTTATGTGCTCAGTGTACATAGATTGTTTGTTAATAAAAATAAAAAATGTTTTATTAAAAAGGTTATTAACCGATTTTCAGAAACAAAAAGGAACATTTCATTGCTTTTTTCTGATCAGAAATAAGTGAACACGTTCAAGTTAAATAATGTTTGTATCTATGTCGAAATTAAAATGTTATTAAAGATATTGAGATATTGGTTGATAATTTCATCGTGCCCCCCCCCCCTAAATTTAGGACTTCCGGCGCCCATAATGGTGGCTATTGGCACCAGAAAATCAAAAATTATCTGAAGAAAAATATCTAGGGTCTGCCCTTCTACTTGTTAATTTGACCGTTACAGTTTAAGAAATAACGTACAAATTCTGCTACTGCAAACTGAGATCAATAATTTAATTCACCTTAAGGTTAATTGTAGTAATGGTTAATAAACTAAGAAGAACGTTTCGGAAATTACAGATAAAAACGTTACGATCAAGCTGCGGCTCCCTTGATGTATTTTTACTTCATCCAAAAATAAATATTTACGTATTCCGAGTTTCTGTCCTTAGGAGCCTAAGCAGCAGTAACAAATTTAATCCATTTAAGTACTTAATAGCTATAAGAATTATTGATGTTTGTAATCAACCAATTGCTTGGAAATTTAAGTTTCTACCGCGTTTTTTATTCGATACTCATATCAAACGATTCTGATTGACTAACACGGAAATCTCGTTTATTAAATTTATAAAACCATAAACAATTTGATTACCTTAAAAAGTTACTTAATCAGTTTTGTGCTTTGTTACTGCTCGATGAAGCGGCACTTCGTCCATACTTTTACGTTCTTGAATAATTACATTAAATATTTCAACTATTTCAATAATATATATTATTCTTCTCTTCTCATTTCCTTGTATGCATCAGAGGTTTTGAAGTGCTACAGTAGTACATACCAATGTTTTTTCGGTTCTTAACACCGAAATTTTTACTAGGTTCAGGTCTCTAAATATCTATATAATAATGGTGGTAATAATATGTAGGTGTCAGTTATATAAAGCAAAAAGCAGAGTACTGTACATAAGATTAACAATAAGTGTGACATTCGCAACGCAATTAAGAAAAACTTGACCTCTAGCGATGAATTCAAATTATTTCAAACGATTTCAAAAATCGGCAGAAGATTGAAAACTTTTAAAAAACTTTGACTTCAATATTGATTTACAAGATCTGCAAGTTGAGTGACCGCTATTGTCCAACCTTAATTAGGAGTTTCCTAATTGCAATCGTCTAACTAGTATAATTTAGATTAAACCAGTATAAATGAAAACCAACCGCAAATTATATGTAATCCATAATAATCTGATGTACCACACTTGAGTACTAATTGGTATGGGATAATTCTTGTCAGGTTAGGTCAGCTCTCGGTCCAGACTCGGGATCGTTTAATAAAATCTCTTACGTGCAGATAATCAAATACCTCCGTGTCAAACATTAAATTCAGTGTAGCTTTAAATGGCAGACGGCCTTGCCATATTTCCGCATACTTCTCTTCGCGTAGAAACCGAACCTGTCAGTCACAAATAAATCCTCCTTTTGTATTCCACAGCAGTTAACAGCTGTAATCCTCTGTAAGTACCTACCTGTAAATATCTTTTTCTCAGCGGTTATCAAACAAATGTTTGTAGGTACTACATATATATCTGTTTAATCATTTATGTTTTGTTCAGTTGTTAGCTACATTTCATATTAGTTTTTATGCATGACAAGTTAAATATTTTAAAGAACTACCTACAAATATTTTCTATTACTGAAACTACAAAAAGATCCATCTAATTTTGTTACGAAATTGTTGAGAACCTCTGATTGTATGTTGTAGTCAATAAGGAGGCATTGGTTGTACTATTGCTGCCGTGAAGCGGTAACGTCAACAAGAAAATCCTCATTTAAGTTTACACTACCGGACTACTACGCGGAGTAGGTATAAGCGGTAAGGATACAAAAGATGCTGAAGGCAAAAAAGATTTGAACGGCAAAAGAATCTGATCGGCATTTCGTTTAAAGTAAAATATTGCTTGAGAGGATCAATAGGTATGTAGCCCTTAGGTGCGTTAACCGGTCCTGAGTCATTAGCTAACTGGACTTTACCTTCACTTACGGAGATAAGCTGTATTCGGTACACAGTTATCGGGTTTTCCTCTTTTGTGCCCACGTAGATGTGTACTGACTCTGGATCTACCAGAGCGCCTAACTCTTCTTCAAGTCTTACGGAGATGAATAAACAGTTACCCCTGTAGGGACTGGCGGTTAACTTCGGTCAGATACGATGGTGAGAGTGTTTAAAGGTTTTTACCCATTTGGTTCTGCAGGACCAGCTCTTGTTATAAGCTGTGTTTTCACTTCATCGAGGAGTTATCAAACTTTTTAAATCTATTACAGCAGTTTACCCTCATATCCTTTTTGTCCACGCCACCAGCAAGTATCGTCCCTACTGTACACCGCTGCGTTAAAATTCCTACTTTCGGATATTGGCTGACGAGTGACTTCCTTTCGATCAGCAATACTTTCTTTACATGTTCGAACTCTTTGCCAAGCTTGATCGGGTCGGCCACCGTATACAATTTGTACAAAGGCCTTAAGTTCTCCTAGATTATGTCTACCCTTTGGTCTTCGGAGTGTGATCCATGTCTGTGACTCTAGGTCGTCAGGGCATTTACATAGTTTACCACGGATTCGTTCTCACTCTTTTTCCATCGTCGGATTTCCTCTTTATAACTGGTACGTCATTAGGATAAAATTGTGTTTGAAATTCTGACAGAAATTGTTCCCAGGTCGTCCAAGGAGATCCCTGGCGCCGGTACCATTTTCGATTGAAACGGATAACACACATTCTTACTAGCTCATAAAGATTGTACTTTCATTGGGACCGAGTGTGTTTTATTTCGTATTCTGCTGCCTTCCCTGTTGTGGTTTTTATTGACGGTCACAAAACTCACGTTACTTATGATGCAAGCAAGTTGTGCAGTCATCTATAAATAAATTATTTTAGCAGCATTTGGTAGCAACCGACTAACGTTGTACGGCTTGGGCTCTTACAAAACTTGTGCAGCTGTGGCGTTTGGAGCTAGCCGAAGCAACATCCCAAATTTTGCACCTATTCTTAAAAAAATCGTTTTAAAACTTTCAGAGGAAATCAATTGCTAATGCTGCTTATTTCATGGGAAAAAGTTAATAATCTAAAAATTTAATTAACAATGGAAAATGCCAAGAACTAGAAAACCTGGATGAAAATGTAAAACTTTTGAAACAAATTTACGACAATTTTATAGAGGCTTTAATGATAATGAATGATAATATTTCTCGATGAAAACAGTAATATTGCAGAAGAAATTGGAATTATTGCAAGTAATGTTACCATAGAAGAAGCAGATGTTCTTGGTGACTGTGGACAAGTATTAAAATGAACACTAAGCAGACAGAATAACAGCATCAAAATTAATATCCTTTGTCACCTGCTCAAACGCCGAAACGCAAAGGAAGAAGATATTAAGCGAAAACCTTTTATAATATCTTCTTCCTGTTTTAAAAAGAAGAAAAAGAAAAATTAAGCAACAAGAAGACTATGATAAACCAAAAAGAAAACAAGAAAGAATGGAAAACCGAGTAAACAAAATATATTATATCAAAGACTATCCAGGAAGGATAGTCTTTGATTATATGTATAATGTACTTAGCTTGTTATTTAAGTAGAAATAAAGATAAGACTTTGTCAAGCTAAATTTTTTTTTTTCGTTGGCGATCGATTTCAACAGGAAAATGTCATCATCAGTGTAATAATGTGGTGTTCTGGAGCGAAAAATTGTGGTTTTGTTCTGTGACATGTGTGCCTATGGCTGATCGTGGTCTGTTTTTAAAATGTTCTTGGAAGCGTGTTTTAAGGTTACGGGTGGTTAGTCCTATATATACAGGGTGTCCCAGGCGGAGCTTACGCTAGACGTATCTTGAAAACCGAATGTCACAAAAATTTGAAATTTTGGGGCCCGAGTGACTTTTTCACTTACAATCGACTAAAAATATTTGCAAGGAGGTAGCACTTCCGGTTATACCGGAAGTAGACCATAACTTCGTTATTTTAAATGGCAACCCCGATTTTTTTTCTCTGATTCGAATTACCCCTTTTATTTGGTTTCCAAATCACCCTACATGTCAAATGTCTGCATGGCCACCTTGACTTTATAAGTGATTTAATGGAAATTTTATGGAATGCAGAGGTTCACGCCAATGGCTGTAACTTTTGAACACTTTAAGATAGAAATGCATGTGGTACATGGTTTTATAGAGTTTTATAGCTTCTTCAAATGAAATGTTCCAAGGTCACGTTTTGCCTCCTTAAATATTCGACATTTCAAATGATGAAAACTCCATTTTTTTAAATGGCAACCCCATGGTTTGTTTTCATCATTGAACGCAGAATTTCACCAGCTTTCATTCGGTACCTATAAAGTACGGTGCGTGGAAAACCTTTGTCAAAATTTGTTTTCCATTGCTGGGTTGATATTTACCCAATTATCGTATTAAACATACAGAGTTGGATTATTTTGACAAACGTTTTCCACGCACCATACTTTATGGGTACCGAATGAAAGCTGGTGAAATTCTGCGTTCAATGATGAAAACAAACCAAGGGGTTTCCATTAAATCACTTATAAAGTCAAGGTGGCCATGCAGACATTTAACATGTAGGGTGATTTGGAAACCAAATAAAAGGGGTAATTCGAATCAGAGAAAAAAATCGGGGTTGCCATTTAAAATAACGAAGTTATGGTCTACTTCCGGTATGACCGGAAGTGCTACTTCCTTGCAAATATTTTTAGTCGATTGTAAGTGAAAAAGTAACTCGGGTCCCAAAATTTCAAATTTTTGTGACATTCGGTTTTCAAGATACGTCTAGCGTAAGCTCCGCCTGGGACACCCTGTATACATATATATTGCATCGCAATCATTACATTTGATCTCATAAATTCCCGATTTATTATACAGGGTGTTTACGGTCTTGTGATCTTATTTTTAAGGAGTGATTAAACATCTGAAAACAAAGTCATTAACGTAAAAATGTCTTAATAAAATGTGCATAATAAGAGAGATATCACTGTTAAATTTTTTTTTTATTATTTATTTATTAACTGAAACATTTTTTCAATTTTTAATTTTTTCAGGGCCGTATCTTACCAGGAAAGCATTTTTGCGATTTTTTTATTGGAACTTTTGTTAATAAAATAACGTCTTCTATCAGCCGTGGGAGTTTGTCGGTCTTATTAAGATAGATCCTATCCTGAATATTAGGCACTATCTAAACTATTCAAATCGATATACCTCGTAAACCGTTAGAGATATCGAAATGAAATTAGAGTATCTTCCTTTCGTAAAATTAATTGGGCTTTAATAATACCTGAAGAGAATTCGAAAATACGGGCCTGGAAAAAAAATTATCGTAAAATTTTTAATTTCAAAGCAGGTTAAATCCGGTTCTGGATGTAAATTTGATACTTCATATTTAAGCTATCTGTAACTATCCTCAATGTGTGAAGTTTGAAAACATTATCTTCAGTAGTTCCAAAGTTACCATTATTTCTCTGAAATAAAATTTTAACTTGACAGGACCGTATCTTCGCAAAGGAAGCATTTTTTATTAAGACATTTTTACGTTAATGACCTTTTTATAAGATGTTTAATCACCCCTTAAAAACACCCTGTATATGGGTGGTTTTATTTTGTTATTAATTAAGTGGTTGGCTAGGGTCGTATGGGCTCTGGGTATGGTATTGATGTTGTCGCATTATTAACGATTCCTACAATGTAAATGATGCTAATAGTTTTTTTAGCGGGTTGTAGATGTCTGGGTGGTAAGGGATGGCTATGTAATTGTTGTACAGGTGAGACGCGATAAAGAAAACGTAACCGACGTATGCCGAAGTCGAATCGGGTTGCTAATGAGTAAATGTGCAGTATACAGGGTGTCTCACGGTGACCGTCGGTTAGAAGTATATCAAGAACTGTAAAAGCTAGAAATTTGAAATTTTGCACATACGACATGGAGTGTTTAATCTATTAAATAAAAATATTTTCCAAATGGCAGCACTTCCGGAAATACCGGAAGTGAGCATCAACTTCTTTATTTTAAATACAAACCAGGCAATTTTTTTTCACATTCTGATGTGTCATAAAATGTTTAGTAAGTATGCTTAAAATAATCGGCGTATCAATTTTGATTGTTGAGAAAAAAAAATTTTTTCACCGAAAAATGTCAAAATCTTGTAAAGGAAATAAATTTGAAAGTCGAAAGTGGTGAAAGTTAAGGAAATGGGATTTTAGGTTCTCAATGTCAAAAGATTAAGACACAATTGTCTGTAATGGATAATAAAAAATTGCAAGCGGTTAAGTATCTATTTGACGTTATTTTAAGACTTAAGAAAAACTTTAAAAAGTCTCTTTTTTTAAATAGAATGCCTATTTAATTATCGGCCTATTCGATGCAGAAATAAATTTCCTTTAAATTGGTATACCATGTTCCTATACCTACAATCAATGATTACAGAGTTATTTACATTTTTCTAATTAAATTTATAATTACATACTTTACAAAACATGGTTGGCTTTGAAAATTTTCAAAAATTTGTTATTCAATTGTTTCTTATGATGACAGTTGTCAGTTAGCTATCAGTTTGAAAGTTTACGCTACATTTACGTTTGTTTCAGTGTTATCTGTTTGAATTTTGATTTTTGCGCTTAATATTTGTGTTTAATTGGGAAATATGGAATAAGTACACAAACGCTAATATTCTAAATTTGTTTTACATTCATGGCGAGTGTGCTCGTATTACTTTTCGGACCTGCAGAACCTTTAACTATTGAATAAAGAATCACTCAACACTTTAACGAAAGATATCCGCATTTACCTACAATGACAGAACGAAAAATCAGGATGATTGAAAAGAATTTTCTAAATTTGGGCGAAGTAAATGCGCCACGAAATTTGGCAAAGCCAATTGTCCCCAATGACGTTGCAGAAACCAATGTATTGGGATATTTTAATGTTTTCCCTGTAAGTTCAGTTTGTTCGGCGGAAAGAAACCTTGTATAGTCAAGAAGTTGCATAGATAGAATTTTAAATAATCATAAAAGCATAAGAAACATTTGAATAAAAATTTTTTGAAAATTTTCAAAACCAACCATGTTTTGTAAAGTATGTAATTATAAATTTAATTAGAAAAATGTAAATAACTCTGTAATCATTGATTTTAGGTATAGGAACATGGTATATCAATTTAAAGGAAATTTATTTCTGCATCGAATAGGCTGATAATTAAATAGGCATTCCATTTAAAAAAAGAGACTTTTTAAAGTTTTTCTTAAGTCTGGAAATAACGTCAAATAGATACTTAACCGCGACCAATTTTTTATTATCCATTACAGACAATTGTGTCTTAATCTTTTGACATTGAGAACCTAAAATCCCATTTCCCTAACTTTCACCACTTTCGACTTTCAAATTTATTTCCGTAACAAGATTTTGACATTTTTCAGTGAAAAAAATTTTTTTTCTCAACAATTAAAATTGATACGCAGATTATTTTAAGCATACTTACTAAACATTTTATGACACATCAGAATGTGAAAAAAAATTGCCTGGTTTGTATTTAAAATAAAGAAGTTGATGCTCACTTCCGGTATTTCCGGAAGTGCTGCCATTTGGAAAATATTTTTATTTAATAGATTAAACACTCCATGTCGCATGTGCAAAATTTCAAATTTGTAGCTTTTACAGTTCTTGATATACTTCTAACCGACGGTCACCGTGAGACACCCTGTACAGTGCCGTAGTAAAATATCTCTAACGTATAATGTAGTATAGGCGACCAAACTATCACACGGTTTCATGTCAATAACGTAAATGTGAAATACAAAATCTCAAAGAAGCATCGTTTACTTTATTATTTACTGGATTTATTAATATTATATATATTCTTGCATATTTTAAACTTTAAGCATACTCCGCCACTGCGTATTTTCAAATTACCCACCCTAATATCCCCTCCATAGGACCGTTCCGAATACAACTCCCGTTTTCTTTATCGCGTCCGACCTGTATGTTGTGTGGTGTGGATAGATTAATTTTTGTGTAATGTTTTTTCTTGTTTTTTGGTAGAGGTGCTGGATGTAGTATATTATCCCAAATCTTTCAGATCGTGATGCGTAGAATATTTACTTATATCTCAATTTTTATGGTAAAAAATTCGTTGCAAGGGAGGTGCTTTCACATCCATCCGTCCGTCCGTCTGGATCCATTTCTGTGGTTTCGATCTAATATTTAGGGAATTTTGTTACGAGGTCAAAACTGTCTATTTCTATGCCGAATTAAATAAGTGTCTCGAAAAAATGCGCTTAGCTTACACTTACATAATTTGTACTTGTTTTCAATATTTAAGTTTTGGATTGACAAAAGGAAAGAAAAAACGGAGTAGCGAAAGAATAATTCATAGATCCAAACGTGGGTCTATAAGAGAGCAGGTATTCTTATGATAACGACAACTTCATCCATCACGGTTACTTATTCTGATTTGGATATCTGCGATGTTTAGACTATGCTAAATAAATGGTTACTTGTTCCATTTCTGCCAAAATCGTCAACTTTTACTTGGGCTCAAAGGTATCCTTGCTCAAAGCAGTGGCGAATTCTTACGACAGTTTCGTCGTGAATGACCTAACGAACAACGCAATTATTAATCTTGCATGAATAACTTAGAGCTGATAACTTGTGCCCAAGGCATGTGCAGACTAACCACATTTTCTTCGAAGCGCATACCTAAAAATGGAAGGTATAATTTTTCATACATGACTATTAGTACCTATAAGCGTATAACAAATGGGTCTAGACTCTAGACGGATGAACACACAAGTTTAAACATAGCACTATTAAATGAGCACCAATATCTTTTTATAAAGGTCATCCACTTTGCGTCTAATTAAACCTTCGTCCGTTCATCCATTCTATGGTTCTCTATTACAGCAATTGTGGTTTTTTGATAAGTTGAGTTGTTTCCTTTAGAGGTGCATTGCAGCCTTTCTTTAACGCATTTAGAATGATTTCCTTGCGTCTCTTGAGAGATGCTTATATGGAAGGTTTTCCTTTTCCGACACCTCGTCTTCTACTTCGACTCATTCGCTTCTTGCAATTCGTCGTCTCTGTCGATGTCGGCCCAAGGTCCCTATAATAACTTTTAACTTCACCCTTTGCCTTTCACTTGAATTGAATGTAGTAACGATCTTACAATAATTACAATATGTAGGTACATATAAGTTAATGCAAAACAAACAATAATGAATTATTAAAAATTGTTGAAAATGTATGCGTATCACTAAGCAAAAGTTGGGGAAATATATTAATGTGATAATTAGTTCCAATCCCGTTCCCATACACAATAAGGTATCAAGAACCGCGAGCGAAGTCGCAATAGAATACTCGCAATGCATATCATTTAGAAAAGATATTCAAAAAACATTTCAAATGTTTGATGAACTTTATTCCATACTCTGTATAATGAGGACTATGGTGAACTTCAAGTCAATCAAGGTCGGGCATTATTATTATTTAGCGATCCATAGCTTTTTCCCTCGCGACTATTTACTTCAATTGCCTCCTTCGCCGAATTTGAACGGACTTTGTAAAGATAAGGTAGAAAACAATATCGTATGCCTTTATTGGTATTTGAAAACTATGCTAACTGTAACTAATTCAATAATTGAAACCAATACAAAGCTAGATGAAAGTTTGTTGTTAAACTGTTATCGTCAGAGAGAGGCACCATTTCGCAGTTTAGCGAATTTCTACATAGGTTGCGACTCAGAAAAGCGAAACAATAACATAAGACACCTTGTACTATCCTGTCTAAGAAGATGGAGTTAAACGAGACGCTTAAAAAGTGTGTGAGCAACGTTGAACAGAGAATTCCTCTCATCAAAATAAGCCGAAAAGTTTTTTTGAAAAAACAACACACTTGACACTAATCGCAAGATTGGAAACATTCATCGAGGACAAATAAATTCTAGAAATTGATGCAAACAAGGATGTTTTCGTAGAGATTATTGACGACATTTATATTAGGTACCACCGTTGATTGAGGAATCTTATAGTCAATGGTACCACTTACCCTGTACAAAGATACCGTTAACCATAATAAAAATAAAAGTCCTTTTTCGTCGTTACTTTTCTTCAATTATCCTGCAAATGAGACACTTACAAGTGGATTTTAACATCCTGTATGATATCCGAAAGGCTGTATTCATTTCTCGAACCTTTGATTTTATCGCGAGTTCAAAGATTAAATAAAAAATGTATCTAATGTGTGAAATTATTTTATTAAATTAGGAATTTTTTCAATGAAAATTATTATAAATCTCATTACAATTTTCATACAATACACTTTTTCGTGTGTTGAGAAAATGATTTATTTATGCGACATGAAGTATTATAAGGAGCTCTGAATTTTTTCCATGTTAAGTCTAAAAAAACAGCTCGAGATGTGTTCATCGTATATAATTTCACTTCTATTATTGGTAGTTATCGGAAATGCTGTATCCAATCCTGATTATGACGATCTTCTGTATTCCTTACTTGAAATTCCATTAATGAAACAAGTTAACATTCCAGATTTCAATGTTTCTATTGAATGTAAAGCGCACATTTCATTACTGAAAGAGGGATTGAAAAATGACGAAATATGGTCCTACAAAAGTAAGTACAAAAGATTCTTCTAGTAGTTTTTGTATTCGATAAGAAAGTGTTCCTGCCATTTTTGTTGGGTTTACAAAGCCATGTTTGAAACCTTCATCTTCATAAATTTACTTTTCTTACAACTACTCTATTATTTATGACTTCTCCATTTCTAGTTTTACTTTGTGGCGTTGCATAATAACCTTGGTTACCTACCCTACATACAAATTAATTTTGCCTACTGAACGGATATCCTGTTATCTATTTTCTTTTGTTTGGCTATCTGAAATTAGAAATTTGGGAACGCCCATCTTTTTCGTTCGTTCCGATACAGATTTTCTACTCGACGTCCAATCGAAAAACAGAATCCTCTTCCCCGTGATCATCGGCATGACAACTCACTTGTTTAATTTTCGTTCGTTCCCTGTCATTGAGGATAAAATCAGTTTTTCTAAATAAGCGAATTATTTCGGTTTTTAGTGTGAATCGTAAGTGTTAACAGTTTATTGAAACTTATGCTTCTTTTGGTAAGCGACGTATTATTAACCCATTAGTGCATAAGGTATATGGGAGACATTGTACAACGATTTTTTGCTTCATTAGGATAGTAGTGGGACTCGAAACCAAAATCAAAAACAAAAACAAAAAAAAGTTTATTCTAACAAAAATTATAGACCGTCCCTTTAAGGGGACTGTATGCTCAGAAGTTCCTATAAGGTATGATCCATTCAAACCTATTCAGCCGCATACTGTCTGATAAAATTGTCGGAACATCATCTTCTCGAGCCCAATACATTCTCTTGTTAGTGTATTTTCCGTAACCAGACAATAGCAGACCAAAGAAAAAGTACAACTCCTCTTTGGTTAAGTTTAAGGGTTGATTTGGGTTTTTTCCCAAAGCATGTACATTCCTTTGCTCTATAATGTGCTCCAAAATGTTGTCGTTGAAAAAAAGGGAAAAGAATTCTACAGATGACTGTTTATTGTGCACATCCGCTTGTGAACCTTTGGCCAGGCAGTGAGTATTCAACGCAAAGTGAGGTTCCCGTTCATCCCATTTGATTTCTTCTTTCTTTGGTGGCTCTCTTTTATTAGTTGTGGTAGTAGCTGATTTGTTCTTCTTCGCTAGTTTTCTTTTCTTTGCTCCTTATTCCTCTGGTAAGGTAGATTTTGGCTGTACAAAAGATAGGAGAGGCAGGTCATCATCATTTGAGTCTTGCATGTCGTAAGGTGAACTTTCTGGCTGACCTGAACTTGTTCCAGGTTGTAAGTTATGATATAAAATAACCTCAGCTTCCGATTGCAACATTGCACGACCTAAATGGTTGACATTTCCCTCATGCTCGTCATCTGAACGATCACTGTCTTGGTCGGTTTCCTGTCCGTCGTCGGGTGGACCAATGTAAATATCCGCAGAATCGATATCCGAATCTTCTAGAGCTGCTATCAATTCATGAAGAGGCAGGCTGGAATAATAATTGATTTTCAAGAAAAGTAGTCATTATGCGCACCGTCCCTTTAAAGGGACACGAGCTTTAGGGCCCAATTAAGTCACATTAGAATGAACAAATGATCTCAGTGCGTTAATAATGCAATATTACAGTACTTTAGCAATATTCTAAGATAAGGAGTTGACACTTCTAACCTATGAATTGTCCATAATTTCAAATAAACTTGCCCTCCGCGCCTTGTGCTGTACAAGCTTGGGTCCATTTTTGGAATATCTAAAAAGCAGGAAGTGTATTTAACACACTAGAAGTTACCAATAAACACACACACTTCAAATACACATAAAAGCCGGTTTGAGATTAGGTTAGTCGTTGTACACGCCGACTAGAACCACAAATACCGCTGTTCCTTTTAAGGGACTATATGCACTAATGGGTTAAGCTTTGTACACACTATAGGTGCAACGTGCAATGCAACATGTAATGCAACGAGTAATGCAACCTGTGTGGACATACGTTGCATGTTGCATTAAATGTTGTATTGCACGCGCGTCAGTGATCCGTCGGTTGTCGGTTTTTCACGAGAACACAAAGGAGCGCGCAGTTGCAGTGTAGACGTCAACAAAAACGGAACAGCACTGCCGTGCCAAAGTAAAACCTAGTAGGTAACTCGAGTTGCTATAAAAATGCAATTTTACGTTTTTCTGTATCTGTAACTCGAGTTCTACATCTGGCTACTCGAAACTTTTTAATTGAACAAACGGTTTAAAAGATATTTAACGGTGTGTTTTAGTATATAGACTAAAACCCATTTTTTTTTTAATTAAGTCAACTTACTTGAATCGTTTTGTACTTCAGTAATTCTTGTAACAGAATTTACTACAATAAAAACAAGTAACTCTAGTTACCTATAATAAAATTAATAAACTCCAACTGTTAATATAGTAAGTATGCTATCTACCAATAAAAATATTTCTGAATGCTAATATAAAAGCTAGTAAGCCTACTTAACAAAATCCAAATACAAATTTGTATGTTACGAAACATATAGAAGAGTTTTTGAAAAAGAAAACATGGGTTTCTCGAGACCAACTCAAGATGAATGCGGGGTATGCGTAGTTTTCAAACAACACAATCACGAAGAAAATAGTACTGAAAGAGTTGTGGGAGGACAGGTACAGATATCTCCTAATATCCCTCAAACACACTGTTCAATTTGCGAAAAATATAATTCACATAAACAACGATATACGGTAGCTAAACAAGCATATACAAAAGACACAACTGATAGCCATAATAGTGCAGAAACAGAATTCTATGCTGTAGATATGCAAAAAGTTTTACTATTACCAAAAATGTCTATTAAAAACTCTTTCTTTGTGAGTAGGATGGTGGTGTTTCACGAAACGTTTGCAAATTTGAAAGCCAGTTCTTTGGAATGAATCCATTATGGGAAGAAACGCTCCAAATGTTGTGTCAGTGTATTATAATGCTATTATAAAATTAGAAAGTACAACAAAACATATAGGTAATATTTTGGGCAGACAACTGCACTTCACAAAATAAGAACTGGGTTTTGTTCACAGCTTGCCTAAACTTTGTTAATGCGAATTGGGGTCCGGAGAGCATTACCTTCAAATACTTCGAACCAGGCCATAGTTTTATGAAGGCCGATTCAGTACATGGCCAAATTGTAAAAAAAACGGAGTAAGACTAAGGAAATTACATTACATTACATAATACATACCACCAAAATATTACACAGAGCCAAAAACCAAAACCGTAAGTTAATTAATAAAAATTTTATTTGTTTTTGGTTAAACTGTGTAGATAATGGAATTGATTAAATAATCCAAACGTTTCGGACACCACTTACAGGTGCCTTCTTCAGTGGGTTAAAATTAAAATTAAAACGAAAAGAAAACTGAAAAATTGTACAATTAAAAATAAATTGTCAACTAATATATACCTACGCCAACTAAATAATTAAATATTATTATCTGCCAAGTCTTATTAAGGCAAATATTATCGAACTGTCTATTAATATTGTTAGGGTGTTTATAAATTTCAATGGCTTCACGTTGAAGGCGAACATAAAAATTAGAAGTTCTCGATAAAATCTTCATATCATGAAACAGATCATCATGACTAAGATTATTTAATGCATGTTCTGCTATTGCAGATTTTTCAGGTTGATTTAATCTGCAAAAACGCATATGTTCTTTCCTTCTAGTTAAAAAGCTACGTTTAGTAGTTCCAATATATACCAAACCACAAGAACATAAAATTTTATAAACACCTGAAGCTGTCAATGGATCTAAAGGGTCCTTAGAAGATCTCAAAAACTCAGAAATTTTCTTTGTTGGAATAAAAATTGTCTTTATGTTATTTTTCTCTAATAATATTAATAATAATAATAATGGCACCATAAGTCGAAAAAGGTATTGTTTGAAAAATTGTTAAAAAAGAAGAAAGTTTTATAGGAAAAATTATTTTATTACTGCCACCCCTTTTAAGTAATATTCGACAGTAGAAGACCGACACCTGTGACGTCACAAGCCCCGCCCACGTGGGCGACGCCATTTGACCTTGGAGGCCACGTAGATGGCGCTATTTGACCTTGAGATTTGGTTCTGAACTTTGCTAAGGTAGGGGACGATGTTTGACCTTGAAAATTGATTCTGAACTTTGCTAGATTTGGTTCTGGGGTTTGCTAAGGTAGATTTGGTTCTGAACTTAGCTAATGAAGATTTGGTTGTGAACTTTGCACAAGGTCCACGTGGGCCTTGCACTGAAGTATATTTTAATTCGAATACTAACCAAATGGTAAAAAAAGATTCTGTTTAAATGAACTTAAATGAATCTAACAATGTGATAAAGCAAAACAGCTACTTCATGTTCATTTCCCTGTACTAGATTGACTTCACTCAGTCGTAGATGCTATTACTGTTTCAATTACATTACGCTTCAGTGCAAGGCCCACGTGGGGGGACGTGATTTATCCCTAGGGATTTCCTGGACGACTTTCTGGATGACTTCCTTAATGCCTTTTTGAGTTTTCCGAATGACTTCCAGGATGACTTCCTTAATGCCTTTTTGGCTTTTCCGAATGACTTCCTTATTGTTATGACTTATTGTACTACAACAACAACAAAAACCAGAATATCAAGCAATATTGCTATCTTTTATGAAATATGAAAGCTAAAGGTTTGTAGGTGTTTAAATTCTTTATGTTATTGCTTTTTTGATAAGTACAATATGAAAAATATAAGCTAAATCATAGATTTGAAACATGTTAAGTACATTTCACAGCAATGTGAGCCTTGCGCAGGGTACATTTTTTGCCTTGCGCACCATAAATGTTGTGGTGCGCACTATAAAATTATTAATTTTGTCTTGCTCACCGTACTTTGTGTACACAAATATTTCGGATCAGCAAGTTACAATTAAACAATTGTTGTATCAATCAACTGAAGGAGGCACATTATGGTAAGAGCGTGTGGCCCATACAAATGTCCGATGTTCGTTTTCTAATATTGGTGAAATAACTTTGCTGACGATTTCAACTCGTCTTGCGAAACGAACAGAATCTCTAACATGTTGTTCCCACTCCCCTTTACGGGCTTGCTTATAAGCATATTGCCAGACAGTCATATAATGCACAGAATTACGAGAATCGTTAAACCATACCTTACGCATGCTGGCCGGAATGACAAAAACAATAACAGTTAAGCTATATTTAATATCGTTTTCGATTAAACATTTTTACAAAATATAGTGTGAGAGTTTTAATGTACAATATGAATAAACAAATTAAATCTGATGTTTGTTTCTGTATTCATGTACGACTTGTATAATATGTAATCGGTCCCAGTAGATGTAGTTGGTACATTTTGAGTTCTAGATAATGTTGCATCTGGTTTAAGGTCTCCAGAGTATTCAAACTCGATAAACTTCCATTCCATTTTTCGTTTCAAGTTTGCAAATACCGTTTTCAAGACCATAAACTATGATTTCTGTTACATCTATCCCTGTGTGCTCCATGCCTATTGAAAAATATCTTCTAGCACACCACTAAGTAGAGGAGCTAGTAGAAATGGTAGAAATGCACCGCCGTTTTGCACTAATATCTGTTTCTTCTCTTCTATAGGTTCGTCGTGTTCGGCCAGATTCCTTAGAACTGTTTTATGATAAGAGAGTTGTCGTTTCTGATACTTCGATAACGGGACATTACCCTGCAAAGTATTATAGATGCATTCACAAATGCAATGAACTTGTTTATCGTCTAAACATTCTAGCAAGGCGATTCTTTCCTTATCACCTAATTTTGTTAATGCTCGGAGCAGTACCACATTGTTTTTATTTAGTGTTGTTGTTGCTTCAGCCATTATGTTTTAAGAAATGATAAATTTTTGTCCATTTTGCGTTTTATACTTTGAGTGCGCACCGAAAATTTGGTGTTGCGCACCGTAAATGGTGTTGTGCGCACCGAAAATATTGTCGCGCGCACCGTAATTGGTGTTGTGCGCACCGTAAATTATGTTATGCGCACCGTAAATATTGTTGTGCGCACCGTAAGTTATGTTGTGCGCAACGTAAATGTTGTCGTGCGCACCGCAATTGGTGTTGTGCACACCGTAAATTATGTTGTGCGCACCGTAAATTATGCTGCGCGCACCGTAAATTATGTTGTGCGCACCATAAATTATGTTGTGCGCACCGTGAATTATGTTGTGCGCAACGTAAATATTGTCGTGCATTGTTTACAAAAAATGGCTGACTTTAAAAAATTGTTTTCTCACAACATTTTCAGAAAAAGGGAGTATGCAACATAAAGAATTCCAAACATTTCGCAATTTAAGGTGAAAATAGAAATAGATTCCGACTTAAGTATTTTTGTTTCTTAGTTTTGATTCGTGGACATACTTCTAAAGGAAACTAATTCAGGAGATAAGATGTTTTTGTTTCAAAAATGACAAAATGTATAGAAAAGCATAAAATGTTTTGCAATAGAAGGGCATCCAGAAAAGCCAAAAAGACATTCAGGAAATCATCGGGGAAAGCCAAAAAGGCATTCAGAAAATTATCCGATAAGCCAAAAAGGCATTAAGAAAAAACATCCAGGAAAGCCGAAAATGTATCCAGAAAGCCAAAAGACACCAAGGACTGCAAAGTTAACCTCAAGGTCATCCTCAAAGCCAGCCTCAAGGTCATCCAGAAAGGGCAAAAATGGCATGCAGAAAGTCATTCAGGAAAGACAAAAAGGTATCCAGAAAAGCCAAGAATGCATTCAGGAAATCATCCTGGAAACTCTAAAACGCATTCAGGAAATCATCATCCGAGAAAGCTAAAAAGGCATTAAGAAAAACATCCAGAAAAACCAAAAGGGCATTAAGAAAAAACATCCAGAAAAGCCAAAAGGGCATCCAAAACGTCATCCAACATCCAGAAAAGCCATCCAGCATCCAGAAAAGCCATCCAGAATCCAGAAAAGCCATCCAGAATCATCCCTAAAGATAAATTACGTCATCCAGAATCAGCCCTAAGGATAAAAAACACACCCCCCACGTGGGCCTATGGTGGAGTTAGTGACGTCAAAATCCAAGATGGCGGAAGGAAGAAACAACAAATTTCAAGGTCAAAACAGTGCCCTCTACGTGGACCTTGTGCAAAGTTCACAACCAAATCTTCCTTAGCTAAGTTCAGAACCAAATCTACCTTAGCAAACCCCAGAACCAAATCTAGCAAAGTTCAGAATCAATCTTCAAGGTCAAACATCGTCCCCTACCTTAGCAAAGTTCAGAACCAAATCTCAAGGTCAAATAGCGCCATCTAAGTGGCCTCCAAGGTCAAATGACGTCGCCCACGTGGGCGGGGCTTGTGACGTCACAGGTGTCGGTCTTCTACTTTCGACTAAAGTTATTAAATTTGAAATTCACTGTTAACAAGAAACATTGAAAAGTCGACTTTTAAAATCTAGTTACCAATGTTACATGTGTTCAAAATATCTTCCATTTACTGCTAAGCACTGTTGAGCTCTTCTAGGTACACTATCAGTGGCTGAGTGGCTCTAATAAGTACTGCTTGAAAGGGAAGAACACATGTAACATTGGTAACTAGATTTTAAAAGCTGATTTTTCAATGTTTCTTGTTAACAGTGAATTTCAAATTTAATAACTTTAGTCGAATATTACTTAAAAGGGGTGGCAGTAATAAAATAATTTTTCCTATAAAACTTTCTTCTTTTTTAACAATCTTTCAAACAATACCTTTTTCGATTTATGGTGCCATTTAAAATTTTGGAGTTGGAGGCCTTATGGAGGAATGCTGACTTTTCCGAGAAATAATGGTATCACCATTCGATTCCTTATTATGGCTTTTATAATCACTTTTTTTACCCCACCTCTCTACGACTCACCGTTCTTTAAATAAAAGACTGATACGGGTGGTCTTATTCACCCGGTATATTCGTTGACAATTTATTTTTAATTGTACAATTTGTCAGTTTTCTTTTCGTTTTAATTTTAATTTTAACCCACTGAAGAAGGCACCTGTAAGTGGTGTCCGAAACGTTTGGATTATTTAATCAATTCCATTATCTACACAGTTTAACCAAAAACAAATAAAATTTTTAAATAAAAATGAACAACTGTGGAAGCTTTCATTATTAAATTAATAAAAAAGTTATGCTTAGATTAATTTTAAAAACTTTGATTGATCATAACTAAAACTTGAAAAATTTGAGTTACTATGGTGCTTTGGCACGCCAGAGCAGTGTGTACGTAACAACGAACTGCGCAAAATGGAAACCGAATGGGACGAAGAGAAAACATTACTACTATTTAAATTGTACAGAGAAAATGAACGGTTGTGGAATCCAACCTATATACAGTACAAAGAAACGAATCTCAAAGCAGATAGCTGGCTCGAAATAGGGGAAGCTATAGCCGCAACAGAAGAGTTTTGTCAGTTTTTTTATTAACATAAAAGCTCCACAATCCACACGCCACGGCTAGATTGTACGACTCCATTCGTGCTCGTGCAATGCTCGTTCATAACTACGGGAATGACTTTAACCAACGGTTCGCGTGAATGCGCGCCGATGAATTGCTCTCCCGTCCACATTGCATTATTACACGTTGCATTACATGTTGCATTGCACGTTGCATCTATAGTGTGTACTAATGCGTGCTCATTCTATACTCGTATAACTCAATGTGTCCATCGGAATTATTGTTTTAATGGACGTTACTCATTTCTACCTCCTGTGATTACTAATTACTGCTGCTGATTCCTGTACGTATCGATTCCCGCATCGATTATTGCTGCCGTTGCAGACATCACTCCACCGTCTGATGTTAGTTGGATTTTCTTTCTACTACTTCAACTTGCATGGAGGTTACATTGGATTCGACATCCTACTGAACTACCCTGAGGATAAGTTGATAACAATAATTGATAAGTTTTACCGGTTTAGAAAATTTATAAATCTTCTGTCAAAGTGACAATGTTATTGAATTTAATTAATTTAACTTTGCTATCGCAAGCTTTTTATTATGTAAAGGAAAAGAAATTTGTGATTAGCTAAATTAATAATCCGATTCTTTTGCTTGTTATTTAATTTTCAATTAACTGTTCAGAAAATCAATCATCTGTTCTTAAAATATTCATTTTTTAGTTAACGCGGTTCATAAAATATTTACCCTATTCACTATTTACTTTGAATCAATTTAATTTTCGTTCTGAATTCTTTAACGTCAATATTATTTATTATATTATATTTGATACTTGTTGAACAGATTTCAAGTCAGTAACAATTGATTATTTTTTGTTCGAAGGTTACTATTAAATTATCATAATCTGGACTATAAATTGTTGAGGTCTTACTTTTATTTAGAGGAGATTATAAAAAGGTAACCCATACTTTATTGATTATCCCATTTACTTTCTTGTATATTATTAACCAATTTTATACTGCCAATAATTTACGTATTTAACTCACACCCATCGAGCCCTTATAACTGAGCAGCCGTGGTCTTTGCATTTTAAAATTTTGTTAAAAGTCAAAAGTTAAAAGTTAAAGTTAAGTTAACTTACATAATGAATTAGGTATATTAATAAATACAACAATACAACACTTCTCGACATGTGTCATTATCAAGGGTATAAAGAGACTGTGATAGATTAAAATTAAGCAAGAGTTGCTAAGATACAACGTTATGCAAATCTTTGGTAAACAAAAATGCGATACGGAACAACATCCAGTCAACTCTTTCTATACAAGGCATGAAATGAAAATGAGGTTCAACTAGCAAGGTTGTTATTATTATTATTATTGGTTCTGGGTGTGGTCTCAATAGGTCCCCGCACTGCGACCTTTTGGTCTATTGTGCTCCCCGGTGTTATCTACCCTTCAAGAATACCTGTATCTTTCACAAAGTCCAGGATTTTAGTAGGGCGAATCTTCGTTACTTCCTCTTGTGTAATTTTTTTATTTCCAAGTAGGAGTTCCCTTGCCTTTATGAATGCCTCACATTGGCAGGTGACGTGATAGGGCGTTTCATCTGCCTCACCACAACCCCTGCATGTCGGGCTTTCAGCCAGTCCCATGTTGTGCAGGTGTTTGTTCATACGACAGTGGCCCATGACCATTTCTGTCGCAAGTTTTATCTTCGTCCTGCTTAACTTTAAGATGGACGTAGCTAGGTCCCCGTTTGGGGTTTCCAGGAAGATCTTGGAATGACTCTGTCCTGGAATTTTCGACCAATGTCTGCAATGCTTTTTCGTGAGTATTGCTTGAATCTCCTTTTTGACTGTGTTATAAGTAATCCCACAAACCGGTTCGGGTCCTATGAATGGTTTTGCGCTTGCCATTCTCGCAAGCTCGTCTGCAACCTGGTTACCTGCGATTCCCGCATGCCCAGGTGCCCACACTAGTGTGACTGAGTTGCACTTACCTAGTGCGTTTAGCATTTGTGTGCATTCAAGGACTAGCCCTGAATTTACCACATATGAGTCTATTGCTGCAATCGCTGCTTTGCTGTCTGTCACTATAAAGATTTTCCTTTTGATAAGGTTCTCTTTTAATAGTTGAGCAGCCGCCGTCAGGATTGCATATACCTCGGCTTTGAATACGGTCGCTTATTGTCCTAGGCTTACAGAAATTCTGCAGCCCGTCCATTGCTCCCGTATACTCCAGAGTCGGTGCCCTTTGTGGTTTTCGAGCCGTCTGTGTAATACACGATTCCATTCAGCTTCGCTTTACTGGAATTGCTCTCCCAGTCTTGCCGAGTGGGGATTGTTGTCTTAAACAGTTTGATAGGACAAACTGTTTTGGGTATCCTCTCAGTGTTCATAGTAAGGGTTTTGTCTTTGGAGATTTCGTCAAAGATGAGCGAGTGCCCCGCCCTTGACGATCCCTCCTCACCGTTAACTCTCAGCCGATATGCCCCTCTGAGCTCCTCTGCCCTAATTGCTAGGTTTAGTGGCGGTAAGTTCAAGAGGGTCTCCATAGATGCCGCAGGGGTGGTTGTCATTGCCCCCGTGACTCCAAGGCAAGCCCTACGCTGCACCTTGCTAAGTTTCTGTATGTTCGTCTGGGTGGAGGTTTTATGCCACCACACCAGTGAACCATACGTAATGATCGGTCTGATCATTCTGGTGTATATACAGTGGGTCATCATTGGAGATAAGCCCCACTTGCTTCCGAACGCTCGCCTACAAGCCCACAAGGACTTTGTGGCTTTGTTCGCTGTCTTCTCTAGGTGCGGTTTGAAGGTTAGCCCTTGGTCTAGCGTTATTCCCAAGTATTTGCCTTCTCCCACAACCTTCACCTTGGTGCCATACATTGCTATGTCTTTTAGCTTTTTCGGCCCTTTTCTTCGTGAGAAGAGAATGAGGTTCGTTTTTGTTGGATTAATCGACAGACCCTCTTATCCGCACCATGATTCCACTAGATTTAAAGCTCCCTGCATCACGACCGATACGGTCTCTTCAAATCTTCCACGTACCACAATAGCCAACCGTGGTGTAACCTGCCTCGCTTAATCGCCTCAGCAGTCCGTCTACTACCAGGCACCACAGTAGAGGAGAGAGGACTCCCCCCTGTGGACATCCTCGTGCGGCCCTGACCACTACGGAGTCGTTATTAAGCGAGGCTGTAACGTTCCTATGTTTTAGCATGGTATGTATCCACCTCCGCACGGTAGGTTGTACCCCCTTGCTTTCCATAGCAGTTTTAATTGATTCTAGAGAGGTGTTATCGAACGCCCCCTCTATGTCTACAAACGCCCCTAGAGCTACCTCCTTACAGGAGATCGCCCTTTCGGCTATGTCCACTACTCTGTGGATGGCGAGTTCACAGGATCTGCCTGGTTGATAGGCACAATGGTATTTGCTGATGGGCTCAAGTCCCAGCACCTCTTCCCTAATGTGTCGCTCAATTAGTTTCTCCAATAGTTTTAGAAGAAACGACGTTAGACTGATAGGTCTGAACGACTTGGCTTGGGCGTATGAGTCTCGTCCATGTTTCGGTATGAACACGACTTTTACGTCCCTCCACGCCATGGGTATGTATCCTAGGGCAATGCTTGCCGTTATTAACGTACAGAGCGTGGTGGCTACCAGGTCAAGGCCTTGTTGTAGTAGAGCAGGGAGAATTCCATCCATCCCTGGGGATTTGTACGGATGGAAATTCTTCACTGCCCACCTAATTTTTGTAAGGTTCACTATCTGACGAGCCAAAACCCAATCCCCTCTGTTCGCCCTCGAAAGGGGTTCCAGGGTTATTGGTTCGCTTACGTCAGATTTTGAGAGGGTCTTTGATCCCGGGAAGTGTGATTGAAGCAAAAGCTCCAGAGTCTCCTTCACGGTCTCTGTATAGCCCCCCTCAGTTTTCTTCAAGGAACCGATTCTGCCCTCTGTTCCTCCTCGTAAAGCTCTTTGGAGTCTGACACCTTCTGGAATTTGCTCAATTTCCTCGCAGTGCCTCCTCCACGAGTCACGTTTTGCCTTTCTTATGGTCTTATTGTATTCGGTGAGTGTGATTCGATATGAATCCCATTCTCCCGTGTTTTTGCTCTATTAAAGAGCTTCCTAGTCTGTACCCGCAATCGAGAGAGTCCCTCATGCCACCAGGGCACTTTACTTGAGGTTCTCCTCTCTTTCGTGGGACAGCTTGCCTCATAGGCATTTTTGATGGCCATGCGGAGGTTTTCCTCCATGGCCTCCAGTTCCGCCGAGCTGTTAACTTCGGCTGGACAATTCTCGAGGTTGGCCTTTAGGTTCTTTCTATAGAGGTCCCAGTTGGTTCTTCTCGGGTTTCTATATACAGCCGTAGCCGCTTCGTTTGACTTAATATCAAAGCGAATGTATCTATGGTCGGATAGCGATGGCTCCTCCGACACATGCCATTTGTGTACTGAGCTGCAAGCAGTCACAGTTCCAAGTGTTATGTCAATTACCTCCCTTCACCGAATATTGTTGAAGGTTGGATCATTGCCTACATTAGCTATCTCTAGATTATTATTAATAATATAATCTAGGAGGGACTCACCTCTTTTGTTGATGTCCGTGCTGCCCCACACTGTGTGGTGCGCGTTGGCATCACATCCGAGGAGGATTTGCCATCCTCTCCGCTGACAGTGTTCCACCAGTTTGTTGACCTCACTGGTTGGTGGTGGATTAGGTTAGTCGTAGGGAAGGTATGCGGATCCGAGCACAAGCTCCCTTTCGCTCCCATCCCTTTCCACTGTCAGCATTACTGCCACTAGGTCTCTGCAACAGAATTCCCAGAGTGGTAGTATCTTAACGCTGTCTCTAGCTATGATGCACGATCTGGGATTGATTTGCCGCGCCCCTTTCAGTCCCAGACCTCGTATTTGCCCTTTGTAGGTCCAAGGTTCTTGAACCAGGGCTACATCAATATGATGTTTACCCATGTATGCACAGAGGGCAGCGGATGCCGCTCTGCTATGGTGTAGGTTTATTTGCACAAGTTTCGCCATTGAAACTGTGCCTACCTACTGAGGTGCAGAGGTTGACGCAGTTGGTTGTGGTTCCTCAGAGGGTTCCTCAGCCACTGTTGCCTCCTCGCACTCCATTTTGGTCTCCTCCTCTCTCCCCACCTTCGGCTTAGAGACGAGGTTAAACGTTAACCTGGTGAAGTTAACGTAGGGCCGATGGTTGCACTTGGCCCCCAACTTGTCCCAGGAGGTTTGGTCCATAAGGACAATCAATGTTTGTCCCTTGGGATCCTCCCTCCTGTCCACCACACGCCAGTTGCTGGTTTCTACGCCAGCGTTCTGGATCTGGATCCTTTTCAGGATATTTGCCGATTCCTCTGGGGTCCCGGGGATCCAGGCATGTGCCCTCACTGGTTTTGGGAGGTTTTTGACTTCGACGAATCGAAGCTTGGCTCCCTCCCACGGAGCTGCTCTCTCCAGCTCCGATTTGACCCAGCCCACCGATGTGAGGTCTGCGCATGTAATTAGCAGCGCTTCCCCTCGGTGTCGACACTCCGTGAACTTGGGCGAAGACGCCCCAGTGGTCAGGGTGTCAATTCTGTCGAGGATCCAGGTCTTAATACGCCCTGTCTCCTCCTCCGACAGCGTTCCCTCCAGGTCTTCATGGACAAAAGCCATTCTGAAGCCCGTTACTGCTTCGCTGAAACTAGCAAGGTTAATAAGAATAAATTGTGCGTATATCAGTGGAGTGCTCTGAAAGATGTTGCACATGGTAAAGTATTTACTTCGTGGTCTAGGGAAAACACAACTAAAAACCTAGGCATACCACATCAAGGGATCTTAAAGGTTAAGAATTATGATAAAGAGTTGTGAAGTAATGGGGAATTAATAAGGTTGTCAAATTTTGTTGTATCAAATATACACAGTATCCAAAGGTAGTACCTCCGCGACAATCTCAACCAAAAGTTTTGTCTAATAGATCGATAATTTAATCGAGTCACCATAGTAACTTCGATTATTAACCACTTTTTGTTCGGACTTTCCGCGTTGTTATGGAACAGATTGCGTATACACTATACAAACAACCATTCGCTTGCCCAAACATATCTAATAATACCAAAAACGTCATGTTTCTCAAGGCTATATCTTCAAAGTAGACGGTAAACAATTCTCAAATGTTTTCAAAATATTCGTATAATCCCTCTCTAGCATTCTTTAGTTTTTCATTAAATTCTGACATTTAGTTTTGATAGTACAATTGATAATGTGTCAGTGCCCACATAACACGAGATCTGCAAGGGATGTCCTGTGGACTTATGCGGACATTTAGAAGTTCTCAGAATGTCTTTCGGATGTCCTGGGGACCTATGTGGACATATAGAAGTCCTTAGAATGTATTTGGGACGCCTTTGAAAGATATGTGCTACGTGGGCGGTGTTTTTTTGTATATAGGTTATATGTAAATTATGCCAATTTTAAGTGTAAATATCTCGACTTAGGGACGGTAAACCTCATTTAAACTCCACAGATATTTGGATAACGTATTTAATAATGTATACGTCAAGTTTGAACAAATTCTGTCATAAATCATTCCGCGGAGGTACTACAGAGTAATCGCAACTTGAAGAGGCACACTCGAAATTTGATAAATTAATGCTTCCTTCCTATTGATTCACAATTCAATACAAGTTTCTCAAATTGAACGAACGAATGAAATTTGTATTGTGGTTTTTCGTGTTTTCACTGTTGTGTAATTCAACGACCATAAGAGTTCCTGTTCATCCAACTCCCTATTGTTCCTTTATAGATAAAGTTTAAAATATTATTATTACTAATTGATTGATAATTCGATCACCAAATGGAGGTCTTTGCACCTTCATACTAACTTATACCACATATAAGACACGACGATGTGCGGATTTATTTGGAGATGGAAAGATCTATTAAATAAAGATTTCAAAAGAACGACAATCAACTTTCACATTTTTCAGTGTTAGACGCTTCATCGAAACTCCAATCTGGAATTTTGGAAGGAAACACTTACGATTTGGGAGCATTCGACGAATGTTTAGCGATTGATAGGCGTTCAGAACAAGGAATATTAGGAAAATATTGCCTCGCTGCAATATCTCTTGAGAAGAAGAACCACTCCCTTACGACTGTTACTAATATTAAGGAAAAACTTATGATGTTACAATTAAGGCAGCACTTTTATTCTGCCATATGCGTTCCGGATGCATGTACGAAGAGTGACGTCGAAGAAATACTTCACTCTATGGGCCTTAACGTTGATATAGAAAAAACGATGTGCCAAACTAAAGATGATCTCTCATATTTCGACACTAACGCAGTTATTTTTCTGTAAGTATCTCAATGTACACGAACATATTTAATTTATTTATAATCTTAATAGATGTTTGCTCGGAATAGTTTTGTTATTGGTAACGATTTCCACTGCTTATGACAGTATTGGAAAAAAGGGTGAGTACATTAATTGAATTATGAATATTAAAAAAAACAATTAAATTTTTAGATAATCCTTTGTTCATGGCCTTTTCGGTTTTAAGAAATGGAAAAAAATTGATAAGCACGCCAGAGAACCCAAACGAAATTTCATGTTTGGCTGGAGTACGAGTTACTTGTCTATTTCTGATTACTTTCGCTCACATCTATCTGCAACAGACAAATTTTCCCCTTATAAACTTTGCTGAATCATATCGTGTCTTCACAGTAAGTTTCTTTGTTTTAAACTACATGCATTAAAATGAATTGACTTGTTTCAGTCACGCGGTGCACCACTTTTCTTATTTATAGCGTCTTCACAACTAGCAGTGGATGTGTTCCTTTTATTGTCCGGTTTAATGATTTCTTACCTATTTCTCTTATCTTCCATTAAAGGTCATCGTTTAAACATTCCATTGTTTTATTTGCACAGAATTTTAAGGTAGTAACCTAAATATCAAATTGCCATATAATAGTTTATTGATTACAGATTAAGCCCCGTATCCATTACTGTTATGGCGATTTACATGTTTTTAATGAAATACATGGGATCAGGTCCATTATGGCCAAGATGTTACGAAATGGAAGGAAAGGCTTGCGAAATTAACTGGTGGAAAACCTTATTTTACATTCAAAATTTCTTCGGTCTCTTTCAAACGGTAGGAGACTATTGTAACAAACTGCATTTATAATTTCTTCGAATTATGAAATTTTCAGTGTTTGCCCCATTCGTGGTATCTTGGAGTTGACATGCAATTGTACATTTTATCTCCACTACTATTGATTCCCTTAAAGAAATTTCCACGGACGACAATATTTGTAACATGCGGATTGATTGCGTGCAATATAATTATAAATTTTTGGCGTGCATGGATTTTAAATATGAATACAAATTTCATGAGAATTGACAAGTATGTGGCAACAAATTACACGTAACGATAGTATTAATAGTACAGTTTAAATTTCAGTGATCAGTATCATCGCTATTACGCAAACACTTTCGCAAAAGCTGCTCCCTGGCTTATTGGTTTTGTCTTGGGATATGTCATCTTCCAAAAAAAGCAAAACCAAACAAACACCTCATTTAATAAGGTCTATAGCGTAGTAATAAGACGAGTACGTAAATACATTTCTTGCTTTAGGTGACCGATACTCTTTTATTGCTAATTTCTTTATTCACAATATTTCTAAGTATAGTTCTCTTGAATTATGCATCAGTATCGTTAGAAGAAACTAATGTTATTATTCACGCTCTTAAGATGTCGGTTATAAGGCCAATATTTTCGATAGCAATCTGCTGGGTTATATACAGTTGCCATTTTCAACGGAGCGGTAACTTCGCACAGTTCCTGCACCATTTGTATAAACGAATTGCTAATTTTTAGAAATGCTGAACTGGTTTCTATCATTGCCGTTGTTTAAAATCTTATCTAAATTATCGTACTGCAGTTATTTGGTGCATTACCCAATAATTAGTATAGTTTTATACAGTACTAGAGTTTCCCAGTATTCAAGTCTTTTGCAAATGGTAATGGATTAGTACAGGTAGTAGTTTTACATTTTATTGATGGCATTTTTTAGTTTATTAATTTCTCTGGAATTATGGCACTTACGCAGTCTGGGGCATTGCTGTTATCACTCTGCATCGAATTTCCCATACTAGAAATTGAAAAGGTACTGCTCAAGAGAAAGACCGACTAATCAAGAGTGAAGAGGAGAGCGGGGAAGAGACAATAATTGAATTAAGTGTAATTTGTTATTTTTACTATTATTATTTTTTGTACCGTTAAAGTTTATGCGGAACGAGGCATTTTTTCATTTGGTGTGGAATACCATATAAATTAAACATCTTGCGGGGAACAGATAATCCTAATAAAAGATTATCCGACCTTGCTTCTTTGGATTTTTATAAAAGAAATTGATTGAAAGGCAACTTGTCAATAATCTTACAGAACTGCCACCATCAATCAAAACAAAGCTTCCAAAACTTCGTGCAATAGTCTAGTAAATATGGATGTAAGGTGTGATACTTTTTTGACACATACCTACATGGAGATAACTTACCTTCTAAAATTTGTCCACAAGCATGTAATTGGCTTAACCATTCTGCTCCAATCTGCACCCTTGAAACTTTAGAAAAAATAGCTTAACTTAATGACGTGTACCGAACAGTGATTAAGTTATGACTTATGATATTTAAGAGTAAATTGTTAAGTTTAAATGTCCCGGTGATTTTTGAATTGCCGGTCACGTGGGGAAAAACCCGGCGTTGGTATGTACAAGTTGAGTTGATTTTGCAGTGCGTTTAGTGTTAGTACGTTTTAATTAAATCCTGTGGGTTTCGTTTAGATCCGTTTGAAACGGGTACAACCGGCGCCTGGTTTAGGTATGTTTGGATTAGGGTAAATTAAGGAACTAAGAATAGTAAATTTTAGTTAAAATTGTACCTACCAGAAAGCTGAATAAAACCAACTGTAGCGGGAGCTAGTTTATCATTGTCCCCTATTCCCATAAGGTTCGCCTGCTGCAACTTGGCGCCCAACTCGAGGCACAATGCCACTAACTAGATCACCAGAATTAAGAAAAGAAACGGAGGAAGAGGAAGAGCAGGCGGCTGGCGGATACGCACTACGAAGTAAGGGGCAGGTGACCGACACGCCAGCACAGCAAACAACAGAAGACAGCAGGTCGAAAGGGGCAGTCCCGAAAAAATACGAGCAGGAGCAAGAGGACTCAGGAGAAGAGATTCCTACAAATGCAGGTAGGAGAAATTGTTTAAATAATATCGAGTGTCACGAAGCGGCGAGACCTAAGAAAAACAAGCATAGAAGCACGTATGCGTACCTTCCAGAAAGTATGGGGTTGGAAGAATGGAGGTTAACCCCTAAAAAGGCACAGGAGGGTAAAAGGAGGAATCAAATACAATTAACGGACATGAGTATGGATCAAGAAAGTACGAAGTGTTATAGCTTCCCCGCAAGTAAACAGAAGCAAGATAATCCATTTTTTGGTATTGACTATCAACAAACGATAAAACAACAAACCGGGGATATGTACAATTGGTCAAATGTAAATAAAAGCGGTTGTATAGATAATACTGTATTAGATTTAAGGTCAGGACCT
Organism: Pyrocoelia pectoralis; assembly: GCA_036250285.1. Lineage (NCBI taxonomy): Eukaryota > Metazoa > Arthropoda > Insecta > Coleoptera > Lampyridae > Pyrocoelia > Pyrocoelia pectoralis. Next base: position 32,185,088 of record CM070077.1, read on the forward strand.
CCACGTTTGGAGGATAACCAAAATTGTAAACATTTAAATGCAAATACGTTAAATGTATATGAACAAAATAATGTTGCGGATTTAGTCACACAAATTGTAACCTCGCTATTAAATATGAATGCTATTGGCAATAGGGAACGAAAAAATAGGGAAACGCCTACGGCGGGGGCGGAGGTAATTAAACAATTACCGACGTTTGATGGTACGGATTACGTACACCCAATGGATTTTTTAGCAAAATTAGAATACTTCTATCAGTCAGAGGGGGTTCATTTTGAGCGGTTCAAATTTATAGTTAGTAACCAATTTAGGGGCAAAGCGTTGCTGTGGAGCAGGGCGTATCTAGAGTCGTTTAGGGAATTTGAGTCGTTTAAACAAGCGTTTAAGGACCATTTTTGGTCGGAAACGAAACAATTAGAAGTCAAACTAGCGCTGCAAGCAGCACGGTATCCGGAAAAAAATAAAAATTTGGTTGATCATTTTATGTACTATTTGGCACTAGCTCGATATTTAGAACCTCCCTATCCAGAACCCCTATTGATAAAAACCATCGCTCGGCATTACCCTCCAAATATATCAGCGGTATTAGTAGGGGCCGTGTCGATTCGCGACGCTATGGAGCGGCTCAGACAAGCCGATTATTATTTTAGGGACACGGCAGTGGTTAGGCACCAACATTATAGTCCCACAAATACGGAAAACGAAAAAGGGAAAAATACGGATAACACGGGAATAAATTCGGGGCACAACTACAGGAAAGAGTTTAATCGAGGTGCAAGGCCGGCGAGAATGGCAACCATTCTCACGGAAGAAGAATGGCCTGAAGGAAACGAGGGGTGTACTACAAATGAGGCGGAAAACTACGACCACGCGCACAAGTATTAGGCCCTAGTGTGCGATCGTGGGTTGAAGGGGCCACCAATAATATAAATAACCCTCGCGAAGAGTTAATACAAGAACCCTATGAACTTAACGAACCAATCGTTAAAGGGTTACCAATAATTACAGTTTCCTTGTATAATTTTAATTTCCCTGCATTAATCGACACCGGAAGTGAAATTTGTGCCTACAACGAAGATGTTTGGTCACAGTTGTCAGAAAACCATCCCTTGATTCCCACTTTCCCATGTACGGGGGTAAGGGTGATCGGCGCATTTAAAAACCGACATCAACGAATACGGCAGCAATCACTTTTTACGTTTAAAATAAGTAATAAATGGGTATCGCATGAGTTTCTGATGATTCCGGATTTAATTCATCCGCTTATTATCGGAAACGACTTTTTGCGAATATTTGATGTTAGCGTGAGCTTAGGGACAGGGGTACTTCAGTTTAATATTAATAATGAACGGGTTGAAGTAGCCGAAATCAATCAAACCGGGAGTCTCGGAAATGTCGAATCGTATGAATTGAAAAACACATCCGGTAGACAACCCGTACAGGTGATGAATTTGCAAACCGAAATTGAAACGATCGAAGACCAAATAGGGGTAGCGGTTAGCGTAGCCTCCATAAACGAGGAACAACAGATTCGCCTACGTGGATTGTTAGGGCGGTATAAATCAATTTTTTCGGAGGTTCCAGGTCGCACGACCGAATACGCCCACCAAATTAAATTAAATAACCCAACGGAGTTTCATAAAAAACAGTATCCCGTACCAATTATGCACCGGGCCGCGGTTCAAAAGCAATTAGATCAAATGGAGGAGTGGGGAGTTATAGCTCGCATGGCCACCCCTTACCTTTCCCCCATAATGGCGACGGTGAAAAAAGATCAAACGGTGCGAATATGTTTAGATGCACGTCATTTAAATTCGGTGATGGAAAAAGAGCATGAAACGCCTCCGCCTATTGAAGAGCTGTTGCATTCCCTACCAAAGGTCCGATATATGTCTTCGCTGGACTTTACTCACGGTTACTGGCAAATTCCATTAACTAAGGAGTCCCAAAAATATACCGGGTTTAAGTTTAATGGACGCACCTATGGGTTCTGTGTTCTGCCGTTTGGGTTGTCCACAAGTGTAAGTACATTTACCCGGTGCTTATCACACCTTTTTGGAGCAGAGTTCGAAGATTTTCTTAGAATCTATATTGATGACCTATTAATAATCTCGGAAACTTTTGAAAAACATTTGGAACAAATTGAACGGGTATTGGCCCGGCTTCAGCAAGCGGGGTTTACGTTAAAAATTCGAAAATGTGCATTTTTTAGGAAGAGTATGCCTTTTCTCGGCTACAGGTTAGATTCGACGGGTGTTCGTCCGGATGCCGAGCGAACTCAAGCGATCACGGATTACGCGGTACCTAAAAACGCCAAGCAGTTGCAAAAATTTTTGGGTTTGGCGAATTTTGACCGGGGGTTTTGCGCGAATTATGCCGATTTGGCAGCGCCCCTAAATGTATTATTAAGAAAAAAAGTGTCCTGGCGATGGGGCCCCAATGAACAACATGCTTTTGAGGCTATTAAGACTCAACTAGCCAACAACACGTTGTTGTACCACCCCCGGGCGGATTTACCCTACTACCTTAGCACAGACGCTAGTGATGTAGGATTAGGCGCTCAAATGTTCCAAATGGTACACGGAGAGAGAAAAGCGATAGCGTGGGCAAGCCGGATGTTATTAGACAGAGAAAGGCGGTACAGTAGTAACGAGAGGGAAGTATTAGCGGTTGTGTGGGCGTTAAATAAGTTTAGGGTGTATCTGTTGGGGCGCCCATTTATCATTTACACAGACAATAGTGCCCTAACCTACTTGAAAACGTGTCGACTACTGTCAGCAAGAATCGCGCGTTACGCGTTGGCAATGCAAGAATATGATTTCGAGCTGAAGCATGTGTCTGGTACACAAAACACGATTGTGGATGCTTTGTCGCGATTCTCGGCCGTTCGTCCGCCTACCCCTACAGGGAAGGAGTTTGGAATCTTTTCTTGTAAACTCCAGTTACCTATAAAGGTACGTGAAGCTCTCAAAGGAATAGCGGAAAAGCAAAGACAGGATGATAAATTAGTTGGGATCATCCGAGGCTTACCTGATAATCCGGAAATGCAGAAGCGTTTTCTGCTATTCAAGGAGGTGCTATATATGCGACCAGAGCAGGGTAAGAGCAAATTATGTGTGCCAAAAGAATTAAGAGTACTGATGATAGAAGCTTTCCATTGCACGCTAGGGCATTTTGGGTTGTATAAAACTTGGAAAGCCCTTCAACAGGAAGTGTGGTGGGCCAATATGACCAAAGACGTAAAACAATGGATTCGGCATTGCGAGGTTTGCCAAAAGGCAAAAAGTTGTGCCATGCCCGATCCCCCGCCCCAGGCGATCGTTCCAAATGGGAGAAATGAGCTCCTCGCGCTAGATTTATATGGGCCCCTTCCTCCTAGTAGAGAGGGAGTGAGTTTCGTATGCGTAGTCCTTGACGTATTTACGAAGTATGTGAGTTTTTATGCCTTAAAGAAAGCAACTACGCGGAGTATTTTAAACCGACTTACCAAAGACCTGTTTGTCAAATATGGGCCTCCGGTAAAAATACTGACGGACCACGGAACACAGTTTACGGCGAAGCGTTGGGGGGAGACTTTAAATGCTTTAGGAATTCGAGTATTGCATTCGTCGATACGGCGACCGCAGAGCAATCCCTGTGAGAGGGTGATGCGTGAATTGGGCAGACTCTGTCGTACCTACTGCCATGACCAACACACGCGCTGGGCTTATGAACTGCAAAATTTTTCCGAATTTCTTAATAACTTAGTCCATGAATCAACAGGATTTAGTCCAAGGGAATTACAAATGGATGGTGAGGCCGTAAAACTGTTGCCTCCAAATTTGCAACCCCGTACGGAAAGAGATGTTGCGCTCTCTCCCGAGAGGAAGTTAATAATGGCCAAAGAAACGTTGGAATGTGCGGCAGCGCGACGCTATGCCCGCAACACGAAACGTCCTTTTCCTAAATACGAGCTAGGTGACCTAGTACTATTGAAAGCGAATCCCATTTCCTCGGCTATAAAGTCAGAGACAAAAAAATTCTTGTTATTGTTTGAAGGCCCGTACCGGATTAAAAAAATATTGGGACCGTTAACGTATGTCTTAGTTTATACGGAGGGTGAGCGCGAACGGGGAATTTTCCATGTTACTCAAATAAAGAAATATCATGTTAGGCCCCCCGATGAGCCGCCCTAAGGTCCATTTAAACTGGGGAGGTAGTTGTACCGAACAGTGATTAAGTTATGACTTATGATATTTAAGAGTAAATTGTTAAGTTTAAATGTCCCGGTGATTTTTGAATTGCCGGTCACGTGGGGAAAAACCCGGCGTTGGTATGTACAAGTTGAGTTGATTTTGCAGTGCGTTTAGTGTTAGTACGTTTTAATTAAATCCTGTGGGTTTCGTTTAGATCCGTTTGAAACGGGTACAACCGGCGCCTGGTTTAGGTATGTTTGGATTAGGGTAAATTAAGGAACTAAGAATAGTAAATTTTAGTTAAAATTGTACCTACCAGAAAGCTGAATAAAACCAACTGTAGCGGGAGCTAGTTTATCATTGTCCCCTATTCCCATAAGGTTCGCCTGCTGCAGACGTTTACACAAAATGAAGTAGACTAGGTCTGCCATGAGCACTAAGAGGGACGGAAACTCCTGATAACTACGATTACTATGATAACAAAATTCAGTACGTACCTATCTAATGTCGATGTGGCAATTTCTATCGGGGATCTGGCGTGTTTGGTTGTTGGGCTTCTAATGTCAACCAGATGTCAATAATTAGGGTTTCGTTTGAGTTATTTAAAAGCTTTTATTTGTTTTTTTACCGGTATCGTTCAGATCTGTGCTACAGGTTTTCTAAGTTGCGAAAAACAATGGTGGCGTCATTAACAGTAAATAATTCTGCAAATAGGTATACCACGTGTCCCAGATAAGTGATAACATTTCCAGCATAAGGATCTCGCTTATTATGAAATATACAGATTTGGTTAAATTAGATAATTAAATTGATATTTAAATTCTGCATAAAAAATATCTTAAGAAAGTGCAAATAAAATGTATATGTCTAATATAACAAAAAAGATATTACAAGAAAAAGAAATTTGACATTTTTCTTTTTCTTGCTTAAAATGCATGGAAATTTGGAAATTGGAGAGTGTCCTATAATTTCACTAATCCTTAGGAGTAACTCTCCTGATTTAACCAAATCTGTATCTTTTATAATAAGCGAGATCCCCATACTGGAAATGTTATCTGGGACACGTGGTATACTTACTTTATTAATTTTCATTAAAAGAGATCTTTCTTAATGCATTGTGAAATGTTTTACAGTGTCAATTTTTAACAATTCCTTGATGCAAAGTGTTTACGGATAAGGAAATGCCAAGAGAGGTTCAATTCTACATCAACAGTGGATTATTAAATTTAGAAAAATTAAAAATTGTCAATTACCGAGTAACTAATCGCTCTGACAAGTTTCAATCAACACTATTGAATTAATCGACTTAATCTTTAAGTTTTTGCCTTTGAATATAGCGATTGTTGGTAGAAACACATTACAGCAAGATATGCATTATCTCACCTCTTTCTCTTAGTGTCATTGCAACAATATCTTTTACTATACAGGGTGGCTGATTTTTCATCGACCAGCTTATATCCCGTTTATTATTAGAAATATAAGAAAAAGCCAAAAGAAATAATTTTTTTGTATCAATTAATCTATAAAATGGCATAATTAATTATTTTACAGAAAAAATGTGTAACTTTGGTTTTTTAAATGGAACACCCTGTATATTTATTCGCTAATGGATCCATCGCTAAATTCTCTTTAAAAAATGTAGCATAAGTAATATTTTAGGCTTTATGTGGAGGATGAAAATGGAGATAATAGAATCGTACTTGGTAGCTATGACTGCTGTTTATATACAATAAATTGATAGCACCAATAACGGTGCTATAAACAATTAATCAGCAACAAAATAACACAAATAACTACTTATTTTAATAAATGTTCAAAATGGCCACCGTTATTCTAAAGGCACTTCTTAGCCCTCGACATAAAATTTCTTCTGGCGTTGTGTAACTAATTCACAAACCGCAGAAATTTTTTGTTTTAGTTCCTGGAGAGTTTGGGAACGCGGTTATAGCATTGTTATTGTTGCTATCAACTTATTGTATGTAACATAAACAGCAGTAGTCACAGCCACAGCCTGACAGCCACCTAGTACGATTCTATGATTTGCGTTTTTATTCCCCACATAAAGCCTAAAATATTACTTATGCTACATTTTTGAAAAGAGAATTTAACGATGGATCCATTAGCGAATAAATATACAGGATGTGCATTTAGAACCAAAGTTACACATTTTTCCTGAAAAATTACCAATTATAAAGAATTAATTAACCTAGTAAAAAATTATTTTCTTTGACTTTTTCTTATATTTCTAATTAAAAATTAAGTTTCTCCAGGGGTTTCGGAGACCTTCTCGTGGAGTGCTGATGGTAAACGTTAGAGATACACCAGTGTACTTCTATACAGGGTGCCTGCACCCCACCTCTCGTCTTCTGTAGCTCAGTTATTAATTAAGTTAGGTTTTTGATATTTTGCAGACGTTTCCTGTACCTCAGATTATATTTCAGGAAAATATTTCTGATTATACAGGGTGTCCCAACAAAGTGTGACGCCATAATGATATATTTTTTTAAATTACATGCTTTACTTTTTTTTACTTATTTGGTCGTCTTTTATGCTTGCCTACATATTCCTAAAATTCTATTGAAATCGGTTGGATGAAACCAGCGAAAAAAAATAAAAACGAAAAAATATCGGTTTTGCATCACTGGTTTTAAAAATTAATAAAAAGCGCAAAGAGTACCTGGTTAATAAAATTTTACGACACGCTCATTAAATAAAGTCTAGTAGTCTCTTTTACCAAGTTTCATTGATCCAAATTATACAGGGTGATCAAAATCTAGTGTCAAACTTCTCAAACTTTAAAGCACTTTATCTTTCTTATTTTAAATTGCATTGAAAAACAAAATTTTTTTTCTAATACATCTCTATGGCAATTCCTAATATTGTAAAAGTTATTAAGACTGAAAACTCAGATTTTTAAATGAAATGACCATTTTCTTACTATTGCATTTGATAGAAAATAAAAATGGACATATTTTGGTATTACATGTTCCTATCCCTATCTTTAATAGTTTCTGACGTATTCTCATTTCATCGCATTGATATCATTTTTTTTTTAATTTTTTGTAGTAGTTGACCATGACATGGACCATGGCAATCGAATTTTGAACAAATCAAGTGATACTAAACCGTCACCTGTAATGAGTTAACATAAGTTTTTCAATAATCGAAAAAAATGAAAAATGGCTCGCAATGGTTTTACATATTAAGATTTTTGGAATCTAATTGTTATTTACGGTGAAATGAACGGAATCGCCTCATATGCCTGTCATGCGTTCATTGAGAGATATCCAGAAAGACCGCTTCCTAATGAACGTACCATCCGAACACTGGAATGAAATTGTTTGAATTTTGGAAGCTTTGTACCACCTTACCTATAGTAAGAGTTTTACGAATAGCTAATGTTAAGGAACCAGGAATATTTTTTGGGGAACACTACTTGGTCAGACGAGGCTGGGTATGGTATTGATGTTAAATGATGCTAATAGTTTTTTTTAGCGGGTTGTAGATGTCTATGTCTGGGTGGTAAGGGATGGCTATGTAATTGTTGTATGTTGTGTGGTGTGGATAGATTAATTTGTGTGTAATGTTTTTTCTTGTTTTTTGGTAGAGGTGCTGGATGTAGTATATCCCAAATCTTTCAGATCGTGATGCGTAGAATATTTACTTATATCTCAATTTCTATGCTAAAAAACTCGTTGCAAGGGAGGTACTTTCACATCCGTCCGTCCGTCCGTCTGGATCCATTTCTGTGGTTTTGATCTAATATTTAGGGAATTTTGTTACAAGGTCAAAACTGTCCATTTCTATGCTGATTTAAATAAGTGTTTCGAGCTTGTTTTCAATTAAGTTTTGGATTGACAAAAGGAAAGAAAAAACGGAGCAGCGAAAGAATAATTCATAGATCCAAACGTGGATCTATAAGAGAGCAGGTATTCTTATGATAACGACAACTTCATCCATCACGGTTACTTATTCTGATTTGGATATCGGCGATGTTTAGACTCTATGCTAAATAAATGGTTACTTGTTCCATTTCTACCAAAATCGTCAACTTTTACTTGGGCTCAAAGGTATCTTTGCTCAAAGCAGTGGCGAATTCTTACGACAGTTTCGTCGTGAATGACCTAACGAACAACGCAATTATTAACCTTGCATGAATAACTTAGAGCTGATAACTTGAGCCCAAGGCATATGCAGACTAACCACATTTTCTTCGAAGCGCATACCTAAAAATGGAAGGTATAATTTTTCATACATGACTATTAGTACCTATAAGCGTATAACAAATGGGTCTAGACTCTAGACGGATGAACACACAAGTTTAAACATAGCACTATTAAATGAGCACCAATATCTTTTTATAAAGGTCATCCACTTTGCGTCTAATTAAACCTTCGTCCGTTCATCCATTCTATGGTTCTCTATTACAGCAATTGTGGTTTTTGATAAGTTGAGTTGTTTCCTTTAGAGGTGCATTGCAGCCTTTCTTTAACGCATTTAGAATGATTTCCTTGCGTCTCTTGAAAGATGCTTATATGGAAGGTTTTCCTTTTCCGACACCTCGTCTTCTATTTGACTCATTCGCTTCTTGCAATTCGTCGTCTCTGTCGATGTCGGCCCAAGGTCCCTATAATAACTTTTAACTTCACCTTTTCACTTGAATTGAATGTAGTAACGATCTTACAAATTACAATATGTAGGTACATATAAGTTAATGCAAAACACACAATAATGAATTATTAAAAATTGTTGAAAATGTATGCGTATCACTAAGCAAAAGTTGGGGAAATATATTAATGTGATAATTAGTTCCAATCCCGTTCCAATACACAATAAGGTATCAAGAACCGCGAGCGAAGTCGCAATAGAATATTCGCAATGCATATCATTTAGAAAAGATATTCAAAAAACATTTCAAATGTTTGATGAACTTTATTCCATACTCTGTATAATGAGGAGTACGGTGAACTTCAAGTCAATTAAGTCGGGTATTATTATTATTTAGCGATCCATAGCTTTTTCCCTCGCGACTATTTACTTAAATTGCCTCCTTCGCCGTATTTGAACGGACTTTGTAAAGATAAGGTAGAAAACAATATCGTATGCCTTTATTGGTATTTGAAAACTATGCTAACTGTAACTAATTCAATAATTGAAACCAATACAAAGCTAGATGAAGGTTTGTTGTTAAACTGTCAGAGAGAGCCACCATTTCGCAGTTTTGCGAATTTCTACATAGGTTGCGACTGTCAGAAAAGCGAAACAATAACATAAGACACCTTGTACTATCCTGTCTAAGAAGATGGAGTTAAACGAGACGCCTAAAAAGTGTGTGAGCAACGTTGAACAGAGAATTCCTCTCATCAAAATAAGCCGAAAAGTTTTTTGAAAAAACAAAAGACTAATCGCAAGATTGGAAACATTCTTCGAGGACAAATAAATTCTCGAAATCGATGCAAACAAGGATGTTTTCGTAGAGGTTATTGACGACATTTCTATTAGGTTATTAGGTACCACTTCACCCTGTACAAAGATACCGTTAACCATAATAAAAATAAAAGTCCTTTTTCGTCGTTACTTTTCTTCAATTATCCTGCAAATGAGACACTTACAGGTGGATTTTAACATCCTGTATGATATCCGAAAGGCTGTATTCATTTCTCGGACTTTTGATATTATCGCGAGTTCAAAGATTAAATAAAAAAAATAATGTGCGAAATTATTTTATTAAATTAGAAATTTTTTCAATGAAAATTATTATAAATGTCAATACAATTTTCATACAATACACTTTCTCGTGCGTTGAGAAAATGATTTATTTATGCGACATGAAGTATTATAAGGAGCTCTGAATTTTTTCCATGTTAAGTCTAAAAAAACAGCTCGAGATGTGTTCATCGTATATAATTTCACTTCTATTATTGGTAGTTATCGGAAATACTGTATCCAATCCTGATTATGACGATCTTCTGTATTCCTCAGTTGAAATTCCATTAATGAAACAGGTTAACATTCCAGATTTCAATGTTTCTATTGAATGTAAAGCGCACATTTCATTACTGAAAGAGGGACTAAAAACTGACGAAATATGGGCCTACAAAAGTAAGTACAAAAGATTCTTCTAGTAGTTTTTGTATTCGATAAGAAAGTGTTCGTGCCATTTTTGCTTCGTAAATTTACTTTTCATTACAAAATATTCATTTTTTTAGTTAACTGTTCCTAAAATATTTACCCTATTCACTATTTACTTTCAATCAATTTAATTTTCGCTCTGAATTCTTTAACGTCAATATATTTGATTCTTGTTGAACAGCTTTCAACTCAGTAACAATTTATTATTTTTTGCTCGACGGTAACTATTAAATTATCATAATCTGGACCATAAATTGTTGAGGTCCTTTGTATTCTTACTTTTATTTAGAGGTATCTAATCAGGATTGGAAACTATGCATAGGATTCCCCTCCGAAGAAGATTATAAAAAGGTAACCCATACTTTATTGATTATCCCATTTACATACTTTCTTGTATATGTATTATTAACCAATTTTATACTGCCAATTTATGTATTTAACTCACACCCATTGAGCCCTTATAACTGAGCGACCGTGGTCTTTGCATTTTAAAATTTTGTTAAAAGTCAAAAGTTAAAAGTTAAAGTTACATAATGAATTATATTAATAAATACAACAATACGACACTTCTCGACATTATGTGTCATTATCAAGGGTATAAAGAGACTGTGATAGATTAAAATTAACCAAGAGTTGCTAAGATACAACGTTATTGAAATCTTTGGTAAACAAAAATGCAATAAGGAACTATGTACATCCAGTCAACTCTTTCTCCACAAGGCGTGAAATGAAATAGAGGTTCAACTAGCAAGGTTAATAAGAATAAATGGTGCGTATATCAGTGCAGTGCTCTGAAAGATGTTGCACGTGGTAAAGTATTTACTTCGTGGTCTAGGGAAAACACAACTAAAAATCTAGGCATACCACATCAAGGGACCTTAAAGGTTAAGAATTATGATCAAGAGTTGTGAAGTAATGGCGAATTAATAAGGTTGTCAATTTTTGTTGTATCAAATATACACAGTATCCAAAGGTAGTACCTCCGCGAGAATCTCAACCAAAAGTTTCGTCCCATGTGTTCACTTAATCGAGTCACCATAGTAACTTCTATTATTAACCATTTTTGTCACGCTAGTGGAAGTTCATAGTTCATAGTTCATAGTGGTTTATTCCTAAGCGTATTATACACTGTAGAATATACAATAATTTAACAATACAAAACATACATGCACACATATAGGTAAATATAAAAAGACATAAATAATCACAATCAGTAAAATAAAATAGCAGTACACTAGTACACTAAATGTAAAATAAGCGTAAGATTATCTAAAATTTTATTTTATTACTTTATGACTAGAAATAGCTCTGTTAAATAACAATATTCTCCACTAAAAATTCATGAACGGAGTAGTAGCACTTGGATATCAAAAGTAGTTTAACAGCTTTCTTGAACATATTGAAGCTGTAGTTTTTTAACTCGTTTGGCAAATGATTATACAGCTTACTGCCCTGATAATGAACACTCATTTCAAATCTAGTGGTTTTGTGCTTAGGATAAAGCAGCAATATGTTTTTTAGTAGTACACTTTTTGTTCGGACTGTCCGAATTGCGTATACAATCATTCGCTTGCCTAAACATATCTAATAATACCAAAAACGTCATGTTTCTCAAGGCTATATCTTCAAAGTAGACGGTAAACAATTCTCAAATGTGTTCACAATATTCGTATAATCCCTCTCTAGCATTCTTTAGTTTTTCATTAAATTCTGACATTTAGTTTTGACAGTACAATTGATAATGTGTCACTGCCCAAATAACACGAGATCTGCAAGGGATGCCCTGTGGACTTATGCGGACATTTAGAAGTTCTCAGAATGTCTTTCGAATGTCCTGGGGACTTATGTGGACATATAGAAGTCCTTAGAATGTCTTTGGGACGCCTTTGAAAGATATGTGCTACGTGGGCGGTGTTTTTTTGTGTATAGGTTATATGTCAATTATACCAATTTTAAGTGTAAATATCTCGACTTAGGGACGGTAAACCTCATTTAAATTGCACAGATGTTTGGATAACGTATAGGTACGTCAAGTTTGAACAAATTCTGTCATAAATCATTCCGCGGAGGTACTACAGAGTAATCACAACTTGAAGAGGCACACTCGAAATTTGATAAATGCTTCCTTCCTATTGTTACACAATACAATACAAATTTCTCAAATTGAACGAACGAATGAAATTTGTATTGTGGTTTTTGGTGTTTTCACTGTTGTGTAATTCAACGGCCATAAGAGTTCCAGTTCATCCAACTCCCTATTGTTCCTTTATAGATAAAAGTTTAAAATATTATTACTAATTTATTGATAATTCGATCACCAAATGGAGGTCTTTGCACCTTCATACTAACTTATATCTTATACCACATATAGGACACGACGATGTGCGGATTTATTTGGAGATGGAAAGATCGATTAAATAAAGATTTCAAAAGAACGACAATCAACTTTCACATTTTTCAGTGTTAGACGCTTCATCGAAACTCCAATCTGGAATTTTGGAAGGAAACACTTACGATTTGGGAGCATTCGACGAATGTATAGCGATTGATAGGCGTTCAGAACAAGGAATATTAGGAAAATATTGCCTCGCCGCAATATCTCTTGAGAAGAAGAACAATTCCTTTACGACTGCTACTAATATTAAGGAGAAACTCTTGATTTTACAATTGAGACAGCACTTCTATTCTGCCTTATGCGTTCCGGATGCATGTACGAAGAGTGACGTCGAAGAAATACTTCACTCTATGAGCCTTAACGTTGATATAGAAAAAACGATGTGTCAAACTAAAGATGATCTCTCATATTTCGACACTAACGCAGTTATTGTTCTGTAAGTATCTCAATATACACAATCACTTTAATTTATTTATATGTATATCAATACCTTAACAGATGTTTGCTCGGAACAGTTTTGTTATTGGTAACTATTTCCACGGCTTATGACAGTATTGGAAAAAAGGGTGAGTACATTAACTGAATTATGAATATTAAAAAAGACAATTAAATTTTTAGATAATCCTTTGTTCATGGCCTTTTCGGTTTTAAGAAATGGAAAAAAATTGATAAGCACGCCAGAGAACCCAAACGAAATTTCATGTTTGGCTGGAGTACGAGTTATTTGTCTATTTCTGATTACTTTCTCTCACATCTATCTGCAACAGACAAATTTTCCCCTTATAAACTTTGCTGAACTATATCGTGTCTTAACAGTAAGTTTGTTTGTTTTAAACTACTTTAATATGAATTGGCTTGTTCCAGTCACGCGGTGCACCACTTTTCTTACTTACAGCTTCTTCACACCTAGCAGTGGATGTGTTCCTTTTATTGTCCGGTTTAATGATTTCTTATCTATTTCTCTTATCTTCCATTAAAGGTCATCGTTTAAACATTCCATTATTTTATTTGCACAGAATTTTAAGGTAGTAACTTAAATATCAAATTGCCATTTAATAGTTTATTGATTACAGATTAAGTCCCTTATCCATTACTGTTATAGCGATTTACATGTTTTTAATGAAATACATGGGATCAGGTCCATTATGGCCAAGATGTTACGAAATGGAAGTAAAGGCTTGCGAAATTAACTGGTGGAAAACCTTATTTTACATTCAAAATTTCTTCGGTCTCTTTCAAACGGTAGGAGACTATTGTAACAAACTGCATTTATAATTTCTTCGAATTATGAAATTTTCAGTGTTTGCCCCATTCGTGGTATCTTGGAGTTGACATGCAATTGTACATTTTATCTCCACTACTATTGATTCCCTTAAAGAAATTTCCACGGACGACAATATTTGTAACATGCGGATTGATTGCGTGCAATATAATTATAAATTTTTGGCGTGCATGGATTTTAAATATGAATACAAATTTCATGAGAATTGACAAGTATGTGGCAACAAATTACACGTAACGATAGTATTAATAGTACAGTTTAAATTTCAGTGATCAGTATCAGCGCTATTACGCAAACACTTTCGCAAAAGCTGCTCCCTGGCTTATTGGTTTTGTCTTGGGATATGTCATCTTCCAAAAAAAGCAAAACCAAACAAACACCTCATTTAAAAAGGTCTATAGCGTAGTAATAAGACGAGTACGTAAATACATTTCTTGCTTTAGGTGACCGATACTCTTTTATTGCTAATTTCTTCATTCACAATATTTCTAAGCATAGTTCTCTTGAATTATGCATCAGTATCGTTAGAAGAAACTAATGTTATTATTCATGCTCTTAAGATGTCGATTATAAGACCGATATTTTCAATAGCAATTTGCTGGGTTATATACAGTTGCCATTTTCAACGGAGCGGTAACTTCGCACAGTTCCTGCACCTTTTGTATAAACGAATTGCTAATTTTTAGAAATGCTGAACTGGTTTCTATCATTGCCGTTGTTTAAAATCTTATCTAAATTATCGTACTGCAGTTACTTGGTGCATTACCCAATAATTAGTATAGTATTATACAATACTAGAGTTTCCGAGTATTCAAGTCTTTTGCAACTGGTAATGGATTAGTACAGGTAGTAACTTTACATTTTATTGGTGGCATTTTTTAGTTTATTAATTTCTCTGGAATTATGGCACTTACACAGTCTGCGGCATTGCTGTTATCACTATGCATCGAATTTCCCATACTAGAAATTGAAAAGGTGCTGCTCAAGAGAAAGACCGACTAATCAAGAGTGAAGAGGAGAGCGGGGAAGAGACAATAATTGAATTAAGTGTAATTTGTTATTTTTACTATTATTATTTTTTGTACCATTACGTTAAAGTTTATGCGGAACGAGGCATTTTTTCATTTGGTGTGGAATACCATATAAATTAAACATCTTGCGGGGAACAGATAATCCTAATAAATGATTGTCCGACCTTGCTTCTTTGGATTTTTATAAAAGAAATTGATTGAAAGGCAACTTGTCAATAATATTACAGAACTGCCACCATCAATCCATTCAAAGCTTCCAAAACTTCATGCGATAGTCTAGTAAATATGGATTGACCTTATGATGTAAGGTGTGATACTTTTTTGACACATACCTACATGGAGATAACTTACCTTCTAAAATTTGTCCACAAGCATGTAATTGGCTTAACCATTCTGCTCCAATCTGCATCCTTGAAACTTTAGAAAAAATAGCTTAACTTAATGACGTTTACACAAAATGAAGTAGACTAGGTCTGCCATGAGCACTAAGAGGGACGGAAACTCCTGATAACTACGATTACTATGATAACAAAATTCAGTACGTACCTATCTAATGTCGATCTGGCAATTTCTATCGGGGATCTGGTGTGTTTGGTTCTTGGGCTTCTAATGTCAACCAGATGTCAATAATTAGCTGGTTTCGTTTGAGTTATTTAAAAGCTTTTATTTGTTTTTTTTTACCGGTATCGTTCAGATCTGTGCTACAGATTTTCTAAGTTGCCAAAAACAATGGTGGTGTCATTAGCAGTAAATAATTCTGCAAATAGGTATACCACGTGTCCCAGATAACATTTCCAGCATGAGGATCTCGCTTATTATAAAATATACAGATTTGGTTAAATTAGATAATTAAATTGATATTTAAATTCTGCATAAAAAATATCTTAAGAAAGTTCAAATAAAATTTATATGTCTAATATAACAAAAAAGATATTACAAGAAAAAGAAATTTGACATTTCTCTTTTTCTTGCCATAAGTCTTAAAATGCATGGAAATTTGGAAATTGGAGAGTGTCCTATAATTTCACTAACCTTTAGGAGTACCTAACTCATCTAATTTAACCAAATCTGTATCTTTTATAATAAGCGAGATTCCCATGCTGGAAATGTTATCTGGGACACTTTATTAATTTTCAATAAAAGAGATCTTTCTTAATGCATTGTGAAATGTTTTACAGTGTCAATTTATAACAATTCCTTGATGCAAAGTGTTTACGGATAAGGAAATGCCAAGAGAGGCTCAATTCTACATCAACAGTGGATTATTAAATTTAGAAAAATTAAAAATTGTCAATTACCGAGTAACTAATCGCTCTGACAAGTTTCATATAACACTATTAAATTAATCGACTTAATCTTTAAGTTTTTGCCTTTGAATATAGCGATTGTTGGTAGAAACACATTACAGCAAGATATGCATTATCTCACAAGTGTCATTGCAACAATATCTTTTACTATACAGGGTGGATGATTTTTCATCGACCAGCTTATATCCCGTTTATTGTTAGAAATATAAGATAAAGCCAAAGGAAATAATTTTTTAATATCAATTCTTCTATAAAATGGCATAATTAATTATTTTTCATGGCCTAGTATTTTTCAGAAAAAATGTGTAACTGGTTTTTTAACTGGAACACCCTGTATATTTATTCGCTAATGGATCCATCGTTAAATTCTCTTTAAAAAATGTAGCATAAGTAATATTTTAGCCTGAATGTGGAGGATAAAAGCGTAGATAAAAGAATCGTACTAGGTGGCTATGACTGCTGTTTATATACAATAAATTGATAGCACCAATAACGATGCTATAAACAATTAATCAGCAACAAAATAAAACAAATAACTACTTATTTTAATAAATGTTCAAAATGGCCACCGTTATTCTAAAGGCACTTCTTAGCCCTCGACATTAAATTTCTTCTGGCGTTGTGTAACTAATTCACAAGCCGCAGAAATTTTTTGTTTTAGTTCCTGGAGAGTTTGAGAACGCGGTTATAGCATTGTTATTGTTGCTATCAACTTATTGTATGTAAAATAAACAGCAGTCACAGCCATCTAGTACGATTCTATCATTTGCGTTTTTATTCCCCATATAAAGCCTCTAAAATATTACGTATGCTATATTTTTGAAAAGAGAATTTAACGATGGATCCATTAGCAAATAAATATACAGGGTGTGCATTTAGAACCAAAGTTACACATTTTTCCTGAAAAATAGTACCTAGGCCATGAAAAATTACCAATTATACCATTTTATAGAAGCATTAATACCTACTAAAAAATTATTTTCTTTGACTTCTTCTTATATTTCTAATTAAAAATTAAGTTTCTCCAGGGGTTTCAGAGACCTTCCCGTGGAGTGTACGTTAGAGATACACCAGTGTACTTCTATATATGCCGCATATATAGAAGTACATTGGTGTATCTCAAACGTTTACCATCAGCACTCCACGAGAAGGTCTCCGAAACCCCCGGAGAAACTTAATTTTTAATTAAGGGGCCTGGCCATCGATTCACTGTATATGAAATATAATGTTAACGGGAGCCCTTCTGGAGAGTTTATTTGATAAGATATCTTAGCAATTCAAAAAGTACATTAATCTACAAGAACTTCACTTGAAATTCTTCGGAACAAAATTTGACAAAAACTTTATATTTCTTTAAAAAACTGCCCTAAACTAAACCAAAAATCACGTTGTTACTTTACGATGGTTTAAAGAGTATTTACGAGGTTTTTCAAAAATCTATTCCAAAGGATTTGTAGAACACATGAACCTTCATTTTAAAATTTAGCTTTTTATATTAAAAAGTAGCCGCTGTAGAAGGGCTCCAGGATTTCCTTGTATAGGGTACAAGAAAATACTACCACCTGGCAGCGGACGGTACAAGTTATTGAAAAGCCCGCCTTGTTACAATCGGTCACCTAATTGTTCAGATTTTATTTGTATTCAATATTTGTCATTAGATCTAGTGCTTTTATAAAATAATTAACTTTATCCACGACTATCAGTGATTAATAAGTTATTGTCATTAGCAACGTGAGTAATGAATATTACTCACTGTTATTTTATATATTTCCATGGTAACCGTCCAATACAGTCAATTAGAGAATTTTCAAATAAATATTTAAATTGAATTAACATTTATAGTCGTGGATA
This sequence comes from Pyrocoelia pectoralis, assembly GCA_036250285.1. Taxonomy (NCBI): domain Eukaryota; kingdom Metazoa; phylum Arthropoda; class Insecta; order Coleoptera; family Lampyridae; genus Pyrocoelia; species Pyrocoelia pectoralis. The sequence continues at coordinate 32,203,261 of CM070077.1, forward strand.
AAGTATAGTATTCTACTAGCGTATAATGGCTACTATTCTCTCGGTAATTTATGCCACTCGCCTGCGGCTCGTGGCCATAAACTTACCTCGTGAATAATAGCCATCATTATACGCTCGTTGAATAATATACCTACTATTCCATTTAACTATTATTTTTATGACAATTATCAATATTTATCGTTCATTTGACTTACTGGACAACTTTCATTTATTAATTTAATTATAATCAAATTTTAAGGGTTTTATTATCTTTATCAGTGCGTCTTACCCGAATTAATAGATCCCCGACATATTAGAAATATGCCCATTAGAGAATCTCCGGATTCAATTATAACTAAAAAAAAAACAACGATGTTACAATAATTTTTAATTTTGTATAAACCATTTCGTGTAAATATTAATTAACTATATTGTATACATTATGAATACGAATAATTTTGACCTTGTCAGGTCAACCCCTAGTCCCAGCAACCCCTAACTTAAAAATTTAAATAGGGAAAGGGTGTCGAGCGACCCCTCATTTGAAGCGTCTTTTCATTCTCTATTCGACAGTATCAATGAAAATTAGTTTTATTCAATCCCCCCATGAAAAGCACCCTCTAGATTAACTAAGGTGGGAGTGTTGTTTAGGAAAAATCCTGAAATCTGCCGTTCAATAGGTCAAAGGTGGCGTGTTTTAAGATTTTTCCTAAACAACACCCCCACCTTAGTTAATCTGGAGGGTGTGTTAAGTTTGACATCAAAAGTTGTCCCCCAAAAATAAAAACTCGAGCGTTTTTTTAAGAAACTGGTGTAAGTGTCCCAAAACAGGCGTGTTTCCTTTTCAATGGCCCACCCTGTAATTGTAAATATTATATCTGAACAACAAAAATAGTCCAGTTACTTAGCAATTTCTAATAAATGTAAAATATAGTTGAACAAATCTGCATAACGGAAAATATGAACAACAAGTTTTATTTATAATATACATATGTACAGTGTGACTCATTTAGATTGGAAACACACATATAAAATCTGAAGTTATTTACCGATTTTGACCAATTTTTTTTTAAAATGTCAAATAATGAAACATCTACTTTGGGACAACATTTTTAATGTTTATTCCAATTTTCAGGGCATACTACGATAACTTTTTCGTACTCGAAATGGAGAATTGTTATTAGCGATTTGTTTATTAAAAAAATTTCTACGCCACTGGATTCAGAATGCTTCCAAATAGCTGTCACCAAAATTTTACAAAAATATATTTATTAATAACAAAGTTATGACAACTTAAAGATCGAAAACTTTCTAAGCTAACAGTTACAAAACAACACCCTGTATCAATAGATGGCCATGGAAATTATGTTAATAATTCTTAAATTCAGATTTTACATGTGTGTTTCCAATCTAAATGAGTCACACTGTAGGTATAAAGTATAATTAAAATTCCAGATAATTATTTAAAGTAGACCAGATTTACATTCATTATAATTACCATAGAATTAATGTATAAGCAATAAATGAATCATTGCAGATTAAGACTATAGCCAATGAAAATTCAATGAAGTAGACCAGTTATAGAGGATTAATAAACACTCAACCTCCCCCTTTTGACAAATATATTTAATTTTCAATTAAAATGTTGGCGGCGACATGTTTCGGGCAAACCCCATTTTCAAGCCGATCTAACAAGCGTCTAATTATATAAAAATTTATCTACAAATAGATGATATTAATATACATTTTGTGTAGCGAAGCACTCACCTTAGAAGATTACAGGATGATTAATTAATACTAACAGTAAAGTTAACACGTTACTGTTAGTATTAATTAATAAAGTTAACACGTTACTGTTAGTATTAATTAATAAAGTTAACACGTTACTGTTAGTATTAATTAATCATCCTGTAATCTTCTAAGGTGAGTGCTTCGCTACACAAAATGTATATTAATATCATCTATTTGTAGATAAATTTTTATATAATTAGACGCTTGTTAGATCGGCTTGAAAATGGGGTTTGCCCGACACATGTCGCCGCCAACATTTTAATTGAAAATTAAATATATTTGTCAAAAGGGGGAGGTTGAGTGTTTATTAATCCTCTATATCATTATAAACCCCTTCGTGAAGTTCGAATTCTCCATGAAGTAGACCAGTTTCAAATTCATTGTAATTATGCTAATTATTGGCTAGAAAATAGGTGTGCAATTGTAGCATAAATACACCTTCAACAATTTACCTGCAACTCACCCCCCAAAAACTATTACCCCTCACACTTAGGTGGTACGGCCTCTTAACATTGTTGGAGCAAATTTCACAAATATATTTCTATAATAATAAATGGGATATAAGCTGGTCAATGAAAAATCAGCCACACTGTATATTGAGCATTTAAACATTAAAGTTGTTATTTACTGTATTTTCACAAATTATGGTATGGTATTGATGTTAAATGATTCTAATAGTTTTTTTAGTGGGTTGTAGATGTCTGGGTGGTAAGGGATGACTATGTAATTGTTGTATGTTATGTGGTGTGGATAGATTAATTTTTGTGGAATGTTTTTTCTTGCATTGGTAGAGGTGTTGGATGTAGTGTAGTGGGTATTGATTGTTGGTAGCGATTTGGGCAATTAGATGAAATTCTTTACACAGTACCTTTAATTACATACCGTAATTCATACATTTTTAGCCCGGTCTGATGATGACATAGACATTTACCTGTTGAAATCGATCGCCAAAGAAAAAATAAATGTTTGCTTGACGAAGTCTTATCTTTATTTCTACTTGCTTTTACTACTTCCACCCTTTAAAAATATTATACATTTTATCACGATACGAGTTTCATATCGCATTCAATTTTCAATGTAAAAAAATAGTTTGTAGGACATTCACCTAATCGATTAACAAGAAGACAATGCTTTACAAAAATAATAAGCAATAGACTACAATGAGAAAAAGACGACTTCCCGGGTATATCTTGTTGATTTTTTTCCAATATAGGATTATTAGTTTACATTACTATTTGTAACACATAAATAAACAGGTGGAAATAGTAATTCATTAATTGCAAATCAAGTCACGGACGTAAAATAGATATTTAAATTATAACTAATTAATTCAAATGTATTCTAAAATTGAACCTCTCTAACCCCTGAATTAGTTTTTAACAATATGCGTAGACATAATAAAAATCATCCTATTACGTAATCTAGGTACCTATTGAACATTTATAATAATTATCTATTATTGACCATATGCTATCAACTATAATTATTACCGTAACAACTGCTTTTACAATTATGTAACAAATCGACGCAAAATATAATATGTATTGATTTACAAATCAGCACCATATTTAATATAGTCAAAAAATGCCTTTGTAATTGGTTACACAAATATTACTTTCGCTCTCCATTAGAATAATCTAACACAATTCCCTTAAACCATGAAATAAATTGTCAATCCTCGAGTACTTTCTCCAAACACGATTTGGTAGCAAAGCGTTTTTGCACCTTGCGTCAAAGTTAAGGTGAATATGTAAGGATTCTTATAACAATTTATTATTTATTGAAGACCATCGTTCTCGATTTGGGTCACCTCATAACCAAAGTCGTGTCCTCTGTGACCCACGAAAGTAAATTTGCAATCAATGCCGTTACAATTTCGAAAGAGAATGAACTTTGTGTGGGACCAAGCATGACAATAAATTTTAAGAAATGGTTAGATGAAGTAATCCATACACGTGTGATAAGGTTATTGATAGGCGAGTAATAAATCAAGACACGTGCGGAGATTGTTAGGATCCAATCGTTAATATAGGTAGGAATTCAAGCATTTTCCCGAGATAGCCTAAACTAAAAGGTCCCCAAATGTATGGTTTAAGCGGGAGGTTGTTCAAATGTTGTTAAAAACCATTTGAGTTAGAGTGATTTTAGTATTAATAAATTATTGAATATTAAACAAAAAGAAATACGTGGTATTTGTACATGGCCACAGGCTAGAACTGGAATAAAGTTTAATTAATTGATCAGCTTTTTCATCATTGTTATATACGTCAATTATATTCATACCTTAATTACCTAATAATTAAAAATTCTCCGCGTTAACAGACCTGTTCATTTATATTATAATTGCAAATGACAATTTGTTAAACACATCTCATTTGTAAATGTACCTAAGCTGTAGTTTCGAAAAAGAATGATAATGGAGAGATAAGGATGCAGGAAATTAGAATTGCCGTAATTTATTTAAATCGTCCCCCTTGTGTTACACACTCTATTTTTGTACTTTATACTGTACTTGGTATTAGCACGACATTCACTACTTATTAAGGTAGTGAAAATTTAGAACTCGGTGGTATATTTTATTGTTATCTATTTAGGATGAGAGTTCTTATATTTCTGATAACGTCCACATTTCAGTCATAATCCATAATTCAAAATTATTATAAAATTTAATTCCGGTTTCTCACTCATTCATCACTGAGTCGATATTTACGAATGTAACTGAGAAGAGTAGAAAAATTGTATTGATTTTACAACTAAACTCAATCTTTATAAAAAATGGTTCCTTAATAGGGCACAAAATTTTCCAAAATCTTTGAACGAGTATACTGGGTGTTATTTCTGCTTACTCTCATCTTCCATTTATTACGTTTCTCCATTTTTTCTTATCTTTTGATATTTTTTTTCTGCTTCTTTCCACGCCAGTCCTTTCCCGCTAAATATTTTTATTAGTTCACTGTCCCATTCTAGGTTTCCCTCTCTTCTTTTTGCCTATCATCTTTGCTTCCCATACTTTCCTCATTGGTCTGCTTTGGTTCATTCTGTTTAGGTGACCCCACCATCTTGTTGTGACTTCTCTATGTATTTGCTGATATTTTCTACTTTGAGGTTTTCTCTTATATTGTCGTTTCATATTTTGTCCATTATGGTTACATTTGCTACCCGTCTCAAGTACTTCATCTCCATTACCTGCAGTCTATTTTTTAGTTTTTCTGTTACTACCCATGTTTCACAGCCGAACAGGATTGTTGGTACATATATTGTTTTGTATATTGTGAGCTTTGTTTTGTCGCTAATTTCTTTTTTGTTTATAAACCCCTTTCTGAGAGAGTGGTATAGTTTTGTTGCTGATGTGATTCTATTATTTATCTCTTCTTCATATTTTCCTGTTTTGTCAATTATCGTTCCTAGGTATTTGATGCTTTCTACATGTTCTATTGTCAACCCGTTCATTGTTATTTTTGCTGTTTTTTCTTCGTTTGATATGACAATTACCTTAGTTTTGTTACCATTTATTGCCATTCCCTTTTCTTCTAACAAATTTGTCCATATATCGAGGTTATGTTGTAGGTTCTTCTGGTTGCCGGCTATTAGGACTATGTCATCGGCAAATACACATTCGCTTATTGCCATTGTTTCTAGCTTTCTATATCCCACCTCTGTTTTCTTAGTATGAGGCGCCGTTTGTACCATAACTCTTTTTTAGATATATATATTAAATAAAGTCGATATATTAAAAACTAAAAAAAAATAATATATATCATCCAAATATAAAAATATATCAGCAATGATGAGAGTACTGATATATAAAACTTGAACTTCCAACGTTGACCACTGATGGCGCTCTTCGGGAAATTATGTTAGTTTGGCAAACGAGCAACGACAAATTCAAATACTTGCAAAGGCGACGCGACCTACGTAATGTTACATTTTCTACATTGTAAATCTGTTTGATTTGATTTACACTACAATGCAGCGCATTACATATAACTTTCCACCTTGTATGATTGATTATATTGATCCATACCGATTTAAGTTGGTGTCATACATGCTTTTAGGAGTAATTGTAGTTGCTAAAGATCATTACATGCATTTCATATTAGGATTATTAAAGTATGGCAGTTACTTTCTAATGTATAAGCTTAAGCATATTCGGATAATACACGTCCGGCTAAGGTTGTCCATATCGATAACTATATGGCACTTCATAACATCGAACCAATTCCAACATAAACTCTTCTAATTAAAAGGTAAATAATTAAGTGACAGATGTAGCAGCATCTACGCTGTTGCAAATTTTGTCTCTAGCTACAGCGTCACTAGTGGTGGATATTCAAAGCTGAAGTTTTATATATTTCGCCCTCAAATTTTCTATATATCTGTACTTTAACTACCAGATATATTTTTATATTTGGATGATATATATAAATATTTTTTTAGAATTCGCGTCATTTGAGTGCTTTAATAGATCCTATTAAAGCACTCAAATGACGTCATTTGCGTGCTTTAATAGACATTTGGGTGTTTTAATAAAACCGGTACAATTTAATTTTACTAAGTTGGTATTTACTATTTACCGAATTAATTCATAGCAAATACTGTAGTTAACCTTTAAATAAATTTTAAATTGACAATTTGAAAAGTAGTAGTTCCAATCTAAAAAATTCCCTAGATTTTGATAATGTCAAATATTTATTTAAAATTGCTTGCAAAAGGCGCAAATTCTAAAAAATAGTATAAAAAACTCATTCATAAGGCTTTTATGGCACTCATCATTAAGAAAACTCGTGGCTGCGCCACTCGTTTTCTAAACTTTGATTCGTGCCATAAAACGTACCTTATGAAACTTGTTTTTTAATATACTATTAATTTTTAATATATTGACTCTTTTTAATATATATATATCTAAAGAATAGTTATGGTACAAACGGCGCCTCATATCTTAGAGTGTCGACTAGCTTTATATATTATTTCTTTCATGAATGTCAAGAACAGAAGTGGGCTTAGTACTCCTCCTTGTATTATCCCTTTGTCGTGTTAAATTTGTCTGATTACTGGTTGTGTGTCCTTACGAGTGTGGTGCTGTTTCGGTACATCGACTTAATTGCTTCTATCAATTTATTGTCTACTGATAGGTTTTCGAGAGCTTGCCATATGTGGTATCGCGGTACTGTGTCGAATGCCTTCTCCAAGTCCATAAAACAAAGGTACAGTTCTTTATTGTGCGCTAGGAATTTCTCTATCATATTTCTGATTGTGAAGACATGGTCTTATATGCTATGCCCTGGTCTGAACCCGCTTTGTGTTTCGTGTAGATGTGTTTCTACTTTATCCCTTAGTCTTTTCTCTAGTACTCGTTCATATACTTTAGGTGCGGTGCGGGTCATTGTTATTCCTCTGTAGTTTCCGCAGTCTTTTTTATCTCCTTTTTTGTATATGGGGATGATTATTTGTGTTTTCCAGTCCTCCGGTACTTCTTTTTGTTTCCATGCCGTATTTATGATGTCGTGTAATATTTCGTTTCCTTTCTCTCCCATGTATATGTACTACATTTCTGCCTTTATGTTGTCTACTCCTGGTGTTTTCCCGTTCTTTATCCTTTTAATTGCCTGGTCTACCTCCTCTATTGTGATGCTTTCGTTTGGTTCTTCTTCGATGCTTGTACTTCCTGCTTCGTTATGTGTATGATCAGCTCCTAACATTTCTTGAAAGTATTCTTTCCATTTTCGTATTATATCTTCTGCGTTTGTAATGATTTTTCCTTCTTTGTCTTTGACATGTGTTGCTTTTGTTTTCCCTTTGCCTCTAATGTTTTTCAGCACTTTTTAAAATAATTTTTGGTTGTTTTTGCTATCCTGTTCCATCTTGTTTCCGAACTCTTCCCATTCCTTAGCTTTTGCTTCTTGCACCTTCGTTTTTACTAGCTTTCTTACTTCTTTATATTTCTTATATTTTTCTTGTGTTTTTCCCCGCAGGTACTCTTGCCATGCTCGTTTCTTGTCTTTAATGATTTTCTTCATTTCATCGTTCCACCAGCTACTTCTCTTCTTTGAATCTCTAGTTAAAATGACCCCGCAAGCTTTGCTGGCTGCCTCCGTAACTATCATTTTAAACATTTTCCATTTGTCCTCTAGATTTGCTCTTTTTATTTCGTCTTGTTTTAAGTTTATTTATTCGTTAGTTAACTTTCTATATTCGTCTCTGGTTTTACCTTCTCGCAGTTTGTACATTTTGATGACTTTTTTCTCTTTGTGTGTTGTTTTGCTCTTCGTGGTGGTGTTTTGATTGCTTGTACGGTTTATGGTTGCTGCTACTAGGTAGTGGTCTGTTCCCAGTTCGGGCTTCTATATACTCTTACATCTTTGATAATTTTTCTGTTTGATCTTTCGGTTAGAATGTAATCTATTATTGATTTTTCTTTTCGTCCTGGTTCCCCGCTTGTGTATTTGTGCGTATCTTTGTGTTGAAAAAATTAGTTTTGTATTATTAGTCCATTATGTATGCAGAATTCAATTAGTTTGTTTTCATTCCTGTTTCTTGTTTGTTCTCCAAACATTCCCATTATTTGTTTTGTTCCTCTCACGTTATTTCCTATCCGAGCGTTCAGATCTCCCATAATTATTACCGGGTTGGTAGTTTCATCATAGATGTTTTGGAGATCTTCCCAAAATTTTTCTTTCTCTGTTATTTTGTCGTTTTCTCCGGCTCCTTATACCACTATTATTTCTGTTATTTGGTTTTCTATTAGTTTTATTTTCATTTTCATGATTCTTTCATTAACTCCTTGCCAGTCGGTCACCTTTCCAATATATTTAGGGCTAATTATGCACCCTACTCCTGCTTCTGCTCTTTGGTTTTTGTCTACTCCGCTGTAAAATATTCTATGGTCTTCTATCTCCATTTCCCCTACTCCTTTCTTTTTTGTTTCGGTTATGGCTAGTACTTCTAGTTTTGCCTTTTTAAACTCTTCTATCATTTCTATTTCTTTCCCATTCATACTTCTTATATTCCATGTACCTATCTTAATCTTGTCTCTTTGTTCCTTATTCATTGCCTTAGTGTTATTGTCTTTGTTAACCCGCTTGTCTGTCACCGGAGGTGGGTTGGCTTTCCGGTGTTTCTTTCCTAGTTTTTTGTTAGCTGTTCATTATTTGTGTTGCTTGTGGTTTTGTTTCCTCTTCTTTGTGGAATCAGTCTACTTTCGTCTTTGTTCCATTCCCACGTTTCGTTGTTTATCTCCATCTTTTGACTGTGACTGTCTTTCCTTTCCCTCTTCCTTGCTTTGCGCGTTCTCTGATTTGTCTTTGTATATTCCTTTCTGCGTATGTGAGATCTTCGTCGATGAAGATTATTGCTTCCTTGTTGTTTCGTAGTTTCCTCTTGTTTCTTAATATTTCCTGTTTTTCATATGCGTTTCCCCTGGGTGTTGATATATTAAGAAAATGTGTCCAGTTTTTTTAGTATTTTACACAACAATGCACAACAAAATAATTCTGCCCCTAATCTAAAAGAAACCCTCGATGTAAATATTCAAAACAACATTCCAATCTACATTTATTTTATTTATTTATAATTTAACTTAAATAATAAATAGTCCTACCTCACATCTGCTTACCTGATCAGAAAGATGTAATGGTAAAATGAATAATAAAGATTTTTCTTGTCTTGCGAGCTCCTCCATCAATGGACACTTGAATAATTTAAACCACAAATTCTAACAGGGTAGTTTCTGTTTTATGTTACCTTCCAAAATATTTATGAAGTATACAATGACCGGAAACCCCTATAAACAGAACAAGGTGCGATAAAAATTTGTTGCATCCACGACCCTAACTCACCTTGCCAAACATTTTTGAAAAATTAGCAATTTGCAACAGCAAGCTGAGGTCAAAGGTGCGAAATAGGCCCATTTGTGCATAGTCTGTCGCCAGAAACCTGAAACACTCTGTCATTGAGGTCAGGCTCAAATTCAAGGACAATTCATGTAGTTTAGCGACATACACTAAAACTTCATGAAATTCGAACAGTACCAGTGGTAAAACCGTAAAACTTAAAAAAATGCATAATAATGGTTATTTCGTTGATGTTCTCGCCTTAATTATTATTTTACGAAGTATTAAATATTGGCCAAACATCCAGAAAAAAGATATCAAAAGGGGGGACCAATCTTTGTTTTCATTTTCCCATTTTAATTTCCATAAGAAAATCTGGTTTTTGCGACTGGACGATTTTTTGAAATTTTGATTTTTTTAATGTTTTTCCACTTTTGGTGTTCGAATTTCTGAAGTTTTGGTATATGTCGCTAAACTACGTGAGCTGTCCTTGGATTTGAGCCTGGCCTTACTCACAGGGTATTTCAGTTTCTGACGACAGACTTTGCAAAAATGGGCCGATTTCGCCACTTGGACCCGAGCCTGCTGCAGCAATATTGCGAATTTTTCAAAAATCTTGTCAAGGTGAGTTAGGGTCATGGATCCAATACTGACCACCCGAAAGGCCTAATTTTCAAAATGGTCGTCAAATTCTAACTTCTACAGTTTTCACCCTACAAAAGTCAAGTTGGTGTCTACCCCTATCTTTTTGGGATCTTAGAATATATTTAGAGGGTGTAATAGTTATTTACGTTATAAGTCCGGGAAGTAAGATTTTACAGTAACGAGTGAGATGTTTCTGGACGAGGCGACGAAGGAGCCGAGTCAAGAATTTCGAAACGAGTACTGTGGAAATATTTCCCGGACGTATATCGTATAACGTTTTATTTAATCCTGTGAGCAATTTTGTTTGAAAAAACTAAAAAATTTTTTTAATGTCACAACAATCATTAAGTCTGTGAATCACAATTTTCTTAGCAACGGTTTCATTTTGTTAGCAACGGTTGTGTAATTTGTTGATATTCGTTAATACTGTAAAGTTTCATTTTCCGGACTGAAATGAGTCCGGAAAATCAAAGAATGTGACACAGGATGAAATAAAATAACTTTGCAGCAACAGTCACTTTTATATAGCAAATTTTGCAGTTTGCAGCCACATTTAGGCTAATCTGAGCGCTGCTCATCGCCAAATTCCTAATTTTACCTCATACCTATAGTAGAGAAAAGTATTTTGTACAAGAATTTTGCTTTTGCAGTTGGATAGATTAATCTATTGTTATTATATTATTTATTAAGGGGCAGAAAGATGATTTTCTCTCCATATCTTGCAATAAACATAAAACAGGCGCTTATTCATATGGTGACAGAAAAACTGCTGAAAAGGGGCTGAAGTGTAATCAATCCGAACAACATCCAATTGATTGATTGGGTGGGACATAGATTTACTCATCCTTCTCCTCTATTATGCACAATTAATCAATTAAACAATAGAGACCTATTATTTGCATGCGGACAAGTCCACACGTCTGCGTCATAAGGTATAAGGTTATAGGTAGTAATGTGTGTTCACAACTTTTGCTCATTCATGTATACACAGTCTGTGATTCCACATCACCCCTATTTGGTGTCAGCATGAAGTCAACAGTTCAAAAACTTTTTAGCAATGAACAAACGATTCAAACCTGTGGAAATGTGTTTTGGCTCCCACATCAAACAAAATTTGTTATAGAGGAGCTAGGAAGCAAGGTAATGGCAGAAGTAGGTTCTGATTCTCTTAGCTCTTTGCGCTACCAACTCTTCAGAAAAAAATTGTTTCTACCACGTCATTCGTAATTCCGGAGTGCCTTCCTCCCAACGAATCCTCAACAAAATACTACAGTTTAGAGTATAATTATGTATTACCACATCATGGTGTGGATCCGAAAGCCTGCAGAACAGAACGGTCCAGTTGCACAAGATATGGACTATGCCAAACATAAAATTGTGAAAATCATTTCAATTATTCCTTTTGGGAAGAAGAATGTGACAATGACTATTTGTAAATACATTAACATTGATAATTTTGTTAATTTATGGTAAACTAAGGATAAATAGAATATTTGTACAATTTAGATGTGATAAATGTTTTCTAAAAACCTAAAAACATAGGGGTAGACACCAACGTTTCATTTGTAGGATAAAAACTGTAGGAGTTGGGTATTTGACGACCATCTTGAAAATTAGGGCTGTCGAGTGGTCAAACTTTGGTAAACTTTTTGCACGTTTTTCAGAACAGGTAATACTACAAAAAACCGTTCAGAAACCTTTTGTAGCAATTTTTTGAGGCAATACTAATATTATCTGCAGCAATGCTAAGCAATTGACCGCAACTGAGTCCAAACCACTACCTTAAATTTCTAATCCGGTACATAATTCTTCTTCCTAGACTCCTTCCAATTATTCCATTCGATTGTTAGTCAATTATGAGTGTCTTCCTCTTATTATATACCCGAAATATTCCAGTGATTTCCTTGGCAGATTTTTCAACACGTCTTCTTCCATATTCATTCTGCGCAGCCCATACTGCATACTTCAGCGTTAGTGAAATAGATAACCTTCAAATTTTTCTATTTTTCTATTTAAAGAACTAGAATCCCCATAAATTATTCCTTGAAGAACTGTTCCAACAATGCTAATAACCATAGGTATGCCAAACTCCCTACAAGGATGTTTGCATAGCTGCAATATATATTTTGGTTTTAGGTGCACATTGTTCTCCATATTGGAAGTTTGTGTTTATAGGGTCAATTTGTCAAAAGGGTTGCCTGGATGAGCAAGAACGAAATTTTAAAGGCGTTAGTTCTCAACAAAGATATCCCAAATCTTTCAGATCGTGATGCGTAGAATATTTACATATATCTCAATTTCTATGGTAAAAAACTCGTTGCAAGGGAGGTGCTTTCACATCCATCCGTCCGTCCGTCTGGATCCCTTTCTGTGGTTTTGATCTAATATTTAGGGAATTTTGTTACAAGGTCAAAGCTGTCTATTTCTATGCTGAATTAAACAACTGTTTCGAAAAAATGCGCTTAGCTTGCATTTAAAATTATAATTTGTACTTGTTTTTAATGTTTAAGTTTTGGATTGAAAAAAGGAAAGAAAAAACGGAGCAGCGAAAGAATAATTCATAGATCCAAACGTGGGTCTATAAGAGAGCAGGTATCCTTATGATAACGACAACTTCATCCATCACGGTCACTCATTCTGATTTGGATATCTGCGATGTTTAGACTCTATGCTAAATAAATGGTTACTTGTTCCATTTCTGCCAAAATCGTCAATTTTACTTGGGCTCAAAGGTATCCTTGCTCAAAGTAGTGGCGAATTCTTACCTTCATCATAGCAATTGATGATAATACAATAATCTGAAGGCAGACAAGTAGACAAAACTAACAGTTTCGTCGTGAATGACCTAACGAACAACCCAATTATTAACCTTGCATGAATAACTTAGAGCTGATAACTTGTGCCCATGGCATGTGCAGACAAACCACATTTTCTTCTTCTCCCTAAAAATGGAAGGTATAATTTTTCATACATGACTATTAGTACCTATAAGCGTATAACAAATGGGTCTAGACGGATGAACACAAAAGTTTAAATATAGTACTATAATGAGCACCAATTTCTTTTTATAAAGGTCATCCACTTTGCGTCTAATTAAACTTTCGTCCGTTCATCCATTCCATGTTTCTTTTACAGCAATTGTGGTTTTTTGATAAGTTGAGTTGTTTCCTTTAGAGGTGCATTGCAGCCTTTCATTAACGCATTTAGAATGATTTGAAAGATGCTTATATGGAAGGTGTTGGAAATTGCGCATGCTCGACTTTACTGAAGCGAGGGATGAAGAATATTACCCCAACCCCTCCGAGAGCGAGTAGTTCTAGTTTATAGTTAGTAGTTAGTGCTATTGTAACCGTCGCACTAGTGACACAAAGTTATTATTAAACAATAAAGCTCATATTGTTATGCAGTAGTGCTCATTATAAATTATTGGTTATTGCGCCATAAAGCAATTGGTCCTCGACGAGGGGAATTTAACGCTAACAACAAAACAGAAGGCTTTCCTTTTCCGACGCCTCGTTTTCTACTTCGACTCATTCGCTTTTTGCAATTCGTCGTCTCCGTCGATGTCGGCCCAAGGTCCCTATAATAATTTATAACTTCACTCTTTGACTTCCAATGAGTTTGCAGATCGATTACCGTCATTTTTGGATTTGTATAGGTTCAGTGACTAATGGTTAAGTAATCATTCCATAATCGTTTTGAAAGTGTCGCTTTGCAGCATAGCAACAAAATAGTTTAAATGTGATTTAAGCAATGAGCAGATTAATTGTTAAATTACTTTCTAATTGACCTTCTTCGTAAGGGAAACTAATCCAATTCATAGAGTGATTAGCAGTTTTTTGCCTTTTCATGTGAAACATAAACACAAAAAGGCATAAATTGATAAATACATTACCTTTGAGGATGTAGTAACGATCTTACAAATTACAATATTATGTACAAAAATGCAAAACAAACAATAATGAATTATTAAAAATTGTTCAAAATATATGCGTTAAGTCGCAATAGAAAACTCGCAGTGCAATCTCATTTACAAAGGATATTCAAAAAAAATTTCAAATGTTTGATGAACTTTATTCCATACTCTATATTATAGAGTCTATAATAATGAGGACTATGGTGAACTTCAGGTCAATTAAGTCGCGCATTATTATTATCTAGCGACCCATAGCTTTTTCCCTCGCTACTATTTACTTCAATTGCCTTTTTCGCCGAATTTGAACGGGCGTTGACTTTGTAAAGATAAGGTAGAAAACAACATCGTATGCCTTTTCATATTTGAAAACTATTCTAACTGTAATTAATTCAATAATTTAAACCCAATTCAAAGCTATGAAGGTTTGTTGTTAAACTGTCATCGTCAGAGAGAGACCTACAAGACACCATTTCGCAATTTTGCGAATTTCTACATAGGGTTATCAGTAAACAACCTGCTCGTGGACATAAATTCTTGGCACTGTAAACTAAAGAAACACAAGTTGGTGAATCGCCATTTTGTATGTAATGCTACACAGTCGACAATAAGGTGCACCACATTCTTTGCGACTGTCAGAAAGGCGAAACAATAACATGAGACGCCTCTTGTACTATCCTGTCTAAGAAGATGGAGTTAAACAAGACGCCTAAATAGTGTGTGAGGAACGTAAAACAGAGAATTCCTCTCGTCAAAATAAGCCCAAAAGTTTTTTCGAAAAAAAAATCGACTAATCGTAAGATTGGAAACATTCTTCGAGGACAAACAAATTCTCGAAATTGAAGCAAACAAGGTTGTTTTTTATTTGACGACATTTCTATTAGGTACCACTCACTCTGTACAAAGATATCGTTAACCATATAAAAAATACCTAAAAGTTTTTTCATCGTTACTTTTCTTCAATTATCGTGCAAATGAGACACTTACAGATGGATTTTAACATCCTGTATGATTTAATAAAACAACTTAAAACTTATACAAAAAACATAAAACATAACATCTCATCCCTCGCTTCATTAAATTTTGATTTTATTAAATGTTCATTGTCTAAAGGGAGGTATTAAGTTGTTTTATTAATTCAATTACTACCCCTTTGTGATCCTCTGTCTCTACCATGGACATCTTGTATGATATCCGAAAGGGAATTAATCTGTGTGGTAGCTGTATTCATTTCTCGGACCTTTGATTTTAACGCGAGTTCAAAAATTAGGCAAATAAAAAAATAATGTGTGAAATTATTTTAGTAAATTAAAAATTGTCTCAATGAATATTATTATAAATTTTCATACAATACAATTTTTCGTGCCAGATGAAGTATTATAAGGAGCTCTGAATTTTTTCCATGTTAAGTCTAAAAAAACAGCTCGAGATGTGTTCATCGTATATAATTTCACTTCTATTATTGGTAGTTACCGGAAATACTGTATCCAATCCTGATTATGACGATCTTCTGTATTCCTCAGTTGAAATTCCATTAATGAAACAAGTTAAAATTCCAGATTTCAATGTTTCTATTGAATGTAAAGCGCACATTTCATTACTGAAAGAGGGATTGAAAACTGACCAAATATGGGCCTACAAAAGTAAGTACAAAATATTCTTGTAGTAGTTTTTGTATTCGAAAAGAAGGTGTTGGTGCCATTTTTGCTTGAGTAGGTACTTTACAAAGCCACGTTTGAAATGAAAATATCTGTTCATAAAATATTCATTTTTGAATGAACTGTTCATAAAATATTTACCCTGTTAACTATTTACTTTGCATCAATTTAATTTTCGTTCTGAATTCTTTAACGTCAACATATTTGATACTTGTTGAACAGATTTCATTGCTGGAAGGTAACTATTAAATTACCATAATCTGGACTATAAATTGTTGAGGTCCTTTGTATTCTTAGGTACTTTTATTTAGAGGTATCTAATCAGGATTGGAAACTATGCATAGGATTCCCCTCCGAAGAAGATTATAAAAAGGTAACCCATACTTTATTGATTATCCCATTTACTTTCTTGTATATTATTAACCAATTTTATACTGCCAATTTATGTATTTAACCCACACCCATCGAGCCCTTATCACTGAGCGATCGTGGTCTTTGCATTTAAAAATTTTATTAAAAGTCAAAAGTTAAAAGTTAAAGTTAAAAGTTAACTTATATAATGAATTATATTAATAAATACAACAATATGACACTTCTCCATATTATGTGTCATTATCAAGGGTATAAAGAGACTGTGATAGATTAAAATTAAGCAAGAGTTGCTAAGATACAACGTTATGGAAATCTTTGGTAAACAAAAATGCAATAAGGAACAACATCCAGTCAACTTTTTCTCCACAAGGCATGAAATGAAAATGAGGTTCAACTAGCAACGTTAATAAGAATAAATTGTGCGTATATCAGAGCAGTGCTCTGAAAGATGTTGCACGTGGTAAAGTATTTACTTCGTGGTTTAGGGAAAATACATCTAAAAACCTAGGCATACCACACCAAAGCACCTTAAAGGTTAAGAATTATGATCAAGAGTGTGAAGTAATGGCAAATTATTAAGGTTGTCCGTTTTTGTTGTATCTACTATTATACACGGTGTCCAAAAAGTATGGAAACCCTTGAATTTTTGGTAAAATCTTCACGTTTAACATCATATCTTTCCATGGAGTGCGTTACAGAGTAATCGCAACTTGAAGAGGCACACTCGAAATTTGATAAATGCTTTTTTCCTATTGATACACAATTCAATACAAATTTATCAAATTGAACGAACGAATGAA
The DNA here is from genome assembly GCA_036250285.1 of Pyrocoelia pectoralis. Classification (NCBI taxonomy): domain Eukaryota; kingdom Metazoa; phylum Arthropoda; class Insecta; order Coleoptera; family Lampyridae; genus Pyrocoelia; species Pyrocoelia pectoralis. Next base: position 32,220,248 of record CM070077.1, read on the forward strand.
ATTTGTATTGTGGTTTTTGGTGTTTTCACTGTTGTGTAATTCAACGGCCATAAGAGTTCCAGTTCATCCAGCTTCCCATTGTTCCTTTATAGATAAAAGTTTATAATTTGCATCTTCATACTAACTTATACCACATATCGGATACGACGGAGATGAAGATGGAAAGATCGATTAAATAAAGATTTCAAAAGAACGACAATCAACTTTCACATTTTTCAGTGTTAGACGCTTCATCGAAACTCCAATCTGGAATTTTGGAAGGAAACACTTACGATTTGGGAGCATTCGACGAATGTATAGCGATTGATAGGCGTTCAGAACAAGGAATATTAGGAAAATATTGCCTCGCCGCAATATCTCTTGAGAAGAAGAACAATTCCTTTACGACTGCTACTAATATTAAGGAAAAACTCTTGATTTTACAATTGAGGCAGCACTTTTATTCTGCCTTATGCGTTCCGGATGCATGTACGAAGAGTGACGTCGAAGAAATACTTCACTCTATGGGCCTTAACGTTGATATAGAAAAAACGATGTGTCAAACTAAAGATGATCTCTCATATTTCGACACTAACGCAGTTATTGTTCTGTAAGTATTTCAATATACACGAACACTTTAATTTATTTATATGTACAGGGTGTCTCACGGTGACCGTCGGTTAGAAGTATATCAAGAACTGTAAAAGCTAGAAATTTGAAATTTTGCATATGCGACATGGAGTGTTTAATCTATTAAGTAAAAATATTTTCCAAATGGCAGCACTTCCGGAAATACCGGAAGTGACCATCAACTTCTTTATTTTAAATACAAACCAGGCAATTTTTTTTCACATTCTGATGTGTCATAAAATGTTTAGTAAGTATGCTCAAAATAATCGGCGTATCAATTTTGATTGTTGAGAAAAAAAATTTTTTTCACTGAAAAATGTCAAAATCTTGTTTAGGAAATAAAATTGAAAGTCGAAAGTGGTAAAAGTTAGGGAAATGGGATTTTAGGTTCTCAATGTCAAAAGATTGAGACACAATTGTCTGTAATGGATTATAAAAAATTGCCCGCGGTTACGTATCTATTTGACGTTATTTCTAGACTTAAGAAAAACTTTAAAAAGTCTCTTTTTTTAAATGGAATGCCTATTTCATTATCGGCCCATTCAATGCAGAAATAAATTTCCTTTAAATTGATATACCATGTTCCTATACCTAAAATCAATGATTACAGAGGTATTTACATTTTTCTAATTAAATTTATAATTATATACTTGACAAAACATGGTTGGCTTTGAAAATTTTCAAAAAATTTTTATTCAAATGTTTCTTATGCTTTTATGATTATTTAAAATTCTATCTATGCAACTTCTTGACTATCCAAGGTCTCTTTCCGCCGAACGAACAGAACTTTCAGGGAAACATTAAAATATCCCAATACATTGGTTTCTGCAGCGTCATTGGGGACAATTGGCTTTTCCAAATTTCGTGGCGTATTTACTTCGCCCAAATTTAGAATATTCTTTTCAATCATCCTGATTTTTTGTTCTGTCATTGTAGGTAAATGCGGATATCTTTCGTTAAAGTGTTGAGTGATTCTTTATTCAATGGTTAAAGGTTCTGCAGGTCCGAAAAGTAATACGAGCAGGATCGCCATGAATGCAAAACAAATTTAGAATATCAGCGTTTGTGTATTCCATATTTCCCAATTAAACACAAATATTAAGCGCAAAAATCAAAATTCAAACAGATAACACTGATAACAAACGTAAATGTAGCGTAAACTTTCAAACTGATAGCTAACTGACAACTGTCATCATAAGAAACAATTGAATAAAAATTTTTTGAAAATTTTCAAAGCCAACCATGTTTTGTAAAGTATGTAATTATAAATTTAATTAGAAAAATGTAAATACCTCTGTAATCATTGATTTTAGGTATAGGAACATGGTATATCAATTTAAAGGAAATTTATTTCTGCATTGAATGGGCCGATAATTAAATAGGCATTCCATTTAAAAAAAGAGACTTTTTAAAGTTTTTCTTAAGTCTGGAAATAACGTCAAATAGATACGTAACCGATGGCAATTTTTTATAATCCATGACAGACAATTGTGTCTCAATCTTTTGACATTGATAACCTAAAATCCCATTTCCCTAACTTTTACCACTTTCGACTTTCAATTTTATTTCCTAAACACGATTTTGACACTTTTCAGTGAAAAAATTTTTTTTTCTCAACAATCAAAATTGATACGCCGATTATTTTAAGCATACTTACTAAACATTTTATGACACATCAGAATGTGAAAAAAAATTGCCTGGTTTGTATTTAAAATAAAGAAGTTGATGCTCACTTCCGGTATTTCCGGAAGTGCTGCCATTTGGAAAATATTTTTATTTAATAGATTAAACACTCCATGTCGGATGTGCAAAATTTCAAATTTATAGCTTTTACAGTTCTTGATATACTTCTAACCGACGGTGACCGTGAGACACCCTGTATATCAATACCTTAACAGATGTTTGCTCGGAACAGTTTTGTTATTGGTAACGATTTCAACCGCTTATGACAGTATTGGAAAAAAAGGTGAGTTAACTGAATTATGAATATTAAAAAAGATAATTAAATTTTTAGGTAATCCTTTGTTCATGGCCTTTTCGGTTTTAAGAAATGGAAAAAAATTGATAAGCACGCCGAAGAACCCAAACGAAATTTCATGTTTGGCTGGAATACGAGTTATTTGTCTATTTATGATTACTTACGCTCACACCTATCTGCAACAGTCAAATTTTCCCCTTATAAACTTTGTTGAACCATATCGTGTCTTGACAGTAAGTTTATTTGTTTAAAACTACATACTTTAAAATGAATTGACTTGTTCCAGTCACGCGGTGCACCATTTTTCTTATTTATATCGTCTTCACAGCTAACAGTGGATGTGTTCCTTTTATTGTCCGGTTTAATGATTTCTTACCTATTTCTCTTATCTTCCATTAAAGGTCATCGTTTAAACATTCCATTGTTTTATTTGCACAGAATTTTAAGGTAGTAACTTAAGTATCAAATTGCCATTTAATAGTTTATTGATTACAGATTAAGTCCCTTATCCATTACTGTTATGGCGATTTACATGTTTTTAATGAAATACATGGGATCAGGTCCATTATGGCCAAGATGTTACGAAATGGAAGCAAAGGTTTGCGAAATTACCTGGTGGAAAACCTTATTTTACATTCAAAATTTCTTCTGTCTCTTTCAAACGGTAGGAGACTATTATAACAAACGGCATTTATAATTCCTTCGAATTATGAAATTTTCAGTGTTTGCTTCATTCGTGGTATCTTGCAGTTGACATGCAATTGTACATCTTATCTCCACTACTATTGATTCCCTTAAAGAAATTTCCACGGACGACAATATTTGTAACATGTGGTTTGATTGCGTGCAATGTAATTATAAATTTTTGGCGTGCATGGACTTTAAATATGAATACAAATTACCTGAGAATTGACAAGTATGTAGCAACAAATTACACTTAACGATGATATTAATAAAGTTCGATCCACAAGAGTTGGCGTTCACGTCATAGGTTTCCGAATGAATGCACGACATTCCTTTTAAACAATCATTAAAGCTTAATACATGTTTGTGATAAAGATGGCAATATAGTTTGCATGTGTTTTAAGTAAAGACGTGCGTATAGATGATCGCCAGTGAAAATGAGAGAGAAGTGAGTATGTCCGTATGTCCAACAGCTGACTTCAATCAACACTATCTGTCAATGTCAAATTTATTCATTATTTATAAATAATCTCGTATTATTTCTGTTCGTTGTTGTTTTGCCCTTTTATTTACTCGTTCTTTACAGTTATTTTGTTCTAATTATCAAATTATTAATAACAGTTCTTATTAGAACGGATTTACGAAAATTGCAATATTTTTAACCACAAAACAGCATGTTTTGACAATCCAATATAACATTAGTGCCAAACGTACCGCTCAGGGAACGAGTTCAATCGCAGCAGACGTTAATATGTTTATTGCACTTATTAGAATTCCGCATTTAGCTTTACTAAGCTCTAATTAATTTTTTAAGATACGTTTTATACGTAATGGATTAATTAAACACGTAAAATATTACTATGACAATTTTAAAGTAGCACAAGCAACTACCTGTGGGTAATTAAAGTATTATTTGCAACACTGCCTTGTTACGATTTGGCAGATTTCATTCCCGACGTCATTATTTCTTGACGTCAAATTTTAATCTTAATACATACAATTACAAGTAATGACGTGCACGCCAACTCTCCTGGATCCAATTATAGTACAGTTTTAATTTCAGTGATCATTACCTTCGCTATTACATAAATGCTTTCGCAAGAGCAGCTCCCTGGCTTATTGGTTTTGTCTTGGGATATGTCATCTTCCAAAAAAAGCAAAACCAAACAAACACCTCATTTAAAAAGGTCTATAGCGTAGTAATAAGATGAGTATGTAAATACATTTCTTGCTTTAGGGGACCGATACTCTTTTATGGCTAATTTCTTTATTTATAATATTTCTAAGTATAGTTCTCTTGAATTATGCATCAGTATCGTTAGAAGAAACTAATGTTATTATTCATGCTCTTAAGATGTCGGTTATAAGACCGATATTTTCAATAGCAATTTGCTGGGTTATATACAGTTGTCATTTTCAACGGAGCGGTAACTTCACACAGTTCCTGCACCATCTGTATAAACGAATTACTTACTAATTTTCAGAAATGCTGAACTGGTTTCTATCATTGCCGTTGTTTAAAATCCTATCTAAATTATCGTACTGCAGTTACTTAGTGCATTACCCAGTAATTGGTATAGTTTTTTACAGTACTAGAGTTTCCGAGTATTCAAGTCTTTTGCAACTGGTAATGGATTAGTACAGGTAGTAACTTTACATTTTATTGGTGGCATTTTTTAGTTTATTAATTTCTCTGGAATTATGGCACTTACGCAGTCTGCGGCATTGCTGTTATCACTCTGCATCGAATTTCCCATGCTAGAAATTGAAAAGGTGCTGCTCAAGAGAAAGACCGACTAATGAAGTGTGAAGAGGAGGGCGAGGAAGAGAGAATAATTGAATTAAGTGTAATTTTTTATTTTTACCATTATTATTTTTTGTACCATTACGTTAAAGTTATGCGGAACGAGGCATTTTCTTATTTGGTGTGGAGTACCATATAAATTAAACATCTAACGGAGAATAGATCATCCTAATAAAAGATTGTCCGATGTTGCTTCTTTGGAGTTTTATAAATCAAATTGATTAAAAGGCAACTTGTCAATAATCTTACAGAACTGCCACCATGAATCAACCAAAGCTTCCAAAAAGTTCGTGCAATAGTCTAGTAAATATGGATTGATCTTAAGATATAAGGTCTTTTGACACATGCATGTAGATAATTTACCTTCTAAAATTTGTGTACAAGCATGTAATTGGCTTAACTAATTTATTGTGTCATCATTCTACTCCAATCTGCATCCTTGAAACTTTAGACTAAATGACGTTTATACCAAATGAAATAGACTAAGGTCTGCCATGAGCACAAAGGGGGACGGAAACTTCCGATAACTACGATTACTATGATGACAAAATTCAGTATGTACCTATCTTTAAATGTCGATCTGGCAATTTCTTTCCGGGATCTGGCATTTTTGTTTGTTTGGCTTCTAATGTCAACCAGGTTTCAATAATTAGCGTTTCGTTTGAGCTATTTAATATCTATTTATGATATGAGTGTAAAAGTACCGTTTTATTTTGTGAGTGAAAAGTTTGCGAAACGAGCCAAGCGAGTGGAGCAATTTCACGTTACACGTTTATCCAGACACCAGGGCTACTAGAAGTGTATAGCTTCGTAGGGGTTGCCGAAAACAGGCTTGAGTTCGCTTTCGTATAGGCCATTCAAAGACAACCCACCTTACACTATCCACTATCTTTGAAAATCACACGTCGTCCACTATCATGGGTCGCCTCTCACGGAACAAACACGATGGTCTTTGATGTAGATTCAGACAGCTTTCAACCCAAAAGTCACTAGATCTGGTGACTTTTCTAGTGACTTTTTGGGTTGAAAGCTGTCCTATATTTTATCAAGAGAAAATGAAGGTCAAGCTAGTGACTTTTTGATGAACGGCTTAATTTCAAACAGCTTTTATACAAACGGATATAGCGGTGAACGGCTTAATATTGGAACAGGTAATAGCTATACCCGTTTTTACACAAGCTGTTTTCATTTTCTCTTGATAAAATATAGGACAGCTTTCGAGCTTTCAACCCAAAAAGTCGCTAGAAAAGTCACCAGATCTAGTGACTTTTGGGTTGAAACCTGTCCTACTATACTACTAGGTATTCAGAATTGACCATACAATCTGCATATCATTGGAAAGCTTATTAAAAACTTAATCGATTCGTGAACAGAAATATAGGGTGTTCCATTTATAAAAACAGAGTTATTCGACCTTTTGCGTTTCAGCACACCCTGTATACTGTATAGTATGTGCATACATGGACCAAAAGTCGACTATTTATTAAAATTTCAAGTTATTCTAAAATTTTCTGTGGCAAGTTTGTCGAAAAACATCCATGGCCTACTGATCAGTGATCCATCAAATATGAGCCGTTTTTCGAACAAAACGTTGAATAACGCCGAAACTGAGAGGGCTAGACTCATAGTGACCTATACATTCCCATTATTTTTTCATGTAAAAACTAATAATGTAGAAATATACAGTGCGTCCTATTTAAAAAAACATAACTTTGGTTTACCACCCGGTATAGGAACATCCTTTATATAATCAAAATATTTTTATAATGTGCAGTATAAGCGTGTTTACTTTCCAGTGAAAACCGCATGTCGATATCTTGAATAGTAAGAAAGTTATGGCCCAATCACACAGCCCTGGGTCACCCTGTAGATATCTAATCAATCCCAATCAAATAATTATAAAGTTCTCAACGAAAAACTAACAGGGGCCACTGCGTACCTAATTCCTAACATTTTACAACTTCAAAATTGATATGCTTTTATATACAGGGTGTCCATTTAGTAGCCCGTTCTTTAAGTACGGCTTTATTGTTAAATTTACTAAAAAATAAATATACGGAATGGCAATTAGGTTGGATGAAGCACATTTGCAAATTAGTTAGACACATACAGGGTGTCTCCAAAAGGTATGGTGCATAAAGCGTAGGTATATTTTTTAAATGGAATGACCCACTTTCTTTAAGTTAAGCCCAAATGTAGGGGCTTTGGGTGAACTTTTTAGTCGTACATTATTTTTGTATTAACACACGGCGTTGCCGAGTTATTAATTAATACATATTTTTTTGCTAAAAATCAACCCTTCCATTACTTATACGCTTGTATTTTTTAACGTCTTGTTTTTGTTTTTATGCAAGTTCGTTGGTGGACTTGGGTTGAACCAGAGTATTCGACATTAAAGGAAACATTAAATTATTTCATACAGCACGTTCACTTTTTTTGCTCCAAACATCGACATTTTCAAACTAATTTTTCTTCATTTTTTTAAATAGCACACCCTATTTATTATTGCATATTTGGAATCCCCGGTAAATTTTGGTGCAACTTTATTAAGCCTACCCTATACCTAAGTGCGATAGTTTTTTCGTAAATTGAGATTTTCTATTCCTTTATTTAATTGTTAAAATATGTGCTGTTTACGGACGAATGCACGTTTCATAGAAATGGTTTTGTAAACAGACATAACTTTCACTTTTATGACACGCAAAACCCGCACATTATCCGCGTCAACCATTTCAAACATAACTGGAGTCTCAACGTTTGGGGAGGACTCGTACAAAAATATGTACTTGGTCCTCATTTTTTTGAAAATCCACTAACAGGACAAATCTTTTTAAATTTCTAGACAGAAGACTTTCAAAATTTAACTCAGCATCTTCCTAACTACATTACGCAGATAATGTGGTTGCAGCTGGACGGAACTCCGCCTCACTTTTCCATACAAGTCAGACAACAAATTAGGGAATACGTTTATCGTAATGGTGCCACTACTAGATAGAAAATGATGGAGAGGATTCAACAGTCTTTTCACCACATTACTCCGGTTATGTTGAATGAAGTGATGAAATCTTTCCAAAAGAGTAGACTCGTGCTTAGTACAAGACGGCAAACATTTTGAACTGTATCCTCGATTCAAGTGTCCGGCCTATGCGTTGCCTCGTCCATCGCAAAAAACTATCGCACTTAGGTATAGGGTAAGCTTAATAAAGTTGCACTAAAATTTACCGGGGATTCCAAATGTGCAATAATAAATAGGGTGTGCTATTTAACCCTAGGATGCATGATTGTCGGAATCTACACATTTACATAACGTGGGTCAAAAAGACCCAGTAGATGTCTATTGAATAATTACGGCTTTAAGTTGTTTTAATAGGTTTTTTATTTACAAATAGTACTAATTATTTACACATTTTGTACATGTATATATGAGTATGTATTTATTTGTCTTATTACTTAACAAAAGATTCTTATTTTCTAACAAAAACAAACTTGGTACATTTACAAAACAAAACAAAAATAAAAAAGCACTTCCTACACTTGTCCCCTTCTCTCTACCCTTTCCCTACTCTCCAGCACCCCCTTCATCCACTCCACTCCTTCCCCCTTCACTCCCAAAATCACCTTTCTTTCTCTCTTCTCTTCCTTTAGTTCCTCACACTCCCTCATCATATGCCATATATTTTCCCTCCCTTCCCCACACATTCTACATATCCTTTTCTCGTCCTCCCACCAGTATCTGCTTTCGTTTTCCTCGTTCCCGCACCTGAACCTTGCCACCATTCTTTTTTCCTTTAACTCCATACCACTCACTATATAATCGGCCTTGCCTTCCACCATTATCTCCATATATCCCTCATTATATCTTCCCTCCGCTATCCTCTCTCTCCTTTCCTGACCTTGGACATCTTTGTCTCTTGCTACTAATTCCTCTACCATATCCCTTCCTTCCTCTCTTCTCCTTTCTATCTCCTCCCTCGCATATCCCACTCTCTCATAAAACAACCTCCTCTCCTCTTGCCCATACCTTATCCATTCTTTTCGTATCTCTCTCATACACTCATTTACCATTACAATTTCATTTCTCTTCCTGACCTCTTCCTCATACTTCACTTCACCGCTCTCTTTCCTGTCTGCGCTCTTATTTTTTCAAATTTTATTTCTTCCTCTACTATATACCCTGGCGTCTCTCTATCTAACCCCAACGTCCATCTCCAGTACTTTTCCTGTATTTTTTCAATTTTTTCCCACTCCTTCCATCCCCATATCTCCGCTCCGTAAACCATCACGCTCTTTACCAACTTGTCAAAAATGGGCATATGACACTACGCCGAATGGCCACAACGCCGACACGCTTTTTTGATGGTCCATATCGCCGATTAGGGACACTACGCCGACGGACACTACGCCGACAGTGCCCACATCGTCGACAAGTGTACAAGGGACACTTCGCCGAATTTTTCTCTGTGGACACAACGCAGGCAATTTTAATTGCAATTACCTAACGTAATATCATTATTTTTAAACTTATTTGCGTAATTAAATGTTGCACTTGACTATGAAAAAGTATCAATTGAAAAAAAATATACTAAACCTGCAAATAACCTAGGCGCTTTAGTGGCAATCTACGTTTAAGTTTTGCATTTTGCATTCTGCAATTAAAATAAAAATTCGGCGAAGTGTTCCTTGTAAACTTGTCGACGATGTGGGCACTGTCGGCGTAGTGTCCGTCGGCGATGTGGGCATGGCCGGCGTTGTGTCCCTTGTACATTTGTCGACGATGTGGGCACTGTCGGCGTAGTGTCCCTAGTCGGCGATATGGGCCATCAAAAAATCGTGTCGGCGTTGTGGGCATTCGGCGTAGTGTACCGGCCCCTCAAAAATCCATCTTCTCTTCTCCATATCCTTCCCAAAAACTCTTTCCCCCACTCCCCACACTTTCCCCACTAGTCTATTTCCCTTCTTTGCCAATTCCCTGATGTGCGCCTCATCCTTATTGTCGTACCGTAGGGAAAGGGTAGAGAGAAGGGGACAAGTGTAGGAAGTGCTTTTTTATTTTTGTTTTGTTTTGTAAATGTACCAAGTTTGTTTTTGTTAGAAAATAAGAATCTTTTGTTAAGTAATAAGACAAATAAGTACATACTCATAATACTCATTATGCAAATTCTTAAAGATATTTGAGAATATTTCAATGCGGGTCAAAAAGACCCACCCTATGTAAAAGGCGCAACCTTTCTTTTCTTATTTATTTCTCAGAAGAAATATATTATTGAAAACTGAAATCGCTTAAAGGTTATTTAAAAATAAGCTACAAGGCATACATAAACTGTCAAATATATACAATTAAAAATTTCAAAAATATGAAGTTTTAAAGTAGCGCCTGGGTCAAAAAGACCCACGCTATGCATCCTAGGGTTAAAAAAATGAAGAAAAATTAGTTTGAAAATGTCGATGTTTGGAGCAAGAAAAAGTGAACGTCCTGTATGAAATAATGTAATGTTTCCTCACGGTTGAATACTCTGATTCAAGACGTTAAAAAAATACAAGCGTATAATGGAAGGGTTGATATTTAGCAAAAAAATATGTATTAATTAATAACTCGGCAACGCAGTGTATTAATACAAAAATAATGTACGACTAAAAAGTTCACCCAAGGCCTCTACATTTGGGCTTAAAAAAAGTGGGTCATTCCATTTAAAAAAATATACGTTTTATGCACCATACTTTTTGGAGACACCCTGTATGTGTCTAACTAATTTGCAAAAATGTGCTTCATCCAACCTAATTACCATCCCGTATATTTATTTTTTAATAAATTTAACAATAAAGCCGTACTTGAAGAACGGGCTACTAAATGGACATTGTATACGTAACGCTTTTTGATAATTAAAATCTTCCCAGTAATTAACATTATCCTTTCTATGTCGGCATTTATTTGATAAACTATAACATTTAAATAATATCTACTCAAAAGATTATCATATATAAACATATCATTAACATGTCCGCCAAAAAGGAATGTGCAAAAAAAATCGTCTAAACTCTTACTCTCTAAGATATAACTGGTAGCTGAAGGATAAAGTTAACTTGACTTTTTAAAGAGGGGCCTAAGGGGATACAATACAAATTCATCTCTGTTTTATTAATACGCTAATAAATCTACACCAAAATTGTATGCTTAAAGCAAGGTACCGGAATCAAAGTTTGGGGGTTGGCATGTTAATAATCAACATCGAAATGTCGGGGTTATGACCATGTTCGACGTTCTCAAGAACACCGAGTCGGGGTTATGACCAAAATGAAGAGATATAACCTATAGACAGAGGTTATGGTCAGACGGCGGTTTACTGCTACAGGCAAAATTATTCATAATGCGCTCGTATTGTATTTCCCCAAAGTACCTATATGTCGCCGACCGTATTGCATCGACTTTGAATAACGGGGAGCTCTTGACATTTCCGATTTTGTAACTTTCAAAAAACTAACATCAAACATTTTTTCCTTGATATCGGCAATAATGTAAATTTTTGTCAAATGAAGGTATTCATGTAGGTGACCGGCAACGAAAGAGATTGTGTACAGAATATTTACGCACGAATTGTGAAAGTTTATCACAACGCAGACAAAATATAGTTGTCAAAAATTAGGGAGCCTTAACATTATTCAAGTGTAATGACATGACGACCACGAATTTTAATTGTAAAGCAATAACCTTGTTAGCAAAATCGTAAAGATTACGATGTGGATCCATTTCAAAAAGTAATTACAAAATTGTGACAAAAATACTTTTAACATTCTTCCCTTTCGCACTTTCACTACTAAGTAATCTATTCTATACTTTATAAGAATGTAAATTGTAGTTAAGAGGCGCGTCATAGTCTGTATGTAATTCCTTATATAACAATGATTAATTATCTAACTAATCTTTTATTATAGTTGTGAAAAGTTTGTCTATTGACGTCCAATTGACGTCCAAGGTTCGAATTTGTATCAAATTCTTGCTGATTTGAGTTCAAGTACGGACAACTTGTTTGCCAGTATGTATTAATATTGAATGTAGTCGTACAGAATTCACGTAAATGTAAGATCTCTCTGATTTCCACGACTTTGTCTGTACATAATATTTAAATCTCTAATCGAAACTGGGACTCAGAAGAAATATTTCGCTTTTTATGTCATTGGTTGCGAATGTTTAAAACTCGTGTGTTGCTATTAAATTAAATTACATACTTAAAAAGTGTAATGTTCGAAAACACACGTCCTTGTTATTTAAGTTCAGGTTCAGGTATGCTGTATCTCATGATGGTGATATTCGAATTTTTAAACAAAAAATGAAAGTAAAGTCGTAAAAACAAGAATGACAGAAACGATGAGGACAATTTACATCCTTGTTTCAGCAAGGCTAACATCACCCTTTCGTTATTTCAACGACCCGATGATAACACTTGCAAAGGATCAAGTGATATACATAACCTAAGCATGATCCTGCTTACTTTTCCCTTAAATTGAATGACTTCCTCCGTAATTGTTTAGAGATGATTTGTAAGAAGTAACTTGTACTGTTCAGTGAAGAAGTAATGAGATGTATATTGCATTAATAAGAATTCTCAACTTAAATTTCTAAGGTAGGTACGAAGTTAATTTACTTCATTAACGTGTGAGATGATCACTTGACAGGCAAACTTCAAAATCTTGCTATTCGCATACTACAGGGTGTCTCACGGTGACCGTCGGTTAGAAGTATATCAAGAATGGTAAAAGCTAGAAATTTGAAATTTTGCACATGCGACATGCCGTATTTAATCTATTAAATAAAAATATTTTCCAAATGGTAGCACTTCCGCAAATACCAGAAGTGAGCATCAACATCTTTATTTTAAATACAAACCAGGCAATTTTTTTTCACATTCTGATGTGTCATAAAATGTTTAGTAAGTATGCTTAAAATAATCGGCGTATCAATTTCGATTGATGAGAACAAATTTTTTTTCACTGAAAAATTTCAAAATCTTGTTTAAGGAATAAAATTGAAAGTCGAAAGTGATAAAAGTTTAGGTTCTCAATGTCAAAAGATTGAGACACAATTGTCTGTAACGGATAATAAAAAATTGCCAGCGGTTACATATCTATTTGACGTTATTTCCAGACGTAAGAAAAACATTAAAAAGTCTCTTTTTTCAAATGGAATGCCTATTTAATTATTAGTCCATTCGATGCAGAAATAAATTTCCTTTAAATTGATATACCATGTTCCTATACCTAAAATCAATGATTACAGAGTTATTTACATTTTTCTATTTAAATTTATAATTAAATACTTTACAAAACATGGTTGGTTTTGAAAAATTTCAAAACATTTTTATGCAATTGTTTCTTATGCTTATGCATGCTTTTATGATTATTTAAAATTCTATCTATGGAACTTCTTGAGTATCCAAGGTCTCTTTCCGCCGAACGAACAGAACTTTCAGGGAAAACATTAAAATATCCCAATACATTGGTTTCTGCAGCGTCATTGGGGACAATTAGCTTTGCCAAATTTCGTGGCGCATTTACTTCGTCCAAATTTAGAAAATTCTTTTCAATCATCTTGATTTTTTGTTCTGTCATTGTAGGTAAATGCGGATATCTTTCGTTAAAGTGTTGAGTGATTCTTTATTCAATAGTTAAAGGTTCTGCAGGTCCGAAAAGTAATACGAGCAGACTCACCATGAATGTAAAACAAATTTAGAATATCAGCATTTGTATATTCCATATTGCCCATTTAAAAACAAACATCAAGTGCAAAAATCAAAATTCAGACAGATAACATTAATAACAAACGTAAATGTAGCGTAAACTTTCAAACTGATAACTAACTGACAACTGTGAAATAAAAACGAAAACATAAGAAAGCATAAGAATCATAAGAAACAATTGAATAAAAATTTTTTGAAAATTTTCAAAGCCAACCATGTTTTGTAAAGTATGTAATTATAAATTTAAATAGAAAAATGTAAATAACTCTGTAATCATTGATTTTAGGTATAGGAACATGGTAGGGGAAGGATGGGTAAAGCGGCCTAGTTGGGTAAAGTGGCCAGTGGTAGAAATAAATACTTTTGCCATGTGGAGACATCTTTTAGATAGTGGATTATCTAACGGAAGTGATACAGAACAACCCAGTAATGCGCGCAACTGCTAAGGTGTATAACGTGGGACTTATTGTGAAATAATCACCAAGCTGCTGTCTTGATCTAAGATAAGTACTTGCTTCACAATCATTTTCTGGTGTTTTTTAATCGTTTTGTGATTCGTACGTAATGGGTACGTCGTTTCTAACTGTCTTAACAACAGCCTAGCCATGTTAGACTAAGTTGGGCTATAATGTTTACTTGCAATGGTTGTGAACAAATTATTCGGAACAAACGGGCAAAGTGGCCCACTGCTAGATCACTATGCCCGACAGTTGGACCACTTTGCCCGACTTAAGAATTTTTATGATTGTTCTGTTTATCCTTAACGATACAATAACTGGAACAAGAATGATTGTTCATCATCAGCAGACAATGATAATAGGTATAAGGTATAGATACCGATAGACGCTAAATATTCATGATGACCACTTTACCCAACCAGGTAGGGTAAAGTGGCCATTTGTAGGCAAAGAAAAAATTATAAAAAAACAATATGAAGAGCTGCGAGAGTACGAATTTGTCATGTTTGATTCTAGAATGGATCCTTCATACTACAAACAATTCACAAAGCAAAACTGGCAAAAATAAACCTTCGATAAGATATTATGGCTTAGGGTGGCCACTTTACCCACCTTTTATATCAATTTAAAGGAAATTTATTTCTGCATCGAATGGACTAATAATTAAATAGGCATTCTATTTGAAAAAAGAGACTTTTTAAAGTTTTTCTTAACTCTGGAAATAACGTCAAATAGATACGTAATGGCGGGAAATTTTTTATTATCCATTACAGACAATTGTGTCTCAATCTTTTGACATTGAGAACCTAAAATCCCATTTCCCTAACTTTTACCACTTTCGACTTTCAATGTTATTTCTTAAACAAGATTTTGAAATTTTCTAGTGAAAAAAAAATTATTTTAAGCATACTTACTAAACATTTTATGACATTAGAATGTGAAAAAAAATTGCTTGGTTTGTATTTAAAATAAAGATGTTTCGGTATTTCCGGAAGTGTTGCCATTTGGAAAATATTTTTATTTAATAGATTAAATACGGCATGTCGCATGTGCAAAATTTCAAATTCCTAGCTTTAGCGTTCTTGATATACTTCTAACTTCTATACTTCTAGACGGTCACCGTGAGACACCCTGTATATGCTATTTGGTAAACTAGGTAAACATACTAAAAGTCCCTGTCCCTGTGAGGTGAGGTTGGGGAGGGCATTTTTGGGTTTTAGTATTCGATGTCGGCGTCGCCTTCTTCCTGAATGAATATACCGACTCTGTTGTTGCAAATGCCATTGCAATTCGAAGATGCGACAGAGATGTTTAACGATGCTTTTCTACAACCACACCTGCCACTATCACAACTTTTCGTTCCTCTTCGTCAGGAGCAGCATCCAACTCTGAGAGTTTCGGAACTAGTTGGTGATTCCTCCTCTCCAAACCCCACACTATTAGATTCCACTATTAGATTCCTCCCCTAACCATAGGTGAACTTGGTGGTACGTCCGGAATGCATGCTGCTTAAGAGCTTCTTCAGTTGGTGGGAGAGTTGAGAGATCAGGATTCATGCTTGCAGATGCTTTGATAGGTACATGATTTGTAGTGGAACCCGTTGAGGGATTTTTCTGTGGCTGGAGCACCATAGCATGAGAGAGTACTCATGGTAGCAGCTGTCCCAATGGAGCCTGGGGAAGAAGAACCACTGGGGCAAATATCCCAGCTGCATGTTGTATGATTTTAGACTTCAGGTATATTTTGACAAAACCCACTTTACTGTTCCGATACGCTGCGGTGGTTGAATCATAGCCTGTGAATGCATATAAGAGTAACAAAAGGGGAATTTTCCTTAATTTGAGCTCCTGCTGCAGCTGTTGTGAGGAATATACAAGTCGTTCATAGAAACTCTTGAATCCATAGAATTTATTAAAGATGATGTAAAAGGTTATATGTTTTATGGCGATTTTAACGTTCCGCTGAAAATGATTTTTTTACATTCATTCTCTAAAATGAATGTTTTGCGGACTCTAAATAGTCCGCAAAATACATCTTTAGAGTACTAGTACCCTAAAATATCTGTTGTTGCCATAGCAATTATGTCAAACCTAAATATTATAACGTTTTTACAACTGTTCTGTACGCGTCAAAATAAAAATGTTTATGAAATTAATTTGATAGTTTAGAGAATTCCTGCAAAAAAACATAAATAGCTATAAAGTCAGTACTTTTCTCATTTCCTCAATATGATACAATATAATAAGATAATTAAAACGTTAAACTGCTCAATTTTTCATGTGAAGTTGAAAACAATGCTTCGTCGCTAGGTTGGACAATCATCATCCCACATTAAATGCTTTACTTTATCGTTAACGGCAAGTAAACTACTGTGGTGGTGTTGTTTTCGCTTTTACTGTTACTTCAAATCTATGTGGAAAAATATGCCTTAAATTAAGATAAGCGCGTTGAACACATTACATTACTTAAGTCGTGTATCTGAAATTACCCTAGTTTTTTAGTCTCTGTTTGAACAAGAACTCTTGTGTCATTTATAGATAAATTGAGATGATCGTTGAGGCGGTTCATATTGTTAGTGTTACCGAATATAAGAACTGCTGATTTCGATTAAGGGGAAATTTTGTGAAACAACCGCAATTCTGTCCCGGTCTTGCTGCATCTCGTTCATGGTCGGCATTGAAGGAATGGTAAAGCTATGAATGACTCTGGTATGTTTGTACTTATTTGGTTAGTGGTAATGTGTATATTATGAATGAGAATGGATGACCGAAAATTGATCCTTGAGGGACACCGCCACACACAGCTCTAGAGGTGGGCAGACATACCGTTTCCCATGCGCACCGATTGTTCCCGCCCAGAAAGGTAGCTGCGAGGAAGGAGATAGATTTATCTTACTTAGACTGTCTATCAGAAAATCATGACAAAGTGTCGAACATTTTATTGCAGTCCAACAATACTTTACCTGATCGTGGGCCGTTAATGATCGTCAGTAACATCCAACAAAGCGGTAGGTCTAAATGCTGACTGAGTATCGGGAACTATTTTGTAATTATCTAAAAATGTCCTTAATTGGATGTTCATAATTTTTTCAAAATTTTTAAACACACCAGATAGGAATGTAAAAGGGCTCAAATCATAAATATTCTGTAGGGCTGTAATTTTTGGTATAGTAACTACAATACCTTTCTTCGATACAATTGAAAATAGGAAGCTTCAAGATTCAAGAGTTAATATTGTTAATAATATGAGTTAAATAATTACAGAAGGTCTGCCTACAAAACATTCTGGAGTAATTCCAAAAGTTTATGTAGTAATTGAGTAAACTATTAATTGGTTTCGATGATAACAAATACTAAAACAATCAACGGAAGGAGATAATTTCAGTTCAGATTCTTCCACTTTGCAAATGTTGGTGACGGAGACTGTCCTAAGAAGGTGACGCCTTACTATTATATTTCCATTAGTTTCCATATTTCTAGCAAGTTAACAAATACACAATTACAAACAATAATGGATTTTGCAAAAATGAACAAAACAATTTTTTAATTTTACTAATGCATCATATGTTTTAAGGAAAAAAAATATTCCTCCCATCTATAAAAGTAAAAACTACATAGAATTTTTAGTGCTTGTCATCTTTCACGGGTCCTCAATGCTTCGATTACAGTTACTGTCTTTTTCAACTTCGAAAACTACAGCTAACTGATTCTGAATTCCAAAGGGTTTAAATTTTGATAATCCTAAAAAATGTATTATGTAACTTCTAGTCGATACTAATAATGATGCTTAAAATGCGCGTGTATTAATTTTTGTACTACAATTAAACTTTATAATTTTAACCTGAGGATGACTTAACGTCGAAACATGCCGTATTAAATATTAATTATTATCACAAGACGATTAAAACCGTCAACTTTATAGTTTAAAAATTCAAATACTTATATTTAACTATGAGGAAGGTTGTGTGAATTATTATTTGATTACAATTACATTTCACCCCATTTTGTGAGAAACATATGCACCACATTACGGACTCAATCACTTTAGTAAAGAATACACTTCAAAGACAAGTGAAAATTTCATTTTGCATTAATCATACGTACCTATTCTCATTCAAATTCACTGGTGACGAGTGCATAAAGTATCACAATTTTTTTATGAAACGCTATGAGGAACTGATTTACCTTGAGGAAGAAAAAACTACGTTTTTGAAACTAGTTGCGAGTTTTAATGTGGTTGTAGTTATTACTTTAATAAATCTTCCGTGCGTAATTGTACGCATTTTGAATTACACATGCTCTAAACCGCATTAACTAGAAAA
Organism: Pyrocoelia pectoralis; assembly: GCA_036250285.1. Lineage (NCBI taxonomy): Eukaryota > Metazoa > Arthropoda > Insecta > Coleoptera > Lampyridae > Pyrocoelia > Pyrocoelia pectoralis. Next base: position 32,238,834 of record CM070077.1, read on the forward strand.
CCTTGATCGTTTGAAATACTCATTGTGCATTATAATAGTATTTTCATTTAACTTTTTTCATTATTTAAATGAGTTAATCATAAAAAGGGTTTTATTATTTAAATTTTATTTCTCAATGTAACCTCCTGAAGTTGATCAGCTGGCATTAAAAGTAAGGTCAACTTTTCTATATATCATCAGGAGATGATACTTTCTCAAGGAAAATAAATATTCTACTAGCAGTAATACGCGTCCTGCTTAATAAATGGCAAAAGAATAATACAAACTGTAACTTTTTTGTTAACTGCACCTCATAAATTGCCCAGAAAAGTATCATGGCATTTCGTGATGTAAGGCTTAGCGTAATTCTACAGATCTACGGTTAAATAGCGTAGTTGTAATACTATGTCAGAAGGATATTTAAATCATATATTTTTTTCGCGCAAAAATCGTGAACAAGAAATCTCCGAGGAAATCTCTACATTATGGCAAAGTTAACTTCTCCTTGTGTGTGTCCCACCTACTCAGTACCTATGAATAAAATAATGTTAGACGAAATCGTGCAGTTATTTTATAGTGTTATAGTTAAAGTTAACATTTGATTTAAAAAATAATATATTAAAAAAACAGTTTGTGGCAAAGCTAACAACCAATGCCAAAAAAATATGGTTAAATCCTATGGTAAGGGTGAAAATATTCTAGTAAGGTTAATGTTATTACACACAGCAGGTGATACCTATAAAAATCATACATTCATAAATTTCAGCTCAGCACTGAAATACACATAAATTGAAGAAAACACTTGCAATCTTTAATTATGTTTCGTTATTAATGAAATACTGAGAGGCGTTATTCTAAGTCTATATTATTTGGTGTACAGTCGTTTTCCTTCTGAGGAAATTGTCATGAAAGATTCGCATTGCATTTCAATTTTTTAAAAAATAAATTTTACTTTAAAAAAGGGACGAATTAAACATATACATTTACCATTTTTGCATATCTTAAGGAATGTTGCATGGGGAGTATACCTAGTTTAATCGGATGACTGTGGTAGAGAAAATTGCAAAATTGCTATACCATCAATTCAATTCAATTCAAAAAACGTTTATTGTTATAAGAGTTCATCCCTCATCGGTTGTTTTATGTTAGTGGTTACATTTTTTTGGATGTACATGGTAATTAAAGTTATTTATAAAAAAAATGAAATTTTTGAGATAGTATTTGTAAAATAAATATGTTTAATCGTTGTCCTTATCATTGCTGTGGTCGTCATCGTTCGCATAGTCGCGAATAGGAGGTTGGGAACTCATCGGATGAGTCCCAAACATTAATTGTATTAGTACAATTCCTAATAGTGAACATAGCTGGGCTAACATCTCTAGTTCTAGTGATAAGAGTTACCTCGCCAACAATTAAAATATAAATAATAGTAGAACAGAATATTATTGTTATATACAAAGAACGGTAGCATCCCCAGAATGCATCATTATAGCACTCTCGAATAACAATTAATACTTTGACATATTTTCTCAATAAAACTTGAGATCTACTATCTAAATGTGACAAAATTAACGATTAATTAATAACAATTATACCATAAACTATGTCGCAATTAGATTCTTAAGATCCACACAATCGAAGGCTATCGTAGTAATGATCTAAGAATGACCAATTGCAACATTTGCCAAAGTAATATGCTTGACAGTGGCGTACGCAGACTACAGCCTTGGGGGGGGGGGGGGGGATATAAAAAGTGCGGTGTGATCTACCAATTTAAAAAAACATTTGTTTTAGAGAAAGTTATAAAATAAATATTATTATAATACAAAATCCAATCCCCTTGGCTGTTGTGCAAGTTTCTCTATTATTTCGTCTTCTGAAATGGGTACCTAGTTCCCTATGAATTGACATCATTGCCAGTCCATTTAGTCTGTTCTGCGAGCTTGAATTTCTAGGATTGGTCTTTTTTTAAGGATTAATAAGAACAAGCGTAAAATAGAATGGGAAGGGTTGACGGCTTGGGGGGATATATCCCCCTTATCCCGCCCCTTGTGTACGCCACTGATGCTTGATTAATTTAATTTAATCAAATCATATTTTGATGTTTCTCGTCCTTTGCGAAATTTGTACCGCTGATTACCATACGAATTAAGTTTTCAAGGTAGAACATCATTTGGCTGTATAATATAATTTCAATAACCTTATAAAACATTGGAAGTATAAAAATCGTTTTAGGTTATGTCCTCCATTTACAAAGCAGGTCAGAAAAAAACTCAAAGGTTACGTTTATTATGTAGATGGTGTGAAATATATTGTGGTAGACATAATGAAAATCATGGGTTTTCTCCCTCACGTGACTAGTTTCGTGAATCTCTACGAAATATTTGAATATAATTTATGAGCGAGAAACTTTTTTACAAAAAATTTAAAACAGCAAAATGGTGGTCATTTTAAATTGTAGTAGTAGAGTAGATTTTGTACTATACAATTCCCAAAATTTAAAATAACCGCCATTTTGCTGTTGTAAATGTTTTGTAAAAAAGTGTTGAACAAACGTTGTAGATATTAAGCTGTTGATTCCAAAGAACTTTGATTTTTTGAAATCCGACTACAAATAATTTAGATTTAGAGATGTGTAAAAAAACAAAAAAGGTCCATAATTCGAAAACCAAAGCAAAATGAAAAAAAATTATTTTAAAAAACGTGTTAGTTTCGACGAGTTCTATAACCTCTATTACGTTGTCCACCCTGTATAACAGTAATTAACATTGTATCCTATTCCTATGCAATGGATTGTTCACCAGAATTAAATCAGCTTAGTAGTTACACATCGTTTAGTTACGTCAAAGATGTCATACAGGCATATGCAATTTCAAAAATTTATTTTCAACTTATGCCCGCTCTTCCCATCTTCAGCAATACCAATGCAGCAATACGCTCGATCTCGTGTGGATTAAAGTGCATGCTGGATCAAAAAGTAATAAGAAGGCCGATACGTTAGTCTATCTGGTCATTTTCGTATGCTTTTAAGTGGTTTTTCCAATTATATCTTAAATTCCCAAAATTTGTCTCTCTTTAGTAAACAACTCCACTTCCCAATATTTTAACTTTCCATTCTTTTCTTACATTCATGAAATTGTAGAGATATTTGAAATGATCGACATTTTTGAAAATTGTAATTTTTGCAGTAGGTACAGTAAAATTTATGTAAAAATAAAAAAATACTTTGTTATTTACACTTTATAACCTCTATAAGCTCTACACTTTGACTTCAACGTTTGAGAGGTGTACCAGTCGAACTGGTATCATTGGGACCACCCTCTAACTTCAGAATATTACCTAACGAAATCAAAGAAGTTGGTACAATTATCCCAAATTGGTGGATGCAAAAATACGGTGCTCCTGCACATAATTCAAGAGCTGTTCAAAAATTTGCCTGAATCAATGTTTCTAACGTAAGATATTACTTTACAATAAAGAACTTCTATAAAAAAAGGCAAAATTTGTTCGTGGAAGAATTCAAAAGTTACACCACAAAATTAAACTTAACAAAATAATTTATAAGAGAAGAAATACAAGCCCAGTCGAAAACCATTTGATTAAGTGAAAGGGATTGGAAACAATATTTGGAAACAACAAAAAATGGTAAATTTAATTAAGTTTATCTAAACTTACTTTGTGTAACTCCATAAGTTATATACGAGGGTAATTCGTTAGAAAATGGATCGCTGTAGCTCAGAAATGTGTTGTTTAATCAACACAATAATTTTAGGGCGTTAAGTTGGCATCCTTTTACTTTGAATTTGATCAGCTGTTCGAGAGTATTTCGTAAACATGTCCTCTAATTTACTCAGTTAACGATGGAGAGCGCGCTGGAGCATTATACCGCGGAAAAACACGACGTGCAGTGATTAAATTTTTAGTTGGTGAGAATGCCAAAGGTAGTGAATTTGTGGAACTGTCCATAAAATTATTAAGAATAAGTTTCAATACAAGAAAACCTGTGCGAGATTGATTCTAAGACAACTTACGAAGATCCTTCCATATCGCCTCGACCTCGTCCCATCGGGTTTCCATTTGTTTGAACCCCTTAAAGAGGATCTACGTGAAAAAGATTTGGGATCTATGGAAGAATCAGATAAATCAGATGCATATACAAATAAAAGAAGGATGTAACAAGTGTTGAAAACTAGTCAACGTGTTCTCGTATAGTATGATGATATAATAAAAAATGGCAAATTGTTCGTCAAAACCGTGGGCATTTGATATGTGTGGCCCAGAAGGTAAAATAAACAAGGGGGAGAGGGAGGGGGTATACAAATTTGATTGCTAGTGCCAACACCCATAAAAATGTGTTACAGAACACTTCAATTAGCAATAAATTCATGAAAACCTTATTCAATTATTCATCGCATTTCGTTACTTTCAGTATAAGCGATTTACAAAAATTTGCAAGTCAAACACATCAATGTTGTTCACCTGAGGTCAGGGCCGCTTCTAGTGGTCAAAATGCCTTCGTGAAAGTTGATTTTGGCGTCCCTCTTCAACTTAGAGTTCAGTCGATTCCAAAGTTTGAACATTCCTTAAATGGGTTGCGGATTTTGGTGCTTTGAATATGCTGAATCCCATTGTTAAGTTTACCAATTTTTGCACTTGTTATCTTTATTTGCTTATATACGTGTTGCAAAGCATTCGTGATTTATACAACTTTTTCACTATTTACATTTATACATATCTGCATTTTCCTCTGTTAATACTCTATCTTCCTCCCTTTTGTCTTATCTCCCATTATCAGATTTCTCCTTTTCCAAGTTTATTATATCCACTGCGCTCCTCATCCTTTTACATCTAATATTTCTTCCACCCAGTTGTCATCCTCCTTTAACTCACTACACTCTTTTAACATTTGCGTCATATTCCCCACCCCTTCCTCACATAGTCTACAATTCCTTTCTTCCCTTTTCTCCAATACTTATTACCAAACTCTTCATTACAGCATTACACTAATTTTATGTAGCTGAACCAGCAAAAAAAACCTTAAATATTAGATGAACGAATTTGTGAAAATTTTTGAAACTTCATGTACTAAATTGTTGATTCTGAACTAGAACCTTTTAATTATAACTTCAGTCTTTAGCTATGGAGCTCTATTACGACAATTTCAAACCATTCCATAAATTCATTTCATCTGGAATCACTTGGAAAATTTCAGAACTCAAATTAAATGTATTTTCAATTATTTCAACAAGCAAGAAAAATATTAAAATACAGTTGGTTGAGCACCATTTATTCAATTCTTGTATGTGGCAGATGGGTGGGTCGTGCAATACATAATTGGAAGTTTTATTTTGTATTAATTAAGGAAATTTAATATAAAAATGTGATTAGTTGAAAGTATAATGGGAAAAAGGGAAAAATTGCAACAAAAAATGTGTTCAACATACTGAATTGTTTTGCAGACTACGTAAAGAATCGCTCGCATAATGCGTTTGTATCAATGAGGAAGTCAACGGTGAATCTAGGTATTTTTTTACACTAGCCCGCGATTACTGGCTCAAGGCGTTCCCCAAGATTCTGTATTGGGACCATTGCTATTCGTACACTATATTTATAAATTCAACAACCTATTTACATTTTAAGGATATTATGTCAAGACTTTTGGGACAATCCACATCATTTCAATTACAACTGATGGACTATGTACTGTTTACAACTTATCGCATTTTACCCATTTTATTTATTTATTTAATAACAATTTAAATGAAATATACGCCCAATTCTACCTTTAAATTGAACACAGTAAAATAAACGAGTAACTAAACTCATTTTTTTGCTGATTTTATGTGTTCAACCTATCTTTACTTACCTTAATGACGACGTTAGCACACGTTTAATGGAATACAGCCGAGGAAAATAAGTGTGTTGATATATAGAAACATCGTAAAAAGGTAATCGGGATGAGGTCATTCAAGGAAATTTAAATAAAATTTTAGTGCCCGATAGTTTATGACTACCACAATACGTAATTTAAAAAAAAATTCATTGTTGCGTTCAAATGTTTTGTTTTTATTAAAAAAAGAAGCATATTTTATAGCGGTTTAAATATTTATGCAAATAGGTACTTCAAAGTCTGTGCATTTAATTGGCTTCCATTAGCGGCGTAATTGGATGCCGATTTTTACTTTTTTTTTATTGTGACTTATTTAATTTTTGTATAACGGGTGTTTTTTACTGTTTTTTTACTTGTACCTGAATCTACTTTACACGTTGCGAATGAATTGACCGCCTATGATTAAGCTTTTCTATAACTTCATCTTCAAAAGTTGAATCAAATGGTCAATGATTCACAATGTTGACTTTATAAAGTTCTTTATTTTAACTTTATTTCAGTACTTCCTATTTTAAACGAACGGCAGTTCTGATACTTCTCACTACATTAGCTCTTCAACATTGTTCCGATGGTTTATGACCTATTCCCGTTAGGAATTTGATTTCTTACTAATTCATATAAACGTGAACTCCAATCGGAATGGAAAAATAACTATTGCAAAAAATAGTAGAACAGTTCGTCTAACAGCATAGTTACAAAGCACTTACATTCGTTTTATTTTGGAACTTGAAAGATTGAAAAATTGATCTTGTTAGTACTTCCCTATCATTTTCGTCACGGTTGATTGATTATACTGGGTAACAAAAATTGTCACCAAGAAGAGGCTGGAATTTCCGGATGAAATTTGCTATAGTAATAATGGGAGGAAAATATTATAACGATTGTCAATAAGGTGTGGTGCGGCCTCTCTGATTTACACATTCATTTACAGGGCGTAGCATTGCATGAATATGGTGTTTTATCTCGTTTGGAGCATTACCTCCCATACACCTCATGTCTCAAAGCCTCCAAAAACAAGGAGGCCGCTGCAATTTTCGCAACCTTCTACATATTTTGTTCCATACATGTTCAACGTCAAAAATTTGGCCTTGTTCAAAGAAGTTCAAGGAAAACCTTGCTGCGCACAAATCAATAGTTCGACGTTCTCCGAATTCGCTCAAGGACGATAATACCCTCGTGGCCGTACTCTAGGCATGATCAAACAAACAAAAGAACAACAACAAAAGTAATGGTAATTAGCAATGAAAAGGACCGAAAGAATTAACAGAAAGTTATAAGACCTGTCAAATGTGACATTACCATTTGATCTCAAAAGTTAATCAATAAATTATTACTTAATGTCAGCCCAACAAATCAACCAAGCTTCAATAAAAAATGTGCAAACGTTTTGACTCAACTAAAATATCTAAGTAATCGGAGATTTAATGAAAGTGTAATTACTACAATAATTTTTAAGTGTTATTTTAATTATTTCATCTTTCCAACAATGTGCCGCAATTAAAATTTTTTTATATCTTTCGGATACTCACTGTAGTTTCCTAACTAAACAATAATTTTACGTAAATTATAAATTATAGCAAGAAAGGCAGAATAATTTTGACTAAAATGTTTTTTGCAAGAATTTCGTAAATACGGAAAATTAATTTAAAAATTCGGTCGCGCGTGGAATAGTGCGGAACATGCGCATCTTTCTTCAAAAGTACTTTCAAATTAGCTAAATATTGTAAGAGCAAAAGTATAGAACAGTTAAAATATACAGTGCGGTTTCCCTTTGATCATTTTCTTTTTTTCTACTTAATCTACGTTAGTTACCTCCTTTTAACACAATTAACACAAAAGAAAAGGTTTCTAAAGAATTACAAATTAATAACAGTAACATTACTTAAATTTATAATACTTAATTATATTTGTTATATATTTCAATGAGATACCTATATTTAACATATCTTCACATAAATAAATGTTAATTACGATTTAATAGCGACATATTTTTTAAATGACGGAAGCATAACTAAATATTTATTTGTACCTATACACTTATACAGGGTGTCCCGGGACTAATGGGAAAAAAATCAGGAGCGTGTAGTCTGAGCCAAAATAATGTTAATACTTCATATAAACTTTTTCTATGCAAGCCCTCGTTTTCGAGTTATAGGCCTCCAAAGTTTCAATTTTGAATTTGTTTTTTATTTTTTATTTTTGTACTGGTTATTTGATCTTTATAAAATTTTCCGCATAACCGTAACGTACGTGTATGTTTATTTTGGAACGGTACAGATTTACACTAGTGCCTTGAAGCCAGGGACGGACTACTCGCAATGGTTAGTGAACCAAAAATTTTGCAGGGATGGCACACCCTGAATGACATCGAAAATGACTTCCCCACATATTAAGCTAACGAAAAGGTACTCTTGTTGGAATTCGATAAAATAAGCTGTTTGGCTAATATTTACAGTTTTATTGCGTAACAATTTACGTATTCGCCATTTCAACAAGTACGAAACGAGGTAAAACTAACTTATTAATACGATGTCCAAGATTTACCTACTGTAGTACAAAAAAATAATTTAACGATAGTAGAAGATAAAAAACACTAACGACCTTTTAATTCGAAAGTTGGTAAAAACGTTAAAAGTGTTTTTACCGTTTATCAAGTAACCAGGGACTAGAGCTTACAATACCGGAAGAAATTTTGAATAGGTACCGGTTTTCGGTATTCAATCAAGTGAATTCCGGGATCCCGGTATTGATACCGGTATTGACTTTTTTTACTGCTGAAACTATAAAATAAAAATAAAAAACGCATAGCTTAGAAATTCAAAGTTCAAATTTCCAAATTCAAAGTACATATTCCAGTTATTCTAAGATGTAAATATAAAATGTAAATTAAATAAATCAACATAAAATTCAAAAATTTCGTATTCAAAATAGAAATATTAATGCTAATGAATCCTAACTTATAATTAGAAAATTCAAATTTCAAAATTGGAAATGCAAAAGTTAAAAAGTTTAAATTAAATTCAAAATTGAAATTTGAAAGAATGAACTCGCACTCTCGCAGTTATAATTTTGTAAATTCATAGTTCAAAAATTAAAACGTAATAAAGAAAAGCTGGCAGTGCCATTTGAAAAATCAAGTTATCGTTTATAGAAAGTTTGTTAATTGACGTATAGTAGTAATTTCTTCGAACACAAGAATATTTCGAATTTGACCGCCCGATTTACGATAGATTTCGTGGTTTAGTAATATCGCATCGTCACGGCCTCTAGGCATTGTAATTCCGGCGATATTTATTTTTTTGTTCACATGCGGCCAAACGATTCGTGTTAAGTACTATGTGTGACACATAAAGTCGCATTAGAATTGACCAAGGAATATACAGGGGGTTCCATTGAAAAATGCAACTTTGATATAAATCATCCTGTATAACCTTTGCGATTCAAGTGAAAATATTTTAGATTTGTAGCCTTACCATATCGCATAAACGAACTTTCGAAATGTTCGTTAATCTTTCATCCACGCACTATTCGCCCACCCTGTATACATACAATATTTTGGATTAGTTCTAAATATCATCAATCCAAAATAGTTTCTACTAAAATAAAATTAAATTAATACCGAAATACCGGAATTTACGTCTGAATACCGGTTTTAAACACTGCATCAATTTTGGGACCATAGGATGCGTAAATTGGTACGCAGTGCATTAATAAAACTGTAAATATTAGCCAAACGGTTTATTTTATCGAATTCCAACAAGAGTACCTTTTCGTTAGCTTAATGTGTGGGGAAGTCATTTTCGATAATTTCATAGAGGGTGTGCCATCCCTACAAAATTTGTGGATCACTAACCATTGCGAGTAGTCTGTTCCTGGCTTCAAGGCACTAGTGTATATCTGTATACCTTTCCAAAATAAAGATACACGCACGTTATAGTTACGCGGAAAATTTTATAAAGATCAAATAACCAGTACAAAAATAAAAAATAAAAAACCAATTCAAAATTCAAACTTTGGAGGCCTATAACTCGAAAACTGGGGCCTGCATAGAAAAAGTTTATATGAAGTACTTACTAACATTATTTTGGCTCGGACTACACGCTCCTGAGTTTTTTCCCATTAGTCCCGGGACACCCTGTATATAAAGAAATTTGTTGTTTAAAGAGCTGCATATTTAATCAGTACGGAAAAACTCTCAGTAACCAGTAAGAAAAACAGAACTAAAAACCATAAAGGTTGACGCAATTTGTTATTCTTATTTCGTACAAATTATTTCTCAATTCTACAAATTTTGCACTAAACTTTAATTTCTCCCATTTTGAAACTATATTCTGGTTACACCCTGTAACACTTGTGCTAAAAAAATCGTTAGCGAAATATAATGCGCCTACTTGTGTGGAGCTAAAAACAGATTTTTGGACATTAAATAACAATATTAACACAAATTAACACCTACGGGTATATAAGGATACAGATTATAAATAAAATAAACAACAATAGATACAAGTATAATAGTTTGAAAGAAAATAAATTTTTGATTCGCTAATCAAGTTTTCTTCCAAACGCATTTACGTCTTTAATTCTGGGCATTGCTGTGTTATCATAGGAGGATGCGCTTGGTTGCTCCGGAATGTGTAACTAACAATTTTTTTCTATCTTCAATCTTTTTAATGATGAAGCAGGATTTACTAGACCGGAAAGGTTTTTTAATTGTTCCATTTTGTTCTGGCACGGAGGCTTAATTGAGAATGATATTGGAATTTTTTACAAAACGTTCTTCCAGATCTTTTATATAATTTTTCAGACCTGATTTCTACCTGTGAGCATTTGAAATCTATTGTTTACTTTGATCCAATTGATAACGAGGAAGAACTTTAACAAAGAAAACAAGACAGAAGTCTTTAAAAGAGTAAGACGTGTGGTGAATATTTCAAATACCTTCTTTGACCCTTGTGGTGTTCTTCAATTGTTACGCACTGCATTGTTAAATGTTTTAGTACTCGATTCATTTCTGTTTTATTTCCTTTAATAAGTTGTTTTAATTTGAAATTCTTCTTCTTTTATAGTTTTGACAAGTACTACAAAAATTAAAGGTATGTTTTACGATTATGACTAATATGTGGCCTACATTTCCTTTGATCATTTTTTGTTCTTCAGCTCCACATTAATGTGTTTAAACAATGCAACTAACAATAATTGCCATCTCACGATTTAATTTTCTAATCAAATCGTACCTACGAGAAAGGTAGGCAACTACTTTATATCCTTATGAGAATCATGATTGATCGACACTTTCTTCTTTTAATTTGCAATAATTGACACATTTTCTTACAAGTTACTGCCAGAGACTCTACTTTTCAATGGCACCGACTGACATAAACATCTGTTTTTTGACCTGTTAGTTGACACACTTTAAGCCTCTGTTTCTAGCACAACAAAAGTGTCTCATTAACTGACCATGAGATTTGTTATTGTCTCTTGATGAATCGTGGAGGAAGAGCGTTTATTTAGTCTCATCATTATAGCGCGAACGTTATAATATACGAAGTGGCATAACTTGATCGCTGTGCCACCAACACCAATAAACAATTTTTTTATTGGTGTCCCATTTTAGCCTTTTAAACCACGCCCCAGCGTGTTTAAATCGCGCTTTCTAAAACGCGCGTGTTCTAAAGTTGCCATGGCATCATCATCAAATTTAAAAAACGTGAATTCTTATTGGTTATTGATCTGATAGGAGTACTTTGTTACGTCAAATAAAATGACAGATTGCAAATTAATTTCCGTTTTTCTCATTTCCATGACAACGAAAGGTACTGATTTCACATTAGCAATTCAACCGTTTCACATTATTAGTTCTTATTTCCATTTTAATACCAGATTTCAAAGTGAACCAATAAAATAAAATAGCGTAAAGTATTCGTGGATAACTGGTCTTTAAAACACTTGCTCTATTTCAAACTCGCGCGTGTTTTAAAGACCTGTTTATCCACTTATACTTTAATGTACTATTTTGTGCTGGATATGCGGTTAAGGTCATACTGGGACGTAAATGACAAGATTTAGTGTCGTAAAGTACAATCTTTCAAGATAAATCGTACTGAAAGGAACAAGTTATCATAGTTGATATTTTGGTGCGTTGAACAAATCAGGTATTTTCAGTGTAGCTTTGTTGGTGAGCGATTAGCGCTTAATTTTAGAAAATCACATACTCTTATAGTGTTGCCCTTTTCTAACATGCATATCGTACCTACCTAAAATATTGGGCATGTCTAATCGCCTCCAGCAATAATCAGGTAAACAACACCATTAAATATTGCTTGGCGAAAATGGAATAATGAGCTCTGATTTTGTTATAATATAAACTTTAAAGTAAGTCAGGGGTTCTAAACCATTTAATTGTTATAATATAATCGATACATACAAACAAGGGATACATTATAAATTAGTTAGATGCATCTAGGACATTAAGACATTCAACATGAAAATATCTATCATTGTTCTCTTCATTACTACATTCTTCCTGGTTTTCACTATCACTTTCATCGTTCTCGCTGTCATTTTCATCATCTTCTGCTAAGTTTATTACAATATTATTCACTACGTAATGCTTTCTCATATTTTCCAGCTTTTGCCAATAATCCATAATTAACCTTTCGGTTTTAGTAACCGTATTAGACCATATTGCCGGTGTTGCTGCAGAACCAGTTTCTTTGTTTTTTCAACGTTGACGTCTGTATAACCGTTTTCACCAATATGCCTATCATAATTACTGCTTACAAATACCACAAATTTGTTCAATTGGGTTGAATTGGTTGAATGCAGGAAGACGTAAAACCATATGTCCAGCATCTGCAATGAGTTTGTCGATAGCGTAAACGTTTGGCTTTCGATGTTGTTTCGCCAAATCTAGTAAATCTTTTTTAAGGAAATTATCGGGAAACGCAATTTATTCTTTGTTAACCACTCTCTTATTTCTTATTTTTTCAGTGTAACAGAAGTCTGTTTTTCTTCTATGGTAGAGTGGTAGCGTGCATTGTCCATAACAATTATTGAGTTTGGATCCAAATTAAGTAATAATTTATCACAAACCGATTTTTTAAACAAATCCGCTGACATATTGTCTTGATAATCCGCAGTTTTCTTCTTTGTTGAAAACCCTAAACCTGGATTAGGAACGAATCCGTTCTTTCTTCCGGCATGGATAACGATGTACCGCTTTCCCTCACTGTGTAATTTATGAACACTTTTTATGGAATCATCTTGCCACGATCGTTTACTACCACCTATAAGATGAAATTAAAAATTATAAAGAAATATATCCATAACAGATGTACCTTTCTGAAAAATCCAAGCTTCATCTAACAAACAAATGTTCGAGGTGTTGGCGAATTCAAGTTGGCTGCATATGATTCCAGAAACGTGCTTCTTAACGTGAGATTGTTCACAAAGAGCACGTCTAATATCATCTTTTACTTCCCGAGTACGAAGTAAAAGGGAAGTATTTTATTAGTGTTCCAAAAAAAAATTGACCTATGCAAATTTTTACGTACTTATCTTTGCATTTCTGAATACGTAGATTCAAAAAATGAAAAAAAATTCCGTCTGTCGTCTGTAGTCTGTAGCCTGTCCGTACACATTCCCTTACAACGCTCTAAACTCAGAAACTATTAAAGTTATCGAAATGCGGTTTTCGCCAATCGATTGCATTTGGGCCAAGGACGAAAATGCTGATATTACCTTTGATGACATCACTTCCGGTATAAGCTAAAATGGCGGCACTCATTTTTTTTAAGAAAAAGTTGCAGTTTTTTGGTACGAGGGAAGTCTCATTTTTTTGTATTCGAATCCACATATCTTGTAACAAATGGAACAAAGTTGTTTGTTTTACTTCGTATCCATGCTTTTCATCCAGAAACTTTTTTAGCGTGTCTAAGGAAACATATTTTTTTTTAAATCGGCCAGAAAGTAGTACTTTCCGGTTTATTTTTAGGTCAGAAAATGTCATTTTGTCGGACCGAGCCAGAAAGTTATTGTGATAGTCCGGTAAAAGGTTTTTTTAAAAATCGGCCAGAAAGTAGTACTTTCCGGTTTATTTTTAGGCCAGAAAATGTCATTTTGTCGGACCGAGCCAGAAAGTTATTGTGATAGTCCGATAAAAGGTTTTACCGGACTCATTTTTACTTTCCGGCCTAGAACGGTCAATTGTTCTGCCCGTTTCTGGCCGATTTAAAAAAAAATATTGTACGTAATACGTCCCAAAAGTGCTTTTACTGGAATCGCAGGCTTGCAGGACTCGCCTGCGGCTCGTCCTGTAATTTGCCTACTTGTCCAGTAAAAGATCACTTTCGGGACTTGTAACGTAAACTACTATTACCGGACTCATTTTTACTTTACCGGACTCATTTTTACTTTCCGGCCTAGAACGGTCAATTGTTCTGCCCGTTTTAAAAAAATATTGTACGTAATACGTCCCAAAAATGCTTTTACTGGACTCGCAGGCTTGCAGGACTCGCCTGCGGCTCGCCCTGTAATTTGCCTGCTTGTCCAGTAAAAGATCACTTTCTGTACTTGTTACGTAAACTACTATTATTTCATCCTGTGTCACATTCTTTGATTTTCCGGAAAATGAAACTTTAATCAACAAATTACACAATTGCTGGAAACCGTTGCTAACAAAATGAAACCGTTGCTAACAAGATTGTGATTCACAGACTTAATGATTGTTGTGACATTTAAAAAAATTTTTAGTTTTTTCAAACAAAATTGCTCACAGGATGAAATAAAACGTTATACGATATTCGTCCGGGAAATATTTCCACAGTATTCGTTTCGAAATTCTTGACTCGGCTCCTTCGTCGCCTCGTCCAGAAACATCTCACTCGTTACTGTAAAATCTTATTTCCCGGACTTATAACGTAAATAACTATTTTTTCCGCGTACATACTATAGACCTTAGATTATAAATGTTCTAAGCTATGGACCGATGATTTAATAAGGTTTTTGACTTTGTGCGAAGCATCAACCGTTTTTCGCTTTCTCTTGTGCGAGATTTATTTGGTGCGCGTAATATCGGATTTTCACGGAAATCAGAAACACTCAAAGCATCACTCACTCTCTAAAATAATTCATTTTTAACATTGTCTCGCACAAAGTTGCTATAATTCACTTACCTGTTGTACAGGACGGTACGGAAATCAAGGGACCGCCGTTATTATTACATATTAATCAAAATAGCATCCTCATTAGTGAATAACACCCCTGGCCTATTGCAATTTTAATACTGAATACCTATGTAGAAATTTTAAAGTACCGCTGATTATCACAAATATTGAACGATACACTTTGCAAGTGGAATCCCTAATTGCTCACCAACAAAGCTACAGCCAAAATACATATAAAATGTGGATCTCACTTTTATTAAACCTCATGGCACAAAATATACATACGAGGTGTGGCAGAAAAGTAATGAGACTGGCAACACTGCAAGTGATCCGGCAACACTGCGCTGTTTTCCTTTTCCCGTTAACGACGTGATTTTTGTGACTGCTATTAGCGAAGTTGTGTTTTGGTTGTGTGTCACGCAAAATGGAACAGCGAAATTTGGAGTAAGGTTGTGCCATTAAATTTTTGTGTCAAGCTTGGAGAATCGGCAAGTGTGATGTTTGAAAAATTAAAACAGGCCTATGGGAAACATTCTTTATCCCGAGCTCAAGTTTTTCGCTGGCACAAATCATTTTTGCCCTCTCCGTAACAGAATGTTTGACCTCAAAAGGCATTCCTGTGGTTCCCCAGCCACCCTATTCAGCTGACCTCAGTTTCTGTGACTTTTTCCTTTTCCCTAAACTAAAAAAATATCCTCAAAGGACGTCATTTCGGGACTTTAAAAACCATCCAAAAGAGTGTAACGGACATACTGAAGACCATACCGGTTGAAGACTTCCAGCGCTGCTACCAACAGTGGGAACAACGTTTCCATCGGTGTGTAGCTGCCCAAGGGAACTACTTTGAAGGGGATAACATTCATGTTTGAAAAAATAAAAACTTTTGGCAAATTACTTTTCTGCCACACCTCGTATACGTGTACTATATTCCAAACTCTCAGCATAGCAGAATGTAAATCTTATGGAAGTTTGTAACACGGTGTTGTTGGAAAATGACCGGAAGGTGCGTATTTAAGATGAAAAATTGTACTACACGTACCGGGTGGCCAAATAAGCGAGGTAAGCGGCTGTATCTCAGGACTTGCTCATCTGACAACAATGAAATTTTTTTTATTATTATAAATGTGGCCATAAAAAAACTCTGGAAATTATTTTCGAGTTCCTAGGATGGCCGCTAGGGGGCGTATTTGGTATAATAGTTCATAAAAGCTTAATTTTCTCGCTTAAAGTCCCAATGAAGTGGGTCTGACAATATTGTCATGGCCATCTACGATCATTTTTGAACAAAAAACCTTACATCAATTTTTTTGACAGCTGTCAAATAAAGTGGTGGGGGAAGGTTTTACCCCGAAAAAGAAAAGTGCTTGTAGTGTCAGTTTGGCTTGGCCGATTTTACTGAAACAACTTTTGATTAAAAGAGCATTTTTGGAAGTATTTTTCTGTAAAAAATAAAACAACAATATATTTTTCCATTGTTCTGCGAGAGGGCGTTGATTTATAACTTACCCTATTTCTTTAAATATCTCTAAAAAGTTAAATGAAATGATATATTTTTTCTTACGATAATAAGTAGAGCACTAAAAACTAAAAAAAATAGTGAAAACCGCAAAACGATATTTAAACATTTTTGTTAATACCTTCGTTATAAATAGAGATATCGTTTTGCGGTGTTCACTATTTTTTTTAGTTTTTAGTGCTCTACTTATTATCGTAAGAAAAAATATATGATTTCATTTAACTTTTTAGAGATATTTAAAGAAATAGGGTAAGTTATAAATCAACGCCCTCTCGCAGAGCAATGGAAAAATATATTGTTGTTTTATTTTTATAGAAAAATACTTCCAAAAATGCTCTTTTAATCAAAAGTTGTTTCAGTAAAATCGGCCAAGCCAAACTGACACTACAAGCATTTTTCTTTTTGGGGGTAAAACCTTCCCCCACCACTTTATTTCACAGCTGTCAAAAAAATTGATGTAAGGTTTTTTGTTCAAAAATGATCGTAGATGGCCATGACAATATTGTCAGACCCACTTCATTGGGACTTTAAGCGAGAAAATTAAGCTTTTATGAACTATTATACCAAATACGCCCCCTAGCGGCCATCCTAGGAACTCGAAAATAATTTCCAGAGTTTTTTTATGGCCACATTTATAATAATAAAAAAAATTTCATTGTTGTCAGATGAGCAAGTCCTGAGATACAGCCGCTTACCTCGCTTATTTGGCCACCCGGTACAGCATATTACGTACCTTTAGAAAAATGCTTGCAACAATATAGTCTAAATTTCCAAAACATTCAACTCCATACCCTTTCGTAATATTTATAAATGAATGAACACGATTGCTGTTGCATGACTAAAGAAACTGTAGGTAGGTTAGTCGAGTTAGTAAGGAAGAAAAGGTCATTTGCAGAGTTGTATTTATAGAACCTCAACCTATACACATACCAGTAAGTGACCTGACGTACATTATTTATTATTAACACTATGAACTGTTTCAAATTTACACAATAAAATAGAAGGTCGCGGCGGGAAGGGAGGGGATGCGGATTAAGTTAATGTTCTCTTCGATTGTCCGATTATTCATTTATTTATGAGTTTCTGGTGTTTTGCGGTTATCTATGGATTTATATTTGCTTTTATTGTGTATTGTTGTCATCATTATTTTACTTTTTATATTTTACAATTATTTATTTTATATTTCTATTTTATATTTGGAACCTGAGGGAATGTGGGATGGGGATTTTTTAAAACTAGCGAGGGCACTTATAGAAATCACAGAGCAGGAAGCACATTTGGTAATTGCTTATTTTAATGCAAGGGTAGGAGTAGAGGGAGCAATAGAATATGAGTTACAGGTAACATTTTCAGAGGGGAATTTGTCTGGTACTAGAAGTTCCCCCTAGTGGAGGTGATTTATTTAATGCCTAAACTTGCATGGACAAAACAGGATGAGGTACAATTTACAACTAGAATGGGTAAGCACATAGATAAAGGGTGGGATCATCTTGAGCCAGCGGATTATTATTTATTTCGATAGGTTACAGGAATGTATAAGAACAGAGGCAAATACAGGGGGTGTTAATCAGACAAAAAAACTGTAATAATAACAGAAAACAAGTAATTGGTTGACAAAGAATGTGAAATTAAACGGGGCAGTGTTATGGGGTTTTAAATTTATTTAGAAAAATAGGGACGGAGAGAGCAAGGTTGTATTACAGGAGAGAAAGGCAGCAGTATCAAGTCCTATGTAAAAAAAGAAAAAATGTCTATGGAGTGGGCGGTTAGGCTAAGACGGGCAAAAGACTCTACAGAGTTCTGGACGCTATTAGTGGTATTTAAATTTAAGAATGTGTTCATGAGAGTATTAAAATTGTAATTTAAAACTTTAACTATTATTATTGGTAAAATCACTAAACACAACAAAATGAAACAAGGAAGCAAAATTAACTTGAAGGAAATTAAAAGAGTTGAAGATAACACGCAGAGAAAATGTATTGCTTTTAGGGCTTAGGGGTAGTAAAGTTTGTGGTTATTGGGAAACCAGCTCGATGCAAAAAGCTGTGTGAGGGGAGGAGAGGTAGATGAGGGTGAGATAACATGTGGAAAGTTAGAATAATTATAGATGACAACTGCAGTGATAATATTGTCCAATAGAAGTGAATTATTTAAAAGGGCTGAAAAAATGAATCATACCAGTGCCACATGAAATTTAAAATGAATGTAGGTGCTAGTTCAATTAAAGTATTCAATTCAATTGTAGGGGGTAGATACTTTAAAACGAAAGGAAAACATTATTTTCTGTACAATTTCTTAAGGTAAATATTTTTCCTCAAAGTTACAGTCGCGGAGTATTCCCTGCGGCTTAGAGTCAAGTTGATTAGTTCCTTAATTCTTTTCAGTAAAAGTATAATAAAGTCCAAAGACTTGTGAATCACATCAATTACTTTTACACTTTCAAAGAAGCTTACATACCATTATAACACAAAAAGTCAGGTTCAGATTTATTTTTATAATGAAAAGTAATCAAGGAAGGATAGGATATCTACTCTACAGTTATTAAATATTGGAAAACAATACGAAGATATAACGCAATGATTCATAATATTTAAGGATGCTGAGTAAATCAGTAAAATATTATGAAAAAATAACAATTAAAGAAATTTTCTTTTTACGATAACAAAATCATTAGCCTTGGTCTTGGTATTCCCGTTCCCGGTTTTTATAGCTTAAACAAAATAAAAGAATTCCATTACTTATGTTAATTATTAATGATAAATCATCGTTAAGTACGCCCAACAGTTTAGTAGGAGATTTTCTCATTCATTACAAATGTTATCTGGTCAATGACGTCCTTTTAGAATAACATTATATCAATAATCCAAAATTTTTTTTCGTTTCATGAAAAGTCTGTGAAACATTTGAAACTTCGTTGTGGTGGGGGATTTTTTCCTCTGAATAGCTCTATAACTATCAACCTTTTCGAAACTGTATTTGTATGTGAAAATGAAGCCAATTAAATTCTATACAAAAAAACACGTTTTATTCCTTTATCGTTGAGATCATCATTACAAGATAGAATTTCACCATTAATGGAACAATTAACTTTTTTTCACGATCACACAATAATAATTTTAATCATAATTACAATTATAGTATTAATTATTATAATTTCCATAATAATTAATAAATTTATTAACCGACTTCTTCTAGAAGGTCAAATAATTGAATTAATTTGAACAAAATAAAATGACAGATTGCAAATTAATTTCCGTTTTTCTCATTTCCATTATTAGTTCTTATTTCCATTTTAATACCAGATTTCAAAGTGAACCAATAAAAAAATAGCGTAAAGTATTCGTGGATAACTGGTCTTTAAAACACTTGCTCTATTTCAAGCACTCGGCTGCGCCGTCGTGCTTGAAAACTCGCGCGTGTTTTAAAGACCTGTTTATCCACTTATACTTTAATATACTATTATGTCACCTGATGTAGAATTTTGTTTGTTATTGTGTTTTTGAAATGCCGATATTCTCATAAACGAAATTAATGCACTCTCACATTTCTTATGCTTTGTGTAAATGTTTCTATTTATTAACAAATTGTCATATAAATCTTTGCTATTTAACGTTAACGTTAAGCGTCCTTTTGTGAATATCAACTAGATAATATTTTTGAATGGAACCAAGTAGGGCTGACAATACCGGAAGAAATTTTGAATACCGGTTTTAGGTATTCAATCAAGTGAATCTCGGTATCGATACCGGTATTAACTTTTTTTACTTCTGAAACTATAAAATAAAAATAAAAAACGCATAGCTTAGAAATTATTAAAAAAATTCACATAAAATTCAAGAATTGCGCATTTACAATAGAAATTTGAAATAAAAAATTGAAACTCAAAATATTAATGCTTTTCGTTTTATGTGTGTGAAACGTGGAGTGATTAACAAAAATCGTTAAATACCTCAAAGGTGAGGGGTTGGTCGCCACATTGATGTATAATGTGTAGCGCGGAAAACTGTTCAACCATGAGAAAGTCGATGTGCCGTGCAGCCTCACTTTGTGGCAAATACCAAATATTTTTTATTCATATGCTTTTTAGTTTCTTCGTTTCAATTGCTTCCTATTAATGTTTTGATATTTACTTCGCTGTTCTCCTTCTTCCTTATTTTGAAAATATTGCGTTCATTTGTATATACTTTTGTGCATGTTTTTTGAATTATTATTCTATTAAATTTTATAAATACTTTTAGTTAGATGATTTATGTTTCGAAAAAAACATAAATACCATCCTTAGCACATTCAACTTCACCAGAATTTATATGGAGGAGGCTTTCAACGAAGGTTGAATTTTTGTTTATGGAGTCTCGAAAAAGTGGGAAAAGAAGATGAATTCTTCAAATATGTTTTATTTACCAACGAATCCACTTTCCACAACATTGGTAAACCGACATCGCTTTCATTACTAAATTGTCACCTGTATCGCACTGTTGACCGCCAAAACCGGTGGAGCCTCAATCTATTTGGGAGAATTTTGATTTTTTGATAGAAACTAGAACGGAGTAAAATTTTTACGAATTTTTGAGCAACACTTTTTCGAGTCTTCTTGATGAAGTTTCTTTAGATATTATTATTATTATCATTAAAAATTTAGTTTACAACACTCCACCTATCACTGCTGATGACATGAAGATTAGAATAAAGGACGCGTTTGCTATTATAACACCATAAACGTTGGAAGATCTCTTGAAAACGAGTGCGGTTATGCATAGGAAAAAATGGTCATCATATTGAGTATTTACTACAGTATCTTTTCCATTGTCTTTAATTTCATTTTTAATTAAGTTTTGATCACATACCTAAAATAAACAAAATTATGGTCTACTAGAATGCAAACAAAAATCATTTTCATACAAATTTTCGAGAGAAATCTTAATAACTTCTTAATCGTTGATTTTAGAGATATGCATTACTTACTCATAATTTTTGATAGAAAATGAAAAGTTATTCAACACAGAATAAAAATATACAGGGTGGTCCATTTAAGTTAAGTGAGTTTTTGATATTTGAAAAATATAAAATATAAATCCTTTTTCGAAACACCCTGTGAATAGAATCGAAATCCCACGTAGTGCAAATGAAAGCTTTAAAGGTCAAAATAAATCGATATAAATTTGCGTTACTGAAAGTTAAATGGTTTCCGTGTTATTAGGCGTTGTTTAAATTGAATATTTTTCTTAAAATCACAATTTTCTCAAAATTGGTAAGCGATAGGTATAGGGAACGTTTAATAAAGTTGCCTTAGTTTTTAACGTATAATCTAAAAATGTAATAAAATACAGGGGGTTGCATTTAAAAAAACCTAACTTTGATATATTACAATTTTTTGAACCATCCTGTATAATTGCAAATTGCAAAAAAAATAGTCGTTATCAATTTACATATGTCACCAAAAAATTAAGCTGATATCTTGTACCCTTTAGGCGCAAGTGAATCACCCTGTATATCGTGGCTTGAATATTTTTTAATATTTTTTAACATTTTTATGTTTACTATATCTTAAAAACAAGTCTTCTTTGGTAATATTCTTCTTTACATTATTCTTTTCGCCTTTGTTATGTCAGGCGATTTACGTCTTCCTTGCTGAATTATTACAGTAGATTATCCGTTTTTTGATTAGACGCACCTCTAGTAGGGTCTTTGGCCTTTGATCAGAGGTGCTCCTTTTGTATTGTTCCAGCCATTCCTTTAGAATGGTTACTATTGCTCTTCTCATAGTTTCATGTGCAATTCCACATTCCGGTTGGGGTACTAAAAAAAAGTTCAAAATAGCGACTGGTTTCGCACATCCACTGTAATAAAATAATACAAATTTTTTTAAAATGGAAGATATTTTCGAATGTAACATTTTTCTCCCCAATCATGACATCCCTTTTGATGATTATCCAACCCAAAATTATAGTTATAATCATATAAACATTTCTACTTTTTTTTCCACGCATCTCGAAGTTCCGATCTGATGATGTTTAATGCTATAGAAATGATGTCATTATACATTTATATTGAACCTAATCGCTACAACCAGCCCTCTAGTATAAATATTACGTCAGTAAAACTTACTAATAATTAGGCTTTGGATAGTTATGCATTTGCATAGTTGCATATGCAAATGCATATTTTAGCCGTTTTTTGTTATAAATGCATATATTTACTTTTTAAAGCATATTTGCATATTTTACTATATTAGGATGCTTTTAAGGCATTTTTATACATTTTTTAGCTGGTTATTATACATTGCTTGAAATTTTATATTTGATAGTAATATTTAACTTCCTTAACTAATTAGTAATCTAATTACAATTAGTTAAAGCTCTTCATAAATACACACGTTCAACTTTCATATTGTTTCGAAAAAGCCCTTTACAGAAAAGATTATTAAAATTCATGTTATTCTTTGTTTAGGACGTTAAATTTCAATACATGAAACATTACTATTACTACATTAGTGTAAAATATAGACTCAACAAATATGGTACTTTCAATAGATGACTATAAGGCTAATACCTTAAGTCGGACGTACTAATTACGTAAGTAGAATAACATCAATAAAATGTACTTGCAAATGTGGAATTTTTAGTTAATTAATAGCTACCATCAAAAGTGTTATCATCTAAGATGCCAAAAGAAAAATAAATAAAAAATTTTATAAGAATAGAAACAAATTTTTAAATGCATATTTAAGGGCATATTTTCAGTATTTTTCGTGCATATTTGCATGCATATTTCAACGTTTTTTGGTGCATAACTATCCGAAGCCTACTAATAATATCTCACTTTTTGAAGAGCTGACGAAGTTATAAAGGTATCTAAGGGATATCTAGATAATGCCTCTAAAGAATATAGGTAGCACTGCATCCTTTAGTTACCTATTATTACTCTTCCTTCACCCCTTCAATCGCATAATGTGTGTAGAGATCTGAACTTGGAACTCCTCATGAGCTACTATTTGGAAAGTTCTCTATGGAATAAGATTTCCTTTATTTATTTAGCAAATTTATTTGAGCGTTAAATAAAGGTGAATATCCCCACCAATAAAGTTGTCAGTCTTACGAGTTACCAACCCTACACCCTAAATAGGTACTTTGTTTTCACCATTTCTCGCGGATGAAAATGATATACAATCATAACTCATAAAAACGTCTATTACAGTATAATTAAGTTTAATTTATGGATGATAAATATATCAAGTGACAACTTTGTCATTGAAAAAGAACCCGAGTACATTTTTCAACTGCCAAAATATTTATTCACTGCGCGTGTCGTACAGTAGCACCTATAAAAACTATTAACATAATTGTTTAGCTGTAGCTAGGTACACAGTAATAATTAAACTGATACATATTTGAACTCAAATATGTAAGTATATCTATAATTCATTTCTATTGCCATTTATAATTGCGCGCATTAAAAGTCAATTTAATTACAATATATAAATTATGTTCTAACGATATGTTCTCGGTAACATCAAATATATAATTTAAAAAAACATATAAAAATTTAATGAGCTATTTGGTTCTATATTTAACGATCTGTTTATAAAACAAATGTATGCAAACACAACGATTAAACAATGCACTAGCATTCCCCATCTGAATATAACTGCAGTGATTCTAAAATGGGGCAACAGCACTTTTTGTTTAAACTCGTTACCGTAAATGTAGTTATTTCAGTCCAAATTCACACTACGTAACTCCATAAATGAACTGTGTTGTAATCCTACTAGAAAATATGTGCCATCTTCATTGGTTATTGAGATAAATTGTAATTTATACTAGAATCTAGAAACCAATTATGCCTGATTGGTAATGTTAATTAGGCCATAATGACGTCACAAAATTAACGACATGTGTCGAAATGCCTGTAGGTACACATCAAATTTTTAACCTCATTACTATTAGTAGGCGGTATCGCTCCACTTAAATTCATTTGAGGTTATGTATAAGAAGGAATAAAATAAACAAAATTTTAAAGAGATATTATTTTGTGCATCCTAGGAATTGTCATTCTCACCCCAAGAATTATTTTTTCTACCTTAGCTTTTTAATTATTTTGGTCCCAAGATTTTTGTTCACAAGAATTATTATATTAGCCTCAAAAATTATTAATTTAGCCCACATAATTATTCTATTGGCCCCAAGATTTTATTCATTTTACTTTTTACCCCATGATTTTATTCATTTTACCCCAAAGGTTTCATTCATTTCACCCCAAGATTTTTTTTATTTCACCCCAAGATTTTATTTATTTACTTATTTTATAGAAGTATTTGAAACTAAGAAAAAAATGCCACTCAGGCGCTTAGGTTAGAGGTAGGTTTAGTAATTTTTTTTCAGTTGATACGAAAACGGGAATATGATACTAAATAGTATTTGAAACTGTGGGAACATGGCGGCAAAAACCAAAAAAACTACTGAAGGAAAGACGACAAATTTCTCGTTATAAACTATACGCAGCAAACGACACAGAGATCAACACGTATGGAGTAGTAAACCTAGACCTTGATCTTCGATTACGAAGAAGTTTCCCATGGAGATTCATCGTGGCAGAAACAGATAAACCAATCATAGGAGCAGATTTTCTATCATTCTATGGATTACTAGTGGATATGCGTAAATTAAAACTCCACGACACGGTCACGAATCTCAGGACAGAGGGGCGTATAGCGAACGATCAAACTAACCAAGGAGTAAGCACGGTAAATAAGAGCCAGAAGTATCGCAAGCTCTTGAAGGAATTCCCAACAATCACTAAACCAGCAGGGTTACCTTCACGACCACAACACTCCACGAAACATCATATAATAACAACAGACGGTCCGCCAGTATCTTCCAGACCGCGAAGGCTGGCGCCCGACAAACTTAAAAAAGCGAAAGAAGAGTTCAGGTTATTAATCCAACTGGGCATCGCACGACCATCCAACAGTCCGTGGGCAGCACCTTTACATATGGTGCCCAAGAAAGACGCAGAATGGAGACCATGCGGAGATTACAGAGCATTAAATGCACGAACCATACCAGACCAATATCCTGTACCACACATCGAAGATTTCGCACAAACACTTCACGACAAAAGAATCTTCAGTACAATCGACTTGGTAAAAGCGTATCACCAAATTCCAGTAGCAGAAGAAGACATACCGAAAACCGCAATAACAACACCGTTTGGTTTATTTGAATTCCCTTATATGACATTCGGACTACGCAACGCAGCGCAAACATTCCAGAGGTTCATGGATGAAATATTACGAGACATGGATTTCTGTTACGCTTACATAGACGACATACTAGTAGCATCTTCATCAGAAGAAGAACACGAGGTACACCTGCGACAATTGTTCCAAAAATTGCAAGATAACGGGATCATTATCAACCCAGCGAAATGCACATTTGGAAGCAAGCAAGTAAAATTCCTCGGATATCTAGTATCAGAAGAAGGAACGCAGCCCATGCCAGAAAAAGTCCGTGCGATACAAGAATTCGAAACACCAAAAACAGCAAAACAATTGCGGCAAGTGTTAGGGATGATCAACTACTACCGACGCTTTATACCAAACGCAGCAACTACGCAAGCACCACTAAACGACCTTTTAAAAGGAAAATTAAAAGGAAATCAACCAATACAGTGGAATACGGAAGCAGAATTAGCATTCGAAAAATGCAAACAGCAAATCGCAGAAGCAGCATTACTCACACATCCACAAACGGGAGCCAAGATATCAGTCACGACCGACGCTTCAGACACTGCGATTGGCGGAGTAATACAACAGCTTCAAAACAACGTATGGAGACCACTAGCATTTCTGTCACGAAAGTTGTCAGACGCCGAACAGAAATACGCAGCTTACGACAGAGAACTACTAGCCATATACTCAACCATACGTCATTACCAACATCTACTTCAAGGACGTCAGTTCACCATCTACACCGATCATAAACCAATTACGTTTGCCTTCAAACAAAAACCTGACAAATGCTCACCACGACAATTCAGATACCTAGACTACATAGGGCAATTTTCAACGGATATCCAGCACATATCAGGTAGAGACAACGTAGTGGCAGACGCACTGTCCAGAGTCAATCAACTCACGACAGGAATCAACTTCAACGAGATGGGAGTAGATCAACAAAACGACAAGGAGCTACAAGACGCGTTACGCCTAAATAATACAAGTCTTCAGCTCAAGAAAATAAGAATGCCAGGGCACACAACCGAAATATACTGCGACGTGTCCACAGCAAACGCAAGACCCTTCGTCACCAAACCGTTCAGACGACAGGCTTTCGAAAGTCTGCATCAACTGTCACACCCAGGAAGTAAAGCATCAGCCAGACTCGTGTCTCAAAGATTCGTATGGCCAGGCATTCAAAACGATTGCCGAAGATGGGCACAGCAGTGCATACACTGCCAAACTTCAAAAGTGACTAGGCACAACAAGCCACAGGCAGTAAAATTCCAACCGCCATCAGCAAGATTCGACCACGTGCACATAGATTTAGTCGGTCCTCTACCAGTATCAAATGGACATCGTTACATTCTAACTTGCATAGACCGTTTCTCACGTTGGCCAGAAGCTATCCCGTTAGAAAACATTGAAGCCGAAACGGTAGCACGAGCATTCTTCACTAACTGGATAGCAAGATTTGGAACACCGTTACAAGTCACCACAGACCAAGGTAGACAGTTCGAATCAAAACTTTTCAAACAACTTGAAAACGTAGCCGGATTCGCGAGATGCAGAACGACGGCATACCACCCGCAAGCAAACGGCATGATAGAAAGATTCCATCGTCAACTTAAAGCAGCTTTAATGTGCCACGACACGAAAAATTGGTACGACACATTACCAATTGTCCTACTTGGGATAAGAACGGCATGGAAAGAAGATCTATCCGCCACAGCGGCAGAAATGGTATACGGAGAAACCATTCGAATACCAGGCGAGTTCTTAAACGAACACCGAGAAGAAACATTAGAACCAGAAAACTACGTAGCGCAACTACGACGGCAAATACAAGCACTAAAACCAGTACCAACAGCAACGCATGGTACAAGCAAAAGTTTTGTATTCCAAAAACTCAGCCAAGCTACGCAAGTTTTTCTAAGAAACGACACAGCTAAAAAACCCCTACAGCGACCGTACGATGGACCATACACAATCTTAAAACGAGGAAAGCGAACATACACGTTAAACAAAGATGGAACGCCATACACGGTGACGGCAGAACGCGTGAAACCAGCTTTCACAGAAGAACAAAGTCACACACTCCAACAAGGGGTTGACGAAAAAAGAACCCGCTCTGGGAGAAGAATTAACCATCCCGTAAGATTTAACGTACGACTCCGTCACTAGGAAGGGGGTATGTGGGAACATGGCGGCAAAAACGAGTCCGCGCGATGACGCACCGAACCCCGATCTCGGTAGTCGCGCCCACACGTGACGTCAAACCCCCACATGACAGACACGAATGCGCGTTCGAGTAACATCGCTACCGAACCACGACGAAGCGCTACCGAGCACCGACGAAGCGCCCCTGCAGGGTATAAAAGCGTGCGCGCTTCGATCAGGAAATCACTCTTCTTCCGGAGTTGTTAATAGCACTGGAAGAAGTCTCATACCCCGTGACCGGAGTTGTTAATAGCACTGGTTCCACGGGGCACCGTCCGACGCCGGAGTTGTTAATAGCCTGGCTAGGATAAGCGACCACCGCTACCACGTACGCCAGTCAAGCGGCTGCGGCCCAGTTCACCGTGTTATTCACCGGTGCGACCTATCATTACACCGCTACCACGTACGCCAGTCAAGCGGCTGCGGTCCAGTCCACCACGTTATTCACCGGTGCGACCTGTCATTACACCGCTACCACGTACGCCAGTCAAGCGGCTGCGGTCCAGTCCACCACGTTATTCACCGGTGCCACCTATCGTTACGCCGTTGCCGCCAACGCCTACAAAGGGGCCACCTTGGAAGCTGATTCCAATCGACCTCGACACAGGGCCCTGCTACAGCGAACCTCATAGCCGACCCCTGCATTTACTCGACCCGCGAAGACAGTGCGTGAAGTACATTCGTTCTTTAACTTTGCGTTCATGTTAATTTGTTCTTGTTAATTTGTTATTGTTAATTTGTTATTGTTATTTGTTCTTTCGTTAAAACTCGTTAATATAAAAACCGTTAAACCACTGCACGTTACATTTCCTAAACAAAAGATCGGCGCACGCACACGCGCCGACAAAACTAAAAAAAAATTTACAATGGCTACATAGAAGCTCATACCTACAAACTCCTTGCGTACTGTATTTAGTAAGTCTCTAAAACCTTCGGCATACAACTTAAAGCTGGTGTGAAAATGGAAATCTTAGGTAAAAATGTCAAAAACTTGGGGTAAAATTAGTAAAATCTTGGGGTAAAATGAATAAAATCATGGGGTAAAATGAATAAAATCTTGGGGCCAAAAGAATGATTCTGTGGGTTAAAATAATAGCAAATAATAATTTGTAGGGCTAATATAATAATTCTTAGGATCAGAAATTTTGGGACCAAAATAATTAAAAAGCTGGGGTCGAAAAAATAATTCTTGCGGTAAAAATTATAATTCTTGGGGACGCGAAAATTATCGCCCAATTTTAAATGACAAAGGACGTGTATCATCAAATTACTTATAACACATTTGCCAAAATTTGTGAAACAAGGATACAATTATTGGAAAGTTTAAAGATTTACGCAACTTTGGAGGAAAACCTGCTAGGTACTAACGATTAAATTAATAAATAAACGAGCTGTGTTGCTAAAAGCGAAAATAAAGAAGATTTCTTATGAACTTGTTTTGGAATAATGACATATTTTTAAATATCAGCGTTCCAACTAGGTCTCGTCATTGAATATTGAATTGGGAGTTGTCAAGTTGGGCCATATTCAAAATTTAGAGATTGCCGGGAAGTAGAGCGTTGTAGTCAACATCGAATTTTGGGGGTTGTGGCCATTTTCAGTGTTCTATTTTTAGTAAAAAGAGAGTTCTATCTTATCTTGATATATTACTCTAAAAATAGTACCACATAGGTACGGAATTATGCTCTAAAAAGGAGCAGTTCAGAATCATAAATTGCTATTATACTTGTGGCTCTACCATGATATTACTTTGTACGTATTCCACCAATGGTTCGTTGGCATGTAAAATTTAATACAGCGGTGATTATGCAACGACCTTCCACCGTAAGAGCAATGAACAGGACTGCGGATCTCTGTAAGCCTAGGACAAAAATCAACCGTGTTCCAAGCCGAGGTATATGAAATCCTGTCGGCAGCTGCTCATAGGTACAGACAGCAAAGCAGCAATTGTAGCAGTAGATACGTGATAAATTGAATGCACACAAATGCTAAACTAAAAATAATAGCCACACTAGTTTGGGCACCTGGGCACGCGGGAATCGTGCTGACGGACTTGTGAGAGTGGCAAACGCGAAGCTACTTATAGGACCCGAACCGGCCTGTGGAATTACATATAACACAGCCAAAAAGGAGATTCACGAAAGAGCACTGCCGAGACTGGTCGAAAATTCCAGGACAGAGTCATTCAAAAATCTTTTTAGGTATCCCCAAACGGGGTCTACGTTCCCTTCTTCTCGAAATATCCCCCTTTGGTACCTCTCCACTGGTCGACTTAATCTTCATTCATGACCAGGAAGGTTGTGGAGAAGGAGGGAGGTTGATTTGGATTGGCGGGGAGGGATGATAAACCAGGCAGTATGAAAATGAAGGGCGATTGTTGAACAAAAAATATTTCTTATTCCAAACTTGCTTTTATTTGATTAGAAATAGTAAATGAATGTGTTTACAAAGTTTGCAAAGTGGGTAATGATAAAATTAAAGGGGAAATTCCTGGTAAAATTGCTTAGAGGTCATTACATTCGGGGTCATCACTGCGTTCGTTCATTGTCGTAATCGTTTGGGGGGGTGGGGGGGAGCTTCTGGATCTTCTACCCATTCCATCTGGCTTTGTCTTGTTGTGGCTGAAGAGCTGTTGAAGACTTCAGAAGCATATGCAACATCTGTATCCTTCTTGAACAGTGCAAGTTTGCTATTGCGGAAGGGTGCCGATGTGGAATGACCTCCTGTGAAAGCGATGAGCAGGATGCCTTGGTGGAATACAGACTGGTTGGCACTTTTCCTCCGCCCGGTAAAAATCTAAAAAACTCTAACTTTTGATTAAATTCATATAAAATGATGAACCAAAAACCAATTTTGGAGGAAGTTTAATTCTCTACAATTTTCTGTGGAATGAAGATCTGAAGCTCTGGAGACAGAAGCTTGGAGAACCTTCCGAAAGGTTTTTTTTTCGAAAATGACCGATTTTCGAGAGAGAAAATTAATTAAGCGGTTAATTAACATTAATTTTTTTCTTAATCAGTGGTAAGGTATCGACATCTTGATCATTGGCCTTTTGTCCCATTTCAAGTATCAGTGAATTCTAATCCTATCGCCATATATTGCGTTCCAATTGATTACAGCTTATTAAGTACGTCGATTACCTTTAGAAAATCTAGCACGTTCCTAATTTTCGTAGGCTCCCGCTGCTCTTTTCTAAGCCAATTCCGGGCAGGTACAAAAAATATGGGTGATTTAATTATTAATAATTAAAATTAACGGTTACAAATAGCAAAAAAACTATAAGAATGAAAAATATTTAGAATATTGTATTAGTGAATATTATTTGTAGGACCTACCCCTACTTAGATATAGGCGATGAACCAAAAAAGGTACCTTTAACCCCCTCTACCTTCCTCTAGCGCCCCCACTAGGGCCAAGGACTTTTAGTATGTTATTCTCAATGAACTGTATACAGTATGCCAGTTCATTGGTTATACCACAGCTTAAGTGGTTATACTACTACTGTACTCCAAACAACCTACCATGGTTGGTCTACTCGCTTATTGACTTTCCTTCTAGAATCAGTCGTTGACTGGGTTATATGGAAATGTATATCAAATGCTATGAGATTTATTAGGTACTCACTATTAGTCAAAAGAGCTCAAACGATATTAAAACTGTATAAGTTATAATTCGGTAGTATCACGAAAGCAGGTCGTAAATCAATTTATGCGTATCTTAACACACCTAGTAAAGGAAAAGATGATGCAATAAAACAATGTCAGTACAGTAGTGTTGCACATTTCTACTGTGACTGGTTTTTTTGATTTGGTAATTTACACGTTTCTCCCTTTTGG
This sequence comes from Pyrocoelia pectoralis, assembly GCA_036250285.1. Lineage (NCBI taxonomy): Eukaryota > Metazoa > Arthropoda > Insecta > Coleoptera > Lampyridae > Pyrocoelia > Pyrocoelia pectoralis. Next base: position 32,270,653 of record CM070077.1, read on the forward strand.
TAGCATTTTGCTACCGCTTTTTCCCATGTCACGTGGAACGATTACGATTACGATTAATAAATTCTTCTTCGATATTTTTGTACGTTACGTAGATTGAATGCAAAATGAAATTAATATCCCACTTAATAATGCAAATCATTGAATTAGTAAACCTCCTTTTTTTCATTATTGGAAAATGTTTTATTCTTCCTAAAATGACCGCTTCTAAATTTTACGCAAATGGTTTGGTAACTTATGTTGTTATCATATTTATAATGAAATTTCCGTACAGTACAAAAATATTTCAATGAGAATCGTGCTCTTTTAAATATAATAATAAAGCTACGCCTTCCCACAAATTTGATTAACCGGTTCGTCAGATTCTGAGTGATATTTTAAAAGATTCAAATCGAGTTTAAGAATTCTTTGTTGCGTAAATATGCTAAACGGCATTGCGATTTTGATCAGTACAGAATTTCTAAGCAAACGATGCGTTTAATTTGGTTTATTTCGGTCAGAAATATGACTTATATGTACTAAATTCGGTAATGAGATCTTTCTCTATGAGGCTTATAATTTTCATAATATAAAAGGAAAACGGTATGAAACCGTGTACAAAAAAAGTAGATTTTCCTCAGTAAGATCTTTGAATCTATCCACTCCACTTCGGGCCAGTCCTATTGCGCAAGCAGGATCCAGACCTGCGTAGTGAGGAAAAAGAACGATTACTGGTCACTACAGAAACTCGTAGAGTTCTACCAATTTTTAATAAAATAAATTTAATATGGGTTTAAATTAATATTGCAACTGTCGAGAGCCTGAATGAAACTGGTCTGTATTTTCTCCATTATGGTATTGAAATAATGGCTAAAAAAATTATGAAAGATTAAGCTGAATAAATGACAAAATATTCTACCTGGACCACATTGTAAATTCTGCAACAAACTCTTCAGTTGAGGTCACGGTTGTTTGCCTACTGCACTATCCTTCACCGTGTCTTGAACCTCATCAATATTCAAATTTGATGTTTTGCATTCTGACTAGCAATTCTCGATGATCTAAGAATCTTCTGTCCAACTGATCCATAAAGTGAACCAAAGAGGAATAAAGGTTCAATGTCGGAAGTCTCCTTCATAATGGCGACAGTCCTTCAGTCCGTGCACTTATGTGACACATTTTTGAACGTGGCATCGGCATGAACACGTACAGCATTCAAATTATTTTGAAATCTCATGTCACAGCTTGCAAAAATGTAGTCAGATTTTTTGTTAATTGAAAAATCAGTTTTAGAAGGCTTTCGTATTTATACTAAAAGCTCGTCTGGATTTGCACACAACGCTTCCCCTAATGCCACGTGAATAAATTTATAACTATCGGAAAAGGCTAAGCGAAGTCATGTGTCCCATTCAACATTTTTTACCAATCGTGTCCCTTTGGGCTGCTTTGTTCGATTTCCGGAATAAATTCACATCTTTTACAGTATCAATGAAATTACGTTTGGGTGTGACGTTGCAGGTATGCACAATAGCTAGGTTTAGATTACAGTTACTACAGTGACACCGGACCTTTGCTAGGTTATAGTAATAGCTATATGGGCCTTAAATGTGCAACTAATCGATATTATTCTCAGTCGTGAGCCCAAGTCAAAACTTACTCAAAATCGTTGTTTACGCAACAATTTCGTGGGAGGAATGTCCAAACGCATCATATCGATGACCAATAAGCGAAATCACTAGTTTTTCACCAAAATTGTTTTTTGGTGAACCATATCCAAAAGCATTGCATCGGTGTCCAATTTATCAAAAATGTTATTCATGAGAGACACACAACAACTCACTTTACAAACGTTCTAGTTTATAGCTCACAATACGCCGAATGGGCATTAAGGATTAAGATAAATGGCTATCAAAATAAACACAGAGAATCCTTCAATATTCCATTGTATCTAGGGTTACCAGACCAAAAAATGAAAATTCCTGACAAACTCGATTATAATTCCTGACATTGAGAGCAAGTCCGGACAAATGAGAGATGAAACTCAGTTGATGGAATACCTATTAATTAAGAAAAGTAAAACAGCAAGCTCAAATCATTCATATGCACAGGCACCGAGGGACTGGACTTTGGTTCTCTGTCCTCGTCACTGTCCCCACGCCGACACCCATTCCTAGATGCAACAACATCTAGGCACCCCTAGGCATCCATTCGGCCATTCTCTCTCACTCACATCCACTTAGATTTCTATTTACACGTGGACCATATGACGCATACAATTTCGCGAACTGCCGTTAATGGCCCAAAAATTTGTTGTACAACGAACTATTGAAGAAATGCAATAACTATAAGGGTTTTTTCTGTGAAAAATCCGGACAATTTATAATTCCCGACGGAATCCGGGTAACCTATGTAACACAGACCATTGTTTAGTCTTTAGTGGTCTGTGCTATCACAGACAACTAACGTGCTATGTAATGTCCGGACTTTTCCGCACGTCTGGTAACCCTAATTGTATCGTTTAATTTTGTGCCAAATAAAAAGAACGACTAATTTTTTTAAGGTTTAACCTGTTCGTTAACTACCCTTTTTCGCGCCAGTTTCCTCTAGTCATATACATTTTTTAAAAATTTATTTATTTATTTATTTTATTATTTCATTCAGCATCCATCAATTACGTTTGTGTAACATAGCTGTAGTCGTTACAAGATAAGTAGATAGTAAAACATAATCACAATGAAACCAATCACTACAAACTTACTTAATTTTTTTTAATAGTGTGTCCCAGCAAACACATAAAATATACATACAACATATATAAGATTGAAGTAAATACCCCTACATATGCTTTTTTATATATCAAGTGTGTAAGTGTTCTTTAATAAAGTTATATAAACCGTATGTCACAGATTAAGTATATTTTACATAATAGTATAGAAACTTACGGATATTCTGTGTACAGAAATTCATATAATATATACATATAGATAATTCCATATTACTCATGAAATTTATGTGCTGTCATATTTATATGATTAGATTTATGTACGTTATATGTAAAAACTTATATGTAAGAAGTATTACATATTTTTATGTATGCCTTCTGTAAATATAATTATAAATTTTATCATTACATATATTATATTGACGAAAATAAAAGTCCGTTTCTATTTGCGCCGCATAATTATTCGCACGCGCGGGTTTTCTTTAACGCCAAAAATTGTAGTTCACGTACCTTTAATATTAGATCCGTATCGACTAAAATCCGTCTAATTTATATGGAAAATAAATAATATAAAATAAATTAAATGCTGGTCATTTTTAACATAAGATAGGTTGAATAAGACTTCACTCAACGATATAATCAAACATAATTTAAACTCGCGAAACAGCGCAAAGTTAGGAAGAACGAAATAAAAAAAAAGGAATGTTTCAGTGGTACAATGTCGGATACAAAGAAAACACATGTCGGATTTCGGAATTTGTAACGCCCAACCGCAACGGTTCGGATCCGGTTAAGGGAAACTTTTCAAGCAAGTATATAATATCATAATAAACTGTCGGCTTTCAGTTCAGGTAAAAACGGGTTCGTGCAAGAATTAAGTTAATTAAAAGTATAGTTGCATGTAAAAATGTAGTTTTTCCATTTTTTTGTATGAAACTGCTTAAATAATTTTTTACATTGGCAATAATTACATTATGCTCGAGTAGCTGCCATTTGGTTATCGCAACGCTTTTACAACTAATATTTTTTATGTGAATATTACATAAAATATACATAAAACGTATATAACTTCATGTACTTCAGATATAGAAGAATTTACATCTAATAGACATATATATTATTTTGAAAATTGTTGACATCCTGACATTAAATATCTCTTATTTTTCTTCCAGTTTTACATAAATCTAAAAAGCTCTTAAATAATTTATATGTATTTTATATATAAATGTGTTTGCTGGGGCGTAAGTCAGTAAATTCCTTAATATTATAAGATGGTTTGGATAACAGTAATATTTTAATTTCAGATTTAAATTTCTACTAAGAATAATTTTTATAATAAGTTAGCAGGCTATTAAACAATTTTATCCCGTTATATCCCGTAATAAAAACATTCGACCTTGAGAATGTCATTGGAGTGACGATTTTTAATAAATATCAGGTCAATCACTTTATTGATGCATTTTACTTTCTCTTTGACCGTTTTAATAATACAAGACCACACTTCCGCAATTAATAATATTTTTAATCTCTTACACTTTCCCTAACCTATCACAAGATGATCCAGAATTCTCGCCGAAAGGAAACTGGGAAAATCAAATGTCAACTCATTTAAAAGTGCAGGAAATCAAAATGAGAAATGCCTAATTTGCATTTTAGATTATCATACAGAAATTGACGAATTCTGTATTAATTTTCTTTTTTAAGGAACTGTCACTTTTATTAGTGATATGTCATACAAGTTCGTTATACGAGGACGATTTGATCGGAGGGGAGACTCGAAATGTACAATATAATCATTTCATGTATGTATTTTATTTTTCAACACATTCCCCTTGAATACTTGGATCAGACACGCCGAAGTGACATTATATACGTTTTATAATAAATTATTAAAAAAGTTTCTTTCCGGTCAGAGAAAGTTTCAGTTGCTAGATCTGGCGAATAGTGTAGGCGGTCTTCATCCAATTTCTCCTGGAGAAGGTAACTCCTGTGAGAAGGCACATGTCGGAAGGTTAGAGCACGATCTGGACGTATCGGAACACGTCTGTCCAACCCATCGCAAAAATTTGCGATGGGGGCTTAACGTAGAGCAATCCATGGGTTAAAACCCACTGATTTCCTAAAATAAAATAAATATATCGTTGTGCGGTTATGCTCCCCGTTTATTTGTCAAGACTAATTCCATATCACAGATCCATCACCAAACCTTTCCGCTTCTTGTTCGCTATCTACAGAATGCCGTTCATACTATGCACATCGTTATTTGAAGAGGAAATAGTTACATTTGTACTGTTTTATTATTATTATGACAAATATATTTGAAGTGTAGTCATTACGATAATAGTGTTAAATTATAAAAGTGAAATGTAAATAAATCTTGCCTTAATTATTTTGAGTAATTATTTTATTTCAATCAAGTTTTTCTGTTTTAGTATGTTTGGTAAACCATAGATCGTAAATCTTTATATTGCCGTGAAATGGAAATGTTAATCCAATTTTTTTCAATCAACCAATTATAACCGGCGTTAAAATTTGATTTTGGGAATTTACATATAATTAACGAAGAGAAGATGGTCATAAACTATATTAACCGAACAGAACTTCATCAATCAATCTGTACCAACACAGGCAAGTCTAATTTTATTTATTCCCCTTTTATTGTTAACCTTCAACCTTCGCCAATGACAGCTCTTTCTGGTTTAGTGACCTCTTACCAGTTAATTATACTCGACTAGACGATTGGATATTTTGTAATAGCAAAGACGTGCATTCATGGTTTTCTTGTCTTTTTATTCACAAATTCGCATTAGTAAAAAGTGAACTGAAGGTGAACGTGTTTTTTCAGTTACGTATCTTTAGGACAAGTTAAAAAATAAACGATTTGTTGAGATCATTAATATTTTTATGAAAGTAAATATGTTGGGAATTTTGAAAAAAAACAACATAATGATTCATAACCAGGATGTACTATCTTAATGTAGTCATGAGGTTACTAAAGATCAAACTCAAACAGGTGATAGACACTTCTAATCTAAACTCATTTAATTATAGTCAGTGTCAAATGAATTGTATAATTAATCTAACCGCCACAAATTTGATTTGGCACGTAAAGGCAACAACTCGACAAGAAATAATACATTGAAGTGATGGAATCTTTTGGGATGCTGCGGGCTATACATTATGGGTGCATATTAGAGGACGTGTAAAGATATTAAAATATCTTCAAAAACTTCCCAAGATGTTTTACCATGCAAGGACATGTTGTTTTTCATTGAAGAACCACGTTTGAACGAGTAGTATAAACCGGATTTTGTTTATATAGCTTCATTAGATACAGTTACAAACAAATTACCTAATTTTTCTGCGTAGTTTTCTTCAAGAGAAATATATTTTTTTCATCGTATAGGTAGAAGCACCTCATAAGAAAATGGCAGCTTCAAGAACCAATTGACTGTGGGTCGATGCCACAGTCCCGTACTGAAGTGGCCTTCGCAAAGTTAAACGTGTGAAAATAACACGTGCAAATCTAGATTAGTGTGGGGAAAGCAAAAAAACATTCTTCTTCAAGGTTGGGAAGAGATGTTTCTTCAGGCATTTCACTGCGCCTCTGTAAAGAGACATGTATGATGTAATACACTTCTTCACTTTGCTTCATATCAGCGTTCTAATGTTAAGGCACTAACAGTTTTGGTAAGTGTAATGGACAATTCCCATATGAAATGTAAGCTCTCCCTATGTCATTGTCTATTTTTGACACATCGGCGTTTATTACATTACAAAATAGCGATAGTTTATGAAACATAGGAAAACAAGTAACTATTCTCGCAGTATCATCTTTTTGATTTCTGTAATATATAGGCCGATTTCATCATTTATAGCTATCAATAAAAGAATTTTCTTTGGAATGTTGATTGAAAATACTCGTTACATGAATATTCAGTGGACGTATTACCTCCATGGCTATTACACTTGATGAACTTGGCATGGACAATTTTTATATGAAGTTGGCATTGTTCGAGAATAATTATTAAATACCTATGTTTTAAGTGTCTTCGATTGCATTCTCTACTTTGCACCAGAAAGCGACCTTAAAAGGTTATTAACATTTTCATTCCAATACAAATGTTATTCTAGGAGTTTAGGAATTGAAGCGTACCTGATTTGATTTCTAGCCATTGTTACATTTCTTTATTAAATTTTTATCACAATCCAAACAATATGATACTCAGGATCGATTGTTATAAGGAATCTCGCCTTCTTTAGGTGAACCATTCTGACTAAACAAATTGCGGATCATAAAACACCTACCCGCAGGAAACTGTAAAAATTATCACTCCAGTTATGGAGTATCTTCAAGGCACCAATCTGTCGTGTTGGATCTTAAAGCTTTTTAGGGCAAACAATATAGCGCTCAAGTGTTTCTTTGGTTAAAAGCTGTTTAGACTATCTGCCTCCATAGCAGCCATATCATGTGTTTGCTTAACATATTTTCTAATAATTTCCAGCATTTTCTCTTGGCCACATTTATTATAAAAAATTTTATTTCACTTCAATCTCAAATATGGTTTCTGTATTATGGCCGCCTCCTTTCTTAGTTGCACACCTGGTACATATCTTGAGTTAGTGACTGTTACGTCACTTTATCTTTCAGAAGTGCAAAAGTGTCAAGGAGATTATCAAAAAAATAAGGAGGAAATTGTGATGATTAATTATTAGTAATTAAAGAAATAAATGAAATAATAAGTAGAAATGCTAGGATTGTATACAGAGAACGACATATCAATTAACAAAGGGAAACTGAAACACTCTTCAAGGTACCAAAATCAAAATAACGTTAAACCACATCATAAGTTTTCCTTGTTTAATGTTTTTCAAAAAGATTAGATGAAACGGTGTTTATATCTTCCCCAACAAAGGGGTGGTAGGGGAAATTGAAATTATCTGTCAACTGTATAAATGTGAAGACAGCCTCGCCCCACCGTGAAATCTTCGATAATTGTTTTAAATATTAAAAAAAGTGTATTCTGTTACGTCGCATTAATGAAAGAAATCAAGAAAAACCTGTCTACTGCATGAAGCAAACTACTACTATGAAAAGAAGATGAATGAAGTGTTAGACGTGTGGTAAGAGAAACCACAAGTTTCCTACTGCACTTTAGTATGCAAGAAGTAGGTCAAATGCTAAACGAGTGATGCACAACCTACTTTGCATTTGTACCACACTTATGTGTATATATTTTTATAAGATCTCTTCCTATTTTGAAAATTCTCCATAAAGATTTCCAAATGGAACTAAATTGCGGCTGGTTATTTTTTTCCGTTTTAATTCAAATAGAATTTGATTAACAAACCACGTTTTCAAAAATATTATTTAAATATTGAGAGGTAAGGTTGAAGTGTCGAATATTCTCTAATATGGAGAAGATTCGCTCACAGTATCAATCATGTTTATAAATTTGTGTAATTTTCGGGGATGGAATAAAAATCAATCGGACGACAAAAGATGAATAGAAATCAAATCAACTTGGTTATATGCGAATTTTTGGCGATTATTAAGTGTCAACATGTGTTAAAGATAATTCCATAAGTGAAATCAAGGAAATGTGCGAAATACTTGTGAAGGTCGTGGCGAGCGATAAAGAAAAACCAGCGGATAGCCGTGACAAACATAGATTTAAAATTCAAATTTTCAAATAAGTTATTCATATTATAATCGCTTGACATCTAATGGAAGTCATGGATTTTAAGGAGTGTAGAATGAAATTTTAAATTTTACTAAAACGTTTTTCAAAATATGCGATGTAATGTCAGTAAGAAAACGTATCCAACTTACTCAAATATGGTTGACATAATACGTAAGTCAACAGTTTCCCCAATTTTACACGAAATTTCATCAATAATTATCAAACATGCATGTTGAACTCTTTGGTCCTGGTCACGGTTGCAAAGTTAATGCACAAAAACACTTCAATAGTTAAAATGAGGAGTTAATAACTCAATGATCAATTTAAAAATGAGGAGTGTTAGATTAGTATATTTTACTTCTGACCAATAAAATATGTTAATTAGAATATAAATGCCTTAACGTGAGCGATATGATGAGTGAACTGATCCTAGTCCAAGAGCTGGCTGCAAAAAAGCTGGCCTATCGAATAACAGCATGAAATGATCTTTAAAAGCTAGTATTTATACAGACCATCCATAAAATCTTTTGCTGTCTGAGCGGAACTGTTTACCCCTAAGTACTTCTATGATAGTTGTATTAGTGGTATCATAAGACTTTGAAAAGAGAAGAAAATGTTTTCTGCCAAGGCATTAGCACAAGATTTAACGAGGCAGACATGTTTTTTCTTACAGAGTTATGTTCAAACTTTAATTTGGTTATAGTTTGAAGCTGTTACTCGATAGGTACAGCACTGTGCCAAAAAAAATTAAAAAAAGTTTGCTGCCAACTCGATGGGTACAGTTCGTATCCAAAAAATATTCAGGAGAGATGACATGGCGAATTTCTGCACAAGTTCCGCCCAGGTAGCAAAAGATTTTATGGATGGTCTGTATTTAAAAACCATTTCATGCTGTTACTCGATAGGCCAACTTTTTTGCAGCTATCCATTTGAAGTCTGAAATATTCTGCAAAGTTCGGGGGAAAATATTTTCCATGAATTTGCATTTAAACTCACCCTTGCCTACGTTACCTCCAATCAGCGTGTATATTAAATACCAATTTCTATCACCAAATAGCGACTAACTCATTCAAAAAGTGTCTAAAACATACTGTAACAGATTTGCTTGTAGAAAAAAATAGTTATCCTTCGTCTTCAGAACTCACTTTGCATCTCAACAAAATTACGCAAGCATCAAGAGGTCACTTTGAACATAAAGCCTTAAGGTATGTTTAACAATGCATTATGCATGATATATAACAATAATAAATCTTTGCTTACATTTTTATTTATATACGCGCTTTCAGGTTATCTATACATAGAGTAGATAAATATTAATTAAAGTACATTGCAATGTTCTATATTTTTAACGAAAAAGTATCATACAACCTTAAGGACGGAAAATAAATTATTATGAATCAATCACGATAGCGTTAGTCGAACGTGTTTAATATTTATTTAAGTTAAACAAGAAAACCACGTAGGTAATGACCGAAAGATAAATATGTTATGTCTCCTATTATTGTAGATAACCAGTTTGGAATTATAACTTCTTATCAGTTTCAGTCATACCATATACAACACGCTGACATAAGTTACAACCTTTTTAAATAAGTACTAAAATGTTTCGCAACTACACACCAAGAACAATTTCAAAGCAATGCGATGTGATTTCGATTAGATAAAGAATAAGGTTACATGTAACAACAATTACATTAATAATATTTTTCACTTATAATTGCACAAGAGGTTTGTATTTTACCGAGTAAATTTGGGTTGTTTAATAAGAATCTGTTGCCTAGCAATTAGACGAGAAAAACTGTCAACCAATAAAAATGCGACACCGAAGGTGGAGCATTTTTAGGTTGACAGTTTTTCGAGTCAAATTGCTAAAGGAAACAGATTAGAATTTAAACAACACAAATTTACTTGGTATAAATACAAATCTCGAGTGTAATTCGGCAGGACAATTTAACGAACAAGAAATTTAGAAATCCGTTCGTAACTTTACCAAATGGACTCATTCTTAAAATAACACAAACATCATGCAATAAATTATTCGCAAATGTCAAACTACGTGTGTCCCCGGATAGGTGAAACGACTCTTGTGAAAGATAAAAAATTTTCGATATAAAATTTCATTGTTTGGGGTTCAGCCCTGCTTAGTTAAAGACTAATTTCTGGCATAATTTTAGTTTTCTAAAATCATGTATGCCTTGGATATTTTCAAAAATCTGATTTTTGGTTCTAGTAAACTACCTTTGTTAGTGAAGATACAACAAAATTTGATTAACAAAAGTTGTTTAGAATCATGAAAGAGTCCTACTTCTAGAATTTCAAGCACCTAGGCCAACGTTGATGTTTTGGCAATTTACAATAATTTTTATCTGATAGTTTAATATTGTTTATCCCCGGATAGGTGATATGACTGTTGTTAAAGAAATTCTTTTATTTATTTTGTTTATTTAGAATTTTATCGCTTTTACAAGAGTCATATCACCTAAATTATTGTAAATTGCCAAAACATCAACGCTTGAAATTCTAGAAGTAGGACTCTTTCATGATTCTAAACAACTTTTGTTAATCAAATTTTGTTATATCTTCACTAACAAAGGTAGTTTATTAGAACAAAAAATCAGATTTTTGAAAATATCCAAGGCATACATGATTTTAGAAAACTAAAATTATGCCAGAAATTAGTCTTTAACTAAGCAGGGCTGAACCTCAAACAATGAAATTTTATATCGAAAATTTTTTATCTTTCACAAGAGTCGTTTCACCTATCCGGGGACACACTGTATGTATTTATACGGCGGGCACGGATACTGCGATAGTTTGAAAGAATTTGAAAGTGAAAAAACCCTAGTGCATTTGTCGCTGTAAAAGTGACAATTGCACTGCGGCTAATGGGATTTTTTATACATGAGTTAAATTGTCCATAAAAATTTTAAAATATGGCATGTCGTCCATTTGTATGCGTAACTGAAGCTTTTTAGTTTTGGAATTATTATAATATAAGAAAATTAAGTCACTTGATTTAAACGAGAGCAAACCACAACTTTGTAATTCTGGAGAGAGCAATAAAAGAGGGTCAAGATTGAAAAATCGATTGACAACTGAATAGGAAGAGTCCTTAATGCAACTTTAAAAATGAGCAATTCTATATTTTTGTCTTTCTTCATTGCATAATAATTTTCAGTTTGCAAGAACGAACATTTTTATATTTATTACCTTCCTATGGATGGGGATGATCCATGCTTTAGTACCTCACGTAGTTTTAAAAAGATTATCTCAGACAGAGCGGCATCCCTACTAAATTTTTACCACTTCATTTGGATTACTTTGTTTGAAGTAGGTAAAACGAGGAGGGTTCAAACCGAAGTCTCCCGATAACATTTTGTTGAAGCAAATGATTTAGAACACAATATATGCCACTTTTCGACATATCCTCCCCATCTCCCTACATAAACGAACTTTTGCCATCGTCTTGGTAACTTGAAGATGCCGTGTTTATAAAATAAACATATTTATTATAGTTCACCATCATTTGCAAATTTTATGGCATTTAATGCTTCTTTCACAAAAATCTCTCCTCACAGGAGTACGAGGAAATACAGATCTGCAAGGGTCTGTTGAGTCAAATGAGCAGAGTATGTGCACACGTTGTTGTGGAGGAAGGTTACGCTTCTTTGGAACACTTCCGTCTTCTTGATCAAAGCGTCGGTTTAACACTCTCTGAGACCTTTAACGTTCCAAAAACACGGTAGCCACAATTTGGCCTATTGATAGGCACGTTTTTGCCTTTCGAGGGCGAAGTTGTGTGCTTCACCTCTGGATTCAGGACCAAAATGAACCCAGGTTTAATCGCACGCCACGATACGCTTCAAGAATGCTCAGTTGATAATGTGTTTGCACTTCCCACACTTATCTCAAGCGATCTTGCGACTTCTGGTAATTGCAAATTAACTTATGTTTGTGATATTGTGATAAAAAAATAACGTTTGCAAAAATAAAAACGGTACTAATTGTGACATAACACATAGATTCCAAACACTGCTTTGGGTTATCACGCAACTGTTGTTATAATTGAAGCATATTCTATGATCTCACAATAACGCCACAACATGTATTCCATTTTAACTGATGTGCCAACATTCCTAAACGTTATCTCGTCGTATAATGATAATTGATATTTTGAGAATTGCAAACTTATTATTTTGATTATAGGAGGCCGCATGGGTAAAAGTACCAATGTCTCAACTTTGTGCGATTGTTGAAAAACACCAAGTATATTTATCATTGATTATTATTGGACATTTTAACTGCGTTTCTTTTTCCCCGGTGTACAAGACATGAATATGTTACCTTTAGGCGTAGCATTCGTTGACATTTTGTACTTACTAAGCTGCAATACGTCATTACCATTTCACTTGAAATTACATTCTTGGAATTTTATTTATTAATTACTAGAGGTAATTAATTAATGCTCTTGTAATAATCTTGATGTTTGTATCTGTATATCCACTCGAAACTCTTTCACAGCGTTATAAAGATAAGTATTGGTTTAACACAGGGGTAGTCAACCTACCGCCCACTTTTTCATCTCGATTGGTAGTATAATATCCCCCCCCCCCGCCTCCAAAATATTCAAACGGCTTGTCCTTGTCATTTGGATCTTTTGTAGGCAGATGTTCTCGCAATCTACTTGGCTTCATTGGCTCATTTGATAGTACGCAACGTATACCTGAAAAGCTGGAAGTCGAATATGCCTGATAAATAAAAATATTTTTAAATAAGTAACGTTTTGAACAATATATTGTTTTTAAAAAATCAATTATGTTTGAACTAACAGGAAGTATCTTTCTATATCGGAAAAAATCCTACCGGCCGCCGAAAAGGTTGACTACCCCTGGTAACAAAAACTGTAAGTACTAACATCAGGAAATATACGACGGGAGCTATAGCCGAAGTCAGTCACACTATAGGTACTTATTTAATAATCGATAAAGTGGAAACCATAGAGGGATGTTATACAGTGGCCGGTAGAAGAATTAAGATACTATGTTATACATAAAACACTATCTTATTAGCAGAGACTCAATCAGTAGTTATCTTACAAGAACCAGGCAGATCTAAAGTAGTTGTTGTTGAGCAGGCATCACATTCAATTACCTCCCATGTAGTACCGTTTATTGGCGTTAGCTTGGCGCAATATTAGCGCAATATAGAGAGATTGGGGCAATATTGTCGAACTGCAGTCAATATTGGGTGAATATATCTTTGTAATATTATACAAATATTGGAAATGCAATATTTAGTGAATATAAGAACAATATTTTCAATATTTAGTAAATATTGCTATTTAATGTATATTCAAATATTGCACACACAATAGTGTACCAATATTGCGTGTACAACATTACTAAATATTGAAAACCTATATTTAAGCAATATAACATACATATTTGTAATATTAAGTAAATATTGATATTCAATGTATATTCAAATATTGTACATACAACAATGTACCAATATTGCGTGTACAATATTACTAAATATTGAAAACCGATATTTAAGCAATATAGCATACATATTTACAATATTTAGTAAATATTGCTATACAATATAAAGTCAATATTTATGTATCAATAACATAACAGTACTGTGGTTTCAACATTATTGGATATTTAAAATGATATATTTAGGCTACATTGAAAAAATATTCATAAATAATAATAATAAATAAACTGGGCCACTACCAGTCGAAACGTCGGCAATACATTTATTGAAGAACTTGAGTCTGCATTAAGTAATCCACTTGACACCTCCTTTGAAGGTCCCCGAATTGGGGAGAACACTACAATAAATAATAGCGTTATGATACTTTCTCAAAATCCGCCGAATGTTAACTTTCGCCAATTTAAAGATATCAAAATAATCAAAATACAATATGCACGCCCGCCTCAATATTTTATAGTGTTCAATTTTAAATTCCAAAATTATATAATAAGTTTCCGTAGCTCAGTTGTGTGAGGGCTGACTTCTTAACTGGGTGATCGATGGTTCGAGTCCTACATGAAGCAGAAGCCTTTTCAGCATCACCGATCTCCTCCGAGTCTACACGTCCTGGGGAAGGTAACCACCGGAGCACATGGAGCCCTGCAGGCGCTGCGCACTGGGAAATAGTCCCTGGGAACAGTTAGGACTTTGGAGTGACGCAGGTCCACCCCCTTTCCTACTATTTTGTGACACATTATAAAACAATAATGGGCCCATATTGTATAAATACTTTCCTCAATATTTAAAGAATATCGGTTAGTAATATTTAGACAATACGTAAAATTGTTTCAACATTTCAATGTTGTGACAATATTGTACATTAATATTCTACCAATATATTTACAATGAAACGCCAATATTGCACCTAAATGCTACATGGGCTGTGAGTAGATACAACAAGTAGCAGACTTAATATATGAAGTTCGTTGGAATACAGTCAACCAAATAAACATGAGGGCCATCTAAAGGGACAGGAAGCCGTCATTACGCCACGTCTTTTTTTCACTTTTCAATGGTCTCGATAATGTTTCGGAGGGCACCGCCCCCCTTAAGGGTGGAAAGAGCAACAATGACTTATTTCTGCAGAATCCGGGGTGGTACATTTATATGAGTCATGATGATTGGTGGAGGGGGGGGTCGTTTTTCTGCGGACATGTGCAATTTTCCCTCTTTCCACCTCCAAAAAAGGGTCGAAAGGAGTGGGGCTGAAATTTGCTATTTGAGAACCGTTTATTATAGAGAATGCAAGAGTGAAATAAAAAATAGGTGTTCTCATTTAAGTTTTCAAAACTCACCCTCATGCCACCCCCCAGTGGAGTAGAGTGATGTTTACTGGAACAGAAAACTGACAGCTTCTAACGAGAACCATTGGTTTTTATTCTATTATTTTCTAAACAACATTATACAGTAAACAGCAACGTAAAAAAGGGGACCCAGTTCTAATAATAATTTATTTTGTTATCCTAAATTTGTACAAATTAGCAAACAATATACCTCTTTTACGACATAGTAACTGCGAGGATATTTAAAATATAATTGTTCTTAATTTGCCTTTTCATTTAATTAATAACTGTGTAGCAAACTAAAAATACCTACGTAAAAAAGTCTGTTTTTCGTAACAAATTGTTGATAATTAATATTCGTTCTATTTGCATTTATTGACAGCCTAACTAGACCCGTTTTGGGAAATATTTTTTTTTTGTACCTAATGGAAATATCGTGTACGAACGCTTTTGGTGTATAATAAATCATAAATTAAATATGTAATAATTGACAAGAGTAGGCGCCGTAAGTTAAGCTTAAATGTAGATATATGGTATTTCATATTTACGTTAAATTCCCAGCAGGTTCCTATCAAATATTATTCTTACTTTCTTTCCAACTATTTTGTGACAATTAACTTGCAATAAATGTACTGTTTCGTGGAACCGCGAAAACCAAATGTTTGTAAAAGTAGGTAAAGCGTTCGAACTTTCAGACAATTTAGTATTTATATAGATTGTTGAATTTCCACATTTTCAAACGTGAAAAGTCGATTTTTTCATTTGAATAGAATAATAAGGCAGCAGAAAAAATATCTGTTACCCTCTGGTTTTTAGCGGAACCACTTTTTCTTTTACGTTAAGTATATTAATTTCAATGATTGTTTCCATTTAAAAAAAAGTTTACGTAATATGGCTAGATAAAGACCAAAATGGCGAACATCTAAGTTAACCGTTAGAACGAATACATTTGTTTCTAATTAGACAGCTAATTTTGGCATTGAAATTTTCCTTATATTATACCTATATTTTTCGCTTTAAGCAGTACCTGGAAACGAACAGGACAAATCCTCAAACTCCACATATTTCAGCACATTTTCTAAATGTCCCATCAACAAATGTCGTGAACCGTACACAATCTACCATCAGAAGGCTTATTTGTAAGCCTTGGAATTCCACAAGGTTCTGTTTTGGGCCCACTTCCGCTTAACATAAAACAACCTTACTTTAACGGCGAAATCATTCGATCAATGTAATTCTCAAAAAAAGGGTTGCAGAAATATTGAGAGAAACTCAATTAATCACGAAACCTCTCCCTTCTTTGAGTATTATAGTCATTTAATAGATTTCATCGAGTCATTAGCGCATCGAGCTTAACTTCCGGTTAATTGTCGTTTAATAGCCTGGTGACACGATGACATGATAATCGTAATTCTAAATACATATGAACGATCTTGTACTAATTAAAAACTGGTTGCTACAAGTGTATTTTAAACCTTGATTCACATTAAATAAGCTGTCGATAACTGAAGTTTGCGTAGTCTTACTTCTGAAAGATCCACTGCATGCATTTTCATGGAGGAAGCTTTCGGTTAGTGGGAATGGAATGGTTGGCGTTTCGCAGATAAATCGTTGCTTTAAAGACTCGATAAACATGACAGATCTAGCTGGGTCGCCTTGTTGGCAACCGGTAGTGCATTTTTCATTGAAGGAGAAGTAACTAGAGGAAGCGATCATTGATTATGTGCAATAACGTTTGAATTGACGTCTTTTGCCATAGTGACTCTGGCGTTTGTGTAGCTTAACAGATGGAACTTTTTGCACAAGGAGTCAACTGTGATGAAAATTCATTCTCAAATAGTTTTCCCATAGATTTAGGTCTACAGTATTCTTCACATTTAACTACCATCGATTTTACCTTTAATATTGAATTATTTTGTAAAATTCCGTCAGTTGCAGTCATTTTGTAAATAACTTGTTTCAACGGTAAATGAAATGTAAACGTCGCGCCGCCCAAAATCTGTGCCATAATTACATCAATTTCTCGTCAACTCTAAAACCTTTCTTCAAAGCGAGCGGTGCCCCGTTATTGATGTAAATGAAGTTTATATTTTATTATATCATTATACTAACATTTCATTTACATCAATATTTTTCCACTTTGTGATGAGAGTTTGGATCTCAAAAAAGGGGTTCTTCGGGTTAAATCAATAAAATAAACACACAACGTCCTCATTTAAGGCCTTATTTGTTGTCCGGAATGGATTTCTTATAGTTAATTATGTTTTAACGTCGTTTTCATCTATATTTTCATTCATCAAATTTTTTCCCCTTCAGTCTTGCCTTAATGTAGTTTAATCTCATCATTATTGCCTGAAGATGAAACCAGTTAGGTTTCGAAACTTGTTGCACTAATTCTAATTATTTAAATGTAATTGTTTGTAATTTCATCAATTTTATTTCTTATGGACGTCAAATCGAGGAGATAAGAGCTACCCCGTTATACTTGGGTTAGTTTATTGTTTACTGCTAGACTGCTTACTAGCAGTTTAAATACCTAATTAAAAAACATCTTCATTATTATGCTCAATGCTTCCATTAAAAGTTGGTTAAAGGAGAGGTTGTGTGTTTATTTTATTGATTTAATATTTCTCCATTTAATTAAGGTATATAGTTGCTAGTTGTACTTTAATCCATTGCGCAATTGAATGGAGGAAAACTACTGAAGGTTTTCTAATGCAATTAAAACGTTTGGTTTGATTTGTTTGTTGACGTAGATTAAATTAAAATGTTTTTCTTATTGTGCAAATAATTTTCTGATATCGCACGCAATTGTATGGCCATGTGGCATTATATTGCAAAAAGGTGTTAAATGTAGGTAAACTAATTCCTTGACGTTTTTTTTGACAGGTATAGGGTTTACCAACAAGAAGTTTGTTTTTTAAAAAAAATAAAACAAAAAATTTAGATGAAAATGATTCAAATTTTTATTGTATTAGAAAGAGTAAGGTTTAGCAATTATAGATGAAAAATGATATCTACCAAAATGTCAACCACGATCTCGCTAAAAATGTCGAATCTTTCATCAAATTGTTCAATCACTTTTTGGAAAACTGGCTGGTTTATTTTATTAATCAAATGTACCTTTTACAGGTCCACCATTTTCATAGTGGATTTTTATTATTTTAATGCGATTTTCGAGCGAATTTGAATTCATTGTAACAAAATTGCCAAACATTATAGGTACTACTGATATATAAAAAAAACTAAATGTCAAAACTGGCAATTGTTTCGATTTGCCCAATAGGAAAAACAAACTTCTTGTTGGTAAACCCTGTATAAAATGGATTTTGATAAATGTAGTATCCATAGTTCTTATTAATATCCTATTGATTTAATGAAAATTTGTTTAAAGTTTAAAATTCATTAGTATTTCCATGTAAAAGTGCTTTCGCTATATCTGAGAAATTGAGGGTGGAGAAGTTTTAGGAAATCAGGCAAAATAAACTAAAATTCGCAATGATCCGAAGGGTTGTCATTACATAAACCACGTTTGGTTGTAAGCAGTGGTGTACGCAGACTACAGCCTTGGGAGGGAATATAAAAAGTGCGGTGTGATCTACCAATTTTAAAAGACATTTGTTTTACAGTAATAATAATAAAATGAATATTATTATAATACAAAATCCAATCCCCTTGTCTGTTGTGCAAGTTTCTCTATTCTTTCGTCTTCTGAAATGGGTAGTTCCCTATGAATTGACATCATTGCCAGTCCATTTAGTCTGTTCTGCGAGCTTGAATTTCTAAGATAGGTCTTTTTTTAAGTATTAATAAGAATTAGCGTAAAATAGAATGGAAGGGTTGGACGCTTGGAGTGGATATATACCCCTTATCCCCCCCCCCCCTTGAGTACGCCACTGGTTGTAGGTAGCGAAACATTTGTAACCACTGTTAGGTAAGTGAATAAATGTTGATAGATTTAGAATGGACAATAGTGCAGAGAATCAAAGAAGAAGAGAAAGGGTCATTATCGGGTTTAGAATACAAAAAAGTCAATAAAGAAAAATTTTCCTGATATCTCTTTAAATTTAAAGGTAAGTAGACCTTCATAAAACTGTTGTCGGCATGCCTAGCATTTAGAATGATAATAAAGCTCATATTTTACCTTTTATAACATTTAATAAGAAATGAATCGTGTTATAAATTACACTTACGATTACAATTCCAAAGCAAAACTATTAAGTACATAAAATCTTCATCACCACTGTCACCAACTTAATTTTACGAGAGTCTGGATGTAGATATTGATTTTCAATTGAAGTGACGTGCTGGACACTTTTGGCCCACGCTTTCGGTGTTACTTTAGAAGATTGGTCTTTTATAACATTTATTACAGTTTTATTTAAATGGGGCTGAAAATAAAAAACCCTCACATTCGCTTTTAATTGCCCTCAAATTAGGTCGATAGGGTTAAAGATACAATGGGGGGGGGGGGGGCACCTTATGTCCATGTTCTGTAGCGATGTCATCAATAACATTACAAAGTGCTTTGTAAAAGTGTTTGCTTTGTGGACCTCGAGTTAATCTTTTTTTTGTAAGATTTCTTCAAGGAACATATCATTTGCATACAAAAATTTGCTGATTTCAGCTTTTGTGGAACTATTTGTTGGTACGTTCTGAATTAATCACGAATGATAACTAGCATTATCATGAATTATGACACTTCTTTGTGCAACCCCACATGGAATGTTATTACGTTTTCCTCTTGAGTCCATGATATCCAGTCAGGTAATCACAAAGGGGTTGAGTTTAATAAATAAAATCAAAACAACCTCCCCTTAACTAATAACGTTTAATGGCAAATTCATTTTTGGTGCATAGTATCTAATGTAGGCACACAATTACTATTTATTTTTATTTTTATTTTAAGTTTTATTTTCATGTAAATAAAAAAAAGTTTAATACAATGAATTTCGTATCAAATTACCTTTCTTCTAAAATTAAATAAAAAAATAAAGAACAAACATTTTGAAGCAAATTAAAATATCTCACAAACCAATTGAACGATTTTAAAATTTTAAACGCAGTAATGCAAGATATAAAATGAGCTTTCAAATGACGTATTACATGACCCATGTTGCCATTTAAAAAAATGGAGGGTATGTTTGTGGGACCCAGGGCGGTTAAGGTATGAAATCTCAAGCTTATGTCAAAATATTATAGACGGGTATCGCCGATTTTTCAAATTTTGATTTTTTTAGAAGTCATAAAGGGTGGCTACTCTTAGTTGAAAATCCCTGTATATTGACCCAAGTTAACGATGTTATCATTTTGCAATAATGGAGAAATATAGTATTTCAATATTGGCTATATAACCTTTACCAACGTTGTGCCAATCTCAACACACGAAATTGGGCCAATATGAAGGGTTGTTCACTTCAGAAATAAGGCATTACCCGACTTACGGAGATAAGGACCGGTAATGGACTGTACTTACTAAATATGCGTGTTTGCGTACCAGAGCAGGCGTTATCAGCTGTGACCGAAATTTCACTTCAAGTATGGCACGAGCGCTTATCAGCTTATCCGAATTAGCAGTGTGTGGGAGGTGTCTTGAAGGAACATAATATTGAAGTGTGTTTGCCTTCACAAGTTGATGATGAGGTTTATGAAGGATGCATAATGAGAAAACAGACAAGAGCTTCAATTCATGTTCCCGGAGGGCTCATAAGCGAAGATCTATGTGGACCGATGCAATAAATGTCAGTGGGCAACTCAAGGGAAGTACCTCTGCTGTTTAAAAGACGATTTTTCAAAATTTCGTCGTGTATTTTTTCTTCGTGAGAAAAATGAAGTAACCGAATGTCTTAACGTATTTATTCAAGAGGCAGAAACTGCTAGAATACGAATAAAGTGGTTACTTACTGACGGAGGTGGTGATTTTGTAAATAAAAACGTAAAGCATGTAGTAGAAGAACACGGTATTGTTCTCCGTGTGACCATGCCCCATACGCTTCAGAAAAATCCCACAGAACGAGAAAATAGAACCTTATTTGAGAATGGAAAATCGTTGATTCATGCTAAGAAATTACCCATTCGACTATGGACAGAAGCAGTGAACACTGCTGCTTTTGTTTTGAATAGTGGTCGGAGGTCCTACAGTAATAATAAATAAATTTCCTATTGAGCTTTGGACGGGAAAGTAAGTTCAAAACATTGACCATTTCAGAGTTGTTGGGACTGAATGTTATGTTCACGTGCTAAAAGAAAGTAGGAGAAAGTGGGACAAGAAAAGTACCAAAGGCCACTTTGTCCTGAAAAGGAGTGGCTTCCTGATTAAGATAGGATGATTAGAAGTCGTGACGTCATTTTCAAAAATGAAGAACCTGTTACAAGAAAACCCAGTGAAGTTGTAGAGGGGGATGGAGGTGTTGGTTTTACAACTGATGCGGTTGGCATAAGTTCCCCTTCCACACTTGAGGTTTCCTTAGGTGGCCCTTTCTTGTTGACACGGTCAAACATCCTGAGACTGTCGATGTCACTACCAAGAAGGGACCTACTGGTAGAGTGGTAGAGGTCAATTTTCATATGAGCCTGAAGAGGTTCAATGTCAAATTTGGTATGCCCGAGGCTAACACTGTGACTACACCTTTGGTGTGTAGTAAGTCAAATCTCGAGAACACTGAGACAAAACGTGTGCTTAGGTACCTCAAGGTGTGTTAGGGTTAGTTTTCAATAAATCTAGTGATGGGGGTCATTGAATCTGCTGACGCTGATTGGGGTGGCACAACAGCAATGATAGAAAATCCTACACAGATTACAAGTAAACAGAGATCCGTAGCGCTTTCAAGAGCTGAGTCTGAATTTGTAGCCCTGTCGGAGACTTCAAAAGAGGCAATGTTTGTAAAAAAAACCTTGTCTGGGAGGTCACTAATTTAGATAGTGCCGTAAAATTGATTAATGATAATCAGGGAGCTGATAAAAGACCCTGTTTATCATAAAAGAACCAAGCGCATAGATATAAGGTATCAGTTTGTGAGAGAGTGGTTTAATAATAAGGCAATGACTGCAGGCAGATATGCTCACTAAGGCGTTGCCAAGGGCCATGCAAGGTGTTGGGAAGCACTAAATGCCCTTCGTCAACAATAAAAAGGGAAAGTGTTCAAAATAGGCAGCATTCCTGTTTATTAGTTTTAATAATGTTGACTAAACTTAGTTTTGTTTTATGTTATTTGTCAGATTATTATAATATGTACAGGGTGTTTTTTTGGGAGCTTTAGTCAGACGTTTCTGGGAAAGTTGTATAGGTAGGTTTCTGAAAATGTGCACTTGGGGGTTACTCTGAAAGCCGAATCGATCTAAAATATTTTCAAAATGGCAGCACTTCCGGAAATGCCGGAAGTAGCTACCAACTTCGTTATTTTAAATAGCAACCCCTATTTTTTATTGCATTTTTGGATTCAACGTGAAATTTCATACCAACATGTCAATATCTACAAGTTATGGTTTTTAAGTTATTTTCATTTATTTAAAAAAAATGGCGGATGCAGACGGTGCTTTAAGAATTCATTACTTGAAAACTGATGTAACTATGGCAACCGAGTTTTCACCAGCGCTTAAAGGAAGAATGGGGCTTTCTTTTCGTGTACTTAAAAAAAAGTTATGTTGCGTACGACGTCACCTATGAGGCTCCAAATTTAAGAAAATTCAAAGACTGAAAACTCAGATTTTTTAAATGAAATGACCATTTTCTTACTATTGCATTTGATAGAGAATAAAAATGGGCATATTTTGGTATTACATGTTCCTATCCGTATCTTTAATAGTTTCTGACTTATTCTCATTTCATCGCATTGATACCATTTTTTTCGAATTTTTTGTAGTAGTCGACCATGACATGGACCATGGCAATCGAATTTTGAACAAATCAAGTGATACTAAACCGTCACCTGTAATGGGTTAACATAAGTTTTTCAATAATCGAAAAAAATGAAAAATGGCTCGCAATGGTTTTACATATTAAGATTTTTGGAATCTAATTGTTATTTATGGTGAAATGAACAGAATCGCGTCACATGCCTGTCATACGTTCATTGAGAGATATCCAGAAAGACCGCGTCCTAGTGAACGCACCATCCGAACACTGGAACGAAATTGTTTGAATTTTGGAAGCTTTGTACCACCTTACCTACAGTAAGAATTGTACGAATACCTAATGTTAAGGAACCATGAATATTTTTTGGGGAGTATTACTTGGTCAGACGAGGCCAAATTTAGTAAAAATTTAATTGCCATAATTCGCATTGCTGGTGCCATTAAAATTCTTGTTTGAATGGAGATGTACACTTTCAAGAGTGCTGGAATTTTATTGTACTTTGTGCGTTTAAGAATAACAATATTTTGTGTTTCCACATTTATCCAGAAAATTTGAATACAGAACTTTATTTGGAAATTTTACGCAATATTGTTGTTCCTGCAACAGAATAGCTGCCTCTGCAAGAATATGCTCAATACTGAATCACAAGTCATACAATACTCCACACGAGAACATTTAGGAAAAACGATTTTGTGTTTGGAACATGAATGCGCTAATTTTGATCATGTGTTGAAGAAGACATGGTTTTAAATTGATTTGAAACTAACAGGTGACGGATTGATTGGTTTAAAATTCGTTTGCCATTGCCATAAGGTCATGGCGAACTACTAAAAAATCCGAAAAAAATGGTATCATTGCAATGAAATGAGAATAAGTCAGAAACTATTAAAGATAGGGATAGGAACATGTAATACCAAAATATGCCCATTTTTATTCTCTATCAAATGCAATAGTAAGAAAATGGTCATTTCATTAAAAAAAACTGAGTTTTCAGTCTTTGAATTTTCTTAAATTTGGAGCCTCATAGGTGACGTAGTATGCAACATAACTTTTTTTTAAGTACACCAAAAGAAAGCCCTATTCTTCCTCTATGCGCTGGTGAAAACTCGGTTGCCATAGCTACAACCGTTTTCAAGTAATGAATTCTTAAAGTACCGTCTGCATCCGCCATTTTTTTTTAAATAAATGAAAATAACTTAAAAACCATAACTTGTAGATATTGATATGTTGGTATCAAAAGTTATGAGATTTCACGTAGAATTCAAAAATGCAATAAAAAATAGGGGTTACTATTTAAAATAACGAAGTTGGTAGCTACTTCCGGCATTTCCGGAAGTGCTGCCATTTTGAAAATATTTTACATCGATTCGGCTTTTTGAGTAACCCCTAAGTACAATTTTTCAAAAATCTACCTATAAAATTTTTCCAGAAACGTCTAACTAAAAGTCCCAAAAAAACACCCTTTATATTTTTTGTTAAGAACATGAATTAAAAAAATCCCAATAAAATGAAGTCATGAACACCAAAAAAAAAAAAATCACATCTCATTAAATTGTTGAAAATGTGAGAACCTGTTTCGATTCAAAAAATCAAAATCGCCCTTTCAATTCGTCAAGTGGAACGCGACGCGATGTGAACTATTTATGTAGTTGCCGTGCTGCCGATCATACCTTGTTTTCAATTTTGCAAATTTTTAAAAGAAATAATGGCTGCTCTGATTTAAATATAAAAAGGACTAAACCAAACTCATTTAATTGATGCAAAAGATGAGAACCCTGTGAGCTTTGTACGCTCCAGCACTGGGTTAGTTTTACCCAGGAGTGTGGTTTGGACCAATATGTAAATTAAGTGCACCCCAAAGAATAATTTAATTACGAACTCGTTTGAAAATGCACGACCCTCACCTAGTACACGATTGCCGTAAATTTATTCGCATGGTAATAATAATTTGGAAACGGTCTCATTTATTGATTTACCTCTTGTAGGGCAGAGAAATTAGGGTGTTTTTTTTTTGGCGGTGCAAAAGCTTTCATATTACAAAGTAAACGTTTACCTTACAAAAATAGGTGTAAAATAATATTTCAGTCATTAACCCCTGAAAGTTAATGGAATAATTACAGTTTACAGACAGGTGGTGCGGACCGCCCTTTTTGAAGGGTAAGAATTTTAGCATCTAAGGGCTACGAACTTTTCGACGATCTCAAGCGGAGAAATGCGAACGGGAAAGAGGATTCCGTATATAAAGCTTTTTTAAAACGGTATTCGGATGAACGTTGATCGAAAGCAAGCAAAAGTAATATAGAATGTGTAGCTTTTGATATTTTAAAGGAGGTTTGTAAGTTTGATATCAAAATTGTTTTCCTTTATACAGAGTTCCCCGGTCACGTGACGTAGAAATCCTTATAATACTACTGAGTAACTTTGAATTCAGTTTCGTATTATACGTGCGCGTGTTCTGTACAAAAATTGGTGTTTTTCGTTTTTTCTCTCTTTATATCATTTTTAAATTAAAAGGTGCTCTACATTCATTAAATTTTGATTAACGTACGGTGTCTGTGATCTTGAACTATAAATTTATCTAATTTTAGGTAAGTAAAGTTTTTAAATCCTAATCATTTTTATAATAACTTGTAATCACTTACGTAACTTTAAATAATTTTAATTCCGGTTTTTTTCGCCACATTTATGCCAGTTTTGGCGGTTAATGCACAATAATGTGATTGGTCCAATCCGCACGACCATAAGCATCGTATTAATCAATCGGCATTTCACGAATACCAGTCTACTTTAATTTTGTACAAATTATTTTGTAATTCCGCAAAATTGTTTGGAAACCGTAATAAGAAAGTAGGAAGTTTTCGATTTTATAGCTATTTCCAGTTTCCGTAGGAAGTAATTAAGTACTAAAACCCAATTTTCAAAGATATTTACAAAATATGTATGTATTATCAAAAGTAAATCCATTTCTTATATTATTTGACCTAATACATCGTTTGTTTAAATTTGTAGTGCGATAAAAATATTTATTGCGCTAATAATAATAACCCGGAAGTACTATTTCACGCTTTTTGATACCTCAGCAATTATTTTATTTTTATTTATTTTAATTGTTTGATTACAATGTAAAGTGTTCCTGTGCAAACAAACATTGCATGTTGTATTGATCTATTTTCTCCGTTTGTGTAACTGTTTGGTGAAAATTTAGCTTTTGGCATTCACTGGAAGGTCATAAAAATATCTTAACGAAACTGAACGTTCATTTTTAATTAAAAAAAATAACGTTTTCATAGTGAACACTTTTACTGTCATATTCCCGTTACATTTTACTAGACGACCCACTTACACGATCCTCATCCTACGAAATTTGTTGTGATGTGTATTACTTAAATGTCACATTTCCAAACAGGTTTTATTCTTCTAGAGTCTAGACGACTTTGTGGCAAGTTAATAATATTTAAAAATCTCCTTTTGTCTAATAATGAACCAAGAAAAAAAAATGCCGACTTTAACAAAGGTAGTGGCGAACAACAACTGGGTACCTACTTAAGATACGTGTGACATTAAGTTAATGCTACGCGATTAGCCCTAATTGGATTTTCTTTTCTAATGGAACTATGGAAAATCCAATTTGCACTTTAGGTCAATTTCAGTCTTCGCCGTGTATTGTTAACGTAAACTAATATTTTTAGTTAGTTGTTTGAAATTATACTGAATATAACCGACGATACCATACGTGCAGTATATAAGGGGCAAGTCACTTTATTAGCGCTACTTGATTACACAAAGTTGTTAGATCACTCCCTATTAATCGGTATTCTTGATAAACTTGGGTTTGATCGCCAGTTTGATTATCAGTAGTTACTTGGACAACAGTTATCAGTCGGTCTTTCTTGGCGAAAAATGTTCCAGTTTCCTACGAGTAAGCAAAGGCGTACCGCAAGGATCTGTACTGGGACCATTATTATTTACGATATATGTCTCCGTTTTCCCGACAATACTAAAATCGTGCAAATCACATTTCATCTATGCCGATGACGCCCAAATTTATCTGTCCTTTTCACCATTGGAAGCTCAAAACGCTTGTAAAAAATTAAATGACGACATGTCACAAATTTGTATAATCTCAGAACGGCACGGCTTACAGCTTAATTCTAATAAAACCAAAGCCATTCTATTCGGGAGAGTCAATGAAAGATTACAAGTAAGGTAGCGGCACCAGTAGCTGACAGTGCTCCTAAAGCTGACACTGACATCATTAAATGTCTCAAACAATAATAAAAACTATCATTTCTATGTTCTGTAGGTCTGTAAAATTGAAGTGGTAGACTAGCCATCGTCAGGTGGCAAAACTACATTTATATTGTATATAATTCCAATATAATAGTGCATTTATGTTGCAACGACGGTGAAGGTCAGACTTCTGTGTGCAACTCTTACTATTTTGTCAGTTGGTAAATTAAGAGTTTTAAAACAATATATATTTTTACAATAATAATTTAACTGTTTTTGTGGTTTTATCTGACTAATTAATGTGTAAAGGGCATGTATTTATTACTTTATTGTAAATAACCTATAAATTTTAGGCGGAATTTGTTGTGTCAGCTAATGGTGCATGAAAGTACATCTGTACATTTACCTAACATTGAGTGACAGGTGAAGGTACAGTACATTTTGAATAGTGGCACCAATGGCTGACACCATTTTGACAATACTGTGAAACAGTTTTTAGTACATTTTTTATGTGGTTAGGTAAAAAAAACCCCGGGAAAAAAAACTGGTAAAAAACCCTAGGAGAAAAGACCCCCCCGGAGGAAAAACCGCCGAAAAATAATTATAGATGGCTGTGAATAAATACATAAATATACAAAGTTTGGGGTCTTTTTTCCCAGGGTTTTTTTCCGGGAGTGTTTTTACCGGGGGTCTTTTTTCCGGGGTTTCTTTTCCTAGATTCATTTTTTATACATAGATGATGGCCGACACAAAGGGAAAGATCTTACAATACACCGAGGAACAAATGAAGGATTCTTTAGCAGCTACTACTAGACGTGGTGTTTCGGTAGCTAGGTACCACAGCTAAAACTTACGGAGGTCCAAGAACTACTTTGCTTTGTTAGGTGAAAGGGAAATATCCAGAGGAAAGGAAGATGGACCCGTCTAGAATTTTTACTAAGACAGAAGAAGAGTTAATTGTGATTTGGCTATTAGAAATGGCAAAAAGAAAATTTCCTGTGACCAAATAAATGTCATTGCATTCAGTACGACGGTTACCTACACAACGAGTATGAGCACTGAGAATCTGTATTTCGTTTAAATATAAAGCAGAAAGTGCTTTGCTGTCTACAATTTATTGAACCACATTGTTGTCAGCTACTGGTACTTGTCGTGTCAGCTTTAGGAGCAAACCATTTTTATGTGTGTCAGCCATAGGTGCATTTAATCATTATTTAAAAAAAATAGAAAAAAACATCAACTTGGTAAATAAAAGCTTTTGAGTATGATATAATGATAGAAAAACCTTATTCCATTAATATGGTTACATTAACTATGACTTTTTATGTTTAAAATCATGGAAACAGATTTTTTAATGCAAATTTGTTCTAAAAGTGTCAGCTACTGGTGCCGCTACCTTAACACCTGGATTCTGGATTTCGATGGGAGGGTGGGAGAACCCACGCGCACCTAGGCCAACTATTCGGGCCCTTTGTGCTGCCTCCCTGATTAGAGTCGTCCGACCCCGCAACGTCACTCAAGCCATCCCACACGTGAGATGAACCTGAGGATGTTGGATGGGGAAGCGGCTCTAATCTTAGCCATGTCCGGCCAGGATTCTCCCAACATGGATCGTCTTAATTCGACAAGTACGGGACATTCACACAATATGTGTTGCGCCGTCTCGTCTTCTGTGTAGCATCGCCTACAGTAACACCTATGACCTAATATCAAGTTTAATCAAATTATTCAGTTAACAGACACCGTAAAAAACCTGGGATTAGTCATGGACCATAGGTTAAGGTACAAAGAACATTATAACAAAATGCCTCAATGTTGGCTATGGCATGTTAAAGTTGCTTTTCACAATAGACACGTCTTAAACATAAAATCAAAAACTCTTCTTTGCGACGTGCTTGTTTTGTCGAGGTTCAACCACTGTAACGTAGTATATGGGCCATGTCTTGATAACATCGATTAAGGTAGAATTCAAAAAATACAAAATTTATGTACCTATGCGCTTGATTTTTTGCCATTAGGAAATACGAGAGGATTAGCCATAAGTTGTCTGAATTAAAGTGGTTGAACATATCCCAACGATGGGATTTACATGCTGCATTCCTTTTCCATAGTGTCATTATTAATAAGTGCCCAAAATACCTGTATGATAAAAGAACGTTCCGAACAGATGTTCACACATTAAATTTGCGATATAAAGGGTTACTTACACCACCTATTCATGAAACTGATTACTTTAAAAGATCTTTTGCGTACAACATAAGTAGTTAAATTAATGTATAACAGTCTCCCCGACAGTCTAAAATCTCTCTCCCCGTTTAATTTGAAAATAAAATCGAAAACTGCGTAAAATGATGAAAGGTGGCCCAACATTTCCATTTCAACGCTAAGGTAACAATATTATACAACTAAGGCCTAAGCCAACTAATTCATGTACAATATTTCCCCTCGTCAGCGCCGCACAGCGTTGCATACCGGGTTAAGTGGCAGAGCAGACGGCAAAATACTCTTTTCCTGTACTGAACTTCGCCCTGTACACTTAGTTTATTTTTATTGTACTTAAATATAGAGACAATAGGTAAAATCCAGAACCACTATTTCATGATGTGTATAGAGACAATATTATTATTATTTATTAGTATTATATCAAAATGATTTTTTTAATGAGTAGTCCACTAAACTTTTGGATTGCAGCGCTGTGTATAGGACCTATTATAAGTATTTGACCCACCACCGATTTAATCATGTTCTAAATAAAAGTTGATTTAAATTCTCAAAACCTTCCCCATGATATATTTATTGATTTTTAACGTACCTACACAATATTTAAATTACTTATAAAAAGTACATATTAACGACATGTTTCGATAAATTTTGTAAATTCATTATCATCATCAGGCTAAAATTAGGTAATGAAAATTGAGGAATTAAGACGACGAGAAAAAATTGCATTAACACGGACGTAAAATCTTGACTAAACCACATTTGATAATTGAATGTGGACAGCAAGCAGAATCGAAGAGAAAACATATAATAAAAAACCGCTAAAATCAAGGTGCAATTAAACATCTTGGGTAAGTTCGGATATTCTCACAAAGGGGTAGTGAATTACGACATGTTTCGAGAGCAAACTGCTCTCATTCTCAAGCGTTGAATTTTATAGGTAATTAAGTCGATACAATTGTGAATATGAATGAATAAATGATAATCAAACATGTGGGGAATCGAGAGGTAACATTGTACCTACTAGATTAAAAAATTGAATTACACAATAAACGTTAGGTACACAAATTAAGTAATTGAAAATTGATGAATGTGGAACCCCAAATGGGTATCCAACCATAAGAAGCTTGATTGACCATCGATTAACATTAGGTAATTAATAACATTAAAATTAAACGGTACTTAAAATGTGGTTGTCAGAAATGAATGTCAAACAAGTATAGGTACAATGTCAAAAATTAAAACGTGCAATTAGTGCGCGGGAGTAGGCGCCCAAATCGAACGACATAATTATAAACTTCACGATTATGTGAGATTACCATTTTTAAGAAATAAAATGGTAAAAACAAGCTGTGAACAATATTCGATTGTCAAACATGAGAAAAAAGAATCAGCACCCCATTTAGAGTCAAATTTATTCACCAACTGCAATTATGGAACCAACGAATTTATGTTTTAAATAGTCACATCTTAATTGTTATTTTGTTTTTATTGACACGCTTAATTATTCTAACAATTGTGTCGAATATTCATAATAAAAGAGTATAAGTTACAATATTTTGGGAAGATTCTCTTGAAATAACTTAAAAATATGCCACTTTTCTTCAAGTCCTGGACACAACGCCCACCACCTTCTAAATCTCCATCTTCGTCACAAGGTCCACTTTTAAATTTAGTCATAACGTTCACTTTGGTCATAAGGCCCACCGCTGGTCACAACGTCAACTTTTAAATTTGCTCACAACCTCCACCGACTTGTATTATGTAGTTAAATCGCCCGCCGACCTTGGCCGTAAAATTCACCTTTCTTTTTCTGGTTACAACGCCCACCAATGCACTCGAGCCACATTTTCAGTTGAACAATTGCAGAGGTTCTAGATTTGACTCATACAGACTGTCGCGCCTAGGCCTATAGCTCTCTTATCTCAAAAAATTTAAAAAATGATTCTAATCAAGTTTTTTATAATTTAAAAATACTTTTGACTATACAGTGTGTCGCAATTCGTCTGGGCGTTGGTTATTTTTTTACATTTTGGAATTCCCTATCGAATTTAAGGGCGACCTTATTATTATTATTATTATTATTATTCTGGGGGTGGTCCCAATAGGTTCCCGCACTGCGACCTTTTGGTCTATTGTGCTCCCCGGTGTTGTCTACCCTTCAAGAATACCTGTATCTTTTACAAAGTCCAGGATTTTAGTAGGGTGAATCTTCATTACTTCCTCTTGTGTAATTTTTTCATTTCCAAGTAGGAGTTCCCTTGCCTTTATGAATGCCTCACATTGGCAAATGACGTGATAGGGCGTTTCATCTGCCTCACCACAACCCCTGCATGTCGGGCTTTCAGTCAGTCCCATGTTGTGCAGGTGTTTGTTCATGCGACAGTGGCCCGTGACCATTTCTGTCGCAAGTTTTATCTTCGTCCTGCTTAACTTTAAGATGGACGTAGCTAGGTCCCCGTTTGGGGTTTCCAGGAAGATCTTGGAATGACTCTGTCCTGGGATTTTCGACCAATGTCTGCAATGCTCTTTCGTGAGTATTGCTTGAATCTCCTTTTTGACTGTGTTATAAGTAATCCCACAAGCCGGTTCGGGTCCTATGAATGGTTTTGCCTTGCCATTCTCGCAAGCTCGTCAGCAACCTGGTTACCTGCGATTCCCGCATGCCCAGGTGCCCACACTAGTGTGACTGAGTTGCACTTACCTAGTGCGTTTAGCATTTGTGTGCATTCAAGGACTAGCCCTGAATTGACCACATATGAGTCTATTGCTGCAATCGCTGCTTTGCTGTCTGTCACTATAAAGATTTTCCTTTTGATAAGGTTCTCTTTTAATAGTTGAGCAGCCGCCGTCAGGATTGCATATACCTCGGCTTGGAATACGGTCGCTTGTTGTCCTAGGCTTACAGAAATTCTGCAGCCCCGTCCATTGCTCCCGTATACTCCAGAGCCGGTGCCCTTTGTGGTTTTCGAGCCGTCTGTGTAATACACGATTCCATTCAGCTTCGCTTTACTGGAATTGCTCTCCCATTCTTGCCGAGTGGGGATTGTTGTCTTAAACAGTTTGATAGGACAAACTGTTTTGGGTATCCTCTCAGTGTTCATACTAAGGGTTTTGTCTTTGGAGATTTCGTCAAAGATGAGCGACAGAAGCGAGTGCCCCGCCCTTGACGATCCCTCCTCGCCGTTAACTCTCAGCCGGTATGCCCCTCTGAGCGCCTCTGCCCTAATTGCTAGGTTTAGCGGCGGTAAGTTCAAGAGGGTCTCCATAGCTGCCGTGGGGGTGGTTATCATTGCCCCCGTGATGCCAAGGCAAGCCCTACGCTGCACCTTGCTGAGTTTCTGTATGTTCGTCTGGGTGGAGGTTTTATGCCACCACACTAGTGAGCCATACGTAATGATCGGTCTGATCATTCTGGTGTATATCCAGTGGGTCATCATTGGAGATAAGCCCCACTTGCTTCCGAACGCTCGCCTGCAAGCCCACAAGGACTTTGTGCTTTGTTCGCTGTCTTCTCTAGGTGCGGTTTGAAGGTTAGCCCTTGGTCAAGCGTTATTCCCAAGTATTTGCCTTCTCCCACAACCTTCACCTTGGTGCCATATATTGTTTTTTATAATTTAAAAATACTTTTGACTATACAGTGTGTCGCAATTCGTCTGGGCGTTGGTTATTTTTTTACATTTTGGAATTCCCTATCGAATTTAAGGGCGACCTTAATAACAAGTATTGGGTGATAAATAGCGCCATTATGGTGCTACTTCATGATTTTCAAAAAAAGATATGATTGTGGCTACCTTTGAAAATTTCAATATCTATCTCCGAAACGAAACAACGTGCGGAGAGATGCGGTTAACACCATTAAAAGAACACCATATCTTTTCTGAGAACGCCGAAGAATGTCGTTTGAAAACTCATTCCACTGCCACACTACGTCGTATGTAGGTATTAAACCACATAATGTTCTCGAAGCTCGCGACTTTTTAAACCCACAGGAACAACGTACTGTGTCGAGTGGAAAGTCGTTGAAAACAGGGCCGGACTGGCGCACCTCGCGATGCGGTTTTATCTAACAATCGAACGAAATAATAAAATCGAACTTAAATTAAAGATGTCAATGTCGTAGTACCGGATGGCCCCAAGTGATTATCATTGTGAAAGAAATTAAAATGTCAAGGAAATTTCATTTCAAAACCATTTCAGAGGCATCGGTATTTCAAAATTGTTTCTATAATATCATTTACAATAAGTGGAAACTTTGCAGTTTCGGCGTCAAAATATCTTCAAAGTTATGGTCATGTTTCCTCATTTAATTTGGTTATGAATGCATAAGTTCATGGATTTTATGAATATTTTGTGATGTTGTAACTAAAAATTGATATTACAATTTATGCATATTAAAACAACTGGCAGAAGAATACTAAGTAGCGGGACACATTGTATAGTTAAGCGTTTTTAAATTATTTACAATTATATTCGGGAAACTTTCATTCGAATCATTTTTTTAGATTTTTTGAGATGCCTAAGAGAGTCTTAGGCGTGGCACTACGCCAAATCTAGAACGTTTGCAATTGTTCAGTGGACGATATGGCCCAAGTGCATTGATGGAAGTTGTGACGAAGTAGGTCTTATGATCATAGAAGTGCGCGTTGTGACCAGAAAAAGAAAAGTGAACATTACGACCAACGTCGGCGGCCGATATAACCAAATTTAAACGTGGACGTTCTGACCGGAAAAAGAAAAAAGGACGTTACGGTGGGCGATATGACCAGAAGGCGTCGGTGTAGGTTATGACCAGATTTAAGAGTGAACGTTATGACCAAATTGGACGTTATGACTAAATTTAAAAGTGGACGTTGTGACCAAGATGGCGGTTTAAAAGGCGGCGGGCGTTGGGACCAGTAGACGTTGTGTCCTAGACCCTAGTGATATATTATCACAATCTCCTTGAATTTGGTTTGGGTCTTGAAATATTTATTCAGAGCAATATTCACTTTAAAACGGTTCAAAATTGAGCGAAAAATGGTCCTACATTCCATTCAAAATGTTAACTTCAACCAACAAGCTTTTTCTTACAGTGTACCAATTTGAAAATTATATCACCCCCTATTTAAAATCCAGAAATATGCAAAACTATGTCAAGTTGATTTTCAAGGGGAGCATTTTGTAAGGCGGTTTTTTAATTAAACTACATCAACCCTTTAGCGGACCTGAAAACGACCCCCTAAAATTTAAATAGGACAGGGGTTGAGTAATACCCATGAGTACCTACCTTTTCCAAAATACCACATACTTGACCTTTTTTCGGTACTTTTGAAGTGCCGGAATAAAAAGCGCGCTTTCTTTTATTAAATTTTTGTGTTTAGTTTCTAAACACTGATAAAGTCTGTTCTCAAACCCATCTCTAAGGTTTTGTAAAACTTTTACTTGCATTTTTCTACACGTAGCTGTTGTTCTGCTCTAAAAATCCTTTAGGTTGTGTTTTGTAGAAGACCCCCATCGAAAGAAATCTAGAGCCATTAAGTTTGGTGATTTGATTGCTACTCTTCGACCAATCTATCGGCCAGGAAATCTATCATTTAACCATTGTCGAACGGGCGAAAGTAATGTTGTGGAGCTCCATCTTGTTAGAAGTGAATTAGATCTTGTTGCAAAATCATATTACCAGTCGCATTTTGCCACATTAAGTAGTTGTTGTTAAGGGGTGTATTATTGTTTCAAGCAGATTTAAGTAGAGCTCACCAGTTTGATTTTCGAGAATGAATGAATATCCAACGAGATGTCCAAAGTATCAGCCCAAACGTGTTGTGTGTATTAGCTTCCCTACAATTTGGTTCGTTAACATGTCCATTCAGAAAAAACTCACTACTAAATCAAATTCGCCATTTTTCCTTCTGTTGAAATCTTCGTTGTTGAAGAATTTGCATTTTTATTTAGTCTAAACGCACAAGCTTTAATTCGCAAAACTAAAATTACAATAAAGTAAGTACCTAGTACTTTTGAGAGACAACTGCAAAAAGTGTCAAATGTGCCATTGTTACATAATGGGGCTTGATCCCAACATTTAGTTGATTTAACAAATTTCAGTTCAATGTTTCTACCAAATTTGGTTTTAAAATTCGCACTCCTTAATTATATTGCAATTTCCGTTTCACTGAGTTGTCTAACGTACGTAAAATTAACAATGCAAAGTCAGCAGTGCAAAGATTTTATGATGCCATCTTTAAAGCCTAATTAATTGCTAAAAAATTAACTGTACTGCGAACTTTACTATGTATAGTTAGCAGTACACCCTTTAAAAAGCTAGTTCAGATAAACCTAAGAGTTTAAAACCAAAGAAACTATTAAAGGATAATGAAATGCTATAATCTCAAATTAATTGCTTTCTTAGTAGATGTTCTGCTTTCCGTTATCATTTTTTCTCTGTGTAATCTTCTTACCTTAATGAATATGCCGATTTGTGGGTACTTCCCTCCTCTTATTCTTCTGAGTATTTATTATTGTTATTATTTATTTTTTGAGTAATCGAAGCCAAACAAACCTAGCACGCTATACACATTTACAAATCTTCTATGTCCTGACCCGAATTTGATGAACCAGGAACATTATTGACGATCGTCCCGGATCGTCCAGCACTCGCTCCACCTCGCCAATCCGGCCGAATTCCCCAGTTTACTATAGGTATCTAGTCTAGTCGGGTCTAGGACACAACGTCCACTGGTCACAACGCCCACCGCCTTCTGAACCGCCATCTTGGTCACAACGTCCACTTTTAAATTTGGTCATAACGTCCACCTTGGTCATAACGCCCACCGCATATTCTGTCACTCTGGTCACAACGTCCACTTTTAAAT
Source organism: Pyrocoelia pectoralis (assembly GCA_036250285.1). Lineage (NCBI taxonomy): Eukaryota > Metazoa > Arthropoda > Insecta > Coleoptera > Lampyridae > Pyrocoelia > Pyrocoelia pectoralis. The sequence continues at coordinate 32,307,012 of CM070077.1, forward strand.
TTGGTCATAACCTCCACTCTGGTCACAACCTCCACCGACGCCTTCTGGTCATATCGTCCACCGACGTTGGTCGTAACGTCCACTTTTCTTTTTCCGGTCACAACGCCCACCTTTCAATTTGGTCACAACGTCCACTCTGGTCACAACCCCCACCGACGTACGTCGTAACGTTCACTTTACTTTTTCTGGTCACAACGCCCACTTCTAGTATTGATTATAATATCTACTTGGTCACAACGTCCACCAATGCACTCGGGCCACATCGGCCGCCGTACAATATACAATACAACTTTTGTGTTCTGATAGAGACGTTTAACTTGTACATACATAACAAAAGATTGCTATGCTATGCGGAAAATATACCTACCTTTTAACAAATCTGTTCCCGAAAAAAATCCTCTTACACAGTACGAAGTAAAAGGGAAGTATCTATTGTATTAGCGTTCCAAAAAAAATTTGCACATTTTTACAAATCTTTGCGTTTCTGAATACGTAGATTCAAAATATTAAAACAACATTTTCCGTCTGTCGTCTGTAGTCTGTAGTCTGTACGTACACATTTCTTGCAACGCTCTAAACTCAGAAACGATTAAAGTTATCGATATGCGGTTTTCGCCAATCGATTGCATTCGGGCCAAGAACGAAAATGCTGATATTACCTTTAATTAGACACTTCCGGTGTAAGCTAAAATGGCGGCACTCAGTTTTTTATAAGATAAAATTGCAGTTTTTTTATGTAGTTTAAGAGTATTTTTTTCTGAATTCAGTATTTATTTTTTGAAAAAAGTGTTAATACGAGGGAAGTCTCGTGGCAACTTGCCAGAATTTTTTTTGCTAAGAAATGATTTACAGAATGGTTATTGCCATTTTTTACTGACATAATAATAAAAGTATTATTGACCTACACATACTTGAGTTGTCAAGTTACTAAATACCTACGTATTACTACTACTATCTATACAGGGTGTTACCTGAATGCTGTGAGGAAAATTTAAAGACTCTACATCTAATCTCAAAATACGAAAAAAAGTTCATATAAACATGGGCCCGGAAATGCTCCGTTTTCATAGTATGTACGGGGTGTTTAAGCTTAATTTATTTTACATTTATCGAAAACCCGTTGTAGGTAGTGATTTGAGTTTTGGTACACGCAAATGTTTCAATGAAGGTCACGTTTACGGTTCACATGTACCTGCTCAATATGAATCATAAATAAAACAATAAATCCGTTTGCAAAAGGGTGGTGTACCTATAGGTATAATATAAAATTTCGCGCGTTTGTCGGGATACTCGGGATACCCTAACAAGTGATTTAGAAATGTGCAGAATTGGCGCCAGCTTCAGGGAACGTGATTTTCACAATAACAAATTTTCGTAAGCTGTCTAGGAATTACCTGTCTAAGACGGATTGCTCTATACAGTGACAGCCGACAGGGTGTAGAATTCGTCGATGCACCATAGAGATTTCAATGTAAAAATCATTATATTCGATTATTTGCTTCCCTAGACAGAAAGGCTATTTAACTTTTTTGTAGATTAAGCAAATCTACATCCGTACATGTTGTTTAAGAAAAATTGAACATTAAAAGTGAACTTTGGCAAAAAATAGTGGTGCCATGGAATCGTTGACATACTTAACAATAACAGTTGTTTGTCTGTCAACGAGCATCATTGCAGTGCATTTTATCTAATTTGAGCGTCGTTGCAGCAAGATTCAATCATATTAATTATACGTATTCTACAAACGAAAAAGTCGAAATGATGAAATAGATTTATTCTGGTTACCATTAAGATTCGTCATGATTCATTAAATGAAGTTATTTTATTTATTTCGTATTATCACAGACATGTGGTATTATTAATTATGTAAACGAAAGTGGAAAAAATACATTTGCTTTCTGAAAAATTCAAAGTAAAAAATAAGTAGGTAACATCAGTCGATTCAGAATTTTTGTCTCTAAAAAAAAGTTAAATAATAGACGTTTTGTATGAAATAATTAGGGAAGCAAATAATCGAATAAGTAGTATAAGATTTTTACATTGTACCTAATCCGTATGGTGCATCGGTCACTTCTACACCCTGTCTGGTTACCCCCTTATCTCAAAAATCCGAAAAAATTTCCGAATGAAACCAGAAACCAGAAATTTTAATGTCTGCGATATGAAACAACGCACGGAGATGCGGTTTACCGAAAGAAATTAATTTCTTTTATTAGAAGTCCAAATAATTTCATCAGTAAGCACACATTTCAATTGTAGATAATTTGATTTTTTTACTGGAATGGTACCTGTACCTATAGAAATTTTGCCATCATGTGATGCAAATTTTCATTCTCTTTCAATTTTATTAATGTGTCCTTATGTGGCTATAGTTAGGAGATATTTGCGATTGTACAGTTTTCTGAGTTGCTGGTTCCGATTTAATCTACATTTTGGACGAAATTCCACTGCCACACTACCAAGAGGAACGACGCGACGTACTGTGTCGAGTGGAAAGTCGTCGAAACCAGGGTCGGACTGGTCAGTCGAACTTAAATTAAAGATGTCAATGTCGTGGTATCGGATGTCACCAAGCGAATATCATTGCGTTAGAAGAAATTACAATGTCAAGCAACTTTCATTCCAAAACCATTTCAGAGGCAAAGCTGTAATATGAGGTGTTTTAATAAAAATATATCAAATCATATAACCTACTATTTTACTAACAATCACTTTAGAAAATTTTTTTAATCGTATTTAGAAACATGAATCTGAATTTGCAAGAAGAAAAAAGCAACTCTGCGAATATTTTGAGTGCTGCTAATGGCCTGTTCCAGTTTGCATCCTACCCGCGGAATCAAAAAAATGGTAGGACAAAATCGTTGCTATGCAGTAAAATGCCTTTTTTGAAAATTATGAAATAGCACCAAAACGTCCAAAACGGTAAAAAGTAAATTCAAATTATAAACAATTTGGTTCGGTGAAACTTTCATTCGAATCATTTTTAGATTTTTTGAGATAAGAGAGCTACAGAGTAAATTCGTCTTAGTGGGCGGACATAACGGAGCGCTGACCATCGCTCCGACCTTAGCATAGCACCCTAGCATCGATCAGAAAAAGAAACAGTTAGGGCTTTTAAATGTTACCGGTCATATTGGCGCCTCGACCCTCGCTCCGCGCATAGGTCGGAGCCAGGCCCTGGTACCATGGAGTTGAGCTTAGTATTTTTTCGACCCTCGACCATCGCTCACACAATGGTAGACAAAGAAAAATTAATCGGTCTTGTATTTGTCAGAGAAGCTACATGGAATAAAAGAAACAGATATCACCAGAATTGTGTAATTTTAAATAGATTATGGGGAGAAATTGCAGAGGAGTTTGGTGTACTAATTGCCATTCTCATATATTCAAAAAAACGAGTTGAATCTTTTCTTAAAGCTGTACACATGATGGAATTCACCATACTGAAAACGCTTTTTATTTAGAGGATTATTTAGCACTTGAATCCAGTAACACGTCTTCATCATCAGAAGAAGATATTAAAACATCCATGTCTATGAAGCTCGTTTACGGTTTAAACTGAAATACAAATGCGTTGGTCGAGGCTTCAATGTGACCACCTACGCGCTATGGTCGGAGCGAAGGTCTAAGGTACCATGCTTGGGTCGGAGCAATGCGCTTATGCGATGGTCTCCGTTATGTCCGTACCCTTAGGCGCGGCACTCTGTATGAGTATCTACGCCAAATCTAGAACCTCTTCAATTGTTCAACGGACGATGTGGCCCGAGAGCATTGGTGTACGTTTATTTGTATGACCTCTTGAATTTGCCCAAATCTTTCAACCGAACTTTATTATTATATCCCATTTAACATGTGATACATAATGCTTCGAATTTTTCTAGAAACTTTTATCTTTCCCATTAAGCTGACTCAAACAGAAAGGATTCGTCAGAACTGAAAGTAACGCTGTGTGTTCCGGTTATCTTTGCTCACTTGGTAATTTGACTTAAACGTTAATTGGTAATTTAACAGTAACTTGATAACTCAAGTATCTGTAGGACAATAAGAGATTTATCTTATTGTTATGTCAGTAAAAGATGGCAATGAAGGACGCTAACTTATCTCTTTTGTTGAAAACCATATTAAGCAAAATGTTATGAGAAATATATTCAGGAACTGAAGCAAATGCAAGAAAAACAAATGAATCCCATCTTTACGTTTTTTTTTGGTTTTATTGGAAGATCTATATGTACTGCCACTTCATAAATCATTTCTTAGCAAAAAAATCCCTTAAAAGTAAGACGAAAGTAGACGCTTGCAAATTGGAATGTTTAATGGCTAAATTACAGAAAAGTAAGTGTTTGGGAAATGCTGATTTTATCTCGATGGTTTTCTTAATAACCACATTTGAAACGTACACCTTTTCTCGTTCCAAGCTGTTAGGTTGTTCCAAAAAATTTGGCTACTATATATCTCTTTCTTCCACCATTCCATTATTCCACTATTATGATTAAGTGCATATATTAATAACTGTGTAAGAGGATTTTTTTCGGGAACAGATTTGTTAAAAGGTAGGTATATTTTCCGCATAGCATAGCAATCTTTTGTTATGTATGTACAAGTTAAACGTCTCTATCAGAACACAAAAGTTGTATTGTATATTGTACGGCGGCCGATGTGGCCCGAGTGCATTGGTGGACGTTGTGACCAAGTAGATATTATAATCAATACTAGAAGTGGGCGTTGTGACCAGAAAAAGTAAAGTGAACGTTACGACGTACGTCGGTGGGGGTTGTGACCAGAGTGGACGTTGTGACCAAATTGAAAGGTGGGCGTTGTGACCGGAAAAAGAAAAGTGGACGTTACGACCAACGTCGGTGGGCGATATGACCAGAAGGCGTCGGTGGAGGTTGTGACCAGAGTGGAGGTTATGACCAAATTTAAAAGTGGACGTTGTGACCAGAGTGACAGAATATGCGGTGGGCGTTATGACCAAGGTGGACGTTATGACCAAATTTAAAAGTGGACGTTGTGACCAAGATGGCGGTTCAGAAGGCGGTGGGCGTTGTGACCAGTGGGCGTTGTGACCAGTGGACGTTGTGTCCAGGACTCGTCTAGTCTAACAAATTTCGAGATCCTTTACAGTTGTTTTGTTTTTATTTTTAGTAGCTGCAACTATACTATTCACTTTACTGAGCCTTGCATCAATTTCTTTTCTTCGCAATGGCTCGTTATTATTGGTTCTAAATTATACACTCATTTAGTACAATTTTAACTTCTCCTATGTGTATATCCTTGAATTCTTTTACATTTACTACTCTTCCCTGCTTTCATAACTTTACTCTCCTTCAGATTTTATTTTATAGATTTGAACTACAAAATACATACCAAAAATTTCAGCAGTACATGCGGGAAAAACATAAAATCGATCACTTTGGGCCAAATTGGTGTAATAAGTAGGTATTACTTAAAAGCTCCCAATTTTATTCATTTATCGTAAATCCAACCCTGTTCTTTTAACAAACTTGCGCTACTTACTTTACCGACGTGTAGGTCGGTTATATTTATTGGAAAAAGTAAAAATTATTAACAAATATATTTTTTCTACTCCCATACTTTAATCGACTTATTAAGTGTCATTAGATTGTATCGAAATGATATTCATTTCGATACAGATTTTCATTATAAAACGAGTCAATTAGCCAATAGCTGTCAAGCATTTTACTTGATTGCCATAGTTACAGGAGTTTTTGATATTTGTCAAAAATTTTGTTCGTTCTTTTATAATAATTTTTGTTTAATTAACACAGGTCGTAGAAAAAATAGTGTATGCAACTCTCATGTAATGGCTATTAATACACTCGCACAAGATTTATGACACTCGCCAAGGCTCGTGTCATAACTTACCTCGTGCTCGTGTATTAATAGCTATCATTACATGCTCGTTGCATAATATACTATTTTTTTCATTTTACAATTAGGTAATGATTTGCTAAGACTTTTATAGGTTTAGGTTTTTATATAAATGATTAGGAAGGCTACGGCTAGATTTTTTCTGTGTTGTCTGGTATTGATTTACATTGATTACAGCCGCTTCCCCGTCCAGCATCCTCAGGTTTATCTCACGTGTGGGATGGCTTGAGTGACGATGCGGGGTTGAACGACTCTAATCAGGGAGGCAGCACAAAGGGTCCGAATAGGTGGCCTATGTGCGAGTGGACTTCTGACCACCCTCCCATCGTAATCCAGATCCAGATCCAGGTATTGATTTACAAGCCCTTCCAATTTTTTTTTCGTAGTTGGTACTAGTTTTAATTTCTTCCCAAACTTTTCTAATCTCAAGTGAAGGACTTTGAGCGAAACATTACATGCTATACATACATCGAAAAAATCAAGTTGAACTTGCGTAGCGCATGTGTTGCAACACTCTTGTCTAACCTATGAATTTCAAACTGCAAGAGCTAATCACCATTCACAAAATAAACTTAACTACTATGGTTTCGTGATTGTGTTCTTTAGCTTACAATCTCAAAAGGTCACATTAATTGACTTGCGTTTTAAGCTGTCAGTAAGCTCTAACCTTAAAAAAGCGATCACGTTCAGCATTTGAAATATCAAGTTTAGTAACCTTTAAGCGGTAAACTCGAACGCCGATGACCAATGTCGATTAACCTTTTTGTCAGTAACTTTCGCGTTCTAACAATATTAAAACAGTACCTATTATAAACGTTGTACACGATAAGTTAAAGCTTGCTTGCAAAACGAGTACGAAAAGTATTTTTCTGGTTACCCGTATTTTGGAGATTTCCCCCTAGCAGTTCAGTGTTTAAGGGAATGAAAAATTATGTATAGGTCTTCAAACTTTTATAGACTCTATTAGTACTTCAACAAAGTTTTATAGACTCTATTAGGACTTCAATCAACTTTACGATTTGTAAACAAATTCATCAATAATTCACCGAATTACCCACAAACTATACCTTTTTCATAAATAAAGTTAGTAAATTAATAACAACCTTAATAGAGAGCTTGTTAACATTAAATTACTTTCGGAATAAGTACTCGTACATTAAACTTTGTTGTACGTCGACATAAAATATAACAAGGATCAAAAGGCGCCAATTATCATAGAATTCTAATTTCAACCAACTTCAAATCTGTAACTAATTATGGCATGTACTATATATACAATATATATGTATATAACTACCCCCCCCCTCAGACACAAGCACACCGGATTCTGCACAAATGAGCCATTGTTTTTCTTTCCACCCTTAAGGGAAATGGGAGCGGAGAGGGTGACGGACAATTTGTAAATCACGAAAAAATGTTGGAGGAAAATAAAATAAAAAAAGATCGTTTTTCTCCCCCTTTCCACCCCCAAAAAGGGGGTTGCAGTTTGGGAGTGAAATTTGCAATTTGAAAATAGTTTTTTATGGAGAATCCAAAAGTGCAATAAAAAACTGGTGTTCTCATTTAAGTTTAAAAACTCACCTCCGCTCCACCCCACAAGGGGGTGAGGGTGATGTTTAAGTATCACGACTCAATAGGTTTCAAAAAATAAAGGAAACGTGTTTTTTCCTTTTTTGTAATTGGATGTGTCGTTCTTGAGATATTCAAGGGTGTAGATATATTTTGACTTTAATGGCGTCCCGACGGCGAACGGGTGATCTGATCAAAAAATCTACCAGAGATTTGGAATTAGTGAAGAATTTCCTATAAGATGACACCACTTCCAACTTTCTAAACCCTGTATCATCGACCAACGCACAGACATCCGGACGAATTTAGTAACCAACTTTTTGAAATTGGTTGAAAAATAGAAATGTAAAAATCGCGATCAATAGATTTTTATGTATCTATGACCTAATGTGTTACTGCTGTGTTGCAAATAATAAAAGAAAACTAAAAAGAGTACACACTGTAAAGATTTTATTATTCTGGATTACGATGGGAGGGTGGTACGCAGTCCACGCGCGCTTAAGCCAGCTATTTGGGCTCTTTGTGCTACCTCCCTGCTCAGAGTCGTCCGACCCCGCAACGTCACTCAATCAAGCTATCCCGGGTGTGAGAAAAACCTGAGGACGTTGCTGGATGGGGAAGTGGCTCTGATCATAGCCATGTCCGACAAGGGTTCCCCCAACATGGATCGTCTTAATTTGATGAATACGGGACACTCACAAAGTATGTGGTATGCCGTCTCGTCGTCTGTGTAGCATCCTCTACAGGATGGTGATTCGACCAAGCCCATGCGGTGCATGTGCCCGTTATTCTCTATATTTAACCGACTTGAAATAGACTGCAAAATCCTTTAGTATTCACATGATCAAACCGCTCAATAAACGATCAGCCATTCGGTTTTTACATGTTTTGAAACTCAGTAAGGAGTACGCAATGGTAAATAAATACGAACTGAATTGAAGGAAAGGAAAGTAAAAGAAAGGCGAATAGTAAAGGTCTTACACCGCCACTTTCCCATTTCCAAAATAGCTTTGAATATTCATACAACTTACAGGAATAAAGTAAACGGAAGGAAAGTGTTTCATGGAATGGTTACCATCGATTTTATTATTAGTAGGTAGAGTTTAATAGCTGTGATTTAGTTTTTACTCACGGAATGATTCAGTTTTCATTATATCCAAATTTGTCAAACACTATCGCCCCCTTTCAATACCAACCCTATTTTATATTTTCTGTTTGAGCTAAAGTAATTTGTTATCTTTCTCGTATGCGTAGTGTAACAATTATTTATGAGAATATTATAAATTTTCTATTATGTCATAAGTATTATTTTCCGATGATCTTGTGTTATACCCGGAAACTTGACATTGAGATGAGGAAAACCCCCAAAGCAAATATTATTTTTCCGTGACATCCAGACATACTCAATTTGTCTTAGTCTTTTATAATTACAATTAATATAGTTGATTGACATGCCAATGTTATTCACTTTTTCATCATACTAATAGACCCTTTGGCAAATAGTATTGCTTTTCTCAAATTAGTATGTCAGTGTCATAGCATAATAATAAAATGCGTAAACATATTAATAATTAATAAAACAACTTCAACCATTTGAATATGAAACAACCAATGCCAAAAATATAATTATAGGTAACACGCAATTTATCCAAAATTCCGAAGGGCGTATAAATAGGTAATAGGCAATGGATGAATTGAAAAATGGCAATTTTTTACAACCTCGGTATACTTATTTGAAGGTAGGAGAATTCATCTCTACCGAACGAGTGTTATTTTCACCAGACTAAATAGGGTTTATCTGTGTTGTATAGCCTTTCCATTTCGATTCAAGTGATCCTTCCGAAGTTATTGCCACACCATCGGATATCACCAGTGCCATTTGTCCGATAGTGTGTGTTTCTTCTTCTATTGGTCTGCTAGTCTGTCTCTCTAGCTCGATTACTTTAATAATAAACGTTTAAATCTTTTGCGAGGCGACTCATGAATATATTGGATTATTGTTCTTCTAGCAGTTTATCATAGTACGTTAATGGGCTGCTTCCCACCTTATACAGTCCAGAGCTGTGCGTCCCGCCCAATCGAATTCCACACATACCCGTCACTGACCCCTCTCCTGAATCTTTTTAGATACACACCGTTTTCCCAATGCCCGGTTATAGATTGAGTGAGGGCATAACCCACCTCGCCCTGCTTAACCCATTTCCTTATATCCGTGATTAGCTGCTTGGTTCAAGACTGTCTTCCCTCCCATTCCTCTTGCCACCGATCTGGATCTCCTCAGCCTCTCTGCTCTCTCCTTTACAATTGAGGAAGACAAAGGAGTACTCGCCACCACCAGAAGGCTTTTGATGCTTACCGCAGCTATGCTAACTTCCATCTTCCTTTTGTACTCTTCCTAAGTAGGGCGAACTTCACGTCCATAACGAGTTTTATTATACTTCGCGTTGCCTATCAGTCCTCTCTTTCGCTTGCGTAGGTCCCTACAATTGTTCATGAGTACCTGGAGTTTGCGGGTTGTCTTATTGACTTTGTCGCTTGCATTCCGGGTATTGGCGTTAAACTTTAAATTTTTACCAATGCATAATTTGTTGTTGGTTTACATCCATCTGTTAATCGAATTTATGGTGAGCACTTTATTGGCCATTACCTCTGCTAGTTCCCTGTGAGTGTGCATACCCTAGGGACTTCTAGGTTCAGTACGCTATGTTCCATAGGAGCGGTTCAATCACCGACCCTTGTGGTAATCGAGCCGAGAAAATAAAATCGTCAGCTTATGACGTTACTCTAACTAGGTATGTACTATGTGTTAAATTGTGATAATCTTTAGGTCGGTGCTCCCAACATGAAAAGCCCGAATCGACTTGGAAGACTAAGCAGTATACAGCGCACCTCGCAAAACATGTGACAATGTGTTTGACGTAATTTGTTTTTAGATAAACACAGATGTTAATCTTTCCAAAGAATTGGAAACGGTAGGAATGTTGCTTCTCAAGCCACTACGTCTCAAAGTACTGTATTTACAAAATCCAAATTTACATAGCTGCCAAAAATATGATTGAGACGTAAACTGTAAACGGGAATTTTTCACGAGACAGATGCATAGATGTTAGTCAGGATATGCAAAGTAGCAAATTTTTGTGATTTGTATAAAACATTAACCTTGAATGACAAAAGCGAAGGTAAAATCCGGTATTTAATTACGAGTTGAATAACGAGAAATTCACGAATTATTCATTATTTTTAAAACGACAGCAAGACATTTTAAATGAGAGACCGCCCCATCATTTCCATTTGGATAGTTCTAGAATTCGGTCATAAAGCAAGCAACAAACTTTCATTTTTAGACATTAAGAGTTTCATATAATTAGCGTTAATTTATTTTTTGAAATTGCATTAATGGTGATAGCAGAAATACAAATAGCTAAGTGTGGTGTGGTGTACAGTGAACGACAAAAACCCAACACTCCGTATAATTACAGGTACTTTTCTTTTTGATGGGTCTTAGAGTTAGTGAATTTAACATTGTAATGTGTTCTTTACAACTCCTACGTATGGTAATGAATTTTTGACGTACTTCAGCTGGAAGCTGTTAATAGTGTATTTTGACTAAAGAGCAAGTGTCATATTTAAAAGAATAGAAGTGGATATCTTCCTATATTGGTATGTATTATTTTTTCAAATGAAAAATATTACTATAATCTGATATTACCCAGCAGACGAATCAATTTACTCTTAAATTATGTTTGATTTCACATTTTGAAGCCTAACATATCTTTTATATTTTTATTTTTGTCTACTGGGCCCTTCACCTCATCTCCCGTCTTCTGTATCTCAGTTATTAATTAAGTTAGGTTTTTGATATTTTGATTTTTAATTCCGCATCGAATGACATCAAAATATGTAGGGGTTGCAATTTAAAAGAAGAAAGATAAAGTGCTTTAAAGTTTGAGAAGTTTGACACTTGATTTTGATCACCCTGTAAATCGTTTTTATTTTTCTTGGATGGCTCCTAAAATTAATTGGTAGGTACTTAGTATCTTTTTCCTTCTTATAACTTATAAAGGTTATAAAATAAACAATTTCAAGGAAAGGTCCACTGACAGATTAACATTTGTACTTTTAATTGCAATGTAGGTAACACCACAGAATAAAGCATCACTTGTGCTTTATTCTGTGGTAACACTGAGCGATCTTGTAATTTTCATATATTAAAATTTTTTTAAAATAAAAATGAATTATCCAACATATTTTTCCGAGTCACTGTAATGGATACTATTTTTGTGAAATATCAATTTGTTGTTTTCCTTTATGAATATTTAATTAGTGTTCTTTATTTTGTTTAGGTCTCTTAATCAGATCGATAAATCTTATTATACGATTTTTTGTTGTTTTTTTTTAAATTCAAGGGTATAGTTTTGTGTGAATCAGAAATTTTCTACTTATTGATTTGCATCTCCTCTTGCTATATTCACACATTTTTAAATACACATACTTGCATTTAGTAGGCTACACTTGAAATTACGTTCGATCACAAATATTTGCATTTTCTGCAAACTGTAATTTAACTACTTTCACATTCATGTATTTTTTCGTGACTTGTTTACCTTCCTAATAGTATTCATTTTTTAAAAATTCTATTGTGTTTCCGCATTTTTACAGGTTTGTTTAACAGGGGTTTTTTGTGTTTGTCGTAATATTTTCTGCTCATTGGCTGCCTTAAATCTAAACGGTCTTGATAGAATGTGTTCCACTTCCCTTTCCTTTGGTGCCTTTTTTCTTATACATAATTGTTAAACATATATTACCTTAGCTTCGGCTTTGATTTGAAGTTAAGTGTGTTTACTTGATGCATGTGTGATGCGAGTTTGAACCCTTGAAAGGTACCCGTAACTAGAAACATTTTTCTCGGGGGTGACAAAAAATAAATGCAGAAAACTGACCAAAGATAACTTTTTCTTTGATCTGTTTTCCTACCATGTTTACTATTATAACAAAAACGTCCAAGAGTATACATTTATCACATTACGTTGTATTACCAACTTCTTACCGTGATATTAAATTTATTTTTTCTACAAACGTCAAGTTTGCGCATCGATAACAATACGCGAAGTGACCTTTTTTTTCACTTACCTACGTTACCATGACAGCGTGCCCGAAATGACGACGCCATGCGCGAAGTACGCACTGCACGCAAACTAGATGAGAGTTTTGTATTTTAACGTTAAAATAATTGTCAACTTCTTCACGTTTGTAGAAAAAATTTTGTTTGCAACTCGTGCGCGAAATACTTTTGGCGATTTCGCCTATTTCTTTAACTTGGCTGCGCCTCGTTAAAAAAATCAGTTGTCGATCACCAAAGTGGCATTTCGCGCACTAGATACAAAAATAACTATTCGAAGCTCTGATTTTTATTTGTGAGTCAATCTTCTGTGGTTGTAACTTTAGTATAAGAACGATTTCATTGGGTCAGAATCCTGTGGAACTACAATTTCACATTCATTTTCTATCCTTTTTTATTTTTTGGCAAAGATAAGTTTTTTTCACTTTTTCTTTTCATCAACGCATTCTTATCGCCTGATAGTAGTTGTTTAGTGTGGCGGTAATGCACTATAGTTCTTTAAAACTTTCAAATGAACTAACATTTTATAATGTTATCAGAAGGCTTCGCGTGCGAATGGGCGCCGGCGGTTCTTCGGCGTTTCGCGCCTTGGTATCAGCACAGATAATCAGTGGTACATGTATATCTACTTTAATCTCATGTCTACTTTAACGCATGAGATTAAAGTATATCTACTTTAATGCGAATTGGTTACGGAAAGACAGGACACCCGTTCATTCGCAATTATTATACGTATATGATTTAGCCTGGAAGTCTTCAGGCTGCGTACTCTGATGACTACTTAGTTTATTTACGTTCAATTTATAGCAGAAGTTATTTTGAAATTAATAGTACCGAATAACACACCCCGTATAATAAATACGTATTTTTGAGTTATTACAAAAATATAAAAGCTTTGGAACCAACCAACCAATCAAGATATGTTACCTTGGAATGTACCCAAACGTATTTGACAGAATTTTGGTAGGTACTACATTCATTATCTGTAGTTGTGGTGCCGCATGTTCATCGTACTGCCTTTGCCGTACTTGGGAAAAGGAAGGGCCACATCTATTCGAAGGCCAATTTACCTTGTTACATGTCAGAAAAAGGGGGTGTAATTTTGATTTACGAGTTGCAGCAGATATCTCGTAGCTGAACCGAAAGATCGTATTTTTTTTAAATGATTGTTAGTGCTTCTTGGTGTTTTATAACTTACATCAGCACGACCGTCCGTTTTTGGGAAAATGACACCTCTTTGTACAGTGCTGACGTTCTACCCTTGTTTAGAAGCACTAACGTTGGAACCTATGCGATTGTAATGTATTATTGATTGAAAATAAGATAACATTGTTCTCAAAAGCTCTACCAAATATAAATGGGATACAAAGAAAGCTTGTTTATCAGTTCACCCTCCTTCCCCTTCCCTTGCTTCTCCCGTTACCCTTCTCCTCCGTTCCATTACCCCCTCAATCCAGTCTATTCTTCCCCCTCTTGTCTCTAGAATCTCATTGCAGTTTTTTTCCTCTTCTCTCAACTCAACTGAACATATGTCCTACACTCTTCCATCCCTCCTTCTCTCGCTCCACCAATATTTATTGATATTTTCTTCGTTTCCACACCTGAATCTTGCTATTATTCTTTTCTTTTTCTTAGGTACCTCGTCACTCCTTCGGACGTTATTTCCTCAGAGTTAATAGTTCATTAATAAAATAATTTTTATTTCGAAAACGGAACGTCAGAACGAAAAACTCCAAAAGGTACGTTTTAAACAGAATTAATCTGGCTTTATGAAACGATACCAATTTTTGCGAAAACCAATGGCGTACAGCTTTTTTTCCTTAAACATAAAGACTTTCTGGCACAAACGCTACTGATGTAAGTGCTTTAGAAAACAAATTTGTACATGTGAATGTGACCTTTGATGATACATTTGCGTGTACCAAAACTAATCTCAAAATCTCAACGGGTTTTCGATAACACCCCGTATTATGAAAACGGAGGATTTCCGAAACCATATTTATATGAACTTTTTACATATTTCGAGATGTAAAATCTGCCTTTAAATTTTCCTCACAGCATTCTGTAATACCCTGTATAGGTGTAGAGTTTCCGCATAACTGAATGACGAAAGTTGCTGTTTTAAAACCGTTTTCATATTTTTCCAGGTTTTAATTAAGGAAAACTACACGTTCTCACATTTTTATCTGATTATATGTTGACATTCAAATTTTTTCTTCTTTTAGACGCTTTTATTACATGCACAAAAATGGAATTTGGAGGAAAATAAACAATCCTATTTCGAGTATTAATGCCGTCTCATTCATTATAATAGCGAGCGAAATATTTATCAAATCCCATGAAGACATTAGCCTTCTTCTTTTTATTTTTCTTACAAAATTTGAGTTCTTGTTTTTTGCTGTTTGGCCATTCTTATATTGCTCCACAACCGCAGTTAGTTCCGGACCTTGCATTGTTTTTTAGGATGTTAGTGTGCTTTTTTTTGTCAATTGTAAACATTATCAATAATTTAAAACTGCAATGAGTTGTTTAAAACTCAAAAGCACCAATTTAAACAAATAAATAGGAACTGAACTGAAAATCTAATTAAAATCATTGGAAAAATGCTAATTATACGTTTAACATAAGTACTTCTCAAGTTGTAAAGGTGTCCATTTAGAGAAACTTTGTTATGTTTGATGTACAAGCACAGTAATTACCAATTAGTATTGTTGTAGTTCTGTAATAATTAGAGAAAACAAATATTATTTTGGAAATTAACTATGTTTTACTAAACCTTATTACAGTCATACCTACTTATAAATTATAAAAAATGGTAGAAGTATACGTTGAGGTCGTTTATAATGTAATGTGTGTAACGTGTACCGATACTTTTCTATACCTGAGGAATCTAAAAAACTTTCCACGCTTACACTTAGCGTTCCACTTCCATAAATTACTATTTACTTTTGTCACAAATTTATTTTATTTATATCACTTAAATCCATCAATATTTTATCAAAAAGTCAAGCAATTTTTATATCTTTATTGAAGAAGTACTTGCATTCATTTACCATACTAGTATCCTGGTCACTTCTTACTGTAAGTGAGAATTCAATTCTTAACCTGGTTACGAGCCAAGAAGTATGTCGCTCTTTAACAATCTTGAGGTATCCTATTTGTACATGGTAATAATAATAACCGTGTAAGCGTAAACAAGTGTGTATTGTACGACATTCCGTTACTTCAAGCAAAGTCGATACGATTATTATATTTACAATTAGTGTTTGCGTTTATGGCGTCTATCTAGGACACTGGGTTTTGATACATCTCACTGCCGTCAAACTACGTTCAATTGAACTCGCAACATTAATACCTCACAACCATTGTAAGCAGGTCATGATCGATTAAAAGTGCGTGATTTTTCCATTAATGAACTTCCTTTTGCAATTGAAGGAATCCTCTGGTAGGTCAATATGAAATGAGTTACGAAAGACGTTTGTACAGTTACCGAAATACAACATCTCCGTAAATTTAGGAAGAGTAAAGTTGAACGAATTTTATTGGCAGTAATTTCCCATTTTTTTTTCAAAATGAATCGATACAGTAACGTTTCCCTGAGTACAATTATTTAATAGACGAGTGATTCGCGTTATAATAGTGACAGATTGTTATTCATTGGGATTGTCCCAAGAACTATGTTTGAAATTATTGCTACCAATTCGAATCGAAAACGTTTATAGTGTAAATAAACATGCCTTTAATTATATGTACGAAATACCAGTTACGAAAATAAAAAGTTCGCCCGAAGCGGAATGAAGAAGGTGCAATAATATCGTAATAAAGTATGAACGGTTGTGGAAAATACTTTCACTTTTCCCAATTTTAAGATCAGACGTTAAACGTGCAAAATCACGGTGGAAATATGATCAAAGTACTCCCTTTTCCATTTATTATTGATGTCACTGAAACAGAGGTAATTATTTTCATTAGTTCAGTTCCAATTACGTCAGATAGTTAAAAGTTATTTTATAGTGTTACATCTCAACCTCAATTAGCACTAATTTACTTACTTATGTAGGTATGGATGATGAACTGTAATAGAAGTAATTACATTGTATTTTTATTACAAAATGTAATGTGGGCGTAAGTGCCTTGGGATTGATTCTTTTGGCCTTAACTTCTTGCAATCGCTTCGTTTACTTGTAAATCGTCGAAAATAAGAACAATTACAGTACTGTTACGCAAATTAAGCCACTATTTAAATGCATGTATGAATATTTTTGTTTACAAACTGATATTTTTAACAATAGCATAGCTATTTGCATGACTAAAGTATTACAAAAATAGTACATACTTTGTGGTCAACAACTTCCTCAATTTTTAAGACATTATACGTAAGATGGAAGAGAAACAGTTTAATATTAGCTTGATTAATCTTAAATTAAAAAAAAAACTGCCCCAATTATTATTATAATAAATGAACTGGGATGATTAATAATAATAATAATAATAATAATTTCTTTATTATCTTTAAATTACATACACTATAACCTATAAGTTAATAAGTAGATTGTAAATATTCGTCTGATAAAAACAATTTGGAATAAATTTCAGTCTGTATTTGAACTGCTGTAGTTTGTTAGATTTTAAGATATTGTTTGGTAAATTATTAAATATTTTTATTCCTATGCAGGTTGGAGTCATAGAATAAAGTTTAGTTTTTTTGTATTGCACTCTTAGATTATTTCTATTACCAGTTTTTTTTCGTGGATTTGGCTATTCGTTTTAAAATATTTTTTATTTGTAAACACAAACACACTTAGTTGATATATTAAAATACACGGGACAATTAAGATTTTATAATATGTATAATTTAAAAAATTCTTTGTACGATTAAACAGTACTTATTTCGTTAATTACGTCCAGCATTTTTAAAAAATAATTTATATTGGTAATAATTTAGCTAGAAGACGGTGCACACCGTGGCTAGAACCGAATAAAATCACAATTTTGTGTAACATGCATTTCCACTTATAGCACATAATAATCAGACCCAGAGTCCAAAGTATGTAAAGCTTTTCCGCTGTTCCCATTCTCTAACACGACATCTATGTTACGCAATGTAGATTTTCCGTAATTATAGTGATTAGTTAACGTTAGATAAATAAGGTTAATCTAAGAAAACTGATTCAAGCTCTAGATATTTGATCTTTGAATTATCCTTTAAGGCCTTTGGCATTATTCGCACAACATCAAATTTCGCCTCGTTTCAGTTTTATTTGTTTAACAGGGCTGGTAATAAAATAAGCAACAGCTTTTTTGATGAATATAGAGAACGAGATTTTTCTTGCCTTTTTCGATGAAAAATATCATCAATGTCAGTCGTTAATCTAACATCATTTTCGATTGTCAAATCTGTAAGACGCGTTTGAGACATTATTTTAATTTGAATTAAATGACCAGTAAATTGGCACACAACTTTCTCGGTTTACTACGATGACGTATTAAATAAAATAATTTTTTTGGATAATAAGGCGAAATATAATAGTTTTTGCGTAATAACTGAAAAAAATAAATATACCTATAGTGTGCAGTATAGTTGTAATCAGAAAACGATTTCTGATTTTCTCCTGAAATAATATATAGGGCATATTATAAATATTTTTAATATTTTGCTAATTTCCGGCCAGGCCGGAAGTAAATTGGTATACTTATTACACTCGATTAAAGGAGTCATATGTCCTCTACTTCACTGTACAATTTTATTTCTTCATCTTTGTTAGCAAGAGAGTTATGAATTTTAAAAATTTTCAACTTCAAACATTCATCCCCCTTCCCCTATGGGAAATAAAGAAATAAATGTAGTGCCAATAGTCTTTTATGAACTATATGTATATCATTTAAAAAAATAAAGAAATGTTCGGAGCGAATTTTGTAAAAATCCATTTTTAATTTTTGGCCAATTTTGGACACCAATAAATTGGCCATCTTAAATTTTTGTTATTTAGCTATTATAAGTAACAGTTCTGACCATCTTTTGGCTATAATGTTCAATTTTCAAATTTTAATTAAGTTAAACGGTTCTTGAGCTACACCCTAAAAACTAAAAACTTGGAGAATTGCTATATTGGCCGCCATTTTGAATTTAGAAACAAACGAAAAACGGCGTTTTACTTGTTACCATGTCTACTAACTTCTGACAGAGGGAAATTAGTTTGGGTTAAAATTTGAATGTTTGCGCCCAAAATAACGCCTCTAGCTTGGGCCCCTTTGTGCCGATTTTGATGAGAAGCCTGTTTTACCGATGAAGTTTTTTAATAGGCTTCAGTTGCAAATTTCATCAAAATCGGTCTAGTAGTTTAGGTTCCACAACCATAACGTGCGCACCCACCCACGCACCCGCACACCCACAGACAAACAATTTCAAAGATGGTGGTTTTGGACTGAGGGGCACTTAAATCGTCGAGATTCATCAACATCTCCAGTTCGATTTTTTTTTCAATTACATTACTTTCCCTATGTGTATTATACGTGTGTACGAGGATCGATCAATAAGTACCCGTGTTTGGACACAAGACGCGGGTTTTTCACAAAGTTTTTTTGTTATTTTTCGACATAATCCCCTTTTAGTTGGATACACTTTTCCCAACGTTTCTGCCACTTCTTTAATCCTTCTAAAAATAGGAGTTGTCGAACTCCTCAAAATACGCCCCTGTCTCAGCGATAACCTCTTCGTTCGAGCTGAATCTTTCCCCCCGAGTCATGTTTTCAAGTTGGGGAACAAAA
This sequence comes from Pyrocoelia pectoralis, assembly GCA_036250285.1. Lineage (NCBI taxonomy): Eukaryota > Metazoa > Arthropoda > Insecta > Coleoptera > Lampyridae > Pyrocoelia > Pyrocoelia pectoralis. The sequence continues at coordinate 32,326,360 of CM070077.1, forward strand.
AGAAGTCACAGGGAGCTAGATCAGGGGAGTACAGTGGGTGCGGCAGCAATTCGTAACACAATTTTTCAAATTCTGCGGGGCATGTGCAGGTGCGTTATCGTTGTGAAGCAGCACTTTTTTCTTAGCCAAATGGGGCCATGTCTCCTTCAATTTTTGATCGAATCGGTCCACTAAATCACTGTAGTGCTGCCCCGTTATAGTTCTTACTTTCTCCAAAAAATCGATTAAGATCATTAACTTCGAATCCCAAAAAATCGTGGCCATTACCTTTCGGGCCGATGGGACTGTCTTTGCCTTCTTCGGGGCAGATTCACCCGGAAAAATCCATTGTTTGGATTATTGCCGTTTGATCTCTGGCGTATAATAATGGATGACGGTAACGACTCAGCGGAAAAACTCCTTAGAATTTCTCTTCAAGACGTCTAAACCCCCCACTTTCCTTCCTCCATGTTTAAAAAAGATGCAGTTGAGTGTATCAATCAATTAAACTTAAACAATATTGTGCATATGTGAAATTCCTGTTGTCACCTCTTGAAGTTTTTCTCTTTCTCTTCTCTTATAAATAATTTGTGTTTCCAAACTTTTTCTATTGTTTTAAAAATCATCTTTTGCCATTAACTTTTAGCGAAATTTTCAAAAATTAAAACGGAATGTGGTATTGCTTGCATATTCATCTGCCTGTCCATTAAGACTCATTTCAATGGTTTTGAACTCATCTTTCACTGATTTTGATGAAACCTGTACCTACCTTGTGCACAATTTGAACTTAGGTATTCATGTTATATGGTGTTTTTATATATAAATATAAACAATAACCCAAAATGGAATTACCTGTTTTCAGTAATTTGAGAAAAAGCTGTAAAAAAAATTTTTAACTAGCAGGATGTAATTGCATATTTGAACGTAGTTTTTAGTTCTGAGTAACTTTTTTTAATAACAATTTTCGATATTGTCAAAAATAAAGGTACTTTACTCTTGAGCAAAATTCATATTTTTTGACAAACCGCGCACACGACTGAAAAAATTTAATATCTGATGATTGTATTTTATATTTTAGAACATGCAGAACTTTTTATAAAGAATGACTTTTTATCGTAAAATCAATAATAAAAATTTTTCCCCTCTTGACAACTCCATCCGGGAACACACTGTATGTAGTTTGGTATAAACACACGAAAGGGTTCAATGGCGAACATTTCTAGATTGAATAAAATTTTTGCGAAGTATTTTTTTAGGTGGAGATTTTGATATTTTTCACATTTAAAATTATTCCAATTTTAAAGAAAAGTCAATCCTATATTCTTGGATTTGGAATATACTAATACAGAATAGTTCCCTGTACATTTAATGATTTATTATTTCTTTACTCATTCAGATGATTACCACACTCGCCTAGCGGCTCGTGTGGCAAAGTACATCTTCGTGAGTAATAGCTATCATTATATGTTCGTTGAATAATATACTATTATATAAGGAAGATTCTTTTATGGATTGAAAAGAGTGGCCTAATTTTTTTAATTTCACTATCAAAATTTCATGGAATTGTTATATTTTGTGTGTGTTTTGATAGTTTTAAATTTAGACGCTATTAATTCTCGTGCGTAAATTCTTTTATGATAAACAATCGTATCATTTTCATTTCCAAAATGTTTCTGTAACCATTAATCATAGGTATTTTTAATTCATTTTCAAATACAAAAAAATACGCTATGGTTGTCACTTTGTCTTTTGTACTATTAAATTGATTTTTAAATAAATATCTATTATTATTATTATTATTAGAGTCAGTCCTATTGGTTTCTAAAATCAAAAGTTTTGACAGTTAGTAGTGATAGTAAATTTACTGTATGTTCTATGTTTTGAAACATCGGGAAGCCAAATATTTAGGGTTTAACCTACGCCGTCCCGAAACGGAGAAACGAAGAAAAGACAAAAACGTCAATAGTTTTCACAGATTGTTTTTAAATTAATTCTCCTTTTGAGAATTCGCCTATTTTTGTAAGAAATTTAATACATTTATAGGGAATCTCAAATCCATTGTTTTTTTTTCGTATAAATAATATTTGTTGGTGTGGGTCAGCAATGACCCGATTTTGGGATTACTGTCAAAAAGATGGAGATGGAGAATTATTATAAAGGTGAACTAGTATATTAACGTTTATTGCCAAAATACCAACAACCAAACAATATTTGCAGGTTTTGAGGAAGTACTTTGACATTTTGTGCGAATGTACTCTTGGCTTTTTCTATTTTATTGTTTGTGTCCAATCATTTATAGTAACTTTTTTTGTAGAATAAATTTATTGGTTTTGAGTTTGTTTGGTTTAATTCCATTATTAAAGACGAAAATATATAGAATACGTTGCAAAAGTATAAAATGGAAATAATTCCAACATTTTGAACTTGGGTCAATTTTGACCCGGTTTTGGGATTCCATGTTTTAAACTTATTTTGCGACGGCGAAGGTTAAAAGAACTTTATAATTGCTTATTGTCCATACATTGTTTTCATAATTAAAGATCAAACATTTCCTCTTCAGTATTCCGAACCGAGGTAGTGCCACTTTTTTCTTGCTCTCCATTTCCTTTCACTTTGATTTTAGAGGATATGTTTTTGTTGCTAATTTTATTTATAAAGTACTGTCGGTAGGCGTAATTATTAATATTAAAGTTTCTGAGTGAGCTACTGTTTCTTTTTTACAAAAACGTGTAAAAGTCCACAAATTTAAGTTGAAGAAAAATATTAAACGTTTTAAGTACCAAAAGCTACATTTTCAAACCGAGCGAGGAATGATAATAAAAGGAGTGTAAGATTCTGTAAGAGATGTAATACGGTTGAAAGTTCCGACTTGTTATTTTTAATCTTATTGATAATGTGTTCGATGGAAGTTTACGAAAGAGCTTTAAAGTTATATTCACTCATTTCAAAGAATTCAATAAGCTTACTCCAAAAATTAACAACTTTCATTTTTTTTCGCTTAACGTGTTTTTTATGGTTCGTATTACGATTGAACTTGCCATCATTTTCATAAAAAACGGCCTAATAGTAGACTGGAAGGTTTAAATATACCTATACAGGGTGGCCCAACGAAAAGGTAACAGACGGGTTTCTGGCCAGAGGGAATTTTTTTTCGGGAAACGCAAAAACACGTCAATTTATATATCTTCGCCATGATTTTCAACCTGAAGTGATTTCATCCCTTAGCGCTGTGAGAACAACCCCTAAAATTTAAATAGGGATGATGGGGCAAGTGATACGTCATTTGAAAGGTCTTTCTTTTCTGATTTCAGTGCACTAGTTTTTTTTATTTTTTTTATTTTTAACCAAAAAAATTGAAATTCCCAAATGGAAAATGAGGAAAGAGATTGAGGCATTTAAAAACTCAAAAAAGCTCAGACAGGTCAATTGTTTTTTTCTTAGGTACTTAGGTACTTTTACTGATATTTGACAACATTGTTTCACCCCTTGGGTACAGGGTAAACAACCCTTAAATTTTTAAATAAAAACAAGGGTTAATTTTTTCTTGTGCTAATTAATAAAACCAGTTTATGCAAATTCAACCCTTATTTTAATAAATGTTCGAAGTGCCTGCCTTCAGCTCCATGCATTCATGTACTATACGGTCACGTAACTCCTCCAAAGATTCTGGACCAGTGGAAAAAACTTTACTCTTTACATGACCCCATAAAAAAAATGGGGTGAGATCAGGAGGAACGAGTTAATCAAAATCTGTATTATTACATGGACACTTCGAAAACTTATTAAAATAAGGGTTGAATTTGCATAAACTGGTTTTATTAATTAGCACAAGAAAAAATTAACCCTTGTTTTTATTTAAAAATTTAAGGGTTGTTTATCACGTACCCAAGGGGTGAAACAATGTTGTCAAATATCAGTAAAAGTACCTAGCTTCTCCAAGAAAAAAACAATTGATCTGTCTGAGCTTTTTTGAGTTTTTAAATGTCTCAATCTCTTTCCTCATTTTCCATTTTGGAACTTCAATTTCTTTGGTTAAAAATAAAAAAAATATAAAAAAAACTAGTGCACTGAAATCAGAAAAGAAAGACCTTTTAAATGACTTATCACTTGCCCCATCATCCCTATTTAAATTTTAGGGGTTGTTCTCACAGCGCTAAGGGATGAAATCACTTCAGGTTGAAAATCATGGCGAAAGTTGTCCCCCTTGATATAAAAATTGACGTGTTTTTGCGTTTCCCAAAAAAAAATTTCCTCTGGCCAGAAACCCGTCTGTTACCTTTTCGTTGGGCCACCCTGTATAATGTGTTTGTACACGAAATTTCTAAAAATAATCTTATCCACGCTGGCGCAATTACTTGATACAACATAAATTTTCTTCTACACGCTTTTGATGCTATAAAGACATTAAACTCATTATAAAAAAAATAAACTAATTACCGAGGTACCGCGTGACTATAATTTCTGTATACTATACACATACGCCAAAATGCATGTTACTTTCTTTGGCAGAATTTGAATATTTTCAAACTTTTTACGAGACTGTTTATTATGGATGCCTTGTGGACAGCATGTTATTTTTTATGTGTAAACGTTGTTATTCAATGGTGTAAATAAACAGAAACTTACACTATGCATATTATCGATTGTAGGTAAAATCGAGGGTAAAATGCTACACGCCATATAATTTATTTGTCGTGATCAATTATTCTTACATGAAATGACATGAGTAGTGAGTACATAGAGTTGTATCGATAATATCTGAGAATTAGGTAGTTCTAAAAACCTTTTGTAACAACTGTTTTCAAACTAGTACAAGTAAGTACTAGTATGTTATTATCGAATTGAAATGTTCGGTAATTGGTAGGTAAATGTTGCTTTATCGAACATAAAAAGTTGTGCACCTATCTTTACTTTTTTTGGAGTTGGTCAAGTAGTTTTTTGTATCTTCTAAATTTTCTGCTTACTATTTTGATCTTTTGTATTTACTTTTTAGGCGTATTTCAGTTTTGTGGGTATAATTATCTATATCTGATTAATTTTCGATAAGAATGTAATAGTTATTTACGTAACCAGTTATGAAAAGACTAACTTTATTTGACGAAATGTAATATTTGCCAAATCGAGCGAGCGAAGCGAGCGAGTTTTGCAAATTACATGAGTCAAATAAAATTAGACTTTTTCATAACGTGTTAAGTACAAAACTTTATCTAATTCCGTAATTTTATCTACCTTTTGATTTTTTAATGAGAACATTAATCTGAAATGAAGTAGTTTTAAGTTCATGGTTGCTATGGAAACAAACATCGAATTTTGTCAGTAATTAACCAATTACTTATAGTTTCAAATTGTCAGTTGTGTAATATTATTACATAACTACTTTACATAACTGTGATGAGACAGTTTTGAAAAAGATCACGTTACCTAATTTTAAAAAACAACGTAAACTATCACTTTTATTAACGGAATTAGATAAATTATATTAATATTACAATATTCACAAAGGTTTCATATAAATATAAACTCTATTAGTGTATAGGTTTTGGGGATAAATATAATGACCACCAAATAGTACATTGAGACCCTAAGCTCTATTACCAAAAAAATACAATAAACACCAAAAAACGAAACAAGCACCAAAACAAGAAAGTCTAAAATTACAATGTTTCTAGCTGTTTTAGTATGATTGCACTTTATATTGTATTCAAACACCAAATATAGTAAATGATCACCAAAACTTAGCGAATAAATTAAGGCGCTTTTAGTACCCAAATAAAGCACTATGATTGCCATAAAATGTAGACATAATAGGTGTTTTCTTTTTGCATGTTGTGGTAGACTTAAGTCAGCTCTGTCAATAACACACCATTTGTTTTATAAAAATAATTTGGGTCAGTTCTCAATAACCCTATTCGTTTTAAAAGCTTTATTTAGGTTTTACATTAACCTGAGGCAGAAATGTCTACATGACGCAAGGCACTTCAATCACGTGATGATTGTGATTTTACCTAACCCTGTGGCGATGCAAAAAGAAAACACCTATTACCAAATAAAGTATAATGACGCCAAATTAAGTTAAGCTGGCGGCCAATGAGGCCCGTATGACACGAGACTAAATTTAGGTAATGCAAAATTTTGGTGATCATTTATACTATTTTTTAGTTAACAATGATTAGTTTGGAGTCATTTACTTTAATAGGATAGCAAAATGTAAAATTGTTGGTGATAATTTCACATTAAAATGGAGTTTTAATTTTGGTGATCATTTACTATTTTTGAGTTAACAATCATTAGTTTGGAGCCATTTGCTTTAATAGGATAACAAAATGTAAAATTTTTGGTGATAATTTCACATTAAAATGGAGTTTTAATTTTGGTGATCATTTACTATTTTTGGCAGTATAAAGTGCTTTTTTGAGGTTATATTTTACTATATCTGGTAATCAGTTAAACACAAGCCATAGGTTTTACGTGTTCGTTGGCATATTTTCCTTTCGCTTTATTACATGACACTTCGGATATAGGTTTTTCTCCTGTTAGTTGATGAATGAACTTTATGGTCAAGTAAGGTACCTACCGTCTTCTCATCACATTAATGTTTTGGTGAAAACGCTCATCTTGGTTCTCACTGACTTCATCGAAATTGTTTGCGCAGTAGTAAATGTTCAGAATCATTAAACATTTTTGAACTTTTCCACCATGTTGTCTACAATGGAAATATACTGCAAATATGGCAATATTTGTACAGCTCGACATATCTTGAGAGCGGAATTGCAAGTCAAAACGCTAAAGCTATTAGGGTAATATTCTCAAAGCACGTGTTTTTGTGAACTCTCTGTTAAAGGTAAAGGTAAAGGTAAAGGTAACTCCTTTGGGATCCTCAAAAGGCGAAATGTGCCAGACGTTTTGAGATACAAACGCAATTTCACACAATTAAATAGGGAAATCATCGAGTTCGAGGGCTCCGGTTTCGTACTTTTCGATTTTCATCAGCATAGTAAATAGCCATAGAAGGAAGATCACCAAAATCCTTTCCGATTTGTCAAAAAAGGCGTTAGTGATTGATAATAGACACATCGGGAGGAGCTTAATAACCAACCATCTCAAAAAAGAATAGACCTTTTAAAGAAAACAAAGAGGCATGTATGCATTTCTGTATTGTGGAATTTTATCTTGCCAAGCAGTAAAACTGTCTTGGGAATCATCTACAGCTTCAAAAATTTGTATGGCTGTTAACTGAACGTAAAATACTAGTTATAGTTATAACTCTGCAGACTTTAAGGGATAATTTTTGTACACGGAGTTAGAATGATCGACAAATAAGTTAATTGTTCTTAAGAAGTATTTGTTTCTTAAAAATTTTAATATATTTACATTTTACATAAGTAGTTCCAGATTTTCCCACAATTAAATGTTTATTTTACGTTCAAGAATTTAACGAACACGCATGATTTCCGTTCGCATACACAGAAGTTAAATAGAACTTAGAACGATTTATAAAATAAGTAGGTTTCCTCATTCACAATAGGTAATTCGTAAAATAACGTCCTGTTGCCTCATTACAGGAACCTACTTCCCTATTGTTTTTTGATCTTAGATTCCTTACAGAAGTTTACAATATTGTTATACTACGACATCAAAGAAAAACACAAGCAGAAAAATACGCCAAAAATAACAAATATGGTATACCTATGTATTCTTTTAACACGGAACGTTACGATTTATCTTCCTATTATTCTCTCAAAGAATTTACATGATCTTTACATACATATTTATGTAAAATGTTACGATTATTTGCTTCGATTTGCATATATTACGATGGTCTTTTAGAGTCTATATATTTTCACCTCCAAATAAATGTATCGAAATTTGGAGATAATCACACAATCGTTTCCTATAAATTTGGTTAATAATAAGATGGAAACTCCGCCCGTAAGCCGTCTATGGAAAATGGAATGGAAAATATCTAATGAATGGAATAATTCATTAACTAATCATTATTATCAAAAGTAATGAGCGTGAATTTTCTACTTATTCATCTATAATATATAAAAGGATTTACCCTGACTGATTGACGCATTTCGCTAACATCCTCAGTTAAAGAGTTACGGTGCACAAAAAGGAGCATTTTGAACTTCAATCCCTTAGGATTAGTAAAAGTGTGTCCAATTCCTTAAAATATATCCTTATCGGTATGAAATTAGGAGGATCCACAAAAATGATGCATCAAAGTTTTTATATCAAAATTTTATCACCATTTACAACGATTCCAGTATTTTCTAATAATTCATCCCCTCGAGATGTTAAAACGAGTTATAATAGCAAACTTCACCTAAACATGCTAAACATTGAAGGTATTATAGTTTCTATGTATACGAGTACATCTACCTGTTTTTCAAAATTCAACCCCCCAATATCACGCACTCTCCTGTTCAACTGCAATGTGATATAATTGCACGCATACTTTGGTATTTTTATAGTATCATTTCTTAACAAAGTTTTGTGAAAAAATCTTCCTTTACGAAGAAAATGATGGGGTACGCGGGAAACAAGGCAGATGCATCAGTACAGTTTTTTTTTGTAAGGGAATTGATTGATTATACACCATGAAGCACAAAGGTTACTGGAAATCCGCCCCATCTTTGCAGATTGCGTGAACAAATTAAGAGCAAAAGAAGAGGAAGACTATTAAAATATGTGTTGTTGTCACGTGAAAAAGCAACAGTTCGTTAGCACCCTTTTGCAATATGTCTGTTGCGGTTTTGAATTATTTCCAGTGGGCCATATTCCTGCGGGATGTGGCTCCTAGCGATTTTTCTTTACAAAACTGAAAATCGCCAGTGCATGGAAACGCTGTGAGTCAGATAACGATGTCAAGTTACGGACTTTTTAAGTGGTTTGCAAAAGTTGGAAAAACGTTGGACTACCTCAGTTTTTTATCAGGGATTGGACCTAAGCAAACATGAACAATTTCCTGTAGGTAATTCTGAAACAAGCTCATCAAGCTCGTAGCTGACAAGACGAAAGTCTAACATATGGACTTCATGGTTTTATTTGTGTTGCAAATTGTTCAAAATTTGGTTCAACTTTCTACCAAATGTTCAGTAATGGCAAATTTTGTTTTCATCCTTACAAACACTTATGTACATACTACTATTGTGACGGGAATTGGCTAGATACATATTCTACTTGAGGTTTTTTTGATTCAATGTACCTCAAGCGGTGTTCCTTTTGAATTTTTGATCAGATTTGAAATGCACAACCATAGTTTTATTATCGTTTTATTGATGTCGAAAAGCGCCTTGAAAATTTCAAAAGAATGGTTTGTCGTTAGGTATTTATTGTTTGTTAATTTTTTTAAATGGCGTTTGTTGTAAATCCACGCGCGGTTTTTGAATTATAAAATGAATTTTTATGCAAATGTGCTTTGTTAACATTCATGATTCTACAAATATGTTAAAACTATGTGCGTCGTAGTTTGCAAAATAGTTATTTGTATCACTAGGCTAGAAACTGCACTTTTGAAAATGCGAGCGAAAAAGTTTTGTGCATTACACGGCCAGAAACTGTTTTGCAAGTACTCGCATCATCTTTACAGCTTACCTACGCCTCAATTACGTGATATCATTTACGATTTATTAAACTGATAGAAACCTTCAGCTATACAGGGTGTTTTTTTGGGAGCTTTAGTTAGACGTTTCTGGGAAAGTTTTATAGGTAGGTTTCTGAAAATTTGTACTTAGGGGTTACTCAAAAATCCGAATCGATGTAAAATATTTTCAAAATGGCAGCACTTCCGGAAATACCGGAAGTAGCTACCAACTTCGTTATTTTAAATAGCAACCCCTATTTTTTATTGCATTTTTGGATTCTACGTGAAATTTCATAAATTTTGATATCAACATGTCAATATCTACAAGTTATGGTTTTTAAGTTATTTTCATTTATTTAAAAAAAATGGCAGATGCAGACGGTACTTTAAGAATTCATTACTTGAAAACGGTTGTAGCTATGGCAACCGAGTTTTCACCAGCGCATAGAGGAAGAAAAGGGCGTTCTTTTGGTGTACTTAAAAAAAAGTTATGTTGCGTACGACGTCACCTATGAGGCTCCAAATTTAAGAAAATTCAAACACTGAAAACTCAGTTTTTTTAAATGAAATGACCATTTTCTTACTATTGCATTTGATAGAGAATCAAAATGGGCATATTTTGGTATTACATGTTCCTCTCCCTATCTTTAATAGTTTCTGACTTATTCTCATTTCATTGCAATGATACCGTTTTTTTCGGTTTTTTTTTTAGTAGTTGGCCATGACCTTGTGGCAAACGAATTTTAAACCAATCAATCTGTCACCTGATAGTTTCAAATCAATTTAAAACCTTGTCTTCTTCAACACATGCTCAAAAGGAGCGCCTTCATGTTCCAAACACAAACTCTTTTTCGTAAATGTTCTCGTGTGGAGTATTGTATGACTTGTGATTCAGTATTGATCATATTCTTGCAGAGGCAGCTCTTCTGTTGCAGGAACAACAATATTTTACTAAATTTGGCCTCGTCTGACCAAGTAATGTTCCCCAAAAAATATTCCTGGTTCCTTAACAGTAGCTATTCGTAAAACTCTTACTATAGGTAAGGTGGTATAAAGCTACCAAAATTCAAACAATTTCATTCCAGTGTTCGGATAGTACGTTCACTAGGACGCGGTCTTTTTGGATATCTCTCAATGAATGTATGACAAGCATGTGACGCGATTCTGTCCATTTCACCATAAATAACAATTAGATTCCAAAAATCTTAATATGTAAAACCATTGCGCGCCATTTTTTTCCATTAATGAAAAACTTATGTTAACCTATAACAGGTGACGGTTTAGTATCACTTGATTTGTTCAAAATTCGTTTGCCATAAGGTCATACATTCATGGCCAACTACTAAAAAATCCGAAAAAAATGGTATCATTGCAATGAAATGAGAATAAGTCAGAAACTATTAAAGATAGGGATAGGAACATGTAATACCAAAATATGCCCATTTTGATTCTCTATCAAATGCAATAGTAATAAAATGGTCATTTCATTAAAAAAAACTGAGTTTTCAGTCTTTGAATTTTCTTAAATTTGGAGCCTCATAGGTGACGTCGTACGCAACATTTTTTTTAAGTACACCAAAAGAAAGCCCTTTTCTTCCTCTATGCGCTGGTGAAACTCGGTTGCCATATCTACAACCGTTTTCAAGTAATGAATTCGTAAAGTATCGTCTGCATCCGCCATTTTTTTTTAAATAAATGAAAATAACTTAAAAACCATTATTGACATGTTGATATCAAAATTTATGAAATTTCACGTAGAATCTAAAAATGCAATAAAAAATAGGGGTTGCTATTTAAAATAACGAAGTTGGTAGCTACTTCCGGTATTTACGGAAGTGCTGCCATTTTGAAAATATTTTACATCGATTCGGCTTTTTGAGTAACCTCTAAGTACAAATTTTCAAAAATCTACATATAAAACTTTCCCAGAAACGTCTAACTAAAGCTCCCAAAAAACACCCTGTATAATATGTAGTTTAAAAACAGTGAAACAGAATTATTATTGCTGAATTTGTAAAAGTTTTGACATTTCAGCAATTAGCGTCAGCGTCGGTGAGTCAGTGGTACCAATCGAAAATCTTTCAAAATCCATGTTTCATTTTCTTGCCAAGACAGGAAAATGCAATTTTCAAGACAATTTAAGCGAATGGGAACATCAGATTTTCTAGACGGAAGCCGAAAAAAATCATTTTATATTAAATCGAACTGGCGGAAATTTTCTTTTCTTTTCAGTTGTTTAATAACTTGCAGGGTTGAAAAAAAATATGTTTCAGTCACTTGAGAATTTTTCTTACTTATTCCCATATGGTTATATATACTTTTTCAACCATAATATTACAAAAGAAATTAGTGGTTCAAATACGCTTAAATTTGCGTGTCTGTGAAGAAAATGTATCCCCTTGGTCCAATTCAAAGTTTCCTCGCTATCAAATTTGTGTAATTAACAGATCTTACGGTGTTCCGCAGGGATCCAGTCTTGGCCCTACACTGTTCCTTGATTTACGTTAACGATTCCCATGGATTTTGTAGTTTTTTAGCAGACTTACTTCTTTTGTTTTAAAGCGGATGACGACCGCATTGACGACTAATGAACTGTCTTTATATGGCAACAAACCGTAATGATGTTAAAACGTTCTGAAAATTGGTATATTCGATAACCACCCCCAACTTTTTATTTATTTATTTATTTATTGTCAAATAATTAAAAAAAAAATTGCAGAATTTGTGTAATACGATGCTTTGTTGTATTGTATGTATCTTAGCAGCAGAGGTTTTTACGTATAATAGACGTAGTTGTTTTCATTGAGAGAAGGTGACTTAATCCCATAAACCCCATATGCATCGCTCAGTCGATAACTTCAAAAATATATTTGAAAGTCAGATTGATGCTGTGATGAAATTTTATCATATGAATTGAAGAGGAGCAAATAATCTCAAGCTAGAATATTCTAGACGCGACTTTCTGCAGTTATAGTTGAATCGTTGAAAGAGTAGGTATAACTACAAAACTATAAAACACTATAAAACACATAAATAGCTCATCATAGTCCCTTTTAATTGTATTTTAAAATACACTAACGCGCAGGTCTGGTATGATTTTTTTACAATTTTTATTTATAAAAAAATAATGAAATCGTAATTACTCTCCGTAATAGTTGCTCAAAATATAGCCTGAAAATTTCACCAATGAATAAAAACTCAATGGTTTTACCAATAAGTGAGCCTTTCACAATGTGTTTTGTATAGCTTTTGATCTAATCAATAACGTAGCAGTTCTCACAAAAGTAGTTGCTTGTTACCAACTTTAGGCTTACTATTTAATTTGAAATGTGCACTATTGTTATTTTCGTTGAAGTATTTATAATTTCCTAATTACACCTCCAAATTGCCTATTATAATATGGAAACAGCGAATGTTTCAAGAGCGGTTGTAATTTTGTATAGAATATTTTTTTTATTTGCTTTTGTTTTCATACACAACACTAAACAGTAATAATTCTTATATTTGGCATCGTTGGAAAGGTAATTTGTCTCATTACAATGATATAAATGTTGCTTGGTTATAGCTTTTCACGACTCACTTAAGCAAATAAATGGAGTTTGTCATGACTGAAAAACTTTCCTGCAATGTTTTATAGTGTTTTAACCTCCGGTTTGTTCCTCGTTCGGTTTATTGTTCCACCCCCTTTTTAGCTATTAATTCTTAACAGATCAAGAGATTATTTTCGTATATACTATAATATTTTGGCTCATGCAAGTTAAATTGAATTATATTCCGGAAAATAAGAGGGTGGACTTGGTCTCATATCGGGACTCTTCCCCTGATTATAGTCGTCCGATTACGCAACTTCGCCAAAACCACCCCAGACGTGAGATATACCTGAGAATGCTGGAAGGGAAAACAGATTTAATCGTAACCATGTTGTTCGGCCAGGGTTACTTAACGTGCAGGTGCTTGTTTGCGTATTGTAATGTTTTATTTACTTTTGAAAGCTGGAGCACGTTTGAGCCATTATTTTATGAATATCTTCGTCCGAACGTATTGTGTCGTAAATGTAATTGTTTATGGCACAACAATATAAAAAATTGTTTGCGATAATTTCATTAATTATGGACATGCGCAAGGTCATTTTTTCAACATTTCAGTTATGCAAAATTGCAAATTTTACCCATCAAAAGGTTGCTACACACTTCAGTTTAGAATTTCATATACCTACTTACTGTTTTTTTCCTTTGCTGAAGGTAAAAGCAGAGGCATTCTCATTATTATCATATCACTAATTAAAGGCCAGTTATTTGTTTAGTTCTGTATGTGCTTTGTTGTGCCTTTTTCAGTGTTCGTGTGTTCGCGTCACATTAACAGTGAATGTTTTGTGCGCAGATACCTATTTGTTCCTTATCGTCTTCTTTATTAGTTTGAACTTGTATGTTCAATGGTGTGTGTATTAATTATGTCGTGCGATTGTGTACATTTGTTGCACAAATTGTGTTACTCGTATCACGGATTACTATCAGCGATGTTGGTAAGTGCTGTTTCTAAATCAAATTGGAAAAAGTGGGTTGTTTGAATTTATATTTTAACTTTTTGATTGCAAGTTTTGTTTATTCCTTTCCATAAGTATCGTAATTATTCAATCGCTTTGCATACAAGTGCAAAAAAAATTACGTAAATCTGAAGGAAAAATGTTCATAAAAATTTTAATTTCTGACTGCGAACTTTTAACCGCGCACAAGGGATGTTTATTAATTTACGAAACAAATTGTAAGCCGCTTAATAAAAATTTTAAATTTAAAATGGTAGCGCAACCTGCTGTGGTTCCCCGCAAAGGAGGTGTACCATTTACATGCATCGACGCTTGCTCTAATTTATGATTTGATGAGTATTTTGTATTTCTTGTATTTGTTTAAATGCGTGTATCAAGAATCTGCATATTTTTGTTCACAGGGTAGTTTACTTCACTACTCTTTAGTATGGAATGCAAGATTTAAAATAGAATAAGTGGTTACAACGAATACCTACAAGTAATTAATGTCTATAAAATCTTTCCCAGATTTTTCTTCCAAGAAGAAAACAGAACATTCACTTATTTATTTTATTATTGCGGTATATTTTTGCATATTTATCCATATATTAAACTGTTGCAGGAATTATTTTTTGTTTTAGAAGTGCAGTAATGTTCATATTTTCCCATTCAAAACATTTATAATTGCCTATTTGCGACTCATACATTTGGAAATGTGCTGTATTCTTTAAATACATCAATTTTTGATTGAAGGTACATATAGTAGGTAATCAATATTTTCATCGACGTTAAACGCACTTTTAGAGACCACATAATGTTCACTGTTAACCATGAAAGTTACCTGTTCATTCACTATGTCACTAATTTTATGTTACGTTATCCTTGTGCTTTGTGTTAAAACGAACGATTGGATCGTCTATAAATTGATAATAAACAAAGATTTTGGTAAAATTCCTCGTATTTGTTTCTTTTGTTTATCAATGATCTTCCCGATAAGGTCAGTAATTATAGTGTATTAATGTTCGCAGATGATTTAAAGTTGTATCGTTCAATTTCTAGTAATAGTAATTATGATATTAACTTGTTGCAAGCTGACTTGGCAGGCGTTGTTTTATGGTGTGATTTAAATAATATGAGATTAAATGTTGATAAATGCAAATTTGTATCATTTACCACCAAAAAAATTAATTGCCCAGAATCCTTATACATATTGCATAGGTAATGTGCAACTTGAAAAAATAAATCAAATGGGGATTCATTTTACGAGCGACTTCTCTTTTTAATTTCCATATCGTCAATGGTGAGCGAAGCTTATAAACTTTTGGGATTTGTGAAAAGTAGTACACGTCATTTTACAGAAATTTTTGCAATCATTTTATGATACAGGGTCCTTCAACAGTGCGTCGGGTTTCTATAGTACCGAGACCAAAAAAGTTAGAGGTTTTACTGAAACGCAGTTAATGACGCATTTCAGAAAAATATTTTGACATGTACAGGGTGCTTCGTGAACCTGTGGTAAACAAAAAAATTTTTTCTTTAATCGAACCCCCTGTATAATTTTACATGTTGAGAACCTCCTTGGATCCCTTTATTCCTAAAATATTAGGGCTTTTAAACGAATAGTTTAGCAAAAATAAATTATTTCTTTAAAAAAATTTAATTTTTATTACTTCCTCTAAAGGCGCGGCATTACCATACGTATAACTTTCATGTCAAAGTTGGATGCGATTCTTGTTGTAGAAGGTTGTCAGATCTTCTGACTTCGCTTATGATGTTTTATCTTGTACAGGATGTTCAAATTTAACCTACAATTTTTAGAAAATCCAAAACCTTTTTTAATGGAACGGCCCCGTATGTCTCCTGCTTGATCGATAGAGAATTAAAATATGAACATTTTTTGTAATCACATTCAAACATCTATTCCTAAGGGTTTCCGAATTAATTTATAAAATTGTTTCATACATATTGGAGAACCGAAGTTTTACTGAAAATCAATCAGTAGATTTTGGAACAAAATAGTATTTATGGTTATTTACAATTACACAACTATACAATATTAACAATTAATGAGAAACGTTTTACAAGCTACAACAAATGTTTAAAGTCTGTTCCATTCTGTCCTAAGCATAAATTAATGCGATCTTCAAACACTCGAGAAATACTGGTGAATGCATCAGATATTCTTTCCCTCATATTATCCTGTGTTGTTGGTGGCTCCGTGTATACTTAGACAATATCTTTAACAAATCCCCACAGAAAAAAATGTAGTTTGGTTAAGTTCGATGACCTTGCAGACCAATTAATGGGTCCATTTCGTCCAATCCAACGGTTTGTGAATTTCGTATTAAGATATTCCCTAACATCTCGTGAAAAATGGGCAAGAGCTCCGTCTTGCTGTAGCCACATACGGTATCTAGTTTGAAGATGTCACAAATTCTAGATATAATTGCCCGGTCAGACGATTGTCGACAAAATATGGGCCCACTACGCATTCTCCTCAAAAATATTCAATGACCATTTATGTTGTTGATCCATTTGTCTTATTATTCACCAATCTTCTTGTGAATAATAATGGAAATTGTGACCATTTACACAGCTTTCGATACACTATCAGTCTCAATAAACCTGTTCAGCAATCGTTTGAAACACTCCATCAGGATGTCTTCTAGCGGGATATCGCATAACGTAAACCCTACTAGCCAAAATGCAATTTATAATTTATAAAAACCATAAATAATATTTTGTTCCAAAACCTACTAATTGGTTTACAGTAAAACTTCGGTTCTCCTATGTATGTAACTATTTCGGAAACCCTCAGGAATAGACATTTGAACGTGATTACAAAAAATGTTCATATTTTAATTCATTATAGATCAAGCTGAAGACATACAGGGTGTTCCATTTAAAAAGGTTAAGAAAAGTTGTTTTGAATTTTCTAAAAATTGAAAGTTAAATTTGAACATCCATCAACGAAATTAGAGCATCTGACAACCTTCTACACCAACAATCGAATCCAAATTTGACATGAAAGTTATATGTATGCTAATGCCACGCCTAAGAAGAAGTAATGAAAATTAATTTTTTTAAGAAATAAACTATACGTTTAAAAGTCGTAATAAACTGCTCCACATAATTTAGGAATATTATGAGTAATTGGATTTTTCAAAAGAAAAAAATTTTTTTCAAAGACGATTTTAAGCTATGCTTTTTATTATAAAAATTTTAAACAAAATGACAAGAAAAAATGAAAATTAGGTGAAAGTGACTAATAACTTAATTTCAAATTAATAAAAAGAAAAGAAAATGAACACAAATTTCTTCTTAATTTACCTTTCAGTAATAACGAGTATGTCCTCCGTAGGCTTCAATGATAGCTTGGCAACGCCTTCGTATGCTGTTTATGAGATCATTAAAGTTTTCCTGCGGAATCTGTTGCCAGAGTTGTGGAAGCAAATTTTTCAATTGTTAGATTGTTTGTGGTCGGGGATTATGATGATCCAAAGCTCTCTGCAACTGATCCCAAGCATGCTCTATCGGATTTAAATCAAGCAATAGAGCAGGTAAAGGTAAATGAAGAATTCCATTCGGTGTGGCCGAGCGTTATCGTCCAAAAAAAGAAAACCAGGACCCACAGCAGCATGAAACTCTGGCACAATGTTGTTGATCACCTGATTCAAGTATACTTTTGAATTCATGTTTCCCGGAATAACCAGCAAGTCGGTACGGCCATCATAGAAATGCCTCCCCATACACAAGCAGTGCCTCTTTTGGAACTGCGAATTTCTTGTACTGATCGCTGGTGTCATGGTACCAAAGGTTGTCTCCAGACACGCGTTCAACGACTATCCGAGAAATGATCATATCTCTATTCATCAGTGAACAGTACCAACTTCCACTCTTCTGTGCAATTGACACGCTCTCTTGGTCATTCTAATCTTAGTTCGCGAATCAATGGTACACCTCTAAAAAGTCGTCTAGAACGTAAATTGACATCCCATAAACATCTTCTGACAGTTTCAGCTGATATTGCTGTTCCTGTGGCTTCTGCGAGCCTCCTACTCAACATTCGACAGGTGCTCAAAGGTTCCCGGCGTGCAGAAATGGTGATATATCGCTCTTCAGCAGGGGTAGTTATTGATGGGTGCCCAATTCTAGGTCTTTCTTCAATAGATCCAGTTTCTTGGAAACGGTTAAAAGTCTAGAAATGACACTTTGGCTAACTTGAAAAAAAGTTGCTACGTCACTTTGTCGTTGACCACCCTGTAGCAAACCAATTGCTCTATTTGTTTCGTCAGATGTTAATTTACGTGTAGGCATTGGGACTTAGCAACGAACAAAATTTTGAAACCAAATTTGCACAATAAGTCAACAAATCGACAAGTAAACCAAACAAACAATTGATTCGTTAGAACGGGTTTGAAAGAGAAAAACTTCCCACAGCCCTCTACTTGCAATATAATCCTACATTTATCCGTATGGCATAGTATGATAACTAGCAACTTTAATAAAGTGTTAAACATGAGAAAAATTAAAAAAAATAGCAGATTTTCAAATATATCGTTAACTTATATGGAGCAGTTTATTTTAGGAACAAATAAAGGGATCCAAGGAGGTTCTCAGCATGTAAGATAACACAGAGGGTTCCATTAAATAAGAATTTTTTTGTTTGCCACTTCTGTGCATGTCAAAATACATTCCTGAAATGCATCCTTAACAATAATTGACAACTGCGTTTGAATGAAACTTCTAACTTTTTTGGTCTCGATACTATAGAAGCCCGACGTACTGTTGAAGGCCCTCCTGTCTTGTCCGATCAAAACTTGAATACGGCTCCATCATATGGTCCCCGTCAAGTCAAAAAAATTATGATAATTTTTGCTAGTTTCTTACTATGTACCTACTGCATTATGGCTTTTTTGGAGTAGCCTCTACTCTGTAGTCATTACTTGTTAAAAATGATTAATAATAAATAAATAAATATACCTTAAGAAACGTATACGAATTTTCTCAATTTGTTAAGACCTTCACATTTCCACAATTCACCCCAATGTCAAATTAAAGATCGATGAGCAATCTGGTTTAACCTCATGAAGCGCATTATTCATTCCTATCGATCTAAAGTATTTACATTTTTCAGTTCCGAACGTTCCTTAAAAGCCGAAGGCATTTCGAATGTCAACCGGTACCGGTAAAAATCCCTGATTGCGAGTGTATCACCAAATTAACTGCTTGACATTTATAAGAATTATAAGTAATGTCGTGTGATTTGAAGTACAAATCTACAAATCTTAGTAGTATCGTTACTTTAGGTAGTTGACTTTCTGTTACATTTGGAAAATTTTATTTCATTGTACTGGTATCATAGGTCATTATTATACCTACCTACACTTAGATATAGTTCCAGCGCATTTAACCTTATTTCGTAAGTGCTATTGTATATAGAGCACTTCGATGCTCGCATTTTGTCAATAGGTAGTTCGAATTTTAAGTTATTTCCTTTTGTTTCAGGAGCACTCGAAACTATACAAATCTAGTCCTAGTTAAGAGAAATTTCAACGGTTTGGATTTCCAGTTATAAAAGTAAGTAAGATATTTTTAATTCTCATTACTGTCATAATAATTATATGAATTCAACTTCATACTCTTCAATATTTCTGCATTGATGCTGTAATGGTTAAAAGCATTGTGATGTAGAGTTTTCTAAACAATAAAACACCACGTTTTACTAAAAAAAAACAATTTACCGCTTCAAAGGTTTTCTAAGTTTTGGGTGAAAATGATTACCACAAAACTTCATTACGAGATAAAACTCTTCTCATTTGATCCTAATAGCGTGATAAACTGCATTGCTCCTACATTCATGTGTCTAAAACCTTGCAATAATTTTCAGAGCTTTTCGCTACAGTTTCATTAGCCTTGGTCACTTAACTGACTCCTTCTCGGTCCTCCATGCTTTATTTTCTATAAGATTAACGTATACCCATGTTTCAGTAGCAACATAATCTCTCTGCCTGACACTCTAGTAAAAGGCGATCCACGGCAAACACCACCCATTACTAATTTTATAATTTTGTAATCAATAATCAAGCACAATTCACTACATATTATGTTGTAAGATAAAGTACAGACTTTTTTGGATAGACTAGAATTATATTATTCATATTTTGATTTGTTTCTAGTTATTTAAGTAACTAAAATTACTTATTTGCTTTACGTTCGTTAAATTTGTGTACTTTCTATATTCTCTTTGTAACCATTGTTACTGAAAAGTATGAAACGTTTATTTCAAATATGCGTGCTAAAGGGAAAAGTAAACATTTAGGTAACAAATCGATAAACAACAACGCAATTATTTTAAGGAAAATTATTAATTATTACGATATGGGGAAATAATTTTCGTGTTCCTTTTCATGTAATAATCGTCAACTTCCTTTGTTAAGGAATAATGGAACAACAAAGATTTGATTTTGGTATTGGTTGTCAACTAGAACAGTTTTTAATTGTATTTTCGATAGCAAATCGTTCAATGTATGATGTCGAGACCATGTAACCTTTAACAGATCCTGCAAGTTTTTGAAAGAGGTGGGTGTCATGAAAATGCCTAATGTAAAAAACACAAGATGTCTCTATAATCATAATGTATCCAGAGTCAGTAGATTCATAGAGCACCGCAACCTCCGCCATTTTTAGTCCTTTCCGCGCTTCACTCACTATACGCTCAGTAAAGTAGATGATGTTTTGACTAAGTTTTTCGGAATATAATAAAAAAAATACACTTAACGCCACAACAACACGGTATTTTATTAAAAATTACGCACTTAGTAAGTATATTTTGTGTATATGGACTAAAAATGGCCGCCAGGGCGGCATTTGTCGCGTCAAAGGCTTGCGGTACTCTATTAATCTACTGACTCTGAATGTATCGAATGTATCTATAAAAATACTTGTCAGGAAGGGAGCTAGATGTGATTATAGTAGACTTTGATTTTGGAGTGAACATAGAATCGAAATCATGGAATAACAAACGGAATTTGAACTCTTCCAACCTCATATTAATTAACAAACAGGCACATCTTTTACGTTAGCATCCACTCAATTTTATTTTCAATTCCTCACACATCAAAGTGATCTTCCACGGTTTCTAGAATTCATTTTCACCACAGATAAACCTACTCTCCCTTCCGGTCGTATCAAATGAAGCTCCCATTCGTCCTTCAAAGAAATGTGTTCCATCTTGGTGTCTAATTGTCCCTATTAAAGGGGTGTTACTTTTTTGATGATTCCACCATTTTAGATGGCGCAGTAGTGTATAATTGCTTGCGAAGGAACAGAATAAACGAACAAAACGATGCCTTACAAAACAGGTATCAATCTCGTACAACTGATTATAAAAAGTATCGTGAGGAAAAAAGCTTGAGAGGTTATTGTTAATACAAATAAGTATCTGGAGTTTGGAGGCCACACGTTCACATTTTGAAAAGAAACAAAGGGAAGATACACAACTGGTTGACGAATCTATATGCCTTCGTTTGTTTGAAGCCGCCTGGAATAAGGAAGTTATTTCTACCAAGCGAATGTAGAAAGAGTAACAATATTCATTAGCCATATCCATGTTTCAAAAACATGTAGTCTTATAATGAACTCTCCAATATAGCCAGTGGAGAACGAAGGAGAAACTCGAAATACATATTGATGATCTTGGTAGGGGCTTTTTTGTGTCTTCATTAATACACGAATTTCTCCAGATCTGCCTCTTTGTTATAACATCCCTAGATGAAGAAGGAGTAAAGTACAAGAAACTTGGCGAAGTTAGCTGTTGCGAAGAAATTTTGATGTGCAGATTCTATAAAAAAGTACCTACGTTTCAGCAGTTCTTTGAGAATATTAAAATACGGCCGAGAGGTGCAAATAAAGCACTCACTCATAATTGTTTAATATGGCTTGTTGTAGGATCAAATACTGCAATACATAATTGCGTAACTTAGTTCAGTTTCTATCGTAGAGTATTCCCACAGTCACAGTACTTTCTTATAAAAAACGATTCCTAGAGTTCTAAATGAGGGTATGGGTACGACACATTATAAAGAGTAAAACTATTTCTGGAAGGGAAAAGTTGGCATTCTGGATGACCGAAGTAACGCTCCGTAACCTACTGATTACATTTCAGAAGATCAAAAAAATTAACAATCCATCGGTGGATCAATAATAAGTTCTACAGATATTACCTTTGGAATCACCTTCCACTAAAAATTCGATATTCTTCCAATTCCAATATATGTATAAACTGGTCTCTATACATTTTTGGAAGTAAAAATCTAAAACGACCAGAATTGTGGCAATTGTATCACAATAATAAGCCCATTCATAGTACAACACTATTGTGATTCCTCAGATACCGTATTCGCCGCACATGGTCTCCTGCGTCTTCTTTCTATTTTCGAAACTAAAGAGAACCACGAAAGAGTTCCATACCGAAAAGTGGGTTCTAGAAGTGCTTCGTAAAATCTCGTCGGAAGGAGTATATTATATTTGTGGGTTTTCGGTGTTTCTATGACCATTAATGAGTTCTAGAGGCTTTACTTGGTCGACTTATGAAACGTAGAAAAGTTTTTTTTTTGTTATAGGTAAATGACTAGAATTGAGTATATCTAATAATAACTATTGTATTTAAATTTGAATGGAAAGCATTTATTTAAAAACAAAAAAAAATTCTAATGGAGTGGAGATGGAGATTCTCAATTCTTCTCGTATTAATTGATGTATCCAATTTCGCTTTTCAGAATGCTACTCATGAGATCAAAAAGAGAAATCCGAGGTTCACGCATTATAAACATTGACAGTTTTGGAAGAAAATATCCTATAGACCTATAGCGTCTTATGTTCCTCCGCTCAGTTTGTTAAAATAGAGGTAAAAATGCTCAAGTAAGGGAATTTAACTATCTACCACTTCTGTAGATAAGAAAGCTGTAAATCGAAAAGTAGAGCCGCTAGAAGAAGAAGTTTGTGAAGAAACATGAAGCAAAAGAGCGATTTTTTTGGAAATTGTCACCATGTAGTGTCACTTAATTTTATATTCAGTGAGGCTTCAAATAAAATATAGGGCGCTATTTAAAAAATGATATTGAGCACACTATTAAGAAAACCGGAAGTGGTAGCGCGCAGTTTAGTATGTTGAAAAGAACGTTCGTTTGGCAAATGTGAGTTCTCCTACTTTAACATCATTCCAAAGCTTTATTTTTTCTTTGGTCGTTTGTTCTGAGACAATCTGTTCTGTATAAATAAGGATGAAAGCAGTGAGGATTATCGCCGATCTTACTAAATGGCGAGATGCTGAAGTTTCACAATTTTTGACCACACTTCTATTCAATACTAACTTATAAAAATTTTGATCCTTCGAAGTCTGCCATCTTGCTCATACACACAAAATCCATTGAATTAAAAATAAATGTTCTGTGACTGCCTACCTTTACTTAATATGTCGAAAATTTTGAGTTTCCTTCAGAGATACACTATAAAAGTTCACAAAAACTTATGAAGTATTGCGCATGCATTTTTTTAGTTTGGTATTTTTGTTTGCTTCTACATTATTCACAAAATAGACCCTGTCACTTTTATTCAGTTTTGGATGTGTGTATCACTACGTTCTTTATTTCTTTTTTTTTAATTTTTCATTTTTGTAAACAGCATTTGTAATATTATACAAGTACATATAAGGTTATTAAAAAGTAAGTTCCAGTTTGAAATTTCCATTACTTAGCTAATTTTTGAGATTATGAAAAAATAAAAACACCATTTGGTTTGTAAAGAAATGGGGTGTCTTTTGATAGCGCACCCCTTCACATACACGATCCTGTAAACAAACACATTTGGTGATCATGTAATTAGTAGACACTTTCCAAACGGATGGCCGGTTATATCACCAGATCTTAATCCAGCTGACTATTGGTTATGGGGTTACCTCATAGAAAGGATGTTTCTTAATAGACCTAAGTACGACTCGTGAGGAATTGGAACAATCCATATCACATATCATTGAAAACATTCCACTGAATGCAGTCCATAGCATAGAACAACGAATTATATCTCATTAAACATTGTTCATATTTAATTTTTTATTGTTTGGTTTTTATTAATAAACCCCGTTTCTTTCCAAACAAATTGGTGTTTTTATTTTTTGATTATTGCAACTTGGGAACTTACTTTTGAATAACCTTATATTCATTTTATGTATACAGTAGCATCCTTATTTAGTTCAAAAGGGGTGGTGGTTTTCTCTATCCTAACTTTCACCTTCTCCATTACTTTCTGAATGATCGAGCACGTTTTTCAAATTTAGTTACCCTTATCCTGTTTTTCCAAAATTAAATGTTTTCCCAACTTTCAGTTTTACTAAAACTCCTATTTATCTTGATTAATCCCGAATTGTCTTCCGTAATCTGTCTCCATGAAACTTTTGAAATATTTAGTTCTGCCCCTGTTATGAAATCATCTGCGAAGTTCAATTGGTTTTTTTTAGAAAGATACGAATGGCCAGCAGCATCGTGCGGTTTTAATTTTCCGCTATGCGTGGAAGAAGTGCTTTCAATCCAATTTCGTTACCTCCTTTTCCAGAGCCTTCATTTATGGGGGTCAGGGCAGGGCAGTTGACCCCCCCCCCTTGGAATTACTGCTACCAAAAAAAAAGTACGTTACACTTATAAAACACTGACAATCACGTCCCTTTTCCAAAAAAAATTTCAACTGCAGCGGACCATCTTTCCTTTTTACTATAGTTGTCCCCCCTTGCAAAATACTAAAATGACTTATCGATTCCTTTCACAGGTGTCATTTTTTGAACGAATTGTTCATCTTGTTTTGCGTTTTTTACTTCTCTTTGGTGCAATTGCCATTTAATTTTAATATATCTCTGTACAGGGCGATCTGAGGCTGTTATTTTATAGTGCAATCAATCACAGGTCGAGCAGGTGTCCGACATTGGTTTTCTAAATGAGGAAAATGTTTGTGAACTGTATCTAAGTAGAATTTTATAGTCTTACATGGTATTTGGATGATTCCACGACATAACGGCGCAGACAAAAACTGCGCCGACATAATGGCGCTGACAATAGGGAGCGGACTACAAGGGCGCTACGACAAAACGGCGCTGCCACAGAACAGCGCCAGCGTAGAGAAAACGGCGCAGACCAAAAAAGGTGCTGCGACAAAACAGCGCCGCGCTTTATATAAATGATATATGTTTACAAAATATACCTACTAAACCTACCTTTAACCTCGTATCAATCTACGCTTAGGTTAGCATTCGTTTTAGTTTCAAACGTTGTTTAGTTTCACATTCCCGTTTTTGTATCAATTGAAAAAAATATACTAAACCTACCTTTAACTTCGCATCAATCTACGCTTAGGTTAGCATTCGTTCTAGTTTCAAACGTTCTTTAGTTTCACATTCCCGTTTTAAGATGGTATGTGCTAGTGTTCAATTGAATGCAATAAAATAATGTTGGCGGCGAAACGGCTCGCGCCGAAACGACCAGCAGCGAACTGGCCCGCGGCGAAACGGCCGCGCCGATCCGGCCGCGGCGAAACGTCCCATACCGAGTTTACGTATCTATTCGGTGTACGTAATGGTCTGCGCCCAAATGTCGACGCGTCCAAATGACGTTGCGACCAAATTTCGCTGCGTCCAAATGTCCGCGTCCTTTTGTCGCGCGTCCATTTGTCGTGATACCGAAAAAAAGAAAGGAAAACAAACAAACAACAAACGATAAATACCATTACAGTACATAGCGCCCAAACATCATGAAAAATATGCGCCGTTTTGACGTAGCGCCGTTTTGTCCCAGCGCCCTTTTTGCCGGCGCCGTTTCTGTCGGCGCTGTTCTGTCGTAGCGCTGTTTTGTCGTAGCGCCCTTTTGCCACCGCCGTTATGTCGGCGCCGGTTTTGTCTGCGCCGTTATGTCGTGATAGGTATTTGGATACTTTTTTGTGAAAGTCAGTAAATGGTTCATTTTTAAAGCCGGGACTGAAATTTTGTTTTTTGCTATTTTTTACCCACTGAACTTTCTATGGGTGTGCTCTGTAATCAGGTCTGTATTTTTTGGATTTATTCTTTTCGTCTCATTCCCAGATTTTTTCTCAATATGTCGTTTGATTCCCTTAATGTTACTAAGGGAACAGTGTTACGACAGACTTGCACATTTTCACCCTTTCCATCGGTACCTTGCACGTCCATGATTAGGGCAAAGTAAACAAGTGAGACATGCATCGTTTAGTAGGAATTAAAAATGCTGTGGCACATAGAGCCATCGCAATCGCCAAGTATAGGTAATAAACGAGATAATAAAAATTATAGCGAAGATTTTAAATCTACCAATGGCGCTTTCCCATTTTGGAGTACCATTAGGTTTGGAACTAAAAATATTGATGTGTGACACTTGGATCCTTTGTCTTGGTCCAATTTTTAGAATCGTTTATTAGATAAGGAAGGCGTAGGTTAGATTTTGTTGCCTTGCCTATTATTTTTTTATACACCCTTATAATAGACATACTCATATAATCGCAATGTGTAGGGAAATTGCCTGTTAATTTATACAAATACTTTTGGCATTGCTTGTCATGAATGAAATCATATTATTGAAATTGTTTGTATTGATTATTAATACGTTTACGCGTTCTAACTGTTTTATGCTATGGCACTGACATACTAATTAACTTAAAGTAATACAATATGATGAAGGGCCCATTATCGTAATGAAAAAAGTAGATAACATTGATATTTCAATTACCTATTATAATAGTAATTAAACGAGATTAAGATCAATTAATCACAGTTTGTACGTAAGGATGTCACGGCAAAATGATATAATTGTAATACATATTTGCTTCAGGGTATTTCCGATCTAAATTCCAAGTTTTCATGTGTAAACCACAAGAGTATTGGAAAGTGATTACGACATACCTGTTCTTATAAAATATTTCCGATACACCTTAATCCAAAGCTTTGAACAAAAAACAAAAAAAGTTGGCAACAAAAAGCGGGATTAATGATTGACAAAAATCAAAATACAATGAAAGCGTAGTAAACATCGCGTGAATGAAAACTAAATCATAGCTTTTAACTCTACCTATTAATAATAAAATCGATGGTAAACTTTCAACGAAAGCTATCCTCCCACTTACCTTTATCTCTACAATTACTGTATAAATATTAATATATCAATCAATCGTCGTCAATCATGAATAAAAAAAACCGTTTATCTGCAAACTTGATAGCATTTAAACAAACACTTTCATAGATTACCGTTAAGAATGAATTAAAAATGTAGAAATATGACTACATTTTGAAGAATCTGATATTAGTAAGCCGCCGATTTTTCTTTCTATTGCATAATCAATTTGAACATAGAAGGTGAAAGTGCGAATGTATCAAATCAGGAAAAGAGAACACGCGACTAGTACCTCCATAATTACCGTTAGAAAGAAAGTGAAAATTATTATTATTCCCAAAGGGAGATTACGATGCCGCTACTAATTTAAAAAATACACAAATTATTTGTGGACGTCCTCATGAATGAAAATAGCATTGACCTAATTTTATGATTCGCTTTAAATAACCGCGTGCATTTTATTTTATATTGCAAAAGGAAGTTTTTCCGACGTTTCTTGCTGTGTGTGGGGCTCGACTTGTTGGTAATCGTGAAAGTTGCATCATCGCCCAGCAAAAACATTATTTTGTTATTATTAGATCACGAGGCATTGTTTACTTGTTTCTTCCCCCTTGTAATTTTTCTGTTCATAGAATGAGAAAATACAAAAGTGTTTGCGTAACCAAATAATTACGATAATAATAAATGTGTCTACGTTTGTAAAAATTAATAAATGTTTAATAGTGTTAAAATTCTGAACATAAAGTTTATAATTTACTAAATTAATTTATTCATTGATAATAAATGTGTGTGTGTGTGTGTGTTCATTTTCACACTAACTTCCCACGTTAAGTGGCAATGTTATCAGATTTGTTTTTAAAAGTATAAACAAAATGTATACTACTATTAGATAATTGAACTGTTGTTGCATTATAGCTACTGCATACAACTCGGACAAGAGATGGTATCGCGTGATACATTGTCTATTATTATGCGACCGTTTTTATCTATTGAAGGTTATTAACTAATTAAATAATAGGTAATTAGGGAAGGTCGACACGATTTTTATGCTAATTAACTGTTTATGAAACGATCTGGGAATCTTCCTAATAGGAGGCAATTCAATCTGATGTTTCTCAAAATTAACATACAAATATTGCCAATTCACGTCAACAATGAATTTTTTTATTATACGTCATAGTATGATGAATGTTTAAGCAATTTTAATGTAATTATAAGCAGTGTAGGTATTGTTATTTTATGAAAAATAAAGATTCATGTTTAGTAACGTTCCTACAATTGGATCGTTTGAAGTCTGATGTTGGAGACAACCCCACTTTTTCGAGAAATGTGAGATTCATCTCAAAAAATACCTTCAACTGTAATTTTCATCCAACCTAAACGCCATTGTCTACACTGCAGCTCGAGGTAGATGTACAAGTAATTATTAGTTTTGCATTTTCTTTGTTAATTAAAGAATGTTTATTTTTAGATTTTTTTTTAATATTGGGGAACGGTTGCCGTTTTATATCTCAACGACCATTCGATGTCTTTCATGGTTTATTACACCTTTCCTTCAAGTTTATTTTATAGTTGTTAATGCTGGGAAATTTTATTGTCCATATTATGTATGGAATTTACTGACGTCAACAATACTTTTACCAAAATTATTATTTTTTATACGATTCTTATGCACGTTATGCACATTAACGTGTTCACTGTCAGACTTTTAAATTTGTGAAATAAAAGGGGGTTTCTACCGTTTAGGTTCAGTATTCAGAATTACTATATGCACAATGATATTACTATCGATTACTAGTCACTTGAAATACGCATAGATTTTTATATTTTTTATTTATTTATTTATTATTTTACTTTCACACTGACTGACGAGGGATACTTTTCAGGGAAGTTCACCTAATAGAATAATATGCGTTCCGTTTCATTAGATTAATATCTGTGCAATTTCAAGATTTTTTAAATTTTTTCTTACACGACAAAACTTTTAATTAAAGTTTATTTTATTTTGCAAAGATTAAGTTTTTTCCTGTTATCGCACTACCTCAAGAACCGCATTCTTGTTTTTGCCCTAATATCGCCCTATTTTTTTTAAAATTATATGATCAAAATGTATTAATATTTTAACCTATTTTTTTTTTAATTATAACCACAAACATATTTTAATAATATTTATCTTGGGCACCAATCAAAATTAATTGATATAATTTTTATTCAAATTTTATACACTTAAAAAAAATTATGCTAAATATCAGCTGCCTAATAATAATTTTAGAAATCGATCTCCGGTACTGATGAGTATAATTGTCTTCTTTTATTAATTGGTTGAGCATCGATTCTGGAGATGATTTTTTCTTCATCATACTAAATGACGTGGTCCTGTTGAGGCCACTTACAATATTTTTTTATTTTTGTCCCGGAAAATATTGTTCTTCATAAGTCGCCATTAGATATTGTTCTTCCATAAATTTATTGTTCTTGTTTTTTTCACTCATCGGTATTGACTGTCGTTTATCTGTTTTCTCTTTTTTTTCTCGCAAAAATTGCTGCTTTTTCTTCTTTTTCAGCTTCTATTCTTATTATACTCAACAAATTCTGATGCCGTCGCTACCGTTGGCGTTGATTTTTTTGTCGTCCGTTTTTTAGCTGCTCTATTTAAAAATCTAGAAATAATATAAGCTGTATTTTCGGACTGCACCGATTCTGGTGTAGTTTGCTTAGGTGAAGTATGGGTTTTATCACTTAAGGGCATAGATGTGCTAATTTTTGCTTTATTAGTTGGAGAATGGTCAGATGGAGATTTTTTTGTGTATGGAAAAAAGAATGAAGGATGTTTTCTTTCTCTTAAGGATAAAATGTTTCAAATTTTATAACATTTATTTTTGAAAAATTTTGATTAGCATTATTACTTTGCGAGGACAGCTGAAATCTTTTATGGGGGGTCTGAACAGATTCTTTAGAAATGGTATTCATTTTTACAATTTCTTTAGTTTTAAAAGTGGAAAACGAATTTTCTTTACCGTGTGGGCTAAGCTAAATGGTTTAACTTTTTAAAATACCTACTAGCTATGTTTTTATCATTTTGTTCAGTTTAAATATTTTCTGATGCCAATGTTATGTCATCGTCAAAATTGAAAATGGTGGTTATTTATTGAGTGTAGAATCACCTCGAGAATCACCTAAATTAAATTCATCAAGTTTTCGATATTTTGGGCCGATGTATTGCGATCATTAGTGTCCAAAGGATGATCATTTGTTGTTACAGTATTTTTATTTTGTGGGAACTTACTAATATGTGTATTATTTACGTTAAGAGGTAATATTTTTCCCCTATTACAGCCTACATTAAAAATAAATATTTATTAGTTTTTTTTACCTAAAATAGTAGGAAAATAAGTAGCATATTTTCCTATTACCGCCCTATTTTTTTATTTTACCTTTTATACAAGATATTTATTTCTAAGAAATCCTATTCTACGTATTGCTAAATAACTATCCTACATTCTTCTGTATGCACAGGGCTATCTAGAAAGAACCTGCGGCTACTGGTGGGCATACTTTCTGGGCACTGTAAACTTAACAAGCACATGCACCGCATGGGCTTGGTTGAATCACCATCCTGTAGAGGATGCTACACAGAAGATGAGACGGCGCAACACATACTTTGTGAGTGTTCCGTACTTGTCGAATTAAGACGATCCATGTTGGGGGACTCCTGGCCGGACATGGCTAAGATTAGAGCCGCTTCCCCGTCCAGCATCCTCAGGTTTATCTCACGTGTGGGATGGCTTGAGTGATGATGCGGGGTCGAACGACTCTAATCAGGGAGGCAGCACAAAGGGCCCGAATAGGTGGCCTATGTGCGAGTGGACTTTTGACCACCCTGCCATCGTAATCCAGATTCTTCTGTATAATAATAAATATAACGATAATTTAGAGCTTTTTTTTGAAAAAATACCATAACAAAGCACATATGATTGCTAACCAAAATAATTAGGTTATTCACTCATTTAACCACCTTTGACCAAATAATTTAGGTCCGCTCTTAAAACGCTAATATATTCCTTAATAATGTTTTTTGGTCGTTTAATAACCTTTTTAGAATTCGCGTCATTTGAGTGCTTTAATAGATCCTATTAAAGCACTCAAATGACGTCATTTGCGTGCTTTAATAGACATTTGGGTGTTTTAATAAGACCGGTACAATTTAATTTTACTAAGATGGTATTTGCCGAATTAATTCATAGCAAATACTGTAGTTAACCTTTAAATAAATTTTAAATTGACAATTTGAAAAGAAGTAGTTCCAATCTCTAAAAAATTCCCTAGATTTTGATAATGTCAAATATTTATTTAAAATTGCTTGCAAAAGGCGCAAATTCTAAAAAATAGTATAAAAAACTCATTCATAAGGCTTTTATGGCACTCATCATTAAAGGTAGCCCTTCACGTTCCGATATGGCTCGCAGGCCAAGACGCGCAGTTCCAATCTTAAGGCGAAATCGATCTCGCTCTTTTCACCCTTCACGCTCATATTTTAACAAGAGGTTTCTTGACGATATCGAAAGAGAAAAGTTCATAGGCGCAGTGTAGCTAGTCCTTATTATTAAATATTTTAACAAAAGTAGTCCTAGCTAGACACCGTAAAGTAGAAGAGGAAGGATTATGTATGTATGTACAAAAGTACCTACTATATGGAATCTTCAATGAAAAAAAGTAAGTATAGAACATGAAGAGAATCCCAAAATGCAAAGAAAAGGAAGAGGTGTTGGAGTGGTTTCTTATGTGAACACCACTGTTGAAATGATCCTGATCGAAACCAAATCGACAGGTACCATTGGTTGTCTCTGTTCAACGCTGCATTTGTTATGACACACTATCTTTGTCGTCGATGAAGCTCACGGATTTCTCTCGCACTTCACGATACAGTTCCCGCATTAACTGTGGCCTGCGCAGTTAAAAATATTCAACATGTTGAAAGATCGCAGATCTCGCCGGAAAGGCGAGATGTGCGTCGGATTGACCACTTCACGTTCCGTTTTGGACTGAATCGATGGACTGTACAGTTCAAAACTCACAAAAATCGTAGCGTGAAGGGCCCGTTTAAGAAAACTCGTGGCTGCGCCACTCATTTTCTAAACTTTGATTCGTGCCATAAAACGTACCTTATGAAACTTGTTTTTTAATATACTATTGTCTCGCATAAAACAATGAAAGATACAATTTACCTTACTGGGTAAACAATTTTATTTACAACGAAGTTACAGTGTGCAAAAGTCGATCCCACTGCGAACGTACGTTATACTGTGGTGGCAAAACAACTATGTTGAAATAATTGATTGAATTGTATTATTCCATTTGATGCAATAAAATGTGTGAAACTATTTTTATTATGCGTTTAGTACTACATAAAATTTATGAAGGATGAAATATATTGACATTCTAATTAAATTCATTTAGCATAATATCTTGTATTGGAAGAAAAGTATCACAACGTTCTTTATTTTTACAATGTTTGCATTGTTAACCACCATCAGTTTCTTTATTATGTGTTTCCGAATCGTTCGATTAACAAAACCGGCAGGAAGAATTATTAGTACTTACATGATATTTTGAACATGTAAAACGGTGATATCTGATTAAAATACTAAGTTATTTATTCGGAATATCATTGTAGTTACTTTCATCTGAATAGGAAAAGGTTTTGCAATAAAAAAGTTAAAATAATTGGTGTTTTGCGAGTAAGTATAAATATGTAATATTTATTAAATATTGTAAATATGTATGTTATATTGCTTAAATATCGATTTTCCATATTTAGTAATATTTTACACGCAGTATTGGTACATTATTGTGTGTACAATATTTGAATTTACATTAAATAGCAATATTTACTAAATATTACAAATATGTATGTTATACTACCTAAATATAGATTTTCAATGTTTAGTAATATTGTACACGTGCCTAATATTGATAAGTACATACATTATTGTGTGTACAATATTTCAATTTACATTAAATGACAATATTTAATAAATATTGCAAATATTGTTCTTATATTCACTAAATATTGTATTTCCAATATGTATTTGTATAATATTACAAACATATATTCCCCCAATATTGGGTGCAGTTCGACAATATTGCCCCAATATTCCGCCAAGCTAACGCCTATAAACGGTGCTACAAGGGGCCTTGTTTGCTTTTGAAATTCTTTTATGATCCTTTGTTTTTATCAGCAATCGCTACCTCTCTTGTTCTTGTAAGTTTCATGCTTTTTAGACTACATTAAGGGCTACTTTTATAGTTACTAACTATACACTGCCTGCCTCCAATGGGCTAATATTATTTCCAAGTAGATGTTGGAAAGTAAGTCCAGAGGTTGAGCTTCCAAGTATATCGCCAACTACTGCAACAGCTTCAGTTAGCTCCTATAAATCCTTGCACCTACATCATTTTCCTGAAATTTGTTTTAAAAAATAAGTCGAGTCGTTATATTAAAAATATCGACCTTATACACATCTGAATATAATACATTTTTAGTTAATTGCATTGAAAATCTGAGAGTAATACGTGTATTTATTATTACAATTAGTTATGGAGTAAGTTTAGAGAAAATTAATTCTGAGAATAATTTTTTTTGTTACATTCCTTCTTGACATTTTGTTAAGGTTTCTTTTATTATTTTTATTTTTAATGAACTTAATTCGCGCTCTCTTTCTACATTTGCACTGTCAAACAACTTCGAAACCCTGATCCACACATTCTGTTTTTCTTTTCAAGTTACTCCATCGATGAGCTTATTTTTTTACATTTCATCCAGTTTACTTTTGGTGATGTACACTTACTTTCTGTTTGTTACCAACTGTAGATAATTTTTGATGATACAGCCTGTTACGGTAACAAATGGTTGGTAACGCAATCTATAATGCAATGGCTCGGAAAGCTCAGTTATAAGGGGCAATCTAATGGGGGTAGGTTAGATATGACTATAGAACTTAAACTCAGCAAAAGTCAGTAAATGTAATTAAACAACTTTCACCTTTTTTTTCTTCCCAGTAATTCTGATTGCGCAACCCTAGTACTGTTGAATTATCTAAACAAAATGGTTAATTAACTGAAAAATTAGGGCTGCAACAAGCAGACCGACTGAAATATAACAGTTACGAACTTTAGTCACAGTATCGAGTGTTGACATTTAACTAAATAGCACTTGGCTTTTGAGTTTTAACTTTAAGCAAATGAAATTCTTCAAGGTAAAAGGTAACAAACAAAGGTAATGAAAAATTAATTAAGAACGTAACAAAATGAATTAAATAAGTTATTTAAATTGCATCAAAATATAAGTTGATCAAGTGATTAAGTCTAAAACAATTTAGGCAGTCAACAGTAATCAAATTCAAATAATAATAAGCAAAAAGTAAGGTTAGTAAATTGAACAAATCTTGTTTCCAAAAGTTGACGCAAGATGGCAGCAGATGAAAATCTTGAAGTAAACAATTTCCTTCAGGTAGAACTTCGGAGATAATTACAAATGATGTGATGAACAGCAATTAGCGTTGTTTATCAGGAACTAACCATCGACGTTCGACAGCAAGTGAACGGAAACGAATTCAGGTAGAATTCAAGTAAATTCTTAAAAAAGATGGCGGTACACAGTACGTGAGACGTAAAACCAAGAAAAAAACCGCTCGAGGATTATTATTTTCCTGGGGCGTAGCAAATCTTTTAACGTAAACGTAATTAATGCGTAAAGCCGTATAATACGATTTAATGGTATTTAGAATAAGCAGGTGATTCTAAATAGGCACTAATAAATGTTGAAATTTCCATTTAAAGACGATAAATATCGATTACAACAAAATTGTGAAAATTCAGTAACGTGTACTTTAACCACGCAAAGTAGAAAAGATACGCAGTTAGAAATCGAAGTACTATTTATGTAACCTCGGAGATCTGATTTTCAATCTGAAACTTAACGAACGAAAATGGATGGTCAGCCAATCAGAGACTAAATGACGTAAACTGATAGCCAATTAGAATATTATAAATCTCTGCCAAGTAGAAAATCTGTAACGGAACCAACGGAAACGCTGCGACCAGACCGACGCTTCGCTTAAGAAAAAAAAAACAAAAGAGATGAAAAAAGTATCGGGAGCGAACTCTCTTGACAAAGTATAGAATTAGGAAATTCGGGTACTATGTAACTTTTGCGAATTAGGCAAATAATCGAGCAACATAACAATCCAAGGAGTAAATGATAGTATAAATCATTGGTAATGGTTAATCATGATTATCTCCATCCATCGATTAATTTAGCGTAGGAAAATAGGAAAATAGTGAGCTGTTTAGTGGCGCTATGTAGTTGTATTTAGAACTATTAAATTTCTCATTAATTTTATCTAAACTTCCTTTTTGGAACGAGTTTTCTATTATGCAGGTTTTGAACTAATACACTTTAATTTGCATAAAATTTAAATATAATGTTACATTGTGTTCAAATGATTTTAGAAGTACCTATCTAAAGAGGAAATATCTACATAAATTTGAAAACAAACGAAGGTATCACCATTGGGGCCATTAAAAAACCTTCAGCAAGTATTTTAAGTATTCATTTGTTCACTGTTCTTGAAAATTTCAACAACTTGTCATAGTTCACTGTTCTTGAATTAATTTCGAAGGACGTTGCTATATTGCAAATTTTACCGAAAAAAATAATAAATTAAATACTATTAAATTTTGTAATATTGGAGATTGAATGTAATTGCTTAAAATTAAGAATCCAAGGAGCTGTAAATGATAGCATTCTTTAAAAAAAACAATATTGCGTTCAACCTTCGATATTTCCGAAGGCGAAGATCGCCTAAAAATACAGCAGCGGTTCGAAAAATTCCTGAAAACTCCCCAGACACTTACCAAGAACACTGCTGAAACCTCCACAGACACTTTCCAAGAATTTCTGAAAACTCCCCAGACACTTCGCAAGAATCAATAAATCGCTTTACTTACCCAAAACTAAATCGTTTATGCGGTTACGAATGAATTGCCATTCTTTGTGACGGTCTAACAAATTGCGTGTGCTCAGAAGGCCTTTTAAATGGATATTATGTTTCATAACGTTGCAATACCTTTAATGGGCCTTCCTCATACTAACCAAGAATTTCTCGAGATTACCCTAGAATTCGTGAGGGTAACTTGAGAATATTCGTGAATTCCCAAAGAATTCTTGATTACTGCACCAAACAACTTCCAATACAGTTTCCCCTTGGTTGTTACGGCAAGAATGGCACCAGTAAGCTCAGTTATATGGACGATTGGGCGTGGATTAGCAATTATGAGAGAAAGTGAGTTATAAGCAGTAAAAGCAGGATGAGTAGCGAATACTCAATAGAGAAAATAGGCGCCACGCAAGTTCTAAAGGTAATAGTTAAAATTGAGAGTATGAACTGCGAAGATAGTCTCAATTCGGAGATGAGTAAGCGTAGTAATCTGAAAGAGAAATATGGTAATGGAGCAATAATGAGAATAATAAGTAATTTGACGAGAGTATAATAAAGACTCGGTCAAAATATGTACACAAATAACTATAACATAAAGCAATTGTTCAAAATAAAATAAAACAAATGAATGTAATTGGATAATAATCAAAAATTGTAGTGACTCACTCAATGGTGATAATTCTAATTAGAGATCCGCTTTACGTTTTCAAGTAGCGTTGCAATAAACTACTTGTAGAGAATTACGTTAGCATGAAAATTTTATCTGTCAGAATACGATGCAATCGTAGTAAGCCAAGTAAGTAAGTAATAATAATAAAGTACCTGTGTATAATGTTCGGTGGAGATCCCTTTGCAAAGAGTCTGCCGAAGCGATGTAATCTAAATAAATAAAATTAGTACGAAACGGACCAGAAATAATGGTTCGGTCCCAAACTACGAGAATACTTAATTACTCACGATTCACTTGAAGGATCCGATACTGAGCATATATTAGCAAAAGAGTTTGAATTTATCAGCAATTAAAAGTTAAGGTAAAAGGGAGTAGCTAATACAATTTTACGTACGAGTACATTAACGCAAACAAAATAATATTTAACTTTAAGTAACAAAAGTATCAACTGAAGAGCAAATTTAGTTAGAATGAGGTATTTACAAAATGAACGACGTCATAAAAATTTAAGTTAACTGTAAAACAATTTACTAAAACAAATAATTTCGGTAAATAAGGCAAAGTATCCACAAAGTAAATTATTTAAAGTTAATGAGTTTAAAGGAAAATAAATGTAAAGTAATTTATAAGGAAGCAGGAAAGGTAAATGAAGTTTGTAGTCTTCGGCGAACTTGAGAATATGGCGACGAGTTGTCAATGCAGAAATGGATGTTACCGGCCAAAATGGTGGTTTCAGATATTGCAGTTGACAGGATCAACCATACGGTAAACGGGAAGCGATACGTTGAACGCTAGGCTATTCCTTGAACACTAGGACAATTATGAGAAATTAGAGACGAGAAGTTGAAGGAAGAATGCAATTTTGAAGATAGTAAACGAATAAGTACATACCCAATGAGTTTCAATCACTGACGTCAAGTAGCACTTGATAAAGGAATCCCAGATACAACACGTAATAAATGTATTAAAACCGTAATTGTATACGTTTGGAAGTGATAGAAATAAGCAGGTGGTTCCTCCACAACCAATTAGGTGAAGAAATTTCACTTATAACCGTTTTATTTAACGTTCACTTAAAGAAATTGTGAATATTTCTCACTACAAAAATGGAGCGTCTGTACCGTTTGAGAACTCGAAAGGAAGTCTCTTTGACCAGTAAAATAAAACCTAAGAGGCTTAAGAAGTAAAAAGAGATAGTAGAGAGTGAATGACGTTAAAAGGAGAGAGATGAGTAGCACGCCGGAAACGAGGTTCGAGGCTATTTACGAGACTAAGAATATTTCAACCAATTAGGAAATTGAGAATTTAATTGTAAAAAGTAAAGTCACTAAATATTCTAAAGTACCGCAACGTTCGCCATTTTGGGGTTAAAATTTTGGCGGCAATTTCAAATATTGAAGACCTAGTCGCTAGAAAATTTAATGACTTTATGAAGTGTTTCTTAAAAACTAAACTCACATTAGATACTAATCAATATATTTCTTAAAAATTAGTTGTCATTGTTATTAAAAGGTACAGTTTAATTGAAAGATAAAAAATTTGGAACTTTGCCACACAAACCTAACATACGTTTTTAAAATTGACATTTTATTTTGTCGTGTTAATACTTCATTTAGAATCGTTATTTAAATCACAGAAAAGGATAACTAAAAAATACAGCAAGTAGTGTGTAAGAATAAGAAGACGAGCCTGTCTATGGGAAAACTACAAGTTTATGATGTTTTTCAAATTGCCGCGTTTCAAACCAAGTGTCAAACGTCAAACTTAGTAATAGTACAATTTTAGACCAATGGTCTAAGAGTAAAATACTAATTTTCATCGTATGTCAAACACAGATGTCATTTTTCCGCCATTTTGGGGTTAAAATTAGCTTTCTCTCTCTAACTCATTGGAACATAAGGTTGCGGTACTTTAGAATATTTAGTGACTTTAGTAAAAAGGGACATATTGCGCCACCTAGTGCACAATCAGGTAAGGTCGATAATATCGATCACAACTAAATACTAAACCGTAGAATATACACATATCATAACAAGGTATTGCCTTATAAATGGAATGATTGCATATAGGAAATTGTTACGATTGTGGAGTGAAACACCCCTATTGTGGATGGTGGTCAAGTTTGGCGGAAGTTAGTTGGGGGATGTGTTCAAGTTGACATTGATGTTTGGCGGTTGTGGTCATGTTCGCCGTTAAGCCTAACGTTAAGTTTAGGGATTATAGTCATCATTTAAAGGTAGGCGTTGTAGTTTAGACTTTTTCAGTAATGCTGTAAATGAAAGATGCTTAATTCAGATGCATGGGATTGTATGGCTTATCTCAATTTATATCGTCTTGAAACTTATCTCATAAAAGGATTTATCTTCAAATCTGCATTGTTAGTAGATAAACACGTTGTAAATGCCTACCTGATTGGCATAACAAAGGGGACCTCTCGGTATTTTATGACAGGGCATCAGAGGCGGACTAAGGTAAAAATATTAATATAGCAATTTCTTTTCAAGGCATCCGTTTTATTTTAAATAAATTACGAGTTTTAAACTAAATTATACGATATACAAATTACTCGTATTATACTTACAACAACAAGGATTCTTAACGACTGATACTAATTAGTAATTATTAATTTGAATTGTTATAGCCCTGGGTGACGCATACCTAACACAACCCTGAGTGGGCAGGTAGGCATTTACAACGTGTTTATTTACTAACAATGCAGATTTGAAAATAAATCCTTTTATGAGATAAGTTTCAAGACGATATAAATTGAGACAAGCCATACCAAGTTTTTTTATTTGTAAGGTCGCATAAAATTAAAACGTTATTATTATTCACGTAACATTTAATTTGGTACCAAATATTCTTGATGAAGTAGTATCTAGGTACCTTTTTTGGAGCCACGTGTAAACCCTTTTTTATGATCATCGACCTATGCAATTTCACGTAAGTGTTTTTCTGATAATCTTCCTTCGTCACTGAAAATATTTCATCATGTTAATATGTATACAATAGGAAATAACAGACAATTTTCTCATTAAAAGTTTAAACACTGCGAGATTTTTGAATAATTTGTTTTATTTTTAAATATATGAATAGTATTAAACCTGAGAGCCACCTAAAGGTGGCGTTTCACGGCGTGTGGAGTGGCACGCCTGGAGTGTGAACTGTCACGCCGTGTGACAGGGTCGGCGTGGCGTGGCGTGGTGCGGCGTGCCGAGTACCATCTGTTGCCGGTGTCACACCTGGGGTGTTCACACGGGCTGCAGATTAACTATTTCTTCATTTCAACATTTTTTAATTCTCCGACACTGCAATTCATACTAAACTTGTCTTTGACTCGTATCCAGGGATCATGTACCGCATTTCTATTTTTATGATCGGTTCCACAGTAAGGCTTCTTCCTCGTACAAGGTTAAAAATTCCGATATATCTGCGTTTGACCACATGTTGTCACTAGAATAGCTAAACGTAGACTGCAAAAGTGCAAACTGCATTTTAAATAAAAATATTCTCCAGGCGTGAGGCGCGTCTGCTTTGAAGTGTGCAAAGTTCACCGACAATATACGGGACTCGCCACGCCACGCCACGCCGACCTGTCACACGGCGTGTGGCGCGACAGTTCACACTCCAGGCGTGCCACTTGCAATTAAATGAGTATTGGCTCGTCACTCCGCACGCCACACTCCTGGCGTGGCACTCCACACGCCGTGTAACGGCACCTTAATATCGTTAATGATAAGATGACGATAAAAATCAGCGGAACATCTCAAACACGAGTTCGAGCTTTATCTACGTAATTTGTGCTCTAAATTTGAATGTAAAGTAACTTTAGTCGGAATGTACATAATTAAATTCGCTTGGAATACATTATTTCAACCAATTGCCAGTTCGTCAACAAGAAGACATAATGATCAAAGGAAATAACTGACGTAACGTTTGCGCGTATTGTTTCACAGTCCACAGACTGAGAAAATGAATAACAATAATATAATATTAACATTATGCAAATTGAATGACGATTTGCGTTAATTGTATCGAGTAGTATTTGCAAAAAAACCATAGTTGATAAAAAATTAATTATAGTTAATATACTTATACGGCGTAGATATAATTGGTTACAAAATTATTTTCCTGTTATATTGAACGTTATTATATTATTAATTTATTTGTACCTTAAGGAAATGGTTAATTAAATTCGGATTTGGTGAACGATAACAATTTAATCCATTTTGTTTTTTATCCGTGCAAAGGGCTTGTTTCATAGATATTTTGAGGACCTAAAAATTTGAGGTAAATGTGTAATTTTTTTGTATCTTAGACGAAATACACATCACGAAACGTACATTACAAGATTAGATATAGTCGCGAGGCATTTTATACACGATAAACGTTACTAACAAATCACGTTTGCAATGGTTTATTGATAAGTTCATTGTAACATTTCTCTGATTAGTTGTGTTATTGTGTTGCTATTGGTAAGTTGGAATACATAAACCTTTCAATTAAGTTGTAAAAATTACATCCTTCGTAATGATCTAAATAGGTGCATCACATGGAACCTTAGTTAAAGCAGACTATTAAATCTAATCAGTTAGGTTTTTTTATTATAGTAATAAATTAATCCAATTTAATGGCGAGGAAGATGATAAGGCTTATCTTGGTACGAGTGATACGGATTACAATCTACCACGTACTTTTTTTAGCTAATGAAGTTAATTGACCTAAAATATAAAGCATGTCGCGTGTTGATAACTAAATTCTAATCGTTTCTACCTGCATTTGTTGTATTTATGTGTATTTTTGTGCCTCTGAACCTGAAAAACTGCTTCATTTTTAAAGGTAAAATTCATGCCCAAGTTTTGTATTTATCAATAAGGAATGTACAGAGTGTTCCTTTTTTATTATACTTTTTTCAGCGAAATCTTTTATTGGTGCATAAGATAAAAAACATGTGAATAATCCTTAATAGGCCATAATTACCTTTTTTTACACTGATTATTTAACTCATATAGACAGATAAACGATGAAACGTCAAAATTTAATCGCGAGTAAAGAAAAATGCAACACGATCAGTGGGGGGCAGGGGAAATGGGAGGGGATTTTAGTGGGTACACACGATTTTTAATTATTCACAGCGAAACTAAGCCTCGTATCGAAAAACTTGATATGGAAAAGTTGTAGGTATTAAAAGTTCTACAACTTTTGTATACAACATTTTTTTTACATAACCTCAAAATTTCCTGGAAAATAGAAAAAACCGCGTTTTTGGTTTTGAATTTTTTTCTCCGGTGAAAATGAATATTTTTTCATCATGTTTGGTGGAAACATACCTTTTCATGTCCCAAATAAGCTGGAATTTTTTCAAATAAAAATATTCATTTTTACTTCTTACCACAGAATAAAACACAAGTGATACAGAAGCGACACTCTGCTAAATATGTGTTGCAAATTTTCTTATCGCGTGGACTAACAACTCCAGTTTCTTTGTTGTAGAATATAGTGCGCGCATTGATACATTATACATTTCAGCGTATGTACCTAGCGGTGCTCGGTGCGTTGAACTCTTCTTGCGAGAATTCTATCGGAATTAGTTTTACTGTGAACCGCTTATCACATGCGAAAATGTATGGCAAATATTTTTCGTTTATCACATTTTTTTATACGATTTCAAATTTAGATAATAATGAGAAAAACTACAAACCACTCCTCTTTTTACTAGAAACAGACAAGGAAGTTTGACTAAAATGGGCGTGGTTGCCCCGACGAGACCGCCTTGTACCGGCAACATCACTTCAAAGGTGCCGACGGAAAGTGACGCTTCTGTATCACTTGTGTTTCGAAAACTGAAAAAAGTACCTCAACTTCAGTCAAAAAGTCTGGTGTCAAAACTCAATTTTTTTGGCAATTTCCGTGTCGTTTTTTATTCGTTGAAATGTGTACTTGTAGATGGTTTAATGAAAAATTGGCATCACTATAGAAAAATTTGCCAAAAAACTGAAAAAACGTGATTTTCAAACAGCATTTTTGTAATTTTCCGTTAATATATGTAATTATTATTAAAATTTACAGAAAAAATCCTTGGAAATTATAACATTTATTGTTATATAAAAAAAAACCATTACAAATTGTTGGAAGAATATGATGTTTCAAAATATGAAAAATTATCATTTTAAAAACAAGGATAACATCATTAAATCATTGTCGACAAAATTGAAAGACGAAGGATACTTTTGCAAACAAGCCGATGAAGATGCTGATGCTGTCATCATTAATACAGCACTGGATGTTGCAGAATGTGATGATACAACCGTCATAGTTATGAGTCAAGATATTGACCATCTGGTACTATTGAACCAATTAAATACAAACAATTATGACATTTATTTTCTTAAGCCAGGGTCAGGTAAT
The DNA here is from genome assembly GCA_036250285.1 of Pyrocoelia pectoralis. Lineage (NCBI taxonomy): Eukaryota > Metazoa > Arthropoda > Insecta > Coleoptera > Lampyridae > Pyrocoelia > Pyrocoelia pectoralis. The sequence continues at coordinate 32,369,690 of CM070077.1, forward strand.
GCGAAAGATTCAATGTACACGTCTGATAACTTGAAGCACGCAACCTCAAAAGATATTGTGGCATTTTTACATTGTTTTTCGGGTTGCGACACAACATCCGGATTTACTGGAAATGGGAAAAAAAACAACAGTGAAATCCTTATTGGCTAATAAAAAATTGTCAAGTTTGGCCAAATTTTCTATCGCAAAGATGCTAACAAAACAGATGTCGCTAAAAGTGGTTCAGAATTATTGATAAAGTCAATTTATAAATGTAACAAAGAAGATGTTACTTTAAATCAATTACGGTATCAGAACTATCAAGTGGCAGCAGTAAAATCTTCATTTAAATTAGAAAAGCTGCCACCTACTGAAGACGCTGGAAAGCAACATTGTTACCGAGCATACTACCAGTTTCAAACTTGGCTCGGCAACGTACTAACAGCGACGTATTGGGGCTGGAAGGAATACGAACACGGAATCATGCCGGAATTTTCAGCGACAACGAAGACATTAGCGATGGTGGACCAAATCGCACCAAACAGAACGTTGGATTTGAAGATGATGATGAATGATGACCATGACGAAGATCCAACAGATTCTGACAGTTTTTACGAATCCGGCGATGAAGAACTACCATCAAAGAGGCCCAAACTGACCCACAACGATGCACTGACGAGGTTGAACCCCTAATCCTGCAAGGGGAAGGGGGAGTAACTCTGCTTCAACCAAGCTGGAGATTTTCAATGTAAATTTTTATAAATCAATGTTTTAATAAATCTACTTTTTTAGATGGAAAAATATTGCAGTAACCATTCTTTCTTTGTGAAACCATGTAAAACCTTAAATATTCCGATAAATAATTTGAAGTTTGAAGATGTTGCTTCGTTTGCTTCGTTTGGCCGATGTAACAGGAAGTACAATTTTGACAGTTAATTTGATATATTAGGTTGGAACGAAGTAAAGGGTCGATTTTGTCTTTTAGGTTAGAGAAGCAATGTTTGTTGATAGTGTTAGAGTTTTTGAAGGCTGTTTTTATACTGTGCTTATGAAGGATTTGTTCTAATTTTTCCGTCCGTATCGGACGACCCTTTACTTCGTTCCAACCTAATATATCAAATTAACTGTCAAAATTGTACTTCCTGTTACATCGGCCAAACGAAGCAACATCTTCAAACACGCATCAAACAACATCAAAATTCAATAAAAAAATTTATTTCCAACCCATTAAACCCTAAAACAGCACTTGTTGAACACGCCATAGAAAATTTCCACAATTTTAATTTCTCCCAGTCTAAAATACTACACTCAGAAAGCTCCCTTAACAATCGACTCATCCTCGAAATGCTGGAAATCCAGAATAACAACAACGCCATCAACTTTCGTAGCGACATAGAAAACTTAAGTACAATCTTCGCATCCCTAATAAACAAATTATAATATTATTCTTCTCCTATTAATGCTTCCCACACACCCTATACTTACCTGTTGCCTACTTCATACTCAAGTTTTAATACTTTCGCGCATGCTCGTTTAATAAACTGTCATGATGCTTACGCGTACAATTGTAATTGATCCTTGAATGGAAAATAATTGCCAAGTTTTACCAGCAAATTATTATCGAAAATAAAAATAAAAGGAAGAGTTGTTAATCTCTCTTAAATTGAAAATTCAAAATACAAAAAAAACAAAAACAAAAACCAAAAAAATAATAAAAGGTTTTCACCCATCTTGAATACATCATACGCCTTTATACGTAAGTTAAAAAATTTTTAAAAAACTTTTATTAAATAAAAAAAAATAAAAACAATAAATATAAACTAATGCATGTGTTTTCATATACCTTATTTCAAGTACTATTACCTATCATGTTAATACTAATTTGCTTTATCTACACCCACTTTCTCAATAATTAATTTTTGTAACTTATTTTTAGGACACACTTAAACAATTTACACGACAAAAACATTCTGATGAAGCTGACATCGATTCAGTGAAACGTTAATTTTTATGTAAACTGACAATGGATTAGTCTTCCTAATAAAAACAAAAAATACTGGTACTTCTCTTCTATCAAATATTCCTAAGTAAATGTTATAATTTTCAAGAATTTTTGCTGTAAACTTTAATAAATAATTACATATATATTAACGGAAAATTACAAAAATGCTGTTTGAAAATTACGTTTGTTCAGTTTTTCGAATTTTTTGGCAAATTTTTCGATAGTGACGCCAATTTTTCATTAAACCATCTAAAAGTACACATTTCAACGAATAAAAAACGACACGGAAATTGCCAAAAAAATTGAGTTTTGACACCAGACTTTTTCACTGAAGTTGAGGTACTTTTTTCAGTTTTCGAGCAATGTAAAACGTAAAAATTAATATTTTTATTTGAAAAAATTCCAGCTTATTTGGGATATGAAAAGGTATGTTTCCACCAAACATGGTGAAAAAATATTACTGTAAGAAAGAAAATGAAGAATTAAATGTTGAATAAGAATTTGCAAAAATCACTGCCATGATTTTATAATAATTAATTGCGTTACGAACAAGTGTAGAATCTTGACGTTTTCATTAGTAGGTACTGGGAGTACAAAGTTAACAGTGAATTTAATAAATTTAAACTTATAATTTTCAAAGTAGAATTTAATTTAAATAAGAAGAATAAAAAGGTATAACAATCAAATCAAAATAATAAGAATCAACGAAAATAATAATAAAAAGCTAGTTCGAACACATTCACGGGAATTTTTAAGATCAAAGTAAATGCTCAAAAAGACCGCCGTCATGGCAATGTGATTTTTGTAAATTCTAATTCAACATTTAATTTTACATTTTCTTTCTTACAGTAGAATTTTGGTCGGAGAAAACATACTATTCAGGTAGCGTTTTTAGTTTTGAACACTTTTGTACTCTACTTATGTTTTGGCCCTAAAACAATTAGGGGAGCAGGAAATTGCATAGACAAGATTTTACATGTAAAATGCTATTACCGAGCGGCCGGATCAGCACCCGGTATATGAGTCGCGTTCGTGCTGGCAAATCTATTATGTTTAGCGAAAAAATCTGTACCCGACTGGTTTTTGCAAAAATAGCACGCTATCTTTTTTTTATTATAGACTCCACTTCTATACAATCTGTCTGTTTAAACAGACAATATTACAATAAGTATCTATATTTTGTTATTACTTAACCTACCCAGATTAATTCTCCTTAAAAAGTTCTTGGGCTTTTTGTTCTGACATGACGTACGGTTTTCGAAGTAAAAATTATTTTATTAATCCTCGGAATGATTTATTTGTTTTATTTATTTGTACTTATTTTTCAGAAAACAGTGTAATAAATGAAATAAAAAAACTGTAAGGGAAGTCTGCTTTATAAAGGACTTGTACTCTCTGTAAATAGTAAGAATAGAGCTGTTTTGGCATTTTTTGTAAACGTCATAAATTTCTGGTCAAAATAAAACAAAAAGGAATGGCAAAGTGTCTAGTGATTTGAATGTGTAGTGTTTCAGTTAATTTTTAATAAGTTCTCTGCAAAATAAAGAATTACTATGGTGAATTATTCTTTTGAGCTTACCTTGTGCGAATACCTTTGGAAGCGTTCATAAACGTTTTAAACAAACAGGAAAACTAGCTTGTAATTTTGTTGATTGTGGGGCGCCTATTTTCCTCACTACATTGAGTGATGAAAGTGTCATTTTCATAAGCGATGTTGGAGAAAATCTTTATTTTTAACACTCCTTCTCACTATAAAGATTTTGTAATTGTAATAAACTTAAATCATGAAATGGTAATGTTATGAAAATTTCTACTTACTTTTACGGCACGGTTAGGTTGTTGCGTGGTAACTCTCATAAATATAAAAAAAAGGTCGTTCCTAAAACTAAATATTTCATAAAAACTTAACACTTGCATGAGGAGGTGGTACTGGTACTGATATAACACTAACGTTGGACGTTATACTTTGTAAATTGTTACTTTTTTCCAAAATTAACATAATTTGTTTATTCCCTACGCTCAACCATTGCATAACTTTAATTAGGTACTCAAATTAATTTGATGAAACAAAATTTGCTATAATTATATTTTTTTATGTGGTACAATTAATTGTAATCTTAACCCGTTTCAAATATATAATCGAAAACAAATTATTATTGAAAAAAAAACACTTCCACCTAATTAAAATAAAACAAACACAGTCGATGTAATCCTTACGTATTGTAAATAAAATATTACAGCGAAATTGTTATTGGCATTTTGGTAACTTCAAAGATTCAATTTAGAAGAATGTGTTGGTAAAATAGTGGTGAGACCTGCAAATACAAAGCTATTTCATGGGGGACATGATTACGTATTATGGTTGAATCCGTTGGGGATACATTTTTTTAATTTTTTTTATTTTCCTGCTTGAATTTTTGATGCTACAAATCATCATACAGTTTCCTTTAGGGAGCTCTCCGTGTGTAGAGTACCTACTCTACGTTCTGAACGAGCTGTTCGAAGATGTGTAAGTGCTGATCTTGGCAAACGTGATTAAAACACAAGAGTTTATATTACCGTAAAAATGCTTAACTTCGGACACTTTTCACTTTAATTTTCACTTTAAGATAAATGTCACCGATAAACTAACAATCAGATTATCGCGAAAAAATATGTATTGTTGCCAGCATAACTTACTGATTCTATTTTCTACAACAACACATTTTAAATCATTAACAATTCGCAAAAAAAAATTTTTTTTCAACTGTCCGAAATTACGACCTATATGACCTAATTTCGGACATCCCAATTTTAGCTTTAAATATAAGGTAAAATTGTTCTGTCCGACATTAAGTAACGCAATACGTAATTTCGGACATTTTAGAATTTTAGAAATTCTCTGCTAGATGTCACCCCGACTTAAATTTAAAATAGCGCCATTTGTCCGAAGTTTGGATATTTGTCCGAAGTTATGCATTCTTACGGTATATGTTTTGGCTTGTCGATGTTTGGCCACACATATCTGGCCCACGGTATACATTTATCATATTAAGAGGGAGGGTATTAGGGACACATGCTTATTCTTGGCTTGAGAACCCATAACATAATAATAATGGGTTGGGGGGGGGGGTGCAAATGAGACACAAGCTAGCTTGACTTCCGAGCTCCGGCGAAGGAAAACCCATAATGGTTAAATCAACCAAGAATAATAAATTCTGTGCAGCGCACCCTAGGCCAATTGCAAAACCATGCGGGGTTTAATCGATTAGCCAACATTACTCGAACAGAAAGGTCGTATCTCGGAAATTTACATCATAGAAAATTCACTTAACCACCTGTAATCAGCTCGGAGGGAGCAGGTGTGTCTCCTATTTCACATACTGCGGTCGCCCCTTGACAGATCGATTCAAGCATTCATACTAATGAGACTTGCTCTCTTTATCGTGAATTGAAAACCAAATAAGTTACATCGCGAACAAATGACATTATCAATATTACAAATGAATAAATAGATTATGGCTATATTTATTGTATACAATACGTACTCATCATACAAAAAAATATCATGGTGATAATTTTGCAAAAATATTATTTTACCTTCACATTCGGGTAGAATATCGCTATCCTTTTTTGGATTACAGATCCGAGATTAAGAGGTGGATCACTCCTTATTCCACTTTTTCTTCAGTGATTCACCAAGCCAAGTAGCCTGACTTGAGATATATGTAATAGCTTGGCTTGAGCTTGAAACGCAGGCTTTTTAAGAAGAAAAGCTTGGTTTGGCTTAATGTTTGCGAATGCATGCTTGGCTTGGTTATCAAGATGTCCCAAGCTTTTGAGAAATATGGTACTGGTAATTTTTTTTTACAATGATTTGAGTAATATATATTCTTTTCTTACTAAATCGAATCAACATACCTACTAATGGTATATTTTGTTTGAGTAGAGCACAGACTATCTCAAATACATGTACCCTGAATTACACGTAGGTGCCTCTTTTATACCGAATGAATATATTTTATGGTAGAATGCAAAATCATCAGCTGGATCTTCTAAGAATTATGTTCCATGGGATAGTAAAAAAATGCTTAGAAGTATAAGTATATTGAAAGCTTGGGAAAAGCTTGAAAGCTTGATAACTCAAGCTTTTAATATAATTAAGCTTGACTTGGTTTTTTGTAGGCTTGACTTGATTTTATGTCAAACTTTATAAAAATTCAAGCCAAGCCCGTGAATCCCTATTTTTCTTGTTCACAGCTTTGCATAAGACGCAGCTGCTTTGACAACTTCTTTCAATCTGTCTGTTCCCTGTTTCACTTTTCCATTCGTATATTCCCATTGATGTTAGGTCTTGATCTCTCCATTTGATCTTCGGTCTCCCTCTCCTTCTCTCATCGGCCGGTTTCCACAGCGTTAAGTCGTTTTCACTTTTCCTCATGATTTCATGTATTTCACTATATCCTGTCCTTTGTTTTCTTCAACAATCTCGTGGTTTATCAACGGGCTGGGTACATCGTTTACATCTTTTTTTTTGTCCTAGACATGTGCGTAGTACTTTCCTTTCAAAAGGTCTTAGGGTTTGTTTGACTTATTTATGGTCATGGACTATTTTAATAAAAGTCATTGAAGGAATATAACATATTTTCAGTAGTTGTTACAAAAAAGCGAAAATAACTTTTGAATACCACTGTCAAAGGATTACAACAGGCAATTTAGTCTTTAAAGAGACGCCTAAAATAAACATTACTATCTCCTTCTAACACACCTGACACAAATACAGATGTTTTAAACGTATAGTGTCTGTGTTAGTTCACCACCCGTGGCGACGATAATGTAGCATTCCATTCTCTCTATTTCCAAATATTGTGTGTTAGAACGAAATAGATACAAACTACGAATGTGTACGCCAAATAAAGCGCTAAGCCGAAAATCGCAAACATTCATTTTACAGACTATATCAAACCATATTCAGTGACGTCACAGTGCAATCTCGCGACGAAGCTCGAGCGATCAGGTTTTTATTATTTTAAAGTCATTTGTACGTTCTGAAAAATTCTTATTTGTTGCAGGGACTCATAAAATTGTAAAATCTTTTGATTGGTCAATTAAAAAAAAATCCTAAATGACCCCATTGTATACCTACCAACTATTAAAGAGTGTTAACTAAAACTGTGTACATTTCCACTGGACCTTCTATACTACTCCCATGATATTGCGTTTGTACTTTCCGTATTTTCTAAAAACAAACGCTGTGAATTTCATATAATAAAAATTTATATTCCATTCATAAAACACAGTAAAGTACATTATAATTATTCAATAATATTCTGATTTCTCAAATTAAAACAGTTCACAAGATATAAATTATTTTTATACGTCGTCCGTTTGCCAATAACATCTTGGAAATTTCCATTTCCTTGTTTATTACATTCGTTCTTTAATCTTTACCCATGTGTTGGGTTGGGAGTGAATGTGTGATAGTGGCTGGATGGATGACTGTATTTACAGTAAATGTTTGACATAGTTCATAGTCGAAAGTCGATTTTGAGGATTAATTCTCTACACTCGGTTTTCGAAATATTCCCATAAGAAAAAGTATTGGAGAGGTGGTCACCCGATTGCGCGCACTCTCCTTTCTACCCGTCTTTTAGGAAAACTGTTATCTGAAATATTCCGCACTTATGGAGGAGCTTCGTTCTGTTCAAACCAAGTTTAAGTAATCAAAATTTGGACCGAAGATATTGCGAAGAATTAGTACCTATCATATTATGGCATCACACTTTTTCCCGTCAAATTGTAATCAATAAACAATGGCCTCAGATTTAACTTTATCGATGATAATAAACTGTTTCTTAATTTCTTACTGTTCGCTTACTCTTTAATTTACAATTGATTGCATCAGTATCGGCTTGCCTTACCTGGTTGTTTAATGCAATAATACAAGCCACATCTGCTATTCGTAGATCTTGCCTCACAATTTCAAGGTAAAATATTTTAATCGACTTGAACATAACAACGTGTGGGTCCATTCCAGACCTTCCTTTACCTTCTCCTTGTGAGATTTTAATAAAATTTTAAATCGTACATCCAGCCTGTTGGTAATAAGAAAATATTGTATGAATTTACACTCTGATTTTTTTCTATGGTCTTACGTACATGTTACAGGAATGTTTAATAAACCACCCATAAATTCCTTAGGTTCCTAGTCCTACCTAGCAAGGTTCATTTTTTAAGCTCTTCGTCGGCATTCTTTAACAAATAACAGTATCCTCTGTAATTTCAATAGCTTTCCAAAATACGAAAACGGCTCCATAAACAATAACATTGTGTATAATTGTTTTAATTCCAATGTAGGAATAATGGGGATGTATCTACTCATCGATTCATAGAATTTAGGTGGCTGTCGCTTGAAGAATTGTTTCATAATATTTTGGTCTTCCGCATCTCACTGGAAACGGTTACCTTTTAGCACCTTTTTCAATGGCCCAAAGATATGGAAACACAAAATCTGGGCTATAGGGTGAACGCTCTGAAATTTTCCATTTCTTTTCTTGCAAATTTTCTTTTAGTACGTTGGGGACATGAGGCTGAGAATTGTTGTGGAGCAAAATGACACCATGGGAAGGCTTTCCTAGAGATTTTCGTCTTATTACTTGAACAAAGTTTCATTGTACAGGTTTGCATTAACATTCACATTGTATTCTTTATACTTTATCACCAAGTCGAAAACAATATCAACATTACCTTGCTTGCAGAATGTTATGCTTTTAAACTGTGGTTGTGGTTTTGAATGTTTCCATTGCATCAATTCTCAACAGGTTTATAGCGTGTATCGTGGCTTTACGGCGTCCAATTTCCACGCCTCTTCCCAGCTTCTTTCGGACATGGCTTTGTTGATTCCCCTCTGCCAGGTGTTCGGTGGTCTACCTCGTTTTTTCCGTTCATACTGTTTCCACTCCATAATAGTACGTGGCAGTCTCTCGTTTTGCATTCGCTGAACATGCCCGTACTAAATTAATTGTTTAGATTTTATCTCGTCCATTATAGTGTTTGGCATGTTCATTATCTCTCTAATTCTAACCTTTATTACTTTTTGTATTCTTCATTTTGTTGCCAACTGTCAAAAATATCAACTTACTTAATAACAAAACTATTTCTATTGACAAGAGAAAACCATTACCATTTTGGCCAAAGTATTTCCCGCGGTGTTGAAAAGACAAGCCCATTCGGAATTATTTTTGCTCCTCAGACGAACTCACTATCTTCAAACCCAGTGTGTATACGATATTGTGAGCATGTTATCATTTGCTTAACGGATTATCATTTACAATAAGAAAGTAACTGATGCCCACAAAATATCTGATCTATGAAAGAAATAGAAATAAAATAATGAGCTTATTATTTCTACTCAGAGGAGCAATTTTACCCAGTATCATTGAGTCAAGGTCTACTTTGTTTTTGAAAAATTTTGTCCTTGTCCTGCGCTTGGACAGCTACAAATACGTTTATCTATCTCAAGATAAAGTACCGCACCACATGAATTCCCTATTTGGAAATGAACATATCGGTAAGCAAGTTTAAAAATTAATGTGAAATAATAAGTTCATCGGTTTTCCTACACCAAATATTCTTCCGTTTTCAATTTAACATTCAAAGTAGGCCTCGGAAAAACCATAATATCTCTAATGTTTTTCCACTAAAAAGACGTTATACGTATCGAACATGAACCAAATCAACTGCCTTAATTGCCCCGCTGTTTGCACCGGGAAAATCAAACAATCCTTACATTACGGCATTTAGCAATTAAGTACGCATTAGTAGCCAACGTTCATTCCAATTATATGTAACCAAAAGACACTAAAAATCCTTTTATTTACGCTCTGAATAGATCCACAGTGTTAATTGACTTGAGAGTGGAAGGACATAGTGCTGAAAATTATTTAATTCCTTACGATACTTGTATTTTTATGTCTTTTACATAGTAGTAAATAATCTTTGAATTGCTTTATTGTTCTTATGTATTTGGGCAACATATTCAGGGATATTCAATAAAATTGAGAGGATCAACGTCCAGAATATAATCGATTTTGGCAATGCGTAACTGTTATGAATGAATTTGAATAAATTTTCAATGTCAATCGCCTTCTGTGAAAATCATCTTAAGCCCATTACCGAAATCCCAACGGCAATCACATCCACTTTTAAATTTTGAGTTGAATGTCTAATGTTATTTACATGAATGTGAAGATGTATTTATGATATGGGAATCATTTCCTTAATTAGCATCCGTTCTTCACACTTTCCATTGAAATATTTAGTATTGTGAAATAAGGTTTACGTCTTTGGGATTTCTCAATGTGTAGAAAATACGCAGCAAAGTTCATGTATTATTTTCGACAGAATGTAAAAATATCTTGGTTAGCATTCCTAATTGAATATACATGTGATTATATCCTCCAAATATGAATTAATGAATGAAGATAACTTAAATAGTTAATAACATTTTTTCAGAAGGTCCAGGAGCCAGTAACAGATTTTCATGATCAAGTTCCTCTCGGGCAATAACTGGTAAAATCCTTCAGGGACTTGTATTATGAAGCCTTGTGAACGTCAGCTGCGACTTCGTGGGTGGGATGAGCACTTCAGCAGCAGGACCCGCCCACGCACATAGAAAAAAAATATTTTTAATCATCTCCCCCTGATTAAAAATGTATCAAATAATATTGATAATATTTGGACATATGCGATTTTTGCTGGAAGTTTTCCACAAGATGGTCATAATCCAAAGCAATTTTTCCTAGATCCATCAACTTGTGGTAATCAACATTACCCACAGCAGCAATCTTTTCGGCAATTACTTCTTGAACATCGCTTATTTTCCGCTTTGCATAACTTTGGACATCTCTTGCACCAACTCGCTGGAATCTGATTGGTGAAATGCCGACAGCTGTCAGGCTTGTGTTTACATTTTCAGAACCTTGCACAATATTAACATCATCAGTGTCATCAGAAGGTGATGAAGTTGATATTTCTGTTGATAAATGTAATTGGTCGCACATCTTTTCGTCTAACATGATTCTTCTTACTGAAAACATTGCAATAAGTTTTTTGCAAAAATTCAAACTTTGCCAAAAGTGAAGTTTCATGATGTAGACAGATTTGTGATTTGTCATCAAAGCTAAGCCTACATCGTCGACTTAATAAATGCCGCTCTTCTAAAGTGCATTCTTTCACAAGTTTAAGGGCCTTTTCTCTGACGAAACAAGTCAAATGGTAAGCAGAATGAAATGATTAAAATTGCCAATCATACAGGACAGTACCTAAATTAGGTTCTTCAACTTCCATAATTAAACATTAACAATTATAATCGTAATAAAATTTATAAATTCAGGAATCAACAAAACAAAGCAAAAGTAATTTATGCAAATTAATACTTAAGTTTAAACTAAATACCCTCCCCACTAGACCTAAAGCCTTGTACACACTACAGGTGCAACGTGCAATGCAACATGTAATGCAACGAGTAATGCAACCTGTGTGGACATACACTGCATGTTGCATTAAATGTTGCATTGCACGCGCGTCAGTAATCCGTCGGTTGTCAGTTTTTCACGCGAACACAAAAGAGCGCGCAGTTGCAGTGTGGACGTCAACAAAAACGGAACAGCAGTGTGTACGTAGCGACGAATTGCGCAAAATGGAAACCAAATGAGACGAAGAAAATACATTACTACTATTTTAATTGTACAGAGAAAACGAACAGTTGTGGAATCCAACCTATACATATACAGTACAAAAAAACAAATCTCAAAAGGAGATAGCTGGCTCGAAATAGGGGAAGCTATGGCCACAACAGGAGAGTTTTGTCAGTTCGTTTATTAACATAAAAGCTCCACACGCCACGGCTAGATTATACGACTCCATTTGTGCTCGTGCAATGCTCGTTCATAACTACGGGAATGACTTTAACCGACGGTTCGTGTGAATGCACGCCTATGAATTGCTCTCCCGTCCACATTGCATTACACGTTGCATTACATGTTGCATTGCACGTTGCACCTATAGTGTGTACAAAGCTTAAGGTGTTGCATGTGTACTGTAATGTTGGTGAATTTCACTCCTAGCAACAACAAACATGTTGGCTTGCAAGCATTTGTCAACTGGAGAGAATAAACAGGTATGCGTCCCATGCGACTAAGATTTGTTATCTTTAAACCGGTTTTTCAAAGACAAGCATACCATCCCATGATAAGAAAACAGTATTTCTGTGGAACAAAATCTCCTCTTCCTAATGGTGTTATTTAAAATAAGATAGGAAACTTGCAGCTTGCTGGTTTTATTCTCAACTTGCAGTATGCACGTTGTGAAATGTGCTGCCATCTTCATTAATCTTTTGCCAGCTCAAAAATGGTGAGCCCAGAATAAATAAACAAGTTTCTTGTAGAACAAAGTTTGCTCTTTCTAATGGTGACTCATATTTAGTGTCCGAAGATTTCAGAGCAACTTCCTTGAACAATATCACAAAAACCAAAAAAGCTGTGTGGTTGTTACTTTTACAGAGCTCTATCAGACTGTTTTTGCACACATTACCCAAATTTCAAGTCATAAAAAGCATTTGCCATTTAATAAATGGTTTCCAAAAAAGGACTTAAATTTGTCGTGGCGAAATTTACTGACAACTTTGGTATAAAATTCCAAAAAATATAATGGATTCGGGCTTTGGGCAGTGGCATTTTTGAATTCCCCGCAAAAAACTGAGCCAGAATAACAAGCCTCAAAATGCAAACTGTGCTCTTAGCAGAATAATAAAGCATCAAACTTGGCAAAATCTTCAGCTAAGTCATCCATGTTGCATAACCACCTTCCATAAGGGGACCCCTAGCGTCATAACCGTATGACATATGAAGCTAAAATTTTGCAGGACCTCCTTTGAGACATCAGACAACATCCTTTCAATATTTCACCGAGATTAAGAATGATGAAGCTGGATGCCCTTGGTAACTTGACATGGAATGACCCTTAATTGAAGGAAACATGTAAACTGAATAAAAAAAAATCTCCTCGATTAGGCAACTGTAAAAGAACATTTACAGGATTTTTGTGAAAGTAATTAATTGGCAAGGGTAAATTAGAGTTTTTAGAAGTCACGTAAATAGATATTCATTATTATTGATAAACATTTATCCCATAAAGTATGTTGCACCAAAAATGTAAAGATTATGCAACAATTATGTTACTTTTCTGTAAATAATAATAAACCTAAAGGAATAATTAGCAATTTCTATGGTTTTTTCCAATTATAAATCTTTAACGTTTTTAACGAAATCAAATTGAATTTTGAAATCATGTCTTGGTATGTGAAAATTTGAAAATGTTGCAAAAAATTAAAACTTTAGTTTTAGAGGAAGTTAATAAAAAAAAAATTTTTCTGGTCTTGAGATTGTTCAAGAAGCTAAAACTGACAGACGATGAAAAAATCTCATTGAAATCTTGCTTAATTTACGAAAAATAGCACTTTTAGAATTGAGACAATTTCGAAAAACGCCATTTCCTAGCTAAGTAAAAATCACTCGGTATATTTGATAGGGGCTAAATAGGTTTTCAGACTAGCAGAAATTATTGCCGTAAAAAGTTTTTTTTTAAAAATCAAAAATAAAAAAAAAAACCATTTGGTGCCGACTTTTTGGCGAGCACTGTATATAGAGAATATTGGTTCAAAATTATTATTAATATTAATTTAATCGAAACTTTACAATAAAGTTTATATCTTTAATGTACTGTATGGAGTGTAAATAACTTTAGATATGTCATTTCCTCTCTGACGAAAATATGAAAATTCGTGAGCTAATATGATCCTGTGGGTAATAAAAAAAAAACAGCTAGCAGTATGCTGAGGGAAAACTGATCAGTTGGTATATTTAAATAGGCGATATATCTATGCTTCCACCTGGGTTGCACTCTTTAGGACATCCGCTGACAATCTTTCCACCAAGATATAGCCAGCTGACATTCTTATTTATTCACAATAGCATATAAACTATCATCTGACCAATTTTCAATTGAGAAGAAATCACTGATCATATACAGGGTGATTCACAACTACTCCATCGGTCTGTTGTGCCTAAAGGGTGCAAGATATCGGTATCCGGTCATTTCCCCGCCGAAAAAATCTCGCCGGTCAATTAGCCGCCGGTAAATTGTTCGCCTGGTAAAAACCCCGCGCGGTAAAATGTTCGCCGGTAAAATGCCCGCCAAGACAAAATCCCGTCGGTCATTTGCCCGCCGCTGGCTGTAGGCAAAATGATTCCCCTGATATTCTCCTATTTTTGTGATAAAGATCCACTTACATATGTACCTACGTTATGTGCAGCCAGTGGCGGATTATGCGCTCAGGAGGCGTAAGATGAATTTGAGGCCGCTGTTTACTGTAAATTAAAATATGCTAAATTCAAAAAAGAAGACTGTATTAATAAACCAGACATTGCCATGTTTAACAAAAGAACCGTTATATATAAATTTATAAAATATTTTCGACGGCCATTTTAAGCACTTCCCGATGGCATTTTGACATCCTTTAGACCTACGGCACTATACATGAATACTCGCCTGCTACTATCTCTTGTTTCAACCTCGTTCTTAACACGTAAATGTTGTACCATTTTCTACGCTTATTCCCCCACTAAAGCGCCTAGGTTTAGGTTATTTGCAGGTTTAGTATATTTTTTTTCAATTGATACTAAAATAGTGGCATGACACACAGGTTTACAAAACTGAAGTTATTTAAAAAAGAACTTTCTTAATTGCTTATTTTTTCAAAAATTACGGCGGGAAATTGACCGACGGGATTTTGTCATGGCGGGCATTTTACCGGCGAACATTTCACCGCGCGGGATTTTTACCAGGCGAACAATTTATCGGCGGGCAATTGACCGGCGGGATTTTTTCGGCGGGGAAATGACCGTGAACCCAAGATATCAGCTTCATTTTTTGGTGACATATGACTATTTTTTTAAGTTATTTGCAACTGTACAGGATGGTTCACAAAATAGTAAGATATCAAAGTTAGGTTTTTTTAAATGCAACCCCCTGTATTTTATTACATTTTTGATTATACGTTAAAAACTATGGCAACTTTATTCAACGTTCCCTATACCTGTACAGTGTACACAGAAAAAAAATTACAGAGTGGTCCATTTAAGTTAAGTGAGTTTTTGATGTTTGAAAAATATCAACTATGAATCCTTTTTCTAAACACTCTGTGTATAAAATCGAAATCCCACGTAGTGCAAATGAAAGCCTTAAATGTGAAAATAAATCGATATAAATTTGCGTTACTGAAAGTAAGTGGTTTCCGTGTTATTAGGGGTTGTTTAAATTGAATATTTTTCTTAAAATCGCAAAATTCTCAAAATTGGTAAGCGATAGGTATAGGGAACGTTGAATAAAGTTGCCTTACTTTTTAACGTATAATCTAAAAATGTAATAAAATACAGGGGTTTGTATTTAAAAAAAACCTAACTTTGATATATTGCAATTTTGTGAACCATCCTGTGTAATTGCAAATAATTTAAAGAAATAGTCGTTACCAATTTACATATGTCACCAAAAAATGAAGCCTTTAGGCACAACTCCCTGAAGCATTTTACGAATTACTGCCCGAGAGGAAATGATTGACGAAATTTGTTCCTGGCTCCCGGATTATTAGGATCATGCATGATATTATAAATTCGTTTCGTTTTGGAAATTCATGAATTCGTTTTTAGAGCACGCACGAGTTGCATGCTACAAGTCAATAATAAAGTGGTAGTTTAATAGAGAAATATGGCGGTCTTAATATTAAATTCATTCGGATATGTATGAGAAGCCGATTGGCATAATGCGAAAATTTCTGTATGTAATTTTGACAATTACATTGAGTGGTGATACACCACAACATTTTTCATATCAGTATTCCAAAGAGTAGCTAGACTACACAAAATGTTAAATGTGGTTACGCAAAGTTTTATTGTTATAGGTACTATTTTATGTCAATTAAATATAAGTCTATACTGATGTAATCAATAATACATCAGTTTTTATTATTATGCAAAGTAGAGACTTACATAAATCTTTGCAAAATGGATGCGTTACAAATATTTAACTTTCTATTTTTATTGATCTTGTCAACCAAAAAAAAATGAATATTCTGCAATGTAGTGTATTATCGAGTGTAATCGTTTATTAAATACCCAATTTAGAAAAAAAAAGCTTTTACTCGTTCGTGTAAATTATATATTATTGATTAACTATAAACGCATCCAGACGAAATTATAATTTCGATCAGTTTTTCCAATTACGTCTTTGTAAATTGACTTTCTATTAACTAATGTTCACTAATTATGTGTGTTTTACGTTTTTAAATAGGTTGACTGTTTAAAATGTGCTCCATTGTCAGTTACGCTGTTAGTGTTTCCAGTGATCCCTCGTTCACAAAGGTGAGTCCCAGTATGTCAAAATTTCATCACTCGTTTTATATCTACCATAAATTAGCCATAGAAATGATGTATTTACATTTCGCAAGTGTACCTAAGGCTGAAACCGCTCACAATTATGCATGAAACTTACTGCTAATAATGTAAACTAATTCACAATTTATAATTCTGTTGAAGTAGCTCATTTTTCAAGGTTTTCCCTAATTACTTACCTACGTCAAGTTTTTGATGTTCCTATTTTTATTTACCGAAAACTCGAATAACAAGTAGACGTAAAACACATTGTTTGTACTGTCCTGACAGCTTTGAAAAATCCAATATTTCTATGACATGACCCATCATACTGTTAACTAGAAAATATAAATTTTTAGTGGAATTTCATGCGATTTATCGGAATCGTAATAAATCGATTCCACTCCTTTACATTTATTACGTTATGGATTAGATTCTAAATTATTATTATTAGACTAATAACTGTCGTACAATTTTATTTTTAATAAAAATATTCGTAAATTGGAACAAAATAACGTTAAATGTAAATGTTTAACTTTTTTGTGTTGCAATCAATTTATTGCTAACAAAACGCACACGTTCGCAAGAATAAATTATTCTTACATATAACATTCGTGGAATGCATTATAAATTGGCAAAAGTTGCATGGGAGTATTTGAAAATGCACATTACTGTCATTCAGTTACTTAAGTTTATCAAGTTTAATTAATATTTACAATCTTGATCAGACACTAATGTGTTGTAATACCTATATTTAACAAAAGAAAACTGATAGTACCTATTTGTATCCCTTAAATAGATACCTAAAATTGAGAGTGACTAGTGATTAATTTAAGTGACAAACGTGATGATTTCAATGTTACCATTACAAACAATTTGCGAAAATCATTGACACTCATTGCACATTATGCATGTTTAATAACAATTAAACTCCTTACCAAAACAAGGAAGAATACCGTTTTATTTCCAATGTAAACTGTCCTGATTATTTCAATTTTTTGTATTACGCAACAGTAATGGCAAAAATATTGATATTTACGGTGTTTAATTGTAAGTTCAATCGGTATTTGAACAGTTTATAAGTTGGGCCGTTAGTTTATTTACAATGTGGTAATGTTACGCTTTTAATCATTTTCATGATGGCGTCACAGAATGCGGAGACGAAGCTAATCTAAAAACTTTCATGAGTTCTACCTTCATTTTACATTTACGTCCAAAATTTAAGTTCGTATTCTGCAAAGTTTCGCAAAGCTCTCATTATCGTCTTTAAATGGAAACCCTCCACACAATACTTAACTTGGTTATGTAACGTAATTTATTCAAACGAAGAACAGGTTCCGTTTTCAAGAGAACAAAATTTTAAAAATCGATACATCCAATTTAGTAACATAATTTGCACTCTAGCGGCAATTTCTAAGAAAATCGAAAATACAGCGAAAATATGATTAACGTCAAGGTTCATAATAATTTGCGCACAAAAAGGTAATAGGTCAGTTTTTTTCCCTTATTATTATATTAATTATTATTAGTGATACGAAATGGGTAAAACATGCTATAAATTTTGTTTTTAACAATTCTGGGCTATGTAATAACAAAACTATTTTACTAATTAATATGTTCATTAATAGCTAACATGGGCGTGTCTTATGGTTAATTAAGACCTGTGAATACATATTTTAATGTACCTAAAATCAGTGCTCGTTCAGTCTACTTCGTGTTTTTCGTTGTGTTAGTTGAAACTACCTGGAGTTTGTAAAAGGTACACTGTTTTTTACATTTTTGTGTTTTTACACTTGCACTTGAGTTAATTAGGTATGATGCACGAGTTTCAAGAAACAATGCAATATAATTAACAAATATGAATATGTAGAGTCTATATTTAAATATAATGGTGTTCAGATAGAAATTAGCTTATATCGCAATATTCATTTGCATGCATTAAAGATGAAAACAATTATTATTAGAGTAATTAAAAGGTTAACGATGTACATGAGAAGCATATCAGTCTAAAAACCAATTTAATTATGATTCCTTCTAGATGCTTATCTTCTCGTTGACGTCTGACTTCAAAATTCAAAAATTATGATAATACACCAAATTGAATGTTACAATACGCGAAACATCTTCCATTGTTTGTGTGGGGCGTTTATCCAGTTTTGTAGGAAAAGATACTGGAAGCTGGAAAATGTAGTTAAATATTGTTCATTCGCTAGTTTTTCCCCTTTCACAAACGATATAGGTATGTATTTAAGAAAAATTCTGTGCTAACGTTTAATACTGAACTGTTAAAAGTTAGAAATTGAGTGTTGAAGCGTTGAGTGAAAAGTATATTCACTCAACGGTTGAAGTTAGTCGCAGAGAGTTTTCCGGCCGTAACTTCGATTAAATTGTTGAATAACAAAAAAAATGCGATTAAAAAAGTTTAACTTAAGCATGCCGAGTTTTCGAACAACTTCAAATCGCAAGTTTGATTTCATAAATAGTAGAAAACTTTTTTATAAACATAAATTCCTCACTTTTTTTTTATAAGTGCGGAAAATTAAATGCGCGCTGAATGAAAATGCCTAAAAAACATTCGGAAGTGATTGTCAATTACAGTCGCCCAAATGTGTTTACAATTTAAAAATTTATACCTACTATTTTTTTGGGCAGCGGTGAGATTCACGAATTAGAATTTCTCGACAGAAACCTCTCATTTATATCACACGAAAGCCGCCTTTTTATTTAGGTACGACGATGTATTTATTTTATTCCATAAATTATGCTGTTACCTCAAAATATAAGCATTTTTGTCAAAGTTCGCGCCCTTAATAACTCTTATGTCATACTACCTTATTATTTCACCATAACAACTCTGAAACAAGAAACATTAATGACTAAATAACGCCTCTTTACATGACAACAGGATTTTAGGTAGCAACGGGCGTTATTTTTTATAACGCCCGCTTAAACGCCCGCAAATGTAAAATTATGCCTCATCACTATAGATACGATCAAGGATGTTGAATGTGAATCTATACTGATTTTATTGTTATCATCTGTTTTAATCATTTTAATCAACTTCTTGCAAGTATGACATAAAGTAAAAAAGGCATCACACAATTCGACGTGAAAATAATAATGTATACACTTGCTATGGATCAACAGAGTAGGTCGTGTCAAGAGGGTGGCGAAGAAGACCACCGTCAGGGGCGCAGACGAGGTGAGGTGGCCGTATGGGAAGCTTTGCTAGATTGTCTCAAGAGGCACAGCGATACAAGATGGTCTTCCAGCCGTCAGCAATTCAAAGGAACTGAGCATCTGTAAACAAGGTACTGAAGGGCATGACTAACAGGTGGAACAGCATCTGGTGCTACGAACCTTCTTAAACGAATCGTGTGCCTTTTAGAGATATGGTGTGACGTACTGATAACACTTGACTGTACAAATAAATCCTTGCAAGGAAAGAGTGCTACTCTTGATGCAGCATCAAGTTTGTTATCTGATTCATCAAGAGTAGCGCACGCTCTTCATCCAGCATCAAGTTTGTTATCTGATTTGACGAAAAGTATTCAAAATTTACGTAATGAAGTGCTTCAGAAATACACAGGTAAAGCCAAAGATGTGTGTAATTCTATGTTCCTTCAAAGTAATTTCTCTGTTCAGAGAAAAAGATTAGATGAAGAGGTGGTTGACGACGAGACATACCTACTTAGGCTCTGTCGATAAGTCGTTTAACTAGAATGCCAGAATCATTAGTGAAATAAGAAGAAGATCTCAGATATGCCATACAATATCATCAGACTTTATAGTTTCTTTTGAGGAAGAGTAATGGAAGAAAGCTCTGTATCGTACATTGAAAAATGTGCAACAGATTTTGGTGGCAAGTGACATAGACACTGTGCAGCTTGTTATTGAGGTAGCTAAATACTGCTATTGTTGTTAGAGAAGTTCACGTTTTCAAGAAACAACAAAATTGAACATTCGTTCCAGTCCAGATTTGGCCTGCTTGTTCGATATTCCCGCATCGTCTTACGACTGTCATTTACCTTTGCAAAATATTTTAATTGATCCTTCAATATGCTCCATTGAATGACTATCCGTTTTTAGAAATGCAGTTATATGAAATCGTGAAAATAGACGAGAGGAAATACGTTTCCAAGTTGTTGCAATAATTAACCTATTGGTTCAAAGTGCCATCTGGATGAAAGATCGATTTATGGTGTTGTTGCCACTTTTCGTATTCTGCGCGGTATCGCTAAATTTTTTATTTCTGCAAACAGATTCAGTAGTGTGGTCTAGATATATTTTTATAGCAACCTCGTTAATGGAAATATTATATTTTTGTGGTTCAAAATGGAAGAAGCATCGATGTTTTAACACTTATCTTCAAAAACCAGATTTACTTACTCAAAGAAGAGGTAACCTATCAAACATCCGCAACCACAACTTTTTGACTTTTTCCAGTCAGATAGCGTTTCTTGGTTCAATTAAATATTATATTATATTAATAAGTATGTATTATATTGTTGGGAGATGGGAGTATAATTTCCAAAAAAATTAATGCGGAAGGCTTATATAACGCTTCTTCGTATATTATAATAGCTCTACAGTACCAGAATATTTTAATTATTATTTTTTGTACACATGACGTTCGACCTTTTCTGTATTTATTGTAGTAACATTTATTATTCTTTGGGTTGAACTCCGCTCCTCTTTCATCGGTTTATAGCAAAACAGCATGCAATAATTGTATTATTTAAATTGTGTTTTTGTTAAAAAACTTTTTTTTCTTCTCCGTATTCTAGGACTACTACTCTATAGTCTGTACCATACTTAAAATTCAGCATTGCACTGTATTGTCAAACCTACACCTCAATCCAATTCTATTTAAACGCAAAATGATATGCATTTAATGCGTTGTAATTACCAAAATTCTCAAAAAAGTTGGTTAATTTTATTATATCACGTTTGAGAACCTCTGGAATTCAGTACTTAAAAGTTGCTTTCAGTATAGCGCTTCAGGTAAAAGAAAAGTGACAACGCTGTGCAAAATTTCCCCATAAGAAATACCTACATTGCCCTATGCTGGCCGTGCTGAATTTGAAGTATGGTACAGACTATAGGAAGTAAGATAGGTATTTGTAAAAGTGTGGATTGTAAAATATTTGTTTTTATCTACCAAAATGTGATAAACAATGTTGTTAGTTGAAAATATTATTTGAAACTCTGTTCAGTGTACGGAAGTAAATTGGAAAAGGCCTTATCTTTTGATTCATTTAGTGATCTAATAATTTCGTTAATCAACATTCTAGGACTTGTCCTCGTGTGGTTTCCATTTAATTTAATTCGCATCGTGTGGTATTAAACTGGAGCTTCCGGATACTCGTGAACCTATTGGAGTGTCTTTTCCGGACCCATCCTTTTGACATGATCTCTCCAATATCTCCGCCGCTACCAGTCTGCCACTCTGCACTATAGCTGGTTATGCCCCCCTGTAAATAGCTTCCTGCAAACTTTTATTTAAGAACCATCATGAAACTAGTTGGAAATTACGTCTAAACATTTGTCACCATGAACCAAGCAGGAACTGTTCGATCTCAATGCCAAAATTCGTGTCGTAAGACCTGATTTAGTCTACCTTCTGGATGACCTTTATTTCGCACACAAACACAGAAAACATAATAAATTATTTATTCATTTTACATAGAGAGAGATTTTTCCAATATGCACTGAAAAGTTGGTCGAGGTTATTTCAACTACCTACTTCTGAACGAAAGAGTATTTTTTTTTTCTTAATAGCGAGTGACTCGTTAACCTTTCATATGCGTAAGTCCCATATAAATTGCGATATAACTAATATATTTTGCAAAATTATTCTCTTTCAAACTAATACATTAATGTTAAAGGTAACGGCAATTACTTGTTATATTACGACATATTTAAAGATTAAATTTTCGAATAAATCTATAATTATTGAATTATATGCGTGGATTCGTTTGAAATCTATGAACTAAGTTTATGTGTATAAATATTAATAGTAATTGTACTTGAAACGCTTTATAGTCAACTACCTTCCCAAAAATTACAAATATCGGCGAACTGTCCTCGTGTATTCAGATGACATTGATTTTTTAAAAAATAGCTTATTTACGTACCTACGTTACGTAATTGTTCAACGTAACGTTATTTTCATATTGTACGATTTCTTAATTACCTCTACATAATAAATTTTATTGTTAATATTGCTACTTCGTAATGAAAATACCTACGTTTATGGTCTTATGAATTTATCAAGGTAATATTACGGAATGGTATGAAGAAAAGTAGATCAAGAATAGTAACCTGTAGGAATTTCATTTGACTCTCTATTTTGGCTACACACATTTATTTAATTGTACAGTCACGCATTTTAAAAGGCCCTGAACTTAAAGTAACTATTTCAAGTTTGCCTAAACAATTTTAAGGTTTTGTTCTTGTTTTAACTTAATTCAAGCGAATGTGTGGTCGTTGAATGATCATTCAACGATATGGTTAATAAGCAGTCTTTTACCTTTTGGGATTATACTCGTTTTTCCACCGAGCAAATCAGTGATAAAGTCTTTACGAACTTTACATTTAAAGTGCACATCTCAAACGCTCGTATCAATAACAATAATAAATAATGAAGCTAATGAAAACCGTCAAATTCTTAAACCACAGTGGCATTATTGTATAATAATAGCAATATTCCAAAAGACGTCGGTCGTGCACCTGAGCCTAGTTCCTATGCTGTATCGATCTTTCTGTCACCTGAGCGTTTTGGGAAAATATTCTCAAAAACTTTCATTTCGGTCTAACTTGTTAGAACTTTTACACAGAAGATAACTTACCGAACTGTTTTTCATTTGTAAGAAAACCAGGCAGTTATTATAAATGAACAGTTGCATATACAGGGTTTTCATCAATGTCTGACCCCCACATGATTGTAGGTGCTTAGGCAACTAAAGATGCACGATGGCAAACCTGATTAGTTTCCCCTACACAGGTTACTAGGGTGTCTTAAATGACAATTCACCTTATAAAATATTGCTAACTTACATCACAATTGCTTCGTACAGTTTACAGCTCTGAAAATGGGGTCAAACATTGATGAAAACACTGTACTCACATCATTTATTTCAATAGTAAACTAATCACAAAAATTATATTATTTTTTCATTACCACCATGTATACAGTTTACTAGTTTATTAATCAATTGAGTTATAAATGAAACAAATAAGGCAGACATTATCAATGTAAATTATATTGACCTGAATTATTATGCTAAATATAGCAGAATTTCGGAAGTGTAATTAGTCGTTCCAGTCTTTAATTTGCGTGTACACATTTTACTGCTTCATTTATCAATTATTATCATTCGACGTCAGTATTTTAATGTAGGTACGCATACTTGACTTTTGTTATACATTCTGAGGTGTAATTATAATGTGTATGCAATTACATTACCATTAATGCCAAAGTCCCAAAGGTAATAGATATGATTGCCTTTTCAGAACAATTTATTGTGTATTCGTCAACATTTATACAGTATGTCCACATTTCGATTCGATTCTTAATATTAGAGCTAGCGACTTGTAGATTCAGCTTCCCTGTGCTCGTTTTTGAAGACAAAATCGATGACGTAAACAAATTTTTGCTAAAATTTTTAGTTTTAAAGATACAGGGCGAAATAGAAAATTGTCTAATTTGGCGAGAGTGTTATTATAAAAGATATTTTCAGTCTATAAACATATTCGTAAGGCACTTTTTTCAGAGGTTCAACGTGTCATCGCCAGATTTGCACTCCGACGTTTCGGCTTCTAGTAACATCACCAGATCAAAAGATTTAAATGCGGATATGGATTTGTTTTCTACCGTTTTTGTTTGTTTTTTAGTTATTATCAAAAAAAAGTGATACAAAAATTGCGATATTTAGCCTGTCAAATGTTTTTCATGTTTATATCTACTACGGTTCTACATATAATATGAATAAACGAAATTCCAAAGCTGCAATGATATTCACCAAAATTTTGTCTTTAAGAAACCCCCAATTAAAAAAATCAAGTGATATAGGAGTCCACGAATCCATGAATTCCTATCAATCACAGTGGAAAATTATTGTCTAAAAGCGGCCTAACAATTTGCGAATTGTGAGCAAGTGCCCCATCTTGTTGAAAATTGATCTCGTTAAATTGAACCAAAGGCACATCATCTAGTAATGGTATAATCTGCTCCCAAATATCAAGATATTTATCTCCAGTAAGTGTGTCTTGATAAATAATATATCTTACATTGGTATTCAAAACAATATTCCACTACGCTAATTCCAAATCGTCCTTGTTGCGCCCTAGGCAATATTATTGAAATTTGGTTCATTCATATTCCAGGACCGTAGTAAAAATAAACTGAAAAAAACATGTTTGATGGACTTTTTTTTTTATTTATTTTAGTTTACGGGAAATCGCATTAATACATAATTAATACAAACTCAACTTACAACCACTTTTGACAGGTTGAACGTAAAAATTACACAATTTTTGTATTACTGTTTTTATAATAACTACAAAGCAAACAAAAATAGTAAAAAACAAATCCAGATCCGTATTTAAATCTTTTCACCTGGTGATGTTATCTAGAAGCCGAAACGTTGAAGTGCAAATCTTACGAGCCACGTTGATCCTATGAAAAAAGTGTCTTAAGAATGTGTTTACAGAATGTAAATATCTTTTATAATAACCGAGATATGATACCCTCGCCCAATTGGACAATTTTCAATTTCACCCGGTATCTTTAAAACAAGTCGCAAGCTCTAATATTAAGAGAATTACGCATTTAATCCCATCGAAATATGGACATACGTGTTGCAAACCAATTTAAACTTTTAATTATGTAATGTGGATTTTTGCTTGAAATAATTACGTTAAAGTGGAAACTTTGAAATTTGAATATAATTAAACCCTTGTTTTATGCCTATACTTAGAAGAAAATATAGAACAAATAGGTCACATTATAAAATAATAAATTAATATTAGAACTGCTTCCCTCGTCCAGGATCCTCAGGTTCATCTCACTTAGCGTTAATTTGTCAAAAACGCGCGGTCAGAGTCTCACAGAGATCGTTTTGCCGATCTCTATTGAAACAGCTAAATATATTAACGGTAAGCTGGCTATACATTCTGAAAACTGCAAGTTATGTTCATAAAACCAAAAACACCTGATAAAGCAAAATAACGCTAATCACCAGTACGGCACAAGAAAAACGGTTATAAGGGTACCGCATCAGAGGCCTAACAGCCCGCTCTATATGCCGATTAAAGTGTATAATCAACTCCCGGATACCTTTAAAGAGGAGCAGCATTTAGTATTCAAGAGGAAGGTTAAGAGAATCGTGTCGTGGGACTTGCGGTCAAGTAGATTTTTGATTAAATGCAGTGGGACTTGCGGTCAATTTTATTTTCGCAATGGGATTTGCGCTCGCTTCATAGTATAATTACATACATATATTTGCATAATAAATATGGGGGGTTATTTTGCGATAGTTATTCTGTGTATATGTTAAGGTAAAAGTATATAATTCGGTAATTGTATACAATTACCAGGTTTGTTTTTTGAAAAGTTTGGAAATCAGAAAATGCCAATCTTAAACTAAAGCGCCTAGGTTATTTGCAGGTTTAGTATTTTTTTTCAATTTAATCCTAAACAGATAAATGTATACAATGACCGGTAATTGTATACAATTATATACTTTTACCTTAACATATACATATGTACCTCCACCATATACACCTCCACAGCATAAAACCGCATTGTTTGAAAGATCTTTTCAATATAACGTAAGTACAATATATAATCAATTATCGCTGGAACTTAAAAATCTACCCCATAAACTGTTTCGAACACATTACTTTAAAAGTCTTTTTCAAAATCAGTGAACTGTATGTATATGGGGGCCGTTAACTCTTCTTACTCCTATACTTATTACTAATCACTCAATCTCAGGTCGATTGCAGAGTTATCACGCGTGTTCTTAATGTATTATTAATTTCTCTTTATTCTTTATTTATTATGTGTATTAATGTATTAATTAGTTATTTATGATTCAAGGCCCAGTTGAAAAGTAGTTTTGTACTGAACTGGACCTTGGGGTTTCAGTACTTTGTGTGGGTTTATCAAATTAATTAATGTAATTGGTACTGAAATAAATTTACTTATTATTATATGTCACTATTATATTATTATTATATGTAATTATACGTACAACTGTGAGGTGACCGCAAGTCCCATTGCGAAAATAAAATTGACCACAAGTCCCACTGCATTTAATTAAAAATTTACATAACCGCAAGTCCCACGACCGCAACTCCCACTAACTCTAGGTAATAAACCTTTTTATAGTATAATTGAGTTCTTTCATAAAGTTCGACGACCCTGTAACCAATGGTTTATTCTGGGAATAAAGATAGGTATTTATTTATTTATAAATTATCGGGTATATTTCTTGAGAGATTAAGTCGATTTCGGTCTTGTTTTTTGCAATTGTTTTGTTGTTGTGTTCTTCTTCGCGTTTTGAGGCTGCGATTATGTCTAGAGTGCGGCAACGTGAAAATTATCGACAACTGAGTGAATTCGATAGAGGTCGAATTATTGGTTTATGTAAGGGTGGTTTTTCATTCAGGGAAATTGCTAAAGTGAACGACCAGGGCAGAAAAATGTGGTCCAGGACCGCCATATTCGATTAATGAGATTTTAGAGACAAGAGACAAGATCAATCATTTCGAAACGAAAGTTTATTGTCGAATTAGAGCTTTTGGCTTGCAATCCTATCGGCTTCAGTGACGAATCCCGATTATGCTTGGGAATGCACGATGGTCGAATGATGGTTAGACGTAGACGTGGAGAACGTCGCAATGTGCAGTTTTCTGTTGAGCGGCATGTGCACCACACTATGAGGGTTATGGTATGGGGTGCTATTGTTTATGGAAGCAGGTCTCAGTTGGTATTCATCCGAGGCAATCTGAATGCCCACCGATATGTTGATGAAGTGGCAGAACCCCATATCCTTCCATTCATTCAGGAACTGGAGGACTCGATTTTCCAACAGGATAATGCCCGTCGCCCCATTGTAAGACATTCTATGGAGCGCTTCCAAGAGGCCAACCGTGGCCGTAGCCGCCCAGATCTCCCGACTTTTCGCCTATCGAATATGTATGGGAGAAGACTCGGCAATTAGCCATTCTTCCACAGACACTCGAAGCTCTCCGGCATAAATTACAGATTGCCTGGGATGCAATACCTCAGGAAGAAATCCATCACCTAGTGGAATTCATGCCAAGAAGGGCGCGGGAGTGTGAAACTAATAGGGGTGGTCTAACACATTATTAATAAAAAAATGCCTATATCTTTTCTTAATTTCTTTGAAATTTTAATCAATTACTTACCTTCGACTAGTTAAACATTTCTACCAAGTTTAGTCCAAAAATTCCAACGCCTTCTTGGTGTTGTCTTTTTTATGTCACATAAAGCTTTAACTCTCTCTCACTCGACTAACTTTTCAGGAGTTGGACAAAGCAAAATGTGCATCCACGTACGATTTGTAGATAGTATCACTACACCTACCTGATTTGAACACATCTTAGAGCTTATTCGCCTTGCACAGGTTGTACGCAAAAAGTTACCCTTAAAGGAGTCTTCATTTTCAGAGTTCTTCATTACGCTTAATTTCACTGCGTACCCATTGAGTGAAAAAAAATCAAATGAAAACTACCCCTACTGCGAACTTGTCAGAAGATAATAATGTTTTAGACCACACTGTGCCTGTCCAGAAATAAATCCAAGTGGTAATTAATTGAATTTGCCTAATTATTTTTCTTCACAATTTCTAGCTATATTTGCCCTTTCTCTTTTTGATTATCGCAGTTAACACCCAATTTGCTTTGTTTTTTGGAAATGCATTTAAAATTCATTTTTAATTGGTTCAGCGTCTGAATGTGTTAGAGCTACATAATTTCACCCCGCTCATGCCTAGAATTTTCTAATGTTAATCTGATTATGAACAGTTAAGCTACGGGTACCAAAGGCGATACGATCGCCAATCATAAATACTGTGTACCTAACCAGAAACAAAACCGTTAAAAATTTGATAATTTATTTTTGATCTAAAGTTTCGAGACGGATTATCTCCAAAAACTCTCAAAAATTGACAGAGCGGAGATGAGACACAACTGTATGATTACAAATTCCTTACGCAACTTTTACTTTAACGGTAATAATTTGTCCAAATACTTTTCTTTAATGATTTCGTTTTTAAGGTGATATCGTAATTTTAAATTATTTGAAATATCACGCTTTAAAAAAACTAAAATCCGATCGTTTGTACCAATCGGAAAATTTTACGTGTAATATTTGGTGTACTTACCTTGAACCTGAATATAATGTATTTTCTATTTATTGGAATCGGGAGCGTCCGATATTTTTTTTAATAGATGCTAAAATATGTATAGAAATGACCTTTATGTTTGGTAGGCGTTGAACTAACGGAACTTGCAAAATTTCCGAATCCATAAAATTTGAAAGGATCTAAAAATACTACTATACGTTAAATATGAAAGTTTTCGTAAGTTTAAAATTAACAAAAATATAAATCGTTACATAAGCATAAACTGTAAAAATTTAACCATCAATTTTTTGGTAAGTAATATAAAGAAAAGCGAGGGACATATTATAATTTTTATAAAGGGTTAGATAATTTGATGTTGTTAATTATCAGTTTAGATTGGACCCTAATTAATTAATATTTAGGCAGAAGTTTTTCGTAATATTGGCTCCATCAAAATTTCTTTAGCTAACAAAGCAAAATTATTAAACTTCAACTTTTGTAACGGATACATGAAACTTTTAATTTTCGTATATTACAAGCGAAAGTTTGTTATGGTATGTTTTGAATTAAAATACGCCAATACAGTCCGGCGCACTATTTTATTACTAATTAATATTGCTATTTAGAAATTTTGTTTTAAAATAATTTAACATTTACAATCAACAGAGTATAGTTATAATATAATTCGCAATCCTTGGTGAAATTGGGGTGTTAGAATAAAATGACAATTTGAGGATCGTATTTAGTGGTAATAACCAGTAATTTGAAGCCTTATTTCTAAAACACGATTTAAGCTGCGAGATCAACCATTGTGACCATTTGCTTTAAAAGCGTTTCATTCTAGAGCGCTTTTCTCATGCATCATAGAACTCTAGTATTGTCGCCGAATAGTTTTCTCAAACATATTGGCTACCCGATCAACATTGAACACTATGTTGTAATCATTACCTCATCCTTCTGATGTGTTTATAATATTTATTTCTACGTAATTGAATCAGCAGAAAACTTTCCGAAGCAACCAACACAAAAGTTGTCTTATAAAACGATTATCCTTGTAACAGAGGCCGTATTCTTGAACCATTTGGATATATTTTATATGTGGAAGTGATGTCATTTTAATTAGTAACAATCCCGTTTAATCGGAAAAAGTGCGTAGGTAATTTTGGTATAGAAATGAGTCCCAACCGAGCAATATAGTACCTACTATGTGAACTGCTTTGTTGGGTGATGAATCTATGGAACGTTATAGTATTAGAACAATTTTACCCAAATAAGAAAGAGGATTTTGAGCTATGTATTTCTCGGGTCTATATCACAACGGCCACTGATCATAACGGCCACCCCGGTTTTTACTATTTCATAACGGCCACCTTGATCACAACGGCCACTAATATTATTTGATGATAACGTGAACAAGGTGGCCGTTATGATCAAATAGTATTAGGGGCCGTTGTGATCAAGGTGGCCGTTATAAAATAACAATAACCTATGGTGGCCGTTATGATCAGTGGCCGTTGTGATCAGGTCCCGTATTTCTCTAGCAAAGAATGCGCTTCTAGACCCGCGACGGAGCTGGGTTTGTTTTCTTTGGAGTGCTACTTACCGTTTCGGGTTTCATTTCAATTCCCTCGCAGTATTTTTTTCAAGATTCCATTTACTCTTAATAGACGCGTTGTACTTGGTAATTTGTACCAGATTCCTTGACTTAGACGGACAAGTTATCTTGCAGCGACTCCCTTGAATCGCTGAAACATGATCGTGTATTAACAATATTAGTATCACTATTGAGAAAACAGACAAATACCCGAATTTGAGCATTTAATGTATAATACTCTGCTATACTTAAAATAAATGTCAATCACTAATATCTACATTCGAGAGGCTCTATCGTGGTTAAAAGAAATTTGAAATCGACACCGTTACAAGACTTTTTCCAAAAACATTCTTTTCTGTATTTCTCACCCAAAAATGGAAAAATGACTAAAAATTTGACTGTTCATTTGTAACTGACGTTGGTTCGGTAGTGAGCCGGCCATTCTTTTGGTTGCCAAAATTTCTAATTTTTAAGTAGAATGGGTTCCAAGGTAATGAAAACTATTCCATTAACGATTTATTGAGTATTAGTCACCAAAGACATGTTACGGTAACAAATGGTTGGTACTGCAATCTATAATGCAATGGCTCGAAAAGCTCAGTTATAAGGAGCAATGCAATCTAATGGACGTAGGCTTAGATATGAGTACAGAACTTAAACTCAGCAAGCAAAAGAGGGTAGTCAAAGCTAAAGTTAGTTTATATCAAGTTAGCGAATATAGTTAAGTAAATTTAGGGCGCCACGATAGTTCTTTAGAAAGTTAAAGCTGGTAAACAGAACTATGAAGATTTTAGCAGCTTGTAGTAACAGTGATATGATTTCTGAAAGAAAATGTGGGTATTCGGTAAAGAAATACACTGAAATAATGGTAGTGGTGGTTATAATGAACCAAAATATAACGGTTAACACTGGTAACAATGAACAATTAAATATATGTTAGCAAAACTAAGGTTTCACAGCATTGAATGTAACAATATGGGGATTTAACTTTTTACCTTGGAACGATGAAACTTCACATATATCAATTATAATGCAAAATAGGTAACACAAAAAAATATAAAAATATATCAGCAACCGACTTGGTAACTGTGCAAAAGTCAGTAAATGTAATTAAACAATTCTCACCTTTTACTTCCCAGTAATGCTGTTGCGCAACCACAATACTGTTGAATTATCTAAACAAAATGGTTAATTAACAGAAAAATTAGGGCTGCGACAAGCAGACCCACTGAAATATAACAGTTACGAACTTTGGTCAGTAGCGAGTGTTGACATTTAACTAAATAGCACTTGGCTTTTGAGTTTTAACTTTAAGCGAATTAAATTCTTCAAGGTAAAAGGTAACAAACATAAATATCAAAAGTAATTTTGAAGGTAACAAACAAAGTTAATGAAAAAGTAATTGATAACGTAACAAAATGAATTAAACAAGTTATTTAAGTGATTAAGTGTAAAACAATTTAGGCAGTAAACAGTAATCAATTTCAAATAATAATAAGCAAAAAATAAGGTTAGTAAATTTTACAAATCTTGTTTCCAAAGGTGACGCAAGATGGCAGTAGATGAAAATCTTGAGGTAAACAGTTTCTTTCAAGTAGCAATTGGGATATAATTACAGATGATGTGATGAACAGCAATTAGCGTTGTTTATCAGAAACTAACCATCGACGTTCGACAGCAAGTGCAATGGAAAGAAATTCAGGTAGAAGTCAAAGGACAAATAATATGAATTACTGTCAGGAATTCAAAGAGTAACGTGATATTTAATACAAAATAATTAGGTACATACCTGTAGGATTAATATTTTCCTGGAGCGTAGCAAAACTTTTAACGTAAACGAAATAGATGCGTAAAACCGTATAATACGATTTAATGACACTTAGAATAAGCAGGTGATTCTAACCAATTAGAATCTTATACATCTCCGCCCCACGTAGAAAATCTGTAACGGAACCAACGCAAACGCTGCGACCAGACCGACGCTTCGCTTAAAAAAAGTATCGGGAGCGAACTCTCTTGACAAAGTATAGAATTAGGAAATTTGTAGCCCTGTAATTCTTACTAAAATCAATACGATCGACTTTTGCGAATTAGGCAAATAATCGAGCAACGTAACAGACAAAGTTGCAGAAAGTTCATAAAATATATAGGTAGTGGAAGAAATCTTCACTTCCCGGTTGTTGGTTGAACGTTTGTGATTGTCCAAAAATTATATTCTGTGGCAAAGCGGCTTTTGGGTAAAATTTTTGCAAAATCTATCTACCTAAATAGAATCAAATAAGCAAGTATGCTGTTTGCAATTTTAAATAGATATTGTTGAGAAATAGATTCGTACTAACACTCACATTTTTACTATTTTTACAAAGGACACAGATAAAACAGTTATCATTTTGAATGGCCAGAAGAATGTCCATAGGCTATGCCTGTCTGCTAGGTACTAGAGAAGGGAGAAGGGGTTAAAAAAAAGTATCATTTTGAAAAATTGACGGATTTGAATCAAATACAAAATTATTAGATACATTAAATTTATTCTTAAGCTACTGAAGCTTTTAGAGCTTTGACATGACTTTGTATACATTGCAGTAACAGAAAGAGATTTTCGCTAAATTCAGCAAGTGTTCCGGGACATTTCCTTATTGCGTCACTTACCAGTTTAGAGTACAATTTCTGCACTAATTCTATACTTCATTGTTAATTCAGCCCAGGTAGTATAACAGAAAAATGGTTGTCTTCCAGTTCGTATCCTTGACATTTCTCTTAATCCTGAACTACCTGCCTGTTGGGATTTTTCTGTTACTAGTAAATTACCTTTTACATAAATAATATTTGTGAAATCGCCAGTACGTTTCTAACCATTGCAAAATATCTTTACTCGAGTTCGATGCAGTGAACGTTATTGTATTACATGGCATTTTAATATTCACATCGTATAACATTATGAAATCTGGAATGAATACGAAATTTTTTACGGAAACGAACATTTGAGTGTTTAATTTAAATTTTCGTTTCAATATCGGAACAACAGTATTGTAAACCAAATTATTTAAATAACAATTCGCATCAAATTTATTCAACCGTTAATCGCACACCTTTTTTTTTATTAAACATAGTATGACGTTATCACCACTCTTTGTGAAGCCGAATCACTTTCGATTAATCTCGCTTTAGAGAAAGCGAATTTGTTCTTCATTAATCCTGTTGTCATCGTACTGTGCGTTATTATTTATTGCTTTTATGGTCGTGGTGTTTTTATTGGATTATCTACCCATGCAAGGTAACGATATTATGAATTTTCAAAGCTCAGTTTGCATAAAAAAGATTTTTTTACTTGGGTGCTTTTAAAATGGATCTAAATTCTCATAATTGGATCACTGGAATCAAATTTGATCCATTTTGGTTTCGTATTTTAAATTTGTTGAACGTAGTCTGTCTTTACCTATCCTCTGTACCATTCATTATCCTGTAGGTACATACTGCTCGAGTTTCTTATCTTCTTAGTACTTTGCTCATTATGCTTCTGTTCCTTTTGCTGTTCATCTCCACTTCAGTTCAGGAATGATTTCATGCTGAGGGTCGTGACTTCAGGAAATTGAAAGCGAAACCTTTCCCATAAAAGGAGATCTATCTATCGAGTGGTTTTTTCCCTATAGATGTCACGAACTGACATTACACCAATCGCACTAAAGTTGCAGTACATTTCGAAATTTTCACTTCTTCCCAGAGAATCTTTCGCGCGTTTAAAATAGAGACACCACGTAAATTTTTTACTTTGATGCTGTTGAGCACATTACGTACGTACGTTATTAGTAAATAATGTCAACTATCACTTGATTATTAAATGAAATTCAATAGCGATTTTTAGATTTTGTGGGACAAATTCTTTGTGTTGTCATAAATTAAAGTTGATGTAATAGAAACTAGTTTACGATTACCTTATTTATTAGATACATTTATCAATGCAATACGTGTAGTAATGTGTAATTAAGATGTTAGTTGCACAACGGCGTTGTATCAGATTTTGCTTTAAGAAAGTAAAACAGTAATTTTTAAAGGTAGGGATCCCTTCTTTAAATTTCACATTCTTTACTATGTTCACTGGGATAATAACAATAATTCAAAGAGTTTTCGTGGCACGAATTAGGTCATTCAAGGTAGTTTCTCACTGACTAACCTGGTATATGAATATAATCCCAAAACCAGCGCCAGATTCATACTTTTCTTTTGTATTATGGCCACTAGCCTTTCTTCTGTCTCTTCTATTTCAATCATTTGTTTATTTTGTCTATTAAAAAATCACACTAAGGAATAAGTCATGTTTCTTTAATGGAAAAATGTAGCAAAGGAGTTCCATTTTTATTGATGTAATAAAGGTCTTTAATAATAATATTGTTCACTCGGTTTAAACAAGAAATTCTCATGTCCGTGGAGCAACTTGTGTACTTACACATTTCTGAACCAAATCGTCCTCTGAATCATTGGAATAATTTCTCAATAGATGCTCAACTTGTTGATGTCGAAATTGGCCCACTCTATTCACAAATGTTTATGTATGTATGTGTTGTGGTTTCTCTCTAATTCAGCTTTCGGCGTATCGAGGATGACTAAAAATCTGATTACTCTGAAAAAAATCCTAGAGTTTTTTTCAATTGCTCCATTTTGTCTTCTCTTTGGTCGCTTCAGCAAGGCCGTAGATATGGGAGGGGTTTAGGGGGTTCAAATCCCCCCCCCCCCATGACAAAACGTACTCTACTATACTAATAACATACTCGCTAATAAAAACAAACAACAAATAAATATTTCAGTTCAGTTTCATATTTTTTTTACCACGAAACCCCCTCTATCGCCAACGCCTAGCCACGGCCCTGCGCTTCAGTACACTCATCTTAAAGTTTCATCGCTCTGCTATCACAAAATTGAGAAGAGATCCGCAGAAATCGGATATCGTCACTTAATTTAGCTTTTCCAAAAGGCCCCTATAAATGCAGTTCCAATTTGTCCAAGTTGAGATGATTTCCCATTTCGCTCGATAGGTTTTTCCAAAGGCTCATTTTTAAAACACATCTCAGGAATCACCAAAACTTTAAAAGTTACGGAACAACGTATGAGGTTCGCCCTTTTCAGTGCCGTTCTTCTTCCTATTTTATCAACTAATTTTCCTCAAAAAGAAACCCCAACGGTCTTCCAAGAACATTAAAAAACATATAAAAATCTGCCGAAACTCCCAAAAAAAGGCATCAAACATTTCTTAAGTATCGAAAACATGTCGAGAACCACAAGTCAGTTAATATACGCTTGTTGTATCTGGTAGAGAGCGAATTGTCTGTCTCGGTTACATGAATTACAGCGTTGGGGTTAGAAGGGAATAGAACTCTACCAGTGTTACGTCATCTCAGTCGTGTCTTTCACCATATAGTTCGTTACTTCTTGTGAGGACAAGGGCAGCGGCGTCATTTCAGTATTTTACAAGGGGGGGGGGGGGGGGGGGGGGCTATAGTATAAAGGAACAAATTTTTTTTTGAAAAGGGACGTGATTGTCAGTAGTATAAGTTTAACTACTTTTTTTTGGTAGTAGTAATTTCAGGGGGGTCAACTGCCCTACTCGGCCCTCCCCCCTAAATGACGCCCCTGGACAAGGGACAATAACAACTCTTTAAGTACAGCAACAACTCCCGTTAAAAGATTCTTTTGATAAGCAGTTTCCCCATATATTTGGGCATTTGGTGAAGACCAACATACCGTAATACTCCCATACTTCTAGTCTGTAAAGCTAGAATACATGATTTATGATTATGACGAGTCCTCATGTTGAGCTACCTGAACCTTGACATACCTCCAATCATGGAAACCGAAACCGTCACGGTCAAATTCCTTCCGCAGTGGTTGGATGATTTCTCACTAAATATTTAAATTTGACCTGTAATGCTCCTTAGCGCCCTCTAAAATCCGCCTCCCCTATTGCGTTTTTTTGCTGAATATATGACACAAAATAGGTAAATTGCGACGGAAGCAAATTTGTGACACTGAAAATACAAATCAGATCGTGATTTGTCCACGAAACCTTCCTTCAATACATACGATCATCACTGTCAAGATTTTAAATGTCTTTCTTTTGCGATTTGGAAACATAACCCCTTACTTTCTAGACCTGCTTTCCACACACTACGAATAAAAGTTTCTTTGATAGCCGCAAAGGCTTGAAATGTTTTTTCAATTACGCCTTCTTCTATGCGATTATTATTATTATTATTGTTCAAAGGATGGTCTCGATTGCGACCTTTTGATCTATTGTGCTTCCCGCTATTGTCTACCTACTCTTCGAGAATATCTGTATCTTTAACAAAGTCCAGGATTTCAGTAGGGCGAATCTTGCTCTTGTGTAATCTTTTCATTTCTAAGTAGGTGCGTATGCATTACATTGACAGATGACGTGGTATGGCGTTTCCTCTTCCTCACCACAACTCCTGCACAACGGGCTGTGAGTCAGTCCCATTTTGTACAGGTGTTCGCTCAGACGACAGTCGCCTGTGACCATCTCTGTCCCAAGTTTTATCTTCGTCCTACTTAATTTTAAGATGGACGCTGCTAAGTCCCCGGTTGGGGTTTAGAGAAAAATCTTGGAATGACTCTGTCCTTGAATTTTCTCAGCCGGTATACCCCTCTGAGCGCCTCTCCCCTAATTACTAGGTGTAGTGGCGGCAGGTTCCAGAGAGTCTCCATAGCTGCTGTAGGGGTGGTTATCATTGCCCCCGTAATTCCAAGTCCAGCCCTGCGCTGCACCTTGCTAAGTATCTTTATGTTCTTCTGGGTGAAGGTGTTATGCCACCACATCAGTGACCCATACCTGATGATCAGTCTGATCACGAGTGGGTCATCTTTGGAGTTAGACCCACTTGCTTCTGAACGCCCGCCTACAACTCCACAAGGACTTTGTGGCTTTGTTCGCTATTTTCTCTAGATGTGGTTTGAAGGTCAGTCCTTGGTCTAACGTTACGCCCAGGTATTTGTCTTCTGTAGCTTGGTGCCGTACATTGCTATGTTCCTTAGTTTTGTCGGGCCTTTCCTTCGTGAGAAGAGAATGAGGTTCGTTTTTGTTGGATTAACAGACAAGCCCTCTTCTCTGCACCATTGTTCCACTAGATTTAAAGCTTCCTGCATCACAACTGATACGGTTTCTTCAAACCTGCTACGTACTATAATCACTATGTCGTCGGCATAGCCAACTGTGGCGTAACCTGCCTTACTTAATCGCCTCAGCACTACGTCTACCACCAAACATCACAGTAATGGTGCGGACCTCCTCGTGCAGCCCGGACCGCTACAGAGTCGTTGTTAAGCGAGGCCGTAATGTTTTATCATGGTGTGTATCCATGATCCATCTACCCACAGTAGTCATCCCTTGCTTTCCATAGCAGTTTTAATTGATTCTAGAGAGGTATTGTACCCTCTCTGTAGTTGCTCTAAAATCGTGATACAATGGCTGCAATTTACGAACTCCTAAAGCATCACTAAGATTTATTACGAAAATGTAATTGTTGCTGTAAGATGAGCGGTTTCTCAGGAGCACCGCACATAATTATAAGGAAATATGTTTGAAAAATGAATCATTTCACCCTATATAAGAGACAATCACCAGCTCGATCATTTGGGGAATTCTTGCTGTGACATTAGCCGGTCAAAAAAATAAGTTGATAAATTCTGCAGTTATAGAAATTTTTTTGTATAATTAAGTTTGTCTGTAATTACTTTGTGGCATTCCATACGTACTTATATTACGATAATATAATAATAACAAGTAATTCCACTCGAAGTTTTATTTTAAAAGTAACAGACTAGTAATTTGTCAATTTGAAGCTTTATTTAAATTTAATCGAATTAAATAATGGAGGAAAATACACTCTGCATAGAACATTGCTTCAAATTTGTATTTCGGCTTATTTGGGCTATAAATTATTCATGTCACCCTATGATTTAGTATAATATGATATTACTATTCTTTATATAATAATAAATTCTATTACATGATATATCTAATATTACTTTGGTGCACCATTTTCTTTTATGCATTTTTAATAAAAGGACCCTTTTGATTAGTGGGAATTAAAATAATCCTACAATGTTATTATCTATTACCAATACTTCTCTGACGTAAAGATTTCAAGAGGACACATTTTGGGTAAAAGTTGCATAACTGTCATAAATGTTAAATAGCAATAAATGCATTAATTGTGTATATAAAAATGTAATCCTATTTTAGAAAGTGAAACGTCATTTTTTAAGTAATAATTAAATAGCAAATACACATGTAGGTATTATTGTTAAAGTTCTCTTTTCGTTAACGTATAATTAAATATTGCAAATGTTTGTGCTCTAATGTGCATGCGTAATTTGTAATGAGTTTGACCTGAACTGAGCTTGAATTTACACCAAAATCTTATGGTTCTTTTTTATGGTTTATTTATGTGTTTATTGCATTTTTTCTTTAAACGACAACGTAATGGAAATTGATGGAATAATAACGGTCCATTAACATTCAATTATATTTACCGTGTCGTAGTAAAACTTGTCTGCCTTGACTATTGTCTTAATTTAATATAAAATGTATTAATTAGTTAAGCGAGAAGAGGACGTAACCAGTTTCCCACAATTTCGGAAATGACCATCGATCGTATTTTTTTAAGTCGGAAATTGTTGTATTAGGTATATTATACTTGACCCAATTCTTAAACTGTCTGGTTTAGAAGTAGGGTATAATTAAATCTTGGCGTGTTTCGCAATCTTTCATTTTTTTTGTGTATAATCGTCGTTGTTTTATTACACTACTGATGAATATTACATTTCACCCCGTTAACCTTTAGTTAATACGTGAATACCAGGAATATTGCTTTGGTTTTGCATTAACGTAGTGAAAACGACGTTCAACATCATTACCTTATCGCAGTTCTTTGCTTACAGATTTACCGCAATCATGGCCCTAGTATTAAAATACGTCGACGATTTCCATACGCTTATGAATAAAACTGGGGGTGAGTACTTATAATTATAATATTTTAAATTCAATTTAATATAAAGTTCCTATTCCAGATCCACGTACCGCCGATTGGTTTTTAATGTCCAGTCCTTTTTATACATTAGGAATATGTCTCACATATGTATATGTTGTTAAGGTAAATTTTGTATTTTATTTTCAAAATACCTTAATGAGAATTTTTCATCAACAGGTTTTGGGACCAAAATTTATGGAAAATAGGAAACCGTTTCAACTTAAAAATGTTTTAATAGCTTATAATTTATTTCAAGTAATTTTTAGTGCGTGGATTTTTTATGAGGTATGTCTCTTCCTTTTTTACAATTTTTCTAATCTTAAGGCAATGAAATTACTTTTATTTAATGGTTAAACATATTGTTAGTGCCTCATGGGAGGCTGGTTGGGTGAATACAGCTATATTTGTCAACCCGTCGACTACTCCGACAGCCCCAGTGCCATTCGTGTAAGGAGGAGTTATTTGTTTTTTTAAAAATATCTACTGCAATACTTCAATATTCAGATGATTTTGTAACCACAGGATTTCAAAATAGTCATAATTATTTTTGGAAAATTTGAAGTTTTTACCTAAATCATCTGAAATAAAACTTATCTATGGTGATTGGTCTTTTATGTGCATTGGGTAGGGGTATCAGCTTTTAATGTGTGTTAAATGTTAACAAATGTCTACATTAATCAATGATACTTTTGCTTAAATCGGCATTGTTACTGAAATGTTTGTGTAGTAAAATACATGAGAAACTATTTCGTTATTGATGACGGTTATATCACTAAAAAAATTTCATAGGCATCGGGGCGCCCGACGAGATTTGTAACGGCGCCAATCTCCTTGTCCGAAACACGTTCCAGTTTACTTTCCTTTAAATTACTTTAGTTAAAATGTTTTGATACACTTATCTATTTATTCTCTGACGCATTCTCGTCAGAATATTGATTTTTTTATTAAAGTTAAAATTATTCATTCGTTTTTTAGTTACGAACGCCTTTAAAAGTTCTTCAAAAGAATAATTATTAACCCAATCTTAATTCAAGTCGAGAGCCAAAGTGCTTTTCGGCTTTCATTCCACCTTTTCTTTTATAAAGTTTACCAACTTCTAAGAATTTCCGCATTGTAATTTTTCACACGTTATACGACCCTTGTCTTTTAAATTATTAGCCTACATTTTCATGGTTTCTAAATTTATAGAATCTGCCATGCTTAGATTAATATTGGAAACAACTTTAAGCGAACATCAACATTTTTTGCTAATACCTATATGAGTTGCAATTCCTTCAATTTTTCAAATCGACTCAATCGCATTTAGTCCGGGAGCCGACCACCTTTTTTGCAATCAATTATACTTTTTATACTTCGTGAGCGGCTTTATTTTAACGAGACGGTAAACTTTTTTCCTTTGCGAAAATGTTCGCAAATGGGTCCTACGGGGATGCACAGGGGAAAAACACGTTGATTTGGAAATGACAAAAAATGGATGAATATCATGGGAAAACGGCCCAATTCATTTGTGGGACAAAGTGGGCATTTAGTTATGCAAATATTTACTAAGCTACAGAAAAAAAATCAGCTTGATATTCATTATTTTTGTTAATACAGTAATACCTACATGTCTTCAGATGGGGACACTCTTGATGGACTTATTTTTGTTGTAGGACAAATGTTATTTTGAATTACTTACAAAAAACTTCACAGTTAGCTAAAAAATTAAGTGATATTAATCAATTTTTGTAATTACCACATCAACGTGTTTTACCCCTGCGCACCCCGTAGGACCCATTTGCGAAAATTTTCGCAGAGGAAAAAGTTTAGTGTCTCGTTAAAATAAAGCCGCTCACGAAGTATAAAAAGTATATTACTTAATTGATTGCAAAAAAGGTGGCCGGCTCCCGGACCAATTATATTAGGTACTTCATTTCGCTTTTGGTGCTCTGAATTCGTGATTTGTCATAATTAACACAAATGTTATAAAGTTTGTTTAAAACGGGTTCGTAGGTTACATGCTTTGTTGGTGTAAAAGTAGCAACCCTGGGGAAGTTAGGTACTTGATTTGTGAAAAAATTACATAGAAATAGATTTGGTGAAATGTAGCTTACTGTAGAATGGCAAGGCTCTTGGTGTTTTTTTGGTAATTAAGTAAAGACAAATTTGCTGTAAATAGTTATTTTCTTAAGCTAACTATGCTTAGAACAAATTTTTAAATACGTTGTTGATTGCAGGCCCGCTGTAAAGAATTGAGGGGCCCCAGGGCTCTTTACGTGAAAGGGGCCCTTTTTACACTCATCGAAATTATTTGACATGATAAACATTAAAATAAAATAATATGAGTATAAAGTAAATAAATAAATGTACCTACAAGTAAATAATTAGGTAACATTTTAAATAAACAAATACATCAATTTACTTTTTACTAAAAAATTTTTAAAATTGGGCCCCCAATCTAGTGGGGCCCGAGGCTATAGCCCCCTAGCCCCCCCCCCCCTCCGTTAATCCAGACCTAGTTGATTGTATGTGTTATTCTTGAACGATGTTGTCCTCCACGTCGTCTTTTAAATGTCAATTTGTCATGTGTCGAATCCCATTTTATTAGGTAGTAGGTGGATATATCTACAAAAGATGATGCTGAAACTGCTCCCCCACATAAGGAAATTCCGACATACTTGCTATAATAATACTAGAATCAGAAAAATTGTAATTGTGGCGCTTACCTAGATTTTCGTAACTGATAAATTTAGGCACCCTTATATGGTACTAATATTTTCGGTGTCACTTTTTGGTAATGGAAGTGCTTATTACTTACAGATTGGGATGTCAGGGTGGCTAACAGGTCGCTACAGCTTACGATGTCAACCCGTGGATTACTCAAATCATCCCAATTCCATCAGAGTGAGTTAAAACGGTCTGAATAACCGCACACACACTTATCACTATCGATAACAGTTCATTACCATTTTATTCCAATAATACCTACAGAAAAGCATGTAAATCTAGCTTTCTGACTTAATACCTACAATTCTTTTAGAAAATAACATAATATTATCTTTGTATAGATGACTCATGCAAGTTGGTGGTACTATTTCTCCAAGTTTACGGAATTTATGGATACTGTAAGGAAATTATCTACATAAACTTGATATGTGTAAAATAATGTAAAAAACTTGTAGATTTTTTTCATCTTGAGGAAAAAGTTTGGCCATGTCACAACTCTTCATGTTATTCATCACGGAATTATGCCAATGTCAGTTTGGTTTGGTGTAAAATTCACCCCAGGTTTGTAAACGGAACCGCCAATCTTTTTTTTTTTGTTAAATATCTTTTTTAGGTGGGCATAGCACTTTCTTTGGTTTCCTTAACACATTTGTTCACATTGTAATGTATTTTTATTATTTGCTTGCCGCAATTGGACCTCACATGCAGAAATATTTATGGTGGAAAAAATACCTAACAACCTTACAGATGGTATGTATAATATCAAATAGTAGGTAGGTAACTAATTTTTCTTTCAAGGTTCAATTCGTATTAATCATGGTACACGCTTTCCAATTATTATTTATAGACTGCAATTACCCACGTGGATTCGTTTGGTTTATAGGAATGCATGCAGTTATGTTCTTCTTCTTATTTAAAGATTTTTATAATCAAGCTTATAATCGAAGGAGTAGAAGAAAATTATGTGCAGAAAGTAATGGCCACATAAAACATTCCGAAGAACAGAATGGATATTTGAAACAAAATGGGCATACGAGCAAACAGAACGGAGTACGAGATGCAGCAGATTATTATACAAATGCTCAGTTTACAGAGTTAAATAATAGAACGAAAGTTGAGTGATGTCAGTGCAATTAACTATTAAACAATTAATGAAAAGTAATACCTACTTAAAAACTAATCTGTACAGAATGATCTTGTTGTTGTTATACCTAATGATTGTTATGAAGTTGCTCAATTTTAGGAAATTCTACACGTATAAGTCAAATTGAGAGTGATTTAAATTAGCAATGTGGCTTTTCATAGGTGCTACAATTATCAAATACTACACCTATTTTTTTATATTATTAAGTTTCTAATGCGAATGTAGGAAGGGGGGAACATTGTACAAATGGGAAATTTAATTATAATTTATCGGATTGTTATGCTACCACAGTGTTGTGTATTTTATAAGGTACTAGTGTTAATTTATTAATTATAATAGTTTATTACCACTTTTATACATTGCTAATTTTTTGTACATATAAATAATTTAAAGCTGTTTGTATTTCATTCTTACATCACTTTAAGGTGACTGTTCCAACTTTTTTATGAATGCTTATTAGAATAGGTATGTATGTAATGTGAATAGCGAAGTGAAAATTATTAGATGAATTGTTCTTCAAATTAAATTGTTAATTATAATTAGATCAAAATGTATACAGTGTTCAAAAATAATAATTGTAAAGTTGTAAGTCATGCTTAATGTAAATGTTAGTTTTTATACATCTGAAAAATCTGTTTTCTGAAGAACAATCATTTTGTTTTTGTTTTGTAAAAATATAAAATATAAAAAGAATGTTTCTTAATAGATACTGTCACATGCAAGAGATGTGTGAAAATTACTTCTTTTGCTAAATTTGGCCATTGCAGAAATGAATACCATTACTAAATCCCATTTAGTTTTATTAAAAATTCAGTTGAACTGACATGTCATTGAAGTGAAGAGTAAAATGGGAAAATCATTTCCGTGTCAAAATGATATTTCTTTCTTAGCGTACGTACTATTTTGAATGTACTGGTAAAATAAGTATAGTAGCCTCTAAGATATGATAGTTGGCAAGTGCGCTGGTCTCAGGCCTGTAATTTTCTACTTTAACATGATTGTGATGTATAGCTTTTGGAAATAATATTTATTTTGTATCATTTTTACGGCGCATGGCTGCGTTGGTTGGGGATAGTGGTGGCTGCATTTTAGCAGGCAGTCGTATTCGTTGATTTGACGTTTATTAAAAACCATCAAAAATAAAACAGTCCACTTATTTCGTAAATCAAAACCAGCTGGAATTATAACCACCTTTATTATCTACTGTTCAAGGTAATTTACCTAATTGAATTGAACAGTAGATGATAAATGGATACATTGCAATCATTTTAAAGTAGAAAATTACAGGTCTGAGACCAGCACACATACCTGTATGAGAGTAAGCCCCTTCTGGCCGCTCATTAGTTAATTAAATTGAACAGTAGATAATAGGAACAATACTATTCACAATCACTATATATACAGGGTGACCCAGGGCTGTGTGATCGGTCCATAACTTTTTTGCTATTCAAGATATCGACATGCGGTTTTCACCGCCAAGTAAGCACACTTATACTGCACATTATAAAAATATTTTGATTATATACAGAA
The DNA here is from genome assembly GCA_036250285.1 of Pyrocoelia pectoralis. Classification (NCBI taxonomy): domain Eukaryota; kingdom Metazoa; phylum Arthropoda; class Insecta; order Coleoptera; family Lampyridae; genus Pyrocoelia; species Pyrocoelia pectoralis. Next base: position 32,414,528 of record CM070077.1, read on the forward strand.
TGTTCCTATACAGTGTGGTAAACCAAAGCTATGTTTTTTTAAATGGGACACCCTGTATATTTGTACATTATTAGTTTTTACATGAAAAAATAATGGCACTTTGTATAGGTCATTATGGGTCTAGCTCTCTCCATTTCGGCGTTATTCAACGTTTTGTTCGAAAAAAGGCTCATATTTGATGGATCACTGCCCAGTAGGCCATGGATGTTTTTCGAAAAACTTGCCACAGAAAATTTTAGAATAACTTGGAATTTTAATAAATAGTCGACTTTTGGTCCATGTATGCACACACTATACATGGTGCGCTGAAACGCAAAAAGTCGAATACATAACTCTTTTATAAATTATATTTATATTTATATTTATAAATTTATAAATTATAAATGGAACACCCTGTATTTCTGTTCACGAGTCGTTTAAGTTTTTTATAAGCTTTACACAGATATGAAATTTGTATGGTCAATTCTGAATAGTTACTGAGATTTTTCGGAAAAACTATTGTAATTATGAAGAAGTTGTTGATTTTTGCAAGTAGGCTGCTGTTAACGAATATTGCAAGTGATATGAAAGTTAATTCAGATGCTAGTGTGATAATCTACATTGTTACTGTTGCACAGTTTTACTCGACACTAAAATGAATTAATCAATATGGATTACTGTACAAGGGCGTCGCCAGAAAATTTTCCCAGGGGGGGTGGGGGCAAGCACTATTGGGAGTTCCTGGCTCTGGCGTTTTTTCAAAATTTCGCACAAAATTTATTTTTATTTTTAATAACTTGCCTTTTTTCTTTTTCCCAGGGGGGCGATGGCCCCCCTTGGCGGCGCCCTTGTGACTGTATTGGTGAAGCCGATCGAAATGTTTCGTTAGCCAGTAGAATGTACCATCAAAAATCTCCCGATGCGAGAGTACCACGAGTCATTTCTTTTCAAAACTTAGAAACCGATTTGAAGAATCTAGCAGCATTAAATATGGAAAGAAGGAGATATTGGGAGGGAGGATTGATGAAGAAACTCAAGTGGATGTTTTGCTCGTCTTGCAAGAAACCTAAATTAACTGTCATATCACTTGCGATATTCACTAACAGCAGCCTACTTGCAAAAATCAACAACTTCATAATTACAATAGTTTTTCCGAAAAATCTCAGTAACTATTCAGAATTGACCATACAAACTTCATATCTGTGGAAAGCTTATAAAAAACTTAATCGACTCGTGAACAGAAATACAGGGTGTTTTATAAAAAATGAGTTATTCGACTTTTTGCGTTTCAGCGCACCCTGTATAGTGTGTGCATACATGGACCAAAAGTCGACTATTTATTAAAATTCCAAGTTATTCTAAAATTTTCTGTGGCAAGTTTTTCGAAAAACATCCATGGCCTACTGGGCAGTGATCCACCAAATATGAGCCTTTTTTCGAACAAAACGTTGAATAACGCCGAAACGGAGAGAGCTAGACCCATAATGACCTATACAAAGTGCCATTATTTTTTCATGTAAAAACTAATAATGTACAAATATACAGGGTGTTCTATTAAAAAAAACATAACTTTGGTTTACCACCCTGTATAGGAACATTCTGTATATAATCAAAATATTTTTATAATGTGCAGTATAAGTGTGCTTACTTGGTGGTGAAAACCGCATGTCGATATCTTGAATAGCAAAAAAGTTATGGACCGATCACACAGCCCTGGATCACCCTGTATTATACATAAAACATAATACTCTTTTTATAACAGAATGTTGAGACCCATTGAGCATCATCAAACTTGTTGATCGTATATTTATCCTATAGCTTACTAGAAGAGTACAATATTCAATCTCCTTTTAATTCAGAACGTTTTGTTGTGTGGCTAGCCATTTGACAAGCGTAGGTACTCGCATAGGAATAATGTCTTTGTACCTAATCTTTCCAAATGTAAACGATGTAGCAAACTTTTAGGTTATTGGATGGCAGGTCCATGAAGATGGCAATACCCACACTTATCAAATTCCAGAAATGTATTGTACTATTTTAATTTAATTTAATTTAAATTACATCACATAATCTTGTTCTATTTACTCCTAATATTTATGCATTTTAGCCCTTATGTAAAACTACAGCAATTACTCTCAGTTTCTTGTTCCCATTGATCTGTTGGTACTACATACTTTGTGCTCCTATTTTCAGATTTTGTGCTGCCTTTACTGTCAATAGCAATTTTCAACGGTCGCTTTAGGCACCTCTTAGTCACCATTCTGGGGATTTTATCTAAGATAAGCGAACGTTTCGCTCCCGACGATCCCTCCATGCCATTGACTTTGAGCCTGTATGCCCCTCCTGAGTGCTTCTTTCCTTCCTAATTACGCTTTGGGGCATTAGGTTCAAGCGAAGCTCCAGAACTGCTGTGGAGCTCATTTTCATTGCTCCTGTTGTACCAAGGCAGGCCCTGCCACGTATCTGTATGTTCCTCCACTTGTAATGACTGGTTTAATTATCGTTTGTCATTTTTTAAGATAGTTCCCGTTGACTTGCTCCCGTACGTTCGTCTATAATCCCACAGAGATTTTGTAGCTTTGTTTGTTATGTTCTTCAGATGTGGATTGGGAGGTATTGTCCTTGAAAGAAATTACCATGTCCACTACTCTGTGTATGACAAATTCACAGAATTCACCTGGTTCAATGTTGCGTTTCGCCAGTGCCAGTAGTATCTAACAAAAGTCTTGTAGAAGAGGGAAATATGGTTGAAAATGATGTATTTACCTATGCGCTTTGCTAGGTAACCATCTGATGGGCTAAAACCCCTTTGTTTCCCTTTCAAAGAGGTTCTACAGAGTTTGTTTAGAGAGAATATTATTTATCTCGGTAAATGTGACTGAAGCAGGGTCTCCTTCACGTTTTCTGTAAAAACCCTCTCGTTTTTTCAAGGAATGGATGCTTCATTGGAACTCACCTCTTTTGTTGATGGCAGTGCTGCCTGACACAGTGTGGTTCACATTTTCAGAGTGGCAATAACTTAATGCTATTTCTGGCGATGATCCGTTCCCTTATATGGGATTAGTTTTGGTTGGCCCAGCAATAAACCGTGCTCCTTTCAATCCTACACTAGGTATTTGCCCTTTGTAGGGTGCTGCCAGCTGTCTCTCTATTTTAATACAGGTTGATTTCTACAAGCTTCGCTATTAGAAGCTATTCTTACTTACTGGTGTGTGGTGGTTGAAGCAGCCGGTTGTGGCTTTCCTGAGAGCATGAACGCCACCCTGATGTAGTTGATGCAGGAACGGTGGTTGCGACTAGCCACCCTCTTGTCCCAGGAAGTTTTGTATAGAATTTGGGCACGGTGTGAACCAAAATACTACAAGGTTGCTAATGCACTATTCAGCCACGCATTACCGTTTCGCTCTTAGAATTTGATTTATCTGCGGGAGATTGTTTCCACTTGGGCCTTGCGGCAAAGTCAAGACCCCCTGCGACAGTCTGAGCACTGCATGGTTTATCGCATTGGTTGACGTACCTACACAAAACACACGTCGGCGCTCATCTTGAATCCCGTATAAGCCTTTAGCCACGACCAAGTAGTCTGTGACTGTCTGCCATGCTGTTCTTGGTTGCGATGAGCACTCTTATTCCTAGAATTAACCTAAGCATCCCTTATTTGGCCTTCCCCTTATTCGCCACTCGAGGACGAGCCCTGCGTAATGCAACATACACATTTAACACGTCGACTGCCCCCTCGGTCAATATGACCGAGAAAATAGAAAATAAAATTATTGCTCTCCACAATGTTTCGCATCCCACACGCCAGACGTTCGGCATATAATTGTTTCGACTGTGCAAATTGACCGAGCTGGCCTAGAAGAAGCGCTGCGACACGCCACTTTCTTGCGTACAATATTTTAACGGTCAAGAAATACCAAATAAGATGTGAAAATTTTATTATTAGATATATTTTATATTATGTACACATAAAATTTTATTCCGTACCATAGCGATGTTTTTTATTAAAACAGGTGACGCAGAGATGAGGCTCTCCTTCACATCCTTTACAGTAAGTCCGAATCTTCTTCAAATTTCTCGCTACACGCCAGCCATGGGATGTTTTCGTTGTTTCGTAACACATTTGACAGGGTTTGCGTTGTTTGACCTCCTTTTCAGACATTTCATGACGTGAACGACGATTTCTGCTTGGCGTGACTGTTTTTACTTCTGCGGCTTGAGGAGGACGCGAATTGCATAAACTATAGGCGACAGATTTTCGAAATTCCAAGATGCCTGTATCCACACGTTTAACTTCCTTATGCATCAACCATGCGTTTACCATAGCAGTATTCAGCAAGATCTCAAACATTAGTTTTCGATACCACTTGATAGTTTTTCTAAGTGGTGATTGATACGCTGTCCTTTGGTTTGACTGATCAACCGGCGATTTTCCTTGGTTGTAGGCAACTATCACTTTCCGTTTCTCTTTTGTTTGTCCCCGACGATTGCGCACTTTAATTTGAGAATCTGAGTGCTTTGTAGAGAGCATTAGGACATACCGCTTATCTCTCCAGGAGAGAACAGTTATTCCCTTACGATTTTCTTTTGCAATATATTCTCCCGGCTTAAGTTTTTTTTCTATAACAACGCGTGGATTTCCTTTGCGATTCTTCCTCAAGGTACCGATTAGGTGCGTTTGTCTATCCAGCAACTGTTCTGCTAATGATATACTAGTGTAGCAATTGCCCGTGACCATGGTTCTTCCACAACCCAACAATGGTTCAGCTAGCTTCATCACTACTCTGGCTGGGGTCGTTGGGTTTTGCTTTCCGGCGTAAATTTCTATATTGTAAGTGTAACCTCCATTACAACAGAGCTTAAATATTTTAATGCCATACTTATGACGTTTTCCTTTTAAATATTGGGGCAAAACGACCCGACCACGGAATGGTATAAGTGATTCGTTTATGCATATTGTTTCACCAGGATCGAGCACTGCCTGGAAATTATGAACCACCTTATCGACTAAACTCTGTATTTTATGGAGTCTATCATCTTGAGGATTGTTTTCATTATCTGCAAAGTGAACCATCCTCAAAAGCAGTTCAAACCTATTCCGAGACATTGCTGCAGAAGCAAATTCATTTTTGAACATCGGTTCCTTGCTCCAATAATCTGATAGTTTTGGTAGACGAACGATACCCATATAAACAATTAATCCAAAAAAACGCTTCATCTCATAGATATCTGTCGGAAACCAATCGTGTATTCTCGAGTGAATTGTAACATCGTTCTTATTCATAATGGATTGCGTGGAATATAGATTAGTTTGCTCGACTATGTACTCAAATATGTTATCATCAACCAACGCAGAATAGAACTCAGGAGGTTCTTTACAAATTAGAAGCTCGGACAGGTGTTTATTAACTCCTGATTCTTTCGTGAATGGCACAAGAACTGGTTGCCTACTTTTGGGTATTTTCCATTCAGAACCGTCAATATTTCTGTGCGCAATTGGAGTTATATCATCCTCAAAATCAGAGGATGATTCTGCTTCTTCACTGTTCCTGTCACTTTTAAGTTCTTGTGCTTCTTCATCTTCTGTCTCAACTTCATCCGTATTCTGCTCTAAATCCTCATTGTTTTCGGAGTAGTCACTATCTTCGATACTATCACATATTTTAGGGGAAATATGCCTACCTTTCGGTATTTTCCATTCCCAACCGTCAATATTTCTGTGCGCAGAGGATGATTCTGCTTCTTCACTGTTTCTGTCACTTTTAGATTCTTGTACTTCTTCATCTTCTGTCACATCTTCATCCGTATTCCGCCCTAAATCCTCATTGCTTTCGGAGTAGTCACTATCTTCGATACTATCACCTATTTTAGGGGAAATACGCGTGTGAAAATAAACCGTGTTCTATTTATGTAAAAAATATGTATACATACCTTCAGAAAGGTCAGATAAATTATTCAAGATATTCACAAGTTCCTGGTGCGTGAGTGGTCGTATTAAGTCCGATTTTCTATTTCGCGACATGTTTTTATAAGCACTATTTATACAACACGTACCTACACTGAATTGCTTCGGCATAGACCGAGCAATTGACCGCGCCGGCGTGGAACATTCACTAACTTTCACACCGCGCCGGCTCGGTCAATAAATGACCGAGACACATTTTCTCGATTTTCTTAGCAGGAGTGATGAATATTTGAAAATTTCTTTCGTGGGACTTCATTATTTACGGATATCTATTTCTGCGCATTACGGCTCAAATAAAGAAAATTGCAATGTGCCCCTTGACCCAACCCATAACTATAGTTATTCAATGCCCAAACGTATAATACAAAAAAACGCCACGGCAGTCAACGTGTTAAACTTGGTTAAAAATAAGACAAAAGTTCATACGAACATTTCTCTGTTAAATGTTGAACATTTATACATTTACCTTTCGTAGTTTTCTTAATGAGACAAAATTTTACTGTTCATAATTCAATATTTTATGGACCATAATGTGATTTTTTATACCTTCATTTTAAAAAATATCAGGTACTTACATACGTCCCTAAATAGAAGTTTTTAATTAACTGTTTTGTACAACTCTCATGCTTGTACCTACTTGTATAACTTTTTGTTCGCTGCAATGTTTGAAATGAATCATTTCATCTGCCAATCCCTCTCAACATCCATCTTTCTTTGACATTTTATTTATCACTTTGCTTCATGTGCTTGTACCGGGCTTCTGATTTTGATCTCCAACTCCAACTAAATATATCCATAATGAAGGCCGAAATAGCACAAAGGGGGTAAATTGTAATAAATAAAACAACTCACAAACACCAGCATTCGTCAGGACTGTCCACGCGCATGACCGAAAGTGCACAGCAACACACACATACACACAGGTCTCCGTTATTATATAGTGATTCTAAGTGTGTTTAGCAAGTTAATTATGTTCGTTACACATTATTATTTCTCGTAGATCTCTAGCGGATCCCTGTAATACAGCCATATGAGACCCATATGTACAGTTCATTATTAAATTCACCACTCTTTCAGGATGTCTCTTAAGTGCCTAATGCCTTTTCCTCAAAGTGTCTTAAGGCTTTACAATGACGCGGTGTGTGGAATGGCGTATCTCCTTTCTAAACGAATCTTCTACACATTTGGTCTGCTTCAAGTCCGATTCTGTGAAGGCTGTATGTATAAGACTATCAGATACGAAGATGCAAGGATTTAACCAACCAGTTTATTTCTTTTCCTTTCAGTTTTGCGCCATTTTCTAATATCGCAATTTTAATTTTTTTATTAATCGAATAGTCTGTTGCTATAGAGATTTTTACCTTGCAGTTTTCCGCGTAATTTGAGCATCATAGCAACATAACTGCGGAAGATCGTAAGGAGTAAAATATGGAAAATCGTCCACAAAAGATGAAAAAGTGAACAAGCAAAACGGTGTAAAAAGTAAAGGAAATTTGAATTTCGAACGGGTGAGCGGTAGAAACGCACTGAGGTAAAAAATTGTTTCGCGGAGGACCCACTTATACTCTGTTCTATGCTTCGGTGTCATGTGCTGGAGTTGAAACCCTTCTCGAAACGGGGGTTACAGCTGGGTCGAAACAGCGAATGATCTGATATAGAATTTATCATGCTACCAGATGTAAACAACCGCACTCTCCTTTACGTGGACTTTATAGAAACTAAATTAATTGCCGGTGGTAGTTTTTTTATCTAAATCCCACTCCACTCCACAACTATCAAATTGAATTTACAGCTATCTCAATAATAGCAGAGAATGTAAAATATCAATGTTTGTAGTCGACTGTTGTGTGTTGCAGATGATTAATCATTGGACCTGCACTTGGAGCACAGTGCACCAATGAATCATTTGTTTCCTGAGCCATATTACTGTCTACCATTTCAACGGGTGGTCTAATAGGATACCACAAATTATATCAGTAACAAAGCTACGAAGTCACTCTTTATAACAAATAAAACAATCCTTGAGAATTATCATGCACCTCGCCTCATTGGTACAAAGAGACAGTTGTTCCTCTCCACGGGAATCTTTAGTAGGTAAAAGGCGAAAGATTTATTCGCTTTTGAAGAGAAACCAGAGACAGATTAAATGCAATCTCTTAGCACAGAAACGTGAGCGTAGGTACAAAAAACGACAATCGTGCAATATTCTCCATCGTGCAGTCTACTGTGTGACAGAATGGGTCCTGGTTGAAGAATATAACTCTACTTGAGCGTACCTTCTGGTTTCAAAGCTAGGCGAACTGCAATTAAACTTGATTACTCTACTGCAAGGTTGTCCACATGTGCTTGATTGTTTTGGAACACAGTTAACATCCTCGGTGGATTATCGTCGATTATCCGAACATAGATATCTCAGAAGTCAGAGAATCGTCCATATATGTATAGGCATCCTCCGGACTCTACACCCGAAGTCTGAAGACGCACAACCCTCCAAGGTCAGAAAGCGGACTCCTCGTGAATTTAACGTTCTTATGGAAGTACACAACGGTAAATACCACACATACGCCACATCTGTAGCATCTACCTAAAAAGGGGAATTCGAAGATTTATCAAAGGGTTGCTTAAGATTAAAAGTATTATCAAATTTGAATTCGGCTACAATTTTCAGTGTAAGGCACAGAAGCTCGATAAATATCTATTCACCTATTTGAACTACAAAAAGAAAGATATGCGTCGACTCACGATGGCGAGAGCTCTTTAGTAACTATTGTTCAATCATTTTGCTGTGCCCTCGTCTGATAATAATGGCCGTTTAACCGAAGATAGCTAAGTACGTGGAGCGCTTATAAACTTTCGCGACCAGCCACATGTTGCTTAGTTATCGTAAAGTTAGTACCAAACGGCTTCCAAGACAGCCTTGGTGGAGTCACAGCAAAAATGAGTATCCAGAAAACTTCACCTTAGTATGATAGTGTTGGTGATGACGATGTTGTATATTGATATGTATCGAGACAAAACCTAGTTTAATAGGTTTTATTCAACAAACTACTACAAGACACTGACAAATAACAATGACATAACAATTCAAAGCTCTCTGATTATCTGATCATTCAGTATATCTATCTCAGCATTATGACATTCTCCCTAGGTAGAAGAACAAACGTAGTGCCTCAAATAGGCGGGCTTCCTAAGTGTTCTAGCTGGACGACCCTGTCCTGTGGTTGTTGGCAATGATTCTTCGATATTAGTTTCAGGACAGTCTGATGGTTCGAGGGTATGTATAACTGGTTCGGGAGCTTGCACAGTAGTTTCGGGAAATGTAGGTATAGTGTTGTCATGGTGTTCTTCTCCATTAGAGTCTTCTCTACTTCCCCGGTACCACAAGGAGCTAAGTGTCGATTTGATACAGTATCTTCTTTTCCATTTGCTAAACGTACAAAAGAGTATTCTGGATTAGCTTCAAGAAGCTCTACTTCCTCTACCAGCGGTTGGTATTTAGAGCCTCGGACATATCGCTTCATTAGTACCGGTCCAGGTTTCATAAGCCATGATGGTAAAGAGATTCCGTAAGCTGTTTGGCGATTATGGTAAAACATTCTTTCATGTGGAGTAGTATTTGTGGGAATGAAAAGTAAAGATCGAATAGAATGGAGCGCTTGGTCCAATACTCGTTCCCAATCTGAGATATCCAATTTAAGAGTTTTAGTCGCAAGTTCTATGGTTTTCCACAAGGTTCCATTAAGTCTCTCAATCTGTCCATTGCCTCGTGGATTGTATGGAGTTGTTCTGCTAGAAGCAATACCTTTTTCATGAAGAAAGGTTTTTAATTCTTCAGACATAAATGATGATCCTCTATCAGAGTGTATATAAGATGGAAATCCAAATAAAGAAAATAAAGTCAATAGTTTGTTTTTAACAGTTGTCGATGATGTATCTGGGCATGGATAGGCAAACGGGAATCTGGAATATTCGTCAATAATTTTAAGAAGATATTTGTTATTCGATTTAGATGGAAGAGGTCCTTTAAAATCGATATTTAGTCTTTCAAATGGATTTGTAGCCTTAATCAGTGTTCCTTGCTTTTTGAAAATTCTCGGTTTAACTTCAGCACAAACTTTGCAATTTGTAGTTAAATTCCTTATATCGTTCATAGTATGAGGCAAATTTTTGGACTTAATCCAGTGATACATTCTAGATATTCCAGGGTGACATAGGGATTCATGCATTTGCTATAGTGTATTTTGAGATGTATTCTTACTCCACATACTCGAGATAGGGCATCAGCAGCAACGTTCTCTTCGCCTGACCTATATACAGGGTGTCCCACTGCTCCGTAATCGGTCGATAACTCAATATGGGTTGAAGATACAGAAAAAATGTTCAAATAAAAGTTGCTTTGATTTGAATTGCGCATTTTTTTAAAATATTCTTATATCTACAGTATGATGCATTTTCACGTGGCACGAAAATGTCACTTTTTTTTAAATGGCAAACCCTGTATTTTTTTCTCTTCATGTATCGACCAACCATATTTATATCACGCCTGAAATTTTTTTAAATATTGGATGTGCGGTTGCCAAGTTTGAATTCTCATTTTAAACACTCGGTATAAAATTAATCATTTAGTTTTTTTTTTGTAGAGTAACACGACATTAGGGTAATATTATTCGTCAAATAAATTTTTCCTTTTTTGAAAAATAACTTAGTTATGAATATTATAGTCCGACCTTGAATTGAACCAAATTTTGACAAAATAATTAATAACTTGGCAACCGCACATCCAATATCAAAAAAATTTTCAGGCGTGGTATAAATATGCTTGGTCGATACATTCAGAGAAAAAAATACAGGGTGTGCCATTTAAAAAAAGTGACATTTTCCTGCGACGTGAAAATGCAACATACTATAGATATAAGAATATTTTTAAAAGATGCGCAATTCAAATCAAAGCAACCTTTATTTGAAGCTTTTTTCTGTATCTTCAACCCACATTGAGTTATCGACCGATTACGGAGCAGTGGGACACCCTGTATAAGCATCAATACTATAATAGTAAGCGATGCTTTCTCCACAACCCAAGGAATCAAAGCGTAAGCAGTGGTGTAGTCGTAAATTTTCCAGTGCGGGAACGCTCACCATCTTCTGAGAATTGACTAACATCGGGCGATCCAGAATGCTCGAAACACGGGTCCCCTATTAATTATAGGATTCTTGGAAAAAGCAGAGTGGGAACGCCGTTCCCACGCGTTCCCGCTCCACTACACCACTGAGCGTAAGTGATAACAAACTTGTTTGCTTAGTCAGCGAGCTCAACGATGTGAGTTCATAAGCAAAATGTGTTATTCTTCAGTATGATAACGCTCACCCTAGTACAGCTCGATTACAATAGATATTGTTAGTTGTGAAGCAATATCACCCTTCATATAATCCACTCTTGGCTCCAAATGCGGTTGTCAGCACTTCATACAGCGTAACATGTTTTTAGGGGCAAGAAGATTCAACTAAAATACGGAAGCTAAGGGTGTGATGGAACATGCAGGTAAGTATAAGGGGTCGGTGAAAATTCTTCGACAGGAAAATTCTTCGAAAACACAATTCTTCGACATTACAATTCTTTGACAGGAAAATTCTTCGAATAAATAATGTATACAGTCATTGAAGTTTTTAAACTAAGTATGCCAATACTTCGGATAATTTATTTTTAATAATTCTAAATATAAAAAAATATACTACACCTGCAAATAACCTAGGCGCTTTAGTGGCAATCTACGTTTAAGTTTAGCATTACTTTTATTTCCAAACATAATCTAAATTATCCGAAGTATTGGCATACTTAATTTAAAAACTTCAATGACTTTTATTCGAAGAATTTTCCTGTCGAAAAATTGCTGTCGAAGAATTTTCATTCGAAGAATTGCTGTCGAAGAATTTTCCGCAGACCCTTAAAAAGATGTTGTTATTTCAAAAATGATGTTATATTATAAGTAAGTAGGTAAGTATTATGTAGTGGTGGCAGTAAAATCTATAAGTATGTTGTAAAACACGAGAGAAGGTTACCTACCTATAGCAATACAGGAAAGGATTAGATAGTATCGATAAAAATTAAAAGTGAAAAAGTATGAATAAGACGTGATAGTATGTTTCTCCAAAATCGCATTGGTTACAGTACTGACCTAAGACTTTCCTATCGTTAATTAAGTTTTATTACGTCGATCTAGGTCATGTTTGTTATAAGTTTAAATCAAGCATTGCAACATTCTAATAATATCATTCAGGAAGCAGGTATAATAATAATGTAATAACGAAAGTGGGCACGGTACATCGCATGTTGTACCTACTAGAAACAAAATTATTGTTTACATAAATGAATGTTGCTGCTTGACAATGATTTAAATAAGATTCTGCAAAATTGACATAGTTACCTACTCATTGTATCATTCCTCAACTTGGGATTGGGATCACATTGGCTAACTTGGAGAACTTTAAAGACTAATTCGACAGTTTTTGCATATTTTTCCAATTTCAGCACATAATGTGACCAATAAGGTCGGTCAATGGCCACATATATTGCACCGATTGCTCAAATTATGAAAATTTGCAAAGGAGGTTGAGGACATCCGAATGAAATTTAAAACATATTACATCGCCAAATTTTATTTTAATCAAATGTTGAATATCAACTAAGACCGTATTACTTAACTTTAATGGCTTCAAGAATTATATTCTACCAACTACTCTATCCTGTACAAAATTCTGACTGTATAAATTAGTATTATATTTACTATAAGTAATATAAAAATGTCTACATTGAGCAAGATACTTAATTTATATAACAATTCAATAGTTTATTCTACTTATTAATATAAAAATTTATTGATTATGACTAGGGTATAAAATAGTACTGCTTTAAGTCTTTGCACAAGAACAACATTGTATATTAAAAGTAATACTCAATTGAACGGTAGGTACATTTTTTTAAATAAATAATATGGAGAAATTATTCCCTTTTAATCCTTCTGTGTTGGGATGCATAGTATGCTTGGTAATAGAAGTGGGAGAAAAGTAGGATGAACATGGTGGAGTGCAGTAGAAGTAAAAGTCCAATTAAAGCCGGATATCCGCAATCGATCCAAATTAATTGTGCCGAATGGATAAATACCAACGTAAATTGTAGCTGAAATGTTCATTTAGTAGACAGTACGATAACTAAGATGGTTATTTACCAGTTGTAAATGCGTTAAGTGCTTTTTCCACCAAAGGTATTTTTGATACTCAGGACCCATTGCCGATACCATGTAATAAAAATACATAACGACGTGGACCAGGTTGTTGATTAAGTTTGAGAACGTTCCGTGACCACCTGTAACAGTACAAGACCCATTAAATTACCTACTTACTTATAATATTCCAAAATAGCACAATTTTGAAAATTTTTCGACAAGCGACAGAATGCAATTTTACTTTCTAACCAGTTCACAAGCCAAGGTTGAGCAATAATTTAAGGTGGGTGCCAAACTGGTACATTATTTGTTTCACTTTTAGTTTTAATGGTTGGAGTCACACAATTTAAAATAAAATCACCTACATTAACAATTAACTGAACGTTTATACAATAAGATGAAAATGAAAATCGGTTAAAATTCGTTCAGCTTTAAATGACATTTTAGGTTTATTGTTGTAATGAAAAATCCTCAATAAGGAAACAGACACTTTATGGTCACAATATTGTATGTGTTTCCAAACAAATAATTAATTAATTTGTATTTACCTGCTATAAATTTAACTAAAATCCAAGTTTCTAAAGGCGTCAAGCTGTGATGGTACAAATGTAAAAGAGAAACTTGACTGTCCTTTTTTCTCATTACAAAAAAGATTGTATCGGCAAATTCGGATAATTTTGAAATGTAATACCACCAACACAAATTGGCCATCTGAAAAAAAATTACGTAGTGGATATGATTAACTTTTAATACTTGCAACTTACCCTTAGGGCCTTTTTTCCATATGAATAGTCGACCGGTTGACATTTGTAACTATAGTCGAAAAACCAACCGCTCATCAAATGCTGGAAAAAAAATGTCGTTGAAGCTTTGTTTGGCAAACTGTATTTATGTCCTTGGATAAAAACAAGGTCTTTGTACAATTCAATGAACGTCCTTGAAGTGAAAGTTTACCCGGAAGAAATGGTACTGGTTATAACATTAATGGTACGTGTTACAAACACGATACGTCTATGTTGTATAACATTACGTTCTCATGATCAAGGTTACTACTGAAAGATTGATTCAGTTAACTTACCTCGTATAACATGAATAAACTAAATAATACTTGAAATCCGTTATAAACTATTAATATTTCTCTTAGTTTAAAAGGTTTTCTATCCCTCATTATTCTTGGCCCTAATATTATGACTACGTACAGGTATGTAACCACCATTAAAACTGTTGGTACTGGACTGTGCATTAAGGGCCAATCGGTTGTTCGTGGATCTGTAATTTTAACAAAAAAATTAAAACTGCGTTGCATTACGACGCTACGATTAATTCTTAGTTTTCGTTTTGAAAGGGATCGTTTTAAATTCGCACATTTTACAAAAATATTAATTAACTTCTGTGTTTCTGACAACATAGCAAATTTGTATCATGTTATGGTAATTGTGTTTATGTCATTAGCAATTCAAAGCGAAAAGTTTTAATTTAAAATTTACTCTATGCGCAAGCTTTTTACAAAATAATGTAAAACTTTTTAATGTACGCTACGATTTATAGGCATGGATTCGTTTTCTTTCAACCACAATTCTTGACAGTAAACGCATCAAATAATAATTGTGTGAAGAGCAATCTCTATCGCCTTATAACTGAAATATCAAAGATCCTGAAAATATTGCAGAATTTACAATATCGTAAGTCTTTAATGGTTTCATAAGTTACACGACGATAATTTGTATCAAAATTAAATCTAAAACATGTTTAGGTCGATTTCATGCATACGGCATGGCCTACATTTTTCTAAAGAATGCTGTAGGTACAAAATAACCAAATAAAGGATCCTCTCACCTTCGTTAAATTAAGCTATTTTAACAAAATATATACGTAATAGTATATGTTACGAAATAAACAGATCCATTTGATTGCATTGCAGCAACTACTATAATATTAAACCTGTTTAATCGGATTACTAATAACGTTTTTTAATTATTTTTTAAGTAAAAAAAAAAGTGAAAATAAGAATGATGAAATGCAGTTTAAAGTCTTATTAGGCAATGATGAAATTTGCTTATTTCAATAAAGATCGTTAGATAAGAAGTTTTCTTAATACTCACCACTAATTCTATCGACTATTCCTACGTAGCTATCTAACGCTAGCCGTACTAAACTGGCCATTTCCTGAAAATAGAAACAAAATTATTCATGATGGTCGTATGACTCAATTTGGCCTGTAACCCAGTTTTTTAATAAATAGAACGTGTAAGGAACAGTTACTTTTATAGTGCAACATTTTGATGCGCTACGATCGTTTATGTAACTGTCGAATTTTGAACGGGTAAAATTTGTCGAAATTTCATTGGAATTGGAAATTGTGGCATTACTTAATGCAGGAGGTCACTTTCTGTACGTTCCGGACCATCCGTATTCCAAAGAAACTACTGATTTTGGACAATTTATGAACAACAGACTTTGTTCGGACAATTTTCGATCAATGCATAATTTTCCATTCAAGGAACTACATCAAACCTTAGGGTCGGATGCGTCCTCATCAGGTTTAATTGTCGCCTAACCAACCAAATCTAATTTATTTCTTAAATGGAAATGTGGAATTAGTCAAAGTGCGATTGAAAGTGAACTTCAGTTTAAACTATTATGGCCCTAAGTAAATAACCGACATGGTACAAAGGACTTGACACAAATAAAAGGTTACCCGCACAGTGTTCCGCTTATGAAAGACTTTGTCATTTATTCCTTTTTTATACTAAATTTACATTCATTTTACGGTATATGAAAATGAACCTATGAGAGCTATTTTTACGAATTATCTTTATTCTGAACATCTTATTACCTCTTTTTTTTTAGCTTCAGTGTATTAATAATAATAATAATAATTTATTGTCCTACAGACTTTCAGTCCAATTAGTGGACAACGGAAGAAGAAGAGATATTCGGTGTTTACAAAAAAATAAGCAAAAATATAAGAGAAAAAAAAAATGAAATAAAAAAGAACTACACAATATTATACAATAATTGCTCGTTTTTGTTTTTTCTAGATACATAGGTACACTCGAAACCCACATGAACTCATAGCGTATAAAATTTTGCATCCTTATTTTT
The DNA here is from genome assembly GCA_036250285.1 of Pyrocoelia pectoralis. Taxonomy (NCBI): domain Eukaryota; kingdom Metazoa; phylum Arthropoda; class Insecta; order Coleoptera; family Lampyridae; genus Pyrocoelia; species Pyrocoelia pectoralis. The sequence goes on from CM070077.1 coordinate 32,430,797, forward strand.
TATTTTTTATGAATAATAAATTACTCCGGTTTAGTCTAAATCAGTATGTATAACGTAAATTCTAAGAAGGCACACTGCAGTACTGATATAAACGAGTACATCCAGTTTAACTGTCTTGTATCTAACAGGTTGTTTCTTCGAATGTTGCCTGTTTTGTTTAAGCTTAGCGTTGTTTTTATTGTTACTAATGTTTTCTTCAAACTGTAGCAACGCTATAAGAACTACAATAGGAAAAGCGAAGAAAGAAGACAACCAGCCAGTTCCTTCCTAAGAGAAGATCTAGTCTAGATTTTTGTTATTGTGATACAAATTATGGAATTAGTAATAGGTTATTTTCACTTCTGAACCTGGCTTGAACCTACATGGTGCAATGTTGCTGAATCTTGGGAACGCTAAGGTCTATGGGATGGCATGTTGATGAAGAATGATTTTAGATAGCACCACTAAATATTGAAGATTTATCGTAAGGAAAGTCATTTACAGTGAACCAAATCTCTCGGAGGGTTCTTCCATGATTTTCAAAATATTCAATTTGGTCTGTCCTAGGTCATAATAATAATAACTCTTTCGTATATGGGTTTAAGTACGTTAGTCGCACCTAATTTTACCCTGATCTTACTAGGAGTATCCAGGCCCGGATTGAAGAGTTGAGGGGCTCGGGGCTGTTTACGTGAAAGGGGCCCTTTTTTTCAACTCATCGAAAACGCCGCTACTGTTCTTCTATCAATGCGGCACTGGCACGCGGACAGTATGACTGCTTGAGTAGTTTATTCTATTTTTGAATTTTATTGCAGTTAAAAATTAAATAACCAGTAAACTGGCACACAACTTTCCCGTGTTTACTACAATGACGCATTAAATAAAATAGTTTTTGCGTAATAACACAAAAAAAAGAAATATATATATAGTGTGTAGTATAGTTGTAATCAGAAAACGATTTCTGATTTTCTCCTGAAATAATGCACAGGGTATGTCATAAAATATTTTTAATATTTTGTAAATTGCTATACTTAATATACTCGATTAAAAGAGTCATATGTCCTCTACTTCACTGTACAATTTTACTTCATTATCTTTGTTAACAAAAAAGTTATGGATTTTTAAAATTTTCAACTTCAAACATTCATCCCCCTTCCCCCTACCCCTATAGGAAATAAAGAAGTAAATGTAGTACCAATAGTTTTTCATGAATTATATGAATAACATTTCAAAAAATAAAATAATGCTCGGAGCAGATTTTGAGAAAATTGATTTTTGACCAATTTTGGCCACCAATAAATTGGCCACGTTAAACTTTTTTTCTTTACCAATTATAAGTAAAAGTTCTGGCCATCCTTTGGCTATAATTTCAAATTTTCAAGTTTTAATTAACTTAAACAGTTCTTGAGCTACACCCTAAAAAGTAAAAACTTGGAGAATTGCTATATTAGCCGCCATTTTGAATTTAGAAACAAACGAAAAACGACTTGTAACCATGTCTACTAACTTTTCACCCAGGGAAATTAGTTTAGGTTCAAATTTGAATGTTTGGGGTTAAGAATTGTCGTGCTGCAAAATCACTTTATCGTGTTGTATTGCAGCCAATTGTCTTTCGATGCTTGGCTCAAATGCATCAATTGCGTTCGATGCCGATCGGCTGTGATTGTTTCGGTCGGTTTTAACAGCTTATAATATCATCTTCTTTCTTCCATCGCTATATCGGTCTTCTATGTCAAAATTACCATTCTTGAAACCACTCATGACACGTTATTTCCGTAATAGTAGTTGAAAGCATTCGATGAGCCTCGGCCGCAGATTTCTTCAAATTAAAACCTAGAAAATGGGGAGATAATATTGACAGATGATCCATGATCTATTTATCGTACCGCTAAAGCCATCTACAGGAAAACGGCGAAAGTAAAGTACACCTAATGAGTTCAAATATCGGCAAAAATGCTCATCATTAATGAAAAGTATAGTAAAATAATAGGCTTACATTACTGTAGCGACGGTTTTCATTATATTGACTCATTGGCGAGTTAAGCTGGTACCTATGTTTAATCTGAGCAAGGAAACTTTCTTTTTTCGTCTTCCATCCCACAATAAACTATATGTTTCGGTATTGAACGGAATGAGATATTGATAAAGTAAATGATTCATCATTTCAAGACATTTTGTGAGTTATAGAAAACAGTCGAACAATGTCAGATAGCTCAAGCAAATAGATGAAGAGCTTTGTGCTACTTGCTCTGAAAAGGCCTTAACAGAATCAAGTAGATTTCGGCAAGTAATCGATCCAGATGTTCTGAATTTCTCTTTGAAAGAATAAATTTATTGATTTAAAATCTCATGTCGTACATTTTTACGCTATCATTTATTATCTTGTGCTGTACACGACATATATCCTACTTTAGATGAAATGTAACTTCCTCTTACGTATTGTAATTGTTTGAATGATACTCCAGATTGTTTAGTCCTTTGGGTTAATTCCGGTTTTATTCATCAAGTTTTGGGATTGAGCTGGTTACCATTAAAGGAATAGATATATTTTGTAATTGAGCAATGACAACTGTTTTATTTACACAGCCGGTTTCCAGTAGGCCAAAGAATCCGTATTCCTAAATTATTTAATATTGTCCAAACGAAATAAGGTGAGAGTGAGAATTTTAAGCAAAAGAACTTCAATGAATAATATTTGCCAAATATGTTCCACACGTAATATATAAAACAACAACATTTCAGTGATTATTTCATCAATTTCAATTGATTCACCATATCGACGCTACTTACTTCAATACGAAATTTTCACGCATTATCTGCTGTTTCTCCCTTTACAATTAGTTATGAAGTGCCGTTACCTGAATGTACGATTTTTTTTAACTTATTTAATTATTAATTATTAATCTTTGTTAACTATTTCGAATTTTTTTACTTTATACAAGCTATTTTTTGCAAATTAATTATTCAAGTTCAATTATTTTATTTTATCTGTGCAAACAACTATATGTGAAGGAGCAAATATTCGTCATGAGGTACGAAGTTGATTATCCAAAGATGTGTCAGCGCCAACGTTACCTGCATTGATACCTACCTTCTATAATTTTTATGATCAGGTCATCCAAAATATTCTCCTATAATTGAAGTTTAAATTCCTTGTTTATCAACCCAAATTTGGTCTATAATCTAACAACAGAACAAGTGATAATATTTGTTTGAGGATCAAACTAATTAAACTATGTTTGGAAGAATAGAAGTTGTTTAACCTTGTGTTGAAGTGTTAAAATAAAAATAGTTTCTGAGCAGGTTGAAAACGTCAAAAAGAATTTTCGGGAAAACCCGCCACTCTAAAAATTTTCCTAACTGCTAACATAGTGTAATCTGCATCGTTCTCTTTATGTACTAGGCACGATGACAAATATTTAAGCAGAACCTGATGATGAAATACCTCCGTCAAGGATATCTAAGATTTATTTGCATTTTTAAATTGTTTAAACCAATGTTTACACTGAATTGCAACTTTTATAAATGTAAACAATTATTATTTCTACGTAAATGAATAAAATGTACAATGAACAATGACAAGACCTCATGCACCGTTACGCAAGAAGTAAGCCAACGAGAAGTTTAGCCTGTATTATTCTAAAAAAAATGCACTTTTATTCTGTTACCTACTTTTAAATGTTATAATTTACGAGTAGGTCAAATATTCCAGTAAAACTTTCATAATTGAGTAACGGAACTCATCGATTTTCATTTTACTGATTGCAAGTTTTGCATGGAAACTTTTAAATAAAAACAATTGGTCGATATATAATTTATAGAAGGCCAATAGTAATTTTGCTTCGCCCGAAAGCTATTGGGTAGCCATTTAACGTGACTGGTATACAAATTTCGAATTGTGTCATGTTTTTGTATTCTTTTCACACTTTCGATTGATGAATGTGATTTTACTATTATAGAGCTAAATGATTCACCGTAACTAATTATTTTAGGATACTAAAGAAAAATAATATGTTCCTTTTGTTGATAAATCCCCCCCTCCGGGTAAAAATGGCACAATACAGACTGTTTCCAATTCCATTTATTCCTTTATTGTTTAATTTCATTTCCAATAACATTTACGAAATTTATTCTCACAGTGCTTTCTTCTTATTTTGAACTTGATTAAATAATTTTATTATGCAAACACATCTCACAGGGACAACGAGATTGCAGTTAACAATGGTGACATGTAAGTAAAAACATAGGTAATTACGGAAGCTTGCATAAGATCGGATTTACGGCTAGTTGAAGAATTTATCAGAATGTGGCTAAATCATGTTTTCCAAAGTAAGATTTTTTTTTATATCAATGATATCATGTATAATAGGTAGGTACTGCTATGATTTGAATTTTATTAGGACCGTATTCTTTCTGACGTGATTAAATATTAGGCCCTGTTCCTTTCTTTACTCGTTACTAAAAGAACTTGCAGGATCGTTGAAGACTTTGAAGGGTTTTGTTTAATTTTGGTTCTTACGGTAACTGACACATCCTCTATTTTGTAATAATTTTGTTTTACATTCAATATAGGTATGTACTTACTATTAAAAAAAACGTCGGGTGGACCAAAATTGGTAGAAAACGAAGTAAGTTCAGATTTAACTTTGTAAGTTGTTCAAGAAGCTGGTGGAAAACTAGTGATGCTAAAAATTTTGCAAGGTATAGCAAAGATGTGTATGGCGCTTTTATAAGCTGATGGAAGTATGTCAATGATGGATGGATGCTATTTTACTTTTCATACCGAGAATTCAGCATGGTTAGCATAGGCAATGCGTTTTAAATAGGAGAAACCCGGGCAGCGTTGCCGTCACTGGCATATTAGTGACAGGGTTGGCTCGCTCCAAAGAGCACACGGATACCCCGCAGATGTTATTTGTAATGATTGTAACTATGTACATATAGGTACACAACTTTCTCAATTGTTTTCAGGTTAACACCAACCATGCTATATAAGGCAACGGCGCGCTCCGTAAGGCTCGATACTGAATTCTCGGTGTGAAAAGTACTATACACTCAAGCGGAATACGATATTTAACTTGACTTCCTGGTAGGACCGTGTCATAGATGGTCAAAAGAGTCAACGTTTCGCCCGCTTTCGTGAAGGGGCATCATCAGGACCACAAATTCAGTACGAATAGTTTTAATTAGCCAGGTTTATCGTTTTTTGTCAGTATTCCAGCGTGTTATTTTTGGTGTAGTGACGTGTAGTGAACACAACTCAAAAAACGAAATTGAAGTACCTAAAATAATCTTTCAAAATTGAACTCAATGAAAATAAAATAGAAAGGCAAATGAAATAAATGAGTAGAAGATGGTCTAATGATTAGCGTCCCTACTAAATTGCAATGCCGATAGAGTATTGACTCGACTTCCCTAATGTCTTCGTGGATACATTAGGGATATACACTGCGAGCATCCATGGTTCCTCATTTTCGGAACTCGGACTTACAATGATTACATCGACCTTGATATGTTCCGGAACGGTAGATTGCGCACATCCTTTCATAAAGGACAAACCCTGATACTTCCTGCGAGTGATTTCTTGCGCTGTGATATCCTCTTGGTTATATGTATATACAGACATTTATTAAAATGATAATAATAAATGGCACCTTCTCAACATATTGAGTTGCATAAAATACAAAGGATACTAAACAAATGAATATCAACGTAAAAATAAATTGTAAACAATAGAAAATACTATCTATAGATAAACACTAGGTAAATATAAATTTACAATGAAATAAACATGTATAATCAATTGTAAACGTGATTCCTTAAAATATAAACTGACTTTTTTATGGTCATAACTGCTATTAATTTATACAATTTTGAGGAAAGGCCAAAACTTTTGCAAAATTCTTAAAAAAAAATAGTAATCGTCCCACGTGCTCCAATCATTAAACCAATAACTTTTACGTCTGCAAGATGGTATTTTTCTTTAAAAAAAGAAATCTTTGGTTCGTAAATTCTTTTTTTTTTCATTATTTACTGTTACTGGCTGCTGTTCATTCAACTCAAATCGCACTGTGGGATCTACATACATATAATCCAACCCAGTCGTTTTCTATTATTAATGGCTAAAATGACCACTCTTCGGGTACTACCACAGTCTGCAATGCATGTCACTTCTTCGTATGTTGAAAGGCCTTTATCTCTCAGTGCATCGGCAATTAATTTTCTAATAGTGTGATGACGTTGGTTCCTCAAAAGTTCTCCAAACGGACATGACCCAAGAACATGCGGCAGGGTTTCAGTAACAAAATTCTCAGTAGTAGAACAATGTCTACACTGGGTGCCGTCCTTTGATTGTCCTGGTACACTTCTTATGGGTGCAATGTCTCCGATTATCTTAATTGCATCTTTTATTTCCGATAATGTAAGTCCCATAGTCTCTTCTCTAGAACCTTTTCCAAAATTCTACGCAACAACGAACATATGGTGATGGGTCGCCAATTAGTTATTTTTGATTGAATACCACCTTTATCAATTAATACAGTTCTAGCTTCGTGAAAACAGGCTGGAATGAAGCCAGTAATGGATATAAAAGAGCCGATTGCTGTTAATATTTCAGATGTTTTCCCGAATTTTAAAACACGCATTAATGCTTTATCTGGTCCCAGTTCCGTGTCAACGTAAATTGATTTCATGGCTAACAAAACTTCTACGTGATTGATTTCTGCAGAATAATCAATATTAATGTTTTCAATATCATTTTTGAATTTTGGTATATAAGATCGACGAATACAGTTGTTGGAATTAGAAAATCTTTCTGAAAATTCATTGTATATTTCTTCTAAACTCAAAGAACATCCTTTCTTGTTCCCATCTAGAACTCGACGTACCGCTTTCTGTCTTCTATTGTAAAAATCGAACTGTAATAAATTATACTCAAATTTCTCTTTTCTTTTTGTCTTGTCCGCTTTAGTCTTTCTTACCGGATTACTGCATTTTGTGAATTTGGCAGTTTGAGATGTAAAACCTTTCTTTTTCTTCCACAGAATATTTTTGACTATTTCTCAAGAAATATTTCTTGTCCGATGACCATTTAGAGCAACCAGGTTCCTTTTTATCCTGAGTAGATACATAGAATGTTTTAAGTTTTATAGGCGTAATATTTCGTGGATATTTTTTTGAAATATATTCAGAACCGGATGGCATTTTAACATCCTTTACAGACCTACGGCACTATACGCAAATACTCGCCTGCTACTATCTTTTGTTCCAATCTCGTTCTTAACATAAACGTTGTACCATTTTCTACGCTTATTCCCCCACTAAAGCGCCTAGGTTATTTGCAGGTTTAGTATATTTTTTTTCAATTAGTGGCATGACACACAGGTTTACAAAACTGAAGTTATTTCAAAAAGAACTTTCTTAACTGCTTATTTTTTCAAAAATTACGGCTTGATTAGGCGTTTATTTTTGATGCTTCACATTTTAAAAGTTTGGGATGTAACTGGGATAAAGAAGTAACAACGAATAAGAGACCAATATTGATGTATAGTGCCGTAGGTCTGTAAAGGATGTCAAAATGCAACCGGATGTGTCACTGTCACTTGACATCACTACAACATAGATAATAACGTTAATGGCATAGAAGGAATCTTGAATTTAATCTATTTTGTGATATTTAGAGAACCTGTTTAACAGCGAATCAACCGTATCCATATGTTTATCCACAATGGCGGCAGTGATCAGCCATAGGAAAAAATGCATGTTATTCTCAGCGTGGATTCTAGCCAATAAAACAAAAAAATTGATAACGGAAGCTGACGGCTACAATTTTTGAGAGCCGACCATGCGCCGACGGTAGTACACGAACTTTGTGGGATGGAGCAACGAAAGCCCAATAAACAATTAAATACTTTGTAACAAAAATTGTCATATGAATGTGCTACATCTTAATATAACCATAACAGCATTAAGTCCTGAAGAAACAATGAATGAACTACTAAAATTTCATACTCTTCCCAAAACGGAAGAGTACCTACTTTAGTTTATATTTTTAAAATAAAAACTACTTCCTCCAAATTTGTACAGAATAAACATTACGGGCCCTCCCTTTTATCATTGAAGGGTTTATGGTATCGGAAAAAAGGTTCCAAGTCATCTTGTAATGTAACACTATAGCAGTACGAATATAAAGTATTTTCGCGCCTTTTGTTCGGATTTTATTTGGTCGGCTGTTTTCTGCTCCTTGTACCAATTTGATCAACGCCATTTCGATTGCGTCATTTCGGCGATAATCTTATGCCCTAAACCGATAATTGTTTGGGATAAGTATAGTACCTATACAACAATTTTGAGAGCCAATTTGTTTGAGTCTGTAGTGCATTATATCATTGTATACAGCCTTGTTAATATTCTTTTATTGTTGTTTGGTCTAGTCTAGAAGTTTAATTTGAACCGGAACCTTTATATCTGACTAATTAAAGTTCAGAATTAGTGAAATACGTACCAACTTTCAAAATCCGAGAATATTACGGATTACATTAAAAAAAAGCTTTTCAGTCGCTTTAATCGACTGTTCATCTGACGCCCATTTCTCCTCTCCGAAATGCTTCGAAAGTGGATGGTATAGATACTAACTACAAGGAGAAAAGTTAGGACTGTAAGGAGAGCGGAGTAGTCTCCAATATCAATTTGGGGTTCGTGGGGAAAACAATTCTGGCGAACCTTTTTTGATGGCAGAGAACCTATATTTACTTTTAGAGATACAGTGGTAAACCGACTACTCATTGAATCTTCATTTGTTCATTGTGAACAAGTTGGAGATGAACAGGTTTTAGCCCATTTTCGTACTTTTGAATAATCCGCCCAATAAGCGAAGAAGAGTGTTATACCTTTCCAATACCATATTACGTGATTACGTGATTAATCAGTGTCAGTCTATTGAAACAAGTAAAGATCGCAGGAGTATGTGTCTAGTGTTAAATAATAAAGTTGGGGGTTGCTCTTTATTAAGCAAGCATAAAAAATTAATGGCATTACATTAAAATCTTTTTATAATTATGATCACTCAGTAAACTAAATCGACATTTTTCATTAATGGAAAAGTTCTGTATTGTACATTGAAAGTGGCACAAACGAGACAAAATTCCGAATGCGAATGCTAGAAAATGGCAGTGGTATTTCAGCGGCCATTAAACCTAACATTGCACGAGACGGATTTTGGTCAAGGATTGTTCAAATACATTACCTTATAATATGAAAGGTTTAAATTAAAAATTACTCTTGAAGGACGCTTCGTAAAAAGTATAATTGTTACATGTGTTAGTAGTAGTAACCACCTTTTGTGTTACAGCAAGAACAAAAAACTGACCATCAAGTCTAGAAAAATCTAATTAATTTAATCCTCTCAATGCAAAAGTTATTTTATAGAACTCTTAAGCTTGATACGGTTGTCATTACAATGATGCATTTTAAGCTCATACCATACTCTCATAATGACAATGATAACATAAATTGTTGTCATGTCATTGGATTAACGTGGATTAGCATTATTTTGTTGTTGTTCAATATGTTTAATATCAATTCTGGAATTTTCACCCTAAAGCCGGAAAACCAAAATTATAAAGTAAATAAGTTTAAGGTAAACAAACGCATTAAACAGTCAAACCTTTCACCTGCGTCAACAATAAGAGTAATTTAACCAATGACCCTTTGAAAATAAGTGGGAGTTCAAATAAACTTGCACGAGAACAGTGCACTGTTGCTCAAGACACTGTTTCTAATGTTCAAGCTTAAGTCAACTTACATTTTCTCAATTTTTGCATTAAGAACGCGAAATTTTTAGGTTTTCGATTTCTGACAGTTCGAATTACTCTTCAAAACACAAAAGTGGTAACTGGGTCAAATTTCATATTTCACTGATTGCTTTGTTTTACTACCAAAGTTTATACTATGTATGAAACCTTGCGAGTCCAAGGTTAATAATATAAATCTTGAATTCTATTTATTCATTGCGAATCAATTTTTTTTATGGTTTGGTGTAGGTGATACCTGTATCTTTAGATTAAGCAACTTCTTAATTATCAACTATTATATAAATTATTTTGTAAATGCAAAAGTGACGTCAAATCACTAACATGCTTCATTGAAGCGAATCGTCTAATAAAAAAAGTAATGAATTGGCAATTATGAATTTGGCACTAAAAAATCATAATTGATGTAAAAACAATTCTGATTATGAGTAGGTACATCAAGAAGAAGAATTAATCATCATATTTGAATATAAATGGATGAATCTACCATCAGACAAAAAGATGAAATATTAAAATTGCTTGTCTAACGATTAAAGGAATTAGAGGTTGATCTAAAACGAATGGGAGAAAGTTTCACAAACTGCTTTATTTAATGAGTATGTTTCCAAGGCCTAAATAACTACCTAACATATACGTACCACAAGGGTTTAGTCATAAGGTTGAAGATATTTTGGAAGTATTCAGAAAATTGAATTCAACCACGCATCCCTAAAATTATTTTGCGTTGTGAAATCCAAGATTCAAGTACCAGAATTTGGTACTTTCGTCTTATTTCTTCTTTCGATTTTGGCCGACTATGTACCACGTGAAATAACTTATGATTATTTTTCTCACTTTTTTCTTCGCTTCCAGTATTGGTTTTTTCGTCCTACTACAGTTAAACTTTTTTTGTACAGTAAATACAAATAATTTTAACTTCATTAAAGTTTCAAATATTTTACGTAAAATTTGAAAGGTGGCTTTCGTTACTTTACATGCCACATTATTATGAATCAGGAGTGAGAATTTATAGCTGTGGTTATCGGGTAATTTAAAGTAACTAATAAAAAAGAAAATTAAACTGGCAGTAAACCGCTTAAAATTTAATCCAACCTTAATGGGTTCTATAATTTCATGACGCTCTTTGACGTATTATTTATATAATAAAATATGTATTACCAAGGTTATCCCAAAATTATGAGAAATGTCAGAATTAGAGTTCCAAATGGAGGAGGAATTAATCGAAATTTTTTGTTTCGAACCAAGGTAGGATATAGAACTGGAAGAAAGTTTTCAGAAAGCCATGTGAAGTTTCTGTGAAATCTTTGTAAGCAGTATTGAATTTTCCATTGTGCTGAACGTGCGGAAACCTAGGATCCCTAAAAGAAAGGGCGCCTACAAACACCTATACAGTATATAAAATAACTGAGAACAGTGGAGGTCGTGGATGAGTTTCTCAGACGAGGACTGTGAGTAAGTGGAGAGACTATGGATGAAGTGCAATAGCGATCCCAAGTTAATTACTACTGAAGTAGTTGATTTTTCTTTAATCGGTCGTCAAAATATAAATTTATGTAACTAAAAAAGCTCAAAGTAGATTTTTGCAATCGTTTTTCTTGACAAATTTATAAGAAGAAGACTGTTTTCCTATATCTAAGAGTGCCACCACTCAAATTATTTTTTCCCACTCAAAAAATGCTGTTACATTAGATAATGGCGGTTGTAAAGGATGTAGAACTATTAGTCGTTTGAAGAATTTGCTGCTATGGTGATCTACTTTACATGTAAATCAAAAAAGGATACAATAATACAAATCAACCTGCACAATGTGGTTGTGAGATCTTAAAATAGATAATAATCTTCTTCCGACCATTTCTTGAAAGCATATCTAACAAATTTTTAACGGAAATGATACAAGCTAGTAGAGTACATGGGTCAGCTAGCAATAATATTAACAATAATGGGAACGTTTTACTACTAATGTAAATGTAATTGATAAAAATGTAAATTTGAGACCAAATCGGAGAGTAGTAAATAAGTGTGTTATCTGTAATCTAGGAAATAATAATATGGAGTGAATGAACAGTTACGAACTATAGGTTTCGGTGTATGCGAAGGATATACAGGGTGTTTCAGACCACCCGTACCACCCAAATATCTCGCGAAATACAAAACGCATTGAAAAAAGAAAAAATACGTCTAAAAAAATTTTTAAGGCTCTATTTTTTGATAGTAATAGGATGTCCCCACTCCCACCCCCGAGGGGTGGAGAGGGGGGTAACTTCGTAATCTTAAATAGCACTCCCCAGTTTATTATGCAGATTTGAATTCTGCGTTAACAAATAGGAGCTTTTTATTTGAAACATTTTTTGAAGTTCGTGACAGATGGCGCTGTGATCGCCGAAAGAAGTTTTCCGATTACCTATGCTAATTTGATGTCAGTTTTGTTAAGTGACAATAAAAAATGTTAATGCTTTGTAAAAGGGAAGAGAGGGAGCTTTATTTACTCCCCCCCCCTCCCCCACACCGCCACTTCACCCCTAATTTTAGATTTAAACGTATCTCGAATGTCAATGTGTGAAATGTTCGTGAAATCAAAGCATTTCAAATTTTTTTTCTATTTTCCATTAAAGGCAAAAAATTTTTACAAAATTTGACTTCTTCAATCGTGGTATTCAACAGTTGTTTAAATCTGAAATGGTTGCGCTTTCCCATCCTAGGTTATGGGCCGTGGGGGAGAAGTGGCGGTGTGGGAAGGGGGGGTGTTAATAAAGCTCCCCCTCTTCCCTTTTACAAAGCATTAACATTTTTGATTGTCACTTAACAAAACTGACATCAAATTAGCATATAGGTAATCGGAAAAACTTCTTTCGGCGATCATAGCGCCATCTGTCACGAACGTCAAAAAATGTTTCAAACAAAAAGTTCCTATTTGTTAACGCAGAATTCAAATCTGCATAATAAACTGGGGGGTGCTATTTAAGATAACGAAGTTACCCCCCTCTCCACCCCCTGGGGGTGGAAGTGGGGACATCGTATTACTATCAAACAATAGAGTCTTAAAAAATTTTTTAGACGTATTTTTTCTTTTTTCAATGAGTTTTGTATTTCGCGAGATATTTGGGCGGTACGGGTGGTCTGAAACACCCTGTATATTCGTCAGTACTATTTATAAAATCTTTTCCTAAATATGTCGAGTCCAAATTAAAAACTTTCAAGAATCAAGCTGCTGAACTGAATAAAGAAAGTCATTTCATTATAATACCGTAAAAACAATAGTAATTTTTACAACTAAAGAAGAAATTTATGCTTTTCTCGTCTCGTGTTATAGGTACATAAACTTTTTACTAAAATTGCATATAATTAAAAAAATATCCATGAAATTTGCATTTATAGCATTAAGTTGTAAATGTTCACAGTTTACTGAATTCATTTGCAATAGATAAATTGTGTTGACAATACTGTTTACTTTAATCTCTAGAGAGGAAAATGTAACTTTCTCCACTCATTTTATTAAAGAAAATAGTATTTTCCAAGTCGTTTTTAGAAAAAACATGTATACGAGGTATCATAGAAAATCGATGAGACTGTCGCCACTGCGAGCAATCTGGCACGCGGTGTTGTTCTCCTTAGCTAGGCATGTTAGTGAACCTTATCCAGTGAGTTTGTGAGACCTTCGACTACACAAACCAATGATAACGTTGGACGTGTGAAGGCTAATGCGACTCCAGACCGTAGTTTAACAATAAGGATAATGAACGACAAATTAAAATTGCAAAATTCTACCGTGTGTCAAATTTTATCTGAAGATTTGCACACGCGAAAGGTCTGTGCCGAAATGGTACCTCATAATTGAGCAGCGGTATAATCGAAAAAACGTATGCCTTGATCTTCTCGATAGAATTGCCAATGACCACGATTTCTTCAGTTGTGTGATCATGGATCTTTCAGTACGAACCTGTGACAATGTGGCAATGTCCGGAGTGGCATCTCCTCAACCGATGAAAGCTGGAATGATCAACTCAAAGATTAAATCATTTGCTGACAGTAAGGTTATCGCTCACAAAGAATTTTGACATCCAGAGCAAACTGTCAACCAACTTTTCTGCAGAGACCTAGGAATTCTCAGAAGAACGGTGATTTGTGAAATCACACTGTGCATGACAACGCCCATGTCATGCGACCATATCCATCACGTAATTTTTGACCTCAAAAGGTATTTCTTGGGAACATCAAAAAGAATGTGACAGACGTGCTAAAAGCTATACCGGTTGAAGCGTCCTAGACCTGCTACCAAGAATGGAAACAACGACTCCGCCAATGTGTAGCTGCCCAAGAGAACTACTTTTATGGGTAATACGGTTGTTTAAAAAAATGTTGGGAAATCAAAAAATCATTAATTTTCAATCATAACAAGTACTTGGAATAATACAGGTAGAGATATTTTACTAAAAAGTAAGTACCTATAAGTATCGTATAGAGGTATTCAGAAAGAGAATAAAATTGTGCATCAGACTATGGAGAAACATACAGGGTATTCCATTTGAAAAATCAACTTATGACGATTTGAAGTTAACTAAACTCCGAAATTTTATCACAAAACCTTCCCCATATGAAGATTACTTTTTCCAAGTTTCGCGTTACCCCATTTTGTGTACTACTGGTCAACTGGATCCCAGCGATTTTAACTAAACTCGGCAATAAATTTGCACCATCCTGTATGAAATTAAGCCATTTTGAAAGTATGGATGGGAAGCTCTCTCGCGTGAATATGGTTCCTTTATCGTTCTTGCTGTAAAGCTCATATGGTTTTAAGCTAGCTAGTGTTTATTCTATTTTTTCTTTAAAATTAAACATCTCGGAAACGTATGAATAGGAAAAATTTGATGAAAGTCCACCTAAATTTTACGTAGAATCCAAAATCGGACTAATATTTAAAGTAGATAACAAAGTTACATAGACGCTATTATTTTATTTCAGGAGCCCATGCCGAAAACCCCTATTGCCTAATTTTCAAGATCAGGTCTACAGAAGTCTCTTGGATCAGAGGAACTTTTTAAATTCGTGGGCACTTCTGCTTTGGTGAGTAATTTTAATAATAATAATAATGTCTATTATTTGTTTGCATAAATAGTGGTTTATAACAAAAGAGAAAGAGAAACAACAAAAAAAAACAATTTAAATAATAATAATAATCAACTAGGATGAGAGGTATTGTATGGATAACGAAATTGTTTTGGCAGTAATACCCATGGTTGAAATCCTTATAACATGGAAAATTTTAAGACCAGTTAAATGTATATGTTGACTTATTGTCCTCTGTATTTTTTAATATAAATTAATTTTGCTTCACTCTTTAATAAAATAAAATTTTGGTAAGCTATAATTTTTGCAAAACATCTTGCACTCACTTTATTATTTTTTAAGTTAATTTATTTAACAAACATAATATTGTATTTCAAACTTAATATTAACCTTGCTTACAATTATAAACCTTTTTACAGATTTGAGAAAGCCCACTTAGATGGGCGAAACGTCAATTTTTATTTAATAAACGATGGTATTTATGTAAATACCTACTACATACGATAATAGCTGAATTTTCTTCTACTCCTGCAACAACTTATTTATAAGGGTATAATTATGCACTAATTCCTTATAGTTGCTTACAAAGTTCTAACTTCTGCTCAACCCGCATTTGTGTAAAAATCGGAGCAACCACAAGCGCTACTTTTTCACTTTTCACAAGAAAGTAAAAATCTCAATTTCAAAGTATTTCCCAAAAATGGTGTTCAATCTTTACTATTACTTCCCGAGTACGAAGTAAAAGGGAAGTATTGTATTAGTGTTCTAAAAAAAAATTCTGGCAAGTTGCCACGAGATTTCCCTCGTATTAACATTTTTTTCAAAAAATAAATATAGCACAATATGTATACCGGGTGAATGAGACCACCCGTATCAGTATTTTATTTAAAGGACGGTGAGTCGTAGAGAGGTAGGGTAAAAAAAGTGATTATAAGAATCGAATGGTGATATTATTATTTCTGGGAAAAGTCAGCATTCCTCCAGAATGTCTTGAACTCCAAAATTTTAAATGGCACCATAAGTCTAAAAAGGTATTGTTTAAAAGATTGTTAAAAAAGAAGAAAGTTTTATAGGAAGAATTATTTTATTACTGCCACCCCTTTTAAGTAATATTCGACTAAAGTTATTAAATTCGAAATTCATTGTTACCAAACAAAATTGAAAAGTCGACTTTCAAAATCTAGTTACCAATGTTACATGTGTTCAAAATGTCTTCCATTTACTGCTAAGCACTGTTGAGCTCTTCTAGGTATACTATCAGTGGCTCTAAGTACTTCTTGAAAGGGAAGAACACATATGTAACATAGGTAACTAGATTTTAAAATTAAAATAAAAATAAATTTCAAATTTAATTACTTTAGTCGAATATTACTTAAAAGTTTTTTCCTATAAAACTTTCTTCTTTTTTAACAACCTTTTAAACAATATCTTTTTCGACTTATGGTGCCATTTAATATTTTGTAGTTGGAGACATTCTGGAGGAATGCTGACTTTTCCGAGAAATAATAATATCACCATTCGATTCTTTATTATGGCTTATTATGACTTACCGTTCTTTAAATAAAATACTGATACGGGTGGTCTCATTCACCTGGTACCTATATTGCTGTATTCAGAAAAAAATACTTTTTTAAACTACATAAAAAAATTACAACTTTATCTTATAAAAAAAATGAGTGCCGCCATTTTAGCTTATACCGGAAGTGACCTTATCAAAGGTAATATCAGCATTTTCGTCTTTGGTCCGAATGCAATAGATTGACGAAAACCGCATTTCGATAACTTTAATAGTTTCTGAGTTTAGAGCGTTGAAAGGAATGTGTACAGGCAGACTACAGACTACAGACGACAGACGGAAATTTTTTTTTCATATTTTGAATCTACGTAGGTATTCACTTTTCAGAAACGCAAAGATATGTAAAAATAGGCCAATTTTTACTTCCCGAGTACGAAATAAAAGGGAAATATTGTATTAGCGTTCCAAAAAAAAATTTACATATCTTTGCGTTTCGAAATACGTAGATTCATAAAATGAAAAAAAGTTCCGTCTGTCGTCTGTAGTTTGTAGTCTGTCTGTACACATTCCTTGCAACGCTCTAAACTCAGAAACTATTAAAGTTATCGAAATGCGGTTTTCGCCAATGGATTGCATTCGGGCCAAGGACGAAAGTGCTGCTATTACCTTTGATAACGTCACTTCCGGTATAAGCTAAAATGGCGGCACTCATTTCTTTTATAAAATAAAGTTGCAGTTTTTTTATGTAGTTTAAGAGTGTTTTTTTCTGAATTCAGCAATATTGTGTCACATTTATTTTTTGAAAAAAGTGTTAATACGAGGAAGTCTTCTGACAACTTGCCAGAATTTTTTTGCAACAGTTTTAGAGAGTCAATATGGAAATGTCTATCTACAGTTAAAAAATATTATGGTATTTCTAATTCTAAGTCGGTCACGTATAGTTTACGTAAAAATTTGCTTTGCAAAGTAGAAAATAGAAAATCAGATTCTTCCTAGACAAATTTTTTTGACGTATACATACAACACGACTATTAAGATGACACTTCCACATTCCATTAATCTTCCTCTATAAGTTTCGAAGGCGAGCATAAAAATAATATGATCATAACACATTTCGTCACTACCAAACTTGAACGTTATATGTATCTTAAAATTTGATGATAGATTACGTGTCGTAATATTCAGTAATAAATTTTCAATTAAAATAATTAGCGTAATAAGATAGTTGAACTACTTTCAATTTTTACAAGTGGTTTCTCATTGACATTTTCGTACACCAAAAGACACATTAAGTAGGTAAGTACTTAGTTTAATTTCGAAATAAGAAATTTCGACTATTAAGTCCATAAACTTTTCCCAAATATTAACCTTTTATATCAAAACGTATTGATTAAAAGCTAGTAAAAAATTTCCAAAATTATACAAAAACTCTGGTAAAGTACCTGTTTAGGTAACTGTTGGTTTGGTTCAGTAGATAAAATAATTGTATTACCTAGATTTAATTCTTTAGTTTTTCAATGTCAGTAACTTGTATAAAAAAAGACTCGGTAAATGAAGATATTAAAATTTATTATAATTAATGTTTACCATTTTATTTTGCGTTTGTTTATTTGTATAGTGTCACTTTCCACCGAGTTTTTTGGTGTATAAAAATTAGGGGAATTTCCAATAGTCAGAAATATATCTACCTATTTAATTCGCCACATTGGAGTCGTAGTTCTATAGGTATTTTTGTAGTTTTTACACTTCACAAGGGGTATTGGGTACATTTTTGAACGGACCATACATTTTTGATTTCATCGTATCAAATTTTCCACCCTAATTCACAAGCATATTCAGTTATTCATTTTAATTAGTAGATTAAAGGGATGATGTATGGAAAAATGTTTGAAATTGAAAAAATTATTTTGTATTTACTAAAATGATTCTTTGGTGCATTCTACGCAGTGAGGATGGATTAAACGTGCTGTACCTGTTGGGATCATCAATTAACTAAACACCTGCTTCCATTAATTTATACTTTTCGGCTTACGTAACAGTAGATAATTGCTATGGACGACGCATTGCCAAAATCAAACATATTTGATACAAATGATTGATTTCTGACCTTGGAGCTTCACATTACTGTATTAATTGGATGAATTTAGTTTGATTGAATGATTATTAAACACGTTCATGTTAATAATGTTTTGTGTATAACTCGAATAATTTTTAACCCATTTTCAGCCGATGTGGCGTATACGACCCACTATATAAATTAATTAATTACGCGTTAACTATTTTTCTAATTATGAAATTGTCAATTGATAATCAAACAGGACATATTGTTATATTTTTAAAAGGAAGATACATTGTTATTTTATTGTTGCTAACGTGGCAAATAATTTAACAATGTATGTATTTTTAACGACTTACTTTACACAGAGAATTCAGTCATTTTCTGAGATTATGTAGTAAAATTTTGTACATGTAAGCAAAAAAAATATCAATAAACATGCCAATGAATACTCTGGAGGTCCGTTTGATAGATTTTATTACTTTTGGTCAATGTTGATGTGGTATATATACCACCAGAAGTCGATGCACTCACGGACGAAGAGGATTTTGACGAGAATATTTTTCTGGAAAATAATAATGAAAATCGCGAAGTAGGGGGAGCGTTAGATAAATGTGAAGAAAAAATGAAGTGCCGGTAGCTGCAAAAAAATTAAATATTCAACTACTGACGATATTCCTGAATGGTCAACTAATAATTATCAAGTAAATGCTGTCCCTATCTCGGAAGAATCAAAAGAAATGGAAATTGTATCAAAAGTTATTATTGCTAAAACACCCCAGGAGGTATTTTTACTATTTTTGGATAATGAAGTGCTGAGTCTCATCGTCAAATTTACGAACAAGTATGCTAACGATAATAATCGTCACGACGTGTCCATAACTGAAGAGGGCATAAAAAAATTTATTGATATTCTTCTACTCACCGGCTATCACACACTTCCCCAAATGGATTTATACTGGTCAAAGGATGAAGACAAAGAGGTCAACATTGTTTCCAATTCGAGGAGTCGCAATAAATTTAGAAAAATGAAACAATTTATTTGTGCCAAAAATGTAAAGTACAGTTACATCCCTATTGCTTTGCAGTGTATCATAAATAAATTTTATAAAATGGTATCCGCCAATGGGTCGTATACGACCCAATAAGATTTTTGTATAACAAAATTTTTTTTTCAAATTTAATTAAATTTTGCTTAACTAACCTTAAAGCAACCCTTTAAAACTAAAATAAATTAAAAAAAAAGATTATTTGTATCCTTGGCCGGAAATTTAATTGGTAATGCCATATAGAATTCATAAAGAAATGTGAAATAAAAGTTTGGAAACTGTTTTTTATCCTATGTTGAGCCAGCGACATACGAAAGAATTGAGTCTCATGTTATCCGAAGAATTTCACTTTTGATATTAATTTTATATTTTGAGTAACATTGGCACTGCCAAAGGGTATGAAGAAATTTGTTAATTTTCGCAATAATTTTTATGTCCTTACTGAAGCAATTTGCATTTTTAACGTATTTCATTTAAAAAATGTCGCAAATTTTCAAATTGGGGTTAAATGTCGACAGAAAATTATGCACCATGTGTTTTATAAATAAAAAATAAAATATGTTGTTAGTCACACCATATTAGTTAACTATACGGTTTAACCAAATATTTATCCTCGGGGTCATTCTTTAATATTATACAATCGCAATTTTTAGGTGTAAATTATAACTAATTTAAATACTTAATTTTTTAAAAGCTTGATCAATACAAGTACTGTGAAACAACGTTAAGAAATCTTTTGATATTTCACAAGCTATTTTGAAATGTATATGCAATATTTAAAAATCGTAACGGGATTGTCCGAATTTTCATTTCATATTCCGTTTACTGCATACTTCAACGTTTAATAATAATTAAAACTCTAAATTCACAACAAACAGGTTATGCACACAAGTATCTCAAATACTAACTTGTTACATATAGATCATGAAATATTTGGTAATTGCCATTTTATTTCGTTGATCGAGGGAGTATCTACAGTTAGAACGGCGCGGCGGTTTAATTCAAATTTAGTATGAAATATTACGGCTCAGCGGATTAAAACCAAAATTATTAGTGTTTGTAGTGAAACAAGCACCAGACATGGTCAATGTTTGATTAAGAAACCGTTCCAATTGCTTCATAATTTATCTAACAAAACTGTGCGAAATTCAGTAGAAAATTAAAAATAAAGTGCACTTTCAATTCCTGTCGATGCGCTCTTGTAGAAATACCTAATAATAATTAATTAATAACATTCTTTTCTCCTTTTCACTAATGTTCACTTAATTACCTATGTAGATTTGAAGCATTTATCTATATGGAATCGTAAAATTCAAATTAATATAAAATTAGGTAAACCTATTTATTGGCATGTGTCGTAATTTACTTTTAATTGAATAGCACGACCGTGAAAGGTACATTTTTGAAAAAAAAACACGCAAGTTTAAGTTCAATCATTAAAGGAAGTATTTTGTTCACATCTATTACGTAAAAGTAAACAGACGCTTCTGTTCTTAGCTCAGCTTTCGTTTTCGTTTATTACCACTAACCTACATAAGCATGTCTGATCAACCAAAAAAACTGGGTTAAAACCAAAACAAGAATAATAAGTTATGAAAAACGTCTACTTACCGTATTATTCATCTTGATCGATTATATTGTTATTAAAATAGTCACGATTGTCTTAAATGTATTATGATTGTCACCTAATAAACACAAACATGGCTTTTAATCACTTTCACAGGCTTTAACCACTGTAAGTCACCAAGTGTTGAATTGGTTCAGCTCCCCATTCAGTAATGAACTTTTGCAAAATAATGTACTGTACTCAAAATCAGTCGCATACCCCACCAAAGACAATTTGCGTAAATTTAAGAAGAACTATTTAATCCGAACCAAATGATAAATTTATAAGGTGGGGGATAGTTGTACAATATGAATTTATTTTGTTTAAAGGTATCGGGGAATTTGTCCATATAATAGTGGAAG